>CM068714.1:27572073-28884573 GCA_035079005.1 Fraxinus americana
TGTTCCTTTACTAAATGGCCCAGATCCTGATGGCAATTTTTTCTCTTAATTACAAAATGCAGGCTGTACAAAATTTTTATCACAGATCAAAGAAACTTGAGAATAACATGGATAATTCATCAAATACAATACTAGGTTTCCCTGCAAAAGAGAACCTAGAAGACCTTGATGATGGCTCTATGGTGTTAGTAACTGAATCAGACCTTGAAGGATACGAGGAAATATCCAATTCTGGCAAAACAGGCGAGAACATTCTGGCTGAAGTGAACTTTGCCTGCAGGGTACAGTTTGCTAGTCAGGCAGCTATTGCTCGGCTTTCATGCTTGTGGCTTCGTAGCCATGCAGGACAGAAAGTGTTGAGGAGCAGTCAGTTGAGAAGTATGGGTGTTGATGTTCGTGTTTGTTGACCACATTTTCGATGGTGAGTATTAGATGAATAATGACGGTTTTTTTGTAAACCTTGTTTTTATTTGAGTTTTTGGCTACGCTTAAATCCTGAGGTGTTATTGGGTTATTACGGGGTTTAGAACCTTGTGAATTGCCAAAGATGCATTTTCTTTACGAGCAGATCAGTACAGATTTGGTAATTCTACATCGAGTCTATGTATTATGTGGGGCAGAGCTTCATTCGTGTAATGAGTTTAGTTTGTGAGAGGCAAGGAGTTTGTTGTAGCCAAATAATTTAATAAAATTCAGTAAAACTTTATTCTCTCCCCCAATGTTCGTATGCTTCCCCTATGTTATCGTGGTTGGTGAGACTACTAGCAAGAGGAATGGTTAAAATCACATTTAACGTCGATCTTGTAGATCTTTCCAGATCAATAAACAGAGGGTTGTCGAAGATGGTGTAAAAGTTATAGTTGGTCTTATTTCCAAATAGTTAAGTTCTCCTGAGGTGAAGGAGTTTTTGTACGTACCAAGACACCGAACCTTATTTTTGTAGTTCTATATGTCAATTTATGGTAAGTTATAATGGATATGTGATGAAAGTGAATTTACCTTATGGTGCTCAGCATGTGGTGGTTGGGTCGTTGCATGATTTACATTAATCTAGTTTATAGATTTAGCCACTATTTGGTTTAACTAAAATTTAGACTTTTAGTTAATTTTGATAAAAGTTGATGAATTGTGTGGTTGAAAAATTGATAAAAATAGTGAGTCATATAAAATGTGTGGTTGAGAATGAAGTTGAAGGGGGGAAAATTAGTTTGAGTCAAACATGGACTCATGTTTAAGAGGAGCGACTTTGTGTGAACAAGGTTGATGTTTACGCCTTCAAATAGTGGAATGACAATTTTGATGCTTCTGAATACTTGAAGGACGAAATTGAGGATGAAATTTAAATCATTGAAGGACGAAATTTACATTTTCAATAGTTGGAGGATGGAATTTGACTTGTTCAAGAATCGTAGGATGAAAATACATTATTGAGAAGTGAGAGGATGAAATTGATGACATAGAATAGTTGAAGGATGAAATTTACGTTATTGAGAAGTTGGAGGATCAAATTTATATTTTTAAATATTTGAAGGATGAAACTAATGAAGTATAGTTGAAGGACGAATTTTGCATTATAGTGAAAAGTTCGAGGATGAATACGAATGTAAAATAGTTGAAGGGTGAAATTTACATTTTAAAATAAATGGAGGATGAAATTTACATTATTCAGAAGTTGGAGAATGAAATTGATGGTGTAGAATAGTGGAACGATGAAATTTACATTATTGAGAAGTTGGAAGATGATAATTGAGTTTTATTGGATAATTGTAGGATGAAATTGACAATGCAGAATAGTTAAAGGATGAAATTTATATTTTTAAATAGTTGGAGGATGAAATTTTGATTTTTAGATAGTTGAAGGATGTAATTTATATTATTGAGAAATTGGAGGATAAAATTTGCATTTTTAAATAGTTGGAGGATTTGAATTACTGAATAGCTGTAGGTGAATTTTACATTATTACGAAGTTGAAGGATGAAATTGATGATATAGAATAATTGAAAGATGAAATTTACATTTTAAGTTGGAGGATAAATTAACATTATTGAGAAGTTGAAGGATTAAAATTTATATTTTCCAATAGGAGATATTTTTTCCTTAATAATTATCAGTTAGCTATTTTATCTATTTCTTCTATGTAATCTATAAATAGATCATTCTAAATCATATTTGATATATCAATGTAAAATAAGATTGCATTAATTTCTCAAAATCTACTTGGTATTAGAGTCGATGTAGGATTCCGTTGTAGCTCTTCTTCGACATAGCACGCTGCTGCTCAGTCCTAGCCATCTTCTCTGTGAACACCATTCCGCTGCAACCTGTGTCTACAGATCAGCTTTGAATCGTCATCCCCTTCTAAGCAGCTCACTTGAATCTGCAGTTAAAGATTTCAGGTCGTATCCCAGCCGTCTCCATAAATTGCACCACCTCCGATCAACCAGGTGCAGCTCCTCCAAGTCTGGTTGTCTGTTCTACCAAGTTTGAGCCTTTCGAGGAAGAAGGTCCATTATCTTATCGAGACTAGGCCAATTTTGCAGAGCTCCAGCTGACTTCTAATCCATCTGAAAGTAGAATTTATTCTTTTCCATTCACAAACTGTCTATTATTTTGTTTTCCCTGTTATTAATCTTCTAGGAGTGACTGTAAATGAGTCTCCTGTTGTGTCCATTGCCCGAAAAAGGTTACCTTTCAGCAGTTTTAGCTGGTGCCGAGTCCAAACAAATGGTTTATCGTTTTATTGAAGATCACGCTCGATGACGTAGGTTTCCTACTCCTACATAAATAAAAGAGTGAGTTTTTTTTTCACTATTCACGAGCCGTTCGGCCACTGAAGTCTAGCCGAGTTGATTGAGCTACATTAGCCGAGCCATCACTTTTTTTTTTTTTTAGTTTTATTCAGCATTTTAAATTACAAATATTCGTTTTAAGCGATTTAAAATTTGTTGAAAATGTTGAAGTGCGGCCATAATAAATATATGATCGATAAATTTTAAATATCAAAAATAATTTTACATTAATTGTAAAACATAAAGTCATGATTGTTTATGTTTATTTTCAATCTCAACCTCATTCTAATGTCTTTTTTCGAATTTTAATTTTCTACAATTTTTCATTTGAAATATTTCACGATATGAATATCTATTTGGATCGATTTAATTTTAAAAAAAATTAAAATGTGATAATAATAAATATATTGTCGATTAAGTTTAAATATAAAAATTATCTTAAATTATTAAACATAAAATTATAATCGTTAATTTTTCTTATCTACCCCATAATCAACCCCCATACTCACAATAATTTTTCTCAATTTCATTTTTATTCAGTTTTTATGGTTAAAAAGGGTAAATTTATAGCGTCAAAATGGATATTGAAGGAACTCAATGATTTTCAGAAAAATCTTCCTACATCATGCAGTGTTAGTAGACAAATATCTTCTATGAAGTGGATTATTTTGATTTTTTTTTTAAAATGGATTTAATGTACAGTATTATTAGAACATGCTGAAAAGATATTCGACGGAATTTATGAAGTTAGGTAATCGTTGTTATTCTTTTTGCCTCTATGATGGTAGTTTTCATTGTGTTATAGTTTTAACACTGATACAAACCATTGTTTATCCTAAATTTTGCACTGTATTATCATTAATTAATTAGTCTTGACCACATACGTCTTGCATGAAAGGCCCAGAAATACACGATATTAAAACAAGATTTCAGAAATCAGAACCAAAATGTAAATGATAAAAGCAGAAATCAAAATAGAACACAAGATATGTTTTGGCCTAAGCCCCGGAGGTTCGGCGACCAGATCTAACGCCTACATCCTCCGTTGAGCATCCAAATAATATGGATATCGCTCGGTTGCACTAATAACCAAAAATGGCACAAAGCATATACAATCAGTTCGAGATTACAGAAATAAGTCACAGAGACTTATCTTTACACAGACTGAGCACTCGATCACAGAACCAAGGCACAAGAACAGAAAGATCACACTGATCTGCCAAATCTCTCGAACAATCACCAGAATCACAAAGATTCAGATCATTCCTCTCTCACTACAACAACACTTCTCAACAACAGAAGTAAATCTAGAGATATTACACATTTACAGAATGGATATTCACCAAGAACCCCAAACCCTAGAAAAATGAAATATCTCTCTAACAGAGAGAGACGACTAAAAGAATGAAAAGCCAGAAGCCTTCAAGTGTCGAATGGATCAGCCCAAGAGCCACAGGAGAGTATAAAGCCAGAAGGATCTAGAACCGTTCAGCTAATGGTAAGATTAGAACCACGTGTCAGCAATCCAACCAATGTCACAATAATAAAAGTGTCAAACAAAGAAAACACGATTTCCTTTAAAATGTTGGAAGCAACTCAATTATCTCATTAGAGCAGGGTTCGAAACCCAACATTGCATAGGGTCTTAGTAAAGAAATTAAATACCGATGTAACTGATACATGTAATTGGAGATTCTATGAGTACGAGATGAATGAGACATAGCCCCTGTTTGACACCCATTTTATTTGAAAAATAATTTTTGGAATAGTGATTGATGGAAGATTGTGTGGTTAAGAAGTAAGGAGAATTTTTGAGTTTATGTGTAATATTATTTTATTAATAGAATGTGTGGTTGAAATGAAAAAAGAGAAATAGAATGAGAAAAAAATGGGTGTCAAACAGGGTGATAATGCCTTACCTCAATAAGTAGAAAATGGAGGATTAGGTTGAACTTCATTATCTCTTTAACAGAATATCAACATCTAATCATCTATACCCTATCTTTTTTAAAAAAGAACAGAGAGACATTCAAACGTAAAATCTAAAAAATAAGTTTTTAATCAAATCTCTTAATATTATTTTTTGTCGCATATCATCATTTCAAGTATTTTAAATTTAATGTAACTAATGTTTAAAACAAATAATTTTTTTTATATTTATACTATCATATAGTCAACTATACTATAGCATGTGCATTGCACGCGCGTCTTTCTAGTATATTTATTAAAAGAGAAGGTGGATTGTGAAAAGGTCTTCAAAATCTTTTATAACATGGTCCTTTTCTTGAAGATGAGGGAATTATCCATCAAAGCTCTAGTACCAATATTCTTCCCCAACAAAATGGGATAGCTGGAAGAAAGAATAAACACCTCCTTGAGGTTACTCGGTCTATATTGTCTACAAAAAAAAAGTTTCAAAATATTTGTGGGGTGTGGCAATTTTTATAGCTACCTATTTGATTAACCGCTTACCTTCAAGGATCTTAAAATTTCGAACACCCTTTAACCTCTTAAAAAATTCCTTCCCCAACTCTCGGATCTCAGCAAACTTGCCTACGAAAATATTTGGATGTGTCGAATTCGTTCACATAAAAATCTTAATCGGGGCTGCCAATGTGTGTTTGTTGGGTTTTTCCCAACACGAAAAAGTTATATAAGTGTTTCGATCCTATTTCCGAAAGATTATATGTTACCATGGATGTAACAATTTTTTTTGGAAAACGACTAAATATTGGTTTTATCATCTTCAGGAGGAGAATATAATTAAAGATTCATTCATTAACCATTTCCAAATAGAAATACCTTCAGTAACCTCTATTATAAGTCCACAAGAAAATACAGTCGTGTCTTCCTCTACTTCAGAGTCTGCAGCCAAGCCTATTCTAGAATCTTCCGAAAAACCTAATCTAGAGTCTTCTCCACCAGAAATAAGTTCAAACTAAAATGAAGCGAAAAAAATTTAATATGTTTCAATTCCCTAATTAATTTTTCCAATTGATTCGGTGGTTACAAAGCCCTAACGGATATGGTAACATTATTCTCTTAATGCAAATTAATGTAGAATTGAAACATTTTCTCATCCTAGTACTATGCAAGAAGGTGTTCTCCGTTTCATTCCACACACCAAACTTTGAGAGCTCTTTTCTCTCTCTAATTTTCCTTTCTTTCTTTTTTTTTTTTTTTCAAGAGTTTTGTCCTTTGTAGTTTAGATAATTATTTTCTAGTTCGGTGATAGAATTGTAGGCATTCTCAATTCGTCTAAAGTAATGACGAGGTGCTAGTCAACTGCTACTTTCAACCATTGTATCCTAAGAGACAGACATTATCAGTCCTCGCGCACCATGATAAGCGTGTTTTTACACGCTTATTGGATACTTAAATTAAGCTAATTATTGATTAAATGATCGAATTTCTAATCATAATTTTGTAATTGTTGTTTTTATAAGTTGAAAATCACCAATTGGAAGAGAAAAGGACAAAAGAAGGAAAAATAACCGAAATCGTACAAAAATCTGAAATTGGAGACTAAAGTGCACAAGTGCCGAAAGTTTTGGGACATTGGATACAATTTATGAAGGGTATGATTGAAATGAGAGTCACAATTTGAGGATCAAACTGTACAAAATCAAAGTTGAAGGACCAGAAGCATAGAAATAGAGGACCAAAATTGTAAAAAGAGAAGAAAAGGAGCCGGGCGCACGCTTGATTCCAAGCAAGGAGCGTGCCTATGGGCATTAACTGGCGCCAGTAAGAAAAATACTCTGATGGGACGAGCACCTGGTCCATGTGTTACGGACTGCAGCTTTATCTAAGCTTCGTGACCCTATCGCAGCCGCAGTTTGCCCAAATTCGGCTGCACATTGTAAATATTTAATTTAATTGTAAAATAGCTGATAATTAGAAAAGTTTAGTATAATTCCTCGACTTTTTAACGTCTACTGCCGTCATATGGGTTTTTGTTGCTAAGTTTATTATAGGGGGTGTTAGTCTTTCAAACATCTTTCAAGCTTTCTAGTGTTCGTCCCTGCACTAGCCATTGTAATTTTTAGCTTTCGTCTATTGTAATGTTCAGTTTTCAAGCAATCAATGATCAAGTTTATTTCAATGCATTTCAATTTCATGTTGTAAGCTTTCTTTAAATTGTGATCAAATTTACCTTCGTCCCGAAACGATCAAGAAAAGGCGGAAGGTAGTCTAGCGGAGCAGACTACTGCCGCACGGTGTCCCTTTCTGTGCTAAGAAGAAAGGTAACCCGTGAAAGTTGGTATCAAAGCTGTGGCTCAAGACCCTCGATAAGAAAGCTATGGATGCAATGGAATCGAACACCACGGAGGTGGTAGATCCTCAAAAGAGGACTACGAAACAGCGTTTGGAGGAGCTGGAGGTGATAAACACTAGGTTGTGTTTGGCCATGGAGGGACTCGGAGAAAAGGTCGAAGTGGTAGAGACGGAAACTCGGGAAGTATGCATCCAACTGGATGAATGTCAAGAAGCTTGCGCAACTATGACTGAAGTTGTTTCTAGCATACCTGATCTGTAGGAGGAAGTGGGAACGTTGAGAGCTCAACTAGTAGTTCTTCAACGCGCATTTGGCAATGGGCAAGCCGCCTGCAAGAGTCTATGCATAGGCTCAGAATTCCTTAACCGTGTACCTACGGAGGGGCACGCGATGCTAAAGAAGTTGAGAACTTCTTATTCGATATGGAGCAATACTTTCTTGCGGCTTCGATTCAAGACGAAGCCAAAAAGGTTACTACAACTACCATGTATCTAGGTGGAGATGCAAAACTATGATGGAGGACGAAGTATACTGATATTTAGGCCAACAGAGTCCGAATAGATTCTTAGGATCTCCTCAAGGAAGCAATCAGATCTCAATTTTTTCCAGAGAATGTGGACTATTAGGCATTACGAGAACTGAAGCATACAAGCTCCATCAGGGAGTATGTGAAAGCCTTTTCCGGGCATATGCTGACTATTCGAGACATGTCGAAAATGGACAAGCTATTCACCTTCATGGAAGGGTTGAAACCGTGGACACGCACGGAACTTCAAAGACAGGAGGTCACTGATTTAAGCGCAGCTATTGGAGCTGCCGAATGTTTGAGTGACTATCAACCAAAATAGAGAGAGGACCGATATTTGGGAAATAGTCAGTCTATCGGAGGTGGAAATAGACCTCATAGACTTAGCTCAAGCTCAAATGAGGGAGAGCGTTACTCTTAGAATAGGGGAGGAGCCTATCAAGGCAACCGTCAAAATAACAATTGGAATCAAGGAAAAGCAAATGAGGGCAGATTTGATGCCAGTCCTAAATTGAAGTGCTTTTTATGTGAAGGACCACATCGGGTGGCGGAGTGTCCTCAGAAACGGATAGAGAACGCATATTGCCAACTAGCAAGTGGCAGGACCAAATCAAAACAAGGTACCCCACAAGCTAGCTGTTATGGCGAGACCGACTCCGAAGAGGACGAGGATGTAGTTGGTGCATTCTTACATCGGTGCAATACATTGTTGCATCGAGTTACTAAAAGGGAAGATGGTCCCCGAAAAAGTCGAATATGGAGGAATCGAAGGCCAGCACTTGTAGGGTGAAAGGCCTGATGTACATTGATGTGAGGATCAATGGAAAGCCAATCAGGTCTATGATAGATACCAGTGCTACTCACAACTACGTTGCAAGTACCAAAGTAGAGCGGCTTGGACTTGCTCTAGGAGAAGGTAAAGGAAAGGTTAAAGCAATCAACTTCGCTGCTCAACCGATAGCGGGAGTAGCGAAATCTGTGTCGATCAAAGTATGTCACTTCGAGGGAAGGACGAATTTGTCGGCAGTTCAGATGGATGATTTCAAGATCATTTTGGGATTGGAATTTCTTCGGGACACGAAAATATCAGTGTTGCCGCATTCTGACTCATTAGTGATAATGGGGAGTAAACCATGCATTATCCCCACACAAGTTATGAAGGTAGGCGAGAAGGGTATTTCGGCCATGTAATATAGTAAGGGTTTCAAGAGGAATGAACCCTCATTTTTGTGTACTCTTCGATTGGAAGAGATTGAAGAGGTGACTGGTCCAATTCCAAAACCTGTCGGAAGGCCTGTTAAGGAATTCGAGGACATCAAGCCGAATGAGTTACCAAAGAAATTGAGACTATTGTGGAGCGCACTTCCGCATTACTGCAACGTGCATACTACCGGCCTCAGAGGCGGGACAAGATTGCAAGTTATGTGAGAACTTGCCTTGTTTGTCAGCAAGATATGGCAGATCATCATAAAAAGGCAGGCTTACTGGAGCCCTTTTCCATCCCGAATAGACCAGTCGAGAGTGGATCGATGGACTACATTGGTGGATTGCCAAAATTTGGAGATTTTGGCACTATCACGGTCAAGGGGGGCCACTTATCTAAATATGCAACATTTACCACGGCGCCCAAGTATGTATCAGCCGAAGAGACAGCTTAACTCTTCCTCAAACATATTATCAAATACTGGGAACTGCTTAAGAACATCGTCAGTGATCGGGATTCTCGATTTACTGGCTTACTTTGGACCGAGTTGTTCAAACTTCTTGGTTCAACTTTGAGCGTGAATTCTAGATTTCACCCACAATCAGACGAACAGACAGAGCGCTTCAATTCTATGGTGGAAGACTATTTTCGGCACTTTATCTCTGCTTCGCATGAAAATTGGGTAAAACTTTCGGATGTGGCCCGGATGTGTTTCAACGCTCAAGAGAGTTCTTCTCCCAATAAGAGTCCTTTTGAGATTACTACAGGCCAGCAACCGTTACTCCCTCATACTGCGGATATGGATTAGAAACAATACAAGAAGTCTGCAGAACTGAAGCGACCAGTGTTTGAAATTGAAAAGATCAGAAACGAAGGTTGCCGAAAAGATTTTGACCATCGAACTTCTAGAAAATATCTTCAAGAGTACTTGATCAAATGGAGCCGATACAATAACGAGAAGAACAATCAGTGGCTCCGAGGACGTCGCCAAAGCAAATGGGGGAGAATGTCACGGACTTGAGCTTTACCTAAGCCCTGTGACCCTATCGCAGCCGCAGTTTACCCAACTTCAACTGCACATTGTAAATATTTCATTTAATTGTAAAATAGTTGATAATTATAAAAGTTTAGTATGATTCCTTGGCTTTTTAACGTCTACTCCCGTCATATGGGTTTTTGTTGCTAAGTCTATTATAGGGGGTATTTGTCTTTCAAACATCTTTCAAACTTTCTAGTGTTCGCCCCCTACACTAGCCATTGTAATTTCCTACTTTCGTCTATTGTAATGTTCAGCTTTCAAGCAATCAATGATCAAGTTTATTTCAATGCATTTCAATTTTATGTTGTAAGCTTTCTTTAAATTGTGATCAAATTTACTTTCGTCCCGAAACGATCAAGAAAAGGCGGAAGGTAGTCTAGCGGAGCAAACTACTGCCGCATGGTGTCCCTTTCTGTGCTAAGAAAAAAGATAACCCGTGAAACCATGCCTAGGCGCACTCCTCGGCTTCAAATCTGGGTCCATTTTGTTTTTTTTTTCGTGAAAACCGAGGGCTCTTTTGGTAATTTTTGGGGATGATTTTTAGGGTTTTTAAGAGCCAAAATGGAGCACTTGAGCCCCATTCTTCATCTATTCTCTTCATTATCCTTCATTTCTTTTCCTTTTTATTTTCATTCTACATTTTTGGGAGAAAAAGGGTCAAGAACAATGGTACAAAAAGGGGAAAAGAGGATATTTTGGGAAAAAATCAAGATCAAGCTAATTTTTCCTTCGAGAATCCAATCAATGGACATTTTATCTTGTATTTTGTCCATTATTTTCTTAAACTTGCAATGTATTTATCTAACTCTTCTCATTTTTATTATTTATATAAAATGAACTAGTTATTGATGTTGAGATTTATGATGTAGGTTAACCCAGCTTTATTTATTTCAATACTTGACCTTTAATTTTAAGCTACTTATTTTTGTCTATATTCACTATTGTGTTTGTTGCTCTTAATTTATATGGCCAAATAAATGTATGTGTTTAGTGATTGTACATCATTTAAAGAAGATTGTGCATTTTAAATCAAGGAGTAAATACCCTAAGTTCTTGTAGGGGATATAGACATACCCGTAACCTTTGGTGGCCCATTAAACTATTTTCACAAATATTTAATATGGTTGTTTAGTTTTATCTAGATAGAGATATTAATGTTAAACAAATCAATTCGGTATAATTTCACTCGAGAGAGGTAATTAGTTTAAATAAAAAAAAAAATCGGGTCTAACATAAAAAATGACTAATATGTTAATTTGTTTGTGGAGAAATTAATTAGGCAACGGTTAAGCGAAATCATGAATCCAACTACTTTATCCTCCCAATTTTCCCTAATTTTGGGTTCATTACTTTGTAAAGATTCTAGTATTTTTATGATTTTAAAAATCAAAATCCAAAAATTGTGTGTGTGGCTTCATTAGAATTAAATCGACTAGAGTGGTGTAATTAAAAGTAAACATTCCCCGATGAATTGATAACACGAACTTACAAATTCACTTCATTACTTAAACGTGACATGTGCACTTGTGGACATGCGGTACGTGATTTCGATGAACACACCACAGTGGGGGGTTAATATGTTTTAAGAAAACGGTGTGCAACACAAACTTCGATTTCTTCCACTACCGCTACTACATCAACAACCATATTTTCTCTATTTTATTTTGCTTTGTTTGTTGTAATGTTTCTTTTCATTATTTTATTTATACAATTTGAACAGCATAAATTCCCTTTTGTATCTTCCTAATATCTTAAAACGGGTTTTTCTCCAAGGACGAAGGAGATGATAGATTTCAAAGAAGTAATATTATGTGAAAAACAATATTCTCCGACAAAATTTATACAATCTTGGAAACTAACAGAAAAGTTCTATCAAGGAAGCTAAATTTTAAGTGGGGCCATTTGTAACCCCTCCAGCCAACTTGGGAACTATATCTTTTCGAAGTAGACTAGACTTAGACTCTTCTAGTCTTCTCTGGAAATTATTTGTAGAGTGCTATTCGCTTGTTGGAAAATAGCTTCATTTCACCGTGTTTGGAAAATAAACATTTTTTCATTTGGAAAATTAGCATATTTTTTTGACTGAGAAAATAGTATTATTTTCAAATGATGGTTCTAAATGAAATAATTGTATTTTGAAAGAAATAATGAATGTAATGTTATTAAGTTCTGAGTTGCCTCAGAACATGTTAGGTGAGACTGTTCTATCAGCAAATTATCTTTTAAATAAGGTACATCGAAAAAAGGAAAACAAGACCACATATAAATTATGGAAATAATGGATACCTTTCTCTAAATTCCTACGCACGTGGGGAAGTCTTGCTAAAGTGGTTCTACCTATACCTAAGAAGGTGAAAATAGGTCCAAAAAAAGTTCACTATATTTTCATCTACATTGCACATAATAATAGTGTGTATCGATTTCTTGTACATTAGTCTAAAATTTCGGAAATACTTAAAAATATGATAATGGAATTAAGAAACAAATCGTTCAAGTTCGTCAAAACAAATATTTGAGACTACTAATGAAAATAGTTAGGACCTAGAACACGTAGAAATGAAGAGGCTCAAGATGAACCTAAACATAGTAAAAGAGCAAAGATAGAAAAATCTTTTGGTCCAGATTTTTTGACGTGTCTATTAGAAAGTGAACCTTGAACTTATAAAGAGACGGCAACCTCTATTCAATTACCAGTAAAAGTGAAATTTATTCTCATACTGTAAAATAACACTTGGGAGTTAATGGATCTTCCCCTAGGCGTAAACCTCTAGGATCTAAGTGAATTTTCAAGAGGAAGATGAAAGCAGATGAATCAAGTGATAAATACAAGGCGAGACTTGCAATTAAAGGTTAGACAACGAGAAAGTGTAAACTACTTTGATACCTATTCTCGTGTGATAAGAATAATATGGTACTAGCAATTGTTGCTATGCACAATCTTGAAGTTTTATCAAATTGATGTGAAAACAACATATTCGAATGGAGATCTGGTTAAAGAAATCTACATGGAACAACCTGAGAGTTTTACTGCACTTGGATATGAAAAGAAAGTCTATAAACTGGTGAAATCCTTGTATTATTTAAAAAAATCACCAAAACAATAGCATGAAAAAATAGATAGTGCTATGATAGTAAGTGGATTTAAAATTAAATGTGTTTATATCAAAGACATTGAGAATCTTTTGGGTTTATACGTTGATTACTATTCATTGTTCGTTGTAATGATAGGATGATCAAATCTACCAAAGACGTGTTGAATTCAAAATTTGACATGAAAGGTATGAGACTCGCCGATGTTATCTTAGGAATAAAGATCTCTAAAATATTAGATGACTTTGTCTTAAAACAGTCTCATTATGTTGAAAATATTCTTGAAAAATTTAGTAAAGATGATACTGGTGTTGCCAAAACATCATTAGACATAAGTGTGCATCTATCCAAGAATAAAGGAGAGAGTATTTCTCAAATAAAGTATTCTAGAGTGATTGGTAGTCTGATGTATTTAATGAATTGTACAAGACCTAACATAGCATATGTAGTAAGCAAGCTAACTATATATACGAGTAATCCTAGGGCTAACTATTGGCAGGCAATTTAGGGTACTGAGGTACTTAAAACATATTCGTAAATATGGACTGCACTATACAAGATATACAGTTGTCCTAGAGGTATACATCGATGCAAGTTGGATATACAGTTGTGTCTTGAAAATCTTCGAAACAAACTGTTATAGCCAGATCTACAATGGAATCTAAATTTATCGCACTAGATAAATGTGGGAAAGAAGTAAAATGACTATGCCATTTTTTAGAGAATATTCCAAAATGGTCAAAGTATGTACTTACAATTGGCAAGGCAAATAGAAACATATATAACGATAAGTCAAGACATATTCATCAAAGACACAATAGCATTAGACAACTATTCTCCATTGGAATTATCTCCATTGACCATGTAAGGTCAAAGGACAATATTGCAAACCCGTTAACCAAAGGGTTGATTAGAGAATTAGTTAAGAAATCATCGAGGTGAATGGGACTAAAGCCCATGAAAAAATAGACCATTACAATGGAAACTCAACCTAGTTAACTGAAAATCCCAAGATCTAGGTTCAAAATGATAGCCTAATTGTAAAGATCATACGGATCATTGTGGGAATTCATCCTAGCCCATTCTTATGATGAAAACAATGATACCCGTAAGGAATAAAGAAAAAGCTAAGCTTTTAATGATCCTTCTGTATTGTTCGAGCGAAATTCGAAAACGTACGGGATCGTTGACAAGTAATAGAATTGATGAGTTAAAAGTTATCGTCCCACAAGGAATATATTTAATTCAAATTTAATAGTTATGTATGGAATTCGAATTTTGTAAAGAAAATAGAGATTTTGATTTGATTTTAATGTAAATTATCTAAGAAAACGGTGAAAAGTGTTTTGTATCAAATTATGGATGATTGTATGGGATTTCAAATCCGTATATTGTTATATATTTCAATTCTTGATTTGTAATCTAGTTTCGTTCATGCGTCCTTGACAATCGATAATTCTATTGTAATTAATTCTCTTTTCCAAGACAAATTAAATATATTCTAACCACGACCCGAATCTATTCTCAGCTCGAATTCGAATAATTAGAAAGCATTAAAGTTTAGATTATCTATATGATTGCACATGTGATAAATGTTATTCCTAACATCTATTGCACATATGTTAATTTTACCGCGTTCTAAACTTATTGTGAGTCTCCCAACACTACAATAAACAACTAATTATCTAATTGGTAGCCAACAATAAAATAATGCAATGAGTATGCAAAATTAATCAATAAACGCAAGAAATAAATAAAATTACTAGTTTTGAATTAAAACAAATAAACAAATAAGGTTCATCTTCATCCAATACAAAAAAGGGATCTAGCCCAGGGGTGGAGCCAGCCCTTCAAACTAAGGGGGTCCCGGAGTTGAAGGGGTGGGGGTTCACGGGGGTTCGGGGGCAGCACCCCCGAAATTTTTTTTTGAAATATTATCTGTTAAAATGAGGCAAGTTGGTACTTTGTGATGGAGAAATAAAACAAATGAACATAAATTAATGTACGAAGATTTCACAAAAAAATCAAGAAACATATAAAAGAAACTACTAATCTTTTGAAATACTTCTCCATCACTGAGCCTGAGGATTGAGGAAACTCTTTCACTCATAATTGATAAACAATACAACTTCACAAACAATTGAATGGGTTAGATTAGGAGATTAAAAAAAAAAATTTGAGGCCAAAAAATTAAAAAGAAAATTAAAAAAAAATTCAAAAAAATGGGGGGGTCCAGGACCCCCCTCCTCTCCGCCCCTGATCTAGCCTAACATGTTAATATATAAATTACAAGAAAAATAATAAAAAATATCACTCGGATCATGAAATAAATCAAAAGATATTGATCGTCAATTCCAAGGTTGAATTCCTCAAAATTTTGATGTAATTGAAATTCAATTTCTCGCTATGGCTTGATCTTCTCTCTCAAAATATAGCAATGGACCCTTGTTCTTGATGAATTTGACGAAACAATGATGTATGAACAGGTAAGAGAGAGTTTCCTATGTGTATCCCTCGTTTTCTATTTATAAGAGCTAGAAAATAGGTTAAAATCGCGTCCAATTTGGTTTTTAAAAGAGTTTGAATCGCGAAAGGAAACTAAATATTCGCTGTGAAAAATGTATGTGCGCACACGCTGTATATTTCCTTACACGGGCGCCTTTCATTGGTTTTAGGCTTAGTAAGTGAAATCCACGCCAGAGCACGCGAGAGAGAATTTGATTGCGAGCGCGCAAGTTTGTCTCTGAATAGCGTTTAATATTTTGGTCGTAACTTTCTCCACAAGTATCCGATTGAGCTGATTCAAAATGCATTGAAAAAGTAATTCAAAGAGCTACAATTCTTCTAGAAATGCACATTTTTCGATGGGTCTCAATTTGAGGCTAAAAATCTGGAGAATAACTTTTTCGACTGAAAATTGATTTGTGAAAATAGTTCCACTATATTTTACTCATTTGACCTCCAATTGCATTCAATTGATCCTATATGATCTTCAATCATCGTTTTGTGCTCCGAATCAACTATTGAAAGTTACACTTTGGTCCCCAAACTTTGAATTTCCTTCGTTTTCGCACATTTTTTATTCATTTCTTTCAAATCCACCAATTTGCATTAAGTTTAACCTAACAAACATAATTAACATAAAATTAAGTTATAACTCATCCGAATCACTAACAAATATTATAATTTAATGGTCTAAATAACTGTACAAAATACACTTATCATGTATCGAAACATCCAAGTGGAGTAATGAAGATTACTTTGAATTAAGAGATCACATGTGAGAGAAAGACGGGTGGCTGCTTCAAAGGGAAATGAAAAGGGCTTAATTCCTTAGAAACTCTCACAAAATCAGGGAGTTGTTCATGGCTAAAATGAACATAACTATAAAAAATGAGTTGTTTTAGGAAGAAACTTGTGTGGAGTGTGTCATCGTTTACACAAATGGAAGAATAGTTCAAGGGCATCATGTCTACTAATCAGCTAGTAAAGTAAACATACTTACATAAGGAAATGTTTAAAGGGTAACATCTATCTATCTATCTTATGCAGGTTTCAACCGTTGAATTCTATCACCATGTTTGTTTGACATTATTGTTATTTTCATTCATGAAGGAAATTTCTGGAAACAATTCAAAACAAAATAAAGTGAATGACAATTGTAACAATAAATTTAATATTTTTAAATTCTCAAATTAATTTTTCCAGATGATTTGGTGGTTTCAAAGCCTTAATGGCAAATGTAACATTTTTATGTTAATTCAAATTAATGAAGAATTGAAACCCTTTCTCATCTTAGTACTACATAAAGAGATGTTCTCCTCCTCATTCCATACACCAAACTTTGAAAGCTATCACATCTCTTTAATTTTCTCTCTTCTTTCTTTGTTTTCAAGAGTTTCATTCTTTGTAGCTTAGATAGTTATTCTCTAGCCCAGGGATTGAATTGTGAGCATTCACATATCCCTTAGAGTAGTGACGAGGTGCTAGTCAGCTACTTTCAACCATTTTATTTTAGGAGACAGACGCCATCAGCCATCGTGTACCATAGTAAGGGACAAATCTGTTTTAAGATAACGTGTGTAACACAAACCTCGATTTCTTCTACCACTGCTACTACATCAACAATCATATATTTTCTATTTTATTGTTACTCTATTTGTTATAATATTTCTTTTCACTATTTTATTTATATAATTTCAGTAGTATAGTTTTGATAGTATGGAGAGACATGGATGTTATTTTGCCATGATTTTAGGTCATAAGGTACATGAACAAAGGAGGACTGGAACAACTATGTGATGAATATCCTTCCAACTTACCTGTTTTATTGGTTTTTATGCCATGGATGAGTGGATACTGTTGGAAATAGTTCAAAATAAAATAAAGTGAATGACAATTGTAACAACAAATTTAATATGTTCCAATTCCCTAATTAATTTTCCCAATTGAATTGATGGTTACAAAGCCCTGGCTATTGTAACAATTTTATGTTAATGCAAATTAATGGAGAATTAAAACTCATTCTCATCCTAGTACTATATAAAGAGGTGCTCCCGTCCTCATTCCACTCTCCAAACTTTGAAAGCTCTCTCCCCTCTTTACTTTTCTCTCTCCTCTTTGTTTTTTCTTGTTCTTTGTAGTTTAAGTAATTATTGCTAACTCAAATATAGAATTCTAAGCATTCTCAGTTTGCCTAAGTGGTAACAATGTGCTAGTCAACTACTTTTAACCGTTGTATATGAGAGACAGACGTCATCCATCCTCGTGCACCACAGTGGAGGACGAATATGTTTTTGAGTAAACTGTGTGCAAAATAAGCCTCAATTTCTTCTAATATCGTTACAATATGAACATTCATATTTCTTATATTTTATTGTTACTCTGTTCATTGTAATGTTTTTTCCATTATTTTATTTATATAATCTTGGCATTATTTCTAATTCCCTTTTGTATTTTTCCTAACAGATGCCACATCATACAAACATATTAGATAAGGAAAAGCACTTTATGATAGAGGTAGATTATGAACAACTTGAAATGAAGGAAGCTTGATGTGGTGCAATTGAGTTAAATAATAAGGGGTTGGAATTTGGAACATGCTAAAAATGGTAGACGTGTACGCCTTAATACTTGTTACGTGCCCCTCTTCTAACAAGGTTCTAAACTATGATCACATGGCAGCCAGCCAGCAAGCAAGCTCAATCAGGTGAACACTCCACATCACTATCCTACATGGCCTAGTCGAAGACCATTTATTAAGGTAGTCGAATTGATGCATCATCTCAGTCAACGTGCCATATAGTGGTCGACCTTCCATGGCCTAGGTAAGGTGTTATAACCCGTTGCAGAATAAATCAGAGGCAGTTAGCCTTTTAATGAGAGTAGATATCTCCCACTTCACATATTCCAAGTGATCTTCTGTACAAAATCTTCTTATGGTAATTGATATGATATTTTTATAACAGACGCCTCATAATCAACTTGTCAGTCTACTTTTCAGAGATCAAACATAACCTATATAGTTGTTACTTTTCAGAAACATTGGTGCACCTGAATCTAGGATTGATGGAGTGACATTTAGGAGAAGACGCCTCGACCATCAAGATGAGGTCATTTCTGTTTTCATCCAAAGGTAACAATTCCTCCTCTTCTACCATAAAAACTCGCACTTAGTGTCAATTGAAGGTAATGAAATATTACACACTCAAGCGATATTACTATCATTTTACTCTCATACATGCCTGGTTTCCGAGCACTATTGTGCTTTTCGCAGCCCCCACCCAAATATTCCTATAATAGTTGATTGACTTGACATTCAAAGTGCTATAGCTATCTTCCTCACCATCAGAGAAGGTCACATGCTCCTAACGGTTTGTTCAAGTGTACAGGATATAAGCTATATGGATGTGGATGGAGCTGGGATCTATTGCTCACATTACCCGTGCAGAAATCGAGGTCAACAATACTCGATAATCTTCTTTCTTCTACTTTGTGATGAAAGTAGAAAATTTATAATTTTCATTTTTAATGTTACTTATTGCTCTTAGTTATCTATTGTTCTATTTTAAATGGTGAGCAGGTTGTCATGCACTTGATCCACCCGTTGTGCAACAAGGAGTTGCAGCACTGAAATTCTTGCCCTCATTTGCAATCTAATTGACCGTTAAGATTAAGGATAATGACGGCACCCTGGTTTAGTAGGCATAACTTAATATCAATACAATTTTTCCCTATTATACTAATATATTCTCTTATATTAGATTAGTATTAATTATTGATTCCGATTTAGCGAGTCCTTTCTTCCGTCAGTCTTGCATTTCGTCTATGTAGATTGAGGAGAAAAGTTGGTTGACATCAATGACATGTACGTGAGAGAGAAAAAGGATGTCAACCTCTTTAAAATATACGAATAAATACTGACAATGCAATGTAGTAAACTCTCATTTCGATTCGAATTCCATAGAAGTAAACTGTGCTACAGAGTTATGCCTTGCAACATACACCGCCATGGAATTGGATGCCTCAAGCATTCATATTAATGCAATTGGAAGAATGTAGCTTAGACTCTTTTGGTACCCAAATAACCTTTAGGGTGTGTTTAATTGAAAAAAAAAAATCATGGAAAACGGTCTTTTACCACATAAATTTTAACTTTTGAAGTGTTTGATTACTTTTTTTTTTTTTCCATAGAATATATTTTCCCACCTTTCAAAATATACTTAGGTTGTGTTCGATGGCTTTTATTTTCTTGAGGACTTGGTTTCCACCTAACTGATCAATGCGCCTCTTTTCCTTAAATTTGTGGAATTGAATTTCCCACCTTTTTGGAGGAAAATCTGATTCCACCATTTTTTTTTATATATAATGGAAACAAATTTCATAATCAATTATAAAAAAATTTCACTTTAATATACAATTTTTATGTAAAACAAAATCAAACGAATACTAAACTTTGATTAAAAATAATAATTTTGTAGGAACTTTTTTTTTTATTTTTTATTTTTTATTTATTTATTTTTTTTACTTTTTGGCAATGAAAGCAAATTTTATAACCAATTATGGAAAAAATTATTACTTTAATGGACAATTTTCATTTAAAACAAAGTCAAACGAACACAAATTTTTAAAATATTTTCGGGTGAAAAATTATAGCAATCAAACACACTTAATTAACAATTCCCTTAAAACAATTTCTAAGCAATTACTTTCCCTGAAATTCATTTTTTTCCCACCTATTTTTCACCCTTACAATCAAACGGATATTAAATTGATTTGCAACCGTTAAGTACTCCAAATTTATTTGTAATTGAAAATTTACCAAAATGCCACTTTTTCGTTAATTTGTTTTCTAGAATGAATGGAAAAAATTAGACGTTTCAATTGCTTTACTTTGTTATGGTTTCAATTATTTTGTATCATATTTGCTTGAATACAACTCTGACTCAAATTTAAAATTTACATTTAGCCAATACCAAGGGGGACGATCAACGAGCCATGATTAAACACTTTCTTGTGATTACACCATATTTCCCCATATATTTTGCTTATCGTTTTTTTCCTTTGTAAAACACCCAATTTGTTTGGTGGTTCTAAGATATCAAATTTCGAATGAGCTCCAGATTATACGGGATTGCAATAATGAACCGTTCGTAATTAATTCAAGCTAAATTGTAACTATCGGAGATCCAATTCTAGCTTCAGTTCAGTTGTCAAGCACATCGATGAAATTCGTTTGAGGCATATAACAAGAAATATAAGTACAGTAATCAAGAAACAGCGTGAAGCAAAGTTTGAGAGAGGTTGAGGTGTTTTGCATTAATAGATATTAACACAAGCACGAAAGAATCATTGTAAAAACATTTTCTTATAAATCACACACAAGGGTTAAAATTGAGGCTGTAATTCTGCAAACCTTAGGCAAGAATTCACCTCAAATGTTTGTTATTTTATTACCAATGGAAGACTTAACATGGTGGTCTTGGGAATGTAACTTGATCCAGATGGAGTAAATTTTCAGTCAAATCACTTCACCTCAAACAGGCACAATGGTTGTTAATGTACCAATCCACAACCTACCTAAATGCATGCATCAACACTAACTTCATCAGCATTACAAAACCAAACCAATTTTTCCCACCAAATCAAATAAATGCCGACCAATTCGATCCACAAGGATTCACTGCCATGTAAAGCAGGGATTAGTTTTTGTTGCAATTAAAAAAAAACAAAAAAGGAAAACAAAAAAAAAAAAAAAGGATAGCCAGTTGCCTGACTGATGCGTCCTATGATCTCTTTTTTAATCTATATCCTCAACCTAAGGGGTGTCGTCTCCTGCACATTTACAAGTCAAACAACGAAGCAACAAATCAGATAGATTGGGTAGAGCTTTACAGTGGTAATTGTTTCCTAAATACTGCGAACAATAATTCTCCCTTAAATATTATAGTTGTCTGCATTAATTGATCTCCCTTATATTGGATCATGTCAAAGAAATATAGGATAACAAGTGTGGCTGTGTCAGGGGAGGACATGTTCGTGTCAGTAAAGAATTTAAAGAGGAAATACGTGGGAACTGATGAATATACCCGTGCACAGCACAATATATGCCCCACTTATTCCAAGAGGCAAAAAAGGTCAAAACAAACAAGATGCCGTGCTAATAACATATTCTTAGAAGTCCAAGAAATTTGAAGAATCCTGAAAAAGTGGAAAGTCTTATATGTTACCTCTTTGGCCGGCTTCGATCTTCCTCGTAGTCCATCACTCCGCCGTGTTCAGAAAAGATCTCCTCATGCCCTCGGAACTCGTTGTCGGCCTGCTTACAGTTTGTAGCTTCTGCCATAATGTAAGTAAGACACATCCACTAACAATCCCAAGCATGAATATAAACTAATTTTGCCTCATCATTTTAAAACTGTAACTATGAACGATAACAAAGAAGAAAATTAAGATACAGATTGGTCATCATCTAATCCTCATTCATTTGATTCAGAAGGCATCTGTCAACGTAGTCAATTAGACCAGACTTACATAATTATAAAGTGTTATACTGAGAACAGGCAAAGCACCGACATAAAAAAGGGTTTATGTAAGCAGTGAGAGGAAGTATTCAACTTAATTAAAAAAATTTTAATTCACAGATCACAATAGACCAGTAACATGCAAGCTTCTAGAACTTCCTACAGCCTCGCTAAGAATTTCCAGTAATAGAATCCCAATGTGAAACATAAGTTCACACATGACACACAGGGAGACTCCACCACACTCCCATACAATAATAAAATATGTTCTGATCAAAAATAATAATAAAACATGTTCGATCAGTACATTCTTGAATGAGGAAATGTGCATTTAACCTTCAAATAAATTGCTTACAATACATCGCACATATACTGAAAGTTGGGAGTCACAATGACGAGGAAAAAAAAAACCAGCACCATTAAGAAGATAAGCTGACCTTGAAGGATAGTGTCTTCTTCACTTCTTCCGCCCTTTCTTCTACTTCTTTTCGGTGCTTCTTGTCCATTTCACTCATATTATCTGCCCATTTGATCTTCTCTTGAATTGAGACGAGTAGATTGTCTGACGTAGACAACCTAAGATATGGTCAAACCAATAATTTATTAAAGGATTTAGATACACGCGACAAACAGAAAAGAAAAGAAGCACAACAAGCTTTATAAAGTGCCCTTTTAAAAACCTCCAACCTCAGGAATGTTGACCGCAAGAATAATGCCTTAAATTCGTTGTTTGTGATTTCAAAAGACGAGTCTCAAATTCTTGACAATGCCACAGAGAAAAATAAACACCCTGACTGTTTATTTGAGTCATCTTTCAGTCTTCAAAGAAGCTATTAAGCCCATTTTGTATGGCCATTATTTTGAGAAAATGGAATTTTAAATAGTGATATTTTTTGGCGAATATATGGTTAAAAAGTAGGGAAAAGTTTTGGGTTTACGTACAAAATATTTTATTGTATAAACGTGTTGTTGAAAATGAGTACGAAAATTAAAGAGTCTTGAAATAATGATCGTCAAACAAGGGCTAAATCTAAAACAAATAGTTTCATTGTTATAGACAAGAAGACCGACCATAAGTATGCCAGATAGAGATATTAACTAAGCATATCCTACATACTAAGACAACACACTAGAACACATTAAGTTAGCAAGTCCTGCATACTAAGATGGTCAAACAAGAAATGAATTTGAGTTATTTGAATTGATAGAGCACTACTACAATAATTAAGAAATGAATGAAACATTTAACTCCCCCAAACAAAGACATTACCAGTTAGCCATTGTCTGTATCATACTTCCCAATTGCCCTGGCCTTAGATCCCTCCCTGCTGCAAATTGCACCTACAAGTTCACCAGAATTAGACTAGCTGCCAATTACCAGTTTCATAAGTTGGGTATCCAAACAGTTAAAACAAGTGAAACTAAAGCAAGACCTCAAAACATCTCCGCAACTGATCGAGCTTCCCTCTGACTATCCCCTGAATGCAAAGCAGTAACAAAATCAACACATTTAACATTGCAGTTTCGTCAACTAAAGAACCACTGCCAATATTATAGCATAAGAACCGAGAAAACAAAAGAAAAGCCAAGAGGGAAAATTAAATGGCAGAAAGTGAACTGAACTCAACTGAGGTCAAGAAGATAAAATGGAAACTTACCACATACATGCAGTCATTGATGAGAAAATCTTCTAACTCACGAACATTTGTAACATCCAACTCCTTTATCAATACATCGTAGGGCAATACCTGGGCAAAAGGCCAAATAAATGCTCAGAAGTAGAAAACACTTTTTTGAAATAGGAAAATGGTTGTGATTCCAAGTGATATAATAATAAACTTTGAACAATGGGGGAAAGAAGCATCCAAGCAAAGCATAGTTACAAGGATAACATTTTCCAATTCCAATTCACGTGTTAAACTAAACTTTTGTGTTCAGAAATGTAAGCAACCTGCAGCTTCCAAATTTACCAACAAGCACAAGCACAGAAAAGATTTTTTTTTTTTTTTTTAAAGTTAAAAGGGAAAAAAAATTGGACTTTGATCAAATGAGTAATAAGTCAAAATATTTACACAAATTTGTCATCATAATTTTAAGAAAGAAATAAAGAACATGTCAAGATATGATACCTTATTTGTCTCAGCCAGGGTAAGCACACTCAGTTGCTTCAACTTGAGGACTTGATCAGGAACCAAAGGTGGAAGATGACATGCAACGCCTGCATCGCAACATATATTACATAGAACTCAGCCTTGGAGAGAATCTGACCTCTATGAAACAAAAGTATATGAAGATCTTATAGGAATGCATTAGCATTAATATCTAGTGGGCACAGCACTTATTTTATAAACCATACATATAAAACAGACAGGATACTTGAAAAGAACCATTTACAATATAATTATGAAGGCTTTCTTTCTGAGGGCTTCTCCACCTCCAAAGAATGGAACATGCACAATAAGAAGAGTTCTTAAACATGGGAGAGGGTATCCCTGAAATCATGGACTAGGTAAAATAAAATCATCAGAGATACACTAAAAATGACTACATACTCCAAAAATTATCAGCTGGATGAGTCCTGCATTGTCTTGTTTGCAGATAATGCCAGAGAATCATTACAAAATTTCTCAAACCCCACATAAGCTAATAGGACAAATTCCTTCATCTCTACTTCGTATCTAGCTCAGTATTTGCCAGTTCTTTTTGCATTTTTCATAGGAGTTTAATGGTCCATAATGATGCACAGAGGCCATGTTATTGTTAGAGGGAACTTTGAAACCCTCCAAAATCCCCATTATAAACATAGTGAGAAGCTATAATTTTCCAAATAAGTATCTCTAATGTCCAAGGTGGGGCAAGGTTGCATGGTGAACCCCACAATTTTCATTTCTATCTTTTATCCAGCAAAAAAGATCAGACAGTCCTCATTTATGCTGTACATGGATGATTTCATTCCCCAGACAGTGAATCACACAGAGTATTCTTATGCTAAACTCCATGCTCCAGAACACAATATTTATTGGAGTCTAAAATGTATAGCTGCTTGTTTGAAACAAGACGCCTATAACAAAAGAATTTAGAAGTATCCACCAAAAAGATGCATAAAATTTAAATCTTAGGGCCTGTTTGATAGCACGAAATTTTCTAGGGAAGTTGGAATTCGTTTTCCATTTTCCACTTTCAGATTGTTTGGTAGGCTAAATTTTCCATGGAATTCATTTTCCACCCTTATCTCATTTTCCACCCAAGTCCTGGTTTTCCAAGTTACTTTTTTTTTTTTTCTTTTTTTCTTTGGCAATTGGAATGAATTCTATTCCCAATTGTAACAAATTATATCCCTTTAATTTACAATTTTCATGAAAAACAAAGCCAAAGGAATGGTATTCGTTATGGTAATTTTTTTTTTTAATTTTTTTTTAATTTTTTTATTTTTTTGACATTTGGAACAAATTCTAGACCTAATGTTAAAAAAAATTATCACTTTAATGGATAATTTCCATGAAAAAAAAGAGTCAAACGGACACTAAACTTTCAACATTTTCCAAGTGGAACATTATACCAATCAAATACAATTAATTACAATTCTCAACAAACAAATTATAGGCAATTCAATTTCTTGTAATTCATTTTCTTTCCACCCAAATTCCACATTTGCAATTAAACGGACCCTTAAAAAAAATACATTGAGAAAGATAGTAAAAATACATTTCCATGGAAGTGATTCATCGAGAAAGCAGCCAGAAAAAGAAAGATGATCTCAGGATGCATGAAAACACTAAGGGGACTAAAGAATGAGCCAAGAGACTTAGATATAGGCATGAATAGTTGGAGGTTGTCACTCAAACTTTCTAGAACAGCAGAATAACATGATCAAAAAAGTTTCCCAGTGATTCTCAATGAAAAAGACCAAATAATATAATTAATAGTATCAATAAAGGGAAGATAAGGTTGTGCAAACTGTATCAGTTTTGATCTCTTCTTAGTCTGTAAATGTATAAATCTTGTGATTTGCTTTAAAAACCATTTTGCATGATGTTCTGGATTAACTTTTCAGAATTTTAAATAGCATGGACCATCTAAATTAAGTGCATGTGGTTAAATAACTCCGAGCTATTGCACTACAAATTTTCATTTAAAGATAATATGATTAGAGATGCCAATGAGGTTAGGTTTCCAGGTTTCCCCCAAGCTGTAAAGTCGTCATGTAAGTACTGTAATTATATTTTGGGTTTTGCAGTAGGATATTAATCAATTCACCATGTAGATAAATTCTATTTATTCATATTAAGATAAGAAACTCCATACGTGTAAAATCCTAAATATGAAGAATGGCAAATTCACTTGGAGTTCCAAATAAATTTCAGATACAGGTCCATGTACATGTATCCACCAAAAGGCATCAAGAAGTGGATACATCATACATAAAGCATCATTGTGGAACCTTCATTACACGCACTTCAGAAGCACATAATATAAACACGAGCAATACTATCATAATACAATTCCACAGCTAGTGAATGCAAACAGATAATACCCAGAATACAAATACCAACGCCAGCTAGTATACTTCCTTTTACGTTGGGTCAACATCATGCATTCCTGACATGAACAATGCTCAGCCCAGTACAAATCTTGCCACTTTCAACCGAATAGAGTCGTCACTCTCCATTCAGACCAGACAATATAAGACTAGTAACTCTTGTAATATCACAGCAAAAGGAATGAATTGAACTAACTTGAAGCAACATTGTGGATACAACACCATGATAAATGACAATACAAAGATTAAAACGCTTACTCTTATATTCACTCCATGTACCATGTGCAAACATACGAAGCAAATCAAGAAAGACCGCATTCTCAGTTCCTTCGAGCTGCACATGAATCCAATAATTTAAAGATGGAATTATAAATAATATAAAAAAATTTCCTATATAAGCTTCAGCTGCAGAAAGACTACCAAGCTGTATCAAAAAAGGAAACTAAATATTCACTTAATAGTCCATTAAATAGTTATATTGAAAATAATTGAACTCAGCCATTGTAGAATGTAACAAAATTCCTTTCCACATCTCCGTCAAATTCATGTTCTCTTTCTTCACTCTTTAATCATCTTTGGACATTCACATTAGTATCTTATGTCAGACAATCTTAGGAAGGTTTGTTTTGCTTTTCCTTTCGCCCTCATGTCTTCCATCTTGATTCAAAGATTTTCCGGTTTTAAAAAGATTATACCAGGTATCAAAGAGTCAATTAAGCAACGTGTCACGACGAGGCACTTTGGGACATACGCCTTAACATAGCCAATAAGATAATTATGAAAATTATGAAAACAGAACCATACTCACTGTAAACCATAAAGCATATAAAAAATCCATAATAAAACCTCTCAATAAATTTAAAAGTTTTACTTGCATTTAAAAAAGGTCAAAAAAAAAAAAAAAAAATTGTTTTTCTGCTTTCAATGTATACTCCCTAATATTTCGGAATATAGGCCCTGTTTGGGAGTGATTAAATTTTTCTACAGTAAATCAATTCTCATTTTCAACCACACATTCTTCAATAAAATAATATTTTCCATCACATCAATAATTTTTTCTTCTTTTTCAACCACACATTTCCCATCATATCACTATTCAAAATCAATTCTATACCCAAAAATCTCTCCCAAACAAGCTCATAATACATAGAGGACAAGACCCATTCTAGCAAGAAAAAGGCTGATATTTCAGGACAAGCTCCATATAAATGCTTATGTATAATGTGGGATGATGTCAACAACCATTGAGAACTGAACTTATTGGCGTCGATTCATCCGATTCATCCAAGACCAAGCACATTACTCCAAGGCTAGAAAGTATTTGTTAACAGATAAAAAAGGTATCAAGAATGGTAAAGTGCATTACATGTACCCAGTTTAGCCCAATGAGAATCGAAGAACACAATAAAAAATAGTTCCCGTATACACCTTTGATCAATTGAAATAAAATTCAAATGACTCTGAAAAAATCTCAAACCATTGGAGAACCACGATTTATTTACAATGAAAATGTTCGATAAATAACATTATCTTTTTAATCTTAAATATTGAAAATATAAAATTCCTCTATTTGGCAAGCACAGTTGTGTTTAATTTGTATATCACTTGGAAACACCATCAATTGAAACTAAAATTAACCTTTTGAACTAAATTCTTATTTCTTAAATCAAGAAATAAACTAAATAAATGAACTGATCTTCTAATTGGGGAATATACTTGAGTTCAAATTGATGATAAAATCCCAGAAACATATAAAATGTTTTGAACTGGTTTCTTATATATTCACATTTACAGACTAAACTTAATGCCATTTGTATCAAATCACTATTGAACAACAAATCCTAACATGACATCTATCTCTTCTATTTCTCGGTCTATTGTAAAAAATCCCCCTTGGAAACACACTGACATGGTTATCACTTGGAAGTCATAGCCAAATAATACGAAGCAAGCTGTAATAGATTCAATCAATCCATTTATCAACCAAATAAATACCAAAGTATTTTTTTTCCACAGCCATCCCAACAGAAAATCAAAAATGCAGAGAAAAAAGTATCAGAGAATCAAATGATAGAGAACAACAACTTGCTTACTAAAGGCTTTGAACAGAAAAGCTATATATTCAACTAAAATCAATGGGAAAATACTTAAAACTAAACAATATTTCCACAAGCATATAAATAAAATACAACTGATTATGTATACCTCAAGGACGTTAGGAACAGAGAGAATCTCAGCGAAAGCAAAAAGAGATGGGTGGGAAGTGGCCTCAACAATGACGTTTCTGAGGGCGGAACCCTTGAGATTCGACGCCTGCTTCACTAAGTAATCTATGTGCTCCGCTTGCTTTTGCTCAATGTCCATCTCTCAGATTCCGATTTCTAATGATCTGCCCCCTAAAAATTTACAGAATTTTTATGCATAAAAGTGTGTATATGTACAGATACACTTGTTGTATTTTGAAAGAATCGGAATTGGAGAAAATCAAAATCTGAGGTTTTGAAAGATGAGATTTTAGGGTTTAGAAATTCTGAAGAGGATTTTGAGAGTCCCTTTACTTGGTAGAGTACACGGGCCAAAGGGTACTGGTCAAAATGACATAGCGAAAGGTCGCAATTATTTGAGCACTTTTTTAATGATAATTTTGAAAATGGCCGATTTGCTATAAAAAGACAAAAACACCCTTAAGTGACTAAAGCGATTACAAAACATGTTTGTGTTAAAAAGGCAATCATGTACTTTTGCAGTTAACAAATAAAAAGCTACTATTACTGAAAAAATAATCGGCACAAGCGGTGAAAATTAGGATGTTAATGGCGAAAAAATCAAGTTTGATTAACAGCCGAGATTTAGTGTAATCTCGAATGATACTTGACCGAAATATCATTGATACATTTGAAAAAGTCACATTTGTTAAGTTTGAGTACATGTTGAGTATTTTTATCATAACTTTTTGTTTCCGATATCCAATTAAGCCGATTTAAAAGGCGTTGGAAAGATAATTCAAAAGGCTACAACTTTGCTAGAAATAGCTCTTTTTCAATTCGAACGTTTACTATGCCAAAAAATGGATTTCAATCTCCAACTAAAAATTTGGACATCCTTTTGCGGTGGAAAATTGATTTGTTTTCACTCCTTTTGATCTTTAGTTATATCTATTTGACCCTTAACATGCTCGAATCTTCATTGTGAGTTTCGACACAACTTTTGAGTACCTTGATATATAGAACAAGCTAAACGTTGATTCATCTCGATAAGATATGGTACTAAAAATTCAATTCAAAGATCATTTGCCATTTTCAATTCAACATATGAACGTTACGTCTGATATTAAAGTGAATTATTTGTTTAAGTTGAACAAAACGTAAATGACACTGATTTGCGTCACTTTAGTGAAGATGGACAATGTGTAAGATAGAAATTTGCTAATAAAAATATTAAAAAGAATAAGAATAAGAATTTGCTAACACGTTAAAAAATAATATATATTGTTTACTTAATTTAAAATTTTCATTTTGTTTTAATTTTTGTATAAAAAATGAAATAAATAATTTTAAATTGATAATTATGAAAATAAAATATTATTTTTTAATGTGTTAACAAATTCTTATTTTTTTTTCCTTTTAATATTTTCATTAATATAAAATTCTTTAATTAAATATAATTTGTAAACTAATCTTTCATTTTTCAAATATAATTAAATAAATATATATTGTTTACTTAATTTAAAAATTTCATTTTGTTTTAATTTTTGTATAAAAAATGAAATAAATAATTTTAAATTGATAATTATGAAAATGAAATATTATTTTTTAATGTGTTAGCAATTTTTTTTTCCCTTTCAATATTTTAATTATTTTAAAATTCTTTAATTAAATATAATTTGTAAACTAATCTTTTATTTTTCAAATGTAATTAAATAAATATAGATTGTTTACGTAATTTAAAAAAAATTCCTTTTGTTTCAATTTTGATATAAAAAGTGAAATAAATAATTTTAAATTGATAATTACAAAAATGAAATATTATTTTTTAATGTGTTAACAAATTCTTATTTTTTTCCCTTTAATATTTTAATTAATTTAAAATTCTTTAATTAAATATAATTTGTAAACTAATCTTTCGTTTTTTATATCAAAATTAAAACAAACAAAATTTTTAAATTGAGTAAACAATTACATTTTGAAAAATAAAAGATTAGTTTACATTTGAAAAATGAAAGATTAGATTCGATTACGTAAAATATTTAATTGTATAAATATTTATTTCATATTCGATTTATTCAATTATTAATAACATTTAAAGAAAAAATAAGAAGTTGCTAATAGGTTAAATGATAATATTTAATTATTAAAATTAATTATTTAATTATATAAATTTTTCTGATTACGTAAAATATTTAATTCTATAAATATTTATTTCATATTCGATTTATTCAATTATTAATAAAATTTAAAGGAAAAAAAAGTTGCTAAAATGTTAACATATAATATTTAATAATTAAAATGATTTATTTAATAATATTAGTAATTATCAAATTAAAATTAAAATTAATTATTTAATTATATAAATTTTTTTAGATTACGTCAAATATTTAATTTTATAAATATTTATTTCATATTCGATTTATTCAATTATTAATAAATTTTAAAGCAAAAAAAAAAAATAGAAGTTACTAATACGTTAAAAGATAATAATTAATAATTAAAATTTTTTATTTAATGATATTAGTAATTATCAAATTAAAATTAATTATTGGATTATATAGAAAAATTTCGATTACGTAAAATATTAAATTCTATAAATATTTATTTCATATTCGATTTATTCAATTATTAATAAAATTTAAAGGAAAAAAAAGTTGCTAAAATGTTAACATATAGTATTTAATAATTAAAATGATTTATTTAACAATATTAGTAATTATCAAATTAAAATTAATTATTTAATTATATAAATTTTTTTAGATTACGTCAAATATTTAATTCTATAAATATTTATTTAATATTCGATTTATTCAATTATTAATAAATTTTAAAGCAAAAAAAAAAAAAAGATGTTGTTAATGCGGTAAAAGATAATAATTAATAATTAAAATGATTTATTTAATGATATTAGTAATTATCAAATTAAAATTAATTATTGGATTATATAGGAAAATTTCGGTTACGTAAAATATTAAATTCTATAAATATTTATTTCATATTCGATTTATTCAATTATTAATAAAATTTAAAGGAAAAAAAGAAGAAGTTGCTAATATGTTAAAATATAATATTTAATAATTAAAATGATTTATTTAATGATATTAGTAGTTATCATATTAAAATTAATTATTTAATTATATAATTTTTTCCAATTACGTCAAATATTTGATTCTATAAATATTTATTTCATATTCGATTTATTAAATTAAGTAATATATTTAATTATTGAATTACGTAAATCATTTATGTAATTATATTAATTTTAATGAAATGGGTAAAATATTTAATTATATTACTTTTATTAAATTAAGTAAAATATTTAATTATATAAATATTAATTTATTATACCATTTATTATATTAAATTATTAAAAAATAAAAAAATATATATATGGTAGGCTATTAAGTCGGCCCGAAATTTAGTGATCTGGGTAGTATGTGGCCCAAGTATGACAGCCCATATCTTTGAGTGAGATCCTTTGATAAAGTTAGGGTATTTTGGACTTTTTCCAACAAAAGTTATATTTTTAGTATTTTTTATTTTTTTTTATCTTATTTGTTAGTCAAAGGTCATTATGGAATTATACAAGAATGAAAAGGTTATTTCCTACTATTTCCTCGACTTTTGGCTCGGTGCTAAACTGTATCCCTTTATTGTGCTATTTTGAGACGAAGGTTTCTCGAACCCGAATCCGGATTTTTAAGAGAATTGTATGGGTTTGATTACAAGGCTGTGTTTGGTACACATTATTTTTTTCATTCACATTCTTCTACTCATTTTTAACCACATATTTTTCAATAAAATAATATTTTCCATCACATCAATAACTTTTCCTTCATTTTTAACTACACATTCTCTATCAATCTACTATTCAATAATACATTCTTTCAAAAGAATGTGTCCAAACACACTCTAAATTATTTTTGAGAAAAATACAAAACTACGGTATTTTGATTATACAATTTCACAAAAAAACTAATTAATTTAAGATATTTTCAACAATAATATCATATTCTAAGACATATCCATTAATAATTATTTGTATCACTTCTCTCTTTTTGTTTTCCTTACACCTCCCACCTTTTCTCCGTTTTAGAATCTCTCTCGATTCCAAAATTATGAATTTTTTTTTTAAAATTAGGTGAGCACATTTTAACTACTAATAAATTTTTATGACCTATAATTTAATTAAATAGGTCGCGATAAAAATAACACATAATTTATAATCACAGTTACATACTGGTCACAAATCACAAGATATAATTTATTGGTCGCAATTATAAGTTTAATCACAAATTATACATTTTTATAGATTGTAAATTAATTATTGATCACAAATTACAAAATTAACGAGTCATGATTACTCTTCATCTCACACCGCCTCACTCCCACCTCACTCCACTGCAATTGGAATCACTCAAATCACCACAGCCACTTCAAATCCATAATCTACCACCTCCTCTATCTTCACCTAAAATCCACGACCACCTTCACCACCTAAAATACTCTAAAGTCATATATGTATATTCTAGTGGCCATCATTCCATACTCATCGTTGTCACAATCCACACACTATCACCTCAAATCCACAACCATAATCACCACCTTTACCTTAAATCCATGAACCACCTTCACCTCAAATGTATCACCACTTGAGGAAGCAGGAGATAACAATCGCAATGCTACACGTGTCGCGATTTTAAGGTCAGATTTATGTTGCCATCAAGATATACTGGGTGTTTTCTGTTGCCACGTCAGGAAATGATGCTTCCTATTCTCAGCTACAGAGAGGGTAGTGGAACAAATTGTGTGTGAGAGAGAGAGAGAGAGAGAATATAATTTTAGAAAGAGAAATGATTTTAGATAGAGAAGAAACGGTGTTTTTGTTTTTGGAAAGATACAATAAATAGGATGGTTATAGAGATAGAAATAGTTTTGGAAAAAAGGCATAAATAGTTTTAGACAAAGATTTGATCCTCATTCTTCAGATTTAAGTTCTATTTCCCCTTCCAGAGGTTGCTCCACCTCAATTTGATCCTCATTCTTGAGATTTAAATATTAGGAAGTATGATCAGCAAACACGATAGTTTTGACCTAACTGTCATCAGTGGCAATTTGATTTTTCTCTTTAAGGCATGTCATTTCATTTTCGTTAAAAGACACACATTTACTTACTATGACCATATATTATCCTTCCCAATCTCTAAGCCATCGTCTATATCGTTTCGCTCCTTCAACGTAACTCAAAAATATCCCATTTGTAGCCCTTGGTTCCTACTTATCTTCATTTTGACGTGCATAAGCAGAGCATCCAAACATACTTAGTTTGGAATGGTCAATAGAATATCCACTTCAAACATGACACGTGTTTCATATTGTAATGATTCAGTAGGACACTTAATAATTAGATATGATACTGCTTTAATAGCTTCTCCCCAAAATAATTACTTTGGAAGACTTGAACTGATCAACATGCTTCTAACCTTTTCTAATAAAGTCACATTTATTCTGTTGGAATTTGGGTGTGACCTGAATTCCTTGTTTGAAATATTGAAAAATTCTAATTGAAGTACACGTCAAGAAAAATTCAAGGTTGAAAAGTCATTGGAGTCCTATGTCAAGTTGAAGTTTTATTTTGGAAGCTCATTGAGAGTTGGAAATTGGTATTGGACTTGAAGAAGAATTTGGGATGGAGAAAACAATTTGGAAACAAAAAAAATATTATTTTTTTCAGAACACTCGACCCATTTCACATTTTTCTCTTCTTTTTCGTTTTGGACTTGATTTTTTGGCATCCTATTTCATCAACAATTCTGCTAAGACGGTCTGGATGTCCCCTACATGTTCTCTATAAATATTATGTTCTTCTATAAAATTTCATAAGAGTGAGAAAATAGATTACTAAAATTACATGATCAATTGTAATATTCAGTTAATAAAATCTCTTAATTCCTCTGTCATATTTCTCGTCTTTATTATTTTTTTGCTTGATCTAATACTTCATTATTTGCCATATAATTTCAACATCTCAATCCGGTGGTTGATTTCACAATATATTCTTTCTGCAAAATTATTTTATTAGGGGTATATGTGACAATTTTGTACATGAGAATACCATTTTCTTTTCCAAAATTATCAAACACTTCATTACAAAATTTAAGTACATTATCAGTCTTAAGAATTTTTAAATTCCTGTTGACTTGACTTTCAATAAATGTTTTTCAATTTTTAAATTTTTGGCAGGTATCAGGTTTATTTCAGCAAAATTAATCACCCAAATCTTTGTAGAGAAATCGTCAAGTATGAGGAGAAAATATTTAGCCTCAATTTGACAACCATTCTTTTTACTTTTTTTTTTTTTTCTAAAGAGAGTGAGTTTTTTAATAGTATTTTTTTTTCTTTTGGAAAATATGTGGTTAAAAAGTAAGAAAAAATTTGTATTTATGCGAAAAATATTTTATTTTAAGAATGTTTGGTTGAATATGAGTATGAGAAAAAAGAGTTTTGAAAAAATGATCACCAAATAGGAGCTTAAAACCAGAATATGTACACGGAGTAGCTGGTCCCCAAAGATCAGAACGCAAGTAATCCAATATAGAGACATATTTATGAATACCAACAATGAAAGGCAATTTCTTTTGCTTTCCAAATACATTGATGACACCTTTTCCAAAACCAAAAAATCCCTATTTGTTCAAATATTGCAGATTCTTCTCTATTATATAACCAAGTATTTTATACCATATCTTGACATGTCATTTTGAGAGACTGCAGCAGTAAGTAGATCACCCACCAAGAACGAGTCTTTTGAAACGTAAATCCTCAGGGACTTTAATGATTTTAGCTAAACTCTTATGGATAGAAAATTCTATTTTTTGATGGATACATCATAGCCCTCATCCAACAGAAATTAAGTCTCTTTAAGCCTCTGTTTGTTTGCCATTATTTTTGGCAAAAAATGAAAATTTTGACCGTTATTTTCAACCGGCTGGGACCCACCATGACACATTTTGGTCAAAAAATGCTGCTCCTCCAGGCTGCAATGGTAAGATTTATTCTAGAAATGAGAAATAAATGGCAAACAAACAGGGGCTAAATTTGGTATATACAATATTTTTTCCAAGTGTCTGGATATTATTATTTTCCAATTCCTTTTATTTTGCAAGAAGAATCATTTCAAATTATTACTTTACCACCATTTATTTCAAAAAAAAAATTCGGGAAAATTAGTTTTTATAGGGAGGCATATTTAAAGTACACCCAAAATTAAGAATCCTCTAATTTCTAATTGAAAAATGATTAGCCATATAGACTTGTTTATTTGAAGTTGCAGTTTTTTCATAAGTTACAGCAGTTCCACCTTCAATCTATTGAATGTTTTTCAACTTATCAATTATTTTATAACAATATTTTATAAAGTGTCCAATTTTTCCACAAAAATAACTTTTTTTCCCCTTTAGTCTTATTTGTATTCTTTTGTTTATTTTTGTCATTTATCAAAAAAAAACTCTTTTCCTTTTCCAGATTCTTTGTTTGAAAAATTGGTATTATTATTTCCTTTTGAAATTTTTTTACTTTTTGTCACCAAACTAACTCCACTTTTAAAATTCTCTTAAATTCTAACTCTCTATTTTTCAAAGAAGAAACAATAATATCCATAGTTATGGATTATCTTCCATAGTCAAAATTCATCAAGGTCTTTAACACATCTTTGTTGTAAAAGTAGGGCTTTCATTTTGTAACTATGGAGACTGAAATCTCCTTTGCCAGTCCAAATCTCACCATCTAACCTGGTACTTCCCATTTTATCTGGAAAAAAATTGTTTGTAGTTAAGAGAAACCAAATTTTCTTTTAATAAGAACTTCCAAATCTAAGAAAATATATATTCAATGTCGATTCAAAAGTAATTTCTCATAGAAGATGAATGAAGGAGTCATATTCTTTAAAAGTCGATTCTCAAGCACCAAATTATAGAACAACCAATTCAAGTAACAATTTTCACTCAGAAAAATGTTTAATGGTTCAAAAAAAAAAAAAATGTAAAGACAAACTATTTATTTCTGTGAAATTTAAATCATATGAAACTCCACAAAATCACATATTATTCACAATTGGCAATTATATATATTCACATATCAAAGATGCACAATACTCTAATCAAAATTTATAAGGACGGTATACAGTATAATCACAAAGATATATTATGAGCTTGTTTGGTAAGGATTAAAATCGGATTAAAATCGAAAAACTAACCGTTATTGTTGACTTTTATTAGACGAGTGAGACCCAATAACGATTATATTTTTAATTTTAATCCGATTAAAATTCCTCCCAAACAAGCTCTATATATCTTGAAGAAATTGTAGTCTCCTCAAATTCTTAGGGTTCTCACATGAAACCCTAGAAAAAGATAGATCCATGAAAATTTCTTTCAAGAGATCCAAAAATATTGCAAAATATTGTCAGAATCGATACCACAAGTTTCAAGAGTACACTACCAAGATTTATTTTATGCTTAGAGAAAATCAGATTTCACCCTTAAGTTATAGATCTGTGACGATCTAGAATTGAAAACCATGGAAAAGATAGTAACAATTATTTGAACAAGTTTTCGAGATTACATGACAATACAAAAAGTATGAAACTAGAGAATTCTCAGAATATACGGATCTCTCTCTCTCAACCTTGGTCTCAACCACATCAAATAACCAGAGGTTACTGCTCTACTAAAACACTATATAAATCCTCGAACTCCCTATTTACATCAATCTCACACATAAAATAAAAAATTAGAGAGAAGACGAAGAAGCAAATAGAAAAAGCCAAAGAAAACCCTAGAAAATCTCTCGAATGAGAGATATCAGCTATTTAGATAAAATAGCCCAATAACCTAGCTTTGAAACTTTTGGAAGAGATGTTTCTCGTGAGTTGCTTACCAGATGTCAATACAATCAACGACATCATAATTGGTCATTGCATGTTGATCGTGTTCATGAGGCTGCCAAATTGGTAGATAGGATGCTTATTCGACGGTTTTCCCCTGATGCTATAACTAATGGAGTTTTAATGCAAGGGCTACGTAAATCTGTCACTCATCAACATCTCAGCATTTCACAACAATATAACTAGAGTCGCATGTTCAAAACGCGAGCTTACAGGTATAAAGACAATCGGATCAGCCCAAAATCCATTTAATCATTGGGCTTGGTTTGAATTAATACATTTGGCCCAAAAATGTTAATCATTATAATTTGGAGGAAATTAGGGGTGGGCAAAAAAAATTGGAAAACCGATTTGTACTACTGGAGGCGAAGGTGGTGGTCACAAATTGTTTTGTTGATTGTGATCAATAAATTAGTTGGTGTGCGATCAATAAATAATACATGACCGATTGTGACTAAAAAATTGGTTGGTGTATGACCAATAAACAATATGTGAGTAATGAAAAAGATAAATTGCGACCAAGAAATAATGTGTGACCTAAAAAATAGTTAATTTGTGACCGATAATTTGAAATTTTGTGACTGTCTAATAAATTGTGACTTATAATATCTGTGACCTATAAATAAATTGTGACGTTTCAATTTTTGATTTGTCAGGGATGAACAAATTGTGATTTATAAAATTTTTTAATTGTGATCGTAAGAAAATTTATGACATATAAAATTTGTGATTTTTGACCAATGAAAAATATGTGACTTATTAATTTGATAGAATTATGACCGATGAATAAATTGTGACGTACAAATTTTTGATTTGTGACCGATGAACAAATTGTGACTTATAAAATTTTTTAATTGTGTTCGTAAAATAATTTTTGACATATGAAAATTGTGAAGTAAACAATTAATAATGTGTGATCAATTATATGGAATTGTAACCTTAATATATTTAATTAATAAAATATATATTTAATTAATTAATAAAATTTAAAAGACTGAGATTTGAAATTTTAAACATGACCTCTTACATTTGAAATTGGTAAAACTAAATCTCTTAATTATGAAATCTTCCCTTATAATATTTGCCTCACAATTGCTTAACGTGATTGTTGTCGGAGGATAATTCTTCTTAAAACATATTGATAGTAACATAGATGTTACTTTTGAAGTAAACATCATAATGATCTTGATCACCAATACATTATATGGACCGTTTCACGCCCCCCCCCCCCCACTGGGGGGGGGCGACGCCATTTTTAAATTCACCTCGGGCCCCCCTTATTGTGAGGGGGGCAGTGGGCCCGTGTACCGGGGTGTGTAAACACACGGGTACAAATCGCTTTACCGAAAATAATAATATTGAGATCGAGAAAAAATTTATTACTTTCACGAATTTCAAATGTATGGCAAAGCTATATTGCTATTTCACACGGCAATCCACAATATTTCTTAATCTAGTTCATATATTCTATGTTCCAAATACTAGAATAGATATCCAAGAAGTCATTGATTTAGCGATAGATTGCGTGAAACCGCACTACAAAAATTAATAGATGCCAATCACCTATTGAATTATCCTAGTAAAAATGATATGATGATTGAATAACCTACTCACAAAGACTAGTTACTGAAACCCCTATTGAGAATGATCATGATTTAAATGATAATTGTATTTTATTACTATAAAGAAGCCTTTCTGGCATTCCTACTTGATGAAAAAAAATTTGAGTACAGATAAAAAGCAACTTCGAGTACATATTTTTTCAAGTAGTCGTAAAAAGTTTCAAAATATTATAATTATAAAATTTTTACTCATTTAATTAATTATTATATTATATTTTCGTTGAGCATAAAGGTTCTCAAATAAATTTACACTTCGATATTGAAAAATTTCATTATTTAACCGATGTTATAAATTTATCGATATTTTACTATATGCTTATGGGAGCAAAGAAAATTGACATAATTATCCATGTTTCCTGGAACAATAATCTCACTCAAATAAGGAAAGTATTATTTGTATTTTTACCCTTCAAAGTTCAAACTCCACATTATGTTGTAGTTGAAAGTTCCATAATACAGATTGTCATGTCACAGTCCCCTCAAAGAATGATGAAAACATACCAAGCACAATTATCAAAGAGGAACTGTAAAAAGATGCAGCCAAAGACGTAAAAAAATTATACAACAGTAGAATTTTAAGGAGATGATTCGTCTTATAACTTCCAACTTCGCGTGCTCGAGCAGGTTGATAAATAGGATCGAAGAAAGTACATCTTGGATGACTTTCAGATGAGGCAAAAATTGCATTTCGAAACAAATGGAGAAATTATTGGTCCACTATTGAGACATATGATCTGCTGCTACAAAATCAATGCGCTGATTATTGGTCCACTATTTTGTCTCTGGTTTCCTCCTCTTAGAACAGGGCCAAACTTTATATAAATATGAAAAATCGAATAATTTCAAAATCCTGGCAAAATTGAGAGGTCTGCTATTCCCTTTGGAAGGTCTGAAATTTTCTTGAGTAGTGCTAGCCTGTTCTTTCTGATTCTTTCATCTTCCTGCAGTCAGATTTTGAAAGAACGCAAATTTAGACATGCACCCACAAAATAGAAAAGTACAATCAAACAACTGCACCATAAGTTCGCATAAAGAACAGAAGTTAGTCAGACAGAGCATTCTGTGGTTTGTTTTAACAGCAAAGTAGCACATTGATATCAAGTTTACACAGATAAACCAGGAACCCATGGAAAGAAGTTGGAATTACTAATGTGTTGGACAAATCAGTTCAACACTTGCCACGTGTAAAATTATGTACGGCATGTGGTACTACGCAAGCTTTGCATCTCAAAGAATCAAACAATTTCGTTTGTAGATATGCTGAAACCTCTGTATTATGTTAAACCAAGGCTAATACTTCTAAATTAGAGCCTATCTGATCATGTCTGTCAAAGGAAGATCAGGAAAATGGACTTCAGGGTAAGGGAAGCATTTAGAAAGTTTTCAACTTCTATGCTTATATTAAGTTTCTGGCCAAATAGGATATGCCAGCACGTAAAGCTCAAACAAATTGCAAAACTGATAGATATGTAAGCCTATCGCATCAAATATATAATGCTTCTATAAGCAGGCCAAGAAATTAAGCAAGTTTCATAGATTATTATCAATTTATAGTGTAGTAAAAAGGAACATACCACCATCACAAATACGTGATTGAAGAAATCCTCTAGTGGCTGTAACAGATCAGACGATGCTTCAACAAAATCATCTACTTCCATGTCTGTGTACAGAGAACATATGAGTTACACAGAAGGTTTAAAAAAGGAAAAAATAAATCAGCAGTGCTGTGTAAATATGTGACCTCGTCATTACAAAACAAGAAGTCACATATAGGAGAGAGAGTGATACCAGGACGAATTTTAGTCTTTAACGACGTGAAAGTGCTCCACAAAGCTCTCTCTTCCTTTGTCTCAAAAGCTTCCTCATCCACCTAACAGGATATATTTAAGTAAGTGAGTGAAACTGAATGTGGTAAAATGTAACTGTACAATGACAAAATGGCATCAGATATCGAGCCATGTCAAAATTGTACCCCAGAAAAACTATCAAAGTATATATAATTCAACATGACATTGCAGATTAGAAGAGAAGATTTCTTGCTGGACAACAAATTGCAACAAAGTTTTATTGACTAGGAGCAAAAATAGATGCTTCTTTTCCATGTCTTCACGATTTATAACTATGGGCAATCTCAGAGGAGTAAAAGGCAATTGCATAATTAGAAAATATGTTTAGAAGTTGGGTCCAAGCCCCAGATTCCATATTTGTACCGAAATACTTGTACCTATTCATATATATGATTTATGAAGTGAATGTATGTGACTTATGAGTCGGTCCAGGACTCTTCCAGCGGAAAAAGAATATATCCAGACTAATTTGTGGATCAGGGCAAGGCATGTAGAAGGTATTGAGGATCCACCCAAAGCCAAAAATTCAGGGATATACCGGACAATGAATTAGATCCTATGCTCCAACCATTATTACTTATAATTGTAAAGATAAGTGTTTCTTACACAATTTTCTATATGTATCTCTCACATTTTATGTTCACATCATTCTATAGTTGATTCTACCAGCTCTACATCATGTACAGCAGTCAATTGACCCACCGCACCAACATTGGAATAACACCACGTAAATACCTAGTGAGAAAGCCAGTAATACAAATACGATTCATACAATGCTAAACTCATGTTCACATCAAAAGGCTACTAGAATGATGGATTCTGGCCTAATAAAATGCCTTGCTTCTGCATAAACCAACTGCACAGTGCTTCCATTATTATTATAGCCTAGAGGCATATGTTTTCCTAGAAACTAATGTAGTTACACACAAAAGTTGGTGTGGGACAACATCCAAAGGGCGAAAAACAGGAACCAAACTGCAAGACATTCATGGACATTCAATTTCAGCTGGCACGAAGGTAAAAGACATGATGAAATAGATCTTCCAAGCCAATAGCTCTCGAAATGGCTAAAAGTTACATATATAATTCCAAAACAAAAACCATCCAAAGCAAATCCAAAACCCAGATTATAGCCAACTGTAACCACGCCACAAAGAGTAAGAGTCCGACAAGTATTTTCTCATATAATATCGTGCAAAGTTTAACACTGAGGGGGAAAAAAATTCCAGTACCAGGAGTAATAATCAACTTTAAACCTTTGTTTTCTAATATAATTTATCAAGTAAAGTGATTTAAAACCTTAAGTCTTTCTTTTCTAACTAATTTACAGTACAAATTTACTACTCAATGCTAATATACCCAGGTAGACAGCTTGAAATATCATGGAAAAAAAATGGAAAATAGAATGGACATTTTATGCTACTGCAAAAATAATTTTGTTTTGAAGTGAAAGAAAGCACCTCCAAATCATCATTGATGTCCTTTCCACGGACAATTCTTGTTGGACGAGAATATGCTTCGACAATTTTGGACAACAGCTCACCTCTTGACAAGGCTTCCATCTGCAAACAACGCAAATGATATATATTACATCCATAATACTTAACAGTCAACAAAACACTAATTTGCTTATAGCATTTTCAAATTCAGTAGAAAACACGATGATGTTCTACCTTTCTTGAAAAAGCTTCTTAGAAATAAAAAAATGTACCACAAGAAATGTCATTTCTACTTTAAAGATCACAATATAAAAGAGGAAATAATGTGGAAGATGCTGAACTGCTTCCACAAGAACATCCGTGCTCAATAATAAAGAGCAAAAGAAAATATTTTGACTCCTTTTCATTTCTACTCTCTCCATGCCATCCCCATCTGGGACCAACTATTAAATGTGTATTTTTCACCTTCTCAAGTCACTCTGCCTACCCGTTGCTTTTGTCTGGTTCTCCTGAAGTAGGGTTATAATTGGAAAGTTTCAAAAAAATGGTTTGACTCTTCAGACTGGATTCTGACGCTGAAATGACCAATAAGGGAAGTAGGACATTCACAATGGGGTGAAGGGGGGGTTACTTTTTTGCATGTATATAGAAGCCATTATCTTTGCTAAGTCCCTTCATGCTAAAACATTTTACCATGTATCAAACTTCGCTTCAATACTCTCAGTCTATATTGTCAATAGTTAAGATTTAAGAATATAGTTTCAAAAGGTCAAATTAGCTATCCTAACTTAAACACAAGGAAAAGTTAATAAAGAGTAGAAATGCGAGTATGATAAGCACATGGATGGATCGGGAAAATATATACATTGATTATGAAAATTGTTACTTACAGAAACTATATTGCCCACAAAAGGTCGACAATCTGACTTGAGGAAAAAAAAAAGACATTACCTGGGTCCATAATTGTAATTTGGTCTGCAGCGATCACACTTATTTGAGTTGTTTGTTAGGATTTCCCCGACTTCTTTCCCATTATTTGAAAGTGAAAATTTTGAATTTTTTTGTCTAAATAGTTTCTTAGGCACCAGATTCCGGATTCGTATAAAAAACTTCAGGCATTTAGCTTCAGAAGAACAATACATGTTTTTCGTAACCCATGGAACAGTTAGTAAGTAGAAGCACATCTTGAGGTTGAATGGAGCTTGTGGAAAGAGAGACTGACTCGGCAGAGAAACATAAAAAGGAAGAAAATTTGGCATATCATCAATTGGAAGCCACAATAAGTACGATGAAATCTCATCAGTTTTACCATAATAAATACAATAAATAACTTGAGCATTCTTTATTCACGTGTTGATAAGTAGTTCTCACTTTGAATACAAATCCACAAAAAGAAAACCATTACTTACTTTATATGCAGACTTTGTTGCCAAACAGGGCCGGTTTGCACGTTCTGCAAGAACAGAGCGAACCACTTCTGGACTTATTCCTTGGTCCATCTGGCACAAAAAACAAATAAAATGAATGAAGTGTCATAAATACCTAACATTCATTCACAAACAGCGCACATTCTGGAAAAGAGATTACACATTTATCGCAACTCTCAAGGGTATTCCAAAGAAGAACAAGAAACATGACTAATAATAATTGAAAATCATTACACTGAGGAAACTATTTGCAGGTCACTATGAATCACTTTTAAATCTTTTGAGGATATAAATAAATAAACTTCTTCCAATATGTTAAGTTCTTGGAAAAGGTGGTTCAAATAAATTATTTTATTTACTGTTAAAACAATTTAATAGCATTCAACAAAGAACACAACTTAGCATCAAAATCATCTCCTTTTTATTGAGATATAATGCACAAAAAAGTCACTATGTTTACATCAAAAACCAGGTTCTTAAATTCCATGACCGACAAGGATGCATTTTTATGCTTTTAATCTGGTGCCTACTCTAATATTTTCAAGAACTATATTGAAAGTAAGTTTTCTATGAATTCTGGACGAGCTTAATATTTATGTATGGGTTACGATGCAAAAGATATACAGTCAAAGGTTAATAGCTTTCACAAGTAAAAGTTGTACATACCAGAAGCTGTTCAAGTCTCCTCGTTACAAATTGATGTACCTAAAACGAGAGAGGAGATGATCAAATTTTGAATTTCTGATCAGGAGATTAAGAAAATAACGCATCCAAAACACCATGCCATGGCTTATTTTAGATTAATCTACAAGGATACATCTGGTGAAGCAGATGAAAGATGGTAGTAATTTGATAACATATTCGACATTAAAAGCGGTAATTTTTTTTTATATCGGACAAATTTAATAACAAGCAACAGAGGGGGGTGATAGGTTGTCTACTGCAAAATTTGACCTTCATAGAGCAAAAAAAGACACTTACATTATCTATTGTATCCGCAGCCACATTTATGGGTTGAACAGCAGCAGCAAGTTCTAAACCATGCCTTAGATCTAAATCTCTATTGGTTTCTACCAGCAGTTGCACCTACAACACAAAGACAGCATTGTTTACACTCAGTGGAAAATGAAATTTCTATGACTATATGGATATGACATACGAGACCATAAGAGATTCTCCGCAAGCCAAAAGGGTCATTACTGGAGCTTGGCTGACAACCAGCAGCAAATAAGCCAACGAGGCTTTCCAACCTGCAAGACATAGCACAATATCAAACCATAAAGGGAAATACCACAGGCAAAAAGACAAAAAGAAAAATCTGCCCAGAAGACAACAGAAAATAACACGAGCACGTGCACATTCACTATACATCAAACTTCAGCTCTGAATCAGGAATGAACCATAACCACTACCTTTTCCAGTATATGGAATAACATACCATGACAAACATCATAAAAAATTATCTTAGATCATGTGAGTTCACCATTGAGAGAGTATTAATATCAGGATGGGTAACTATATTGAATTTAATTTATATAGCTAAAACGATGAAATGAATCAGAGCATGATAAAAAAATATCGAAGAGAAAATGAAGTAAATTTAAATTTATGTTTGCTTCAGTTTCTTAATGCATCAACCCTCTATCACTTATTACAAGAAAAAAGAATTAAAAGCCCAAGTCCGAAACAGAGATTTGATTCTATCCTTGAAAAAAGCCAACTTCGATTAACAATAACAAATAGAAACCAAACCACTAGCCGAAGTGCTCTTATCTATAAAAGTTCACAGAGATTAAACGAAAACTCTTATGCTATAACTCATCTCAAAAATAGTAATATATGACTATTTATGGGGCTATGATAGCCTGATTATTCTCTCATGTCTTTACACTTCCTTTTTCAAGGGAAAATGCATCCCTATAATTTTAACAGCCAGGCAGGACGAGGAAAGAAATTTATATTCAACAAGAAGCTTGTGAATCTTTCATTGCAATAGCTCCATCAGACGGAAGTCGCGATCAAAGATATCCATTGCTATGGCACGAAAAGCAAGGATAAAACATATAAGGTAGAAGAGTTATAGATAAATTTCGACAAGGTAGTTTGCATTATAATCAAAAAATTAAGAATTGGTAATAATTGCCTTCTCGAACAAATATGAATTACACCCTTGTTTGGTTTAGTTAAAAAAGTTGATAAAAATATAAGTTAAAGTGAACAATTAATTTTGCCCACATTTCGTGAAACCTACAACTTTTATCAACTTTTCAACCACACATTTTATCAACTTTTATCAAAATATACTAAAAATTTAATTTTAGCAAAACCAAACAGGGGCTAAGTTTTATGCATATAAGGGCAGACCACTGGAAATTTCCCATTTCCTTTTACTTATCCAAATTAGACTTCATCGAACTTCAATTTCTTACTACTGGAGTTAGGAGAAGGGAAGGGTCATACAAGAGACAATAGTTCAATCTATTGGTGTACAGTTACTTAATCAGCTGTGTGAAGAAAGTCTACTGATCTAAATTAAATCACAGCAGGCACTGGGACTTGTGGTGACATAAATAAAAGCAGTCCTAAAATGTAACTGAAAATCCACTTTCAAATATGAGTGATAATTAAGCATTCATTTATGAAAAAAGTACCACACATCGTGCATGTTGCTCCGTCAAATCTAACATCCCAAGGACTTGCACAGAAAGAAGAAACTAGCATGTATCTAACCTATCAGTTATGGCCAATACTGTCCCAGCATCAGTTTTTGGAAGCATGTCTCCTGAAAATCGTGGAAGTGTAATCTCAAACAGTGCCTCTGCAATCTGTTATTATGAAGAAAATGAACGGTTAGAGAAACAAAGTTGAATTTGACTGTCGAAGAAAGACAGCTATATTGGATTTTGGCAAACCTAAACAAGAAATGCATGTCCCATTTAATGCTTAATTTCTTTTCAGTCTCACTGCATATCCATCAGAATGGTATTTTTATTTATTTATTCTGTTTGAAAAGTTGAGATCTTATGCAAGTAGCACACAGACTCACAAGTTCACAAGCAAGAGTAGGCAGCTAGACTGAGAATTCACGTGACCCAAAGCTTTTTGAAAGCGATTATAAACTTTATATGAATGTAAGTTCAGTTTATAGTCGACAATTTTAACTGTCTGCCCCAACTTCCACTGCACAAAGCAAAAGATAAAAGCCGGGCCAATTTGCAGAACTTTAATATTGTTTCATAAATACCTGAAGGGAATATTGGTTGTGGAATTAAGAATCTTGAGATGTTCTGTTGCATATTACTTTACATCAGATTATTACATTATCTCAGTATGTCTAGGTAGTGACTATTTCATTACTTATGCTCAACAAGAGACATCACCAGTCATTGATATAATATTGTAAGTATGACTTTTACTAGATTCAAAACTATTGAAGCAAGACATTTTGTCAGTGCCATAGGTCTGAATAACTTGGTAACAATGACCTAACCGCGTGGAGGCATCCGAACCGGTGGACGATAGTGGGATTTACCCTTTCTAAATTTTCCTCAAATAAAATAGATCAGGTTACCCAACTAGAGCAATCAAATAGTGAAAAAATATACATATATATACTGACAACCATTAGAATAGATGATAAGGCAATGTTATGCAAACAACCTGCTCTGAATAGCCATCTCTAAGAGCATAATGACGCGCCATTATCCCAGAAAGGGAGGTAAATTCAGTAACAACTGCGGTGACAAGATCTGTCATGGCTAATGATGCAGCGCTCTTGATGACTTGGAGTGTATCTCCACTTATCCCCAGAGACAAGCCCACTTCAGTAACCAAATGTTGGACGCGCGTCATCTTGTCCAACATTGTCCCCAGCTTCTCCTGTTCATTAAATTATCAAGATACGAGAACTGCCAGAAACCGAAAGGATTTTCTGGATGGACTTGCTTCTACCTCCGCCATTAAAAGAATATTACAGAATTTCAACTATTTGGGGCATTTAGGTATCCAAAAAAGGAAAAATAAACAAAAAGGAGTAATTGCACAAACATTACATTTACAACATTTCTTTAGCTTGTTGCTCCACTGTGAAATTAGTAATATAAAAAAAAAAAACTTCAATTTTACCCAAAATCTACACAGTTTTGATTTCTCCTAGATACTAAAGGCAAAAATAGAGCTGTGGATTTCCCACGAGCTCTGATCAATAGCTTCAATAATCAGATAGAATGAGCCAGATGACCTCAGAATACATTAATATTATTAGAACTTACGTGAAATAGAATTCCATTCAGTTGACTTCGAAATTCAGAAAATCTTTTAGTTGTGTCCACCTCATAGAAGAACTTTGCATCTTCATATCGAGCTCTGCAATGATATTAAATTATTCAATCATGCGCTCAAACCATTAAGAAAAGGTACAGAAGGTGGAGAAAACTTGGATATATACAGTCATTCTTTGAAAATACTACTAGTTGCCTTATAAGCAAACATTTTGACACAACGTAATTTAGGGTATATTCAAGTAGACGTAAGATGGAAAAGAGGATCAGTATAAAAGTGGAGTGCATCAACCTAAGTACAGCTTCATTTCCTTTCCTTACAACCATTTCATTGATTGCCCCATTTGCAACCTAAACAAACAACCAGAGTCAGATGATCCTCATTACCTTTTCACAAATAATATCAATGATTTTATGGATAAAGTACATGGTTAGAATGTCTCACAGAAATGAAATATGGCAACAGTTTTCCTCCCTGATCAGTTATTGCAAAATACTTTTGGTGCTTCTGCATGACCTGCATGATCCATGAAACGGGCACCTTAGCATGGCAATAATAAATATGAACTGCTCCTGCCCAGAAAAATGGTAAGAGAACAAGCACGTATAGTTGCAAGTTACTACAATGAGAAATTTCATGTTCTAAAACAAATGAAATATATGAGAACGCAATGATCAATTATTTTCAAGAAAAGAAGAAATCAAAGTCAGATGGAAATATGCTGCAAATAATAAAAGAAAGTTAATATAGTAAGGTGTTACCATTATTAGCAGATCTTTTGGAAGCTCTAAGAAGGACTCGTTAAATTTACCAAGTACTGGAATGGGTTTCTCAACAAGATTTGCAACCTATGTATGAAGGTAGCAGTTATAATAGAGAGTCTCAGTGACTAAATCAAAGCAAGAACCACAACCTGTTTCATACCTCATCAAGTAAATCATTCTGCAAAATGATAATGCCACCAACACTTTTGGCCAAGGCATTGGAGTGATCCAAAATTGTCTGCTTGCGTTGCTGCAAAATAAATAAAATTCACCAATGTAACTTCAACACTATGCTGGTTCAAATAATGTAGGAAGAACCTATATAAGAGATCATTTATAATTAAATACCTCCATACTGATGGCTATTCCAGCATGCTGCATCACATCAGTATAAGATTCTGCACTTGCTACCTACGAAAATGTGATTAGTGAGTTCATGAAAGCATCAGCATATAGATAACACCAATACAAGAGACAGACAACTAGACTTTCCCGTTGAAGAGAAATATGAAAAAAATTTGTTTCCAAGGTATCATTATCATTAAACTCGCTATCAAGCAATGGATGGGATTTAAATACAGTAAAATGGTTAGAGCAAACAATGGAATATATGGGATTTCTCATGGAATAGGTTAAGCAATGAAGTTTGAGAAAAAAGACATGATTCTCAAAGAATGTGCTTATAAACCTGTACGTTTGTTCTAATCTTTAAATAAATTTTCAAAAAATGTGACTTAAAGCTTCAGAAAAATGCAAGTTATAGATGATTTAGTTTCTGAATGAGGGAGTTCTAAAGGGTTCTAAATAGTGCTTGGCCTTGTAATTAGGGGAAAAAATAAATAAATAAAGAAAGAAAGAAAGAGACCACAGAACCTTGTATTTTAAAGCATTGAAAGAAATTTAACTGATATGAAGTGACTAACTTTCAAATGGCAGTAAAATTTACCAAATCATTCTACCTAATTAATGATTTGTCATTTCCTGTAATGCAGAAGCAGTTGGAGAGCAACCAAAAAAGTGAAGAGATTTTGAAACTTTCCAGCAGAAGAGATTTGAAAAAATGAGGCTCCAACAAAGTGGCTAGTTTTACAAGTGAAACCAATCAGAATACTTTAAAAGGTGAAACGGAAAAATAGGACAGGTTTGCATTACTTGGAAATTCATGCAAGAATGGAATGAGAAGACTACTAATCAACAACTTTTGCAGGGTGGTACAAGATGGCGGAACCTTTGTCTTTTGCAACTAAGTTGAGTGACTAGGCATGTAAATAAGCTCCATTTTGTTGGTATTTACATAGAAGTTGGAAGTCTTCTCTGTTAGTCCGGTAGCACGGACTTCAAAAATGTTTAAAGTGTGACCAGATCTAACAAGCAGGTGGAGGATAATGATTCAAGTAATGGGAATCAAATTACATCTTTCAATTAACATGAACATCTTTTAAGGGAATTGTTAATTTATTTTTTCCATGAAATAGTATTACTTGTGGTTTTTTTTCAGCATAAACTTGTACTAATATCTTTGTTTTGCTATAACTAGTTTGCAACTTGTCTTGCGCTAGCAGCACTCAACCTATATATAAAATTATTATCAAAAGAATAGATTGGAACTCGTTATCTCAGATAAACATCAGAGTAAATTATAGTAAACTTTACAGACACCCCCTTCTTTTCAAAAATTATAGAAAACTCCCTGAAGCTTGGTTTCCCGTCAGCCAAAAGTAAATACATTATAACCCACTTTTCCTTGTATTTATACCACATTTGATACTATCATCAAATAATACTTAACTATCATTTTTTTATCTCAATTTCTTAAAAAAAAATCATATAATATGTTAATAGGAGAGGTTTTTTTAGCTGAAAGAATATTGTTTAAATAAAACTGTAAAAGATAAACTTGTTTCTTAAAATAATTTCTACCTCTTTCAATACAACTGAAAACAACTTGTTTGTTTATATATAATCAACAAATTAACTTATATACATGCTTTAGAATAATTCAATTAAGATGATTTAAAAAGGAAAAAAATGCCTTTTAATTTACAAATTCAAGTCTAATAGTTTCTAATTTGATTGATTCGGTTCATTTGCAATTAAATAGTACGATACTATGAATTAAAATACATTTTTTCTTGATTTAATTTGATGCAAAGCGAAGAACCTTACCAGAAAAGAGATTTTCATGTTTCCAAAGGTGGTCAAACTTATGAAACTTAAATGAATGATAAGGGGGGCGGGGTAATAATTAATGCTAATACAACTATAGTAAAAAACCTGTATTTCAAATGAATAAATTCCTTGTCTAGTCAAAATTTTGGATCTATTTTGTTAATTATAAAAATAAAAATCTTAATTTTGAATATTAAGTTATAATCACTTTATGCAAAAAGATAGAAAAAACAAAGAAAGAAACTAGCTTCCTTTAAGCTAAAAACAATGTTCACGTGAATAATTATAAAAATAAATAAAAAAGAGAAAGAAAATAGTTTCAAATCTCGCTAAGCTAAAAACAATGTTTACGTTCTTACTTATAAAAATAGTTTCAAATCTAGTATAAGATAAAAGGGCAAATTGTTAATTTATATATATTTATTTTTGCCTTCGTGGATGTTCTATATTTTTAAAAAGGCAAGGGGGGCAAATGCAATACTCATATACCTTGAGGGTGTACTTGTATCTTAATATTGTTTTACAACCTCATGATCATACCTTAACAGTAGCTGATGGTGTATTTCGAAGTCCGTGAGAAAGATTTCCACTGTGAATAAAATAGAGCAAAGAATTATATACAAGAACATCAAAATCAGACTACAAGCATACCAATGCAATTTTAAAGGTCTTAAAATTCCTGAAGCTTCAAAATAATATATAACAAATCAAAGAAATAATATTAACGTTTTGTCAAATGAATTTACAAGATCAAGAATTATCAATGTGTAAAGAACAGTTTCTCGATTTCTATCAAGGGAAGGGAAGGGGGGAAGGAAAGAAAATAATTCCCTATTGCAGTCAGTCATAACTGATGTGAGATGGAACATCATTTGAAAAGGGAGAAACATTCAATATTATGTTTGTCAAATATAAGAATAATCAATAATTACAATAAGGCAGAAAAGGGAGAAAAATTCATTTTCTCTTTATTTCCCAATACATCAGGTTTCAAGTTTTATATTGATAAGGCTAGTTCTTCCTTTCAAATAAATATGTCCTACCAAAAATAATTAAATAATGGTACTACATTTCAACATAATATCTTATTAAATAACTTCCAACCTGACTATGCACCTGTGCCTTTTAGAAGCAAAAGGGCAATAAAAGAAACAGGGTAATTTATAGAGAGAAGAAGATATCCCTATTAATCTATTAAATAACAATGTAATAGAATAGGCACTCTTTGCCCTAGAAGAGTAGAGAGAAAAATTGTATAAATTTCCTAAATTTCCTCATACTCTACTTGCTTAGCAACGAAATACATATTTTAGCCAAAGATCATGAAGTTCGATACCAAAACTTGCCTTAGAACACCAGCATACATGAAGGGAACAGCTACGTCTCCATGCAGTGCCAATATCCACCGGATGGGCCTACTGAACATGACCTATATAAGACAAAGCTGACAAAGAGTTACATTGATTTTCAACAATTAGTGCATAATAGAATAGAATAAGGACCAAACGAGAACAAAAATATATGGAAAATTTGCACGAGAAAGGCACTATGACTAGAAAGGACCAAGTAGGTGTGAGAAAATGAAGTATTGCAAACACGCTTATGTTTCTTTATAATGCCCAAAAAGTTCAGAATATTCCAGAAATCCCATTCCATCAAAGTTGGTTGTTCTATCACTGCAGAGTTGGTCTTGGCAATGTTGATGGCAGTCCTTCAATTGCTCCCCTCTCTATTACCTCATCTTTCTGTCTTAGCACCAAAATTTCCAGAAGAAAAGGAGCAAAACCCAAAAGGTTACTCCACAATAAGACAGAAAGGTAAAGAGCTTGGGTATGTGTGATGAATATGTATCTCAGAAAGGGTTGAAAATAGGAGGAATTTTTATGACATTCTTTTAATGGCAATGGTGAAATAAGGAACAAGACCACTTGATCTAGAAGCTTAAATTGTCATATAAGAAGGGTGTCACTATTTGCACCCACGGTTTTTATATATACATCCACTTCTAAAAGATAATTATATTGTATTTTTAATCTTATGTAAATTTACCTAAATAGACATATATAAAATTAAATAAAAATATATCGTTCTAAATTCATCTACTCATTTTTATTTTCATTAAACTCTTTTGAACCTTTTCATATTCTTTTAGAATTTGTGTTTAACTAAAATTCTAATAATCAGAGTACTCTTCCAATAAAATCATAAAACCCTAATAATCATTAAATATCATTTTCAACTGAAATCAAAACGACAATGGAAGAGACTCCATTAGAGGATTTTTATTTTACACTAAAAGATGAAAGTTGTGATTTGATTCTAGATTTACTTCGTAACTCATTGAAGAATATGGTCGTTCAACAACCACAACAAATAATAAAAATCTTATTTTGTGAAAAGATAATCTACTTTAGGTTCCTAAATTAACTCTAGGCATTATGTTCAACCAAGAAGTTGCTTTTTTAGAGCGTGTGAGCATAAATTCTAAGTATCAATTGATGGAAATAACATATTTAACCCCCGATGAGCACAACAGTTGAACCCATGGTATGAAAAGGCGTCCGTGAGGCGCGCCTCACCATGAGGCGCATATGTACTGCCTCGAGGCGGATCTGTTGAGGCAAAATTTGTGAGGCAGACGCCTCATGGTGCATGAGGCGTGCGCCTCACCTGAATTTTTTTTTTGTTTTCAGATTTATTAGTAAAATCTGACTGGGCACTTCTTTAAAAAAAAGGGCCCATTAAAAAGGCTTTGTGGGCCCAAAAAAAACCTAAAAAACTAAATGATATATCACATTCCCAGCCAGAAAATGAAGAGAACTTAAAAGTCACGTATTCTTCATCACGTATTCTTCTGGCCGGCTTCTTCATCAGTTCATCCTCCATTCTTCTGGCCGGCTTCATCAGGTATTCTTCTTCCTCTTCTTCTTCTTCTTCTTCTTCTCCTACTTCTTCTTAGGGTTCAGACAAAACAACTCTTCAAAGATGACATAAAATTATCTGTCTTTATTCAAAGATGACAGCTATTCCTGTACTGATCAAATGTATTAGACTAACTCTGCTAAAAATGGAAAAAAAAATTATGAGCAATGTCCAGTAGCATATAAAATCATGCAGGGGCCAGGGGCTTTCATTTTCAGGAAGGTAAAGATCAGTTTTTTACCTGAAAATAGACAAAATAGACACACAGACAGACAGTTTTTACTGAGCAGGATATAACTGAAATAAAAAATTAGTTCTCAAGCTGGATTTCTTGTGTATTTTTAACACTACTTTTTATTGACTAACAGAAGGTTTTGATTGCTGGTAATACGCTGTTAGCAAACCATCTCAATGCTTTCAAGTTTATCACTTCACCAGTTCACCTCATGTATTCTCATAGTGCCGTAGAAATATAATAATGCTGTTAAAATTTGTCTACTTTTTAGCATTTATAGACTCGGTTGTACAGATGTCTTGTCTGTTTAAAGGACTCGTGAGTCATGAGTCCTGTAAAGTAATCTAAGTTGAGAATAATTGCTATGAAGTCAGTTTTAGGTAGAGCATGTAAAGTAATCTAACCTGAGCACCTGACAAGTGACAATCCACCTCTTTTAACTTAGCTTTATACCTGTCTTTTTTCCTGTTTTGCTGCAAATTTTAGGTAGGTAGTTTCCAATAAAAATTAGATCAGTAGCTTTTTTTTTTAGTTTCAGTTTCAGTAATCATATCATTACTTAATTTTTTTCTCGTATTGTAGGATGGGAAAGAACAATCGAACGGATCCAGCTTGGAAGTATGGAAAAGAAATTGAAAAAACAGGAGGTGATAAAAAGTCATACGTCTACATCGAGTGTATGTTTTGCCAGAAAACCATTACCGGAGGGGTGAAGCGGATGAAGGAACACTTAGCATGTACTCACAAGAATGTAGCCCCATGTCCTGGAGTTCCGGCGGAAGTTAAACAAGAGATTGCTGAGTATATGAATGCTGGAAACATGAAAAGACAACTATCACAACAACAATTTGAAGATATGGTCGAGCTTGGTTCTTATTATGAGAAGAATGATACAGAAAAAGATTCTTCTAGAGGCATTAGAGGACCAATGGATAGGTTTGTGTCAAACATTGGTGGTGATGATGAGACACATCCAAAGATGAATGCAGCAAAGATGAAAGAGATGCGAACTAGCGTCTGTTTAGATGTTGGCAGATTCTTCTTTGAAAATGCAATACCTTTCAATGCCGTTGAATCTCCTTCATTTATCAGCATGTGTCGGGCTCTTGGTTCATACGGTAGAGGTTTTCAGCCCCCTACAATTTACGAACTCCGGACGTGGATTCTTAAAGAGGAAGAGGAATCGACGGGGAAAATAGTTGAAGATATAAAGGCGACATGGAGTAAAACTGGAGTTTCGATATTATCTGATGGGTGGTCTGACATGAGAAATAGAAGCTTGATCAATTTTCTTGTGAATAATCCACATGGAACGGTGTTTCTTAAATCTATTGATGCTTCTGATGCAATTAAAGATGCGGATTTCATGTTCAAATTATTAGACGAGGTTGTCGAAGAAGTTGGTGAAGAAAATGTTGTTCAAGTTGTGACCGATAATGCAAGTGCATACAAAACTGCTGGGAGGAAATTGATGGAAAAACGCAAGCATTTATATTGGACTCCTTGTGCTGCACATTGCATCGACTTAATGCTTGAAAAACTTGGGGAGTTGCCACAACACAAACATGCATTGATTAAGGCTAAAAAGATCAGTAATTTTATTTATAATCATCAATGGGTGTTGGCATTAATGAGAAAAATCGCAAAGAAGGAAATAGTTCGACCGGGTGCTACGAGATTTGCTACAGCCTACTTGACTTTGCAGAGGATCTATGAGTTGAGAAACTCACTACGAGCTATGTTCACTTCGGATGAGTGGATAAATTCTCCTTGGGCTAGGAAAGCGGAAGGGAAACAGGTTAGGGGAATCATTTTGAAAGATAAAATTTTTTGGCCAAGTGTTGCATATGCTTTGAAGACCACAAATCCACTAGTTAGTGTTTTAAGACTTGTTGATTCTGAACAAATGCCAGCAATGGGATTTATTTATGGAGCCATGGATAATGCAAAGGAACAAATAGCTAAAAATTTAGGTGAAGATGAAGCGGCGTACAAGGAAATTTGGAATATCATAGATGGGAAGGAGTTTCAATTGCATCGAGACCTACATGCTGCTACTTATTATTTGAATCCTCGTTGTCAATATGCTGATAATTTTTCAAGGCATTCTGAAGTTATGGCCGGTTTGTATAATTGCATGGTGAGACTCATTTCCGATCCAACTGAAAGAGAGAGAGCAGATCTCCAGTTAGACCAATTTGTTGAAAAACAGAATTTCTTTGGTCTCGAACCAGCAAAATTAACTTTTACTAAGCGGTCTCCTGGTATGTATTAAATGATTAGCCTATACTTAATAGTTGCAATTTGCAAAGTTGCATGTAACATTTTTTTCTTAATTTTGATCCAGTTGCTTGGTGGACTCAATTTGGCGTTGGTACTCCAGAACTAACCAAGTTTGCAACGAGAGTTTTAAGTCTTACTTGCTCATCTTCCGCATGTGAGCGCAATTGGAGTGCATTTAATTTAGTGCATACTAAGAGAAGGAATCGTTTGACAACAAAGAGATTGAATACTTTGGTTTACATCAATTATAACAAGAAGCTCAAAGATCGACATAGGCGATTGAAATCACTTAAAGAGGGTGAAGATCCTTTGATTCTGAAGGAAACACCATCCGATGATGAATGGATTGCAGATCACGATATTGGAGCTCCATCAAACACATGCGATGTAAATGATGACGACCCGAGTCTAAATTTTATGATTGAAAGTTCTACGCGTACACAAAGTCAAACAATTAGGAAAAAAACTGTTTCACGAAAAGGTATTCATACTTTTATAATTCAAATTTTTTTTTTTTTTTATGAAATTATATTAACACATTGTTTTTTATTGAATTTATAGGGAAGGAGACGGTCACATTACAATTGGTGGATGAGGAAGATGATTTTGTAGAAATTGAGAGTAGCGAAGAGGAAGATGATGAGGAAATTAGATATGATGATGATTCCGTTAACAATGCTAGTAATAGTGATGATAACGGAGACTTTTAGGCCTTTTTTTAGTTTAAGCTGCTTCTTTTTTTTCCATTACAAATGGAGTGATTGCTAACTTTTGTAATTTTTTTTTTTTTTTTGCTAAATATCTTCTTTATTTAGATGGACTATATTTCTATATGTTAATGGTTATATATTCTATTTACTATATGCTCCATCTTTGGTTTTTTGTATTATTTTATAATTTTTCACTTTAATTTTTTGTTTGTTGTGAGGCTTACGCCTCAAACCGCCTTGAGGCTTACGCCTCGCCTCATAAAGAAAAAACGCCTCATTACTTAGTTCCGCCTTTTTAAACCTTGGTTGAACCCTTCTATATTTTTTTGCAGATCTTCTCATTCTTGGGTTATACTTTATGTAAGTGTATTATAATAAGTCTATTGCAGTCTGCAGACCTAAACAAGGTGGAAGAATCTTCACATTACCTTGTTTCAATTAGAACATTAGGTACTAGATTTTCAGAGTTGTACTTGTGTATTTGGTTTTACTAGTTGATGACAAAGTGAATTTTATTTCAAAATTCATATATAAATTTTATTCTGTTTAAAAATTATGCGTAACCTCAAAAAGTTGATTTTTATCAAACACAAAAATGAATATTTGTCAATCAAATATAACAGACCAATTCAAGCGAATAATACACCGGTAGCGACCGCGAACTTTTAAATTATATAGATTAATTTTCTCGAAAAACGTGTCGCTAAAACGTAACCCTAATTTTCTAGAGAAACGCATTCGTCTAGCCGTTATAAAAACGAATTCAAATCTATTCGATTGAATCCAATCCCGAATAATAATTTTATTATCAATTTCGAATGATTTTATTTATATCCAATTTTTATTAGATTCAAGCCCAATTATTTAAAATCCAACATTTATGGTCCAATATTTTAAACCCAAAATATATAAGTCCAATATTTAGAGTTCAATTATATAAGTCCAATTATACAAGTCCAACAAGGGAATCATTTTAATCCAAATCACCTAAGCCCAATTAGAAAACCCTACAGCCCTAATGCTAGGCCCAACTATTCCTAGCCCCTTCCCCCGTCGTCTTCTCTCTCTCTGGACGAGAGAGAGAGGTGTTTTTTTTTTTTTGTTTTGATTTAATTGTTTTGTTTTGTTTTAATTTAGTTAGATTAGTTTATATATATTTATTTCAATTGATATTTAAGCCCTAATTTATGTTAAATTATTTAGGTTAGCCCTTAAATTTAAGAATTTTAAATTTCAGCCTTTACATTTCTTATTTCTAGCTTTAAAGTTATTTAATTTAGTCCCTAGTTTAAATAAGTTATTTATTTCAGCATTTAACTTTATTTCCAGCTTTATTTTATTTACAGTTTAGTCCTTAAACTTATATAAGTTATTTAATTCAGCTTTTAAGTTTTATTTCAGCTTTATTATATTTACAATTGAGTCCCTAATGTATAGAAATTATTATTTCAGTCTTTAAACTTTATTTTCAGCTTTAATATATTTACATATTAGTCCTTAAACTATTAAAAGTTATTATTTTAGTTTTCAGCTTTTATTTTCAGCTTTAATATATTTACAGCTTAGTCCTTAAACTATTAAAAGTTATTATTTTAGTTTTCAGCTTTAATATATTTACAACTCAATCCTTAAACTTATAAAAGTTATTATTTCAGTTTTTAACTTTTAATTCCAACTTTATTATAATTACAATTTAGTCCATAAACTTATGGAAGTTATTATTTTAGCCCTTAAAGTTTTATTTTCAGATTTAATAAATTTCCAATTTAGCTCCTAAACTTTACTTTATCATTTTAAGTCATTTATTTCAATTCCAATAATTTTTAATTAAGCCCTTGACCTTAATTTCAACACTTTAAATTTTAAAGTTTCGAAATACTGATTCAAACTTATTTTCTATTGGCTAGACGAAACGAACGGACAATTAGGAGATTGAAGTTACTTCTCGCACCATTTTCACGAAACTCGAGATTTTGAGGTAGACTCGCCACCATTAATTAGTTTAAATTATAATTGCATGCTTTATGTGAATTTACGTGATTTATATGCTTTATGCATAGGATGAGAATGTGTCATATGAGATATATGATATTGTTATGCTTGCCATAACTTATATGCTTAATTGCATGAAAAAGAAAGAAAGAGTGTTTATGAGATAAGAAGAGAATGTTATGCATAACTTATGTGCTTCATCCGCACAAGAAAGAAAGACTACCCACAGCCCATGTTTTTTAAAGAGCCTATGGTTTTCAAGAAAATGAGCCCAAGATGATCACATTGTATATTGCATAAGTGTGTATTCAATTATTCTGTAAATTAATTATCGGCGATGAGTCTACTGAGTATTTCTTCGAAATACTCATTCTGCTATTTTAACAATATTTGCAGACTTCGGAGGCGATCGAGATTGATTCGGCAGTGGTGGCATAAAAGAATTTGACTATCGAAATTATTATCTCTTTGAAGTTTTTGTATTCGAATATTGATAACATTTTGTCGTTTTCCGCTATTTCTAAAATATGATATTTAAATTTTAAATATCCTATGAGTTTTAATTGCCGACGTAGTTTTCAATTGCAAATGTGATTTTAAAAATTAGGTTATTTCCGCAAAATTGATTGACAAAATTAGGGCAAAAGACGATGACGTGGCAATCCGGGTTAACAGAACTCGGGGCGCGACAACACCTATGGGCTATTTAATTTTATTTTGAATATAATATTTTGTCTATAGAATGAATTATTGAATTGTAAAAAGATTAATGTTATATGTAATGGGGGATGAATATGGTGATTTTTTAAAATTTTGAAATTGTATTAGGAGTGTATTTAGCCCCTGTTTGACACCCATTTTGGAGAAAAAATAAATTCTGGAATAGTGATTGATGGAAGAATGTGTGGTTGAAAAGTAATGAGAATTTTTGGGTTTATGTGTAGTATTATTTTATTGATAGAATGTGTGGTTGAAATGAAGAAAGATAAAAAAAATGAGAATGTAAATGAGAAGAAAATGGGTGTCAAATGGGGCTTTAGAGTGTGATGGATATATAAAATTTGTGTGGATATACGGTGTTTAAATAAATGAATTCAATAAGGACAATATTGGAGTATGACGTGAATGACAATAGTAATTTTTTTAAAATTTTAATATTTCGGTAGGGATGAATATAGAGTGAGATTAATATATAAAAACAGTGAATGTAAATAGTCGTACCCTATAAGAATGTATATCATTTAAATCTTATGTTCGATACACCCCCTCAGATGTAGGTGGGATTAATTTTTTCCCATTAAAGCCTTGGACTTGCACAGTTTTTAATAAACAGGTGGTGGTGAGATTTCAACCAGGAACTTCCTGATCTAAAAACTTAAGCTATCAAAATAGACTACATGTCCATCATTTGAATCTTAATAAGGAAGGGCTCTCTAATTTCTTGTTTAAAAGGAAAATATAGTTTCGATAAGTTAAGCTTTTATTCTTTCCTTACTTGAGTTAGCTATTTAATTTACAACTTGGCCCTAGAACTAGTGGGAAGAACTGACTTGATCTCAAGGCTACAAGATGTAACCAATCTCTTGTAAGTTAATTAATTGTTTTCATCTCTCAGTGAGAAAAGAGAGAAAGAGTGTTTGTGTTGGAGACCAGATGGAATCTTTTCAAAGCATACTAGAAATTAAAAGTCAAAAAAGAGTGAAGGAGCACAATTTTGCTTGTGGGTTTTGATAAAGTTACTGGAGGAGAGGGAGAGGGTGTAGGATCATTTATTATTAAATATGCACAATTGGAGATGAATAGCACAAGGAAGGAAGGCAAAGCCAAAAAAAGGCCCGTTTCGGGCTAATGTGGAGGAACAGGCGATTGCACATTTGGAGCGCTTGGATTGTCAGCGCTCAAAGAAAGTGGCATAACTTTTCCATACGGTGTCCGTTTTGAGCCCAGAACCCCATTTCGGAAAGCTCGCGACGATTCGGATTGAACTCACCGCTTCGCCGTGACCTATGATGGATTTTGGACGTTTGACGTCGTCTTCCTAGTCAAAACAGCGTTTTAAGTTTCATCGTTCGTTAATTTTAATGTTTATTTGTTTTGCTTTGTAGCCCAGCCCATTTAGGGACTGTTGGCCCAGTAGGTTAACTGTTTTCTTTCATATTTAAAGCTCTCCAAACGTTTGTAATTTTCGGTTGTTCAAGAAATAAGAAAAGGGCGTGAGTTTCTTAGAGAGCAATCCGTTTTCACCTTATTATTGTTTGGTTTGGAGTTTCGAACTACATCAAATCTCTTGTAGGTTAATTAATTGTTTTCATCTCTCAGTGAGAAAAGAGAGGAAGAGTGTTTATGTGTTGGAGACCAGATGGAATCTTTTCATAGCATACTAGAAGTTAAAAGTCAAAAAAGAGTGAAGGAGCACAATTCTGCTTGTGGGTTTTGATAAAGTTACTGGAGGAGAGGGAGAGGGTGTAGGATCATTTATTATTAAATATGCACAATTGGAGATGAATAGCACGAGGAAGGAAGGCAAAGCCAAAAAAAGGTCCTGCAGAAGGAGCAAAAAGGATTGACTCATAAAATGCAAAGCTTGGCATGGGCATTTGTAGAGAGGTGGTACCCACTGTAACTCCACCTTTGAACCCATTTAGTACCTCTACTATCATGATTTCAACCCAGTGTAGAAGAGACCAATTATTGAAAAAAGACCAGGAACACTTCCATTGTGACAAATTGTGTCTACCAGGAACACTTTCATAAGCTTACAGATTGTGTCTACCAGGAGCACTTCAATTGAAACAGATATCAAATAAGTTGGTATAACAGCGCAAACCTCTGAGTTCCAACGCATTGACTTTGGGAACAATATTTTACCAATTGTCCCAGGTAATTCTTCAGATAATACCTGTTCAAGAAAATAAACAGAATAAATTCTACAATTAATGCGATCAGAGTACCAGAATCTAAAGAGGTGGACCTGCACAAAAAAAACACCACCGTTCCAGGAAAGACATCCTGTGGAGCAAAGTTTCAGTTGCTAACTAAAATGCTACTTACACAGCCTCAGCAGTAGGTTGAACTTATAAATATTTACACATGACAGTAAGGTCAGTAATAGTACGTGTTACATTGATTGGGCAGACCAACCTACACTAACTTTAAATGTGCAGATGCAACAGAATGCTTGAGGTCATTAATTATATCAATGTTTTAATAATAACTAGAGGAGGTGACATGGTGTGTTTCGTATATCTTTCTTTTGTGCTGATGTTCTGGGGAGGGAACGGGTTGGTGGTGGTGCTCTTCAATTAGACAGACGACTTGACTTAATAGGGTGGAAGCATAAGGGTTGGTAATTTACCTCCAAAGCAAGTCGTGATGGCTCCACCGCACGAACATAAACATACTCTGTTTTACCTACAATATTTTTCAGATAAAAAGAATTCATTATTAGAAAGAACAAAACAAATTTGGGAAGGATGAGAAATCCTCCCAGAAAATGAGTAGATTACAGGATAATAGCCCTTCAACCCACTCAGTTTTAAATTGACAAGTAGTGATAAGTGCAGAATTACTTCAGTAAACATTAAAGATGTCAAAAAATAATGATAAATGTTAAAAATATCATTCATATGAAATTATGAATGAAGTTTTACTACTTGTATAGGAGCATGCCATCTCAAAAAATTAAGTCCTTGCCAGAAAGTTTTCAGCAACCAAACCTCACTACCATTTCATTGTTAGCTCTCATTATCAAAAATGAGGATTCAAAAAGACAGCTAACCAGCTCGAATTAGTCGAACGCCTAATTTGTTCAACAATCTATATTACTCAGAACAAAGTGAAATCTTCAAAGCATCTTTGAAAATTGACAGGTAAATTGCTTGCGCAGAAGATTAAATACAACCAAAAACGAAAATGGAAAAACTAAGAATTGAAGACCAGTTTATAAAAGGAAGCCTAAACTAAGAATCTACCATAAGCCCTAAAGCATATTACATATGGTGACAATATTAAATCAAAAAAGAATATATGCCAAAAAGCACACATCCAGAAGTGATACCTTCAACCCTTCTAAACAAGGAGCCTAGAGGCACACCATTTCTGCGGCAGAAACCTTCAGCAGCCTAACAAATAAGATGAGTTCAGTTAACATGTATAAATGAGGATATCTCAATATCAAGGTATGGATTAGTTCAAGAACCATTCTATTAAACCCGTACCAAGCAACAAATCAGAGAATGTCACAATTTGATTGAGAAACAAATGCAGAAAAAACATATGTGAAACAATCCTTCCACATTGAACCCTCACGTGAACAATACACGAAGCTAGTGTACTTGACCTAAATCAAATATATGAAGGCATTGAATGCACAAGAACGAAAGTCGTAATCGGTCTAGCAGTACCTTACACTGTAAACATATAATTTATACTGATAGACCAGAGTCACAGTGTCACTAATTTGACTTGCCCATCTATTTCTTGCATTCGGTTATAAGTTAATAGCTGCCTGCCCTTTACTTTAAGCCTCTGTCTGGGAGTGCTTTTAATCCCAATTCTATCAGATTTTAATAGATTGGTCAGAATTTTCGTAATAAAATAATTGACCCAATGCAGTGACCATTTGACTAGGTGCAGGAGGGTAGGAGTGCATTTTATTTTATATATGTAACTTGTTTTACCCTCCATGTGTCTAGCAGAATGACATGACTGTCTCTCAATGATTTTATACTTGCCCAGTAATGAAGGGCAAAAATGGCAGTTGGCAAAGTGCAATCACATTTGACTTGTCAATTGTTGTGGGCATGTAAGGTGTGGCAAAAGTGGGGTCCATTTCAACGGTCAAAAAATCAATTATTTGTGAAAAAGAAGCGCTCCCAGGCAAAGGCTAAATGTTGGATGATTCATGAAAATAAATATTGAAACAACCTTTTAATGTAAATGTAGCATAATTCATGAAAACTAATATTGAAACGAGCAAAATAGAAAAATGGAATTGTAGAGTTCCAGGCAAGGAAGACCTTGGTAGGATTTCCTTCTTTGTCAAATGCTTTCAAAGCTGGAGGTCCTCGAACCTCAATCTCATTTGCAACTTGCTTTGCAGAGAGGTTATGGACGTGTACCTGTAAGGCAAATTATATGAGCAGAGAGAAGCAAGAATAATTGGGATTGCCATCGCAATAATACCAATTTATTATCATAAGCGAATATTTCTACAGTCACCAAAAATGATAACAGACAAGTGCAATAAATGGAAGCGAGAGTCGGGTACAGATATCTGCCATCCTCGTATCAGTATAGAAATTTGGCAGGGAAAAAAGGTTGTATTTTCTTGAAGGAGATAGCAATGCATCGTTAGCCCAAAGCACCAATCTATTGGTAACGAGCTATTGCACTAAACAGATTGAAGAAGCATGGCATTTTAGATCAAGAAATTAACTCATTGAAAATGAGTAATTGAATTGGAAAAAAGTAATGTTCACATATTTTAACTAATTTCAAAATGCAAGTGGCAAAGAGGTAAGGGTAGAAATAAGAAAAATGGTGATAAGGTGTTAAAATAAACTGGATATTTCTTGAACTTTAAGCCAAAGATTATGTGATGACAATACAAGAGACAGTGGACATAGAAACGAAAGCATTACAATGTTGGATGACAAACACCAATGATCTAAAAAGAAAGGAGAGAAGATGAGGGGCTTTGTTATAATATTATCATTTTTACTGTCCAATATGCAAACCACTTAATTACAAGACTAATAATGATTCAATCAACACCGAGGTTCTTCTAGAATTACATATTGGAAACAGATGACGGAAAAGAATGGATTGTAAGAGAGTAATCAGGAATTGATACTCTATGAACATCATCATGTCTTGAGACCTTAAACAATAACAAATATGCAGGGAGGTGGGGAGTTGCACTCACAAATGAATTCAGCATTTCTGCATTCAGGAGAAATCAAAGCAACTAAACAATCAACATATAACTAAACAAAGAAATACATCAAGAAAGTAAACTAGAGCATCAACCCATACCACGAGTCTGCGTGGTGTGCCAAACGTTAGCACTTCCCCATGACTCAATCTTTGTTTTCCCAGCAACTGCTCAATTAGATCTTTGAGCTGCAAAAACCAAAGAAGGATTTTAAATAGGCATTATGAAAGAGATGGAAGGTTGACATCATGACATTTTTTGAAACATAAATGAAATGGATAACAACCATCAACAAAATGCTACAAGATACATAGCTTCATAAAATAGTAAATGTTTGATAAACAGAATGCAAGAAGATGAAAACAATTTTATATATAAGGAAACAGAAAAGCAAGAAATGAAAATTCGTCAACTTTTGACCAATGAGAAAGTAAATCTAAGATTTATTTTGAGGGGAAAAGGTATGTACTTGCTTGCACGCATTAACTACTTCATTCGGTGGCAACTCTTCAGTCCCAATTTCAAGAACAAATAACCGTGGCTCTGTGGACACCTGCATGACATGGAAATTTTTTGTATCAATTTTTTATCAACCAGTGTTGATATTAAAAATTACTTATACTGGGGATATCTAACAGTTGATGTTGATCCCATTTCAGATAGTTAAATTAAAATAAGTATTTGCTCATCCATAAATAATTTTAAAAAATCAAATTATATAACCTATCCACTGTAATCGAATTTTTAGCAATATGGAAAAACAAATCCATACTTTTCAATAAAAATAGATAAAATCTGTATAGAATCACTCCGATACTCTTCAATTAATAGCAACTCCTTAAATTGTTAAGAGTTTTAACGAAGTCAGACGTTCTTAGGAAATTCTTAAGGGTATGAGAACTTCCAAAAATTGAACAGTAAAATTAGAAAAATAATGAGTTAAATTTGCCAATAGCCACCGAAGTTTGTTAGAAATTTCAAAATGGTCATTAATGTAATTTCTTGCTCCATTAGTTACTAAAGTATATAATGATATCACAGATTGTCACTCGGTTAGAAAAGCTCACATAAAATCCTACTTATTACCGTTAAAAATTCCAAAGTGGACTAATAGAAGTTATTCCGTTGGCTGTGCAAGACATTATCGTGTTTTCATAAAACAATCGTAAGTTTCTGATTTATGGTTCTGTGTTTGAAAATTAGGCTGAGTCTAATCTTATCCGAAATATAGGTCATTTTTATCACTTATTTAAATGGAAACGCAATAATATCTTGTGCACAAGATGAAGTATGTTAGTCCACTTTGTCACTTAACGCCAACACATAGGAGTTTACGTCAATATTTCTAGTTGTGTGACCATTTATGAAACCATTATAAACTTCAGTGCCTAATAGACTAAGAAATTAATTTTATAACCATTTTCAAATTTCTTACAAGCTTCAATGACCCGAATACTAATACATTTGTTCAAAAGCATCATTCCTAATCCTCAAAGTCTGGGGGACGATGGTAAACGTGAGGAACGAGACCCAATAGTCAAAGGCTCAAAGCAGAAAGAAAGAGAAGAGTTAGAACAATAAGGATTAGTTAGCACTCTCCCGGATCCATATGCACTTAAGAGAGAAGGTAGCCCTTTGTCCCGGGCTGGACTCAAAACAGCACCTCCGGGTAACGAGTCGGATCTGGGGGTCTGGGGGGGACCATCCTCTCTAAGCCTATTCCCTAGGGACCTATATAGGTCCTACACTTGTTGAGTTAGGCCTAGGGGTTAGTTAGAATCAGGAAACCAATACCGGCCAAGGATTAAGAAAATATGTAAAAGAAGAGTAGGACAATGGAAAGAAACTATAAAAAGATAAGAAATTAACAATTATAAAAGACCCAGGAAAAAAATGAAGAAGACTGATAATTTGACATGCACCACAAAAATTAAGTGCCTGATATTTGCAAGTAACTCAAGCTAGGAAACCTTATTGCATGTAGTTAACATGTTCAAATTTAAAGAATATATACAGAGAGAAGAACTCAGATCTTTAGTAATGTTGAAGAGCTGGTCTAGAGTAAAAATGTAGCACAATCTTGTGCATTCACAGAGCTCTCTGTAGAAAGTTTTTCTACAGGTTTAAAGGCCACCATGCAGTAACCAGAGTGAGAGGAAAGGTGAAATGAGGGACACGTTAAGAGGCTTCAGCTTTTTAGTTTCTAGAGAAGTACTTCTCATCAACAGATCAAAATAAGAGATTTATGGGAGCCTAAAGGTAGAGATACGTATCTTTTAGTGACAGGCTTTTTGAGCTTACTCTATGTTGTTTCTTCTTATTGCTTCCTCTTTTTGGTAATATAATTAATACACTAGCATTCTATGCTATGCAGCATATTCACAAGTTCTACTCACTAAGGCCCAGTTGCATACTCCTGATGAAGTGTAATTGTGTTCTGAACAGTCAGCATATAGCAAAGGAAGTTATCTATTGAAAGCATCTAGCAATCTTATTTATTTTCCCCTGGACAATGATTAAAAACTTGATTTCCACATTTTTGTGCTCTACATATATGCTAAGCTTTATGAACTACAAAGCTAAGAAGATAAAAAGAAAATGCAGGAGCAAATAGTATGAAGCTTCAGATTGCACACAAGAAGAGATATTTTCTATCTATCAAATTAACAAAGATAAATCTAAAGTTTCTAGAAGTAAACCTTTCCTGCTGCTTCCTCTAGGACTTCTTTTGGAAACACAAGATGATCAGATTGAGATGCAACTCCCAAGGGATATCCAAGAGACTCCCTCGTCTTTAACCAAAGTTGTGCGCATTGACGAGCTAAACTGGACAAACGTTTTACACATAATTTTGAACAAGTCAAATATCAGGACAAAAGACTGCGTTCAAAGTATGCAAGTGGTTGTGAGGAGAATTACTAGTAAAGAGATGCTAGTTGTCGACAAATACAGGTAAAGGGCTGAAATAGAAGTGTATCTTCCGATGTAATTAATACAGGTAAAGGGCAGAAAGAAAAGTGTATCTTCTGATGTTATTTCTTAAAGTTTCATGTGTTTCCCTAAGAGTATGGTTTTATCTAGTCCAGATTGGAAAAATATGGAAAACATTACCAATCATCTTAAAGATTAATTGCTAATCCTATATTACCGAGAGCAATAATAACACAAAACAGTACCAGGAGGCCTACCACTCCCAGACCACCCCAGTAGACCTTACCACGAACGTTGAACAGCAGTCAAGGGGAAAAGTATGAAGTATATTAGGTTCTACAAATCTCACAAGCATTTAGTTACATCCATATCATAAAATAGCAAACCTCACCTACGCATCCGACCAAAATAGCGAGCACGTTCCGTTACCCCAACAAACCCTCTAGAGTCCAATATGTTGAAAGCATGAGATGTCTTCAAAAGCTGATCATACCTAACATGTCATAGAAATACAGAGATATCTGTTGATCAAAATAATGACTAACCAAAAGTTTCTCAATTTCATTTCACAAGTCAAGGACCAAGCATATAAAATAAAGATAAGTACGCAGGAATTGCAAGGCCTGAATCGAGCAAACAGCGAGCTTCAGCCTCAAAAAGGTCGAAATGCTTATGAATGTTATCGACACTGGCATGCTTCAGATAATATGCGCTCATTTCCTTCCTGCAACAGGACACATAGGTCATAACTCTTCTTATGCAAAGAATAAGGATTAATAGGAGCTTGGGGAAGGTGAAAAGTATAGGAACAGAACATAACGAAAAGAATATAACACCCTAAATAGTCAGGTTTAGAACATCAAAACAACTAAGGGAAAAATTTGACATAAAGAAGACAGATGAACTAGAAATATGAATTGTACACTACAGGGGGAGAGAGGGAAGATAGGGACAGGAGGAAGAATGCAAAAGAGGTCAACTTAGCATTGTATGGTAAGTAATAGGCCGAGACTTGCAACTTCCTAAATACAAGAGATACATCAAAGATTTCCAACAGCCTAAATTGAAGTTAAGAATTCTATTTATGTCCTTTGAAGATTTTTTTTCTTAAAAATAACTCTTCAGTTCTTTGAAGAACGGAAATGAATTCATATAAAACCAAACAAGTACACAATTTCAATAGCTCACTCCCTTCTTTTTTGCTTTCTATCATGTGTGAAAATCAAATATTCTTTATTTGAGATTTCTTTCATTACAACTCATGCTTAAGAAAACATCGCAAATAATTAGAACAATAGAATTTGTGCATATTGCTTCATGGTAGTCAATTCTTATTGGGAGAAAAGATAGTATACTAAGCAGCTTATTAACTCATTTTCCAAAAAAAGCTCTCCGTATGTTATCCCATCAGCATATTGAATTTTCTTGAAATGATCAACTCCCTGCAGATAAATTTTAACAAACTTTAGCCAGGCATGTCTACTAGCAAATAGAATAAGTAATCTCAATAGAATTAGAGGGACCTGAAGCAACATAAGGATCCGTTCAAGACCATAAGTAATCTCAACAGATACAGGCGTTAATTGAAGACTTCCTGCCTGGAAAACAGGAAATTTATTCAAATATAAGGACAAAACACGTTATATATTTATGACGAATGAAGCTGCTCAATAAATGTCACAAAAATATTTTTTTAAAAAAATCTCGTTCTTGGTAAGTACAAGTTCATATTTCACAAATTGTAGAAGTGCTTGTAATCTGAGAAAGGGAGAGGACCTGCTGGAAGTAGGTGAATTGAGTGATCTCCATCCCATCCATCCAAATTTCCCAGCCCAATCCCCAAGCACCTAAAACCTACCAGTAATCAGAAACAAGAAAGATTATCAACCAATAAAATACTCATATTTGGGGGGAAATGAATTGTTTCCCTATGCCAGTCCTATATCACTAGGCAAGAGCAGAAAATGAGGAACAAAATGAAAAGGTTAGATTCAACTCACACGTGTATTTTATGTATACATGTACGATTTATACACCAATTAAGACAGGCAGCCTTACCGGGCTCTCCCAGTTGTCCTCGACAAAACGTATGTCATGGTCATGAACATTAATACCTATCAACCATTACACAGGAAAAATTATGCCAGTATAAATTAACAAATCCTAAAAAATCTGTAAACATGGGAAGAAAGTGAACTACAGGCGGTAGATTAATAGAGCAAGCCAGTAATGAATAAATGATTAAAGAAAATTCACTGTCAACTTCTTTTAATTTTGAATGATTAGTATCAATTAGTTTACTTGAGAGAACTGACAGGCTGTTCAAACTAATACTGATACAATACCTCAACTGACATTACGCAGAATGCTATAATGATTAATGACTGGTGCCAATCCTTTCCTAGATAACGAGGAAAAATGATGAGAGGAACCACATGGACGGCCATCTAAGCTACAATTTTATCTCTGTAAAATAGTTTTTTGGCCATTGCAAAATGGAGTTTTGATAGTTGTAATGTGGCCATTACAGTATGGGGTTGCCATTTTACAGGAAAAATAACTTCAGCAGCAAAAACTTAGTCTCTGTGTGTGTCTGTGTGTAATGCTATAATGATTAATGACTGGTGCCAATCCTTTCCTAGATAACGAGGAAAAATGATGAGAGGAACCACATGGACGGCCATCTAAGCTACAATTTTATCTCTGTACAATAGTTTTTTGACCATTGCAAAATGGTGTTTTGATAGTTGTAATGTGGCCATTACAGTATGGGGTTGCCATTTTACAGCAAAAATAACTTCAGCAGCAAAAACTTAGTCTCTGTGTGTGTGTGTTTTTATTTTTGTGTGTGTGTATGTGTGTGGGGGGGGGGGGGGGGTGGCAAGGTCAACCAATGTTTAAAATGGCTAAATTGGGTACCAAGGCATTGTCTATGTAAAGTGAGACATAAGCCTCAAGACGAAACAATAAAGTTATTCAAAGAAATATAGGAATACAGAAACATGCTTATAATAAATATACACTATGAAAATCCATAATAGAACAAATTAGCAAAATTAATAGTCTAACTCACAAAACATAAATAAAACAAATAAAGAGAGACAGCAAGTTCTCAAATTAGTAATAAAAAACAAGATTGTAATCCAGCACCAGAAGTAGAGACAATCCAAAAATATCCAATATTATCACTAATGATACAATCCTTGAGAGAATCATCCATTTCATTCACTCATCATCCTCCATCACTATCATTTTTTTTCTCATTCTTTCTTATCATCCGCCAGCGCTATCATTTTTTTTTATCCTTCCTCCACTTGCAATTGTTGCGTCCTCCTTCCCCTTTCCATTCTCCTTCTCCATGTAAAACCATTAAAAAAAAAAAAAGACAAAATAAAAGCACCAATAAAATGTTCTAGGTTATAAAGAGAATAGCTAAAAAGTTGAGGCCCCCAATAAAATGCCCAAAAAGACAACACCAGTGAGCACACATAGGCACCCTGAGGCATAGCCTTAAGGCGCAAGCCTGACTAATGGCACTCAAGGAGCGGGTTTTGAGACATTTTATAACAACCTCACTTTTTTTCTCATTCTTTCTTATCATCCGCCAGCGCTATCATTTTTTTTTATCCTTCCTCCACTTGCAATTGTTGCGTCCTCCTTCCCCTTTCCATTCTCCTTCTCCATGTAAAACCATTAAAAAAAAAAAAAGACAAAATAAAAGCACCAATAAAATGTTCTAGGTTATAAAGAGAATAGCTAAAAAGTTGAGGCCCCCAATAAAATGCCCAAAAAGACAACACCAGTGAGCACACATAGCCACCCTGAGGCATAGCCTTAAGGCGCAAGCCTGACTAATGGCACTCAAGGAGCGGGTTTTGAGACATTTTATAACAACCTCACATGAGGCGGGTTCAACATGTAAGCTAAGAAGCACCGATACTTGTAAACTCGTTACGTACCTGTATCCGATACGTATTCAAGCTCCAATATCCTTCGATAGGTACCGGATACTTTTTTTTTTTTAGTTATTTTATATTTTTTAAAATTTTCGATACGTATCCAATACGTATTTTTTAATTATTTTATAGTTTTGTATATTTTTGATACATATCCGATATGTGTTTTTTTTAATTATTTTAATAACTTAATGAATATGAATAATATTTATTGAAAATACACAATTGAAGTTTTAAAATTAACAAATAGACTTTTTTATTGGAAATGCACAATTTTATTAATCTTTCAATACATGTGAAACCGCGTTGTAGTTAACAAATATATTTTTATTATTGGAAATAGACAGTGACTGGTATTAAATAATACATGTAAAATTGTGTCATATTAATTCTATTACTGAAAATAGATAATGAATAATATATGTAAAACGGTGCTAATAAATTGCTTTAGTATTTTATTTTATTTTTATATCATGCCTTTGTATTAATTTTTTTTATATTAATCAAATTATGTTGGATTTTATAAAACATATCGGCATATAAGTATCATATCATATCGTATCCGTAACCGTGCTTCTTAGGATGTAAGCCTCAATAAGCTTTCTTGAACAATGGGATTAACAATTTTCAAATGTCAGAATCCAGTTGCCAAATGAAAAATAAGTCAAGCAGTAAAAAGCAAAGCAGATGGACATTGCCACCTCAAACCCCAAGACTCCTTCAAGCAAAATAATTAATCTCTAAAAACTCAAGCATCCATAGTTAACACATATGCAATGTAAACTTCCTCCCACCTATGACACCTAGAATGCAAACACTCTCTGCTACATTTAAACAAAATCCACTATTAATTTTAATTTTAATTACCGTGCATGTATAAAAAACCAAAGAAAAAAATGTGACACTGAAGATTCTATAGAATATAAGATTAATTGAAATAAGTGATGCACGTGTAGCCATCTCCGAAAGCTTAAAGTTTTATATCAAGTGTTATATAGATTTCCTAGTAGATCACCGCCATCTTCTACACCAAGTAGTGTCTAAGGCCATCCTTTAAACAATTCACACGCCACTAGATAGTTTTCAAATGGCCTTAGAAGACAAGCTTTAGAGTGTAGGGAACAAGATCACCATGCTAAATATGACGAAAAAGGACTGTTACCCCTTCCAAGCACTCTAGTGGACTATGTCCTACTACATCCTTCAACTTCAAATTTGTCTTCCCCTTCATTTTTCAAGCATTTTAGTAAATTACAGACTATGTTAGTCTTCTTGTTACATCCATTACCATGTTCATATGAAGTGTTTCATGAATTTCATGAATATGGACAATTCACACATCTACGCATAAGGAAAATAAATGGCCAAATAAACACAAAAGAGACAATCAGAGGGAACTACAAATGAACAATTACTCAGCACAAATGAGTTTATCAATGCAAAGAATGATAACAAAAAAGCACATGATAAGGATTGAGAACCTAGGGCCGATAAGCTCCGAATAAATAAGTCTTGTGAATTTCCAGGATCAGGCTTCAGTATCACCTGAAAAGAATTTCAGGCAACCACTCTTAAGGTAAATGAAAGAACGTTGAAAGCCAACATAACCCCTCAAAAACTTCGCCGAGGTCATAAATCAATCAGGGCTCTAGATTTCCAACAATGAACAAGCTTCTAGTTCACCTGGAATTGAGTGTGCCTTTGAAGCCTATTTGGGTTTTCACCATAACGACTATCATCAGGCCGGATGCTAGGTTCTACATACCTTCCACCAGAAACCACCACGTTAGCAATCACACTAAGAACTAGGATAACCAAATATATTTGCATCATTCAAAAATGAAGAGCGAAAACATCTTGTAATAATATTCTTGCCCAAGTCAACAGGATATTATGGGACACTTAGTCCTTTGCAAGTCCAGGTATTCCTTAAAGCAAACTTTTTTAAGGATTTTATCAGGAGCTTCAGGAGCTAATATCAAATGCCAAATTTACAAAATATTTTGCCTCACATTATTGATTCAATCAATGTTGCATAATGAGCCATATCATACATTTTCTTCGTTAAATGCATATAAATTGCCAAAGCTAGTCTAGTATTCTACAACACTCTTGCTAGTACAATGAAAGGACTGTTTTTCAAATTGTATCACAAATGCCAAAAGAATAAAATCAAATTGTCGACTTAGCATTTTTTTTTAAAAATTTTCATCAATATGCCAACAAATATTGAATTCATGGTTCCCCCAATTCTAGATGCAAAGCAATATCATAGTTATGTATGAGTCATATTTCCATTTTCATCTTGATTTTTCCAATTTTCTTTTTTTTTTTTTTTTTGGTGGGGAGAGGGAGAGGTCATAGCAGATATAAATTTTACAAAGGATCAAAAGCATACTTACGCAACATTCCATGGTTCTGGACCAAGAACCCTTAGAAACGTAAGAGGGTTCATAGTCCCAGCGCCAACCTGCTCAATACAGTCAAAACCTCAAAAAATTAATAAGTGGCTGACAGGAAGTTGGCTCACATATTTAAACAAGAAACAAATAAAGTGAGAAATAAAGAGTAGGAATAGTGTGTGGAAGAAAAAAAGAGAGAAGGGTTCATTTTTTGCCTGCACATATACGGATGCAAATTATATGATGCAATATGTGTAAAGACAGAGTAAATGTTGACCGTGTATAAAGGATTTGATGGAAAAAGCTGTTGATTACCTCAGTGTTGCTGCATTGCATTACGGCACATCCAACAGAAGCCCAATACTCCTGCACAACAACAGAGTCCAAATTTTAAAATAGTAAACAAAAACAATGTCATACTACCATTTACATTCAAGTTCCGGAAAAAAGTCCCTCTTATGCACCGTTCAATTTTCTTTTATCCAGCTTCACTCGCACAAAGTTAAAAAGATCACACTATACATTTACTATAGCACGGACAATGATTCTCCATAATTTGTTTTTTGACATATTTATTTTACTGCAATCTCTTGGGAAAAAAATGACAATTCCTGATGTAAATTCTAATCTACTTCCTGAAGTTCCATGTTAACCAATTTAGTCGTCAAGTTACTACTTAGTTGCAATTCATCAAATTCAAAACTTGTCCAATTTAGATCGAATCTACCATTTCCAAATGATATGTCAACTCATCCAATCCAAAACTATTATGAAATTTCAAAATCGCTAATGTTCCAATGACGTGGTACCGCCTCCAAAATAAGCCACAAACACAGAAATAGAACTAATATGAAACAAAGAGTGAGTTTGGCCTGACTTAAAAGGGAAAAAAAAAAAAAAGCTTTTTGGGAAGCACGGAGAGTGGAACTGTCGAAAAAAAACCCCAAAAGAAGTTTCTTTTAGCTTTTAAGCCGTAGCGAACATGCTCTAAGAAATTTCATCAAGCACTTAATTGTCAAATAAAAACTGAATTGGCTTAAACAAAGCAGCACGGTAATAAAAGAAACCTGGAGGCGTTGAATGGCTTGTTGGAAAGTGAGAGCAGATGATGCCGGTACCAAATTTTTGTTGTCCTTTGAAGACTCCTGCTCTGTAGAAGCTGTAGAAGAATGGGTTGTGGCAGAAGGACGATAGAACGTTGCAGTTGAAGAAAAGCATTTGCGCTTGAAAATTGGAGGTGGGCTGGGATTAATTCTGTGGGCTGTTTTGAAGAGGAAAGATAAATGGGGCTTGTATTTGTTGGGTGGTTTCTTGAGAATGGATGTCACTAACGGTAGTGACAGTATTGCCATACCAGTAGAGACTCGCTGTAAGGGTGGGTGCGGGGGAAGGGGAGGAAGAAGGCTGAGCCGAGGGGGGGAACTTGTGGAGGGAAGATGGAACCTTGGATTGACAAGGATTGTGCCTTGTGGAGGGTTTATCTCGGAACAAGATTTTACAGATAAATCGCATCGCATTAATGCGATTTTAATTGTACAAGTGACGCCCTGATGTCCGGCCCCATATGCAAGGGAAAGAGGCGGGGGATGGGAACCATAAACTTGAGGGATAATTACAAATACGGTATCAAACCTTTTAGAAATTTTCAGATTTTACTCAATTTTTTTATTTGTACCACTCACGGTCCCAAACTTTTCAGAAATTCTCATTGAGTCCAAATGGATCAGTTAGTTGACCCAAAAAATTGACTTTGACCAATTTTAAAAGGGGTTAAAATGGTAACATTGAATTTTCCACATTAAATAATTAATCAGACAAAACAAAAATAAAAAGTAAAATGGTAACTGTTCATTGGAAGATAGAGAATTTCATATTGGAATTTTGGACAAACCTATGCGCAAGGGCAAATAATAGAGATTCAACAAATGTGCATTTTTACCAAGACAATAAGAAAAAAGTACATAATGGCAAACCTACAAACAATAGTATAAAAAAGTCAAAAATTATTTTAGAATTCCATGCTCTCGGGTGCTTGTGTTAAACGTTCTCGATTCCATCAATACTACTTGAATCAAGTCGTGTATTTCAACTTACAAAGCCTGTTTTTCCCAAATAAAACCAAATCCCATTAATGTCAATATATTCTCTCAACACTCGTGTTGGTCTCTTTGTTTTTGAATTCCCCCCAAAGGCAAACTATCAATGAGACATGGCTTATTTTCATCAACTACTCAATCACCTTCCAATTCCTTAGCGATGACCAAGACGTAGCTGGACAGAGGTAGCATTTATAATTGTTTTGCTACTACATCAACACACTTTGGTATGTTTTATTTTTCTTTTCCTTTCTTTTTTGATTTGTCACTTTTTCTATTTTTGGGATTTTTCTGATTTTCAAATATATTTTTTACTCTACATTAGACAACCTTCTTTTCCGGTAGAATATCTACTAAACATTTTTTCATGAATAGGGTCAAATTACACAAAACTAGTTTTAAGTAACCTTTTTCTACATGCCACAGTTAGTATAATGTCTTTCACTTTTTCGGCTAACGATAGGAACTAAAAGATAATTAAGCGGTGATGTTCTTGGTTTTGGATGGATCTAATCACCCCCAAACTTATTTTAAAAGAGTTTTCAATATGATTCTAACTGGATTGATTAATGTAATAAACATGCTCTAAAATCTTAAAAGATTCTAAGGTTGCTGGCTCATATAACTCAAATCAAAGTCAACCATAAGTGCAATCAAGAATAAGTATGTGCGGGTTCTTAGACCCTGGCTAGTTTGGGGTACATCCCGCGGTTTACCTGGTCTGCGTCTTGAGAGACCAAGGCGTAGTCCCCAGGATTAGTCGTCGAAGATGGACACTTTGATATCAAAAAAAAAAAAGTATGTGCTCGAATTGTTAGAACGCTAAGTATAAATTAATGGGATTCATAAATAATTAAAAATTCGAATGTCAACACGAACCAATCCAATTTTTACTCATAGATATGCACGATATTATCATTGGATATGAATTATTTTGTTAAAGTTAAGTTACACACCAGCATTCATAATAAAGCTAAATAAATTTTTTTCGATTTTTTTCATCAAGTTTTTTTTCTCAAAAGTAAACCTAAATTAATCACGCACATTATTTATGTACATTAGATTAAAAGAAAACCTAGATTTTTCACCCCCAAACTTAATTCATACATTATCCTCAATATAACATTATGAAGCTCAAAATATATATATTAAATAAAAGAGATTAAGCCATTGTTTGAGCCACATTATTTTTTTCATTCTCATTCTTTTATTCATTTTCAACCACACATTTTTCAATAAAATAATATTTTTCATCACATCAACCCACGTATTCTCCATCACATAAAAAAAGAATTATGATATTTGTATCATTTGGGGTACACTTTGGTTTACCCGACCCCACCCCCTCCCCTCCCCTCCCTCACATGGGAGTCGAGTCCCAAGTTGAGGGTGGATGATGAAAAATAAGGATTCAACATGCACACCACATTCTACCAACCATTTGATCTCGAGAAGTGCTAATAGTGTAAAGTGTAGCCGTGCGTACAAAAGGAAAATTGGTTGATTACTTAGAACCCTCAAAAATGAAAAAGGCGTCTTCAAATTACAGGAGAAAAAAGTATAAAGACACTAACTCCAAGCAGTACAAGGATGGCAAAACCCGATTTGAGCCATCTTGAGTGATCACTACCCAAAGTCGAGTTCAAGCCTATAAATTTAACACTTAATGGGAGACAATCTATTATTTGCATGTCTTTAATTATTAATTTCATTGCATGTAGTGAGGTAGGATAGTATTTGTGCTTAAGCACATTCAATTACTGTTTACTAATGTTTTTTCAGTAATCTATACTCAGGGTCGTATTCCTAGCATCATAGTTATGCCAAAAAAAAAATGAATATTCGATATTTGGACTATGAAATCGTATAGCCAAGATTTGGTTAGCTTCATACGTCAATATGGATCATGGCAGAACATTCATGGGATTATACGACCATCAGTCGTAAAGCTTTGTGATCACGTAGCAATGCAAAACTTTTAATGTAGTACATACTTGAATTCTTCGCACCCCTCACATATAATGATAAAAGATTAGTCTTAACTCCCATATGTTTATATTGATCATGAATTGTTTTTTTTCTTCTCTTTTTAGGCATCATCGAAATGTTATGCAAAAGGAGCAAATAAGAGAAATGGAAGATATAAGACCAAGTGCTAATGTAAAGGCAGCATCATACATATTGCTAACATTTCTTTAAGCTTATTTTGTGATCACACTGGGATAACTTGTATTTCAACTTTGGAGATCGAACTTCGTTAGTGTGATTGGTTTGTTTGTATGCAAGTTATTTTTTAAATTCAAAACAAATTGAAAAATTAGAAAAAAAAAATCAAAAATTACTTTTGTATATGTGTGCTCACGTAAGTTGGATAGCCTTGCTGAAATTATTTGAAATTGTTTGTGATTCATGAATTGTGATTAAGTAATGAAACTTTTGCTAATTTGATACTTATCCATAAGATATTGTAATTTTTTGAGCACATTAATCATGAAAATCAACAGGTGAATTAATTAATGGACAATGCTAGAGGTACATAAACATCTACATAAGGGTGTCCCTAATGTTGATGTGGCATGTGATCCCACATTTAATTTAAATATGAGACTTACACATCAATGACAGGATGATTGCCACATTAGCATTATGAATACACTTATGTAGATGCTTATGTACCTCTAGCATTATCCTTAATTAATTAACTTAGTTTGTCAAAACCAAGATAAAGGTGAAAGCACAACCATTTAATCAATTGAAAGGATGGTTGGGGATGGTTGACATGGTATTGGAAGCTATTAAGATAGGTACTCATTCCATGGTTTTGAAAATTTATGGAGACTGTTTTTGGTCAACAAGTGGAATCTAGGTAGGGTTGGCAAAATATCCGAAACCGAACCAAACCGAGCGATTTTTCTTAAATGAAATACTCAAACGGGTATCCGAATCGAGAAGCGAATGGTTTCGTTCGGTTCTCAATTCTAGACCAAGAACCGAAGAATCGAATAAGAATTGAATTTTTTTTTTTATATTGGATAGATAAATTTCTTTTATTTTTTCTAAACAAATTAATAATTTTTTTCTTATTAAATCTTATTAGGTGAACAATTTAGAATTTATTTATGTTTGTTAATTGTGTTTTTTTCAATTTTTTCTTGTATAGTTTCTTATTAGTTAGATTGGAAAGTCAAGCAAATGATAATTGCATTAAATAGTTGGTAAGTATTATCAATACTTTAAAATATTTTATTTTTATAATTTCTAATTTATATTTCATTTTTATGTAGACTTGAAAATTTGAAGTAAATGAATTATTGATATGAATCATCGAAGTTTTACTATTAATATTTACTTTTTAGTATTTGTATTTGACAACTTATTATTTATATGTTATTAAATTAGATTACGTTAATTTGTAAAAGTTAAGATTGAACTTGGTATTTGTATCTTATTAATATTAGTATCTATTTTCAGGTGTATTTATGTAGTATTATTTTAAATGTTAAAAAATTTAATTATAGTACGGAACCGAACCGAACCGAACAGAATCGAACCCAAACGGTTCTAAAATTATATTTGGAACCGACGATTCCATTTACTAAATACCAGAAAATTTCTAGAACTGAACCAACCCGCGCCCACCCTTAAATCTAGGTGTTAACCATGAACTTGGAGTGTAGTCTTACCTACTCATTTCAAAATAAGGCATTGCACTAGTCTAGGGAAAAAAAGGTAAAAGTATAGAAATCAATGGCCTCCATCCCAAGTTGGCATCAAGATTTTAGGTGTCATGTGTGACATTTTAAAATGCTACCCTTTCATCTAACTAAAAAATATATTAGGAAAAAACATACTCATAATATTATTTCTTTGTAAAAATACGACATTTAAAAATTTGTTTATTTTCTTATATATCATGAATAAGAAAAGTTGAAGTAAACTGAAATCACCTCCCAAACTTTAACAAATTCAAATGTCATCAACAAAGAACCATCCAAACCACTATCCTCTTGGTACAAATCCATATGAGCAAACTTTGAAATCAAAAAGAGCAAATCCCGCGTGTAAATCTTGAAGTCCAACCAATTATGTAAAAATATTTCTTTGTGCATTTTTAGAAGCAAACTCACTAATTAAACTTTTGTAATCAACATTTTCAACAAATATTGTTCAATAGATATCAAAGATAACATATTCAATCGTTTTTATAACATGATTGATTGCAAATAAGATTTTAGCCCTTGTTTGGGGCCTTTGGGCACAATTAAAATTAAATTTGGGGGGAAAATGCATTTCAGAATAGTGATTTTGGGAACAATGTATGTTAACAAAGAAGGAAAATATGTGAATTTACGTATAATATTATTTTATTAAAAAATGTGTGATTAAAAAAAAGAGAGGAAAATTTATTTTGAATAAAATGGAGCCCAAACAAGGGCTTAATAACTTTAGTTTTTGAAGATTGTACTATTATAGAACAAGCAATAAAGATTGATGGTTAAGTTTCTTCTTTTTCCTGTTTGACTGTTCTCTGTAGGTGAAAGGGTGGGAGAGACGAAAATTACAAAAAGGGATTTGGGGTTCGCTTTTGATTATTCACTTTAATCATTTGGATTTTGGGTTATTTATTGTCTTCTTGGGTTAGTAATTGGTTAATGAAATTAATTGGACATTTGAGATTGTGATTGGAAAAATAGATAGTTTATAATTTATTTATTTTTTTGAAACCAAGATTGTTTAATATCAGAAGCATAAATAATATTTTTTTCAATAATATGTTATATTTTGCCCTTATTTGAGCCCCCATTTTATGGGAAAAAAAATGCATTCTTGAATAGTATTTTAACGTCATTTCAATCACACATTTTTCAATAAAATAATATTACACGCAAACTCAAAAATTTTCCATATTTTTTAACCACAAATTTACCATCAATTCACTATTAAAAAATACATTTTTTTGACAAAAATGGGGCTCAAACAAGCCCCTAACAAGTATTAATGTAATATAAATTTGTTTCTCTCTTTTTTACATGAATAGTATGCCCTTGAACTTAACATAATAATTTAAATTTTAAAATTAATAAAACATTTTAAATATGTACTTATGTGTATAAATACACCCAGGGGCGGACCCACATGGGGTCATGTTGGGTCAAATGACCCCACAAAAAAAATTGAGTTTTTTTTTTTTAACCTAACACTTAGTCCATTTGAAAAATACCAAGTAGCCCATTTGAAAATACCCAGTAGCTCATTTGCTGAGGCCCAAACCCAATTTAATAAAATTAAACACAATTCACACAACCCTATACCTGCACAGAATCTGAATTTCTGAATTTATTCCCATTTGAATTCGCCCCTGCCCCTGAGTGAGTCCCTGCCGAAACCATTTACCGTCGACAGCATCCGTCATCCGTCGATGGCTCGAAGCCCGCCTGCCCTGTTCTTCTTCAAGCAGTCCACCATCCACCGACATCCGTCGAAGTCCGCCATTCACCCTTATAGGTGTGTTATCAATTTTCTATGCCAATTTCATTCAATTGTTTTGCTAGCAACTTGTTTGAAGTTACTCTACTTCATTTAGGTTATTATGTAGCCAATTTAATTCCACAGTTTCCACTTATGAGTTATGACTGCAATTTAATTCCGCCATTTATGACTGCAATTTAATCCCACATTTCCACTTGCTTGAGTCAATTGTGGCCTCTGTGTGTTGCTTTATTCCATGGTTTAGTTAATTGTTGAGCTCCAACAATTTATTGGGCAGCGTTTAAATTTATGGTAGTAGGCTAGTAGCGACTAGCGTGTCAAACTTTTTGCCCTTCTGCCTTTCACCTTTGGCCTTTAGCACCTTCAGGCTTCAGCTTTTGAAATGCACATTGAAAGGATCTAGATTCTAGAACAATATTAAACCGTGTTATATATTTTGCTCAATGTGTGATCACTAATATATTTTGAGGTACTTGAATCAGAAACAAAATATTGATTGTGTTCTCTTTAAGAGGTCGAAAAGAGCGAAAGATGAATATCGAATTCGTCTGAATGCGTCAATTGATTGCGTTCGATTGCTTCTACAACAAGGACTTGCATTTCGTGGGCATGCCATGTAGTTCTAAATATTTTTGAATTCTCATTTTGACCCCACAAGACAAATGGTCTGGATCCGCCCCTGAATACACCTATAACAATTTTTTGTTTATGGTGCCCATACAATGTCGAGACTTCGTGTGGTAGCTCAACTTGCACACTCAAGACCATCTCTGCGACTGCATTGATAATTAAAACAAATCAAAGATCTATGTAGAATAGTGCTACATACCCTGTGACCTGTCCATGACTTCAAAATTCAATTGTAATCACGATTGAAAGTCAAATAAGAAAATGGCGACTTCAGATTTATAGGGTGAAGAAGAAAATTTGTAAAGACAAAAACTCCAAGCAGCGCAAGGATGGCAAAGCTCAATTTGAACGACCTTGAGTGATCACGACCCAAAGTCAAGTTCAAGCCTACAAATTTAACGCTTAAAGGGAGGTAACCCATTTTTCTATTATCTGATTGTCGTTAATTATTAATTGATTTGCATGTAGTGAGGTAGGATTGAATTTAGTACTTGAGCACATTTAATTATTATTTAGCTTATGCTTTTTCAGTAGTCTATAATTATATTCGTATTCCTGACATCATGTCATAAAAAATTCGATATTCAAGATTTGAACTACGAAATCGTATAAACAAGATTTGGTTAGTTGTCATACGCCAGTGTTGGATAATAGAGAAATGATTATGGGATAAACCATGAGACCCCAAGTTGTAAAGCTATACCATCACATGGCAATGAAAAACTTTTAATATAATACAAACTCGAATTTTCTCCCACCCTCACGTACAATGATAAAATATTAGTCTTAACTGCCATATGTTTATATTGGTCATGAATTGTTCTCTCTCTTTTAAGGCATCATGGGAATGTCATGCAAAACGAGCAAATAATAGAAAGGGAGATAAAAGATCCATTGCTAACATAGAAGCATCATCAAATGACATGACGAGTATTGCACATTTCTTTAAGCTTATTTTATGATCACGCTGAGGATAATGTGTATTTCAAATTTGAAGATGTAACTTCGTTAGGATGATTTGTTTAAGCCGCGAGTTATTTGTTAAATACAAAACAAATTGAAAAATTAGAAAAAATTCTTTTATGTGTGCTTACGTCAGTTGGATAGCCTTGCCGACTAAAGATGAAATTACTTGAATTTGTTTATGATTCATGAATTGTGATTAAGTGATGAAACTTTTGCTAATTTGATGCTTATCCATGGAAGATTGCATTTTTTTTAGCATGATTACATTGATAGAATATGTTGATTGAACTCAGTTTGTCAAAGCCAAGATAGAACGTGAAAGCACAACCACTTAATCAATTGAAAGAATAATTGGGGATTGTTGATAAGCTATTGGGAGCTATTTAGATAGGTGTTCATTCCATGCTTGTCGAAAATTTATGTGGACTGTTTTTGGTCAACAAGTGAAACCTAGGTGTTAACCAAACTAGGAGTCTAATCTTAACTACTCATCTCAATAAAAGGTATTGCACTAGTCTAGAAAAAAGAGGTAAAATTATAGGAAGAAGCGTCCTACATCGATAATTATAACAAGCCAAATATCAATGTTGAGTTTATATCTACCCTGCAGTGCGACTTGTCCATGATTTTAAAATTCAATTGTGATTGTTGTATGTCATACTTCTTATTAATTTAAATTGGAAACGATTTTTTAGAAGTTATATATCATATAGAATTGAAATCATATTGATTGGAGTCTTGTAGAATTTATTATAGTGTTTTTTTTTTTTTTGTAAATTGGTCGGGCCGCCAAAATTGAGACTACAATTCAACATCTTTGAAAAATGTTTTTGTGCCACAAATGTCATCATTGGGACCCCAACTTTTGATATGTTGTACTTATATGGTTTTATGCTTTCTGTTAAATTTTCGTGCCACAAGTTGTCAAGGTTGCTTGAGATGAATCACGAGGTTATTAAGGTTGTTGGCACTTCAACAATTCAGAGAAGAAGATAAGGTCGAAGGGAAGTAGGGAACAATAAGTACACTATGAAATTGGAGTTGAAAATTTTCAAGAATGTAGGAGACCGTTTCATCGAATAATTTTTCCAAAATTTTCAATTTTCAAAGTGTTGAGTTATGTGATGATGACTGATTTATTACTCACTGATATTGCATAAATAAATTTAATATCTATTGTGGAAATAACAATATACGAAATATCATTGTTAAAAAAAGGGACAAAATGATAATGTCAAAAAAAAATATGTTGTTGATGAATAATGGTAACGTGTAAGTGCGCATTGCTAAAACAAGGAAAATGTGCATTGCTTGTTGAAAAAACATTAAAATTTGCACGTTGCTAAAACAATTAACGGCAATGAGAAATACATGTTGCTAAAATATTAATAGCAACATGTCTTTTTCATTGTTAAAACAATTAATGGCAGCTAGCACTGAGAGCTGCGAAAATGTAACGAAAACGTGCAATTAAGGTTTTTTGCAACATTTATTTTTTGTTGTTGTATTGTCTACTTCGTGACAAAAATAAAGGCCTCAACATACAGATGCACGTTGCAAAAGACCTACATCAACGTTGATTGCCCATTGTAAAAGATAATTTTTCTTTTAGTGAACGTTGTAAAAGCCGAAAAACTGAAAGCGATGCAATAATTTAAAACATTGCTCCTTCCTTCACATAAATAGATTGTTCATAGACTGTGGCATCCGTATTGCACGAGTCTAATTTAATTGATAGTCACGGATTGCAGTAATCATCATATATGACATCTTACATGTCATAGCATTACTAAAAGTTATTAATTTTTTTAATTTTAAATTTTTCCGTTAAAACCAGCTTAAACCTATTGGTTTTGTATTAGAAGCAAACTAAGCTCATTTGTAATTCCAAAGTGTAATAAACATTTCATTATTTTCAGTTGCCCAAACACCATTACTCTCTGGATACACAATTCTAATCCCACTTCTCTTTAAATTTTCACCACATTGCCATTTCCTTTTGCCTGCTACAATACACCCTATCAATCTGTATTATGATGCCAATCCAATTAGATCAACGTCCTTTCTTATTTCCAGACTTCATTAACTCCAACTATCCATATCTTTTTCTTACCCTAGGAACAAAATATGCAGAATATATAATAAAACTTTACGAAATAATCGGTTAAGCCACTGACCCACCGATTTTCATATCCGGTTCTAGTCAGACTTTAAATGATTTTCAAAGAGTCTTGACTTGTTCAACAGTAAGCTGATCCAATAATACCAATTGGCTAGGTCCATAGGTTGCGTCTCGGGTCTACAGTCCACCAATATGGCCGGGCCTGGTTGGGTTCAATAACCATGATTGAACATGTGAAATATTGGTTAAATTATCAAAATTTTCATTAAATATTTATATAATAATATTTAAAATGGTTTTTTTTTTTACTTTATGAATAATATGGACAGTGTTTTTAAAAAAATTCTTTATCATTTTAAATAAAATAAAAGTGTTTGTAAATAGTTTGTTGTTATTTATAGTGATAAATGAATTTATTTTTATTCGTACTATTCAATTTTTTTTCTTTTGGTATTACGTGATTATATTACCACACAATATTTATTTGAAACAACATATTTTAATTGCAATTTAACTCCTTAATCTTAAAATCTCATTAAAATTTAAGTCAAAGTAAACAAATTAGTTATAAATACAAATTTCATAAGATTTATAACTTTTCAATCTCACACTTCATCAATTTTTATCAGAATTTACTACAAATATAATTTTTGTCTAAATCAAACAAGGGTAAAAATTCGCGTACAATCATTAAAAAAACTTTTTAACATTTACAATTGAACTTCATTTTCATTGTAAAGTTTCAATAGATTGTATTAGAAAATTATTTAAATGAAATAAAACAAAACAAACAAAATAGGTTTTCCAGCTAGAATAACAATAATACTTTTCCTCAAATTTATAATGGCACTAAATAAAGAAAAAGAAATTAACTAAATTTGTTATTTTCTCCACAGAAACAAATTCAACGGTAAAATTTCGCAATGGACTTGTATGCACGCTCCCTAAAATCTGAACGGTTTGTTTATTTCGAATCCAACGGTGTCATATGACATTGACGAAAATATGACCGTTATGCCGTACGCTATTAATAGCCCTGGTTCTTCGAAGTCTTGTGTTCTTTCTATCAGCGTTTTGGGCGTTCAATCTGAGGTTTTTTCTGCCAAGATGAACTAGAGAAGGAGTTTTTCTGGGTTGCTCTTCCAGTGCGATAATTTGTTATCTTAAGATTATCATGTTCTTTATTCATGCGTAGAATGAATCTTGAAGGATAGTTTCAGGTTTCGTTCTTTGGTCCAACTGATAATAAATTTGGGTTCTGGATTTGTTTTTGTGAATTCTATTGGGGTTTTCATTTTATGGGTGGTTATTTCAGAAATCTGTTCTCTGAGTGATAATTTTCTTTCTTGTTTCTATACATAATTATGTCTTACAATAATGTTCTTTGTTGGTTCATTGGATGGATCTTTAGGAATTTTTTCTGGTCGAAATGATGATCAAATTTGTGAATTCTCTTTCCTTTTCTTGTTTTTAAGGCACTGAGAATGGTTATTCTTATTGAAATGAATTGATCGCTCCCCTTCTTATAAGTCACAGAATTATGAAATCCCAAAGCAGTGATTGATCATTAATAATTGTGTTTGGTGTTTCCTTTTCTTTTGGATGGATTTTGATGGATTTTCCTTTGAAGTGATAATCTATCTTGGGTTTTTCTGTACCTATATTTGTTCTGTGAATTCTACGTGGCATAAATCTTCAATTGAGTTTGTGTTTGGTTTGAATATTGATAAGTTGTGGGTTTTTATCATTTTATGTACAATAATGTTTCTCGGTGTGTCTTCATAATTACATTCATTTTGGTTCATTTGGATGAAACTGAAGGATCTTTCTGTGGGTTTTGTTGTTTGTATATGATGATCAATCTAGGGTTTCACTGGATTTTTTTATGCGAGTCCTCTGTGGATTGAACCTCTAATGTAATTTGTGCTTTTTGTTTCTGTTTGAGGTTCCATTTTCTTTTGAAGTGTGGTTATTTTAGAATTATATTCTCAGATTGACAAATTTCCTTTGTTTCTATAATCCCATTGTCTTTATGGTGCATTTGGATGAGTTTGTAGGATTTTTTTTCTTGATTTTGTTCTTTGGAGCGATGATCAATATTGGGTTTCACTGAATTTGTTTCTGTGAATTTTCTATGGGTAACCGATTGTTCTTTTTATGTTATGTTTGTGATAATTTTTTCATTTCATGTATGCTTATTTCAGAAATGAATAGAGAAGGATCTTTTCTGGGTTTCATTTTTGGTCTAATTGATTATGCTTGGGTTTCATTGGAGTTGTTTCTGCGAATCCTATGGGTTTTTGCTGTTTATATATTCTGTTGCAATGGATTAGTTTCACATTAAAACTCTAATTCTGCTTTGAAGTCTTGCATTCCTTTCCCTTTTTTAGTGAGGATTTATAGCCATAATCATTTATGGCTATACTCAACATTGCCTCCTATTCTTACATCCTATACTTTCGACCATTTACACACAAGGAAGCGATGTGGATTTATGGAAGATGAGCAGCTCTTTTATAGGATGAAACTCAGGAAAAAAGAAAGGCCTCTGATTCGGCTCACTTCCTTCCAATTAGTATTCTGTCAGTAGTGCCAGCATTATGGGGATGGCAGGGTACTTACAGATATATTATGGAACATTTAGCTTACAAGTGATTATTGACTGCCTGAATACAAGTTTGTAAACCCTTCTCTGCATGCTCCAATCTCATTTTTGAATGCTTCATCATGCTCCAATCAATCTGATAATGACTTATTATCTCAGGATTAGTTTCGACTTGGGTCAAAAGCCTCTGATTGGGCTCATTTCTTTCCAACGAGTTTTGTGTCAATAGCCAGCACATGGATTGGTGGGGAAGTAGCAGCTGGAAGTTCCGTGCTGTTTGCTGTTTCTCTGGAATGTCGCATGACAACTATTTGGTATGAAAATTAGTTTGCGTTTTCAAGACTTTGTGATTACTAATTCATTATATATTAACAAAGACATTTTGTGATTTATATGAATCTAGATAATTTGCATTTTACTCCTCTTTTCAGGCTTTTACTCTGCATTTTACTTCTCTTTCCACTAAAATTACAATGAACAATCTGATGCTATTTATTGTTATTTTTGCTCATAATCATCATCATGAGACTTTGTTAATTAATATGCCTAAAAATCAAATGTTTGAGACACTTCATTCCCATTTTGTGATAAACCCCTGATTTACTTTATATGTGCAGCGCGCCTTCTCCAAACAGTATGTTTGTATTTTTGCAGATTACATCAAAATTAAGTAATGGAGGCGTTTATGTGCAGGTGGTGTTTGAAGAATTCTTTTTTTGTTAGGTGTTTCTTTCATAATTCTTTGATCTTTTGACATACAATGTGAATCTTATTCGTGGTATAGTTACCTGAAACATTTTGGATATGATTATTTCATGCAACAAAAAAAATTTGTTGTACTTCATCCATTCAAGAACTCAATCCGAGTTCTACGAAAAGCAGCAGGTGCAAACAACATCGTCCGACTTGAAATGACTTCTCTTTGCACCCGTCAAGTCTCTCTCAAGTAAGATCCTTATAATTTATTTTTCTCTCAACTCATACTTGTAATTTCATTTCCTAGTCCAACCAGTAGGTGTGAATCAAACAGAGTTAATGTTCAAGTTTATGCACAAAACTTGAGTTCTCTACAAATTGGAAATTAAATAATAATCAATCTCTAAGACAACAAACCACCAATTTGTTAAACTTGTGAGATGGGTATCTTGCAGCCTCTATCTATTGTTTTCTTCTATTTTGCAGCCACGATTTTCACATCCCCAACAGTTTTCACATCCAGTAGCATCAGTCGTTTTTTCACTCACGTAGCAACCCTTAGTTCTCTGAATGTGCTGCCACTGATTCTAACTAATTGCCCCACATGTGACCTACAAAACATAATGGATTGGGCTTTTTAATTTCTCATGGGCTCCAAGCCCATATAACAATCTCTCCCCCTTCAGCCCACTGAGGAAGGAGATTATCTTTTAATAGATTAATTAGAGTCCATGCCGACCAGTCTGGCATAAAGCTTCAAGCTTTTATCTAGTCACAACCAATCATTATATCAGCTCCATTCTTCTTAGAATGAGTCTTCTCTAATCTATTGTTCTGTCGCTACTTGTCGTAGCCAATGATATCTCACATCTATTTGCTTTATCTAAGAATGATGAGTAGCATTCTTGTTCAAGTCTAATGTGCTCGGACTGTTGCAATTAAAGAATTTGTTTAATCCAAAGCATTTCTTTCCTTGCTGCAATGTACTCAGCCTCAATTGTAGATAAGGCAACTTGTTCCAAAAAATGCTTTGCACCCACTTCAAATGAGAATAAGATCATTTCGTGTCCACACATTTTTTGGAATCTCAAAATCCAAAGATGGGTGTTTAATTTTATTGTAAATTGTGTATAAAAACTGCACGTATTTTACTGAGTATTTTTAAATACTCTCTTACAAATTTTACAAACGTTTATATCAATTGAATTTGTGACATGATGATGCTGCGGGCTGCCAAGAGATCGAAGGAAAAATAAATATTAAGTTTTTGTATTTTCAATTTATTAGTTAGCTTAATTCGTGCAAATACATATTTTTTCTTTGATAACACTTTTGAGTGTTACACCTAGAGGTGTCAATTCGGTAACGGTCCGCTTGAAAAAAAGCCCGTTCGCTATGGTTCCGGGCTGGTTCGGGTCGGCCCACAAATTTTGGACTACAACCCAGGCCCGCTCGCTGACCCATCCGGGTTGAGCCCATGCAGGACGCGGGTCGCGGTTTGTTCCGATTTGGCCCGTATTATTATATAAATAAATTTATAAAAATATAGAATTTTTCATATTTATAGCAAAAAATATTTTTTTTGTTAAATGTAAACTAAAAATTGAACAAAATGATAAATTCATATTTATATCAAGAAATGTTTATATAGAATTCAAATTTAATGTTACACGAATTATTTATAACTTTACAAAGTTAAATTTAACTTAAACAAATAACAACTAAGTGTATTTCTAATTACTATTATCAAATATTTATAGTATAAGTACATTCTAACTAGGTAAACCTACTTTTATTATAATTTATTACTTAAATCCCAACTAGGTTGACTCTCTCTTTTTTTTTTCAATTTTTTTATTTAAATATTCACTGGTCAGCGGGTTAACCGCGACCTGTGAATGTGCAACCCGCGAAGCCTGCCGGTCATGCCTCCTTGACCCGTGAACCGCCCGCTCAGGTCACGGTGGCACGCGGTCCCGGGTCAATCCGGGCCGATTTTCACCGGTCTAGTCGGCCCGTCCATCCATCTTGACACCTCTCGTTACGCCTAGTCTAGGCTAAATTAGTTTTAGAGTCTAGGCTAAATTAGTTTTAGCCGAAGGCTTTTAAATAGGAGCGATTATTTATTTCTTTAGAGCATAATTTCCCTTTTTAAGTGGTTTGTTAGATCAATTTGAGCATGAATCTTCTTAAGGGTAAAGTCAAGTCCAAGTCTTGACCTCAAGTGTAATTTATATTATAAAGAATCAAGAATAAAAAAAAAAAAGCAAGTAAAAACCCTTCTTCAAGTGTAGTCCAGGGTCGAGTTGAGCCCAAGTGAGTTTTAACCTCATGATGACCTAGTCAGAGCCTAAAAAAGTCTCGACCTATTTTGAGGCATATTTTCTTTAAAAGAGGGTCGAGTCAAATCCTATTGACCTCATTTGAATGTCAAAACCTCGTTCAAGGTTAATACATTCATATCGATTTGGGTTAACAATTTGTCCAAAGGCTGAGTCAAGTATAGAACCTCTTCAAGCGCAATTTCCTTTAAGTTGGGCACAAATTCCGTCTAAGGATTTGAGTCGAGCCTAAATTCGTTAGGATCCATTTGAGCACAAATATTCTTCAGGGACAAGTCCAAATCTCGGTCATAGTCATGGAGGTTGAGTTGAACCCAATCAAGAATAATTAAGGGTTTTGGTTTGACACTTCGGTGTACACCCTACTCCTCAATTGAGGGGTGTACACATAGCAAAACCCAATATATCCCAAGTCTAGTTGAACCCAAGTGAGTTTCAATCTCGTTCAAATATTATAACATCTTAAATAAATAATTTATCAAGCATAATTCCTTTAGAGAGAGGGCTAAGTTGAGCCCAAACCAAGCATAACTTTTATAAGTCAAACCAAAATCCCAAGTTCGAGTTTAAGTAATCTCAAGGCTCCCAGTAAACTTTGTTTGAGAATAAATGATTCTAAGGGGGATTGGAGCTGATCACAAATCTGTTTAAATTTGCTTAATCTACTCCAAATAAGTTGTACCTGCTTAAAATATCCAAATAAGTTGTGCTTAAAATATTTTTTAGTTTAAAAATGGATCATTCAAAGGATCTTGATGACAATTTGGATATTTTTAACAAGTTGGTTCAAGACATTGTTAACTGTGACGAGGTGTCTGAAACCTATAAGGAACCAATTTTGCTTAAGAATGCAATTAAGTATGTAGGGACACTTTAACCCCCCGAGATTGTCATCCCCTTAGGAGTAAGGAAATGGAAATTAAGGCTGAAAAAGAAGATAAGCAAACTGGTGAGTTGCATATATGATGAGGAGTAGAATGAAGTTTAAGTAAATCAGTTTGGGTAGGGTTCAAGAAAACAGTGATTCGAGTAGTCAGTGACCGTAAGAAGAAAAGCTGGGACAAGTTCGGTGGTACAGTTGTGGTAAGTTTGGAGACTTCATAAGGGATGTCTCAAGAAGAAGGATAAGATGAGAGGCGAGACGAATCTAGTTTTAGGGTTGAATGATAACCCTAGTGAACTACATTTGCATCCGCGTGTAATCTTTTCCGCATGTGTGTGATTGCTCAATTCTGTTGATGATACAGCATTTCAATGTGTTTGATATGTACATTGGCATGAAATTGAGTGATTTTATTACTTTGTGTAATGTATTTTACATGCATAGTGGGTTGATATCTATGGCATACTCCGTTTTGCTCTGTGAGTGGTGTGAGAGAGTGTGGTAGTGAGAAGTTAGAGGGGCAGCCATTTTCTCATTCATCTTTCTTCTACTCTCTTTGTACTCGCCAGACCTTTCCTTTTGTGGGATTTTACTCTTTGTGGATTTGTAAGTGCATTGGTGTTGGAGTAACCTTTGTGGTGCCACTCAATTTAAATTTGTTAGCAATGTATTGTGTGTCTTTTGGTAAGGTGGAGTATATCTAGGGGTACATTGGTGGTTTGTACCGTGGGATGTAGAGTGTGACATTTGGATAAAATGTTTAGAATCTTTTATCTGTGAAGAGACCAAGATCAAGTGGAGTGCGAAAGAGACACTTCTATCACTTTTGTTAGGTGGAACCCATTATCCACTTAGCAACGAGAAGTGATGTGGTAATAGAGGATTATCCCGAGAACTTAGGATCTATAGAGATGGGTTCTTGTTGTGAGCAACACGGAATGGGATAGATCCAAGTGTGGCTTCTTCCTGAGGTCTCTTGATTGATTCCTGAGGTCTCACGGCTACCTTTCACCTTGCTTTGTGCTTCCAGTTTTCTAAGTAGGTATATTGGTAGCAACCAAAGTGAGGGAGAGTTCTAAGGTTAGAGAGAGGTCACTTGCTTGCGTGTCAATTGGAAGGTAGATTGAGCCCGAAAATTGGTCGATTGAAGCCTCAAATTTCTATAGTAGGCTTCAGACTTGTGCACTTTTCGGTGTCGTGGTCCTCTGTATAATATAGACCTTGAATAGCCAATCGGCCTGACATTGCCTTTAAAATCCACAATTATTCAATTATAATCAATTTAATTGAATTAATTGAGTGGTTACAAAAATTGGCCAAGAATTTCTCCTATAAATAGGAGGATCAAAGGTCAGTTGCAAAAGGGGGAGGCAAAAAGGTGAAGAAGAAAATCACGAAGTGCTGAAAAAATCCCAAAGCCGAAGGAAGAGAAGAAATTCTCTCAACTCCAAGTCCGGCGAACTCGAATTAAATCAAGATCAAGACCAAGTTTCGAAATCCAAATTCAAGTCCCGAAATTCAAGTGTCAACAAATCAAATTCTCAACAACTCCCGAAGCCTAGGATTCAAGCCACTTGGCTCCTCGTCTTCAAACATTTAGATTTTGCAATTTCGCAATTACAAGAAGACTCTTATTTATTTGTATTTCTTAAAATACAATTTGTAACGATTTCTGTATTCTAATACGCGAAATCCGTCGTACAAATTTCTTGGCACGCCCAGTGGGACCTTCTTGTCCTCTCATCTTTTGATCTCAAAATTTTCAATTTTCAACCACTACATCAACAATGGCAAACGGACAAACAAAGCAAACGATGACTCATCTTGAAGAGACACTTGCTGAACTGTTCCGTGCTACCAGAGCCCAGACAAAAGGTGGGAAGACTCAACTAGTTCCACCATTAAAGAAATTCTCCAACAAAGACAGAATGAAGCTTTCACAAAGCCAACTTCTCGTTCAACAGAAGACCAAGAGTTCAACAAAAAATTCTCGTTCGGGCTCCGTCTCCAGTGTCTGTCCTTGTCTGGATCCCCTCATACCACTTCTCTGCAAAGGTGGGGAGACTATAGTTCGTCTGAAAAATCACTTGAGCCAGTGATGGTCACATAGGCGACCTCTGGCTCGGATGATCGAATCCAACAAATGGAAGCCATTGAAAAACTAACGAAGTCACTATAAAAGAAAGAAGCACAGGTTGTTGTTCGCTTGGACAAAGAAAATAAGATCAAACTTGAAACGGGAGAAAGCCCAACTGCTGACTGCTCGATGGTTTCTTTAGGTCGTTTGATGCCCATTGCAAAATGGGAACATACATTTTCTCATATATGTCGCGCCAATAAATCTCCGGCTGAGGAGTTTAGACCACAACTTCCAGAAGGAGCCATATCAGTGAAGTTTGAAGTAGACGGGGAAAATTTCACTATCAGTTACGTCTACCCGGGGATGGAGGGACAACGTGCACCCAATCGTCCAACCTTTTACGAAATTATGACAGACGATTTGGATGTTTGGGATTCTGATTCAGAGTCCAAAGACGAGGTTGGTGATGGCTAGTCTACCTTTATATAAGTAAGAAGGAGAAATACCAAATATCAGACAAAACAGGTAAGATACCACCTTCTACGCCCCTTGTAAGACCAAAGTTGGGGGCATCAGGTATGAAAGTTCAACCTAATGAAAAGGTAACACTAGAAGAAGGCCATGAAGGATGGACCCTTGTAAAAGGACGTCATCGAAAGGCCCCACATTTCTCCGATTCTAGTATTTGTGACGAGGAGAAAGACCCTTCCGAAACAAGCTTAGCAGAGTCTCTTAAGCTTCCTTTCGATGATCGAATGGCTCTAATCGCAGCGTTGATAGATTCGGAAGAATACGAAGGCAAAGTCCTATAACATATTAACAAGACTGTATGGCCACCATCACATTTGACGATGAAGATTTGCAACTGTGCTCTCGTTTATATAATAAACCACTCTATGGTAGTGGTCATATTCGAGAACGCAAGATAAATCGCATAATGATCGATTGTGGATCTGCGTCAACATCATGCCAGTCAAAACGATGAAGAAGATTGGAATTAATGTTGGTGATCTATCCAAGAGCAAAATTATGATCCAAGGATTCAACCAAAAGGGTCAACGAGCTATTGGCATGATTCGTTTGAAGTTACATTTAGAGGAGTTAATTTCCTCAGCTCTCTTCCATGTCATTGATGCCAAAACATCATATGAATTACTCATGGGACGTGTTTGGTTACATGAAACTGGAGTAGTACCTTCAACTTGGCACCAATGCTTCAAACACAGTCGAGATGGAGAAATCAAGTGTGTGGTGGCTGAGTCTAAACCATTTCTCGAGGAAGAATCTTATTTTGTTGACGCCAAATTTTATGTAGAGGATGAAGAGTGTAACTCTGCAGGGTTGACTATGGCCGGATTCAAAATTAAAGGAGGTGTTGACGATACATCTGGTATCGTTCAACCTTATCAAATCATCAAAGGTAAATCAAGACTTACATCTGAAGGGTTCTCTAAAGGTAAAACACCCCAAATAGAATCGATCGATGTTGAGGTATTGAGAAAAGAGTTAACTCTTCCAATACCTAGTATCCCAAAATTATTTCTGCCCCATCAATTCATGGCAGTCTCGGGAGGCCACAAATCAATATTGGAAGCTTCGACGTCTATTCCAGACATATCAAAACTCAGTATTTCTAGCTCATCCAAACAAGACAACCCTAGAGCCGATGGGCCAAAATAGACCTTCAAAGGGTGTTATAATCCCCAAGTCAAAAAGTTGTTTGAGAACGCTGGATTTGGGAAAGGAGAGTCTCGCAAGTTGGGTGATCTCGACGCTGTCCTTTCGGGTGGGCGTATCCCTTCTCATCTTGACGGGACCCTCATGTCGCAACCTAGGTATGGTTTAGGTAATATGATCCAAATCTACCAAGAAAGATTAAGGTCAAGAAGGTTTCTTCGAACCCATAATGATTCAAATTTATGAAGTTACGGGAGAGAAATTTGAACAATCGAAACCTTCAATGTTCGATCGAATTTAAAACGAGAATGTCAGAGTTTCGGTGTTTAAAAGATTAAAAGGAGAACCCTCCCAAATGGTTGACGTACAAGGTAAAACTTCCGTCTTCCAAAGGTTAAGTGAGGATCCTTCTCCTTCTACCCAAATTGATACTAATGCACTTGTGCTCTCCAAAAGTCATCTCGAAGACAATCTGCATTTTCTCGACTTGGAACTAAAACTTCCGATCCAAGTCCCAAACCTCAACGATCAAAGAGAAGACGAAGACATCAAAAAGTTTACCCTTCTTTAAAGAATAATAAGGATGAAAAAGAAGTCTCCGTCAATCACGTAGCTTTTAAAGAAGCCCCCGGATCAAAACCCGAGTTTGAAAATTCTACCACAACAGATGAACCTGAACCGGCTCCACCCACATTTGAAGAAGGGGGACAAGCTAATGTGGATGACTTGAAGCAATCAAACTTGGGAACTGAAGAAGACCTAAGACCAGTGTTTGTAAGTGCTCTCCTTCGCCAAATGAGGAATCAGAGTATGTCCATTTGCTTTAAGAATACAAAGACGTATTTGCGTGGTCTTACAAAGAAATGCCAGGGTTGGATCCGAGGGTCGCAGTACATCATCTTGCAGTTAGACATGGAGTTCGATCGATCAAACAACCTCAAAGAAGATTTCGATCGGAACTCGTTCCTCAAATCGAAGTAGAAGTCAACAAACTTATCGAAACTGGATTCATATGTAAAGTCAAGTACCCAACTTCGATTGCGAATATTGTTCCTGTTAAAAAGAAAAATGGACAATTACGAATCTGTGTTGACTTTTGTGATCTAAATCAAGCATGTCCAAAAGACGACTTTCCGCTTCCGATAATAGAGTTGATGGTGGATGCAACTACTGGGTACGAAGTTTTATCTTTCATGGATGGATTTTCTGGATACAATCAAATACGCATGAATCCAAAAGATGTCCTACTTACAGCATTTCGTACCCTTAAAGGCATATTTTGATATAAAGTTATTCCGTTTGGATTAAAAAATGAGGGGGCAACCTACCAACGGGCAATGCAGAATATCTTCGATGACATGCTACATAAGAACATAGAATGTTATGTAGATGATCTTGTCGTAAAAAAGAAACTAGACAATCACCTACAAGATTTACGGGATGTTTTCGAAAGACTTCGACGACATCAATTAAAGATGAATCCGCTTAAGTGTGATTTTGGTGTCACATCTGGAAAATTTCTTGGCTTCATTGTGCGACATAGGGGCATTGAAATAGATCAATCAAAAATTGATGCCATAATCAACATACCAGAACCAAGAAATGTGATTTGACAAGTCTTCAAGGAAAACTTGCATACATTCGAAGATTTATCTCTAACCTTGCCGGACGTTGCCATCCATTTAACAAATTGGTGAAGAAAAATGCACCGTTCGAATGGGATGATGCATGTCGAAATGCTTTTCAAAGCATCAAACAATATTTATCTCATCCACCAGTACTCATAGCTCCGGTTCTAGGGAAGCCGCTAACTCTTTATGTGGCAGCACAAGAATGTTCTCTAGGAGCACTTCTTGTCCAAGCCAATGATGAAGGAAAAGAGAGTGCACTCTACTACTTGAGCCGGACATTGGTAGGTGCTGAGATGAAATATTCGCCTATTAAAAAAATATGCCTTGTGTTAATCTTCGCAGCTAAAAAATTAAGACATTATATGCTATCACATACGATCAACCTTGTTTCAAAGGTCACCTTTAAAGTACATAATGTCTAGACCGATTCTTTCCGGAAGGATTGGAAAATGGGCACTGCTATTGTTCGAATTCGACATTAAATTCATTCCACAAAAAGCCATCAAAGGACAAGATTTGACAGATTTCCTTGCCGATCATCCCGTCCCAGCCGAATGGGAACTACAGGAAGACCTTTCAGATGAAGAAGTTCTACTTACTGAAGTCATACCATCGTGGAGGCTGTACTTTGATGGGGCAGCCCGAAGATATGGTGCTAGAGTAGGAGTCACATTTGTCACTCCCCATGATATTGTTATGCCGTACTCTTTTACCTTAACGGATAAATGTTCAAACAACATGGCGGAATATCAAGCCCTTATCATTGGCTTGGAGACAGCGTTAGATATGGACATCTATTAGCTGGAAGTCTTTGGGGATTCTAAATTAATAGTCAACCAACTTCTAGTCGAGTAAGAAGTCCGTAATTCAGACTTGAAGCCATATCATCAATATGCATCGACTCTTATGAAAAGATTTGATTCGTTAAAAATCAAATTCATACCTAGGAATGAAAATAGGGAAGCCGATGCCTTAGCTAATTTGGCCGCTGTTCTAGCCAGGACGGACGAAGATTTCTCTTACTCCATTTCAATTGCTCAAAGATGGGTGCTTCCGTCATTACTACCCAGTGATATGGAAGAAAATAATAGCGTTGAAGTAATCAAAGATGAAGAAAAAGAAGATTGGAGAAACCGTTAATCGATTTCCTTCAACAACAAAAGCTACCAGACAATCCGCGGCAAAAAATCGAAATTAAGAGACGTGCATCCCGCTAAAGGTCCTTTATAAATGGACTCTTTATCGACGATCATTTGATGGAGTCTTCTTTCGATGCTTAAGTAATGATGAAGTAACATGTGTCGTGGAAGAAGCCCACTCCGGAATCTGTGGTGCTCATCAGTCCGGACCCAAGCTCCATTTTCGAATAAAGAGAATGGGGTACTATTAGCCGACTATGGTATAAGACTCCATAGATTATGCAATGAAATGTGAAACTTGCCAAGTTCATGCAAATCATAAAGGCTCGACTTTATCACTCGCCGTTGATCAATTATAGGAAACTATCTTCAAGGTTCTTCCTTCTCTGGTCAATGTAGTGGTGGCAAATGAGCCGAGCGGCTCGTCGGCTCGCCCGCTCGGCTCGTACTGTTCACGCCCACGAGCCGCTCGGGCTCGTAAAAAAACGAGCCCGAGCACGAGCCGAGCGGGCTCATGGACTAGACGAGCCGAGCCCGCTCGGCTCGTCACTGTTCACGAGCGGCTCGGCGAGCTGCTCGCCGAGCCGCTCGTGAGACGAGCCCACGAGCCAGGCTCGTGGGCTCGTCTTAGACGAGCCTGCCTGGGCTCGTCTAAGACGAGCCCACCCAAGTATTTAAAAAAAAAAATAAAATAAAATAAAAGGAAAAAGTGACCGTAACGGTCATCGAACCAAACCGTTTCTCAAGTCACAAGATGACCAAACGGTCACTGAACCAGTGACCGTTTGGTCACTGTTTCGCAAAAAATTTTTTTTTTTTTTTTTTTTTTTTTTTTGTTCTTTTCTCCAATTCTTCTCCTATAAATACCCAACCCATTACAACATTTTTTTCCCACCAAACTTTCATTCTATACTCTCTACTCTACAATTTACAATTTACAAATCATTATCAACAATTCTATAATTCTCTTCTATATTTTTTTACATTATTATCTTCATTTTACAAATTCACATTTCTACTTATTCTACATTTCTACATTTCTACATTCTATTTCAACAATTCACAAATGGATCCACGAGCATTTGTTGAAAACTTGTTCGGTATGGAAGGTGAAACACCTGCCCAAAATCAATTTGGGAATGAATTTGCCGGTCTCAACCAACTACCAATTCCAGAAGACATTGACGATTTCGACGTTCGTGAAGGCGATGCCGATCCGATTGATTTGGATGACGTTGATGTTGATCCCAGTGTTCCTATTGATTTGGAACAAGATGAAGAACCATCACTAAATATTCCCGATGCAAGAGGGAAGAGAAAGGGTAAGAAGCAGGCAAAATGTTGGGACCATTTCAAATTGGTGAACACTGGTCGTGTGATCGATGGAGTTCCAGAAAATAAAGCAGTATGTAAATACTGTCAACAACGACTGGCATGGCAAAAAAAATTGGAACCACTCACCTCAACCGTCATTACAAAGCATGTGCGGCCAAACATGGGCTTCTTGAACGTGGACAAACGCAACTACAGTTTGGTACTAGTAGAGACGGTGCTACTACTTCGCCACTTTCTACGTGGATGTATTCGGAGGAGGAAGCACGAAAGGGAATGGTGAAGTTCGTTGCCGCGGCGGAGCTGCCACTTGCAATAGTGGACAACGAACATTTCGTAAACTACGTCAAACAATATCTTCAACCAAGGTACGTTGGGGTAAGTCGAAATACTCTTCGTTCTAATACAATTGAATATTTTCTTAATGCAAAGCGATTATTGATTGGGGATTTAGAAAAATACGGGGGTGTCATATCTTTAACTTCGGATTTATGGGAAGGGATTAATAAGAGAGGTTATATAGCTGCAACTGCACACTATATAGACCCACTTTGGGTTATGCATAAAAAAATTATTGCTTTTAAAATAATTGAGTATCCTCATAATGCTAACACTATATATAATGCAATTATGTTAATAATTAAAGAATATAAATGCGAGAGTAAAATCCGTTCTTTTACTTTTGACAATGCTTATGTAAATAAAGTAGTTATCGATAAATTGCATAGAGTACTTCAACCCGATTTTGGTGGTTATTTATTCCATATTCGATGTGTGTGCCATATTTTTAATTTAATTGTACAAGACGGTTTAAAACATGTGAAGGACAGAAATTAGTCGAATTAGGAATGCACTTACGTATATCACGATTACACCTAGTAGAAAACAATCATTTGAAGAATTTTGTGAACAAGCTGGGAACTCTAATACAAAAACTTTTATTACTGACGTAGGTCATAGGTGGAATTCAACTTACTTATTATTAAAATCATGTGAAGGTTTTGAACCGTTTATCATTGAATTTTATAACAATAGGCATATTAGAGACGACGACGATGATATCTTAAATGAATCCGATTGGAATACGGTTTTTAAAATTAAGAAATTTTTGGAAAGTTTTTATACGTCTACGAATATATTGTCTGGTGTTTATTATCCAACTAGTTGCATGGTTCTTGAACGTCTTTATATAACTGCTAGGGCTTTTAATAGATATCAAAATGACCCTGATTTGCATGCGGTTATATATGCTATGGAATTAAAATTTAGAAAATATTGGGAAGAATTACCTATGTTATTTCCTTTAGCATGCGTCATGGACCCCCGATATAATTTATCGGGCACTAAATTTATAATTGACCAAATTTCAAATGCTTTAACTTTTAATATGCCTATTACTTATAGGAATTTGGAACAAACGTTAACTGAGATGTATGAATTATATGCTTCAAGAATAGGTACACAAGTTACTCGTGTACCTACTCCTACTCCCACTAATATAAACGATGACGATTTGAAGTAATTAATTTATTAGAAAACATAGACTCAATTAGATATGATTCAACCGCATATGCATATGGTTCCTCTAGTAGTAGTAGTATGTCTTCCACCGCATGTACTCAAACTTCGAGTAGTAGTCAAAATGCGTTGCCATACGAATTAATTGATTACTTTCGTTATACTATGCCTAGTAACAAATCAGTTAAGAAAAATTTAGAAGATGTCATCGAATTCTGGCGAAATAACGAACGTCGATAGTCAATAGTTTCTGCAATTGCAAAAGATCTATTAACATCTCCTGTTAGCACTGTAATTTCGGAGTCTGCTTTTAGTGTAGGCAGGGAAGAGGATTCTTTTTGAGATCCGAAGTCGACTAAAAGAAAATATTTTGGAAGCGTTAATGTGCGTGAAGGATTGGGAAGACGCTAATTATCGAATTCAACATAAATATGCCGAAATTGCATGTAATCAAGTAAGTGATATTTAATTTCAATACATTCATTACAAAATTTTATTTTCATACATTTATAATTTTTTTAAAAAAATTGTACACGTAAAAAGTTTTTCGTGTACAATTTTAACTCCGCCTACACGAAATTGAAGTAGCCGGTCCCAAGCCCGGATAAAGGAGGAGGGTTTATCTTTTTTTTTTTTTTTTAAATAAATGTATATTTACTATTTTAAAAATTATAAATGTTTTGACGATCCCCGATAAATGTTTTGGAAAATATATATTTAAAAAAAATAGAAAAAATAGACTTGTAGTAGTAGCGTTATTTATTTATAAAAAAAAAAATAAAAAAATAGGCGGCGGCGAGCGGGAAACCGACTCGGCTCGCGAGCCGCCGCACTTGGGCGAGCTCGGGCGCGAGCCGAGCTCGCCCAAACGGCAACGAGCCGAGCTCGCGCTCGTGCGAACACGAGCCGAGCTCGTTCGTCAATGGGCCGAGCCGGCTCGGCTCGGCCCATTGCCACCACTAGGTCAATGGATGCTGCGCTAGAAACATCTCTAATCTGTAATTCTTCTAACGTGGCCTTTTCAGTTCCAAGAATGCTCTCTCCTGTTCCCGACAGGTTTAAAGTTCATCACGGAGTCTGTCTATCTCGGAAGTCAGCTGACTAATTTTATCTTCCAATGAAGAACGTGTGGAATCTTTCACTTCGAGCTGAATATTCAAAAGCTTCAACCGCTCGGCCTTTTCTTCAGAGGTTGGATATTCCAAGTTTTGTTTTCTTTCAGATAAATAAATATCAATTTCTTTAAGAAATACGTTCATACGTTTCATCAAAGGTAATGGATCTACGCGGAATGAGCTGGTAATCACGTTTAGAAGAATTACATTATTTTCATCCCACCAAGATCGGATGTTAGAAAACTCATGCTTCAGGACGTCTCTAAAACACTTCTGAAGATAATTAGTCATGGCATCTTGCAAAGTAGCCTTCAAATAGGGGGACTCTTGAGTTATCCCAGGCGGGGGTCCAGCCACAGAAGAGAAAATTGGAGCTACCCGATGAGTATTTGTTTCTAAAGGCGAAATGATAACTAAAGCCGATGAAGGTAGAGCAGCTGAAATTTCTTAATCAATCTCTGAAATGTTAGCTCTCGCAGTCTCAAAATTCACCTCATCTTCATCTTGGAAACCATCAATGTTGAGCGTCGAAATGCCTTCATTAATCATACTCGGGTATTTGCAAGGTAGGTCGCGAAAATCATGAGTATCATCTATTCTTTGAAGTGCACCGATCCTACCATCATTCTCGCCAGTTTGATCTTGCAAAGAGTTTGGATTCACATAAAAATCCAATCCTTCAGGAATGCTTGGAAAACCTACAAAAATGGTAGAGATATAAAAAAAAATATAGAAGAAGAGATTTAAAAAAAAAAGAAGAAGAAAAGCCTACCCGCGTTCCGTGTTTTAGGCAACATAGCCAAAAATTCGTCATCTGATGGTGTATTCGGAAGACTGGTGTTGATGTGAGAAACCCCGATGTCACATTTTGAAGGATTCGGGACAGCTTGAAGCATCATCGGTTTTATCGATCGTTTAACATTATATATTCGGGAAAGATGAGTCTGAAATCAAAGTTCGTTGCATAATACCAAATACAGGAAGCATTAAAAAAAAATACATGATCTCCAGAACTTTCAACTCCTAGAGTTAGAGTCTTTTTAGGTGCGTGAGACGCTCGATCTTCAGGACTACTGTGGTCTGGAATCAAAACTACCTGGGGCATCTTATCAGCGGGCTCAGAGGTGGGAGCAAACTTTGTTGAGGGAACTTTAATTTTGATCTTCTTAATGACTATTTCATTTCGAAAGTCCAATTCCCTCTTTCGAGAAATCTCTTCGGGGATGCTGTGTGGAGAACTTAGCCCTTTGGCTATGACCCTGTTCGGAACTGGATTAAGAACAAAGTCGCGGCTCTCACTAGAAAATAAAACCTGCACTTGAACCTTGGTCAGGACCGGTAACACTCGATTACTCCACCAAATTTGGTACTCCGCATCAACATTTTAATGAGTATCCTTCACATACTCTAGAATGTAAAATATAGATCCACTCATTGTTTGAGTCAGAGACAACCAAACGCGATACATATCGCCTGCATTGAGAACAATATCCAATTTTCTTGGTGAACCGGGAAATTTTTGTCTAAAGCCAAATTGTCTCGCAAACTTATGAAGATTATATGCCTCAAGAATGAAAGGAGAGTTCTCTCGATGGTAAGAGACGAATCCAGACCGAATACTCATCATGAATTCTGAAGTATCTATAGACCTTTGATGGTCGTCCACTCGTACATGAGGACGGGACGATGAAGGAAATGGATTCCAGCAAAAGTCGTTCGCATCTATCCTTCAACGGATAAGGTCACGACAATCAACAACATTTTTCTCCCAAGACTGGAAAACATTTAGTGTGCTAGCTTATCTTCGAATTATAGGACGAGTATAACTATTGTCCACATGAATATAAGCACCTCGGACAAAATAAGTTGCAGCCCAAGCATAAAGAAAATGTCCAGGAAATGAATGTGAAATCGAGCCAAGGTCCGGGTTTGATTGATGATTTGATGTCCGTGTAAGTCCTCTATAAATGCTCGCTAATATGGGAGGAACCAGGCTGTAAGTGTACCCACCTGCCATTTTAGGAGACGCTTTAAAAGTCCCAACTCTCATACATTCGTCCCCAGATGGAAGAACGAAACGACAAAGCCATAGGGAGAGATAAGCTGCTATTTCTAATTCCTCTTCCTCTTCTATAGACAAAGGTATTGGCAAATCACTCCAATGACTCCAGTCCCTACGGAAAATATCTCTCGGCTTGTCTACAACCACAGGTCTCCGTACTTCCTTTGAAGCTCTTTGATGACGCCTTTTAAATGGATTAAGACTCATAGCAGTCTTATTATTTTTGTGTTGTCGAGGATGCTGGGCACAACCATTCTCGCGAAACCAGAAATTGATCCATTCCTCATGACTGACGCAATAAGATTCAATCGCATTCGCAATCAGTGCGAAAACATTAAAGAGATACAGACAAGACTTAGAGTGTTGATCTGTCAGCTCTGAAAGGCCTGGGACAACTTCTTCATAGTAATGACCCTCGATCGAAAGTCCACTTATCTCGCGGATATCCTAAAGAGAAATACCAACTTCACCACAGGAGGTCACAAAAGTGTTGGTTTCTAGACACCAAACCTTACAAATAGCTCTGTAGATAGAATTTGGACGATGATAATCCTTCGTGGCGGAACTCACTGCAGAAGCTAACTGGCGGAGATTCTTCTTGAGCAGAAGTTTCTGGACCCATGAAGACCATTCCCAAAATTTTGGAAGAAAAGAACCCTCTCACAAATTACGGCATTTGGGACGCACTCCATGCTTTGGGAATGATGAGGCGGAAGACACAAAAACGGAAGACTGCTAGATCGGCTGGACACGACATCTTCTAAGTTCTCGTGACATTCACTAATAATGGGCATGTGCAACTCCGAAAAAGGTTCCAAGAGCTCAGGTGGTTGGTCCCAAACACAAAGTGCACAAGATGGTTGAAGGAGTCGGTCATTGGTCGCAAACACAAAGTAACTCGAATGGCGAAACGTGGCAGCCTTTGGTCTTGAGTTGGTTCATGAACAAATATTTTCTGAACCCATAAAATAATCGCAGCACAAAATTTTACTCTACACTAAGAAAATCTCAAACCTCAAAATCTTTGACTTGCTCCAAAAGTTAAATCCTGAAAAAAAAAATATTAGTTATAATTTTACAACAATAATAACAATAACAATAATAGCAAAAACAACCCAAAAAAAGTACTGTTCGCGTGAACAGTGTACGTTACTATTCACGTGAACAGTGTCGTTCATGCATTAAAAAAAAAAAAAAAGAGAGAGAAGAAGGTGAAAAAAAAATAAAAAAATAAAAAATAATTTGGTTTTGGTTTCTGCCAATTAGCAGAAACTAAAAACCAAACAAAATGACAGAAACTAAAAACCAAACAAAATTGTGTAAAATAAATAAATAATCGAACAACAATTACGCAAAAAAAAAAAATCGAAAATCAAGATTTACTAATTTATTTATTTCATAATAAATTGATAAATCTTGAGGGGGCATTTGTAGACATAAAAAAAATAAAATAAATAAATAATAGGTTGAGTCAATTCAAATAATTAACCCAATTAAACTAAAACCTAATAAACTCATAAGATTTTAGGGGCCCATCCCACTACTTTAAAATCCACAGTTATTCAATTATAATCAATTTAATTGAATTAGTTGAGTGGCTACCAAAATTGGCCAAGAATTTCTCCTATAAATAGGATCAAAGGTCAATTGCAAAAGGGGGAAGCAAAATGGTGAAGAAAAAAATCACGAAGTGCTGAAGAAATCCCAAAACCGAAGGAAAAGAAGAAATTCTCTCAACTCCAAGTCCGGCGAATCAAGATCAAGACTAAGTTTCGAAGTCCAAATTCAAGTCCCGAAATTCAAGTGTCAACAAGTCAAGTTCTCGACAAATCAAATTCTCAACAACTCCCGAAGCCTAGGATTCAAACCACGTGGCTCCTCGTTTTCAAATATTCAGATATTTAATCAGACGATTTTGCAATTTCGCAATTACAAGAAGACTCTTATTTATTTGTATTTCTTAAAATACAATTTGTAACGATTTTTGTATTCTAATACGCGAAATCCGTCGTACACGTGCCTCTACATGTTTTTTTGTAGGAAAATATTTTTTTATGTAAAAAAAAAAATTCATGTGTAATTTTTTATGGATAATTCTTGATGTACATCACCATGTACATCAAGGTGTCCATAATGGACACCCTGATGTACCCCTTGATGTACCACAAGAATGATCATTTTTTTATACATATTAACCAGGCTTGTAATCCCTGGATCCATTCCTGATGCAGCTTGATTGGATGATAGTACTACGAACAAATCGATATTAGAGTCTTTCCCTTGATTAGATTCTCCCTAGAAAGGAGTTGTCATGTTTAACCAAACAGCAAATCTTGAAAAGCTATACCCTATTGAACACCAAAAATCGTTGTGACAGGTGTGCTCCCAATATATACTTTCGAATATGATCAAAAAGATTGCAAATCTCTATGAACTTCTATGTCTTTCGGATGTAGCTGTCTATATCCATTCTTTCAACGAAAATAGAGGGAAAAATCTGGTCCTCATTTTTCTATATTGATACCCTCTTGTCCAGTTTTCCTTTCGAATCCATGCTGGGCTTCGTCTTGAGATCCCTTAGGGCCTCCTAGTAGTCTAAAATAGTGGCAGAACTATAAAGCGTTTCTCCTTCCAGGTTCTCCTTGGGCAACTGCTTCCACCCATTTTCTCTTGGTTTTCTTGTTTCTTCGGGTTTTTTCTTTTGTGGTTTTGGTAATTCTTTCCACAGATAATGATAAAATCAATTGTTCCTTCAACCGAAAAGGATGCTCAATTGGAGATATAATTTTTCTGTTGGGATCTTATTTAGAAATAATTTTAGAGATATTTTAATCATATTTGTTTGTCCATTCATCATTGAGCGGCAATCATTATTATATCCTATTATATCTTTGTGACATTTGTAGGGTAAATCCATATGTATGCACATGTAAGTTTACAGCACCATAGCTCAGGATATTCAGGGCCCCAGGCCGAAATCCATAACCGAGGCATGTGCTGGCATATTGAAATAGTTACATCACTGCCAGCCCAGATAAAAGTACTAACAAAGAAATTGGACAACCTCACTCGAAATGTGAGCATGATGCACCAACCAACACCAATTTGCGGGGACTGCAGGGCAGATCATAGAACTGCAAGTTATCCATTAGCATCCATGCATGCACATCAGACTCAGAAGGTCAGTTATTCACAGAACTCATAGAGGTAGCAGAATAATTCTTACTCCAACACCTATAATCTAGGTTGGAAGAAGCATCCGACTTTTCATTGGTTAATAATCAGGGTCAAGGATGTCAAATTCAGGGCAACCCACCAAGATTTCAACAACAACAATGAGAGAAGAAGTCATCGTTGGAAGAATTAGTGGCTATGTTCAGTACCAAAGGTGAAAGTTTTAAATTATTTAGACCCATGTGCGGAATTATACAATTAAAAGCAACAAATCACTTTTTAATTGTTTCTAAATGGTTAGATCATACAAATCAATTTATCCTAAATTTGAATACCACAATCAATAATTAAAATAATAAAGAACACCAAAGATGATCCAGAGAAATCTCAACTGGGTAAAAACTCCAGATTCTTTGTCAGTCAATAATCCACTATAAATCGAAACAATTTATAGTACAGATCAGACCCGTCTACCTTGTAGAAATTTTGACCTCAATTCCTGCAGTCTTCTTTGATCCTATTGGAGGTGTGCTTTTTTAAAACAAATCCCGACTCTTGGTTTATACCTTATTCCTCCTGAATTGCGTGTTCCTGACCCATCTTAGTCTTCATAAAATTATGCTTCGGCAATAGCTCCCAATCCCTGGTATCGATTTATCTGGTGGATTGGTGTTTGATGAAAAGATCTTGTGTGTTTTGATATGTGGTTTTATATGAAACAATATGGCTAAATTAACAAAATATGATTTGGATTAAATTATGGCTCAAATAATATAGTGATTGAATCTTTGAATCAATGAACGTGTTTTGGATCTTCAAATAAATGATCTCTATGGAAAATATGATTCAACAAACTTTTGGATGTTCATAGGGTATGATATATATAGAAAAAAGTGTTGGGGTTGAAAAGGAATTAAAAAACCAAGTGTTTGAAGCAAAACAGAATGTTGACATATCGCTCGAGCGCCAAACTAGCGAAAGGCAATCCAACAATTTTCCTTCTTCAAATCTCAATTTCTGGGCTCGAGCCCACCTCAATGTCTGCAATCGCGACGGTGGTTGGGAGATTAGGGTTCGACTTCGTTTGGGAGAAAGAAAGGATTCGTTCAATTGAAGGAAATGGGTGATTAATGAAAATTAAACTCTTGCTTGGCCAAGGAAATGACGCCGTCATTTGCACTACGGCAGGACTCAGTTAAGCCAATTGGTCGACTTCCAAACAAATTTCTACTGTTTTGGTGATGGAAGGAGGTAACCTTCTGCAAGTTCAGTGACCGATCAGAAGCATTACTAAGTTGAGTGACCACAACGTGACAAAGTACTCATGAAATCATATAAAGACTCTGTGTTGCAAATATGAAATCTACATGGCTTTATTGATTGTGAAGCTGCTAGTTTTGTGCATTTGCAAAACGAGATGTCAAATTTTATCTACAATGGATATTTTGTCAGTTCTATGTTTCACTGACTCCATAATTTTGTTTGTTCTTCGGTTTCTTATATAGTGATCATTGGTGAAGTTGAAAATTTTTGTGGCATATGCATTTGCCCCTGCAGTGCTTGTCACGCCTCTTGGTGTATTGAGCATCATTATTAGGTACTTTGGCCATATGGTACCTTGGCGACGAAGATTGGATATCAGTGGACAAAAGACAAAGAAGCTAAAATCTTATTTATGATACCTTTCAGTCTTGTCTAGCACTATGTACCAAACATGCTTACATATTTTATTGTAGTAATATCAAAAAATTTCTTCTAATTGTTTCATTTGGATTGGTTTTCACGTTTTAAATGATAGTGCGGTACTAACTCACTTTATGTTGAAGGAGAAGCTACACTGGCCATGGATATTGGGCCGTGTCATGTGTGTTGTTGGCTCTATCATAAGTGTTATCCACGCGCCACACTCTTCTGTCCAGGAAATATGGACTATGGCAACACAGCCAGGTGAGAATTTCTTTTTTGGCCTGCTTGATAAGTGAACTGGATAGCATTGTATTAAGAACGAAAAATAAGTTAAAATTCTTTTCCATTTTACTTACCTGTATTGTCCAATGTCCAATACTATGCACAAAACATGCTGATAATGTTATTATTATTATTTTTTGTCTAGCTGCATTTAACCTCTTCAATTTCAGCCTTTCTGCTATATATAGGATCAGTGATCATTTTGGTGATTAGTCTCGTCTTCTATTTTGCACCTCAATGTGGCCACGCAAATGTACTTGTTTTCGCTGGCATTTGTTCGCTGATGGGTTGACTCTCGGTAAATTTCTGATGATGCCTGTGTAATATAATTCAAAATTCAATGGATAGCATACATCTTTCCGGGCCAGACTCAGACTTCATTCCACATTATTGCTTACACCTTAGAAGAGTTGTTTTACATTCGGAATGTTTTTAATAGATATAGACTTTCGCAGTTTAAGAGAAGTTACCTTTTCCGGTGGACATCTCGACTCCACAATTTCAATCACAAATCGACACTCCACTTCCTAGCATATTTTCAGATTAGCTGGCCGATTTGACCAATGTTTTATCCATTCTTTACTAGCAATTTACTTACGGTTCTTAGTGTCTCTACTTTGGGTGGTGAGATTTTCAAGAGACAACCTGAAAAAGAAAACTATGTCAAATAACAAGAAGTGAGGAGAATACAGATTAAATTCTTTAGGACATACTTAATTTTTGAAGATTTAATTCTAACAGAAAAATCAACTCATTAGAAGAAAAAAATGCAGCCATTCAAAATTGAAGGAACGTGTAGTAGTTACAAACCTAGAGACAAGCTATTTACAACTGAAAGTAACTGTAATTGTTTCACAAATGTAAATTGAGTGTACAAGGTATTGTTCCTATTGCAATCTTTTTTAAATAAGCCGAAAAAAAGGTTCATAATCAGTTCATTTACGAATTGGAGGAACATGTACAACTCACAAACTAATGGACAAGCTATGTATGAATCATTTAGGTTCAATTACAGTCCATATGTTGTTTAGATTCCTAAATAAGATGTGTTACAGAATATTGAAAAAAATTGTTTGTCGCTTCCTAAGGGAATAATTCTTTTGGCTCTAGAGATTCTGCTCATCTTTATTATTGTGCAATCTTTTATCTTTGGATACCAGATATTTTATTTTGCCAATTTTGAGTTTAGATTTTAATGAAGTGTTCTTTTAATTCAGGTCATGAGTGTTAAAGCCCTTGGAACTTCACTGAAGTTGACTATTGAAGGATATAATCAACTAATCTACCCAAAGACCTGGTTTTTTTTGTTTGATGTAGCTATATGTGTTATCACACAGATGAATTATCTTAAGAAGGAATGAAATAATTTTAGTAGCAGTGATTCACAAATGGACTAGCCTGTGCTGTGGTTCTAAGGGAATCCCAGATTGAATGTCTTTTCATTATGTAAAGTTTATGCCTATGGTTTGCTTAATGTCCCAAATGTATCTAAAAAGTATTGCATTCTGTGGTTAAATTTTAAAGCAAAAATTTCAGTATATTAGCATCTCTTTGATACTCAGGCTCTGGATACCTTCAATACAGCAATTGTTTCCTCAATATCTAATGTCATGTTTACTACACTTACCATCATTGCCAGCGTTATCATGTAGCTCCCGAAACGGATGTTTTAGTTGTTCGTGGGGTTTGCCTATATGCATGTATTTTCTTTCTTTTCTAATGGTGGAGGTAGTACCAATTCACTTATGGTATGCTCCAAAGTGACTGTCTGTATTATTCATTCACTTGCATGATCTAGCTGAACAAGTAATAGGCCTGATCTCCTACCCCCAATGGGTAGGATAAAAACTTTCAACTGCTGACGTGGCAAGAAAACCTTAATTATGGTTGAGATCAATTGCTGAACAAGTAATAGGCCTGATCTCCTACTCCCAGTGGGTAGGATAAAAACTTTCAACTGCTGACGTGGCATTTGTGTTGATAATGCGAAGAATACATCTATCTGATGTATACTTGATGGTTTTGTATATAGCTCTTTCGGAAGGCCATAAGGCGTTGTTCGTTTCCATTGTCTCATTTAACTCCTAAACTTCATTAGATGACTTCAAAGTGATGAATCCATTTCAAGTTACGTCCACTAATATACGACGTGTTGGGTTTAATCCAGTGTAGAAGTACTGAACTTACAAGTTTTTCTTAATACCATGTTAGGAAACTTTCTGATCAGATCTTTAAACATTCCCACACTTCATGAAAACTCTTTAAATCATCCGCTGGAATTTGGAGATCTCGTGTCTTATTTTAGTTACCTTCAACATTAGGAAGTATCTTGTGATGAACTTGTATACGAGATCGTTCCAAGTCCTAATCTTCTCGCATGTAGGGAATTCAACCAATCTCTTACTCCATCATGAAGTGTATGTAAGAAAAGTCCCAATTTGATTGTTTCATCGGATACTCCATGAAAATTGTAGTTTTGATAGATGTCCAAGAAATGTGAGACATGATTGTGTAGATTTTCTGAGACTTCCCAACAAAAGCTAATACATTCTGAAATAGTAGAATTCCTTAATTGAAAGTTCGGTTGTCCAAATACAGGATAAACAATACTAGATCGATTTGGTGTAACATGTGGTGTGATGAATTACCCGAGTGACAAATCATCTTCATCAATTTCTACCACTTGTTCAACCTATGCCGACTGTAATGCTTTTGACATAAGGTTCTCTTACTGTTTTTGAAGTCTCTGTTTGAAGTGCATTCGAATGCTGGATTAAAAGGTATGAGATCATTGACTCTCGAACTCCACATACAAGGAAATTTGAAAAAGAAAAAATAAGAAAGAAATTTTAAATCAAAGTTAGAAATAATTAATAAAAACTATAGCAAATAAAGTAGTCTTCGGCGATGACGCCAAAAAACTCGTTCGTGTGATTCCGCAAGTGTACAGATCATGACAAGTAATAAAGTGTCCAAGTATTGTTCCCACATAAACTACTATCGACTATCAATTTTTAGGTAGCTTCGGTTTAAATTAAAATAGTAACTAATTATGAAATCAAGTTATAATTTGTAACTAAAGTTTTAATAAATTAAGTAAGGAAATCAAATAACACGATTTACAAAATTATGATGTTAGATAGTTAGGACATTCGATTTCACTTAAGTTGTTTAACATTCATCTAATTCCAATTTTTCTCATACTTGTCAACAATAGAATTAATCTCATGTAATTAGTGATCTCTCTCGAGCAACATTAATCTTATTCATATGTACAAACTTACTATATCTCTATGTACATTCACACACATAAAAATGCATAATCTACATAAATTCTATATAGATTGCATAATCTATAATTATCTCTCGATTTCTTATAATACCTATGTTAATTATTGCACGAGCTAGAATCATACATTATCTCTCGATTTCCGTACAGTTCTTAATCAATCAATTGTTACACAGACAATTGAATCATTAAGCACACAATAAATAAGTATTAACATGTATTAAAGTGATATGATATCTTGGAATCAAATAAATATTAAAAATTATAAGCTACATCAACATAGAAATATTTAGCACTCATGATGTAGAAATAAAATATATAAAACTTAAACCACTTCATCATGTTTAATTTCAATAAACAAGATAAAAATCATTCGAGCTATTGTTGATCATCGCCGCACGAATCCCAACAATTATTCTTCGTCACTGTCCTTGCGGACCTTGCGTAATGTAAATTTCTCGATAAATTGACAACAACACGTGATTAATTCCAAAAATTCTTGAACAATTATCAATTGATTATTGCACAAAAAATTGGAATTGTTTTCTCTCGCTGCTATCTGTCTAGGGGTATTCTACTTCTCTACTTCCTTTTATTTTCATCTGCTGCATGCTTTATTTTTCTATTCGGAGTCTAATTCCCAACTTTCATTCTCCATTTAGAAGTCTAGTCCCTGTTTGACACACATTCTTCCAAAACTCATTTTCAACCACATATTATTCAATAAAATAATATTTTTCATCACATCAATAATTTTTCCTTACATTTTAATCACACATTTCTTATCATTTCACTATTTAAAATACATTATGGGTGTGTTTAAGCCATATTATTTTGGAAGAATGTATTCTGGAATAGTAGATTGATGGAGAATTTGTGGATGAAAAAGTTATTGATGTGATGAAAAATATTATTTTATTGAAAAATGTATGAATAAAAATAAGTAGAAGAATGAAAATAAAAATTTTAATGTGTACCAAACATGAGCTATTTCTTTAATAATATCCACCAAACAAGCTATTGGCTCGCTTTTCACCTTTCTCCTATCTACCACCAGTAATTTCTCCACTTTTAAAACGGAGTCAAATGTTTCATGCCAATTAGAATTTGATTTCCTCTCCAAGTCATGGTTTCAAGGCCCACATAAATGTAATTATTGCATCCAAGTCCTTCAATCTTCAAGATTACTCACTTTAGTCCTTCAAATTTTTAAAGTGTAGAATTTGATCTCAAAATTGCATATTTTATTCACATTTCATCATTCTTCGAAGGGATTTGGGGATTTCTCCTAACATAATACAAAAACACAAATAATTAAGTATCAATTTTACAATAATATCAACAAAAGCCACTTTCGATTGCTTAAATAAGTGTAATTTCCACACTTATCAATTTTTGCTCATTGCCCTAATAAAACCGAATTTAGAATGTAACTTTTAAAATGGTTAAATTAAGAAAATTATAAATTGCTTAGCACCCGATTTTCGATTTTTAATTATATTTTATCCGCATTTCTTTAACCGTGCGTCACGAGTTGACAAATTATCACTAATCCAATATGTATTGGTCAAAAGATAAAGTATACAAGACAACTGACTAAAACTGAAAATTTGGTGCCAAGTTAATTAATATGATTATTTCAACAATTTGATTGGACAAGATATAAATAATTTTAATTAACAACAACCTTAATCCTTGACTAGTCGAAAGAAGAACTATATTTTAATAATCAAGAACCTTTACCAATAACTTTTCAAAGACAAAACTTAACAACCCTACTAACCCTATTTTTTTATTTTTGATAAAGAAAAATGAAAAATAAAATAAAATGGAGGAATGAAGAAAGAGGAAAGCATCCTACAGAGGACCCCCACTCCCCCAGTAGAGTTTATTTGCAAAGTCAATACAAGAAAGTCATTATCCATTAATTTAAATAATAATGACCAAAACAAATGGTTAGTGCCAACCTAAGCTGAACCATCACGTTTTGTATTTTTACATAATAGATTAGGTGGCAGTTCTAGATATGAAAAAAGTAATATAACACGCGCATGCGCGCACGTATATACAAGCTCATCCTTATTAAGGGCCCGTTTGGTACAAATTAAAATCAAATTTTAATTTAAGTCAAAGTCAAACAATTAATATTAACCACATTTTTCATGGGTCCCACGGTTTTTTAACCACACATTTCAAAAATTTCTATCACAATCTACTAAAAATTTAATTTTAATTTCCACCAAACACCCTCTAAAATCTAAAAAGAAATCATAGGAAGTCATTCAATAAACCCATGAGAAATAATTAATTAACATCTTACAACTCTACAACTAAGGGATCTTCGAGAATAGAAATCTTTATCGTATGTCTTTCATGTCAAATGAATTGCATGTTTATGTTAAAACCATTCGCTAACAATGATGGTATGGTGTAGCCTATAAATTTGTATCGTTGTAGGCACATTTCGTGCCTAGATAAGTAAATTTTAGCATGAATTTATGTTGGAAAGAACACATAACTGGCCGAATCGAAATTTCAGAAGCTTCAATTCAGTACTCCAAAACCTTCATGCAGCTTTTCAACAACCCTTGACAGATTCAAAGAATCCTTCATGCATTAGGTATGGAAAATGAAAAAAAATGTCCCAATACAATTATAGCATTAAATTATATGTCAAGATAGAAGAAGTAGAATTTACTTGTTCCATTTTGAAACAACGTATTCAACTTTCCTATGTCATAATTTCATGTCTACCCCTCTATATAAGTTGCACTCTATCCCATCTTTAGAGCATTTAAATTTCTCTCCATATTACAGCATAAATAAATAACATAACAAGCCATGAAATTGGCCATTTTTGTTGCTTTTCTTGTTCTTTTACTGGTTTCTTCTGCAGTATTTGCTAAGGATATCACTGTTGGTGGAAACAGTGGATGGGACACTGGCCCTAATTACACCTCATGGGCTTCTAGCCAAACATTTAATGTTGGTGACAACCTTGGTGAGTTGTATTTTTCATTCAATCTTGTAAGGAAAGTCTTTTCATGACTGCCTAAAACTCTCGTGAAAATTATGATCACCGATAGTGTCACTTGTGGTGCCATAATATATTTTCATCAATAATTTTTTCCCTACAAAAGTTTTTCCTTGCGATAATATCTTTTTCATTTTTGAGTTGTGGAACAAGGGTTTTCACGATGACTAAAATCTGTCATAAAAAACTTTACACGAGAACTAGCTATCCATCGCGAGAACGAGGTATGGGTCTATGACCGTCGTACGAAAGAAGTCTTTTTACAACCATCATCCACAATCTTTGCCTAGTCTTTTTTTTGTTCATCTAATTTGGTTAATTTTGATCATTGGAAAACTAATTTGAATCTTGATGATCAGTGTTCAACTATGGACCCACTCACAGCGTGAATGAAGTAAATAGAGCAGACTATGATAGTTGCAGCACAGGGAATCCCATAGGTACTCACAGCCCCAGCCCCACCACAATCAATTTATCCGCCACGGGTTCAAGATATTTTATATGTCCTACATCCAATCATTGCTCTCAAGGTATGAAGCTGGAAGTCACCGTCGTGGCGGCTGGGAACCCCACTCCCGGTGGCTCACCACCTCCGTCCAGTTCACGTCCGCCAAATTCGCCACCTGCTCCGCCTGGTACTTCAGCCCCACCACCACCTTCTGGTGGCGCAGCTAGCATTTTCGGAGGGATGAGTAATTTGATAGTTGGATCGTTGGCAGCCATTTATGTATTCATGGGCTAGGAAAGAGGCAGTGCTGTTTGATTTTCGTTGGATTTTCTTTGGTCATATATATGTTTATGATATGCAGTTCATCTTGTATACATGATTTGAGGACTATTTGATTATCTTTTAATTGAAGCATTTTTTTTTTTTAATATTGTTTTCGTAATCTTCTTCCATTATATTAACATTTTTACAATATTTGGTAAATAAATTGGCTAATATGGAGCTTATAACTAGTGAAATCCATAAAGGCTATAATAAAAAAAAATTATTATAACACGGCATCCAAATTGGGAGATTGTATAACATAAAATGCGAGATATTATTATAGAGTTCAATAACAATATATGAAATAGACGATTATGAGAAAAAAAATTAGAAAATGTTGCAAAATTTATATTAACGGAATTTAATATAAATTCAAGACGCATAAGGGCTCTAACCATAGACGAGCACTAGCATACTATGTTTCAAGTTGACTAATCAAATAGTTGCTAGTCAATGGGTGCAGACCTCAATAAGTGGCCTTGCCTCATTTGACCTATCGTTTCGACATCCATTAACTTGTGCTATAAAAGAAATCGATTGTCTTTCCCATTTGTTAGAGTTGTTCCACGACTGCTTCTTGTACAAAGAATTTCCAGAGTGGCATATTCGACATAAGATGAACTCACCTCCACTTTATTGCACTTCAACGCTATCTTTCTAACTTAGGTATGGACTACCAACATTTAAACTTGGTCAACTTGCAGGACAAAATCGAGTTGCTTATCTCAATTATACGACATTTATATAATGATTTACACAATAGTTTACATACATATGATGTGATGATATATAATTGTCAAAATTTCTTCAACCAGCTAGAAAATAAACTTACTCGCCCCCTTTTGACACGTCATTTGTATGTAAACCATTATTTTAACTTTTTATGTATAAGTAGCATTATTCATATACTACTGCATTGCATGTTTGGTATACGAGATCAGAAAATCGTTTTATTGATTATTTTTGCCGACATGTCGAATTGCAAGTTTTTTCTCATTGTCATTTTAATCTATTGTGATAAATCGAACGGAGTGTCGGGTTTCTTTCTCATTAGACGATAACTAGAAAGAAATCTCTTCTGGTATACCTAACTTCTTTTGACTGAGGTTATTTCCATTGTTAGTCAATGAATTTGGTAACGACTACTTCATGCTTCAACTGCTCTACAGACACCAATCCAATCAATTAAAGGCACTTGGTGCGATTATGTAACATCACGATGGCCTAACTTGCATGCGGTGATGTTAGCTTTTCTTTAATTAAATTTATCAAAAAAATATACAAAGAAAAAAGTTGATAAATAATATCTTGAAATTAGGTTTTGGTCTATGTTTTAACTTTGAAAATTAAGCAACTTTTAATTTAATTTTAACAACAATCAAACATGTCTTTAAAAATGATACTTATTTAAAAGTAAACAGTAAACTTGTAAACTAAATATATTACTTATTTAGTTCAAATTGTAACGAATGGAAATCATTATTTTAAGTCCGCATGTCGCTGTCAAAAAGTTCAATACAAACATTTGATTAAAACAAAATATCGATCTCTTTGAGTATAAAGTTTCAGTTTATCTCATCGAAGTCGAGTTCTCTCAGTTAATGAGAAATCATCGGGGTCGAGCGCTCTCAACTAGGGAGAAATGATGGACTTAGAATTAGAATTCAATTTCATAGTAGAGTTTGATTTAAAATATATTTATATAGATTAATTCTAATATTGCGATAATTTTTGTAATTTATTAGAAGTTTATTTGCTCTATAAATAGATGACTTAATCATTGCAATAGATCGGCCCCTGTTTGGGGCAGATTTTATTCTCAAAATGTATAAAAAAATTAAACATTGGAACAGTGTTGACCGACATCATAGCACAATAATCATTGTACAAGGCTAAGCAGAATGTGTGGCCAATTATACCCTTTACCAAACCAAATGCATTCACTTTTCCCCCACATGGAAAGGCAAAATCGGAACTGCACAAACATATATAATTGAAATCATTACAAAGTTACTGTAACGGATGTGCTTGATTTGACCAAAAAATGCATTTTTTTTTTTTGTGTGAAAATGGCAAACAGACGGAGGAATAAAATTGATTTCTTTTTTGTCATCAACTCCTCTTTTTTGTCCCCTTTCTTTTTTGTACATTGTCAAAATTAGTATGCTACTCTCTCTCTCTCTCTCTCTCTGGGTTTTTGATATGCAAGAGTGTGATCAATTGGTCTGTTTTGGTGTTTAATGTGTATGGAGCTCGCTTGTGAACATTTAGGCTACGTTGGGCACATCGCATTAGGATGTAAGAAATTTAATATAGAATTATAATGGATATTAATAGGTAAATAGTATTACGGTAGATTAAGATGGATAATTTTATATTTTTAATTTTGCATTCAAACGATAGTCATTTACACTGTCAATTATATAACATAATATGAAGGTTGAATGTGGGTTTAGACCGGATAAGGAAGATATAGTAAATAACATTATCTTAAATAAAAATTCATTTGATATTATCCACCTTAATCCACTACAATAATATCTATTATAATTTACACTGAATTCTTATACAGACTAATCCGATGTGCCAACATGACCTTAGAGCTTGTTTGAACTCCATTTATTGTAAAAATGTATTTTGAAATAGTAGATTGATAGAGAATGTGTGGTTGAAAAATAAGAATTTTTTTAAAATTTGTATGTAATATTATTTTATTGAAAAATGTGTTGTTGAAAAAAAAAGAGAAAAATGTATTGTGAAAATAATGGAGATCAAACAAGGGCTTACTTGCCATAGTTACTGTAGAATGTCACTTTACTAAGAACATCTCCGAAATCACTTTTACATTATCATTTATATCCAGATGGATCTAAATTCAAATTTTGCTCTAATGAAAATATCTAAATTCACTTTTGATTCTTGTGGATGTAAAAGAAGATGTAAATTTACATCTTTTTTATATTTTCTTCCGAAAAATTCAATTTGTATTTCCTTTACATCTCTCAATTAAAGAAGTTTTCGACCACTTTGGAAGTCTAAATCATAATTTACACCTCGATTGAAGATGCTCTGATAATGTACACTCAACGAGCCTCTCTTTCTTTATCTCTGTATTTAGAACAAAGCTGGTTGTACCAGGGGCGCTACATACCTATAGGGGTGCCAAATAGTACAGTGCCCATGTACAAACAGCACAAGTGTATTACATGGTTCTGCAAGCTTAGAAGGGTGACTTGGCTGGTTGGCACATATTGGTTGATGTGACCTCTTCTGTATCTTCCATTGAATTCAAGAATTTTTCCACTTGAGCTGTAAAATGTACAGTCCATTAAGGACTGTACAAGCAGCAGCCCTCTTGAATTCAATTGCTGCCTGCAAGTAGTTGGATTTGAAATGACGCTCCCATTTGAGATTCATTCTTTAAAATTTTATTTATTTTTTTTCAAATTATTTTTAATCACATATTTTTTCAACAAAATAATTTTATACGTAAATTCAAATTTTTTTTCCTACTAGTCATGCATTTTTCAAAAAAAAATCTATTATAAAACCTATTCTAAAAAACAAGACTCGAACAAACTTGAAATATACCCGCCTGAATGGTTGTACTATAGTTTGTTTTTTGTTCACATAGTTGAAAGGGTTCTGCTATTTGTACACAGGAGTTGACATCCCGGTATATAAACTCCCTCACAAGAGGGGTGGCCCACGTCGAATAAAATATCGTGAGCCCCTACTCTTGTAAGGGGGTCTGTCAATTCCGATGTAGACTAGCAAAGCCCTAGTTGGAAATTAATCTCAAGTTTTAGGAAAATGCTAAGTGTGCATAATAAGAGCTTGTTTGAGAGGAATTAAAATCCAATTAAAATTGAAAATATAGCCGTTGGGTCCCACCCGTCTAATAAAAGTCAACAATAACGACTAGTTTTTCAATTTTAATCCGATTTTAATTTCTACCAAACAAGCTCTAAATGTACACAATGGATGACATAATGTGATGTGACAACCATCATGTCATTGATGTGAAAGTGTCAGATTTGAATTAAAAGTGTTGATCAATGTCACTTGCAATTATGTAGATCATTATGTAGACCATTGTGTACTTATAGCATTACTCCAAGTTTTACTTTAGCTTTTCTTCTTCTGTACTTTCCCATCTCTCCAAATCTTGGTTCTTCTAGCTAATATTAATTTTACTTGTGGAAATGAAGTAAAATGTTATTTCTTGATTTGTTTCCTTGTCATTCATTATAAGTAAGGAAAATTGGAGGAGGACTTGGAAGACCAGAGTAGAAAGCCGGGGATAGAAGAAAACTGATTGCATTGATTTTCAAATTTCATGGTGCTAATCACTTGTAATGCATGCTTCTTACATGTACTTCAAAGTATACTCCCATTTGTTAGATTTAATTTGAAGGATGAAGCTACTCTCTCAAAATGATTTGACCGAAATTTTGACATAATTGTATATAATAGTACATGATTTAATAGAAAAGCTAACTGTATTTAAAACTGTCCAATGATTAAATGCCACGTAACATTATGTTAAATTTTATGTCAAACTTGATGCTCATGTAGCATGACTGCGTAATAATGACTTTCAAGTTACTTCATGAAAATATCAAGTGCATTATTGATCGTGTTCTTGCCAAAATTTAAGGGGCCCTTATTAAAGGTCCTCTATGAGGATTTCTATTCTAATTCGACCCTTTTGTTTTGCAACATTCTTATAAATTTTATTTATTTATTTAATTAAGGGCATTATAAGATTTTATAAATTTCTGAACGTCGGGATAAATTCCATAGGATAAAGTCATGTGGAGTTTGTCCCTACACTTTTTTTTTTCTTCTACCCTAAGTAGTATGTTATACCTCAAACTTGTGAGTCGGTCCCTGTACTTAGTAGGGCTGTAAGCAAAAACTGCCAAACCGGAAAACCGAACCGGAACCGCAATTTCGAAACCGACGGTTTGGTGCCACGTGGACCCGTCAACGAAATGGTTTTGAACCAAACCAAACCGGTCAAAAACGGTTTGGTTTAGGTTTGAGAATTTTAATTATGGTTTGAAACCAAACCGGACCGGCGAAAAATATATAAAATAAAAAAATAAAAAATTGATTTTTTTTGAAAATTTATCCAAAATTTCAATTTTGTAAAATTGAATAATTTTGTCATTTTGTAGGTACTTTAGTCAATTTCTAATTTCCTATTAATTATTAAGATTTATGACCCGTCCAAACCTAATTATATATAAAAAAGGCCCAAATTTGAAAGAAGTAGCACTAAACAGCTCAACCCAAGTCCATATACTCACAAGTCACAACCCTAATCTTCCAATTTCCATTTCTCTCACTCGCAACTCGCTGGTCGCAGCCTCGCTCCCCGCGGCGCCTCATGGTTTCCCCCAAATCGTTAACGCCCTCGAAATCTCGAACCTCCCAGTCGCCGGTAGTGTACGTTCGCCGGTATTATTAGACTATTTCAGGTTCTTGCATATTTATTTGATTGTGAGTAAGGCTTAAAATTGAAATTTTGTCACTTTCTAGTTGAAATTTGTTTACATATTTATTGATCGTGAGTAAGGCTTAAAGTTGAAATTCGAGCTATCAGGTGCGCAAAAGATATTTGTTTACATATGAGAGAATATGTATAATTCCGTGCTAAATTGCAGAAAATGAAGGTGGGTATATATAGTGGAATGGGGGAGAAAAAATATTTGCAACTTGTCTTTTGGAAGCCATTATTAGATGGATCCGTGTCTTAATTCTTTTTTTTTTTTTCCAATTTGCTAATTAAATTTTTTTTTGTGTATGAAGGACAAAATTGATCATGAGTTCTGTGGTTTCTTGAGTATGTGAATGTTTCTTTCTTTTGCTAGTTCTGAATTTGATGTTTCTTGAGTTCTGTGACAAAATTAATTCGTTTATTCCTTTTGCTAGTTGAAAAGGGACATTATTATGTTTTTTTGGACCTTATATTTATTTTAGTGGACTTGTATTGTATCTTTATCGTAAAGTATTATCCTAAAACGTCAAAAGGGCGAATAAAAAACTATGCTTTAGTTTATTGTGATTTTACTTTTATTTTGTTGGTATTTAAATTTATAGTAAATATATTTAGTTTGTTTTAGATTTATTTCCAGTAAGATATAAATATATATTGAATTAATGGCATAAAAATAGATACTAGACAGGAAAAAAATATACGCGAAACCGGCGGTTTGAAACCGGACCAAACCGTTAGGTTTAGGTTTGAGTTTTTTTCAAACCGGTCAAAACGGTTTGGTTTAGGTTTGAATTTTTCTCAAACCGGTCAAAACGGTTTGGTTTGAAAATTTGTCAAAAACCGCAAAAACCGGACCGCTTACACCCCTAATACTTAGTTTTTCTTCTCCTCAATAGATGTAAAGTAATACTATTCATTCTAGTGGTGTCAAATGAGTCGAGCGGCTCGTCAGCTCGCCCGCTCAGCTCGTACTGTTCACTAGGGCTGTCCGTGGGTCGGTTCGGTTCGGTTCTGAAGAGACCCGAACCGACCCAAAATTTTCGGGTATTTAATAAATGGACCCGTCGGGTCCAAATATAATTATGGAACCGTTCGGGTTCGGTTCCGTTCGGTTCGGTTCGGGTCGGTTCGGTTCGGTTCAGTTCCGTACCATAATTAAATTTTTTAATATTTTTAGCAACACTACATAAATACAACTAATGACATTTCATTTGTAACTTTTACAAATTAACGTAACCCAATTCAAAAACATATAAATAACTAGCCGTCCAATAAAATTAATTTAATGCATACAAATACCAAAAAGTAGATATTAATATTACAACAAAACTACATAAAGTATATTCATTTGTTTCAAATTAAAATGGGCTAATGGATTTTAAAAATGATTCGGGCTTTAAAATTAAAATTATGAAATAATCTAATTTATTTAATTAATTTGCTAATTTGTATAAAAAAAATAAAATAATTTAATTAATTCAATATAAAAAATAAAAAAATTATTTAGTTTCGGTTCTTATTCGGTTCTTTGGTTCTTGGTCTAGACCCGACCCAAACCCATCGGTTCTCGATTCGGGTACCCGTTCGGGCATTTAATTTGTGAAGAACCGCTCGGTTCGGTTCGGGTTCGGTTCGGTCTGGTTCGATTCGGTTCGGGACTTTTGGACACCCCTACTGTTCACGCCCACGAGCCACTCGGGCTCGTAAAAAAACGAGCCCGAGCACGAGCCGAGCGGCAGGTGGGCTAGACGAGCCGAGCCCGCCGACTTGTCACTATTCACGAGCGGCTCGGTGAGCGGCTCGTGGGCTCGTCTTAGACGAGCCCAGACAAATAAAAAAAATAAATAAAAAAAAAAATAAAATTAGGTGACCACAAAGTGGCCAAACGGTCACTGATTTTTCAGTGACCGTTTGGTCACTTATTTTTTAAAAAAAAAAATTTTTTTCTACTTTTCTTCTCCTATAAATACCCAACCCATTACAACATTTTTTTCCCACCAAACTTTCATTCTATACTCTCTACTCTCTACAATTTACAAATCATTATCAACAATATCATTCATTTATTATATAATTCTCTTCTACATTTTTTTACATTATTATTTTAATTTTACAACCCATTTTATACACTAGTCACTAGTACATAATCTTCATTCACTTCTCATTTCTACATTTCTACATTCTATTTCAACAATTCACAAATGGATCCACGAGCATTTGTTGAAAACTTGTTCGGTATGGAAGGCGAAACACCTGCTCAAAATCAATTTGGGAATGAATTTGCCGGTCTCAATGAACTACCAATTCCAGAAGACATTGAAGATTTCGACGTTCGTGAAACCGATCCAATTGATTTGGATGACGTTGATGTTGATCCTAGTGTTCCTATTGATTTGGAACAAGATGAAGAACATGCATTAAATATTCCCGATGCAAGAGGGAAGAGAAAGGGGAAGAAGCAGGCAAAATGTTGGGACTATTTCAAATTGGTTAACACTGGTCGTGTGATCGATGGACTTCCAGAAACCAAAGCAGTATGTAAATACTGTCAACAATGACTGGCATGGCAAAAAGGCATTTGAACCACTCACCTCAACCGTCATTACAAAGCATGTGCGGCCAAACATGAGCTTCTTAAACGTGGACAAACACAACTACAGTTTGGTACTAGTAGAGCCGGTGATACTACTGCGCCACTTTCTACGTGGATGTATTCGGAGGAGGAAGCACGAAAGGGAATGGTGAAGTTCGTTGCCGCGGCGGAGCTGCCACTAGCAATAGTGGACAACGAACATTTCGTAAACTACGTCAAACAATATCTTCAACCAAGGTACGTTGAGGTAAGTCGAAATACTATTCGTTCTAATACAATTGAATATTTTCTTAATGCAAAACAATTATTGATTGTGGATTTAGAAAAATACGGGGATGTAATATCTTTAATTTCGGATTTATGGGAAGAGATTAATAAGAGAGGTTATATAGCTGCAACTGCACATTATATAGACTCACTTTGGGTTATGCATAAAAAAATTATTGTTTTTAAAATTGTTGAGTATCCTCATAATGCTAACACTATATTTACTGCAATTATGTTAATAATTAAAGAATATAAATGTGAGAGTAAAATTCATTCTTTTACTTTTGACAATGCTTCTATAAATAAAGTAGTTATCGATAAATTGCATAGAGTACTTCAACCCGATTTTGGTGGTTATTTATTCCATATTCGATGCGTGTGCCATATTTTTAATTTAATTGTACAAGACGGTTTAAAACATGTGAATGACGAAATTAGTCGAATTAGGAATGCACTTACGTATATCACGATTACACCTAGTAGAAAATAAGCATTTGAAGAATTTTGTGAACAAGCTGGGAACTCTAATACAAAAACTTTTATTACTGACGTAGGTCATAGGTGGAATTCAACTTACTTATTATTAAAATCCTGTGAAGGTTTTGAACCGTTTATCACTAAATTTTATAATAGTAGGCATATTAGAGACGAAGACAATGCTATCTTAAATGAATCCAATTGGAATATAGTTTTTAAAATTAAGAAATTTTTGGAAAGTTTTTATACGTTTACGAATATATTGTCTGGTATTTATTATCTAACTAGTTGCATGGTTCTTGAACGTCTTTATATAACAGTTAGGGCTTTTAAGAGATATCAAAATGACCCTGATTTTCATGAGGTTATATATGCCATGGAATTAAAATTTAGAAAATATTGGGAAGAATTACCTATGTTATTTCCTTTAGCATGCATCATGGACCCCCGATATAATTTATCGGGTACTAAATTTATAATTGATCAAATTTCAAATGCTTTAACTTTTAATATGCCTATTACTTATAAGAATTTGGAACAAACATTAATTGAAATGTATGAATTATATGCTTCAAGAATAGGTACACAAGTTACTCGTGTACCTACTACTCCTCCCACTAATATAAACGATGACGACGCTGAAGTAATTAATTTATTAGAAAACATAGACTCAATTAGATATGATTCAACTGCATATGCATATGGTTCTTCTAGTAGTAGTAGTATGTCTTCCACTGCATGTACTCAAACTTCGAGTAGTAGTCCAAATGCATTGCCATCTGAATTAATTGATTACTTTCGTTATACTATGCCTAGTAACAAATCAGTTAAGAAAAGTTCAGAAGATGTAATCGAATTCTGGCGAAATAACGAACGTCGATGGCCAATTGTTTCTGCAATTGCAAAAGATCTACTAACACCTCCGGTTAACACTGTAGATTCGGAGTCTGCTTTTAGTGCAGGGAAGATGGTTCTCTCTGATATTCGAAGTCGACTAAAAGAAGATATTTTGGAAGCGTTAATGTGTGTGAAGGATTGGGAAGACGCTAATTATCGAATTCAACATAAATATGCAGAAATTGCATGTAATCAAGTAAGTGATATTTAATTTCACTACATTCATTACAAAATTTTATTTTCATACATTTATAATTTTTTTAAAAAAATTGTACACGTAAAAAGTTATTCGTGTACAATTTTAACTTCGCCTACACGAAATTGAAGTAGCCGGTCCCAAGCCCAGATAAAGGAGGAGAGTTTATTTTTTATTTTTTAAATAAATGTATATTTACTATTTTAAAAATTATAAATGTTTTGACGAGCTCCGATAAATGTTTTGAAAAATATATATTTTAAAAAAAATAGAAAATGTGCATATATATTATATCCAACTAAATTTAAGATTTCGTTGTAGACTTGTAGTAGCGTTTTTTAAATAATAATAAAAAAAAAAAACGCGCCGCTCGCTTTGGGCGAGCTCGAGCACGAGCCGAGCTCGCCCAAATGCCACCGAGCCACGAGCTCGGCTCGTGCGAGCTCGTGCGACAATGGGCCGAGCCGGCTCGGTTCGTTTCGGCCCATTGACACCACTAATTCATTCTTACTGAAATTCAACACCAGTCTAGGTAGCAATTAAATGAGTCCGTGACTTTTGCATTTAAATAAATTTATCATTTAATGCGACGTTATTGTCACCTAAACTAGTGCTTAGCTCCAGTGAGGATGAATAACATTACTCATAAAATTATTACCTTCTACAATGTTAGCATTTCACATGAATTTCCATTACTAATGTCTTCTACTTTGTTAGTATATCTCATGAATTTCCATTATTACTGCCTTCTGCTTTCTTGTTCTTATGACTCACTCGTAAACATTATTTGCTTTTCTTGTTCCACTGAGGCTGTGATGAAAGCTACTCACCATCGATCAACTAAAACAAAAGCTACTACAAGAACACACTACATAACATTATTTGCTTCTCTTGTTCCACTCAGGCTGTGATGAAAGCTACACACCATCAACTAGAACAAAAGCTACTACAAGAACACGCTACGAGCCTTGAAGACGACCTCTTATATAGCCTTCTTACTCGGTAGTTTAGGTAGCTAATACATCTTGCTTACCATTTCGTGTTTTTTTTCCTTCTTTTTCTTGACGTTTTCAACCAGCTTTTGTTCTTTTAAATGGGACGGAAATCTCGAACACTATGATGTGATCAATTTCTACTCCTATGCAAAGTGTAATTAAAGTTTGCTTTTCCTTCTATCCACAAGATAAATCCTTTTGATATAAATTGTCTATCATAGCGTCTGTCTCATCTAATAACATATACTAAACAAATTGAATATGAGAAATGATGACATTCACAATCATGCACTGGGAAAACCTGAAACATAATAGCAAATCATCATATTCAAACGAACAAGCTCAAAACTGTTTCATAACGGCAAAGGAGTTCATAAAACAAAGTTCAAGTAACTCAATTTCAAGTCAAAACGTGTAATTTGATGCTAGAAATAGCCATAGAAAACAACCCGTAATCATGGATCCAACTGAAGGAGGAAATTTCACTCGTAGATCCATTGATGAACACTGCTCCTCCATTCTGCAATTCCTTCTGGGAACCAAAGAGCAATCTCTTTCTTTGCACTCTCGACTGAATCACTTCCGTGGATGACATTCCTGCAGTGGAGAAAATATACGTTTTATCTTCATAATTAATCCTCATACTTCCAAAAGATTACAGTGCTATTACAATACATTCCAAAACTCAACATTTTCCAGCTTTCTAAATAATCTTTTAAGGAGAAAAATCAGAGCCATGAGTAAAACTTACAACTAATCAAGCCTAGCAGTATAAAGTTAGACAGTTTACGTACAACACATTTGATACAGAGATAAAGACCTTTCATGGATGGATTGAACAAATCACGAGCCTGGTTAAACCAAAAAGTATTCTTTCCAATTGTAGTTGAGCAATACATCTATGAGTACGGCAATTATGCTTTGGCATTATGAACTGATGTATTAGTTTCGACATAATGAATCAGTGTGAGAAAGCAAAATTCACCTGCCAATGTCAATGGCATAATCACCACGGATAGTTCCAGGAGCAGAGTCAGCTGGGTTGGTGGCTCCAATGATCTTCCTGCCAGTAGTCACAACATTCTTACCCTCCCAAACCATAGCCGTAACTGGGCCAGAGATGATATACTCAACAAGCCCATTAAAGAAAGGCTTTGCAGACAAGTCAGCATAATGCTGCTCGGCAAAATGGCTATCCACAGTGATGAGCTTTAAACCTGTAGCCAAAACAGAAGGAAAGGACGTTCATTTGGTTATATAACTCACATGTCTGGAGTTAAAGATACAGAGACACAGGAATGATTTACTCTGAACACCACATAGTATAGAGGATATTTCAATTAATTTTGGACATAAGAGTTTTTTTTGTACGCAAGCCATCATTATTTTTTCTCTCAGAATCAAAATCTTCTTATTCAACTACTTTTGTAAAAGAGAGGTGTCATAAATCTCAGTCTAATTTTGTTATTTCTTAATTTCCCCATATGCTTTCAAGTGACCAGTAATCATACAACCACGAATTCAGGAGACTTATTTGTACATAATTGAGATAAGATTTGTCTTTCCTCACTACGGAGCTCGGAATCAACAATATATGATCGTCAAAGGCTAATTGTCACTGCATAAATATATCTCAAGACTAGTCATCAGAAGGCACTAGCGAAATGAAGGTGATTTCTAGTAATGTATTAAGAGGCCTTCAATATGAATAAAAGTTCAGAGGGAAATTTTGAAAATTTCTTGAGAGGGGAGCAGTCACAATTTGGAAGTAGGGAACAAAGGTACCTTTCAAAGTGAATCCTTTCTTCTCAAACCTGCCAATGATTTCACCAACCTGAAACAGAACAATAACATGAATGAGATATAAGGCAGAAATGATTACTTCTATCAATACATTAAGAGCATGTTTGGCTGAGCTTAACAAGTTTACTTATCGGTAAATAAGTTAAATGAATCATATTTGTTATCAATACAAGTTAGAAATAAGTGTGCTAATAATTTCGTAAACTTCAAAACGAGTAACTTTTACTTTAGCTTCAAAGTAATAAAAAATCCAAAAATGTTAGAAGACAAAACTAGCCCAAAATCCTCTAAATCTTCTCGAATTGCTGTATTTCTGCATTCATCGGCCAAGAAAATTAAAACCCATAAATATGTTGTACTTTTTTCACTTTCTCAAACCAAAGAATTAGATTATGACCTTAACTTTCTCGAATCCAAAATTTCTCCAAACATAAACAGTAAAACCGTACGCTACATGGATAGTTAATTGAAACCAAGAAAACCCGGATACTAACTTCAAAGAATTCGAATTTTCCACGAACAAAGCAAATCTAATAATCCCATTAGAACAAACCACAAAAGCTAAGCGAAACGCAGAATTGAAATAAAATGAAAAAGATAAACACTAACCAGGCCTCTTTGAACACCATCAGGCTTAATCATGATGAAAGTTTGCTCCATTATTGTAGATTTGTTCTCTGTTGACACGACTATGTGCAATTGGTTCTAAGATTTGAAGAGCAGTCTGATAAATCAAGAGCTTTATGAGTGCTTGTGGCGGCCTTGCAGAAACCCTAAAAGCCCGGCCAAATAATAGAAAATTAGGGTTTTTCATCTGTACCTAAAATAGATGTCAACGATTTTGACAAGCCTCACGTGCGTGCGGATTCTGAGTGAATAAAAAATTCTAAAAAAAATGTGGGTTATTTCCTATCGTGAATGTTCGGTCAAAGTGTTTATCGATAATTTTCGATAAGCGTAGCATTACTTAGAAAATTATGTGGGTTAATAGGGAATATAAGTCCTATGTATAAATTATATAATTCAAAAATAAGGTATTATAAATTTATTTTCATAAATTAGGTGATAATAAAGTTTAATTAAATTAATTAATACAGAATTAAAAAGGAAATCTGCTTTAGTGTCTGTTTGTCTATAATTATTGTGATGAAAATGGTGTAATGAATAGTATTTTTTGGAGAATGTGTGGTTAAAATTGAAAGAAACTTTATCGGTTTATGTGTAGAATATTTTATTATTTGAATGTGTGGTGGAGATTGATTACTGTAGAAAACAATGTTTTGAAAAATGGTAGACAAACATGGGATTAATATTATCTAATATCAATTCAAATATTTTCAAAATAGATTTACGCTCACTCATTCTCTCTCTACAATTATCTCTAAAGTCATGCCCTTACAATTATCTCTCTCTAAAATATCTCTTCCTTATAAGACCATAAGCAAAAATCGTCAAATCGAAAAATCGAATCGAAATCACATTTTAGAAACCATTGATTTGATGCCACGTGGTCTCGTCAACGAAATGGTTATGAACAAAATCAAACCGGTCAAAAACGGTTTGGTTTATGTTTGAGAATTTTAATTACGATTTAAAATCAAATCGGATTGGCGAAAAAACATAAAAAAATAATAAAATGAAAAAAATGAAAATTTCTGAAAAATCTAAATATGTAAAATTCAATAATTTTGTTATATATGTGTATTTTTGTCATTTTCTAATTTTCTATTACATATATATATTATTATTATCCAATAATCTTAATTTATATATAATAATCTCAAAACTAACATAATATATCAAAAGTCATTTTCTTTTTCAGAATTCAGATGAACTTCAGCTGACACTCGACACAGCTTTGAGCCACCAACACCACACTAAATCGGAGACAAAGAGATCCTGGTCTTCAGTGATAATATTTGCTACGAATAAAGTTTCAGATCAATAATTTTTTTGAACAAATTGAGGTAAGAAATCTGAAATTATTTAGGTTTCGCATTTCTCTCAACTATTTGATGATTGTGAAATAAATTTATTCACTTTGATGGAAATGGTTTATCTACTATGTACATTCTATTATATTTGTGTAGACATACTCCTGTTTTGTGACTGAATTAGGCATGATAAAATATGTAAATAGTAGCTAAAAAGTGTTCACATGCAATTTGATATGTGGATGAGCTATTTAATAAACTAAAAGAAATCAACAATGACTTCAGTAGCAACTATACTTGCATCAATTTAATTGTTGTGTTTTATTGTATGCTTAGATATTTTGTTAAACTGTTTATTTAAGTATTTTGAATTAATAAAGATGATGTCTATTCAGTTAGCCTATTAAAGTCTTGAATTTTGATTTAGTAGGCGTAAAGTTTATCATTTAAAGTGTTGCCTTATTGATGTCTCAGTAACTGTATTATGGAATTATATGATTTCAAATAAATATTTAGTTTATAGGTGTTTTGGGTCTTATATTTAGTTTATTAGATTTGTATTGTAACGTTATCGTAACGTTTTAGCCTAAAAACGGTGAATAAAAAACTATTATTATTTCATTTAGATTTAGTTGGTATTTAAATTTATAGTAGATATATTCAGTTGTTTTAGATTTATTGCTAATAAGATATAAATATATATTGAGTTCAATGAATTAGTTACGTAAAAGTAGACGGAGAAAAAAATATACGACGAAACCAGCGGTTTAAAACCGGATTAAACTGTTAGGTTTAGGTTTGAGTTTTTATCAAACCGTTCAAAATAGTTTGGTTTAGGTTTTGAGTTTTTCTCAAATCGGTTTAAACAGTTTGGTTTGAAAATCTATCAAAACCCGGTAAAATCAGACCGCTTACACCCCTACTTCCTTCAACCTCCATTAATCATCGAAATAGCATTTTAGTAACGGTTATCTACCTAGAAAATAGAAATGTCGGCTTAATATTAGTGATTTTATTTGGTTTAAGGGCTGAATCTTAAATTTTTGGTGAACATATTGGTTTGGTTTTTGTTGATGGTATTGATTACTTTCTAGGGAAGATTACATATTCAAGAGTATAAGTTTAGTTTATTTCAAAAATAAGAACACAAGTTTAAAGTTACCAAAATCAGATTTTTTTTAAAATTTTTTTAACTTTTTATTTATGAAATAATAAATTATTAAATTAATTTATTATTAAATATTTAATTATAATATAATATAATTAATCCATCCTACCTTCATCACCCCTACCGCTCCGGCGACCGTTCCGATCACCGCCCTACTCCGATGAACTTTCCAACCACCGTTTCGGCGACTACTCCGATTCCAGAGACCGTTCCGGCGTCGATTTTTCCGGGGACTGCTCCGCTATATTTTTTTGTACGGTTAATATGTTTTTTTTTTACGTTCACAACCCAGGTCACAAGTCACAAGTCAAGAGTCACAGTCCATATCACAAGTCCTAGTTTAGGTCACAAGTCATAAGTCAAGAGTCACAGCCCAGGTCACAAGTCACAAATCAAGTCACAGGCCAGGTCACAAGTCACAAATCAACCGCCGGTACCCTACTCAACCACTACATCCACTGACGAATTCCACGAATCGTTCCACCAAGCACTGTCTACCCACACGCATCGTTAGATCCACCACCACTAAATCCAAACAAAAATCACCGCAACCGCTAGATTCACTACCAACGTCGACAACAAAAACCACAGCCTCTACCATATCAAAACTATCACAACTGCCTCCCCCAAACACACCAAAATCGCCAGCATCCTATACCACCGCTAGCACCCTACAACACCTTCAGCATCACACCCCACCACAACCACATCACATCACATCCCACCACCATCGCCACCACGACAACCACCAGCACCACCACGACCACCACCAACAACTTCGCCACCTCCTGCCCAGACCGCTAACTTCACCATTGCAGCCAAAAAATAAGATCCCAAACCGAACTTAAAAGAAACTTGGATGCCGCACCACAGCCACCACTAACTCACTAGACCACCACATCTCAACCACCGCCGCCACCAGTTAGAGGAGATTGGTAATGAATTTTCGGGGTCAGATTCAATAGGAAATAGAGTTACTCGAATGGCAAACTCCTTGATAAAGGCTCAACTTTCTAGGGAGAGGATATTAAGGTGTTGGGGCAGTGGTGGACGCTTGTACTAATGGACGAACAATTGAAGACGTGAATGACAAAATCGGGAAGATATTATAGGAGTTCGAGTACGCAGTGGCGAACTGAACGGCTGGAGCAGCGACGATCTGAGCCGTTTTGATGCCGCAGCATCGGCCGGAGCAACGACGATCAGAGTAGCGTCTGATGCTGCAGCATCAACCGGCGTATCTGACGTCGACAGTAGCGTCGTCGTCGGATGCAGAAAGGATGGGGGGGAGGGAGGGAGGGAGGGAGAAATCAAATAAATTTTTTTTTTGGGAATTAATTAGGGTAGTAAAAATATTAATTAAAATAAAAAATCTGATTTTGGAAATATTAAACTTCAAATCTGATTTTGGAAGTTTAAAAACTTAAAGTACTATTTTAAGTAATTACCACTACTTTCTATCTACCTAAAAATATCAGTTTGGTTTTATATTAGGCCCGAATTGATAGAGTTTATTTTTTATGGAAGTTGAAAATTATTTTTCATTTTCCAAGTTATTGCATGTTTGATTGGCTAAAAATTTCATCGAATTAATTTTCCACTCAAAGCTCCACGTGACCCCTTTTTTTTGTTTTTCATTAATTGGTTTTTCCCACCAAACTCATCACTTTAGTGGGAAAATGGTTTTCCAATTTTTTTTTTTTTACAATGGAAACAAATTTTATTTCTAATTGTAACAAATTTTATCCCTTTAATGGACAATTTTCATGTAAAATAAAGTCAAACGAACACCAAAAAAATTCAGTATTTCTCACTTGGAAAATTATACTAATCAAATACAATTAATTGACAATTCACGGGGAAAACAATTTTAAGCAATTCAATTCCCTAAAATTCATTTTCTTTCTACCTAAATTCCACTCTTGCAATCAAACGGATCCTTATAGTTTGTTTGATTGCAAATATGGAAAATGGGTGGAAAGAAAATGAATTCCAAGGAATTGAATTGCCTAGAAATTGTTTTCCCCATGAATTGTCAATTAATTGTGTTTGATTAGTATAATTTTCCATTTGAAAAATGTTGAAAGTTTGGTATCCGTTTGACTTCATTTTTCATGAAAAGTGTTAATTAAAGTGATAATTTTTTCTATCATTGGGTCTAGAATTTGTTCTAATTGCTAAAAAGTAAAAAAAAAAAAAAATTTAAAAAATTATCATACCAAATATCATTCGTTTGGCTTTGTTTTGTATGAAAATTGTCAATAAAAGTGATAAAATTTTTAACTATTGTGTTTAGAATTTTTTCATATGGCAAAAAGAAAAAAAAAACCTGGAAAACAAAAAACCACCTAAACCTAAGGAAAACAAATTCACCAATTTGCAAGAAAATAGGCGCGTCCAGTGGCGGCCGAGAAAAGAATTTTCAGGTAAAATATTGTCCATCAAACATGCATAAAGTATGAAAATGGAGATTGTTGGAAAATGTTTTCTATTTTCCTTGGAATTCCATGCATATCAAACAGTGCCTTAGTGATTTTGTATGATTTAATATATGAGTTTCAAATCTAGGTGAGTAAATTTGATCTGGTTTTTCTTTGCTACCGTTAGATGCTATTATGAAAATAACTTTTATTTCTATATGTCTAGAAAATAATAAAATTCACTAAATATTTGTGATTTACATCTTGGTTATGTGTGTCTTTGTGTTAAACGGATGAATTTGAAGTCTTTAGTGAACAAACTTGATTTAGTTTTCTCTTCTGGTAAATGCTATTGTAAAGTGGACTTAATTTCTATCAATCTAGAAAGTATTAAACTTATTAAATATACGTGATATACAATTTGGTTAACTCATACTCATGTGTCGATTTGGTTTAACAGCAAAATTTGGAATTGTGGGTTACATATTGAATTCAGTTTTTGGGTAACTTGTGACCTAAATAGTGTTTTGCAACCTAGTTTGGGTATGATCTGAATTGGGATTTATTATCTAATTTTGGTAATTTGTGACCTATTTTTTTTATGAAATGTGACCTGATTTAGGTCACAAAGTGACCTCATCTTGATATATATGATCTGATTTTGTTATATTGGTAGAATTATGGGAGAAAAGTAGAGATGATATGTTCAATGAACTGCAGACTAACATTGCAAAAGGTCAACTTCATTAGTAGATTGGGTAAGTTAATCACCTTCATCATATTACAACAATAACATTTTTTCACATATTTTGTAGTTAAGGGCTTTTTTAAAAATGATTACAGGCATGACCGTGGTGTTTTTGTCATCAATTGCGCACATATCCACGATCTCACAAAAATGTCAATGTTATTTGATGCTATCAATGTGATCTTAAAATTGTGGCGTTAATAAAAAACTAGACGAGCTTGGTAAGTTTAGAAGGAGGGGAAAATCAAAGATGAATGAATAAATTCATGTAAACAGAATTGCTTTGACAATGATATTTCATTTTATGATATTTTAGGTAGATTTTTTTGTATATGTGGATAATTTTTTTCATCATTTTAATACTATGGATGACCGTTTTCCTTAGGTACATGTGAATGAGAAACTAACGATGATGATTGTTATATCATTAAATTAATGTTTTATATGGGTGAAAATGTTAATAATGTATTTGCCATAACATGTCATAGTTAGATAGTAGCATGTAACAAACATTCACATTGAACTTATACTTGGTCATAGATGGCCACAATGAATATAAAATTGGTCACAAAGAGTTAGAGTTAACAAATAATATGTCACACATGGTCTCAATGAACACATGATTAGTTACAAACAGAGTATATTCACATCTTTACATCATAAACACTTTTATCACTAACATAGTCACGTATATTCAAAGTTAATATAGAGCAGGTCACAGACAACTACAATTAAACAAGAAATTATCGCATATAGTCACAGTTAAGAAACATTAACTAGTCACATACAATAACAGTTCAAGTAGACACGATCACATAGAGTCACACCGAACATATACATGGTTACAAAAAATAACATCTTACGTATATGGTTATAAACGATAATAAATAACACATATTTGGTATAACAAACTTGGTCGCATATAATTATAATTGAAATATACATGGTCACAAACAATAACTCCTTACATAGTTCTGGTCACATAAAATAACAGCTCAAATGAAATTGGTCACAAACATGCATAGGCAACCTAAATATGGTCGCGCACAGCATAGATAACACATATAATAGGTCAAATTTAATAAACATGTTCACAACTCATGAATTCATATGTCATTGAATGAATTTAAAATTTTAATCTATCAAAATCTTAGTGCAATAATCTGTTAATCCAATAATATCATTCTTTGTGAATAAAACGAAAGAAGTTGTAATATAAAGAATATCCTCAATTAACAAAAAATTATTATAAGCTATTTGAATTGCTTTTACTTTCAAGTTTTCCTCTTTCTGGTTAAGTGACACCATGTTACATGTCCTCTGATTGTTATCAAATTCACCCATCTTCCACATTTTATAATTTACAATATCTCACATGCTAACTTCTTCTTGCTCTCAATAGGGTTTCCATAACTTTTCTTTTGATTAGTGATGTGTGACATTTATACAATAAACAAACGTACAAAAACTCCCATTCCTGCTCATACACAAATAATAACAAGTCACATTCAATTCATTACAGGTCACAAACAATCACATCTAATAGAGACATGTTCACAAATTGTCAACACAGACATGATCATAGAGCGTCACATTTAATGCAAAAAATGGTCACAGACTATTTTATAAGATAATTATGTTTACAACATCACTTTTTGATCAACAAGTTCAGAATTCTGAAATTGAAAATATTATCACACTAACTGGTCACAACATTGAAAACAGAAGTTACAAATAATTCATTACATGTCACCAATAGTCATATTTAATATAAACAAGTTCATTGTGATTGAAGCACACACCTTGTCACATATAGTGCAAAAAATTGTCACGTGATTTTTTTATCTAATTATGTTTAGAAAAGCACTTCAGATCAGCAATTTAAGAATTATAAAATTAAAAATAATAAATGCATACTGACTAATCACAACATATCACAATTCATTGCATCATAATAATTTCCGCACTGAATTTTCGATACAAAACCAAATAAAAAATTGGCAGCATTTTACAGTAGTCGGTATTAACACATAAAAAATCAACACAAACCCAAGACCAATCCATTAATCATCTGCTGTAAACCAAAGAAAAAACTCAACTTACCGACGCCACCAATCTATCGTACCTTGATATACATTGTTTGAGTGCAAATAGAGTTTCAATAGCTTAACTACGTTAAAACAATGATTTTATGTGATTTGATTCATCAATTTTGTGGTCAATTGATGATTTAGGGAAGAAATTGTGGTGATTTAGGAGAGAATTTAGGAATCGAATCTTTAGAAAGAAAAAAGATAGTGTTTAATTATAATTGGCGAGTGATAAAAATCTTTTATATATGGTATAACCCCTAATTTTAAGTATATTTTATATGGTATAATTTATATTAATTTAAATTATATTATTTCTATATTATATATAATATTATATTAAACTTTTATATGATATACAATCTGAATTTTGAAAATGTTTTTCAAGATTTTTAGTTATGAAATGTTATTCTTATAGTCCCGTAGTTATGTATTTTTTTCGGGTTAAGAATCGGGAAAATTAAGCTCTTCTTTGGTCCCCATTATTTTTATAACACATTTTTCTCTATTTTATTTTCGATAACACATTTTTTAATAAAATAATATTACATGTAAATTCAAAAAAAAAAAAAAAAATGGGGCTCAAACAATCTCTAAGCAAAATCATATCTTTTAAATTATATTTCAAAAATAATATATTAAACTTTTCTTTTCAAAAATCAGGTATTAATATAAATTTAATTATAAGTTATATATCAATAATTATCTAAAATCAAATCAAATCAAATCTTTTCAAATAATACCATTACTATAACTGCTAACTTATTTCTCTATTTACAATCCTTCTTCTTCGACTTTTCTCTCTCTGTACATTCATTCTCTTCCTCAACTTATGCGTATAGTTTTTGTTGGGAAAAATTGGAGAAGTGGTAATTACATGAAACCCTACTTTTCAAAATTCAAATTCAAAAATCAAAATTCAAATTTTAATTTTCCAAAACCAGATATTTTATATATAGCTACAAGTTTTTTTATATTTAATTAAATATTAATAATATTATTATCAAAAATAATTTATATACACTCCACCCCACCCCACCCCACCCCACCTTAAATCCTTAATTTCTCATTTGTCCCTCATCCCCGTATCTCTCTCTCTCTCAACCGCGTGGAAGGAGCGTATCTTCCACTGAGCCACCACCTCTGCCCCGCCATCTATCCTCCTCTCCCTTCTCTCATCTAAGTCCCGTAATCAACAACCCGTCGCCGCTCACCTACTTCGTTTGCCTTCGCGACGACACCCACCGTGGCTGTCGCAACCTCCGTCGATCATCACCGTCTATAGTCGACTTCCACCTATCCCAGTAAGTCTCGAAATCCAAGCTCCCAAGTCAGCGTTGGCAGACCACAATAATTACTGCCCCGCCCGCTGTTTGCCACAGCCCCATTGTCGGCACCCTACACATCCACAATCCCAAAAAACACTGTTGTTCATACTGTACCACCACAATCCCGGTGGTGGTGTGCGGTGGTGGTGTGGTGTGGTGTGGTCGTGGCAGTGGATCTGTATTGAGGTGGTGGTGGTGTGTTGTGGGGTGGGTCTTTGCGATGTGCGGCGGTGGATCTATTCGATGTGTGTTGTTTCCTTTTTGTCTTTGGCGATTGTGGCGATTGTGGTTTTCTGAAGTGGCAATTGTGGTTTGTGTTTCCTTTTTTGTTTGTGGTTTTCAGATTGCGAGGTGGTGGCGGTGTTGTGCCGAATTTTTGGTTTTTGTTTCCTTCTGTTTGTGGTTTTCAGATCGCTAGGTGGTGGAGGTATGATGCTGGTGTTTTGGTTTTTGTTTCCGATTGTGGTTTTCAGATCGTGAGGTGGTGGCAGTGTGGATAGTACAGAGATGGTGGTGCTGGATCTGGTCATTTTGGTTTTCTATGACTAAAAATTTAATCTGTGACCTTAAAATTCGATAACATGTGACTAGGGTTGGGCGTGGGTTGGGTTGGGTTGGGTCGGGTTTTTACTCAACCCAAAACCAACCCAACATATTCAATTTGGAAAAAAATCAACCCAACCCAACCCAATTATGTAATTAAACCCAACCCAACCCAACCCAATCAAGTTCGGTCGGGTTGGGTCGGGTTGGTCGGTTTGTAGTTCGCCATTTGTTCACGAATGGCGCTGATGTATATGAATCCAAAAGACTGCGAAGAAAACTCTTCTAGCCTAGTTGAACAGGAATTAAAAAAAAAAGGGTCCAGAGCACTGTGCTTCCACTAAGCCTATAAACATTCAATATTATACATAGTTCAATGAGTATCAAAAGTTGAACCAAAGAAAGAATCCCACAGAGCACTGTGCTTCCACTAGGCCCATAAACATTCACTAATAAAAATATTTCAACAAGTGCCAAAAGCTGCACTAAAGAAAGAATCACATTTTCATCATTTTTGAACTTTTGAGAGGGCATTTAGTCCCCATTAGCAATCTCTAACGTTTTCACTTCTCAAATCATTTGTAACTAAAACTAAAATAAAAATAGATTCCGACCCAGTAAATGCATGTCCCAAAGTCTAAAATTAAATATATGAATAACATGAAAATGGATGAAATATTAACCAGGCAATGGATGTGGATCACAGTAAATCATTGTGCAACCTAATGAATAAATCTATTTTCATGGCAGAAAGAGGGGAAAAAAGGGGAAGCTGACAGAAATAATTGGAATGTCAACTACTTGCTGATATAGAAAGAATGTCAACTTCTATAACCTTGTCCCTTCAACCCAAACAAGGCCTCTGACCTCCAAAAGCTACAAAGGGCGAAATTGAAAAAAAAAAAAAAACAGAAAATCAACATTCTTTAAGGACCTTAACAACAAAAGATATTCGTGTTTATCCCTAACTTTCGCAAACAGCCATAGCATTTAGAGTTCCAGCTCTCAAGTCTCAATAGTCAAGCCACATATGAGAAGCAGAGAAAAAATGATGACAGGAGAAAGAAACAGGTATAGAAAATAAGGAAATAAACTTACCCAGCACTGCAGTGTGGACAAAACGACGACCGGTGAGGTTAAACGAAGATCTCCGTCTACGACTGGAGAGAAAATGATGGGAGCAAGAGTTACTGTTGGCGTTAGGGCTGCGGCGTGAAGAATGGAGACGAGAGAGAGCGTGAATTTGTGTTGGGGCACTGCCATTATGTGAGACTGTGAGTTTAGGGCTTTTTTTATCCCTTTAACGTTTTTATTTTTTATTTTTTTTAATATAGGCGGGTCGGGTTGGGCGGGTTAGTCGGGTTCGGGCGGGTTTTGCCCAACCCTACATGTGACTAACTGTACTCGTGTGACCTTCTGTGACTAAAAATATAATTTGTGACCTTAAAATTTGATAATACGTGAAATATAATCCGTGATCAATAATTTTGTTATCTGTGACCGTGAAAAAATCTGTGACCAACTAATTTGGAAGTCTGTGACTGTGTGACCTATAAATTTTGATATGCGACTAACTAATTTTGAAATCTGTGACCAACGAATTAATTGTGACCTACAAAATTTTTGAACTTTGACCCTATAACAGTCGCCGGAATTGGTCTCCGGAAGCGGGGTAGTCGTTGGAATCGGAGAAATCATTGGAACGGTCACCAGATTAGTCGTCGGAACGGTCGCCGGAGCAGTAGGAGTGATGGAGGTGGGGTGGGTTATATATATATATATATATATATATATATATAGATATGTTAAAATATCTGATATTAGAAATTTCAAAGTAATTTTCTTATTTTTGAAATGGTATATAGAGTAGATCTTATATATGAATTTTTCCCATTGGAGAATCAAAGTAGATCAATCAAAATCGAAGGCCTGTGTTTACACGGTTTCCATAAATCGAATTCGTCGCTTCACCGAAGTGCAAGATGTTATGATCGGTGTTTGATTCCCAAGATACAACTGGCTGTCGGTTTACGCTGCGCTACGTTAACCGCCTACGAACGAGTTGTGTCTATCTCTCAAAGAAATCAGAAAAGGAACCGGAAAGAATAAGCTTGTTGTTAGAAAGAAGAAGCTTGTATCTCACTTGTGTTTCTTCCAACCGAGAGATCCTCTATTTATACCCATAGAGGGAGAGTATAGTCATTAATACAATTAACATTGAAGATGAATTTCTGAAACTGAAGAAGAGGAAGGCTGAAACTGATTTCATAATTTCTGAAACTGAAGTGGTTTCATAATTTCTGAAACTGAAGTGGCTGATTTTCATTCAATACAATTATTTTCCAACAATCCCCCACATGAAAGAAAATTTGGAGAGCAAAGAGTAAAGAGAAAAGAGAGAGTAAAACGAATCAATCCTGCTTAGGATAGGTAGCATTTAGCTTTGAACCTTCTCTTGTGAAAATCTATCGAGTATTACTAGCAAACCAGTGGATCTGATGCCTGAACTGTTTCGCCATTTGTGTAAACCAAGACAATAGACCTCACACAGGACCATTCTAGACACAGCGTCATTCTCAATGTTGTGTTCGTTTTGGCTATGTACATGTCGTCTGGTTCTGCAAGTGTTTGTTCAAAGATGTAGCCCTCCCAATCCTTATAGAAGCTGCCCCACTTCACACTCACAGAGGTGACCTCATAACTTAGTCTGTCACAAAAACGCTTAAGGTTATTAAAAGCATAGCTTAACTTGCTTCTTCTAATCACTGTAAGCACCATAGGAATGAGCAGAAGGAGAACCTTCTCAGTGATTCACAGATATACATGATTTAGTTGTCCCTTTGAACCTAGATCCTGGGATCTCCATTCAGTTAGGTTGGGTTTCCACCATGATACTTTTCAACGTCGTCATAGGCTGCAAGCCCATTCTTCTCGATGCTTTTTCAACTAGCTCTCGAGTTAACCCTTTGGTTAGCGGATCCGCAATATTATCCTTTGACTTTACCATTATGAGAGTAGTCCAGAGTGATAATACCTTGTGAGAGTAGTTGTCGAATGGTATTATGTCGTCTTCGAATATGTCGAGACTTACCATTATACATATTGCTCCGTGCCCTGCCAATTGTTGATTGATTATCGCAGTAAACACAAAATGCAGGCACATGTTTTGACCATCTTGGAATATCTTCAACAAATTGACGAAGCCACTCTGCTTCTTCAGTTGTTTTATCCAAAGCGATGAACTTTGATTCCATTGTAGATCTTGCGATGCAAGTTTGTTTTGACGATTTCTAAGAGACAGCTGCACCACCAAGAGTGAAGACATATCCACTAGTAGATTTTGAATCTGACATATCTGATATCCAAATTGCATCAGCATACCCGTCGATTGTTGTAGGGTATCTGGAATAATGCAGTCCAAAATCTCGAGTGTACCTAAAAAAATGTAATACCTTGAAAATGGCTTTCCAGTGGATAACACCTGGGTTACTTGTGTAGCGACTCAATATGCTAACTGAGTATGCTATATCCGGTCTCGTACAAGTCATTAAATACATTAAACTCCCAATTATTCGAGAATATTCTAACTGTGACACACGATCACCGATGTTCTTAGATCAATGGAGACTCAAATCTATTGGAGTCCTTGCCACAATGGTATCTGACTTGTTGAACTTGTCTAGTAACTTACCAATGCAATGAGATTGAGATAACACATGTCCATTTGGTGTTCGAGTAATTTTTACTCCCAAAATGACATATGCGAGACCCATATCTTTCATGTCAAACTTTGAGTTTAACATATTCTTAGTGGCTTTGATAATCTTGTCATAGCTACCGACAATGAGCATGTCGTCGATGTATAGACATAATATGATATATCGATCATTAGTGTCCTTGACATATACACAATATCTCGTGCTATTGTCGACAAAAGTAATAAAGTACTTATTGCCGCCTCTTGTTTGGACAAATTTTAAATCACACACATCACTGTGGACTAGTCCCAATGGATCGGTACTTCTTTCAATATTATGAAACGAAAACCTAGTAAGCTTAGCCTTGACGCAAGTTTTACATTTATGATTTGAATCAATTTGAAACTTAGGCAAGTAGTTTAGTTTGCGTAGTCTACGTAAAAGTTTTCTGATTAATCATAACAGTTGGGGGGTATAGCAATTACATTCAATTTAAACAGGCCATCATTCATATAACCATTCCCAACATAAACTCCTATTTTGGTAATCACCAGCTTATTCGCCTCAAAGACCATGCGGAAACCATTCTTGCTCAGAAGAGACCCAGAGACTAGATTCTTGCGAATCTCTGGCACATACAACATATTAGTCAGAGTAAGCTCTCTACCAGATGTCATCTTCAGGATCACCTTGCTTTTACCAAGCACTTCAGAAGTTGTAGAGTTTCCCATGAACAAATTTTCACCATTTGAAACTGGTGTGAAAGTAGTGAACATCCTCCTGTTGGAGCAGACATGGCAAGTTGCCCCAGTATCCAACCACCCTCCTTAGGGTTAGACCCCACCAACTTAATCTCACTAATCACCATCGTAATGTTCCTATAACGTCGTTGAAAGGTATCATGGTAGAAACCCAACCTACCTGAATGGAGATCCCAGAATCTAGGTTCAAAAGGACAACTAAATTATGTATATCCGTGAATCACTAAGAAGGATCTCCTTCTGCTCATTCCTATGGTGCTCACGGTGATTAGAAGAAGTAGGTTAAGCTATGCTTTTAATGACCTTAATCGTTGTTATGACAGACTAAGTTATGAGGTCACCTATGTGAGTATGAAGTGAGGCCGCTTCTATAAGGATTGGAAGGACTACATCCTTGAACAAACACTTGCAGAACCAGGCGATGTGTTCATGGCCAAAACGAACACAACATTGAGAACGACGCTGTGTCTAGAATGGTCCTGTGTGAGGTCTATTGTCTTGGTTTACACAAATGACGAAACAGTTCAAGGCATCAGATCCACTAGTTTGCTAGTAATACTCGATAGATTTTGACAAGGGAAGGTTCAAAGCTAAATGCTACCTATCCTAAGCAGGATTGATTCGTTTTACTCTCTCTTTTCTCTTTACCCTTTGCTTTCCAAATTTTCATTCATGTGAGGGATTGTTGGAAAATAATTGTATTGAATGAAAATCAGCCACTTCAGTTTCAGAAATTATGAAACTTCTACAGTTTCAAAAATTATGAAATCAGTTTCAACCTTCCATCTTCTTCAGTTTCAGAAATTCATCTTCAATATTAATTGTATTAATGACCATGTTCCTCCTCTATGGGTATAAATAGAGGATCTCTCGGTTGCAACAATCCCCCACATGAATGAAAATTTGAAGAGCAAAGACTAAAGAGAAAAGAGAGAGTAAAACGAATCAATCCTGCTTAGGATAGGTAACATTTAGCTTTGAACCTTCCCTTGTGAAAATCTATCGAGTATTATTAGCAAACCAGCGGATCTGATGCATTGAACTGTTTTGCCATTTGTGTAAACCAAGACAATAGACCTCACACATGACTATTCTAGACACAACGTCGTTATCAATGTTGTGTTCGTTTTGGCCATGAACACGTCGCCTGGTTCTGCAAGTGTTTGTTCAAGGATGTAGCACTCCCAATCCTTATAGAAGCGGCCCCACTTATATACACATAGATGACCTCATAACTTAGTCTGTCATAACAACGCTTAAGGTCATTAAAAACGTAGCTTAACCTACTTCTTCTAATCACTGTGAGCACCATAGGAATGAGCAGAAGGAGAACCTTCTCAGTGATTCACAAATATACATGATTTAGTTGTCCCTTTGAACCTAGATCCTGGGATCTCCATTCAGTTAGGTTGGGTTTCCACCATGACACCTTTCAACGTCGTCATAGGCTGCAAGCCCATTTTTCGTTGAATGGCGTCACATAGAAATGACGATGTGAACAATGGAAGCAACACTGTTGGGACCTCTATTAACCCTGTGGAGACCTCGACTGGCATTTCTCCAGTTGATGGGATAATTGGAGGTGGGATTCCTTATGTTGGAGTGAACCTACCTTTGCCTACGGCTTCCGCAGTCCAGTTTGGCACAATACCTTTGCCAGTACCTAGGGCTGCGGCTTTAGGACCTCAGCAATATTTTTCGGCTCTATTTTCGGTGAATCATGTAATTCGACCGGATAAATTTGCTAGTACTGATTTTAAGACATGGCAGAATAAGATGATTTTTTATCTTACTACTTTGGGTCTTGCACGTTTCCTCATCGAGGATGCCAATGTCGTTGCTAAAAACGACATTAATATGCATAGGCGTGCAGCTTGGGATGCATGGAAAAGTGCTGATTTTTCGTGTCGTAACTATATCTTTGATGACCTACAAAATTCTCTATATCACGTGTATGTGGTAAAGAAGTCTGCTAAGGAGCTTTGACAGTCCTTAGAAAAGAAGTACAAGTCCGATGATGCTGGGTCTAAGAAGCTCAGTCGGTGCATGGATTTCGAAATAGTTGATTCACGTTCAGTGGTGGGCTAAGTGTAAGAGTTCCAAGTGCTTTTGCAAGAAATACATGCTGAGGGTCTGATCATGTCAGAATCTTGATTACGTCCAAAGTATGACGAGATAGTTGTAGTGTAACTTTGGGGTGTCGTATCCATAGGGAGATGTAAAAATGTTTAAGGGATAAAAAATGGTTGGTCTGTTCTCTTAAAGGTGTAGTTGAATTCAATTGTGAAAAAAATGAAGTTAAAACTCAATAATTTAAAATAGTGAAGCTTCAGAATTCCCTCGATTGGATTGAATCGTTCACATCAATTATTCAGTTTTATAACTCAATTTGAGACTTTCATCCCGACACTCTAATCGGAAGATTTATCTTGAAAACCAATTTACTTTACAAATATAATGCTAGAATCTAGATTTATAACATGTTTATACAATTTTATTGGAACAAGATTAAAGATCAACCATATACTAAAGCATAAAGCAGTAATTAATCCGCCAATAAAGTGAAATCAAGATTTAAATTCAATAATTAATTCAATTCGTCGATAGAAAAAGCATGACTGAATCTATGATTAATTTAATAAAAGTTAAACAAATATCAATAATAAGTAATTGAAATTGAAACTCAATAAATAGTTTGATTTAACAATGATAAAAGCATGACTGGATCCATGAAAATTCTAGTAAATATTGAACCAATTTCAATATAAATTCAAGAGAATGAAAACCTAAATTTTGGCATTGTTTGCCAATGAAAAAATCAAAAGAATTGAATAAAAGACATGAATTCACCAATTCCAACCGAGTTCCTTCGTTGCTTCACCAAAATCTTTAATTCCTCATATGTTTCTTGAGCCAAAATCCATCAAAGAATGGTGTAGAATGAAGAATGATGATGAATGGAATGTTTTTGGGGTCTTTTTCTAGGCTTCCCGCGGTCTAAACATAAAATAAAACCCTACTTTGCACTGCGCGGTGCCTAGGTACTATGGAAACAGTTCCTAGGCGTTGAAAAACTATTTTTCTTGGGCAAAACGGCGCCTGGGCGCTGTGTTGTAGCGCCTGGGCGCTACGTTGCTGTTTTGAATTCTGCGTCCTCTTCAGTATTTTCATCATAACTTCCTCTCCCGATATTCGATTGAGGCGATTCAAGATGCGTTAGAAAGATAACTCAAAGGGATACAACTTTAATTCAGATGTCATCTTTAAATTCGATCGTTTTCCATGCCAAAAACTGGTCTTAATATGAGGTTGAAAATCGATGCAAAACTCTTCAACTTGAAAGTTGATATGAGATAATGTCTTGACTATATTTCACCCCTTTGACTCATTTCTTCTAATTGACCTCTAAAACTCTCAAATCTTCATCACAAGGTTAGAAACAAGTTTAGAGTATTTGCACATTGGTCCCTAAACTTCCATTTTCCTCCTTTTTGCCCATTTTTCACTTGGTTCATCTCAATTTCGCTATATTCATCACTTTGTTCATGCAAAACATGAATTATGTAGAATTAAGCTATATTCCTACATTTTAACCAATAATTGCTCATGTTTTAACAGTAAAATAAGTATGTAAAAATATACTTATCAAATCTCTACAGGTGGCTACTGCTATATACAAGCTACCTCCTCGGTGGAAGGCTTTCAAAAGCTATTTGCAGCATAAGAGGAAAGAGATGTTTTTCGTGGATTTAATTATCAAGCTGCGCATTGAGGAGGATAACAAAAAGATTGAACGTAAGTCATAGAATTCTTACTCTGAGAAGGCTAATATATTGGAGCATGGCCAAAGTTCTGGTACTAAGAAAGGTCAATCCTTTAAAGCCAAGTAGGGTGACGGAAATTGGAAAGATAAAAAGTAGACCATGAAAGGGTCCCAGTTGAAGCTTACCGGTGGGGTAGGAAAGAAGCCTAATTCGAGTTCAATGGAAAGTTCTTCAATTGTGACAAATTTGGGCATCGATCAGCAGACTGCCATCGACCGCGGAGGGATAACAAGCAGCGGCCTCAGGCTAATATGGTTGGAAATGAGAGAGATCGTCTCTCAGATGACATGTCTGACCTAAACCTTACGGCGGTAGTTAGTGAGGTTAACATGGTGGGGTCTAACCCTAAGGAGTGGTGGATGGATACTTGGGCAACTTACCATGTCTGCTCCAGCAGGAGCATGTTCACTACTTTCACACCAGTTTCAAATGATGAAAAGTTGTTCATGGAAAACTTTGCAACTTTTGAAGTGCTTGGTAAAGGCAAGGTGATCCTGAAAATGACATCTGGCAGAGAGCTTACTCTAACTAATGTGTTGTACGTGCCTGAGATTCACAAGAATCTAGTCTCTGGGTCTCTTCTAAGTAAGAATGGCTTTCGCATGGTCTTTGAGGATGATAAACTGATGATTACCAAAATAAGATTTTATGTTGGGAAAGGCTATATGACTGATGGCCTGTTTAAATTGAATGTAATTGTTATTCCCCCAACTGTTATGATTAATGAGAAAACTCCTTCTGTTTACTTACTTGAGTCTCCTAATCTGTGGTATGGTAGATTAGGTCACGTAAATTACAATACATTACGTAGACTACGCAAACTAAACTACTTGCCTATGTTTCAAATTGATTCAAATCATAAATGTGAAACCTGCGTTGAGGTTAAGCTTAATAGGTCTTCGTTTTATAGTATTGAAAGAAGTACCAAGCTATTGGGACTAGTCCATAGTGATATGTGTGACTTAAAATTTGTCCAAACATGAGATGAAAATAAGTACTTTATTACTTTTGTTGACAATAGCACGAGATATTGTTATGTGTACTAGCTTAAAAACAAAGACGAAGCTATCGATAAATTCATTCTTTATAAGAATGAAGTTGAAAATTAACTTAGCAAGGGCTGCGAAGTGATCATGGTGGTGAATATGAATCACCATTTGGTGAATTTTGTGCTAAACATGGAATAACCAAACTACTATACCTTATTTACCTCAGCAGAACGGAATTGTTGAGCGTAAGAATCGAACGTTAAAAGAAATGATGAATACTATGTTCATTAGTTCTGGATTACCACAGAACATGTTGGAAGAAGCTATCTTTCTGTGAATTTCATTTTGAATAAAGTGTTAAGAAAGATTATGGATAAGACTCCGTATGAACTTTGGACAAGTCGGACACCTTCATATAAATACTTACGAACGTGGGGGTGTCTTGCTAAAGTTATGGTGCCTCCTCCTAAGAAGGTCAAGATTGGACCTAAGACAGTTGATTGTCTGTTCATTGGTTATACACAAAATAGTAGTGCATATAGGTTCCTTGTGCATTATTTGAATGTACCTGATATTCATCCGAACACAATTATGGAGTCTAGGAATGCACAATTCTTTGAGAATGTATTTCCTTGTAAATCTCCTAAATAGTTAAGTCTTATTAAATGGACTATGGAATCTTCTGCTTCTGACAATAGTAAAGATCCAGTTGAATAAGGTGAGGATGAGCCTAGACGGAGCAAAACTACCAAAACTTCTAAGACATTTGACCCTGATTTTCTCACATATTTGATGGAGAATGATCCTCAAAACTATGAAGAAACTATATCTTCTCCAGATGGTCATCTGTGGAAAGAATCCATCAAGATTGAAATCGATTCCATCCTATAGAATCATATCTGGGAATTAGTAGATCTTCCATCGAGCTGTAAGCATTTGGGCTACAAGTGGATATTCAAGAAGAAGATGAAAGCGGATGACTCCATTGATAAATATAAAGCTCGAAAGTAATCAAAAGTTATAAGCCGAAAGAAGGCTTAGATTACTTTGATACTTATTCTCCCGTGTTGAGAATAACTTATATCCGGATGATAATTACTATTACGGCCTTGCGAAATCTGGAAATATATCAGATGGATGTAAAAACAATTTTGCTAAATGGAGATTTAAATGAAGAAATCTACATGGAGCAACCAGAGGGGTATCTGGCTCCAGGTTAAGAAAGGAAAGTCTGTAAACTGGTTAAATCGCTTTATGGTTTAAAGCAATCACTGAAGCAATGACATGAGAAATTTGATGATGCTATGTTTTCTAATGGTTTTAGAATCAACGAGTGCCACAAGTATGTATATGTCAAGGACACTAATGATGGATATGTCATATTATGTCTATACGTCGACAACATGCTCATTGTCGGTAGCTATGACAAGATTATCAAAGCCACTAAGAATATGTTAAACTCAAAGTTTGACATGAAAGATATGGGTCTCGTGGATGTCATTTTGAGAGTAAAAATTACTCGAACACCAAATGGACTTGCGTTATCTCAATCTTATTGCATTGGTAAGATAATAGACAAGATCAACAAGTCAAATACCATTTTGGCCAGAACTCCAGTAGATTTGAGTCTCCATTTATCTAAAAACACTGGTGATGGTGTGTTACAGCTAGAATATTCTCGGATAATTGGGAGTTTAATGTATTTAATGACTTGTACGAGATCGGATATATCATACTCAGTTCGCAGATTGAGTTGCAACATAGGTAACCCAGGTGCTATCCACTAGAAAGTCATTTTCAGGGTGTTACATTATTTGAGGTACACTCAAGATTTTGGACTACATTATTCTAGATACCCTGTAGTAATCGAAGGGTATGCTGATGCAATTTGGATATCAGATATGCCAGATTCAAAATCTACTAGTAGATATGTCTTCACTCTTGGTAGTGCAGACGTCTCTTAGAAATCGTCAAAATAAACTTGCATCGCAAGATCTACAATAGAACCAAAGTTCATGGCTTTGGACAAAACAACTGAAGAAGCAGAGTGGCTTCGCCAGTTTGTTGAGGATATTCCAAGATGGTTAAAACATTTGCTTGCAATTTGTGTTTATTGTGATAATCAATTAGCAATTGGCAGGGCACAGAGAAATATGTATAATGAAAGTCTCGACATATTCGAAGACGACATAATGCCATTCGACAACTACTCTCACAAGGTATTATCACTCTGGAATACGTAAAGTCAAAGGATAATATTGCGGATCCGTTAATCAAAGGGTTAACTCGAGAGCTAGTTGAAAAAGTATCGAGAGGAATGGGCTTGCAGCCTATGACGACGTTGAAAGGTATCATGGTGAAAACCCAACCTAACTGAATGGAGACCCCAGGATCTAGGTTCAAAGGGACAACTAAATCACGTATATCTATGAATCACTGAGAAGGTTCTCCTTATGCTCATTCCTATGGTGCTCACGGTGATTAGAAGAAGTAGGTTAAGCTATGCTTTTAATGACCTTAAGTGTTGTTGTGACAAACTAAGTTATGAGGTCACCTATGTGAGTGTGAAGTGGGGCTGCTTCTATAAGGATTAGGAGGGCTACATCCTTGAACAAACACTTGTAGAACCAGGCGATGTGTTCATGGCCAAAATGAACACAACATTGAGAACGATGCTGTGTCTAGAATGGTCCTGTGTGAGGTCTATTGTCTTGGTTTACACAAATGGCAAAATAGTTCAAGGCATCAGATCCACTGGTTTGCTAGTAATACACGATAGATTTTCACAAGGGAAGGTTCAAAGCTAAATGCTACCTATCCTAAGCAAGATTGATTCGTTTTACTCTCTCTTTTCTCTTTGCTCTCCAAATTTTTATTCAAGTGGGGGATTGTTGGAAATAATTGTAATGAATGAAAATCAGCCACTTCAGTTTCAGAAATTATGAAACCACTTCAGTTTCAGAAATTATGAAATCAGTTTCAGCCTTTCCTCTTCTTCAGTTTCAGAAATTCATCTTCAATGTTAATTGTATTAATGACCTTCAATGTTAATGGTATTAATGACCATGCTCCTCCTCTATGGGTATAAATAGAGGATCTCTCGGTTGGAAGAAACACAAGTGAGATACAAGCTTCTTCCTTCTAGCAACAAGCTCATTCTTTTCGGCACAGACACAGCCATTTCATTGGCGGTTAACGTAGTGCAGCATGAGCCAACAACGATTGTATCTTGGGAATCGAACACCGACCATAACCTCTTGCACTCCAGTGAGGCGGCGAATTCGATTTAAGAGACCGTGTTTTCCCTTTTTCTCTTTTCCTCTTTCAATCTTGATTGACTAGAAATCTACCCTAATGCACTTTATGTAAATCGTGAATTGAACTTACGAAACTCATGAACTGATGAAAGAAAAAAAAAAGAACTGAAAAAAAAATTGCAGAAGCAGTTGAACAAATAAAAATTTGATTTACCAAATAAGGAATTCGACTTAAGCTTGTTGAGAAAAACTGGAGAATCAAAGTAGATCAATCAAAACCGAAGGCCTGTGTTTATACGATTTCTTTAAATCGAATTCGTTGCCTCACCGGAGTGCAAGATGTTATGATCGGTGTTCGATTCCTAGGATACAATCGGTTTTCGATTCACGCTGCACTACGTTAACCGCCACGAACTAGCTGTGTCTATCTCTCGAAGAAATCAGAAAAGGAACCAGAAAGAGTAAGCTTGTTTCTAGAAAGAATAAGCTTGTATCTCACTTCTGTTTCTTCCAACCGAGAGATCCTCTATTTATACCTATAGAGGAGGAGCATGGTCATTAATACAATTAGCATTGAAGGTCATTAATACAATTAACATAGAAGATGAATTTCTGAAACTGAAGAAGAGGAAAGGCTGAAACTGATTTCATAATTTCTGAAACTGAAGTGGTTTCATAATTTCTAAAACTGAAGTGGCTGATTTTCATTCAATACAATTATTTCCAACAGTTTTATTGTAGTATTGGAGTGATGGAAGATGGGGTTAGGATCACAGACGAATCTTTTTAATGGATCGAGAACTGTGGTACACGAGATTTTTCTAGTGACTGGTTTGAACAAGTATTCTAAAGATCTTGGTGAAAGATAAATCGATAAAAATGGCTAGGGTTTTTCTACGTTGGATGCTGCTCCAGAGAATATTCTTGGGGAGTTTCTTGCTCTGATTGCCTAATTTCATTGGAATAGTCTAATTTTCTTGTAATAAAACTGGTTTTCGAAATTTATCCATGTTATTCATAATTTCGTTTTTCAATTTTTGATTTCATTTGCTTTTTTTTATATTTACTTTTCTTGGAATAATTTTCTACATTTACAAAAGCTCAATGTATTTGAAGAATGAATTGCCATTTACATTTACAGATTTGTATGGGTACTGGTGTTGTGGTGATTCGGGTGGTTTTATGTAATGATGGTGCGGTGGTGGTGTTGGTAGTGGTGCAGATGGTCGTACGTGGTGGTGTGGGTGCATGTACAAATCCACGAGGTGGTGGTACGATGGAGGTACAGACCTGCGAGGTAGTGTGGTGGCGGTAATGAGGTGACAATAGTGTTTTTTGATGATATCGGTGGTGGTGAGGCATAGTATGTCGGATGAAGAGCAGTTGTGATTTCTGATTAAATTAGTAATTGTGACATATAATTTGTGCATTCGTAATCGATGAATAAGTTGTGACCAATTAAGTTGATAATTTGTGACCATAAAATAAGTTGTGATCAATTAATTTAATAATTTATGATCAAGAAATAAGTTGTGACTAATTAATTTGATAATTTGTGACCAAGAAATAACTTGCGACCAATTAAGTAGATAAATTGTGACCGTAAAATAAGTTATGATCTATAAAATTTGTGATTTGTGAGTAAGAAATAATGTGTGATCAACTGATTTGATAATTTGTAATCGATAAATAAGTTGTAACCTAAAAAAATTATGATTTGTAATTATGACTTATGTGGTGATGACCATAAATTGTATAATATTGTGAACTTAATCTATTTAATTACCTATTTAATTAATAAAATATATTAATTTATTAATTTATTTAATACCACATGATTTTTGAAAGGAATGTGTAACCAATTTATTGATTTAAGGGAGAATCTTTTTATATATCTTTCATTATCTAATATACATATATTATATAATTTAATAAATAACCTATTTATACTCAGTGTTCTAAAAGACGTAATGTGTAGCGATGCGTAGAGGACAAGCACATGGCTAGGCGAGTTTAGGCGAGGCATATACGTAAAAAAACGTAAAAATGCGTCTTTTATTTTAATATTATTTTAGTTTTTAATCAATTAAAAATAATACCTACTAAATATTTAAAACAGATTTATATGAACTTTATACATTTTTTCAAAGTTTCCAATAAAAGTATAAGTTTCAAATTTAAATACAAAATAATAAGCAAATAGCATAGGAATTTAAATTTTATCTAACTCTTTATCGGACTCCAATTCAATAACATCTTCTTCATCTAATTCATCATTCGTGTCTTATGATACAAAATCATTTTCGTCAGGCTCCTTTATATCATTTTACACCCCATCATACTCTTCATCATCACAACCCTCTACAATTCAAGATTGTGTATGAATTGCATCACTTGCTAATAGAGTCTCTATTTTGTACTTTCTCCCCTTCTTGTTTGCCAACCTTGCATTAAATTGGACATAGACAAGATTGTTCATCCTGATAGTGTCAAATCTATTTCGTTTCTTTGTCTGTATCTTCCAAAAAAAAAGGTACATTTAATGAAGCAAAGCATATTCAAGTAATTCATCACTCATTAGTAAATAAAATGTAACAACCTAATTAATAATTTAATACTTACCCCTTCAAAAGAACTCCAGTTTCTTTCACAACCAGATGAACTAGTAGTCAAACCAAGTATCATTTTTGCCATGGTCTTCAAATTGGGTGTTTCATTCCCCATAAAAATCTCATCAACTCACTAATAAGATTCGTTGGTCACTTGACTTTTGGGTTCAAATGGTTGTTTTAATTTTAAATTAGGACAAACTGAAGAAATTAGCATTTAATAATTTTTAATTTCAAAAGAATTGTGAAAAAAAAAAAAGCGCATAGGCGCGCATTAGCGATCAACAACTGTCGTTGACTGTCAAATAAGATGCTAACTCATTAGGCTTAGAGTTTTGGCCTCGCCTCACGCCTAAGCGTGCCTTTTAGAACACTGTTTATACCTAATTTTTGAAAGAAAAAAAATCTCAAATTTGTCAAAATTGAAAATGTATCCTTAAATCTATGTATTTATGTATTTTTCCCTCAATCATCTGCTTCCATGGTTCACCTCGATGATGGGTCAAATTGAATGGGCCAGTAGAACTCGGCCTAATAAACTTTTCTTACCAATATCCAAAAAAGGGAAAATTACACACTCTTGTTTTTTAAAGGGGTACTTACAAAAATACCCTGAAAGTTAGAGGTGTTTTGAAAAATCACGTGAAAGGTTTTTAGGAAGTAAAAAATACTGTGTAAAATAAAAAAGTGACACAATGTCACTTTTTTTATAAAAATTGTCACATTTTTTAAAAAAGTGACACAAACTCAAAAAAAGTGACACACACACACTCAAAAAGTGATACAAACTCAAAAAAGTGATAAATACTTAAAAAGGTAACAAAACACCAATCAAAACATATGTTTTTTATAAAAAAAATGAGAAATTTTTAAAAAGTAACAAACAATAAAAAGTGAAAAAAAAATTAAAATAGTGGCAGGAAAAAAGTTACAAACACACAAAAAAGTGATGAAATTGTCACTTTTTTTAAAAAAGTAACACAATGTCACTTTTAAAAGTGTTGCGTCATCTTTTTATTAAATACATACAATTTATCTTTTATTAAAAATGATGTTTGTTACTAAAAAAGTGATAGAAATTTCAAGAAGGCGATTGAAAAAAAGTGACAAATACTAAAAATGTGACAAACATTCAAAAAAGTGACATAAATTTTTAAAAAAGTGACTAATTTAAAAAAATAACACATTAAAAAAGTTGCACACATTAAAAAAAAGGTGACAAACACTTACAAAATAAAAAAAAAATTGTGCTCGTATTGAGACTTTTAATCAGTGACACTGTTCAAGAGAATCCAGTCAAATACACAGAGAAGAATAGAATTTACATGTCGAGCTCCTTGAGCCCATTAGCAATCATAATCAGGCATGTGATTGAATCCTCATTCATTTTCTGTCCAGCAAAACTCGATTTTTCACTCGTACCCAGTGATTCCTTCCCGCCTTGCCTCCATTTCCAACACACGCTGCTTGCCCTGTATACAACAAAATAAAAATTAGCTCAAATTTAAAGAATATCATCAAAAGGAAAGAAGAATTAACATACTGAACCAAATCTTTGAAGCAAGTCAATAGAAAAAATATGTGGGCTAGATCTGGGCGCTGAACTTTGCTAGAGTTGTACTTTTCTACTCCTTCAGAAGGGTTTATATACCCATGGATAAAAACCACAACTTCAGCATTCAATGATTAAGAACATTGTTTTGATATACAGAATGTGGATTTAGCAGAATGATGTATGAAGGTGAGTGATGTGTGGGTTGCCGTTGATTTGTGAACGGCGAAGATCGGAAAAGATGGTTTATCTTTTGAACTTTTAGGGAAGTTTGTCTTCTGGAACGAGAATTGGGGATCTGATTTGGGGGGTTTTGACTTTTAGGACGTATTAATTACGTGGTAAGTAATTTATTTAATTTCAAAGTGTATTAATCAATTTGGTTAATTTAATAGAGTAGTGGGCCTAATTTACCCTAAAAACAAAAGGGGTACTTACAAAAATACCCTTAAAATTAGGGATGTTTTGAAAAATCATATGAAAGGTTTTTAGGAAGTATAAAATACTGTGTAAAATGAAAAAAGTGACACAATGTTATTTTTTTTTTATAAAAATTGTCACTTTTTTTTTTTAAAGTCACACAATCTCAAAAAGTGACAAAACTCAAAAAAAGTGACATACACACACACACTCTCAAAAAGTGATACAAATTCAAAAAAGTGACAAATTCAAAAAAAATGACAAATACCAAAATAACACCATCCATTTATGCAGCACCAGTAATCATGTTCTTAAAATAATCAGAACGTTCATGACAATCCACTTGCTGATTCTATTAGAAAAATATAACATATTATTTCATTTTTTTATCTTCTTAAAAAGTGATAAAAACTTAAAAAGTGACAAAAAACTAAAAAAAGTGACACAATGTCACTTTTATAAAATTGACGAGCAACTTTGACATCTCTAGATGGTAATATATAAAATTAAGTGAGTGACAATGTGATACAATCTCACTTAATAAAAAAATGATTTTGTTAGTCAAAAAGTAACCAAAAAATCAAAAAAGTAATAGAAAATGGTGACAAACACTATAAAAAGTGACCGAAACTCAAAAAAAGTGACAGAACTTAAAAAAAGGCAGTAGCTAGTTAGCAATCAAGAATGGGGGGCGGAAAATGGAAAACAAATATTTCCCCCTATATATCCATAACGTTAATTGTGCGGAACACTAATCAAAACCTTAGATTCAGTTTAATAAAGTGACAGAAATTAAAAAAGTGACGACTAAAAAAAAGCGACAAAACACCAATCAAAACTTTAGAATTAATTCAATAAAGGGACATAAATTTTTAAAAATGATAAAAACTCAAAAAAGTGACAACTCTCAAAAAAAGTAATGAAACCCCGATCACTTTTTTGGGTGAATTGTATCACTTTTTAATAAAAGTGATATTGTATCACTTTTTAATAAAAAAGTTTAGTGTAATGTCACTTTTAATATCACTTTTTAATAATAAAAAATAACGTATAATATCACTTTTATTAAAAAGTGAAGTGAAATATAATGTCACTTTTATTACAAATTGATATTTGTCACTAAAAAAGTTACATAAATTTAAAAAAAAGTAACAAACAATAAAAAAATGTGATAGAAAAGATGACCAACACTAAAAAGGTGACATGAATTAAAAAAAAAAAGTGACAAACGTTCAGAAAAGTGACAAAAAGTTAAAAAAAATGCAAACATTCGAAAAAGTGACCAAATATGATTTTTTTTTGAATTGTGCAACGTAAGCTTCAAATTAATGCATCAAACTCCACATTACAGTTTCATAAGTTTGGAAGTGGGATCCTAACGTCTACTAAAGCCTTATTCTCAACAAATTGCATGTTTGCCCTTTTCGTGAATCCATTTAATTCTGTCATAGTTGTAATAATTCCCAAAGGTAAAACAATCAAACCTTCTAGAGATAAGTTGCTTGTCATACAGATTTATATCATAACATATAGAATGGCTCGACACAAACAAAATTAAGCTATCTAGAGAAAATAAACTTAAAAGTTGTGTTTTCAATAAATTGAGAGTTCAACTTGTTTATGTCATAAGATTTTACAAATCTTTATCGTCCAACCGTAACCAAATTTATCCATTGTTTCTTGGTTCAAACACTGCTAATTGAAGAAAACTTGTCCTCTTGTTTCTTGGTTCAAAACCCATTGCATAGGGATTCTTGATTTAGCCTTAGAGTAAATCAAGAATTCTATTTATATTCCTGCAGATCTTGTTAGTACAGATTAAAAGCTTAGCTGTGAAAAAGTGAGTAGTATTATGAAGAAGATGGGTTAGGTTGAAATTAGAGTTTTATAGGCTTTAGTGGGGGTGTGCTCGCCTCTTTCTGTTTAAAGTGATGGAATTTGTAAGGTTGAATGGCAAAGACTTTTGAGATAAGCAGCAGATATTATAGAATGAGAAGAAAGAGGAGAAGAGTGAGAAGCAGCAGCAGAAAAAAGCCAATCTCTGAAAATAAGCAAAAGTTGTTTTAAAAAAAGCTGGAACAAGAAAAGAAAAACAAGGGCCTGAGTCGGATCATCTGAGGAATCCTCATCTTTATCCTAACTAGAACCCAAGTTGTTAGAATCTCAAGAAATGTAGAAGAAGAGAAAGAGGAAAAAACCACCACCGTCGCCGCCACCAGGAGGAGGAAGAACAACCACAACCAGTAGCACCGCCGTCGTCTCATGGCCATCACCAGCTCCATCAGTTTTTAGCGTTTTTCTAGCAAAATTAGCTGTCAAAGAATTATCGATGATTATAGATTGTACATGGTTTAGGGATTTGGGGGATTTTATAACGTATTAATTACGTTCTTAAATGTCTTAATTAGTTAACAGAGTATTAATCAAATAAGTTAATTTTTTAGGGTATTGGGCATAATTTTCCCTTTTTTAAATGGGAAAATTATCTCAAAGCCCTCCTCTAAATGTTCAATTTCAAAAATCAAATTTTAATAGTTTTGTTTTCAATAATAAGATCATAATTATCTCTTATATATATATAAATAATTTACACATACATATTATATACCTACAGACTACAGTTGTGAACCCTTGTACCATCCTACCCAACCATACCCCTCCTCCACAACTTGTAGAAAACACTCACTCTCTCCATAATTGAAAAAAACTTTTGCAGAAAACAAACTCTCTCTCTCTCTATAAAATATATATCTCACATCATATACTAATTAAACTTTATCTCTCTATCATTTCCCTCTCTACCCACCCATCTCTACCTTCTAATCAAATTGATAGAAGCTCATGATAGTAATAGATGTGGCATGATGTGGAGATGTCGGAGAAGGTGGTTCACGACCGTGAGGCTCACTGTCGACACTGGAAATTGAGACTGAAATGTGTGTGTTCGGCTAGGTATGAAGAACGGCCCACGAGCTCGTAACCTCACGAGTCGAGCCGAGCCCACGAGCTTTTTTTTAAAGAACTTTTTTAATTTTTTTTACTTTTTTCTTCACATTTTTACGAACCCACGAGCCGACTCGTACCTACGAGCCGTTTGCGAGCTCGACAAGGGCGAACCCCCGGCTCAGCTCGGGCTCATCTCGAATCCCGAGCCGTCCATGGGTCGAGCTTTGACGAGTCGACAAGCTACTCGACCATTTTGCCACCCCTAGGTGATGTTGCCCAAAAAACAGTCCGCAGCTACTGATTTTTGGCCCGACTTTTGGTGCGTTTGGGGCTGTATTCGGATGGAATATTGGTTGGCGTTTGGGACCTTTTTTTTAGATATGTTTTCATTATTTCAATTATTTCAAACTATATGTCTTCAAAATAATGCAGTTTAGTCCTTTATACAAATTTATTTGTGCAGTCCATGTTGTCTTCAATTCAATTCAAACCCTTCAATTTCTAAAGTATAGAATTTGATTCCATATTTCCTGATTCCCTCCAATGGCCTATTTGTCCTTCTTCCTTTTCCAATTGCTTCGAACCAGGTCCAACATTGAAGCAAACGAAAACTAACCCAAATTAAGTAGAATTTAATATTTTGACGACATAAAAGATTAAGTAACATGGCTCGAATAAGTGCACAAAATGCACTTATCATCTATCTACAATTTTATTTAGTTATTGAATTAGTTTAATTTCCGGGTTGACGTCGGTTTAACCTTGGCTCGACCATTTGATCATTGACCTATTCTTTCTCCGGGTCAATAGTCGGTTCGATTTTTAAAACATTAATTACACCTGTTATAATACAATTGATATTACAAAAATCATAAAAAAAATAACTGCAGTCCATTAAGATTTAAAGAATATTAAAAAAATTCCATAAATCATCCAAACTTGATTGTGAAATATTCATAATATTGTAAGAATTAAAAAATAAAATTTTGATGCTGAAAATTGCCATTGATTACCATAATACACGTGAAGGTAACATAAGAAAAGTATAAATACAACCAAATCCTAGCCAGATTCCTAGCATTATGAATGACTTCTGCTATACATACAAGATTCGTATAATCTCTATATTCTTGTATAAATACACATGAAAGAACTACGAAATACAACACATTTCAATTAGAGTGTTTATTGTTTAAAGTTAATATCTAGTACAAATGGATGCACGTTTTCTCGCCTCATTACTCGTACTAGTATTGATAACAGGATCATCAGCCGTTGGATAAGAAGGTTCGAAGCGGGCGGATATCATGTAGGGATTATACAGGCCCCAAAACACAAAGTAATACAGAAATAGAGATGAACACAAATTCTTTTTTTGCCCTAAGGCCCAGATGTTCACCCCAAAATTAGAGCTAGCCACTCGTTGAACATTCACCGAAGTGATTAACGCTCCAATCCACTAGAAACCAACAATATATCAAAATCAAGGTTACAATACAACAGATCCACAAAAGATCAGCCCTCAGACCCAAAAATCGCTTATAAAACACTCAGAAAATACGATTACACCAAGTAACCAAAGGTTACTGCCCACCGAAGAACAAAAAACCCACCTAAGCCTTAATCAAACACTAGATCTCACCAAGAAACATCTAGATCAAATATTACAGGCAAAAATCAAAGGTTTTCAGAGAGAGAGAAACGAGAGAGCCAAATAGTAAACCCTAGAATGATCTCGAACATCGAGAGAAATGAAGACACTGGCCAAAATAATATCAAAAGGTAGAAGCATCCAACGGTCGTAGCTCAACCATGTGTCACAATCTCAGCCCTTTTTGAGATAAGTGATGAATTGGGCTACCGGGTTGCACTCCCATGGGCTGACCATCTCACAAATAGTAATGGGTACATCAAAGGGCCCAAATATAATAGAATTGGGCTACTACAATATTGGGCCAAATTGTTAAACACCAAGTTTACAATCTCCACCTTGATTGACAATTTGGGTTTCATAGTGATTGAAGGTTAACTCCTACCTCAGCTTCATTTGCTCTAGGTACCTGCAAAAGTATTAGTTAGTAATGACATTTAGGAGATTTAAACAATCCCTAAATTTGTATAAAGGAAGAATCTTAGTACCCATGTCTGTAGGATTACACTCAGTAGAGATTTTATCAATCTTCATGATTCTTTTTTCTAAAACATCTCTTATGAAATGAAATTTAACATCAATATGTTTTAGATCTATCATGAAACATAGGATTTCTACTTAAGTGGATTGCAGACTGATTGTCAGAAAATATTACAGCATTATTTTCAGAAAAACCAATTTCATTTAGCAAATTTTTCAACCATATACCTTCCTTCACAGCATCAGTGGCTGCAATGTATTCAGCCTATGTAGAGGATAAAGCTACAATCTTTTGTAGCTGAGATTTCCAACTAATGCATGAACCATTTAAAGTAAAAACATATGCAGAAATTGATTTTCTATTATCACAGTTACCAGCAAAATCAGAATCAATAAAACCTTTTAAATTAATTCCAGTTTTACTTTTACTAAACATAAGCCCTAAATGAGAAGTGTTCTTCAGATATCTAAATAGCCATTTCATATCTTCCCAATGATATTCACCTGTGTTGCTCATGTATCTACTCAAAACATTTATAGCAAAAGCAAAATCAGGTCTGGTACAAATCATAACATACATAACTGACCCAACAGCATTGGCATATGGAACCTTTTCCATTCGAGTCCTTTCTATATCAGTTTTAGGACATTGTTCATATGAGAACTTAAAGTGACTGCCAAGAGGTAAAGTGACTTCCTTGGCATTATCCATAGAAAATTTGCATAACAATTTTAAAATGTAAGACTGTTGAGTAAGAAACAGATTATAACATCTCATGTTTCTCCTAATTTCCATTCCTAGAATCTTTTTAGCTCTCCTAGGTCTTTCATTTCAAATTCTTGTTTCAGTTTTTTCTTAATCATGTTAATTTCAGATATATTACACCCAACAAGTAACATATCATCAACATAATGCAAAAGATAGTAGGAATCAGGGCCACCACTGCCCTTGTAATAAAAGCATGGATCATATTCACTTCTATTAAAATCAAGTCCTTTAATAAAAGTATCAAACCTGATATACCATTGTCTTGGGGCTTGTTTCAAACCATAGAGTGATTTTTGTAAAAGACATACAAGATTTTCCTTACCCTTTTTTTCAAAACCTTTAGGTTGAGACATGTAAATTTTTTCATCCAAGTTACCATGTAAGAAAGCAATTTTAACATCCATTTGTTCTAATTCAAAATCAAATTGAGATACAATAGAAAGCAAAACTCTTATAGAGGTGTATTTGACTACATGAGAGAAAATTTCGTTGTAGTCAATTCCTTCCCTTTGGTTAAAGCCCTTAGCAACTAATCTAACATTAAATCTTACATTCTCAGCTCGATAGTCCCTTCTTTTACCTTAAAAATCTATTTACAGTCAATAACCTTTCCCCCTTTAGGTTTATTGACTAAGATCCATGTCTTATTCTTGGCTAGTGAGGTCATTTCATCCCTTATAGCAGCAAGCCACAAACTTGCATGTTTTCCTCACATGGCCTCTTCATAAGTGTTGGGCTCACTATCTAGAAAGTTCTAAACATTAAAAGCTGTAAAAAAAATCAGAATCATTGTATCTAGATGGAGGTCTAACATCTCTTCTGGTTCTATCTCTTGCAAGATGGTAATCTTCTAAGGGGTTTTCAGGTTGGTTTGAAGGTAAGTCAGCAGGTTCAGTCTCATTGATAAGTTCAGTTTCATCAGTCATTGTCTGATCAGGCTCTACCTCAAACTGATCATTATTACCAGAGATTAAATATGTCTGGAATAGTTTTGTTTCTAAAATTGTTTTGTTTTGATCAGTTTCAGGTGTTGCAGAAACATTTCCTATAATGCAGGGCATGTCAACCTCATTGAAAACAACATTCCTACTGATGGTGACATTGTAACCTCCTAAGGATTTCAACCATACCCTATAACCCTCAATACCTTCTCCATATCCCAGAAAAATTCCTTTAACAGACCTAGGCTCCAATTTTCCCTTATTCTGGTGAACATAGGCAGCACAGCCAAAGATTTTCAATTTAGAATAATCTACAGTATTGCTATTCCAGATATGATCAGGGGTATCAAATTTTAAGGATTTAGTAGGACATTTTTTTTATCAGATATGAAGCAGTTTTTAACTACTTCTCCCCAGAATAGTTTTGGTAGGCCAGAACTTATCAGCATACATCTGACTTTTTCCAACAGAGTCCTATTCATCCTTTCAGCAAGCCCATTCTGTTGGGGAGTATAGGTGACAGTCTTATGTCTAAAGATCCTATTAGCTTTGCAGAAATTATCAAACTCTTCATTGCAAAATTCAAGGCCATTATCAGTTCTAAGTACTTTAACACTTTTATTCACTTGATTTTCAATAAGAGTTTTCAATTCTACAAAGTTCTTGAAGGTATCAGATTTATTTTTCAAAAACATCACCCAACTTTTCTTTGAAAAATCATCAACAATAAGCAAATAATACTTAAAACCAGATTATGTGCACATAGATATTGGTCCCCACAGATCAGCATGTAAATAATCAAGAATAGACTTGGACTTGTGAATGCCTGAACCAAAAGGTAATTTCTTTTGTTTTCCAAATAAGCAATGTTCACAAAATAGCATTTTTTCTATTCTTTCATTCCCTAAAAGACATTGTTTCTTAAGAATATACAAATTCTTATCATTGATGTGTCCAAGTCTTTTATGCCAAAGTTCAAATTGATTAGACTGTGAGACTGTAGCAGTAACATATTTATTTTGTAAAGGTGAGGCTTACATGGTATAAATCCCATTGGCTTTTCAACTTGAATGACTTGAGCAAAATCCCTTTGAAGTGTTAAATTACATTTATTTATGTTGGTATTAAAACCTTCATCATCAAGGTTCTTAAAGATATGAAATTCCTCTTTAGGTCTGGAATGTATCTAGTTTTATTTAAGATGAGTACATTCCCATTTTTCAGTTTCAAAATAGTTTTCCCAATGCCCTTTATTTTGCAAGAAAAGTCATTTCCCATTATCACTTGTCCCCTATTAACTTCAACTAAATCATTAAATAATTCTTTGTAAGGTGTCATGTGAAAAGTACACCCAGAATCAAGGATCCAATCTGTTTTCGTTGAAGGTTGACAGGTCACATAGATTTGTCCATTGGTGACTGCAACCTCTTCATAGGCCACTACAACTCCACCATCAACATTGTTGCTATTTTTCAGTTCATTTAACATTTTGTGACAATCTTTTATAAAGTGTCCTAGTTTTCCAAAAAAATAACATTTCTTTCCATTTGCCTCATTATTGCTCTTGTTGAATTTGGATTTACCACTATTAAAATTTCCAGAAAATTTCTTAGGTTTTCCAAAACTTTTATTTGAAAAATTATTATTGTTAATTTTTGAAAAATTATTTCCTTTGACATTGTAGCCAACTCCATTTGAGGAGGTTTTTAAATCACTTTTGTATTCAAGTTCCTCATTTCTTAAGGATGAAACAATAATATCAACAGTGATAGTGATTCTCCCATATTCAAGGGCATTTTTCAAATCTTTGTACATTTTAGGTAGAGCAGATAATAAGGCTACAGATTTTTTATCATCAGATAGCTTCTTACCACTATTGGTGAGATCTTGAGAAAGTTTATTAATTCTATCAAGATTGTTTTCAAGGTCACAGTTGGGTTCAAATTTGAACTGAAAAAATTGTTTCCATAAGAAACATTTGTTGGGAAGTGACTTAGTTTGGTATAGTGATTCAAGTTTCCCCCAAATTTCAGCTGCAGTCTCAATCTCTTCAACCTCTCTAATGACACTATCAGATAAATGCAAAAAAAATAGTGCTCCATGTAGTCTCTACTTGTTCAATTCTCTTAGTGTCAGCCACTTCATCCCCCCAGGATTCATTAAGAGCCTTAGCACATTTAAAATGAATTAATAGAGCCTTCATTTTTCTACTTCAGAGAGTAAAGTCTCCTTTCCCATTCCAAATCTCCACCTCAACCTTAGTACTACCCATAGTGAAAATGCAGACGAGGCAGTAAAGTATGATGCAGTGCAGGCAGAGAACATAGAAAAACTAATGAGACACCCACAGATAAAATAAATGATGCAAAGTTTATGTATATCTCGCAAGTGTTCACAGTTCAAAATAATCAGTCAGACTGGTAACAAGTTAACACAAACTTAATCAGTCAACAATAATAGGCGACAGATAAGAGTAATGAATTTCAGGTAATCTTAGAAGAATCGTTAACCCCAGTTCCCTCAGATTCTAGGGTTTTCAGAAGAAATCCTAGACAAAGGAAGATCCAGGAGGGTTCAACCAAGAGATCCAAATTATTGTTCGAAAAAAATAACAATATAGGGTTAGAAACTCGTTACCAAAGTCCTCTGATGAAGAATGTAAAATAGTGAAAACCAGAACTATTTTACCAATCTGCCAAGGATGCGAACCAGATAATTTCTGGTAAAAGATCTTTAGGATCAGGAGACACGTTCACCAAGAACAGCAAGAAATAGTTTCAGATCAGAAGATCGAAGTGCTCTGATACCACTGTAGGGATTATACAGGCCCCAAAACACAAAGTAATACATAAATAGAGATGAACACAAAGGATTTTTTAGCCCAAAGGCCCGGATGTTCACCCAAAAATTAGGGCTAGTCACCCGTTGAGCATTCACTGAAGTGATTAACGCTCCAATCCACTAGAAACCAACAATATATCAAGATCAAGGTTACAATACAACAGATCCACAAAGGATCAGCCCTAAAACCCAGAAATCTCTCATAGAACACTCAGAAAATATGATAACACTAAGTAACCAAATGTTACTGCCCCATCGAAGAACAGAAAACCCACCTAAGCCTTAATCAAACACTAAATCTCACCAAGAAACATCTAAATTAAAGATTACAAGCGAAAACCAAAGGTTTTCAGAGAGAGAAACGAGAGAGCCAAAGATTAAACCCTAGAATGATCTCGAACATCTGAGAGAAATGAAGAGACTGGCCAAAATAATATCAAATGGTAGAAGGCTCCAACGGTCGTAGCTCAACCATGTATCACAATCTCAGCCCTTGAGATAAGTGATGAATTGGGCTACCGGGTTGCACTCCAATGGGCTGGCCATCTCACAAATAGTAATGGGTGCATCATGGGGCCCAGATATAATAGAATTGGGCTACCACAATATTGGGCCAAATTGTTAAACACCAAGTTTACAGATCACTTTTCCAAATCCATGCTTTAAAAAGTGCAATCATGAGAATTATTGTACTTGCTTAGTTAAAGCGAAGGATCATCTCGTATGTTGTAAGTATTGTAGATTAAGTTGTGGCCTGAAAATTGATGGATGTGAGAATCTGCCAATTGGGCCACCTTGTCCTTGAGATCACGAATCAAATTCTAGTAGTGCTAAGTGGTTGCAGCCATGCAATTGCTTTTTCGTTATTATTATTTACTTGAGCTAGTTGTGATCGCGTGTCTTATTAATATAAAAAATAAATAAAGTACAGATTAGAACCTCCACAGCAGCGGAGGTTCAGCACCAGCTTGTTCGCCTTTGAAGGCAAGTTGTGTAAGACTTAGTACTATGGCTCGACAAGCACGAATAAATAAAGGAGTATTTTGAAGAATGTCCACAATTAAGGGTGTGAGTTGAAAAGTGTCCAATTTTCAAATTTAATACTAAAGTGTCTATTATGCCCTTAATGAAAAAAAAACGGACATTTGAATCTCTACGTATTCTCGACATTTAAAATGTCATTCTCGACATTTGAATCTCGTTTTATATTTCAATAGTACACACTTCAAATCACAATATTAAATGTTCTCGACATTTCAAAACGTCATTCTCGACATATTAAATTTCTAGAAGGACATTTCATTTCAAACATGACATTTCTCTACACTTGAAATGTCGTTCTCGACATTTTTGTGTTAATGCAAAAAAATAGCATTAATTGTGATTTGACATCTTGTCATTTGCAATAAATGGAGCAGGTTATGTGTCAAGATTTCATTAGCCCATATTTTTTTGCAAAAATGTCCATTTTATTGTCCTTGAATGAAATCATAAATTGTTGACCATAGGTATTTTGGTCTAAAATATACCAAAATGGTCTTTTTGCAAGGATTTTTGAAAGTTCCCATTTTGCAAGTGGCTATAAGAAAGTGGACATTTCTTGCAATTTCCACATAAATAAAATATAATACATGAGATCCATGGGTCCAGCTGGCCCACCTTAGGACTGGCCTACGGGCCAATACGGTCAACGAATAAATGTGAGCTTTCATGTCAAAAAATTCAGGTAAACTTATGTACACATGTAATCATGGTATTCTAGGCTTGAACTGACGTGATCACGATTACCTAATAGTTCAAGTTATATGTGATCATGAAAAATATTTTCGCTATTATTATTATTTAAATACCATTAACCAACACTGGTGTCATCAATTTAGATTTTAATAAATTTTAAAAGTCTTAAATTTAGGAGTTCTCAATTGAGATTTTAATGAGTTTTATTAAATTTCATTGAAATCCTCTAAAAGCTAGGTATTCTCAATAGCTCGTGTATCTATAAGAATTTCATTAATAGATGGATTTTAAAGAGTTAATTAAATAGTCAATGCACATTTCACTTCGGTTACTATTTGGTCGCTCAGAAATAAAAAGTTACCAATTACTCACCCACTTTTAGACAAAGTTATCCATCCATCACCCATTTAAAATACATCCATCCACACGGACAAAAAAAAAATGGCAGATGAAAATCAAACATGGACATAACGGTGTTAAATATTTTGATAGCGTGGACCAAAATCAATTAAAATAGATTTTTCCTTCCAAATTTTCCATAGCATTTCTCTTCAAAGCACGATGCAATTCTTTGGACATCTCCACAACATTATTCAATTCTTCCCTACATCAAACCCAAACCACCCCAAATCAAGAAACGATTGCATATTGAACTCCATTTTGAGAAATCCCCAAATCCATATGAACCCATAAATTCCTTTACACGCCCCACAAATGGCAAACAACCTTATTATTGAAGATGGAATCTTGGAGACAGCATATAAGGGACCACTAGAAGGTAATATTTTAAAACATTTTTGAAAGAACACTTTTAGAACATTTATTGGACCACTTTTGGGACACTTTATCAATCACTTTGTTTTTGGAATATTACGTGTATTGAACCGGGACACATTGGATATTCATTTATGTTTATTGCGACACTTTCTCAAAATTTAGCAATACTAACATTTTCATGGCTTCATACTGTCTATATGTAATTTCCCAGAAGTTCAATTACTGAATGTAGTACTATTTGACATGATCAATTGGATCATCACTAGTTCAATAATGATGCGAAATTAAAAAAAAAATAAAAATTCAAAATAGATATTCAATGAAGAACTAGAAAATTCTTCAATCCAATGAAATCATATATGATGTTTATTTTTTTTCATGGAAATCGATCATTAGTCATCACTAGCTAAAACAATGACTGAATTTGTAGCATCACCAAATCTAGATACCTAGAACTTGAAGTATTATCATTTCGTTCTCTTTTTAAAATCATAAATGTGGAAAACGATTAAATTTTTCTTTGAAATAATAAATATCAATGACTTATTATTTTAAATTAATTTGTTCTTAATAAAATATAGAACAATTAAATTGAATGTTAATTTTAATTACAAAAACAAATTCAACATTTAAATATGATATTATTGGGTCCGTATCACCACAAGTCATCATATCGAATCATCTTGTTTTCATCATCTGAAAAGTGGAGAGTGATAACGTGGAATGAGCTAACGCTCAATAAGCAAATCTTACGTATATGATGCAGGCTTATAATGTGCATACGAATTACTTTAAAATAAGAAGCATTTCTCAATATGTATTCCCTTTCTTTCAATTCTTTAAAAAATTAAAATTGACTTGTAAACTCACTTGGTGTAACGCCTAACCAATTAGAATGTAGTGAGCAATTATTATTTGGAACCCGGTCAAGTTCTACCGGTAGTACCTCAAAGCGATTAACATTAACACAGTCATTGAACATTAGTCGGGTGCGTCAATCCCCACGCCCCATTTCCTACTCACACATTTTATTGCATAAACATACACCTCGTAATAAAACATCCGAGCTACATATCTTTAAAATCATTCCTTGACTCATGACATTTGGAAACTTTTTATTTCTTGAAATTTCATGTATACTTATGAATGCATTGATGTGCATGAATATGTCATGAGAAACATTAATGATATAAAACGTAATAATCAAATATCAAATTCACATAATAATAATTTTCGGTAACACATTTATACATTTAATGATGTAACGTACGCATGAAGACAATGGAAGGTTTACTTTCCTGAAATGCTTAGCAATGTACTTTTTTATATAATAAGTAGAGATGTCCCTAATTGCCGGTGAGATCAACATGTCAGGGATCCTAAACCATTACGACTTATGTAGGAATTCAAACATACTCAATTCTTATTTGTTAATGTCTATATTGAATAGTTAGGAAGAAACATCAACATGTATAAATTTAAAGGTGTACAAAAGGAACTACATGAATTAACTACAGTTAACAACCATCAAGGTTGACACTTGATTTCCATTCTCACTTTCTGGTGACACATAAATCACTAATGCAAAACTCCTATTGATGCAGTAAACTATACTAATTGGTCCTAGGAATTAAGGTAAACACAAATGCTATATCAAATACCAATTTCTATAAGATTAAGGTTGAACCATTTATAATTTCAGGTGTAGCATTCATACTGTACAAATGATTAAATCCTATTTTAGAAACAATTTTGCCCAAGAAAAGTCAAAGAGCCAATTTTATTTACTAATTATTACATTTTATTAGCACATAACTTATGACAATTGCTTATTTATAAGAATCCAATTCCATTCCATTTAACCCACTAATTAACAGCATATACATTGACATCGTTGAAGTTGATTAATAACTATGAAACAATTATTCATTTATCTTTGAGAGGATAAATTATCGCTTAGAAAAACATATGATAAAATTGATTCATAAAAAGCTCAAACCAATAATTAAAATTCGTAATTTAATATAGAATTGTGCTACTTGTACATCACCCCTTACATAAGGGGTGACATAATGCACAAGTGGCCCCTCCTCATTGGAGGGGAGCAGAGGCCCACATGTGGAGCCGAGGTGCCCCTCCAATGAGGAGGCGCCACTTGTGCATTATGTCACCCCTTATGTAAGGGGTGATGTACTCATAGCAAGACTCTTTAATATAACATGACTTCACTGATAGCAATCAAGAGAATGAAGCACAGTGCTCGGATTTCATCTATAATTCTTGATTTAAATAAATGAAGGAATATAATCTACAATGTAATGGCAAAGTAAGATATAAATTCTAATACCTTATTATGATGTGCAAGACCCAATTCTAGAAGATGAATGATTTTATTTCTTTTAAAATTTGGCATTGTTTTTCGACGTACATAGGTATATGTAAATATGTGTGCAAAATAGAAAACTTTTGACTACCAACCTTATGGCATCTATTTTGTGCAAATTATTAAGAAAGTAAAACCCCTCATTTGTAATTAAGTTAATTAATTCTTTAATTGATTTAATGTCAAAAAATATATTTGAATATTATAAATATTAAAAGTACAAAATTTACCTTATAAGAAGAGAAAATCTTCTAATAATGTCTAGGTTCAATTTAAGGTAAGCTTGAGGCATAAATGAATATGTCATATGATCAAATTTCTATTTTATCATAATGGTATGCCTATTAAATTTAATTTTACTTAGCACGTTAATTGACTAGGATGAATGTGGAGCCCCTGAAATAAAAATTTAATTATTTTAGGTGCTATATTTCATAAAAAATAAAATAAAATTGGGAGACTAAAGTGATTTATGTATTAACTTCAAATTTTGGGCTAAATATTTAGATATTGTTAAAGTGATGAAAAGTACATCAATATGGGGCTCGTTGGATATATCGTAATTAATTGTGTATATTAGACTCGAGAAAAAGTTGATTCGAATAAGCAAAATCTAAGTTATCGAAGTTTAAAATGTCATTTATTTAGTATTTGAATAAATTTGGTTTCCTAACTCTAAAGGATGACAGCCACGTGAGAGAGAAAGTATTTTTCTTTTAATTTTGAATGGGATAATTACAAAACATTATAATCTTGAGTGAAATATTTTCTTTCAGAACACGACACTTCAACTGCCAAGTACACTAGAATTCTTGTGTTTGTCCTATGTATATATGCATATACATGGCATAGAAGCAGAGGTAGAAAAAAAATAATGTTTGGAACGTGATTTTGAATTTTATCTTGCAAACAAGTTTCAATCTAACGAGGTAGGATTACGAGGTACAAGTTGTTTGTCTCGTTTAATTTATTTTTTTCATGTTGATCAATATTATGCTAATGAAAGTTATGATATGATATGATATTAATATGTATGTTATGGCCATCCGGTACTAAAAATATAATATTTATTGAGCTCTTGCCGGTTTCTAAAGATATAATATAACGATATAATATTTTTGAAGCATATTTAATATTTTTATTCGAGATTGCACCATTATTTGTGTCCTACTGAGTATGCTCATGTACTCACCATTTTTCATACCTCTTACATATTAGAACGGATCGTTGGATGGCGAGCAATGAGTTGCAATCATTGTGCTTGGATCCATTGGACTTAATAAATTAAATTCGGTGTAACATGACTATAGATTTTATTTGCAGTAATTGCTTTAGTTTTATTATTATAACATGTTTTATTTGGTTATTTTTTCATATGTCTATTTAATATTGGTGGAGTCAAAAAATATTTCATGTTATGATGTTTGAAATATTTATTTAATTGCGAAATGAATAAGATATGGCGTAAAAAGTTCTTGATTTTTTTAGAATATGGAATTATTTTATATAACAGTGAGTAAACTAACTTTACATAATTTTATATAATCGCATGCCTTTGTTTAAAAAAAAAAAAAAGTTAAATGAAACTTTTAGTAACGATTTAAATATAAAAAAATTTGGGTCGTTATAGTTTGATGTTAGAGAGCAAGTTTAAATTTTTTGTAAACTCGTTTGGGGAAAAAAAAAAAGTGAACAGTGCACGTTGAACAATGATGCCGTCATTGTTCACGTGAACAATGTTTGTCATTGTTCATGTGACTGTGACCGAGAGAGAGAAAAAAAACAAGGATTGTGTCATTGTTCACATAAACAATGACGTGAACAGTGAAATTTTTATCATTATTTTAAATTATTTAGCATGAGACCATGTGCATTGTATAATATATTTTTATCAACATAAAAATGTGAATTATATAATATATTTAGGGCATGACAAATTATGACAAAGAAAAATGTGACTATATTGAATAGGTAGTCGAGCTCATGTTGCATGCTCCATTCTGAACAGTGGGAAATTATTATTTACTTACTATTTATTATTATACTTATATAAGAATGTGATATTAATTTTAATTATTATGTGTAATTAATATCTGTGATTAGCCTTAACCTTGTGTAATATTTGTTAATAATTAATAATTTTTCTAAAAGATATAAATTTTAAAAATGATGAATTTTTTTTTTTTAAGTTCTTGATATATAAGAATACAAAGGATCTTTGGCACTCAACGACCAACCATAGACTACCCTCCGATGAAGGTACGTAAAGAGGTAAGAAGAAGAATTTATTCAAAATTTTTGTATAACTTATATATTTTAAATTGACTACTTTTAAATTTTAAGACATGCACATTTTTTCTCGCAAAACTCGTGATATTTATTATGATAATATAGGTATAATATGTTAGATTTAGTACTAGTATATGAAAAGTGACTTAATATTAATTTTTTGGAAATGACACCACATATTCACATGAATTTGATGCGTGATTTATTGCGATCGGTACAAGAGTTGAGCAGGCAGAATCAAACACCTCCATCACAAAATGCACCGCCACGGCAAAATGTACCTTCATTTGTCCCAGAAGCTGTCTCAGTAGTTGTGCAGTTTCATAGGTATAAGCCTCCTACTTTTGACGGAGGTTCCGACCCACTGGTTATTGAGGAGTGGAATAGAGGTATGGAGTGCATCTTTCGACATATTGCTTGTACGGATGCACATAAAGTACTATGTGCAGAATTTATGTTTATTGGAGCAGCCAACTACTGGTGGGATCCTGTCTTACGTACTAGGACCGAAGAGAAGCAGTGTAACCAGACTTGGGAGCAGTTTAGGGATGAGGTGATGGCAGATTATTTCCCACATGCTTTAAGATACTTCAAGAAATCAGAGTTTCTGCAACAAGACAGGGAGACGTGTTGCTTACTGATTACGAGAGGCAGTTTGAGCAGCTCTCAAGGTATGCCCCGTACTTGGTAGATACAGAAGTTAAGAAGATCGGAAGGTTCAAAAATGGACTACACCCGAAGATCGACATGATCATTATGTCTCATCATTTCACTTCATATCGTGAAATATTGGAGAGGGCTCATGTTATTTCATATCAAAGGACTACATTTGAGCAGTATGCCTAGCAGGACAAGGAGTCATTGGAAAAAAGAAAGTGGAATGATCAAAGCAAGGACATGCATTACTGGCAGAATAAAAGACCAACCATATGAGTTCATATCGGTGGGACGAGTAAAAGTATTACACCTTGTCCTAAGTGTAATAAACTCTACAAGGATGAATGCTTGCTTGGGAAGAACGTGTGTTTTCGATGTGATAAGTCAGGACACATTGTTTTAAACTGTACTGAGCCTCCAAAGAAGAAGGATGATGATCGAGACAACAACAAGAAATGGAAAGCCCAAGTTTTTATACTAAATCAACATGAGGCGGAGAAGGATCCGAATGTGATAACATGTATTTTATTATTATTTGTAGTACCTGTTTATGTTCTTGATTTTGCATCCTCTGTTGCTAAGTCTAACACTATAATTATGAAATAGATATTCTATTATTATCTGATGTACCTGCTTACGTACTTTTTAACTCTGGGGCTACAAATTCTTTTATCTCTGCATCATTCGTTCATAGGTCTAACTTTGCATGTATGAAAATGAATAATGACTTAGCCCCGTTTGGTATACATTTTGAAGGTAAGAATGCATTTTTACTGTTGATATGATGGGAAACATATGGTTGAAAAAGAAGGAAAAATTATTGATGGGATGGAAAATATTATTTTATTGAAGAAAGTGTGGTTGAAAATGAGTAGAAAAATGAGAATGAAAAAAATAATGTGGACCAAATAGGGCTTTAGAAGTTAGCATCCATTTAGGAAGAACTCTTTGCACAAATTAGATGACTAAAGCTATGAAGTAAGAGATTGACTGGAAAATATTACGGCGGACTTATACCTTTAGGAGATAAAATATTTTGATGTTATTTTAGGCATGGACTATTTAGGACTCAATCATGCCACCATTCGATGTCATGACAAAGAAGTGTTATTTCATAGATCGGGAGAGGAAGAGTTCTGTTTCTTTGAAGCAAAATTCAAGTCTCTACCTCTCCTTGTATCAGCTTTGCAAACGGAGAAAATGGTGAGAAATGAGTCATGCCAGGGATTCTTAGTTAATATCATAGGTTCCAAACATACAGAAACAATCGTTAATGATATTAACGTTTTGCGAAACTTTGTAAACGTATTCCCAGAAGATTTACTAGGCATTCCACCATATAGGCACGTTGAATTTACAATTGACTTGGTTCCCGGAACAGCACTAGTATCTAAAGCACCATATCATATATCATCGAAAGAACTTCAAGAATTGAAGTTACAATTGGAAGAGTTTCTGGAAAAAGGTTTCATTCGACAGAGTTTATCTCCTTGGCGTGCTCCAGTATTTTTTATGAAAAAGAATGATGGGAGTATGAGGATGTGCATTGACTATCTAGAATTGAACCATCCGACTATTCAAAATAGATACCCACTGCCAAGAATAGAAGATTTATTCGACCAGTTAAGGAGTACAATGGTGTTTTCAAAGATCGACTTGAGATCGGGGAATTATCAGCAGGAGGTCTAGGCAAGCGATATACCAAAAACTGTTTTCAAGACTTAATATGGACATTTTGAATTCACTGTCATGCATTTTGGTTTAACCAATGCTCCAGCTATATTTATGGATCTCATGAATCGAGTGTTCCATCAGTACTTAGACCAGTTCATCATAATATTTACTGACAACATACTTGTTAACTCCAAATATAAGAAGCAGAATGAAGAACAACTCTGAGTAGTATTTGAAACTTTCAGGAATGAGAAATTATATGTCAAATTCAAGAACTGCGAATTTTGGCTCGATCAAATATGTTTCCTTGGTCATGTGGTTACCGCCCAGGAAATTGAGGTAGACCCAATTAAAGTGGATGCATTAACTAATTAGCCTAGACCGACTAATGTGGATGAAGTTCGCAATTTATTATGGTTAGTGGCTATCATCAGAGATTTATTATGGGTTTCTCAAAAATAGTGGGTCCACAACTCAATTGACTAGAAAGGGTTTGAAGTTTCTGTTGATAGAAAAGTGTGAAATTTTTTTTTCAGGAACTCAAGCAGAGATTTGTCTTGGCTCCTGTATTAATGATACATGAAGGCTTGGATGGGTTTGTAATTTATAGCGACGTTTCCAAACAGGGTTTGGATTGTGTTATGATGCAACATGGTGATTGCTTAAGCCTCGAGACAGTTGAAGCAATATGAACATAACTATCTGATGTACGACTTAGAGCTTGGAGCAGTAGTTTACACCTTAAAAATATGGCGTCACTATCTATATGGATAGAAGTCTGAAATCTATACGGACCACAAGAGTCTCGAGTGCTTCTTTATGAGACAGAGGAGAAGGTCGGAGCTAGTGAAATATTATGAATGTACAATTATTTACCATCCGGGTAAGGCTAACGTAGTCATAGATGCTTTAAGTAGGAAGACGGGATTGCAGTTATTAGCTTTACTCACGGTGCAGGAACACTTGATAAAGGACTTTGAGAAACTGAGATTGGAAGTCATCACACCTCCAACTTAGACTACAACGAGAACTAAAACGTTTATGATTCAACCTACTCTTCGGGATCGAATTAAGGAAGCACAAGATAGGTATCCATTTTTGTAGAAGATTAAGGCTGAGGTTGATACAAAAAAAAAATACGAGATTTAAAGTATCTGTAGATAAAGTACTAAATTTTAAAAGAAGATTGTGTATAGCTAAGGATGAAAGTTTAAGAAACGAGATATTGGAAGAGGCTTACTCCACCCCGTATGCTGCACATCCAGGCGGTACGAAAATTATCGAGATCTTCGAGATACATTTTTGGTGGAAAAACATGAAAAATGAATTGGTCTATTTGTGGAGATATATATGGTCATCAGTACGTCAAGACAAAGCATCAAAGGCCATCGGGACTATGAAATCGTTGGATATTCCAAAATGGAAATGTGAACACATAGCGATGGACTTTGTGGTAGGCTTTCCGAAATCAGCAAGAGGTCACAATGCTATTTGGGTAGTGGTTGTTCATTTGAAGAACTCAGCTCATTTTCTGTCAATCAAAGTAAATTTTAATATGGAATAACTCGTACAGTTATATATCAGAGAAATATTCAGATTGCATGGAGTTCCAATCACCATTATTTCATAAAGAGACTTGAGGTTCACATCGAAATTTTGGAAAAGTTTGTAGGTAGCCATGGGGACGAAGTTGAAGTTTAGTACTACATATCATCCATTGATGGATGGACAATCAGAAAGAACCATTCAAACTCTTGAAAATATGTTGAAGGTGTATCTTGGCGGTAGTTGAGAGACACATTTGCCATTAGTAAAGTTTGCTTACAACAATAACTTTCAGGCTACTATAGGCTGGCCCCATATAAAGCTCTTTATGGTAGTAAGTGCATATACGATGTCGGAGAGATTAGAATTTGGGGTCTTGAAATTATTGAACAAACAATTAAATCGGTTGACAAGATTAGAGCAAGAATAAAGACAACACAAGATCAACAGAAAAGTTATGCAGATGGTAAAAGAAATGATTTGGAATTTGAAGCGAGTGACAAAGTTTTTCTGAAAGTAGCACCAATAAATGGTGTATTGAGATTTGATAAGAAGGGAAAATTGAGACCACGGTTCATTGGACCGTTCGAAATTCTTGAAATGATTGGTAGTGTGGCTTACCAACTTGCCTTACCACTCGAACTTGCAACAGTGCATAATGTGTTCCATGTTTCGATGCTTAGAAAATATATTCATGATCCTAAACATATAGTGAACTATATAAGACATTAGAAGTACAAAAAGATTTGTCATATAAAGAGGTTCTGACGATGATTTAGGATATAAAAGTGCACCAATTACTAAATTAATTAGGGTGATAAATGGCCCCGCCATCCTCCATGTTAACCATCTAAATAGATTTGATACTTATACTAGATGATTGTATGGTGTTCGCAACCCGAAGTTAGTGAAATTACTGCTCAAATTATGAGCATAATTTTCTGATTATACAATCAAGACGGTGTAACTTGTTAATGCCAGTAATCCTAAATCTCAACATTTCGATAAGTGTTAGTTGAGATGTCGATAAATAGTTTAACACTATTACTTATTAAACACCTCTAATTAATTTAATTGAGAACAAAGTACTTTCCATTTTTGTTTAAGGAAAGCTATTAAACATCATACCAACATTATAGTTCTCTCTATTATAATTGGCTTACGATGAAAGTTTAATTTTTCCATCAAATTATTTTGATAGTGCATTACACGCAAAATTAACCACAATGCACCGAGATAGAAAGTAAAAAATGCTGAGAATAAATGAGTAGTTTGAACCCTTATACAATATCTTAAGCTTTAACGGGGTAATATTTTATTAAACAGTTTGTTGATTGTCAATTTAATTGGACAATCCTCTTAACATTAGGGGATGAATTAAGAAGTTGAAAATAATATATAAATTCATAGTTATCTAAATTCTCACAAAAGATAAATCGAACCAAAAATTTAGATATATTTACTGACCAAAGAGATAAACAATATCTCATACATCAACTTTAAATGCTCTAACTCGAATTAACGTCCTAGATGACAATTAGTTAATATGATATTTAATGACATGTTTGAAGCGTGAAGATATTCGATTCTAATATAAAAATCTCCAAATGAAAATGGAGCAATTAACAAATATGGTAACATTAAGGAGGCATATACTCTTGATAAGTATTTAGACATAACAAATTATAAAATTCGAAAAGAGGTTTAGATACCTGATATATTGAAAGTTGATATATCTCAATAAGTCGTGTCGTCATGAGAAAAGAAATAGAATCGAAAAGAAAAAAAGTTGTTAACAACACTTTTATACATGATGCACTTCAATATATTATGAATAACGAGGAATCAAAATAAATTCATTGAAGTATATCGATCAAAGAAATAATTGGCCAAATAAATGGACGCAATCCAAGCAAATTGAATTTATTAGAGAAACCCGATGTTTGGAATTTATAATCCGAACACCTAAAGGTGTATGCAATGCGAAATGAAAATAGAAAAAGTAAAGTCATAAGTACGACTCTTTACATAATAAATTTCGCGAAAACTTGTATAAATAGATAAATTATCATGTGATGGATGTAATCACAAGATTTTTATTGAGATAGGTTTTTGTAGCGTATTCAAAAGAATAGTATACTATTTTTCCTTCATTACGATTTTTTTGTACATGGTTCTTCCTAATAGATTTTAATGAGGCATATTATTTGTATGATGAATGCCCATAACATATAAGACATTTGCCCTCAAAATAATACTCTGATATGTATGGAACTCACGAAGAGATCGACATAGCTACTTTGGAATCATGTTACTATAGTTGTCAAAGTTGATAAATATCTCTTATGAAAACGGCATTATTTAAAGGCTATGCACGATAACATAAAACATACTTTACCATATCACAATATTGAAGACATTGACGTACAAAACAATGATCAAATGATACAAGAATTTTCATTTATTGAAGTTGGAGAGAAGTTGTACTATTTTTCTTTCGATCAAGTTTTGTCCCACTGAGTTTTCTTGGTAAGATTTTAATGAGGCAGCATTTTATTACTCCCAATTATCTGTACTTTTTTTTTTTTCATTTGTTGGCATTTTTGTCCCATTGAATTTTTTACAAAACAATGTTTTTGTATCGAGAAACTGATGGGTTTAATTCGGTTCTTTGTTGTAGACTAAGAACTAGAGAATTGAATAAGAATCGAATCTTCTTAATTTTTTTTATCTTAAATAAGTTAAATTATTTTATTTTTTTAAATAAATTTGTTAACTAATTAATTTGTCCCAAACCCAAAATATGATTTTTTTTATTTTTAATTTCCAACAAAACTCAACTTAATCAAATTGATCTAAAATTTACCCAAATCTCATATTCTTCTATAGTGTCGTTTCTACTGTTATGGAGAAATCGAATTCGAAACTCGGCTGTGTCTCTCTTAATTATTGTAAGCTCGCTAATTTGCTCTTCCTTTGATTTTAACAGTTAAATTTATGATGAACTCAACAAAGAAAGGCGCAAAAGATATCACAGAGATTTGACTATGTGATTTGATAAGAGCATGGATTAAACATGTTATTAGTTAAATTAATGTAGTGTTGTTGTAAGTATTAAACAAATTATTATTATACAGAAATTTAAAATCAAACCGACCCGAATTGTGCCGAATTGAATCGAACCCGAAAGCTTTCATAATTAAATTTAAATCTGACGGTTCCCCTTATTAAATACCCGAAAATTCGGATTCGGTTAGATTCTCTTTAGAATCAAATTGAACCCAACCATAAAGTGCTTTTTGTGCAAAGTACTCATTGAAAATTAATTATAGAGGGCAACAAACTTTACAAAAAGTGCATTGGGGTCACTAACCTGTCGATTTTGTGGCCGAAGTCCCAAATTTTTAATTTAATATGCAACTCGAGGTCCCTTGAATGGTTTGTTTCCAAAAATCCATCAGTTCACCCATTAGTCACCAGTTGACTAAAATTTAACCGATGGGATGAAACTAGGATTTCAATACCAGGTGGCTTGATCTTTTTTAAGCAAGCTTCGACGTTAAAAGAAAATTTTGTCAATGTAAAAGCTAAAATACACTTAATATTACGACAAGTTGCCTACTTTACCGTTAATAATGCATGTACACGCATATTAAGTATTGTGTTTAAATAAACACTAATAAGTAAAAAAGGAGCATTCGTCCCTATAAATTTGGCTCATATTTCACATTGGATTACTATCAGAGTTTTAAAAAGCACGTCTAGTCACATTTTACGATTTTTATATTTAGGCTTAGGTTAGTAAAAGCTTAAAACATGATATTATTGCATAACCACACTTTATGCTTTTTAGAAAGATGATAATTTATTTTAAATATGTTTGTTTCTTCCAACACCCTAAGCCAGCCTCTACTTGGTTCACATCTCCTAGAGTCCGAGTCCTTTCATTTGTGCTCGCTAGTTTCTTACCATTTTTCATTTAATTTTTATCATTTTTCATTTAATTTTTATTTTGATTATAAAAAATGGTGTAATTATCATTTGAACAACAAAGTTGACCATTTTTATCAACTAGGATTAAACAATGCTATTTGTGGACAATGTTGTGAAAAAAAAAAGATTGAGGATCAAATTGGTACTAATACTATAGATTAGGGACATGTGTCAGTATAAGTTAGGGATGTCGAACAAGTTCATCAGTTTGACGGCCAGCTGCTCGGCCCGAACCGGACCGGACAGTGAAAAGCTCGAGCCGACCCGGCTTGGGACTCAATTGAGCCCAAATTTTGGACTTAGCCTGAGCCAGGGTCGGCTCGTGACATGGGCACGTGCTTTATTTTCTTTCTTTTTCTTTTTTGTTCCAAAAAGATGCATTTCAAAGCAATATTGCCCACAACAATGCATCATTTTGCTTATTTGGATGATATAAATAATGCAAGCATGGATTTTTCTTGCCAAATTATCCTTATTGTAAGCCAAGTAATTATTCTATTATTCCATTTTCAAGGCATGGTTCAATTCTATATTTTGACTCATCATGCTTTGTTAAAATGTTTATGCAATCATAATTAATCAAGGCTTATGCTGATGCTGATCATCTACTGATTTCACCAGATCCTTGGGACCACTATCCATCAGCTTCCGGGACCACATTGTTTTCTATTGTAACAGATTTTATTCCTTCAGTTTTCTCCTCCTCGCGTGTTTAGTTATTGACTTGTTCTCCAATCTAGTAGCTGTATATATATTGTACATCATTCATTGGAAATACATTGAGTTTTCATCATTCTCTTTCACTTAGATTATACTTAATTTTATCTTGGTATCAGAGCCTGAAATGGCTAACACCGAATCAAATGAAAATGCTCAGTCAGCACAACCTACTTCAAGCACTCTGATGTCTTCAATGGTGGGAGGCAATCAGCAGTCATCACTTGGAATTCATCTCTCTCAAGTTGCTCCTGTAAAGCTGGACAGAAACAACTTTCTTCTCTGGAAGAACATGATCATGCCAGTAATTAGAGGTCATAATCTTGAAGGTTTCATTACCGGAACAAGAGCCTGTCCAGCTGAGTTTCTAGCTACTCAAACTACTGACTCTGCGTGCACAACTGTGGAGATGATTCCTAATGCAGACTATATGAAATGGATGTCCACTGACCAGCTATTGATGGGCTGGTTATACTCCTCAATGACACCAGAAATAGCCATGAGAGTAATGGGGTCATCAAGCTCATGTGAACTCTGGAATGCAGTCCAGCAAAGTTTTGGAGTCTTGAACAAATCAAGGATAACTTTCCTTATCAGTGAACTTCAAAGGACAAGGAAAGGTTCCATGACAGTTGACCAATACCTCAACACCGTAAAACAGCGGAGACAACGGAAATTCTTTGGAAAAACGATTCCTCATGGTGATCTTGTCACCCAAGTACTGGCTGGCTTAGATGAGGACTACACTCCTATTGTAGTCCAAATCAATAGTAGAGAAACCATCTCTTGGCATGAGTTACAGTCAGTACTCATGACCTATGAAAGTAGGATTGAACACCTGAATGCTGTGAAAAATGGTCTTGCCTCAGTAAACCTGAATCAATCATCAGTAAACTTTGTACACCGGCCAAGTGCTAACAGAGGTGGAAGGTTCACCTTTAGTGGAAGAAGCTACATCAATAGAGGCGGTAGAAACAGAGGAAGAGGAGCAAGAACAACAGGCAGTAAGGGACCATGTCAAATCTGTGGGATGAGTAATCATCTAGCTGACAAATGCTTTAATCGCTATGATGATAGGTATATGGGCTCCAAACCTGAGATGCACTATCAAGGAAATTCATCTGGACCAGCAGCCTTCATTGCTTCACCAAACACTCTTACAGACCCTGCCTGGTTTGCAGACTCTGGAGCAAGTCATCATGTAACTGGTGAGACAGGAAATCTGATGGAGTCACGTGAATTTGGTGGTAAGGAGAGCCTTACTGTTGGGAATGGTAATAAGCTTCATATTTCCCACATTGGCACAAATCATTTTGGCACACTAAATAACAAGTCACTGGCCCTAAAAAAATGTTCTTGTTGTACCTGAAATCGAGAAAAACTTGATAAGTGTCTCAAAATTAACTGCTGATAATAATGCTTCATGGAGTTTTATTTTGGTTTTTGTGTTGTCAAGGACAAAATCTCGAAGAAGGTGCTGCTGGAAGGGAAGCTTAAGGATGGACTATATCAATTTCAACCTCCAAATCAAGATGAAAAGCCTTACTGTCAAGAGTTTCTTACCCAAAATAAATTTCATTCCTCTGTTCTTGTTGCTGAATCTAGAGTATCTGAGGCCAAAAATGAGCCCAAATTAAAACTATGGCATATACGACTTGGACATCCTTCAGGTTCTGTAATGTCACAAGTTCTAAAATCATGTAATGAAAAGTTCAAATTTAATGAAATGAGTCAATTCTGTGATGCCTGTCAGCTTGGGAAATCTCATGCTTTGCCTTTCAATCTTTCGAACTCTCGTGCATTAGCTCCTCTTGATCTTATTCACACAGATGTGTAGGGGCCTGCACCCACTCAATCTACTTCAGGATTCAGGTATTACATAATCTTCATTGATGACCACACCAGATATACCTGGATCTATCCTATGAAAACCAAATCTGAAGCCTTAACTCAATTTACTCAGTTTAAAAGTCTAGTTGAAAACAAGCTTGAAAGGAAAATAAAGGCACTTCAGTCTGACTGGGGGGGTGAGTTTAGAGCTTTCACTAACTTAGCTTTACAGTCTGGGATTGAAATGAAAGTTTCCTGCCCCCATACCTCAGCTCAAAACGGTAGAGCTGAAAGAAAACACCGACATATTACAGAGACTGGCCTCACACTTCTGGCTCATTCTGGTTTGCCCTTACACTACTGGTGGGAAGCCTTTCACACGGCCACTTATCTTATCAATCGACTACCTTCACATGTTCTCAATAAAGCATCTCCTTTTGAAATTTTGAATCATCAGCAGATTGACTACAAGTGCTTTAAAGCTTTTGGATGTGCTTGTTTCCCTTGTCTTAGGCCCTATCAAGATCACAAGTTCAATTTTCATTCCATAAAATGTGTATTCCTTGGTTTCACTAACTCCCATAAAGGCTACAAATGCCTTAGTCCTACTGGAAAGATCTACATTTCAAGACATGTGATTTTCAATGAAAATGACTTTCCCTTCAAGTCTGGTTTCCTTGATAAAAAGAGTGACCTGCAAACTAAAGACATCATTATTCAGTATCTACCTTATACCTATCAAGCCACTGATCCAACAAACTCAACTGATATAGTCCATCCTGATGCTTCCCCAACAGACAGGCCTCTTCAACTTCATCAACCTGAAATATCTGAGAGTGAAACTCAAACAGCAAATGAAAATGAAATACAAGAATCTGATGAAAGTGATGTGATAAGAGAAGGGCGTGTTCAAGCTGAAATTCCAGACACAACTGCAGATGTTAATGAAGAACAAAATGCAGCAGAGTCAGTCAGACAACGCCCTATGGTTACCAGAAGTAAAGCAGGTATCTTCAAGCCAAAGGCTTACTCAACTCACTGCAAAACATTGAAAAATGATCTTGAACCTGATGATGTAAATCAAGCTTTAGCAAGTAAAGACTAGAGAAAAGCAATGACAGATGAATATAGAGCTCTCATGAAGAACAAAACTTGGAAGCTGGTGCTACCACCTCCAAATCATAAAGTCATAACAAACAAATGGGTATTCAGAATCAAAAGAGATATTGAAGGAAAAGTGATAAAACATAAAGCAAGACTAGTTGCAAAGGGGTTCCTTCAAACTTCGGGAATTGACTTTCATGAAACTTTTAGCCCTGTGATCAAAGCTTCTACCCTAAGAATCATCCTTACACTTGCAGTCTCGAGAGGTTGGAGCATCAGGCAGGTAGATATCAACAATGCCTTTTTTAATGGCATGCTGAATGAAGAGGTATACATGTGTCAACCTGAAGGGTTTATTAATGAAGTCAGTCCTAACTCTGTGTGTAAACTTGAAAAGGCTCTCTATGGATTGAAACAAGCACCCAGGGCCTGGTATGACAAGCTTAAGGAAACACTTCTGAAATGGAAATTCATAAAATCAAAGGCAGACTGCTCCCTATTCTTTTACATGAATCAAAGGCAGGTGATTTTTGTTCTAGTATATGTTGATGACATAGTGATAACTGGAAATGATCACAAGATGTTGCAAAGTTTTATTGACAATCTGAACAAGCAGTTTGCGCTAAAGGATTTGGGTGAGCTGCATCATTTTCTGGGTATTGAAGTGAGAAGAGATAATTCGGGAATGTATCTTACTCAAACCAAGTACATAAATGATCTATTAAAAAGATTCAGTCTTGAACATCTTAAGCCTTGTACAACACCAATGGCTGTTGGCGGAAGCATATCCAAAGATGAAGGAGAGAAAATGACTGATCCGTCTCTATACAGGAGTGCAATAGGAGGTTTACAATATCTGGCTCACACAAGGCCTGACATAGCTTTTTCTGTGAACAAACTTAGCCAATTTCTGCAAAGTCCTTCAGACCTACATTGGAGAGCTGTCAAAAGAGTTTTTAGATACTTAAAGGGAACAATTGAACAAGGATTATGGATCCAAAGGAGTGAAAGAATAACCATAACGGGTTTTGCTGATGCTGACTGGGCTTCCTGCCCTGATGATAGAAGATCAACGGTCGGTTACTGTATTTACTTGGAAGATACTTTGGTCGCTTGGTCTTCCAAGAAGCAACAAGTTGTGGCAAGATCCAGCACCGAATCAGAATACAGAGCTTTGGCTCAAGCTGCTGCAGAAATAAGTTGGATTGAGTCTCTGCTCAAGGAAATCAGTTTATGTCCTAACTCACTACCTATCTTATGCTGTGATAATCTCAGTGCTAGTGCTTTGGCCTCTAACCCCGTTTATCATGCTCGAACCAAACATATTGAGCTAGATGTTCACTTCGTTCGCGACAAAGTCCTGGAAGGAAAACTGATGATACAATATATCCCCTCTTCAGATCAGATAGCTGACCTATTAACAAAACCACTTGCTCAAACCAGATTCCTGACTCTCAAGGACAAGCTTGGAGTAAAGAACCAAACTCCAGCTTGAAGGGAGGTGTTAAAATGTTTATGCAATCATAATTAATCAAGGCTTATGCTGATGCTGATCATCTACTGATTTCACCAGATCCTTGGGACCACTATCCATCAGCTTCCGGGACCACATTGTTTTCTATTGTAACAGATTTTATTCCTTCAGTTTTCTCCTCCTCACGTGTTTAGTTATTGACTTGTTCTCGAATCTAGTAGTTGTATATATATTGTACATCATTCATTGGAAATACATTGAGTTTTGATCATTCTCTTTCACGTAGATTATACTTAATTTTATCTTCCCCAGAAATCTTTGAAAAATAGTTGGTAGGAGGAAAGAATATTTTTGATTGAAACTTTTTGTGGCCACCAACTTCAAACAATGACAAAATATTATATTCTATCATACATATCTTGCAAGATCGCTAATTCATTGAATTTTAGAGAATTTTAGAGGATTTCAAGCTATATATGACAGATTCTAGTGATCATAGGTGGTATAATATAAGTCAAAGAGTGTTAAAAAACTATTCATATTAATAATATAACATTTTCTCAATTTTAAAAAAAAAATTAAAAAAATCATGAGCCGGCTCGGGCAAAAAATTATTTTTTTGGCCTAGCCACACATGAGCTGCGAGCTTCGGCTTGTGAGCCAGCTCGTTGACAGCGCTGCTATAAGTCATGTCCAATGCATACCATTAAACATAAAATCTTATGTGTTATATTAATTGATACGAATTAAACACGACTACTTAAATATATAAACAAAATTATACTCTGGAATAGGAATAATAAAAAGAATAAACTCTAAGGGCTGATTTGCAGTTTTTATTCATATGATACCTTCTGTAGCGAAAATCGATGCTTATCGTCCAAAATCAGATTAGTTTAATTTGGGGCATATTTCCAATTTACAAATAGGTGGTTTGTCATTTTTCAATTTTTCTTCTAATTTTACCCTTTATAAAATAATTATTTTTAACTCACATATTTTATTCAAAATTAAGCCCATGCTTGAGCCTGATTTTGGTAAGAAACTATATTTTGGAACAGTAATTTTTTGAAAAAATGTGTAATTAAAAAATAAGAAAAAAATTTCGATTTACGTGCAAAATTATTTTATAAGAGAAAATATGATTGAAAATGAGTTTTTTTTTTTTTTTTTTGGTGAAAATGGGGGGCCAAACATATGCTAACTTATAAATATAATTATAATAGCTAACAAATTTACTTATCAGCAAAAAATTAATTATCCAAAATAAAATTCTTATAAAGTAAAAAATAATACTAATAAGACAAAATTCATAAGTAAAAAGTTTCTCACGCGTACAAAATTAATTTATAACTATAGAATTTACTTAAAAGTAAGAAACTACTTATTTCTTAAAAAAATAATTATAAGTAAATATTGCATTTTTTAATTTAAAATTAGCTTTATATGATATTATATTTAAATGAATATATTATTTTATGCTATAAAATTATTGTATAGAGTAATATTTGAAATATAAGTGATGTCGAATAGCATTGCCCTCTCGATAAAAAGGTAACAGAAATGAGTAAAGCCCATATTATAAGATATGGCAATGGCAGCCCAAAAAGTAAAAGGCAAAAAGTGCCACTGAAACAACCAACCACATGCTGCTTTCCTTTTTCTATTTGTTTATCTTTTCGTTAAAAACAAATTCCAATAATGGAAGCCGGCAGTATTTTGTTATCAGATTATGTATTGCCGCCTCAGTTTTGTAAATTGGACGCTTTTAAATTTTAGGGTAATTGTTACCAAACTCCCAACCTTCGTTTCTATTGCGGAATTGCCTCGTCAATTTTCAATCATTGCCGGTTGTAGAAAGGATGAGAACTTTCCTCTCATTTGTGGGAGATTTGGAGAAGTAGAAGACAATGTAAGGTTTGAGATTGTAATTAGTAATTTAGTACAAATAAAAGGCTTTGATATAATTTGCAGAAAAAAAAAATGAAAGGTTTAAAACCGTAGTTGCAACTATTACTTTTTCAATTTTTGATGGATTCAACATATCTACTAACGGACTTGAATGATAGGGGTCCTTTGCACGTAAAAGATCATCTGAGAGGTTTTTTGTCAATTTGAAGAGTTAATTACCACAACAGTCACTGAACTTTATCGAAAATTTCCACCAGCTCACTGGACTTTAAAAACTACGTGGTTAGTCACTGAACTTTAGAAATTGCAATCTCATTTATCACTGAACTTTAAAAATCACCTCATTAGTCACTGAACTTTGCAAAAGATTTCTACGAAGTCACTGAATTTCGCAAAAATTTTTCCAGATGATCACTGATTCGGTGACCATCTGGAAAACTTTTTACAAAGTTTAGTGATGGATGGGGGTGCAGTTTCAAAGTTCAGTGACTAACCACGTAATTTTTAAAGTTCAATGTCCTAGTGAAAACTTTCGGTAAAGTTCAGTGACTATTGGGGTAATTAACCCTCAATTTGAAAGGATATGAAGTATTCTGCAATAGAGAAAAAGATTAGAGGGTTTTGCGACAATTACCCTAAATTTTATATAACAAACAAAGTTACATTGCAAGTCACTTAGTTTTACGTTAAAATATATAAATTAGTCCAACGTACTAAGGGTGTGTTTGAATCTAATTTTGAGGAGAATAGAAATTTTGGAATAGTGATTGATGTGAGAATGTGTGGTGGAAAAGTGATGAAAAGTTTTTGATTTGTGTGTAATATTATTTTATTTGAAGAATATGTGGTTGAAATGAAGAATGAGAATGAGAATGTGAATGAGAATGATAAATTAATGGGTGCCAAACAGGGGCTAAATAATATAAGAACTTGGTCAAAATCGTCTGCTTCTCCCAGAATCAATCCAACTATAAAGATAAGTCAAAAAGGACATAACGTATGCACATAAGACTCTCGAATTTAACTTAACCCCGTCGTGTTACCTTACTTAACGATTCTTTTCAAAACGCGTGAATGCAATTTAAAAATTCGAATCAGTATTTACAAACAGAAACTTGTTCACGTGCATCGTTTAATTAATTATATATTTTCTAGTCTTACATTGCATGCTGGTAAAATGCACAGTGGAAATGTTAATTTCTTTCTTTTCATGGCACGTTCTAAACGAAATTGTGTGACAAGAAATGACAAAATGAAACAAGGTTAAGTACATTGTAAGCAATAATGTCTAAAATTATTTTGTCAAATGGTTGGTCGTACGGTTTTGGACATTGTATCGGTTGAAAATACAAGTATAAACGATTTTTTATATTTAATTATTTAAATTTTTAAACAAGATGATTCAATATAGTCACTAAATTACAAAATATAATCTCGAGTTCAAATTCCATTGCTGTTCAATTTTGATATTACACGTGTGGACATTTTAATAGAGTTTACATGCACGTTAGAGGACTTATTAATAATACAAAAATAAATTAATAAATTTTGAGATAATAAAATAATAATTATCTACATTTTAAAATGAGACCAATTAAAGATTTAGGTAATTAGTTTGGCATTTTTTTTAGTATTCTTCTTAACTTGAGGGAGCAAGAAAGTTAAGATTTCAACTAACCTGCCTAATAATGTTTACTTACGTCAACATTTTTCAAATGATTAATTTTTGAAGTTTTTCCTTACACGTAATTGAATATTGAATTCTAGTAGATTGGATTATAAACCTTTCAAACTTGGGGAAAAAAAATATTTTGAACTCTTGTTGCAAAAAAAGCGAGAATAGATGATAAAAAAAGATAAGAACAAGAACACACAGATTTATGCAAAAAGTCAAAACGAAAAAAAATTACGTACAGAGGAGGAGAAATCAGTTATATGAAAAATGAGTACAACAAATCGACGTTTTAACGGTTACAACGAATATTACAATGAAACCCTAAAATAATTTTTTTTTAAAAAAATAGGACCATAAAATGGGATCGAGCCAATCCCTCCGCTACCACAGGCCCCCAATTTTTTTATGATTTTAGTGTCACTACCTATGTCGCACCGCAAGCTTTTCGTTCCTGATCAAATAAGATTTGAATTACCATACTCTAACAACTCTATTTTGATTTTTATTTATTAAAACAATTAAAATTCTATGAAATATTTAATACTTGATAGTATTTTCTTAATAGAAATAATTTAAGATTTTTCTATGCATGAAATCCAACAATTTACAAAGTTAAATTTATTAATAAATTTCATGTTTATTTATTTACTTTTCTCTTCGTTTAATGTTAACTTGATACAATTAAAATAATAAAATTGCTAAAGGACTAAAAGGTTTTTAAATTCCATTATTTCTCTTAAATTGTAAATAGAAATTAAAAACATTTTTAAAGTCCAAAACCAATTTCATAAGATTATATGAGTCGTAATATAATAAGGATTAATCTAGTTGTACATAACCCTCTACATAATGGTGACGTGGCAATCATCCACTTATTGATGTGTAAGTGTGAAAGTTGAATTAAAGGCAGGATCACATGTCACGTGTAATTATGTGAACTATTATGTGAATGGTTATGTACATGTAGCATTATCCATATAATAATTGCCCTTATAAAATATTCTCTTTCTTAAAGTTTATTAAAAAATATTTTTATTATAAGATTCGAACAAAATCCAGCTAAATTGCCGTCAAATGGACATATACGTGTCTAATTTTAGTTCAAGTAATTTTTATCTTCCTTTTGTGTTTAGAATTTGAAAAAAAAAAAAAGGAATAATTTTATTTAGTATAATTGGTATTACGGTTTAAATCACACCAAGTGACATTAAATAATATATTTAATTAAAATATAATTTTATTTATTTAGAATCTAGATGACGTTTAAATCTCATGTTCTCTTTCTCTATTATACTTGTCACTTAGTTTCACATGTACTGGTATTATAGGGTCAATGATGATAGATATCATTTATTACATATCGCAACAATTATTTTCCACTTAGATGTAAAGTCGTCACAAAAGGTCCCACCACGTGTCCATTGTCATGAGACGAATATTTACGTCTCGATCATTGAAGTTTGTCTGACCAAAAGAATGTCTCGATCACTACCGTAGCTCCTCTAATCAAAGGATTAGGTAGAACCCAATCGCTTGACTAAAGACAGTTGAACGCCTCAACCATAAACAAGATTAACGCCTCGGTTCAGTCTTGGATACACATAAAAGCCATTAGTACGAATTCTGCCAGAATAAACTTAGATTTCAATGCACTAAATTCATGCGTGCGCACAGCGAATTGCTTGACAAATGTCACAAATTACAATTCTCAACATACCTTAAAAATTGAACTTATCTTCCAACATAATGACGATGGAATGACAACTTAAAAAATGATCAAAATACTCCTAAAATCACCGAACCATTTGCACAACTAAAAAAAAAGAGTCAAAATCTAATCCACTGACTTCCATTCTAAAAAGTGACTCGAATACAAAGAAATTAGGATTTGGCACTCGCGATTATGCATTCTCACATTGAGTAGTGACCAAAATAATGCTTGAATCTCAATCTTACTCTATACAAACAACTGGCTTTAGAACACACCCAAAGTTTTCCAAAAAAAGGGAAAACCCTACTAAAATTCGAAAAGAAAACTTGACCGTTGATTTTAAATATATTATCAATTTTATATAGTCAACAGCATCATTCCAATTTTAATGAATAATGCAATTCATCTAAAGTCTAGATGATCATAATTCTATTTGATAATGAATTCTCTTCCACGTTGTCCCGTCAAATTGAAATTCTTTATATACTTCAAACAATATGACCGTGACACAACTGTCATACAAACAAATGATCTTTATGCTCTAAACAAATAACATGATCATCTTCAAAAGACTCACCAAACACGAAATACTCTCTATTTTGGAGGGAATGATTAAAAATAGAGAAATGTTATTCATTTCCACTGAGAATGCATCCTCTATCTATGTGAATGTAAATGATTGGTTAAATGATAGGTGAAATTAAATGACTTATTTAATTTCACATATCATTTAATGCCACATTAACGCCACATAGATTGAGAATGCATCCCCACTGGGGATGAATAGCATTTTTCTTAAAAATAAGTTCAAAGAGATTCTTTATTATAATTTTTTAAAAATCAAAAGTGAAATTGGCTCTCCAAATAAATTCACTATAAATTCTTAATTTACAATTATTGCATTTAATAAGTTACAAATTTCAATACTCTATAATTTAAATTAATTGTCCAGTGACATAAAAAAAATTATGTTAAATAATAAAATAGAAGAAATCAATAAATATTATTTGAAAAAAATAAAATCAAAATCAAAATAGAGAAAATTAAAATTTCTCACAATTACATTTATTTGATTAATAGGAGTAAATGTAAAGGACAATCTAATGGATATTTCGAGGAGAGGAGCAATAAATGATTGAATAAAGGAAGGCCGCGTGAGTGAGTAGTCATTTCCTTCTCTTCATTTCAATTACGACACCCACCACCACCACTCCATTACCACTACTCCCATAAATCCCCGTCTCTCTTACTCTTCTTCTCAAGTCTCTGTTTGTATTTGTATTTCGAGTTTGGTCCCCATTCTGAAATCTCTGGGGACTGGAAGGAATATAAATTCGGAGCACAATTTGATAAAATCTCTTGAAACTTTTCTGATTTTGATCGTGATGGCTTCTTCATTCACCGCAAATCCCGATATGAACTCGAACCCATTGCGCAAAAAGCGAAGGAAAATCGGCAGGAAAACCCAGTCCCAAATGAATACAACAGAGACGACGGGTCGTGCTCGTGCTAGATGGGAAACCGAGACAGAGCAACAGATCTACTCGTCGAAGCTCTTCGACGCTCTCCGACATATCCGCCGTTCAGACTCCTCGTCTCCCTCCGCCTCTGGTCGCGCCGTGCGTGAGGTTTCCAACAGAGTACTCGCTGTTTCAGCCAAGCGAAGGACTCGCTGGAGCCGGGCGATCCTTTCGGGTCAACTCAGCCTCCGAATCTCTCAGATCAATAAGAAACACAAGAAGGCATCTAAACTGACAACCTGTGGTTCCAGGTCGAAGAAACTGGCTGTTAAGAAGAAACTGCCGCCTGTGCAGAGTAAACTGCGGGTTTTGGGAAGGTTAGTTCCTGGTTGCCGGAAGCTTGCATTGCCTAACCTTCTAGAAGAAACGACTGATTACATTGCAGCTCTACAAATGCAAGTCAATGCCATGACTTTCCTCACTGGCCTCCTTACCAGCGGCGGCTCATTAACCGCTTCTTCTGATCGGCTTGGCTCGGATCAGTAGGGAATTAGTTATATTGGTATTTTTTTTATTTTGAATATTTTTGAATTAATTTTTTTTTTTGGAGAAAAACGCCTATGTTAATAATTGTGTACATGCTACCTTATTTTCATAATGAGCGCGTTTTACAATTTTAACATTTTTCATTTGTTTGGGGTATAGATTTTTAAATTCTTTTTAAAAAAAAAAAAAATAATATGCAGTCATCCATTATATCGATAAAATAATTTTGAATGCGCCATACATTCTTCATAAAAAAAAAAAAAAATTTAATTTATTACAAAATTTATTCTGAAAAAATCTACATGAAAAGACTGAATATCTTATTGCATTATTTCATTTGAAGGTAATTTGTTACAAAGAACCTGCTTGTTTATTTTCAGTTGTGTACACGATTCAACTGTCATTGTTACAGGTGGTGATGGAGAAAGTTTCTCTTTGTGGTCTCAATATCCTCATCTCTTTAATCTATGGAAAATGATTCATTGACAGAAGAGGGTTGCCCACCTCGGTGACCGACCCTCACAAGGGTGTGCGACCGACGTGGTACCCGCGTGAAGTAAAAAATGGAAAAAAGCCTCCCTCCCCCCCAATGTGTGTATTCTGTGAGGAGGGGTGTCACACCCCCCGTTACTGAAGCACGGTCCTTAATCTATATCTTTCCTCAATTATGATTTACAAACAAGCTCAAAAATAGGGAAGACAAATGTCGACACGTGATTGGATAATTTGGAAAAAAATTCAAACACATACTGTCAAGTCAATCTATTTATCATCATGATCTTTCTTTAGTATAATCCATAGCTTCGCTTCGAGGGATATGTTCGAATATGATTTAAATAAACACAATTTTTATAAAATGATGACAACAAAGCATACAACTTGGAATCTTTATATGTACAAGTTTAACGAACTTAATTAAATATTAAATTTCGCAAGCTATACAAGATTTGATGCTATCTTGAAAAAGAATTAATAGCAGAAAATCCCCTTATTTGAAACATTTTGTGTGAAAAGCCCTTGTCGTCAAGTTTCGTCAAATTTTTCATTAAAAACTATTAAAAAAAACTGTTAAAAAGAAATAATTGCATTTCAGTACTCAAATTTTTTTATACGTGCCACTTACAATCTCAAATCTTTCCAACTTTATTTTCCACCTCACCCCACCTCATTTCATCTTCTTCCCCAATACTATGGATTCCAATTCCGATCTCGAAGAAAACATTTGGTAAATTCACGTTTTTTTTCCCTTAAATTTTTTCGATCATTCATGATATCATGAGTTTTATTCTAGATCTTAAATCTTACAACTTAATTCAATATCTGTACTGTGCAAGCAAAAACGAAGGCATGTGGTTTTCCAGGTACTGCCCACAAGTATTACAATCCCAGCGTTTTTGGTTCTCACATCGGCTTAAGGTTGAACCCCCAGAAGATGATGTTCCAATCGAAGAAGATATCAGATCTCTGTACTAACATTGTTGTCCCCTCAGTTCAAAATCTCTGCTTTCGAAAAAGAATCCATAACTACAGATATACCTAATATCTGAAGGAACAATATACAAGGTGGTTTTAAAGCTACATAATATTTTCTAATCTGAGATTGCCACACCAGTTTCATATTCTAGAGTTTCAAATTCGTATGAAAATTGAACAAGGACAAGAACAGAAGGAACAATAGACAAGGTGGTCTTAAATCAAGTAAATTATAAAACCATCAATATATAATCATTTAGGTCTTTGAGGAGCCAATTTTCAAATGGAGATCATCAAAATAAAAAGAGAAAAATGATATGTTATTTTTCTTGATTGATATATCAAGAGATCTCCATTTTTGTACAAAACAAGATAAAAGACAGAGGAATTCTATAGTTAATGTGATAATGGTTTGAGTTGGGTGTGATTAAATTGATGGGAGAGGAGAGAGAAGACTACTGTGCAATGCTTGAGTTTTTTCTTGCTTCAACAATACCATAAAATCTTGGGTGTTTGAATGACAGAATTAGATGGCACATATAAAAAAAATTGGATATAATTTATGCAAAAAATAAAAATAAAAATTTGGGTACTCAAATTGCAATTATTCATTTTTTATTTTGGCAATTTTTTACTGTTTTTAACGAAAAATTTGATAGAATTTGACGGCAATGGGATTTTTTGCACAAAATTTTTCAATTATGAGAATTTTCTGTTATTTTCAATAGGTAAGAAGTATATAGCAAATGAAAACGTTTTTAGAGGATTTTCCTATTAATCCTATATACAAATTAGGCGGAAAATGGTGGGGGAAGCCCCACAGCTCTGGAAGTTAGCAAAATCCGTCAAACACAAAGCCGCCCGCCATGTGCTATCAGGCAGCCCCACCCACTTATGGCACATGTGAGATGGTTGTCAACATTCAAACCGATAAGCTTTAGCTTTTCAATATCATTTAATTTTTCCATGAATATACTTTTATGGTCTAAGATAATTCTTGTGACCGTTCCCGTAAAATTAGTCAACGATCCAAAACAGAGATGCCTCCCCCTTCGAATCTTTCGGTCATGCACGACGTGTATGGTAGAAATCACTCGTCTCACATACTTCACGTGTGATCAAGACTAATCAATTCTCCTTTATCGTGGAATTTCTCACCTCTAATCCCACCATTAGTACAGAAGGGAAATGGAAAAAGGCCAAAAGGACCCCAACTCCACCCCTCTTTCACTCAAGCATCAACATGTGTGCCAACTTCACCATCCCAAAATTAATTGTTCAAAATTGAGATTTCAAGAATGAGCAACATCACCATCACAATTAGGTTTTTTTTGGAGCTAAAGAAGTTTATAATGGTGTTGATCTTGAAGGACCACATACAATGTTACATCGTGTAGGCTTTCTTGGACCAACACAACAACTTATAATGTGTGCACTTCGTTTCTTTATTTTTGCATGTCTACAGCTTTTATGTATAAGCCCACGTGCATTCATGTGACTATTATGAATAAAGTCATATATAACACAGTGTCTCCTAGTATCATAATGGTTAGCAGCAACTCGAAAAATAAAAGATGAACTTATTATCGATTGACGTACTAGAATAGTCGTGGCATGAAATATTCTTCAAACAAATAAAACATAAATAAATATATTTATCAATGATATGATTACATACTTAGGTATTACACGAGAACAAACAAAATGTACTCAATTCTTATTGCGGTCTAGTTATCAAAATTCTATGTCCACTGGGATGATGAGTGCAGCATATATATGTCTAGGAATATAAATGCTCATTTTTTAAGGTTGAAGACCAAGGTACAATTCAACCCGAAGGTTAACAACGCCCGTTGCTAATTTCCCCAGTTAAATTCATTCAAATTCTTTGAATTGAAACAAGGTAAAACCCTACAAATAAAGCATTACAAAAAATATGGTTCTTGCACAAATTTGCAGCAGCATCATCCATAAAGTAAAACAATTTATACGGATATGTGCATCTTTTCGGCTGAGTCAACAACTACCAATCACCGAAGGAATGTCCATAGGGAGGGGGAAAAGAGTCGCTAAGATATCACTGGTCAGCCCTAGGCCTCCGGAGTCCAAGCCTATACTTGTGGGTAGTGCCGGTTCTGTGATTTTTGGGGCCCAAGGTGAATTTCATAAATTAGGCCCCAAAATTGTAGTATGAATGCAAAATTTGTAAGTGTATTACAGAATCAATAGTTAACTTGTTAATTTAATTACCTAACAATAAAACAACAATAAAATGTATTATACAAAGGATTTATATTATAATGAAATTACAAAAACGACAATGTTCCAAATGTTTTATCGACCAAAAAAAAGAGGAAGAATGAAAGAGGCTAAAATCTAAGGCCCCCTCCAATGTTGGGCCCAAGGGAGCCTTTATCCAAAACCGGCCCCGCTTGTGGGCATACTTCAATATCAACTTCCGCTACAAAAATAAAAGGGAAGTTACATATTCAAGAAAATAAGTTTAGCCTATTTCAAAAATAAGAACACAAGTTTGAAATTTCCAAAATCATATTTTTATTAAAAAAAATTTAAATTTTTATTTATGAAATAATAAATTATTAAATTAATTTATTATTAAATATTTAATTATAATATAATATAATTAACCCATCCCACCTTCACCACCCCTACCGCTCCGGCGACCGTTCCGGTCACCGCTCTACTCCGGCGAACTTTCCGACAACCGTTCCGGCGACTACTCCGATTCCGACGACCACTCCGATTCCGACGACCGTTCCGACGTCGATTTTTCCGGCGACTGCTCCGCTATATTTTTTTTTACGGTTAACATGTTTTTTTTACGGTCACAACCCAGGTCACAAGTCACAGCTCATGTCACAAGTCACAGCTCATGTCACAAGTCACAAGTCAAGAGTCACAGCCCAGGTCACAAGTCACAAATTGTCCAATTTTTAAGGTCACTGTTAATCTAAATAGTTAGTCACATACACCGCAACCATCATAGCCCCCATCCACCACCATGAGCACCACCACCACCACCACAGCCCCCATCCACCACCAACTAAAAACACACCCCAAAATCCACAGATTGTGGAGCTGCGATCTGGACATGGCGCATAGACCAAAACCAACACCACCACCAAGATCCACTACCACCACCATAGCCACCATCATATCCAACATAACCTCCACCACCGTTGGATCCAACAAAATCACAGCCGCCCAAACACCACCACCACGAGCACCACTACCACCACACAAAACATCGCCACCACCCCAACCATCGGATTTACCACCACAGCCTCCAACACATAAAACATCATCACCATCCCAACGCCAGATCTACAACCACCACCACCCCAACTGTCGATCACGACAACCACACCTCAGATCCCTCCCCCAATTTTTTCTGCGACGGCGAGTTCGAAGCAGCTTTGCACCGCCTTTCGACGCCCCTGTGAACAAACAGAGACCGATTGGAGTCTTCTTGTAGCGCAGTGGCCTCCTAGCACCATGGGCAGTTGCATCGCAGTGCTCGGTGGAGCCTTCTCGACGGACTACAGCGGCCCCGGCTCACAGGGACAGGACGGAGAGAGCGCCGCGAGTAGCGACGCGATTCTTCCGGTGGCGATTTAGGAGGAGAGAGACGAAAGAGGGTGGGTTTGGGGAAATGAGGTGGGTTTGGTAATTAATTAGGGATTGAAATGTATATATTTAGTTTATAAAAATATTAATTAAAATAAAATATCTGATTTTGGAAATGTGAAATTTCAAATCTGATTTTGGAAATGTTGATACATAAAGCAATGTTTTGTGTAATTACCACAAAATAAAATTAGTCATTGTGAAGTAGCTTTTGGAAGTAACAGATAATACATTCTACCTCGTGTTATGCTGTGTCTAATTTATTGAAACTCCAGTTCCATGCCCATCTCTCACATCCTAACCAAACCAATCCCACCCCTCAAAAGAAAACAAAGTAAATCTTACTATTGTATAGGTCTAGAATAGCTAATAAATGACCATTTAGATTAAGGCAAAGAATGGATGTAGTAAATTTGAGGAACTCATGAGCAATTTGCTCATTTCGGTAGGAGGTGAGCACTAGTGATCAACAAATTGAAAGGATATTTCTCTGTACTAGTCCTAGTCAACACACATTGCATGTTAAGCCCTATAAATATGCTAAATTTTAAATAAAGTAATTCAACATATATATTGATAAAGTCATATTAAAATTAACATTAAGCGACTGTTTGAGCCCCATTTTTTTTGTTAAGAATGCATTTTGGAATAGTAGATTAATAGAGAATGCGTGGTTAAAAAATAAGAAAAAAATTGGGTTTATGCCATTATGTGTAATATTATTTTATTGCAGAATATATAGTTGAAAAAAAGAAAGAGAAAAATGTATTTTTCAAAAATAATGGTTATCAAACCATGGCTAAAGAAAGAACAAGTATTATTATTGATAAAGCCAAGAAGCACAATCCATCAAACAACTTAACCTATTGGACCAAAGAGCCTTCCATGCTCTTTGAATTAAGAAAACACATTTCACTAACTTATAGCACCACTTCTTTCTTTAGTTTCACTTCATATACATCACTCACTCTTCAACTTGAACTTGACCTTCCTCCATCACACCTTCAGCAAATATCTCCTCTTCTAAGGTGGCAGAGCTGGTGGCTTCCTAAAAATAGAAACTTAAAGAGAACGCATTTGATACCATTATAGGTGGCCATTGGGTTTGAAGTGAACAATTGATGCCTCAAGTTTGGCCATTGATTTCTTGTATTGGCTTCTACGAAATGTGGAGAACATAATTACTTATAGATTCTTCAGAATATGAATATAACCTAATTCATTTAACTAAAATTAGGTAAACTCAGTACTGGAATAGAAATTAAAACCTCTAATCATTATATTAAGCCAGAATAGAAACGAAGGGATTCATTGCTCCATTGCCATGAGGTACTAAAGCTACTCAACCTCTCCAGGGGGGAAACAGTAAACCGCGTGCAACTAGGGACTTTTACACATTGAGGTCTGAAGACATGCTGCAGGCCGAACATGGTTGTAGGACCATAAATTCTGAGAAAAGACGTCCATGTTTCTTGTTTCAAAAAACCCCAAAGCATTGTTGACAGGGACGAAGCATAAAACAATCATGACATGCCATGTGCAGGATTCCTCTTTTACTTTAGAGTGGCAAGACAAGAGCATATCGCGTCGACCTTGGTTAAATAGTAAAATGGTAGATTTTTTACGAAGCCAAAACCTTACATGTTTTAGTGCAACCGCCATATCTAACCCATGTAACAAACTGACATAACTGAAAGCTTATTTACATAAAGCCAAAAATTGATAGAAGAGGCCCAGTAAGACAATTATGAATAGGAGATACTATGAACACAAGAGGTAATCAACCCATAACCCTATGTAGAAAGTGCTTAATTTTCCCTGCATATTCGGAAAAGAAGAATACACCAGTCAACATCTTTCCTGAAAACTTGCCTGAGCAAATCTGTCAAAATAGTTGGTTATCTCCATACAAATTTCAAAAAAAAAAAAAAAAAAAAACACAGTTCTGTTCTTTCCCTGCATCTTCTAGTCAGGGGCGGAGGTGGGGGGGGGGGGGTCCTGGACCCCCCCAATTTTTGACAAAAAATTTTTTTTTTATTTTTTTTTTATTTTAATTTTTTGTATTTACTGAATCCTTGATTTGTTCCATGTATGTGATTATTTTTAGCTCCAGATTGCTTCAAATGTAGGTGTCCAGGACTGAATCCTTGATTTTTTGTATTTTTGACAATTTTTTTCAAATGTAGGTGTCTAGCTTCGGCTTTGTCGTTCAACTAAAATAAATTGTTTTGATATAAAAAGTCGAGTTATTCAAATATAGATACTTGATAGATCAACAACTCCCATTCAAAAAAAAATTTTCGGGGGGAACCCCCGTAGACCCCCACCCCTTCAACTCTAGGATCCCCCTACTTCAATGGGCTGGCTTCGCCCCTGCTTCTAGTGAAGGTTTAGAATAAACTTATTCATATACAAATCTATTAAAGCCAATTTGGACGTGATTTGCCAGAAGAAAAATTGTTCAAGACAAATTTGGACACAATTTATAATACTAAAATTTAAGTGGTAAAGCCATTTAAAATTGATTCTTTAAATTGTGACAACATAAACCTGATGTTGATAGGACCTTGTGAAGTAAGAAGAATTCAGCTATGAAATGAACTGTTATTCCTTGAAATAAAAACGCTGAAAGGAGGAAGAGATCCAAGGCATTCGAGAGGCCTGGTCTCTCCCCACTAGACTCCTGTACACTTATTTTTAACATTGACCAACTAAAGTGCAACACATGTTTAACCCACTACTGATGAAAAAATTTATGAATCACACATATGGTTAGGGGTCGGCAAAAACTACATCTCCATAATAGCGTGAAAATAGACTGACCAATGCAAGTTAGTTCCTGAAAAGTCTGGACAACGAGCCTTCCTCAATCCGACCCATGTAGGCATCTTTAATTTTTTATTTTTGTTGTTTTCATCTAAAAATTTTTAAAATACAAGAACTTAAAAAACTAGTATGTGATCAAGTTTGGACCTCGCTATTTTTTGTTGGGCTGATCCAGCAATTGAGCCGAGCAACCTAGGTCTCACTGAGGGCGAGCCGGGCTATTTTGACATACAAGTAGACATATGGGATGTCCTTGGTTTTGGAGTAATAAGGTGAAGAGGTAATAACACCATACCAAAATTTTAAATTTGCAATTTCAAAATTCAGATTTATAAGTTTTCATTTCAAAAATCAGATGATAATTAAAATTTTAATAATTTAGTTTTTAAAAATATAAAATTAAAACAGATAAAACGATTCCAACTCCCACCAAACCCTAAATCTCTATCCTCTCTCTCTCTCTCTCTCTCTCTCTCTCTCTCTCTCTCTCTCTCTCTCTCTCTCTCACACACACACACACATAACCACCGGAAAGGAGGAGCTCCACTACGACGACGATGATGCTGATGCAGTGGATTGAGCGACGCTGCTACGAAGGTGCTCACGCCACTAGGCAGAGGCAGTATGGATCTCCGGCGATTCTTTACGTGCAGGTGCCTCTCACTGCTGCAGTTCATGCGCAGTGGCAACGAGTGGTGCTGCACGCAAGAAAAGGCGGCGACACGGTGGTGTGGTGTGGTGTTGATGGTTATAGTTTTCATGTTTTGTGTTGAATGGATCTTTGTTGGTGTGGTAGTGTTTGGCAACGCACTAATCTAAGCATCGCCGGTGTTGAGATCGTCGCTGCAACAACGCTAGCCGTGGTTTTGGGGTTGGTTTCTTCTTCCTCCTTGCTTAGTTGACATATTTGATATTTTAGGATGATTTTCATTTGTGATTATTGGTGTGGTGGTGCGTTGTGCGACGGTGGTGTGGTGGTTTGAGGGGCTGTAATTTAGGATAATTTTTATTTGTTATTTTTAGTGCGGTGGTGGTGTTTGTGGGTGTGGTAGAATGTTGTGGAAGTGGTGTGCTTGTTTTGAGGGGCTATGGTGATGTGGCGAGGTGGTGGTGGTTCTGGAGGCAATGCTCATGGCGGTGGTGCCAGGGGATGGGAATAGTTTTTGTGACCAAATGTTTTGGATGTTGTGACGAATAAATTATTAATTTGTAACCATTAAATAATATGTGACTTAGAAGAATGTGTGACTATGACTAAATTTGTAACTGTGACTAGAATTTGGTAAATTGTGATAAGTTAATTTGACAATTTATGATCGTGAAATAAGTTGTAACCTATAAAATTTGTGGTTTGTGACCGATAAATGAATTGTGACCTATACATTTTTTGATTTACAACGGTGTGGTAGTGGTCACAAGCGTTGGTAGTGGTCACAAATGATTTGGTTGATTGTGACCAATAAATTGGTTGGTGTGGGACCAATAAATAATGTGACCAATAAAACAGATAAATTGTGACTAATACATATTGTGTGACTTAAAAAATTATTAATTTTTGACCAATAATTTGATAAATTGTGACCTAAATATAATTTGTGATCAATTAATTTGAAGTTTTGTGACCATAAAATAAGTTGTGACTTATAAAATTTGTGATTTGTGACCAATAAATAATATGTGATTATTAATTTGATAGATTTGTGACCGATAGATAAATTGTGACGTATAAATTTTTGATTTGTGACCGATGAGCAAATTGTAACCTATAAATTTTTTGAATTGTGACCGTAAAATAATTTGTGAGATATAAAAATTGTACTTTGTGACCAATTAATAATATGTGACAATTATATGGAATTTGTGACCTTAATATATTTAATTAATAAAATATATGTTTAATTAATTAATTTATAAATAAAATTAAAAAAAAATCTGAAATTTGAAATTTTAAACATAATCTCTTAAATTTGAAATTGGTAAAACTAAACATCTTAGTTATGAAATCTTCCCCAAGGAGAATCTTCTAAAATCTTGAAAATAAGCCATTCCATTTCAGTTGTATGAATCAGAGATGCCATTATTGATCAAAGATTAATTGTAAGAAAACATATTTTCAGGAAAACATCATTTTCCTATTTCTCTTCTGTTTAAATTGATACTAAGTTTAAGTCATGTTAGGTACACTGTATTAAATTATGGGAATATAATTAAGAGGGATACGATTAGGGGATTGTATTGAGGTGGATTAATGAGGATTGTTCTAACATAGTGTTTGACGCCATACTGTATTACAAGCTTTTAATGTCACACTGTATTAGAAGACTACACTAGTAATGAAAAATTAAAACATTTATGGCAATATTTTTTAACTTATTAAGTGATTTTTTTTCATATAATTTATTGTATGAATTTTTTTACTCATAAGTAAAATTTTTAACTTATAAGTAAATTGTCTACCTATAAGTGAATTTTTTAAACTTAAGAGTGATTTTTTTACTTATAATTAATTTTTTTACTTACAATTAATTTAATTCGGATACTAATTACACAAGTCTAGGGAATTGGACTTTGAGTCTTACAAAACATTTTTTATCTCCATTTTCAGTTTCTTGAATTACCTTCATTAACAAATAACAAGCGACAACATCATAATTCCATCAGATCGGGCAACTTTAGCTAGATGAAATTGCTCGTGAATGACACTTTAGGAGCACGAATGCATGACAAGGAAATCAAAGAATTGGACAAGATCAGGTAGTACACGGTATGCTGATTCTTGTAATGTTAGTGTTAAATGATATTGTCTGATGGTGCAAGTCAGTACTCAAATTCTCAACTATTTGCAAAGCATACAACAACATAGGGGAGAATCTTTCTTCGAATTCGTATGATTTTCAAATCATAAAAGTCCAACTTTTCGTACCTCTATAAATGCTGTAAATGTAAAAAATTCACATGTTACAGCATCATCGAATACTAAGATTGAGCTATATTTAACAATAACGACACATTGTTGAAACTATGTAAAACGCCAACATGTTAATGTGCATTTTTTTTTATGTTTTCACTAAATTTTGATGATGATGATGATGATGATGATGATAATAATAATAATAATAATAATAATAATAATAATAATAATAATAATAATAATAATAATAAAGTCGAATAGTTTTCTTTTTGTACACCACATTGTGTAGATATAAGTAATAGATGATAATTTCAAATATTCCCTTCATTACCTGCTAAAATGATGTACTTCTCTTTCCTTGTAAGGTTTGTGCATTCAAATCCCAAGGCTTTTGCTATCTCATTCTGCACATAATTGGCTACTTCAAACTTCGATAATTCACCACTGGTACACGCGTGGGATTTTGATAACTTCTCGAGAAAATTGACAGTGTAAATCGGACGAGGATTCAAGAGAAAGAATAGAGGATCTAAAGTTTTGTATCCACTTGCAGTTGTTCCATAAAACATGCCCACTTTTGAGTCGAGGGCAATGGAACTATATCGTCGCTCAATTCAGCGAACAAGGGCTAAACCTCAGCAAATGGCTCCCTGCAAGTGGTTCCCTCTGGGCAAACTACAATATTCCCATGGGAAAGAATTTCCTCCATCATCTTCAAGTCCTTTTCCCGATCTCTAGTTAGTCGAATGCATTTTAACGGTGAGAGAAGCTCCGATATTCTGCTTATACTGTTCTTAACAGCAATGACTGGTTTCATGAGTGCCAATGAAATGTAGATTGGATCTAGAAGCGTTCTGTGATTCGATACATAAACTACACCTCGGGTTTTTGCCTCCCAGATCGTGGGATCTATGGAACGTCGTCAAGATATTGAACCTACCATCCCAGTAAAGGCCAAGATTGGGATGGCTACTTTGTAAGGTAGAAATGAGGCGACAAACAGCCTAATGATGCTAAGGAGAAAACCAAATGGTAACTGATATACCCGAATATTTGAGCACTCGACCTCGACGGTCCGGAAAACAATGCTCAACCTCGACCTCGACCTCAATGGTCTCAATGGCTCGACCTCAATGGCCTGTAATGGCAAAACAATGCCCGACCTCAAGCTCAATGGCCCATATGACCCCGACCTCGACCTCATTGGGACCCCAAATGCCCCTGGGATTTAGGTCAGGGTTAGTAGGTCGGGGGTGACTCTTTGTGCTCGTCTGAAACCCTCTACGAACAGCAATCCTACTTTAACTACAACTCCTCATGTTTCCTATCACCACAGAGTGGTCTTGTGACAGATGCTCGGCCCTAACCACGGTGAAGCGGGAACCTCAGGCATACCTCATGCGCCCATGGGTTCGAGATCAGTTACAATGGACTCTGCTGATCTTGCCAAGATTATTCAGGATGGAATCGCGGCCGGAATGCTTCAGAAGTCTCAGCCAGCAACAGGGTTCACCCCTAACACACCATTCACCCCGGAAGTATTATCGTACCCCCTGCCAGACCGGTTTAAGTATCCTCGGGTGAAAGAGTATGACGGGACAACCGACCCCATTAATCACCTCAACATATATACCGACATCATGAACTTACGGTCACTTTTGTGACTTGTAATGTGCAAGTCTTTTCCTCAGACACTCACCAACGCAGCTAGGGATTGGTTCTCCACATTGGAACCCAACTCCATAGCTTCCTTTTCAGACTTGGCTGACAAGTTCTCCGCTTTCTTTGCAAGCAGCAAGCGCATCAGGAAAACAGCAGCATCACTCATGCAGATGCGCCAGGACCCAACGAGACACTTCGCAACTTCATGACCAGGTTTAATAAGGAAAGACTTCTTATCCCCGATCTACATATTACGACCATTGAGTCTCTGCTCTAACATATGCCGTGAGGTGCGAGGCGTTTAAGATGTCTCTATCAAAAACCCCTTCCAAAGCGATAAACGACCTACTTACCCGGACAGAGAAATACATTAACATGGAGGAGACCATGTCGCCAAGGAAAGATACCCCGCCTTCAAATAAGCCCGAGCAGAAGAGACCGCATGACTCTAACTCGCATCCAGATCCTTCTCGAAACAAGCCAAGGCAAGACCCCCCTCCAACGTCCTTCACTCGATTGAACGCTACGAGGTCTAACATTTTGATGGAGATCAAGGATCTTAAAGAGCTAAAGTGACCTCCAAGGCTACGAGCTCCTCACAGGCTTTGTGATAAAAGTAAGTACTGCGATTTTCATCAAGATCATGGGCACACAACCAAAGAATGCTTCGCCCTGAAACGAGAGATCGAATCTCTCATCACGAGGGGTTATCTAGGTGCTTACGTCAGCCGTGACAAGCGTCAGAGGAACAATCAAAATAAGGGCAAATCTCCCGAAGATCGGGGGAACAAGCAACCAACTGCAGGCACCATTAATATCATTGCTGGAGGGACGGCCTCAGGAGGAGACTCGAGTAGTGGGCGCAAACAATACGTGATACAACATCCGGTAATTTTAAGTACAGATCTTGGTAATATGGAAGACATCACATTCAGATCAGAGGACTCAGAGGGTATAACTTTTCATCATGATGATGCCTTAGTCATATCGGCGATCATCGCCAATTTTGAGGTGAAAAGAGTTCTGGTGGATAATGGAAGCGCGGCCAATGTATTATCTCATGAAGCTTTCATTGAGATGGGTATCTCAGTGGAACAGCTCAGGCCGGTTAAAACACCCCTCCAGGGGTTTGGCGGCGGAGTCATCATCCCGGAAGGCATTGTTGAATTACCTCTTACTCTAGGATCCGAAGGGAAGTAGGTAAAACAGACCACCACCTTCCAGGTAGTTCGTACTCCTATGGCCTACAACGCTATACTCGGGAGGCCACTGCTTAATAGAATCAGAGCTATTGTTTCAACTTTTCACCTGGCAATGAAATTTCCTACGACCGACGGAGTTGGGGTAGTTCGTGGAAGCCAGACAGTGGCTGGACAATGCTATGTTACTAGTGTTCAAGAAATCAATGCCGACGTCATGCATCTTGGAGAGCTCGAGCTCGAGCATCGAGAGAGGCTTGCCCCAGTGGAAAAGTTGGTGAAGGTCGAGCTCGGGCCTGGTAGAAAAATTCATGACAAGTAGCTGGTCATGCCCCCAGGTATCTAGGTTATTTAGTTCTTGTTTATTTCGTACCAAGTAGTTAATTTTTACTTTTAGTTCAGGCTTGCATGCCCTCAAACAGTTCACTTCTCCAGTTAAGGCCTATGTGCCCTCGGATGCTTTCCCTATTTAGTTGAAATTTGTTTTGACAACAAGAACTTATCCCGAACATATCCAACTAGCGTAAGGTCGTGCTCCGCGCATGCAGCGAGTACATTCAATTAGCGTAAGGTCGTGCTACGCGCATGCAGCTAACACATTTAGACTAGCGTAAGGTCGTGTTACACGCATGCAGCTAACACATTTAAACTAGCATAAGGTCGTGCTCCGCGCATGCAGCTAGTACATTCAATTAGCATAAGGTCGTGCTACACGCATGCAGCTAACACATTTAAACTAGCATAAGGTCGTGCTCCGCGCATGCATCTAGTACATTCAATTAGCATAAAGTCGTGCTACACGCATGCAACTAACACATTTAAACTAGCATAAGGTCGTGCTCCGCGCATGCAGCTAGTACATTCAATTAGCATAAGGTCGTGCTCCGCGCATGCAGCTAGTACATTCAATTAGCGTAAGGTCGTGCTATGCGCATGCAGCTAACACATTTAAACTAGCATAAGGTCGTGCTCCGCGCATGCAGCTGGTACATTCAATTAGCGTAAGGTCGTGCTATGCGCATGCAGCTAACACATTTAAACTAGCATAAGGTCGTGCTCCACGCATGCAGCTAACATATTCAAACTAGCATAAGGTCGTACTTTGCGCATGCAGCTAGGACCTTCAACAAGCATAAGGCCGTGCTCCACGCATGCAGCTTATACGTTCAAACTAGCATAAGGTCGTGCTCCGCGCATGCAACTGGTACATTCAATTAGCGTAAGGTCGTGCTACGCGCATGCAGCTAACACATTTAAACTAGCATAAGGTCGTGCTCCACGCATGCAGCTAACATATTCAAACTAGCATAAGGTCGTGCTTTGCGCATGCAGCTAGGACCTTCAACAAGCATAAGGCCGTGCTCCACGCATGCAGCTTATACGTTCAAACTAGCATAAGGCCGTACTCCGCGCATGCAACTAGTACTTTCAACTAGCATAAGGCTGTGCTTTGCGCATGCAGCTGGTACATTAAATTAGCATAAAAGCGTGCACCACGCATGCAGTTAAATTATCTATCAAGCGTAGGGACCCCCGACCTACGTGACCCGACCTCCACACCTCACAATCAAGCAATCTACCAATCTCGAGACATTGCAAAAATTGCAAGAGCTCGAGCTACTTGCCCCAAAAATGGCCAAGTAACGAGCTCGAGCATAACGTGATAAACATTGCGAAATCGCAAGAGCTCGAGAAGCTTGCCCTAAAAATAGCCAAGTAACAACCTCGAGCTCAACGTGTTAAACATTGCAAAATTGCAAGAGCTCGAGACGCTTGTCCTAAAAACGGCCAAGTAACGAGCTCGAGCTCAACTTGTTAAACATAACAAAAAACGCATGAGCTCGAGCTACTTGCCCTAAAATGGCCCAAATGTGAGCTCGAGAGCTCAACTGTTAGACATTGCAAAAATTGCAAGAGCTCGAGCTACTTGCCCCAAAATGGCCAAGTAACGAGCTTGAGCTCAACGTGATAAACACTGCGAAATCGCAAGAGCTCGAGAAGCTTGCCCTAAAAATAGCCAAGTAACAACCTCGAGCTCAACGTGTTAAACATTGCGAAATTGCAAGAGCTCGAGACGCTTGTCCTAAAAACGGCCAAGTAACGAGCTCGAGCTCAACTTGTTAAACATAACAAAAAACGCATGAGCTCGAGCTACTTGCCCTAAAAATGGCCCAAGTAACGAGCTCGAGCTCAACCTGTTAGACATTGCAAAAATTGCAAGAGCTCGAGCTACTTGCCCCAAAAATGGCCAAGTAACGAGCTCGAGCTCAACGTGATAAACACTGCGAAATCGCAAGAGCTCGAGAAGCTTGCCCTAAAAATAGCCAAGTAACAACCTCGAGCTCAACGTGTTAAACATTGCGAAATTGCAAGAGCTCGAGACGTTTGCCCTGAAAACGGCCAAGTAACGAGCTCGAGCTCAACTTGTTAAACATAACAAAAATCGCAAGAGCTCGAGAAGCTTGCCCTACAAATGGCCAAGTAACGCGCTCGAGCTCAACGTGTTAAACATTTCGAAATCGCAAGAGCTCGAGACGCTACCCCTAAACCTAGCCAAGGAACAACCTCGCGCTCAACGTTTTAAACATTGCGAAATTGCAAGAGATCGAGACGCTTGTCCTAACAACGTCCAAGTAACGAGCTCGAGCTCTACTTGATACATTACAAAAAACGCATGAGCTCGAGCTACATGCCCTAAAAATGGCCCAAGTAACGAGGCTCGAGCTTAACTTTGTTACACATTGCAAAAAATTGCAAGAGCTCGAGCTACTTGCCCTAAAAATGGCCAAGTAACTTGAGCTCGAGCTCAACTTGTTAAACATAACAAAAATCGCAAGAGCTCCAGAAGCTTGCCCTACAAATGGCTAAATGTAGCTCGAGCTCAACGTGATAAACATTGCGAAATCGCAAGAGCTCGGACAGCTTGCCCTAAAAACGGCCAAGTAACTTGAGCTCGAGCTCAACTTGTTAAACATAACAAAAATCGCAAGAGCTCGAGAAGCTTGCCCTACAAATGGCCAAGTAACGAGCTCGAGCTCAACGTGTTGAACATTGCGAACTCGTAAGAGCTCGAAACGCTTGCCCTAAAAACGGCCAAGTAACGAGCTCGAGCTCAACGTGCTAAACATTGCGAAATCGCCAGAGCTCGAGACGTTTGCCCTAAAAATGGCCAAGTAACGAGCTCGAGCTCAACGTGCTAAAAATTGCGAAATTGCAAGAGCTCGAGAAGCTTGCCCTAAAAATGGCCATGTTAAGCTCGAGCTCGACGTGTTAAACATTGCGAAATCGCAAGAGCTCGAGACGCTTGCCCTAAAAACGGCCAAGTAACGAGATCGAGCTCAACTTGATACATTACAAAAAACGCATGAGCTCGAGCTACATGTCCTAAAAATGGCCCAAGTAACGAGCTCGAGCTCAACCTGTTAGGCATTGCAAAAATTGCAAGAGCTCGAGCTACTTGCCCTAAAAATGGCCAAGTAGCGAACTCGAGCTCCACTGTTAAAGATGCAAAATCGCAAGAGCCCAGTGCTTGCCCAAAATAGACCAAGTAACGAGCTCGAGCTTAACTTGTTAAAGATTGTAAAAAACGCAAGAGCTCGAGCTGCTTGCCTAGAAAAGGGCCAAGTAGCGAACTCGAGCACTGCTTGTTAAACATAACAAACCCGCATGAGCTCGAGCACCTCATTGCATCTCATCTCGCAGCTCGAGTACATAACTACCAGCTGTGATATGGATGCACGGGGGCCTGTGATATACCCGAATATTTGAGCACTCGACCTTGACGGTCCGAAAAACAATGCTCAACCTCGACCTCGACCTCAATGGTCTCAATGGCTCGACCTCAATGGCCTGTAATGGCAAAACAATGCCCGACCTCAAGCTCAATGGCCCATATGACCCCGACCTCGACCTCATTGGGACCCCAAATGCCCCTGGGATTTAGGTCAGGGTTAGTAGGTCGGGGGTGACTCTTTGTGCTCGTCTGAAACCCTCTACGAACAGCAATCCTACTTTAACTACAACTCCTCATGTTTCCTATCTCATTACAAATTGCTAACCCGTTAGAACTTTGACTTTCACTTAAACTGTACACATATATCACAACACAAACACCTTACATGAAAAGGATAAGGATGGCAGGTAGTTGGATCCTTCTAGGACTCCATCTCTAACACTTATAAATACAATATCAAACATCATAATTCAGGTACGTTTTCATATATATTCCCAATATATAACCTCTTTCTCAAATACTCTCTCTCTGACTTAAGCATCGGAGGGGCGACGAGGACACACCTCGACGCCTTTGTTTCAGGTGTTGAAGAACCACTTGCGCGGAGTTCAGGCATCCAGTTCGAGTTCTTTCAGGTACAAATTTTGGTAGCATCAGTAACCATACGAACATAGACAATGTAGCAGAATACGTCGGCCTAAAGGCCAATCTTCCATCGTGGAAAATTAATGGCTTCGGATAATTTTCCCGTGGAAGTATTCGCCAGCTCGTCTTCTCTGCTGAATTTACCGAATAGACCTCCTGTCACAATAGAAAACACAAGATCATTCACTAAAATTTCAGAAAAATGATCGAACAGAACATTTTGACATAAGATCCTAGTACTACCAACCTTGCAATGAGAAAAAGTTTGCTGATTAAGAGACTTGTTAGCAGAACCAAAACCTACTAGAGGAGGATTCACATTTTCTTGTCCAATTATCTCATTCATAACAATATTTATGTCTCTCTTTACCCGAAAACCACCTTCAAATCTCTTCCAACAACAGCATTTACATCCAAACAATCCCTTAAAAATCCTTCGACCATCAGATTAGGCATATCACTCACTGCTACCTTTTTCTTGTACTTCATCACAACTTGGAAGCCTTCATAACCAACATCTTTAAGAAAGAACTTAGGCAGAACAGATCTTCCGAGCCGATAATTTGCTTTCTTTATCCCACAGAAACATATTAAAACCATAATCCTGATCCCTATTTCCTTGCCAAATAGACAAACAAATGGATAGGAAAGAAAAAGAACTAGAGCTCGTATGAGGCTTCCTGCTTCAAACGCCACCAGCATGAAGTAAGGAAATAGAGATGATGACTTTAACAGTGCTTCCTCCATATGAAAGATCAAAGTTGCATCCAATTCCAAAGGCTCATCTTGTTTATGGGAAAAACAAGAATTCTTTTGAAGTTTTGATTCGGATTCTTGGGGACAAGTGATTCTTCGCTGTAGAAATGTGACAAAGGCTTTTGAGGAGGAATCTAAGCCAAAACAAAGGAGTTTTTATTTTGAAAACATTGACAGGCATAATTTCTTAACTAATTAGCAGGAGTTGGGGAAAATTTATTGAGATGAACTTAGAGAACTGTCCTTTGTTGCTGTTTCTAATCTGCATCATAATCTTAAATACTTTGGAATTGTGTTGGATTTCAAATTCGTCGGCTTTTTTATGATAGGATTTATGTCATATAATTTGATGAAGACTGTCAACCTATCTCAACCCTCCTCTTTTACTCTGGCTTGGGCACCGACTATGAAACGTGTAAGCGGAATTTTGTTAGGAAGCTTGAAAATACTATGATTCAATATGCTACAATGTTATACTAACTTCTCATATTTTGGCATCCGCGATACCTAATGACCTTTTTTTTTTTTAAAATAAGCCAAAAAGTAAATATATACAGAGAAAAGAAAAACACTTCTGTCCAAACTAATGGACACTGCTTTCAGTAGCTAGCCTGTCAGGTTATGGGCAAACAGGAAGATAAAATATGATACATACTCAAATTTCTAGCCATTAGAGAAGCCCACAAAGCATGTGACATTTTAGCAAGGCAAAAGATGGTCCAATATTCTAATGTCAAGATGAAAATCATTGATAGATTCACTTTAATGCAGTGTAAAGAAATGAAATGAAGCTCGAACGCTTGATGCTTGTGTTTTAACATCGACCCACGATTATAATAAACTAGATGTTATTGTCAGTATTAAATAGTTAGGGCAATTTCTCCGAGGAGAGAATCCCGCCATTGCAACTTCTTGTCTTTAGTGGTCTTGACAGCTTTACTTTCGGAAGCCTAGGTTTGTTCGAAGAACTTCTCTAAAGAATGGAGATTGAAGAGCGGATGAAAACTGTAAATCCAACAGTGTATAAACAGGAGATCATTTAACCGATTTTCTGTGAATGTTTGGTTTCAAGCTCACCGTTAGCACTGTTAAGTACAGTAGTGCGAGTTGTTCAAATTAATAAAAAACAAGTTGGAATGAAAAAAGGGGATTGGAGGCCAAATTCTTGGCCTATGCGACCGCATAGGCCATTTGGCCATGCGGTCGCATGGCCATTAACAGGGACTGGCCGTCCCCGTTTGAGCTACTCTATGCGACCGCATAGAGTTGCTCTTTGCGGTCGCATAGAGTAAAAACTTGGCAGTTTTTTTTCCGTTTATAGCCGTTATCAATTTAAACTTGGTGGCTTTTCATCCTATGTTGGCACCATTCAGTTGACAACTTTTGAGGGATATAAATAGGTGATCTTAGTTCAATAGAAAATAATGAAAAAAGCATTATTTAAACATTAATCATTCCATTGCAATAGAAATCATATTTTCTTCATATTCAAAACCCTTTGTGTTCTTAAAGTATGGGCGGAAAATATTTGTGCTTTGATGTTTTCTGTAATAAGGCTTGATCAATCCTTCAAACCATTTGCCGGAAATCCTTAAGCTTCTCAATTATTTGGAGTGCGGGCAAATGTAGTTTGAGGACAGCGATTACGCGTTTGGACCTTTAATTTTGATTTCGGTTTGTTCGTGCTTTGTTCATCTTGTTGCTGCATACTTTGGTGAGTTTCTTCTCCAACCCCGGTGGTATTTCCAACACAAGTAACTCCAATTATACAAATTGTAATTAGATGGTAACTGTACACATACATGTATCAAATGTTAGACTCACTTGAAGTGTCTATTTGATTATGACGTCGATACGTGAATTTGGTTCGATTTAGGTAACATGATCGACATTAATTGTGTCTTCAAGGCAATAAAATTATTGTGCTTCCCTAAAAATAATATTCACCCTAACTAATAATGTTAAGTTCATTTAAAAAAAAAAAATAAATAAAATGTTAATTGCGAAGCATAATTATTGTCACCTTGCAAACTCCGTATGTGAAATTTCATAGTTGTAATTTCGATTTTATCCTCTCTCTCTCTCTCTCTCTCTCTTAATAAATAGGAAACTGTCATTATGGTTTTGTATTATCATCCAAAAGTGAGATAAGTTAGAGAAAGTAGGGCGTTTGATTTTTCTTTTGTAAATTTCTTTCCGTCATAGTAACATAGTCTCACATTAATGTGAACATCTACAAATTTCTCATATTCTTATATTTCTCTTTTCTTTTTGCAAATTTGTTGTTCTCGATGGTATATAATTAGAGTTTCTAGTTCTGAACAAATTGTATGCAGACGAAAATCTAGTGATGGAGTACAGAATCTAAAGAAGATCTATTTGTACAACTATAAATAATAATATGATTGACAACGTATGAGTTATCAAAAAATTGATGGTTGCAAAAACAAGTGTTTTTCAAATTGTCCAATAACAGTTTTACACATGACATGTTGTCAACGAGATTATCATCTGTGATTATATACGAAACATGATTGTAATTCAAATACGGACTTCTCAAGATTTTTCAACCTTTCCACTAGACAATTGATCTGACAAGGATTGAAGATCAATAATGACAAATTAATTCTCTTACCAATTATTGCAAATAATTAAGTGACTGCAATGGCTACGATTCCAATAAGTTTGGCTATCTTAGGTGAAATCAATTAAATATGGGTAGATGGCTATAAAGATTAAATGCCATTTGCATCACACCAATGCTCATTGCCATGCTACGTTCTGTTGCTTTCCTTGTTCAATTCCTAAGCACCGATTTCCTTTTCAGTCTGTTGGGGATGGCTTTTAAAAAATAAGAATATATTATAAAGATTTTCTAATCTAATTCTAAAGAGGCAGTGCATTGCAACTGTTCATTTGTGTTGGTCTAAAAATGACATCATTTTGCTCGTGTTAAAAATGATGTCGTTTTGAATCAGAATGACCCCCTCGCGTGAATACCAAGACGACTTCGTATGGTTTCTCTTGGAATCCTGAATATGCCAATAATTATACTAATCCACATATGTCTCTCTCTCCCATCAATTGCTTAGGGTTTTTACATAATTTTTACATAACAATACTTAGCAAAAATTCATTGGTTTTGGACTGAATATGGACAGAAAATGTACCATACAGGTGCTGCCAATGCAGCATCTGTATGGTTTATGTGAATAATCCCCTGTACACAAGGAATTATTCTACAATTTAAACTCATCCCTCTTGCGATCCGTTTTCTGCCATATGATTACCTCCAGATCTTTTAAAGAGTTCCTATAATCATGATCTTGACTTTTTTGTCCTGCAAATTTCCATCATAGCTTCTACCGATTTAGATGATTTTCATGTTGGGGTAAGAAACCTGTACATTTTCGTCTGTTCGTTTTTTCAAATTGATTTTCTTGTATTCATTTATTTTTTTCATATGACTCGCCCTCTTCGTTTTGCTTTCGTTTAGTTTTTTTTGCAGGGTTTATAAACATTTTGAAATTTTTAGTTAATTTTTTGTGTTCGATTTGTTTTTTGGTTTTTGGTCATTGGTGTTACTTGTTCTCTACGCTTTTCTATTCTCTAGATTTCTCGCACTTGACTCTTCTATCGCTTCTACTGTATCTATTTCTTGTTTTTTTCAATCGTTGCTATTCACTCTATCCTCTTGGTCAAACGGTGAGAAATCTGTGCAATTTTGGATTTTGATGAGTTTTTTTGAGTTTTGTTGTAATCTCATGTGTTGACCTCGTTTTCTCTTACGATAACGCACACAGCAGATATCAAGCCCACTCGTGTACACATAAGTAAATTCCAACACATGTGGACAGGCTGCTAGATGGCGATACTCAAGATTTGGATGTAGAAGAAGCTTTATAACATGAGATAAATATGTTCAGACTCCGACAATTATTTTAAGAACAATCAACTCAAAGGAAGCAAAGTAACCTAAACTCTATCTAGGGATGGCAATGGGGCGGGTTTGGGGTACCCTCCCCGCCCCGCCCCGCCAGGCCAGGCCAAGAAAAAACCCCAAACGCGCCCCGCCTTAGATTGGGCGGGCACGGGGGGAGGGATGGAAGTTTGCCCCATTTATTATTATTATTATTATTATTATTATTATTATACTTTTTTTTTACATTTTAAAAATTCGAGTTATAATATTATTGAAGAATAAAAGTTAAAACACAAATTCTAAATTTTAAAATTCAAAAAAATTAATGCCATTAATTTTTTTTTTCTTCCAAGGGGAGGGGCATCCTCGCCTTGCCTCGCTCTGCAACCCATGACGGGGCGACGACTTACGCCTCACCCTATCAACCCGTCAGTGCGGGTTTTTTTGCCCCTATTCGGGGCGGGGAAGATTTTGTTGCCATCTCTAACTCTATCAAAACAAACACATACTCAAGAAGACAGAGTAGCTTTAAGTGTCTTAAGTTGCATCCATTTCAAATGATACAAGGGGGAGGTATTTATTGTATTACTTATCAAATGGTGTTCATTGGATGAATATGTATGTGGCTACATCTCCTGAACTGAAGCATCCAATCTTAAACATTAATTTGAACTCACTAGCCTATAGTGCATTTAATGTTCCTACGGAGAGCCACCTTACAACCTACACTGACAAGACTTTGATATTCCACTCATTACAAAGGTACCATCAATCATTCCAAATTGATCTCAAATAAATTCAATCTCTTCACGTGTGGGTCGTCACTTGGTCTTCAATTTTGACTTTTGTCATGCTCCATCGCTTCGGCCAGGGTTGGGAGCGGGTCGGTTCGGTTCAATTCTTTTTTGTTTGGTTCCAGAAATTTTTGGGTATTTAGTAAATAGAACCGTCAGTCCATATATAATTTTGGAACCGTTCGGGTTCGGTTCGATTCGGTTATATTCGATTTTGTACTACAATTAAATTTTTTAATATTTAGAATAACACTACATAAATACACCTAAAAGTAGATACTAATACTAATAACAAAAATTAGATACAAATACCAAGTTCAATCTTAACTTTTACAAATTAACGTAATCATATAAATAACAAGGTGTCAAATATAAATATCAAAAAGTAAATACTACTAGTAAAACTTCGATGATTCATATCAATAATTCATTTGTTTCAAACCTTCAAGTCTACATAAAAAATGAAGTATAAATTAGAAGTCATAGAGATAAATTTTTTAAAAATATTGATAATACTTACCAACTATTTAATGTAACCATCAGTTGCTTGACTTGCTATACTAGCTACTAAGAAACTATACAAGAAAAATTGAAAAAAACACAATTAACAAACATAAATAAACTATAAATTGTTCAACTAATAAGATTTAATAAGAAAAATATTTGTTAATTTGTTTAGAAAAAATAAAAGAAATTGATTTATCTAATATAAAAAAAATTCGGTTCTTATTCCGTTCTTGGTCTAGAACCGAAAACCGAACCAATCCATTTGGTTATCGATTCAGATACCCATTTGGGTATTTCATTTAAGAAAAATCGCTCGGTTCAGTTCTATTCGATTCCGATTCAGTTCGGTTCGGACATTTTGCCCAGCCGTAGTTCTGAGCCTTGATATAGCTTCGATGCTTCGTCATTAATATTAGATCACTTTGATGGCCTAAGAATAGCTAACCCAGATGGGGTGAATTTATTATTATAACTTTTTCAAAAATTTATCCAAATTTAGGCAAGTTGATAATCAAACAACAATGCTTAAGCACGAATGCAATAAGTAAAAGAGGAAAGAGTGTGTAAACGATGTAATTGTCGAGGTTCGATCTCAACCAATGATCTACGTCCTCCGTTACCAAATTCTTTAACATGAACAAGGCATTTTCACTATATTGATTAACTTATGGTGCAATCCAACCCTTTACAATACTTCCGATGACATGCAAACAAGGAGCACCGATTTTTATACAATATTGAGTTTTATGGGACCTCAATATGACCAACAAATTTAATGAGTATAATTTTACAATTTGAAACTTCTCTCTCAATAAATGATATAATCAAAATTAAGTACCAAGATAGAAATATGCTAACACTTTAATAAATAGTAATGAATGAAACTCAAGTATTAGGTAAGAAAAATTTTGATAAGTAGAATAATTTTCAAAAGTTAATTCAACAAAAAAATCAAAACTAAATAATTTGATAAAAATAGATAGAATGTGTATTCAATGATTTTGGCTTAAGAGCAACTCACTTTAATGCTTATAAAAGTCTCTACAATGAATGCAAAGTGAGGTGGTATTTAAAAAACTTTAAACGCCAAAAGTTTTGATCAATCGAACGTCTGCTTCTGAGTCGGACACTGAACTAGCCGTTGTTCGTCAAAATTTTATAACGGTGAAAATGTCGATCGTTGGGCGAACCGGATGTCCACTAAATCAACCGGACTTCCGCTTGAACATATTTTTCGAATTTTTCTTTTTTGATAGTTTGGAAAAATGTACTATTTGAAAGATGTTTTTCACTATACTTTTCAAGATGAGTGATATTGTAAAGAGTTTGAATATCAATTTAAAATACTTATTGGAAATAATTTTTATGCAAGTGTTTTTATGAAGTAATTTTTCTCGTGCATATAAACTCATTTTGACCTTTTTAATGATTCATTTCTAAGGATTAAAGTATTTTACCTTTACAAAGGAATCAAAAAATATCTAAGTCAAATATCGAACTACCTATTTTGATTGATTTGTCGTGAATTCTAGATTTCCATCTTGATTTCACATTGTGCGTCAATAGCGAGTCTTTTGATTACGATCTTCTTTTTCAATTTGATCAATCACTATAACAACTCGAATACAGTTATCAGTGATAAAAGCAATTTGTTTGTTATAATCAAAACATAAAGTCAACCATGGGTTAACAATTTCCCTCTTTTTGATTATGACAAATAAAAAATGATTTACAACAAAAGAAATAAGATGCATTCCCCCTTTCTTTTATACTTGAATTCTTCTATCACATATATCTTATATGCATGAGTAATTAAAATATTCTTATACATTTCCCCATCTTGGCATAAGCAAAAAGATACAAACAAGTGGGTATTTAAAAAATCAACCATAGGCATAAGTTAGAAATGTCATGTAAGATGCAAAGAAGAATCCAATCACAAAAAGTAAATAGTAATAAAATATCCAAGATATAAAGATCATAATGAGACATAAATAACGACAAAAAGGAAATCTAAGACTATGGCTCCGGAAGCGGCGACAGAGGAAAAAAGGCATTTTGCTAGCTTGAATGGCTGCCTGCTGCGCTTGAATGACATCTTGTCGTGCTGGAATTATGGCCAGTTGAGCTTGTATCTAGTGTAGCATACTACCAAGGTCATCAATCGTAGATGTAAGAGAATCATTGCGGTCATTTAGGAGATTGTAGTGATCCTCAGTAAAGTTGAAGCCACTGGTCGAAGATCGATGAGCACTAGATCCCGGAATGTCGTGATGAGGACTAGGAACTTGTGGCGCATCTTATTTTTCCTCATCACCCTCAAAAGGTAGAATCAAAGGACCCGAGGCGGGATCAAACCCTTTCGTATGAGCCACCAATTAACCATGTGTCTTTACTATTTCATGCGTTTAAGAGTTTGAATGTTGATGGTGTCGGTTGGACAAAGTTTAATGAAGGTCTAATCATGCAAGGGGATGTCACAATGTTTAAAAAAATTTGTAAGAAGCACACTGTAGGGTTATGCTTTAACATGACGTATGGAGTGTACTAGTTTCATAAGCCTTAATGTAGTGGTTAGAAAATCTAATTTCCATCTGATAAGAAATGAATCGACAATGACATATGAAATAATATTTTGCAAAACTTTACATGGAAGGGATAGTTGATTTGCATTAAGTTTGGTTAGGTTTTCAAAATCCTTCCTCGTGACACGACAACATTCCTCAATAAGGTTATATCCTTATAATGTGACGAGTTTTATGTAGAAAAATTTACGTATCACACATCTCAAGCTCAAGGATATCACGAATGAGAGCTTTGTTGATCGTGATACAGACATTTTTAAGCAAACACGTAATTTCATTTTCAATCGAGGAGTAACGACAATATTGTTGTAAAGTTCTTTCATAAGTCGGGGATATGCATGTTCTTCTAATGTAGCTACATAAACCGAACCCAACCCATATTTTTAAAATGCTCTTCGATATGAAATGCGGGTCCTTTAATAATAAAATCGACAAAATCAACATTTTTACCTATTAAGATGGGTGACTTTTCAAATGGGTTTGCCAACACCTGAGGCTCCAAGTCGATTTCTTCGTTGGAGGATAGTGGAGGAGAGCACCTAACAGTGGTCTTGAGCCTTTTCTTCGTCCTTTTGGATCTCGTCATTGCAATGAAAAACGAAGAAGAGGGAGATGAGATGATAACTAGATTTTCGAATTTTGGTGTGCGGAAATAGATGAATTTTTGAATTTTGGTGAAATGAAAAGTGTAGAGATGTTGGGTGTTTGATTTTGATGGTGGGAGAAGAGATTTAGGGAGAGATATCGAGGGAAGATGAGAGAAAATGAGAAAGAGAGGTTCTACAATGTGATTTAAAAAATGAATCTGCATTGAACCGGACGTTCATATCGCTTAACCAGACATTCGAATTGACATATTGTTTTGGACAGAAAATCTCTGTCAAACCGGACATGATATTCAGACGTCCATTATACTCATCTAGAACAAGGCTGTCAAGACAGACAATGCGTCCGGACATCCGCTCTACTCGTCCGAATTCAAGCTGTCAAAATGGACAAGGCATCTGGACGTCGTCTCTACTCGTTCGGATTCAAGCTGTCAAAACGGACAAGGCATCTGGACGTCCGCTTTACTTGAAAATAATTATTTTATAGTTTGTAAAATTAGAAGAGAATATAAGCAACAATCAAAATTCACAGACTTGGTGGGTTAAGAGATATGATCAAAATTACACTACATCGGTTTTGAGCAATTTTTTAAGCACCCAAAACCGATGCTATTCTTTATAAACATTGCTAATCGAAACTGGTCAAAATCGGTTAAAAACTCCCAAAAAGGCCCTAAGATTCTATCAAATCGTCAACCAAGCATCCCTCTCCTATCACTATCGGCTTCGCCACTCCCATCACCAATCGAATCCACGACAACGTTGGAGATCGTCACCTACGACAACCAACCACCAGTAGATACCAAAAATCCTTTTTGAATCTACATAATAAAATATCTCCAAACCACTAAAATCACAAAAGCTGACAAAATGAAATCCAAATTATTGTTAGAAGTACGGAAGCCCTCAATCCTATTGATCGTGAAGGTTTTGTTCGTGGAGTTGATTTAAGATGTAAAAGTTAATTCAATCAAGGAATTTTGCCCAACCAACTGTCGATTTGATGCTACTGGTGCAATTTTTGTTTGATATTTTGATATAATGTGTTAACGAAATTGATGAAGCTTTTTGCGGTTGAGGGGAATAGGCATTTGCTTTGATCTTCTAGCACTCCCCAACCATTTCAAAGCACAATCATGGTGGGAGGACACTAAAGTGGATGTAATGAGAATCCCGAGTGGTGCAAGGAGGTGGAAAGTGGGCATATGATCGCATCAAATTGGTAAACTGTGGAATATGGAGAAATGTAGTAGGTGGTGGTGGGAGATTGAGGTTGGTGCTAGTGGACAGAAAGGGTTTTGGTGGCAGGAGATAAGGCTAGTGGTGGTGGAGACAATGGGCTTGGTGATAGCGGAAATGGGATGCCGATTGTGGTGGATTTGGATGTATTGGTCGCAACGGCGGATTTAGGATAGTAAAGTTGTGGGGGAACCTCACTCCCCGACTGCAGAGATGGTGATGCCCAACTCCGACGACGACCAAATCCATTTCACAACTTCTCAACAAGCTCGTAACAGATTCCATAATTCCATATCTTGAACGAAACATAAATAATTTGTTTAAAAAACTCAAAAATCTTACCTTTTCAAAACATGTACAGTGGGTTTGACGAAAAGATCAATCGTTGGCGCTTTATGCAGTCAATAATAGTTCCAGAGTTGACATTGACTTATTTGTTGTTCAGTGGATCGGCAACAGCCGGAGATGGTGACGAAAGCGACGGCAAGATGGACAAGAATTAAGAGTTTTACATTCTGGGTTTGACGGGGAATTGATCGGGGAAAGTGACCGTCTTAGCCCTTGTTTGCCCCCCATTATATCACATTCCATTACATTAATTTTTTTTCTCTCTTCATCTCAACCATCCATTCATCAAATAAAATAATAATACACACAAATCAAAAACTTTTCAACCACACATCTCCCATCAATCACTATTCTAAAAGTTATCTACCCCCTAAAAATTTAAATTAATGGGGGGCAAACAGGGGCTTAGGTAGGTTTTTTGTTGAAACAAGCTAGTTGTATAAAAAAAAGTTACAAAAAAGTTGACAAACCCTCACATGATTGCCGGCTCCACGTGAATAAAAAATTGAAAATAAAAAGTGGGCCCCCCTTCATGTGAGGGAGGTGTAATGCGTTGTATACAACACAAGGTGTACACATAGCATTATTCTTTTTTAAAATCGAAAAAAAGGAGAAATTATTTTGTGACATATATAGTAATGAGTATCAAGTATAAAATCAGCTTGGACCGGAGTCTGAAAAGAAATGGAGACTCGTCAGTCTGAATAACAGGCTTTAGCATTAAAGACTAGGCCCAATAAAATAAGGGGGAATTTCATAAGAGAAATTATAAAAAGGGAAAAATTCAATTTCCCTACTTTATCTTTACCCTATTTCAAAAATAACAAAACAACTTTTACATTTCAAAAATCAGATTTTTTGACCTATATATACACACATTTATAAATATTTATTTATTTATTTAAATATATAAAAAGATATAAATAAATAAATAAATATATAATATATATATAAAATTAACCCACCCCCACCACCACCACCCCACCACGCCGGCGACTGCTCCAAGCGACCACTCAACGACGTCTCCGATTCCGACGACTTCTCCGGCGATCACTCCGATTCCGGTGACTATTCCGGTGGCCCATTCCGGCGATCGCTCCGTTTCCGACGACTATTCCGATGACATGAATTTTTTGTACTCACGATCCAGTCACGATCCGGAGTCACAAGTCACGATTCAGTCACACCCAGTCACAAGTCACGATCAGGTCACACCCAAGGTCACGGAGTCACAATCGACCACAAACGGTCACAACCCCCATCCCATGCGCATCCCACTTACAACCAACGCACCACCGCCACGACCACCACTATCATCACCAACCCTCACCGCCAATGCCACCACCAAAGCAACTCCACCTACACCATCAACAAAAATCAACCTAAATCCCCAACACCACCAAAATATGGAAACCAAAGACTACCACTCCAACAACACCGTTCGGAAGAAACCCCCACGTATCCGGAACAATAGCAAAAATCGGACAAGCAACCACCACAACCATCGGATAAAACAAACTTGAAAACTTAAAAAGGGAACTAGTAGCAACCACAAAAATACAAATTGAAAAACCCATCACCACCACCACCCCAGTGCACCATCACCCACTACCACGACCACCACCGCCACCGTACAATACAAATCAAAAACCACAAAACCACCACCGCATAGCACAAATCAGGAACCCATTCTTCCAGCAGCGGATGCCCCAAGAAATAAATCGGCTAGCAGGAAAACCGACTAGCCGATTTCTTTGGTTTCCCAATGAAAACAGCTCCGAGCAACGATTTCGGCTGGCAGGGAAACCAAGACGAAATCGGCGTTTCTCCAACCAGACGAATCACTGCCGGAAAGCTTTGACGATTTCGCCGCTGGTTTCCCAGAAAGGCTGCTCCAGGCACGAAATCGGGGCGCTCCGGCAGCCCGATTTATTTGCACGCAGCCTAGGGGAGGGGAGGGGAGGGGGCGGCAATGGGCGACGGCGGGCGGCGACGGCGGGCGAAAATGGATGAAGGCGATGGCGGGCCAGAAATGAAGAGAGAGAGAGGAGAGTGTGATTTTAATTAGGTTTTGGTGGTTACGTTTGTTTTATAAATATTTAGTTATTTTATAAATTAATTTTTATAATATTATTATTAACATTAATTAAATATAAAAAACCTATATCTATATATAAAATATCTGATTTTTGAAACTTAAACCTTAAAATCTGATTTTAGAATTTGAATTTCCAAAAGTAGGGAATTGGGTAATTTTCACTTATAAAAAATCAGGGGTTTAAAGTTTAGTTTTTAAAAATCAGGTGCAAAATTTGTTTAATCAAATATCAGGTATATATCAAGACACAACCCTAATCCCAAACAAAACCTAAATCATTTATATTATATTCCTCCTCCTCCACATTCACGTCTCCCTCTCTACCCTCTTCTTCACCGCCGCCGCGCCTCCGCCTCCGCCTTCCTCCCTCCCCGCTCCCTGCGAGAGAATCGCCCCGACGAGCGATTTTCTTATTGGCAGTTCCAACAATGACGCTCATTGTTTGGGACAAGACGATTTCGCTTGTCTCCCAAAGAATGATTCGTTGCTTCTTGGAACATTCCGTCGTTCTTGGGAACCACATCAAAATCCAAAGCAGCGATTATTCTTGTCCCAACAGCGATTTCGCCGTCGGAAAGAGCTTTCCCGGCAGCGAGTTCGCTGCGTTTATGTGGTTGGATTGGGCGGTGATGGAGGTGTTACGGGGTTGGTTGTTTTGTGATTTTCAGATTGGTTTAGGGTTTTTGGATGGTGTTTTTTGAGATGTTGGTGGTGGCGATTTTCAGATCCAGAGTGGTGATGTGCGTTGAAAACCTCATAGACTTTTTGTTGGTGATGTGCGTTGAAAAGGAATATGTGACAGTTTTGTTGGTGGTGGCGGCTTTCATCGGTGGTGGTGGTGGTGGTGGTGGTGTGGCGTTGGTGCTGTTGTGGTGGTGCCGAGGTGCGGGTGGTCACAAGCGGTGTTGGTGACGGTGGTGTGGTGTGGTGTGTGACCTCTCTTTGGTGTATGTGACCAATTACTTGGTTATGTGACCAATTACTTGGTTATGGAACCAAGTATTTGAGGGTATGTGACCAAATATTTGGTAATCTGTGACTGATTACTCAACTGTGACCTAAAAATTTAGTAATATGTGACTCAAAAATAATCTGTGACCAACCAGTTTTTGAAATATGTGACCGTGTGACCTATAAATTTTGATATGTGACCTATAAATCTTGATATGTGACCAACTAAATTTGAAATATGTGACCAAAGAAACAATTGTGACCTACAAAATTTTTGAACTGTGACCGTAAAATAATATGTGACGTATAAAAATTATTATCCGTGACTGAAAAATAATATGTGACTAACTAAATTGTAAATCTGTGACCAAAATGTGACCGGTGATTATAATAATACGCGACTCTTTAAAAATCTGTGACCTCGCCGGAATGGTCGCCGGAATCGGAGAAGTCGCCGGAATCGGAGCCGGAGAAAAAGTGGTGGTCGGAATTGTCGTCGGAATAGTCACCGGAGCAGGGGGGTGGTGCATGTGGGGTGGGTTTATTATATTATATTATATTATATTATATTAGAATTAAAAAAAAAAAAAAAAAAATCTGATTTTTGAAGTTTCAAACTATAAACCTTATTTTTGAATTGGTGTAAAGAATACACCTTATTTATGAATTTTTCCCATTTCATAAGGGAAAATTAGGCCCAATACGGTCGAAAAGTTTGAAAATTGATTAATACAATGAAAACTACTTATTACTGCCCATAAGTTCTTCATCCCGTAATTCATACGGTAAAATCTCCAGAATCCCCAAAACTCCATTATGCCCCAACTCCATCACCGGCCACCCACACTGCCGTCTGCAACCACTCCACCATCTGCCTCGCCAATTACCTCTAAAATAACCCATCATCAGATCGACGGTTGCTCATATTTTCGAATGTGACTCTTTCTCAATTTCTAGTTTTTTTTTGTGATTTCTAAATGTGTTTCAATTCTTGGTTCTGATTATTATTGCAAAGATGGTCCTTTCAATCTTAGTTGTAGATTATCCAATTAAGAAAGTGGCTATGCGTCAGACGATGGAGCTTCGATGCTTCTGTTTGATGAATTGGGTGAAACAACTGAGTTTGCGAGGAAGTGGGTGCCATTTTCCCAAAAATAAAGTATTGAGCCTCGAGTTCCAGAGTTCTACTTTTCTGAAAAAATTGACTACTTAAAAGATAAGGTTCCGCCTACTTTCATGAAGGATAGTAGGGCCACGAACGTAAATTTGATGAATTCCTTTCTTCTGCTATATTTGGTGAATTTATTGGAATTAAATTCATTCGTACACAATGTTTATGCATTGCAGAGAGTATACGAAAAGTTTAAAGTAAGAATTAATGCTTCGGTGGATAAAGCACAAAAGAGACTAGAAGAAGTTTCAATTTCATCGAAGTTTTCTTAGGTTTTGGTGAGTACTGGAGAAAGGAGGGAGAAACGATTTTGGAGCCTTAGATATTGAAGGGGCAGAGATTGTACAAAATGATATAATTGAAAGTTTTGACTAGTGTTTTGTTACTTTTTTTTAAGTGGTTGTCACATTTTTTAGTTTTTGTCAATTTGTTTTAGTGATTGTCAATTTTTTGAATAGTATTTGTCATTTTTTGAATGTGTTTGTATTTGAGTTCGTTTTTCTTCTGTTTTATGCCAAAAAAATAAAAAAATTCTTTAACTCAATCACCCATGATTTTTACTAGATGTTCACGCGTATATCATAGTCAAGAAAGTCATATGCAAATCAATATTTCATTTCTTGATTAGATCTGAATCATGAACCTCTAAAATTTCAATTCACGATTTTCAGCTTTTAATTCAATAACTCGTTGCTCCCAATCTTCGAATTCTTGTATGATATTCTGTAAGGCACATACAACAACAGCATGTATGCATCTTTTTGATTAAATAAAAAATTCAATTCTAAACTGGACAGACCAAATTTTTTTTTTTTTTTTCAAAAATAAAGAAAATCTTTGTTCATTTTTCTCTTGAAAAATCGGTCCCCAAGGTCTATATATATAGATCAAAAGTTTCAATCCACATCCAAGTCTATTTATGCCATAATTGATTTAATTATTACAATTAAGCTCAATTTTTTAAAAATTAATTGCAACTAAGTTCAAAACTTAAGAGAATTACCACATAGATCTGTCAGAACATATTTTATCCAAGTTTCAATAATTAAATCATGTCTAGTCGACCTTAAATCACACAATCTTATCATTAGTATTTGCTTCTTTCACTACAGACAAAAGAGTGCACTCGAAATATATAAAATAATAGAAGCTAAAGTAAATGTGCAATATTTTCCTTAGACCTATTGTGTATGTATTTCATCCCCATAATAGACACTACTAAAAAATAGGTTTTTACTAACGGAAATTTACAAACGGATCAGATCCGTTGGTATTTGGAAACGGATTATCCTCTGTTAAAAGTAATCCACTTTTAACTATGATATTTAGCAACGAAATTTCCGTTAGTAACGGTGATATCTCTTTACCAACGGATATTCCGTATCTCTTGTAGACGTTTAACATTTGGATGTTTCACCTACGGATATTTCCATAGGTGACTTACTGATAATCACCAACGGATCTGATCCGTTGGTAATTAGAAACGGATTATCCGTTGGTAAAACTAATCCACTTTTAACTACGATATTTAGCAATGAAAATTCCGTTGGTAACGGTGATATCTCTTTACCAACGGATATTCCGTACTTTATGTAGTCGACGTACCGATAATCACCAACGGACTACATCCATTGGTAATTAGAAACGGATTATCCGTTGGTAAAAGTAATCCACTTTTAAAAAGGAGCTAGTCCCACATTGGAAGATTACTAAAACATTGAAAAAGGAAACTTCTTTAAAAAGGAGCCAAATGAATGTCACTTGTAATAAAAAAGTTATTTTGGTCTTTTATTGCAATAGATGGGCCATCAAGATAGTTAAAAAAAATTGTAAAAAAAAATTATATTAACCGGATTAACCGGAAAAATTGGAAAAAAAATTATATTTTTTCATTGGTAATGAAGATTTTTTACCAACGGATATTCCGTTGGCAATTACAAAATTTTTAGCAATGGAAATTCCGTTGGCAATAAAAGACTTTTACCAACGGCATTTCTGTTGGAAATGACAAGGTTTTTACCAACGAAAATTCCGTTGGTAAATGGAAAGATGTTTACCCACGAAAATTCAGTTGGTAAAAGTAATATACTATCAAGTACCCTCAAATTAGCAATTCTCCGTGCCTAAAACCATGATTTTTAGTAGTGAGAATCGATAATTAGGTGCGGGCATAAATGACTATTTTTCTCATCTAGTTATTCTCATTAATTTAAGTTACATTTTCTTAAATAGTCAAGTGAATAAATACAAATGTCGAAATCTTGTCGAAATCTGAGTTAGATTTATAACCGTTTAAAAGAAAATATTTAATTAGTCATTGACACATTTTTAGGTTGACAATTCTCCAAACAATATTCATGTCCTCTACTTTGCTTGTTTTCAATCTTCTAACTTAATTAGATAATTGATCAGTCGAAATTGATTATACCCCACTGGTAAATCAAAGAACATAAACTCAGATGAAAAATATATACACAATCATGTCAAATGATTTAGATAAAATATCTAGAGATCAAGTGGACTTTTAACTCTCCTCACGATCATGCTATAAAATTAAACTCGACGTGCGATCCATTTAATACACTTCAAATGTACCCGAGTCATCATAAAGCCATTTACGCTATATGGACAAATCGCAAACTGGATGGTGAAATAGTCACATATATAACCTTTGAGTACAAGGTGCTAACCCAATAACAATTATAATCATGATCAAAATATAAATAATATCATATTGTGCTTCTCAATGCAAACATCTAACTTATGTTATCACAAAATGATCATTGAGATTTTTATTTTTTTTCTGTAAGCTCAATATTAAATAAATGCAAAAATAGTAAATAAACAAAAATAATAATTTATTTATTATAAAATTATCATTTTATTACATCAAAACTATACTATATGGGCACACAACTCAACGCTTAGCTCCTGCCTTAGTTAGTATTATTATTGATATTCTTATGAAATCTAGACTGAATGTAATATTAATTAGAATTTCATGCTTCAACTAAACAATTTTACGTGGAACTGAACTGGACCAAAACTAGCTGGTTCTACTTTATTTCAAAGTGTACTGTGTGTTAGGTAAAATCTCGTAAGCATACGTGATCGTTGACAAGTAATAATGTAGTGAATTAAAAGTATCGTCCCACAAGAAATAATGTCTAATTATTGTTTCCCATTTATTATCAAATCTGCCAAGTGTTATAGCACAAAAGACATTATTTTTTGTTTATACTAATTTTAAATTACGAAAGCAATAAACGTTGTTTTATCAAATATGTGATAAACGTATTGAATTTCTGAATCCTCCTATTAGTGCTATTTCCAATTCTCAACTCATAAAAAATAGTATTATTCTAATGTTAATGACAATCCATAATCCAGTTTTATTCAATATTCCTTTTAAAGATATATCAAACGTATGTATAATACGATCCAATCATATTTTTAGTCTGAATTCATATGAAAAACATGTACTAATTCACAGGATTTATCCCATAAGATTGCACAAGTCATAACTGTTGGAATATTTTAGCAATTTGGGGCCACATGTAACATATTAAAAATGTGTGTGCTATTATCTAAAGTAAATTAGTCATTAGAGTGATCCACTAAAGATAAAGTTTGACTAATGGGTATTGAATTTTGTGGAATTAAAGTGTAGAGACCGGAAGTTTGTTCTAAATTGTTGAGGGGCCGATTTAAAACAAATGAAAGATAATGAATGGTCATTATCTTATATATGGGTTATGGTCCCCATTTGAGTGTGTTTTTCAAGGTTTCTACATCCCCATCCATAGAAATCAAGATTGAAGTGAAGTTCACAAATCAAATTGGAAGATCGTGATCCTTTCAGGCTAACAATCAAGATCGTGATCCTTTTCAAAGCTAACAATCTAATTATCATGGATTCAGGTATGTTTTATGTTTATGTTCATTTTTCCAGATTTCAATATGGATATGGATCTAGGGTTTTATGTGAAAAGGTTTTGAATAAAGTTCGTTATTCTTTTTCAATTTTCTATCAAGTGGTATCAGAGCCATCCATAATTGAAATCATGAGAAATGGAATTTTAAGATTCTAAATTCTATGAATTATTGGATTACTATGTTATCAAGAATTATAGCATGTTATATTATAGAATTCTAACATTTTATGTTATACATTTAGAATTTGAGCATGTTATAATATTGTTATTTAATTTTCATGTTATATTATCAAATTTTTCATATTATGCTTTGGATTTAGAATTTGAGCATGTAATAATATGATTTTTGGGTTTTATTTTATGGATATAGCATGAAATAATAAGGATCTATGATTTTCTTCAAAATTCGAATTTTGAAATTGGGATTTTTTGGATTTCAGATTATAAAAAAAAAAAAAAAAAAAATTTTGAGCTAGAATTCTGGTGATGAGAGCAACGGCTGTGCCAGAATAAAGAATGGACGGTTGTTACTAAGGGAACAGCCACGGGGTCAGGCTAAGGCTAAGTACAAGATGAGTCTCATTTGCACAATAAGACTTTATACTTCACGGCCGTGGAAGCAGAAAGCTCACCTAGCGCCTTCTCGGCCAGGTGAAGGGAAATAATTTAATTCATAATTAATGCTTTCGGTTATGGAGTTGAAAGAGGTATTAATTTGGGAATTAATTTGAAGGTTTTTGGAGTTATGGAAGATTTGGGGGCGGGGGCATGAGTTGTAAATTAGAGTTTCTTAAGCCCACTCGCTTGCAATTTAAAATTAGGGTTAATATTTATATATCAATCCCTAAGGTTTAAAGTTAATCCTAATTGGGCCTTAAGGTTACGGGTTTTTATAATTCAGCCCCTGAAGTTCTGAAATTAATTAATTTGGGCCATTTAAGTTCTGAATTTAATTATTAAGTCCCTGAATGTTCATAATTGGTTTAGTTTGGCCCCTAAAGTTCCGCATAATTGATTTTTTGAATCCTAAACTTTCAAATTATTAACATTTAGCCCCTAAAGTTTTAAATAATTATTTTTGGGGTCTCTAAAGTTTTCAATAATTAATTTTTGACCCATAAAGTTTTGAATTAATTAATTTCAACCCCTAAAGTATTGAATTATTAACCCTTAGGCCCTTAAAGTTTCATAATGAATAAAATTAAGCATTCTAATTTTCAAATTATGGTATAAAGGACTCAATTGGTTTTATAATATTCAAAAGTGAATTGATTGAAGCAATATGTTGCCAAAGCAACCTCTCTTGTGGAAATTAATTAACTTAGAATATTAGAAGGAATTCGTGTGTATGCTTGTTCATGCGGATATTAGCCCAAAGGAATGTTAATATTTGGCGAATTGTATGCACACTTGTGGTGGTAAATGTGTGTCAATTATAAGGTTTCCATGTGAATAATACAATCAATCCAAAGATGGGTTTATTATTTGACGATTTATTGTCAAATGTTTGATCACTACACCAAGAGTACCACTTACGAGTTAATATTACTTGTCCAAAGACTTGATATTAATGATGTGCTAGGTATCTTGAGATGGGATTTACCATGATTTGATTAATTGATTATTGAATCTTAATATTGATGTGAGCATAATTCTTCCATTTTCTCTCTCTGACTAATTCATCTCACTCGCCATATCTCGCTAATATCAACTCTATTCCCAAGCTCAATGGGACAAACTTCAAGGATTGGAAAGAGAGCGTATTAATTGTTCTCGTTGCATGGATCTAGACTCATGCGTTCGGATTGAGCAACCCAGCTCTCGACGGATGAAAGTTCACACGATGAAAGGAGGAACTTTGAGAAGTGGGAACGCTCTAATCGCATGAGTCTCGATGATCATTAAGCGCGGCATTCCGGAAGCCTTTCGAGGCGTGATTACGAAGAAGTGACTAATGCTAAGAGATTTCCTTACCGAAATTGAGAAACGTTTTGCGAAAACGATAAATTTGAAAACAAGCACGCTTTTGCAAAGCTTGATTTCAATAAAGTATAAAGGTAAAGGAAACATAAGGGAGTACATCATGGAGATGTCTCACATTGCTTCAAAACTAAAAGGCACTAAAGCTCGAGTCAATCGATGACTTGCTCGTCCATTTGATATTGATATCGCTTCCTCTACGATTCAGGTCAATTTAAGGTCGTATATAAGCGTTTTTCAAAAAGGAGAAATGGTCTCTAAATGAGCTCATTTCATATTGTGTGCAAGAGGAAGAAAGTTTGAAGCAAGATAGAACTGACAATGTTCACTTGGCAAGCACTTCTAAAGATAAGGGCAAGAAAAGAAAGAAGGAATTTCAAGCTGCTCCTAAGGGTCCAAAGACAAAAGAAATGACAAGAGGACAACAAAGAAGCATGTTTCTTTTGCAAAAATACTGGACATGTGAAGAAGAATTGTACTAAATATCTCGCGTGGCGTGCAAAGAAAGGTACAAATCTTACTTTGGTCTGTTCTGAGGTTAATTTAGCTTCAGTACCTAGAAATACTTGGTGGTTAGATTCTGGTGCTACTACTCATATAAGTATTTCTATGCAGGGCTGTCTGAGCTACCGAAAGCCAAATGATGGTGAAAGACACATCTATATGGGTGATGGCAAGTCGATGGAAGTTAATGTAATAGGCACTTTTAGGTTATTGTTGGGAACTGGTCATTATTTGGATTTGAAAGACACTAAAGTTGTACCGTCTTTTAGACGGAATTTGGTTTCTGTTTCTTTGTTGGACAAATTTGGTTATTATTGTTCATTTGGAAACAATCAGTTTAGTCTTTCTTTAAATTCTAATATTATTGCAGTCTTTGGTTTATTATCTACATTTGATAATCTATACTTGCTTGAAATCTTTGTTACATCATATCATGGAACCTTGCATGTGGAATCACGTTGTACCAAACGCAAATTAAATAATGAAAATTCAGCAAAATTATGGCATAAGCGCTTAGGTCACATCTCAAAGGCTAGAGTTGAACGATTTGTGTCAGATGGTGTTTTGGATTCCCTTAACTTCACAAATTTTGATGCATGTATTGAATGTATCAAGGGAAAACAGACATTAGGTGCTAACAAAACTTCGGATGTCTTAGAATTGATACATACAAATATTTGTGGACCATTCCCTACGGCTTCTTGGAATGGTCAACAATATTTTATATCATTTATAGACGATTACTCACATTATGGGTACCTATATTTTATTCATGAAAAGTTTGAGTTACTGGACATGTTCAAAGTGTTTAAAACTGAGGTTGAGAATCAACTCAACAAAATGATAAAAAGTGTTAGGTCTGACTGTGGTGGTAAATACTACGGCAGAAATGACGGTTCAGGTGAACAATGTCCATGACCATTTGCTAAATACCTAGAAGAATGTGGAATCGTCTCACAATAAACCATGTCGGATCGCCTATCATGAATGGTGTAGCTGAGAGACGAAATAGGACTCTTAAAGATATGGTAAGGAGTATGATTAGTCATTCCACCTTACCAAAATCACTCTAGGGAGAAGCATTAAAGACTGCACTATATTCGAATAGAGTGCCAACTAAGGCTCGCACAAAACTCCATATGAACTTTGGATAGGTAAAAAGCCTAGTCTAAAGCATTTTTATATTTGGGGATGTCCAGCTGAGGCTAGGCCTTATAGGCCATATGAAAAGAAATTGGACTCCAAAACAAGATGGCGACTACTTTATTGGCTATTCTGAGCGATCAAGGGGCTATAAATTTTATGATCCCACAACTAAGTCAATTTTTGAAACGGGAACTGCAACATTTTTTGAGGATGTTGAGTTTGGGGGGAGAAATAAGGTTAGAAATTGTCTTTGAGGAAGAAGTTGAGGTTGAGGATACTATTACTTTTGACAATGAACAAGTCCCTATACCTGTCATTGGTCAAGAAGCATATCCAGAACCTCAACAAGATAATGTTGAAGAACCTCCCATCCAAAATGAGGTAAATATTCCAGAAGTTCAAACTCAACAACCTCAAGAACCAATACCTTTAAGGAGATCCACGAGAGAAAGGAAAAATGCTATTTCGGACGATTTTATAGTATTTCTCCAAGAACATGAGGAAAATAATGGATTGATGGAAGATGATCCAATCAACTTCCGTCGGAGCCATGCAGTTACGACTCTCAAAAGTGGATTGATGCCATGAATGATGAGTATAAGTCTATGCAAGACACGAAAGTTTGGGATCTTGTCGCGTTACGAGAAGGTGCGAAGCCTATTGGTTGCCAATGGATTTTTAAAACTAAGAGGGATTCGAAAGGTAATGTGGAAAGATATAAGGCTCGTCTTGTAGCTAAAAAGGTTTTACCCAAAAGGAAGGTATTGACTTCAAAGAGACTTTCTCTCCGCTTTCAACGAAAGACTCTTTCGGGATAATTATGGCACTTGTTGCGCACTTTGACCTCGAGTTACATCGGATGGATGTTAAGACGGCGTTTCTCAACGGCGACATTGATGAGACAATCTATATGGTGCAACTAGAAAACTTTCAGTGTCGGAGACCGAAGAACATTGTTTGCAAATTAAAGAAATCCATCTATGGGCTCAAACAAGCTTCCCGTCAATGGTACTACAAATTTCATCAAGTAATTATCTCGTTCGTTTTGGTATTGAATCTTGTTGATGATTGTGTGTATCACAAGTTCGGTGGGAGTAAGCATATTTTCCTCGGTTTTGTATGTTGATGACATACCGCTTTGCCACTAACGATATAGGCATGTTGCACGAAACCAAGAGATTTTTATCTAGGAATTTTGAGATGAAAGATCTTGGTGACGCATCTTTGTATTAGTGGATTCAAATATATCGGGATCGCTCTCGAGGTATTCTTGGATTGTCACAAAGAGCTATATCGATAAAGTACTTAAGAGGTTTGGCATGCACGGGACTATAAATCGGGTGACACCGTCGCACAAGGAGACAAATTTAGTCTCAAACAATGCCCGAGAAATAACTTTGAAGTTAAGGAAATGTAGAAGATTCCCTATGCTTAGTTGTTGGGAGTCTTATGTATGCTCAAGTTTGTACATCGTCCAAATATAGCATTCATTGTTGGAATGCTAGTGATATGTAAGCAACCCCGGAATGGATCATTGGATAGCCTAAAAGGGTTATGAGATATTTGAAGAGAACAAAGGATTACATGCTCACCTATATCGAGATCGGATCGATTAGAGATCATAGGATACTCCGATTCGACGATTTTCTTGGATGCCGAGACAGTAGGAGATCCACATCGTGCTATATTTATACGGTTAGTCGGAGGAGCTATTTCCTGGAGGAGTGCTAAGCGAGACACTCATAGCTTCTTCTACCATGGCGACAGTAATTTGTAGCTTGCTATGGCATCTAATCATGGAATATGGGCACGCAAAATTTTGTCACTAGGTGCGTATTCGAATGGCGTAGAAAGGCCGCTAAAGTTATATTGTGACAATAACTCAGGTTCTATATTCTAATAGCAACGAGTTCATCTAAGTCAAAACACATTGACATCAAGTTCTGGTTGTGAAGGAAAGAGTACGAGTGGACGATTTCCATAGAGCATATTGGGACAAACTCCATGATTGCGGATCCGCTTACTAAGGGATTGACACCCAAAGTCTTTCATGAGCACATTGCTCATATGGGTGTTGTATATCATGAGGATATCAAGTTTTAGTGGGAGTTTGTATTTTCATTGCTTTATGTTTTGTACACATTTGTGTATTTGGATATTGTTAAATACGAAACAAAGTTTTATTTATTACACTCGTTATTATATTCAGTATCGATCTCACTTAAGAAATAAGGTTGGACCAGTTGGAAATAGACATGTTTGGGTCACATAACATGTAATTTTCGTGCTACACTCCATGATTGATCTATGTCATTTGGTTATATGGGTGTACGTGACCATTGATGGATTTAGTCGCGTTAAATGTGACTTAAAATCGCTTTGATCCTACAGCGATGTGACTAATGGACGAGATTGTTTGAAATACCCATAATAATAATAATAGCAAAAATTTTGAGCTCATAAAGGTTGTGCACATTTGAAAGGTTACACATATGGCCCAGTGGGAGATTGTTGGAATATTTTAGCAATTTGGGGCCACAACATATTAAAAATGTGTGTGCTATTATCTAAAGTAAATTAGTCATTAGAGTGATCCACTAAAGATAAAGTTTGACTAATGGGTATTGAATTTCGTGGAATTAAAGTGTAGAGACCGGAAGTTTGTTCTAAATTACAGGGGCCGATTTAAAACAAATGAAAGATAATGAATGGTCATTATCTTATATATGGGTTATGGTCCCCATTTGAGTGTGTTCTTCAAGGTTTCTACATCCCCATCCATAGAAATCAAGATTGAAGTGAAGTTCACAAATCAAATTGGAAGATCGTGATCCTTTCAGGCTAACAATCAAGATCGTGATCCTTTCAGGCTAACAATCTAATTATCATGGATTCAGGTATGTTTTATGTTTATGTTCATTTTTCCAGATTTCAATATGGATATGGATCTAGGGTTTTATGTGAAAAGGTTTTGAATAAAGTTCGTTATTCCTTTTCAATTTTCTATCAATAACTATTATTTCTAATACGTACATATTGTTCATGTGTTAAATATGCAGTGTTCTACCTATTGTTCATGTGTTAAATATGCAGTGTTCTACCTATTGTGAGTCTTCCAACACTACTAATAGGCAACAAGTTATCCAATAGTAGCTAAGCAAATAAATAACACACATGAATGCATAAATAATAAAAAAAATCCAAGAAATTACTAAATTCACGAGTCATGAATTGAATTTAACAACTAATAAGGTTCATTATCCATCAAATACAAATGAAAAATCTAGTCTAACATTCTTGTAATTAAATTTCACAAGAAAAATTGAAAAAAAATCACTTAAAATTAAGACATATAGAAGAAAGAGGAAAGATCAACGTTTTTGACTTGAATTTTGAAATCAGGTTATGAATCTTCAATTCCTTGTATGATTCACCTTGATTTGATGTATAGACTCGTTCTTCGCCTCCAAAAATATGTAGAATATGTATAGAACTATGTCCAATTGAGGTTGGGGACGTTCTGATCGAGTTTTGGAATATATAGGATGCCAAAAAATTGTTACTAAACAAAAACAAGGGAAAAAAAACTCGAATTTCCCAAATTTAGCCTAAGGCAATTGCCTATGCATAGCCAAGGCATGCGCAAGCTGATTTGGGGCTCTTCAGGTGGCTTCAAAAGCAGAGGAGGCACTGCAAGTCTAGGAGCAAGCAGCTGAACAACCTTCAATATTTTTGTCATGATTTTCTCTCTTCATGTCTGATTGAGGCAATTCAAAGTACGCTGGAAAGTTAACTCAAAGAAATACAATTCGTATTTAGATATCATTTTTCAATTTGAACTTTTACTATGCCAAAAATGAGTCTCAATTTGAGGCAAAAAATCCGGAGCATAACTCTTTCGACTGCAAATTAATGTTTGATAATACTTTGACTATATTTCATCATTTTGACTTCTTTTCTCATCCAATTGACACATAGCACTCTCAAACCTTCATCGTGAAGTTCGTCACAACTTTTGAGTACTTGCACTTTAGTCCCCAAACTTTGAATTTCGCTATTCTTCTCTATTTTTAGCTTCTTTTTTTTTTTTTTTTTTCCAATTATTCATCAAATCATGAGGTTTACGTATTAAACACAATGCATAACAAACTAGGTAATATTTCAATTAAAGAACTATAAAATGTCTTTATTTAAGTCCTTGAATAAGTATATAAAATACACTTATCGTTGTGTAATTAATTTGGTTCCACTTTCGTACATATATTAATCCATATAAATTAACTTAATAGTATGTTTACCTTGAGAGATTATAGAAAAAGTACTAGAAATAAATTTTTGTTTCTTGCACTTGATTTTCAGGAGAACCATTTTTGATCTTCTTTGAAACCCTTTGTTCGATAACTCAAAGAGTTGAATAAGAGAATTATCTAAGAAAAGCTTCGATCTCAATGAGATATAAATGGTAATCATCGAAAAATATATGACTAAGTGGTCTTATCCAATTTTAAAAAGCATGACAAATATTAAATAGATGATTAATACATAATTATTAACTTGACTTTTAAATCACAAAATATACTTTAGATTGTATATATAAGATAATATTACAGTAAATGATTGGATAAAATCTATTGTAATCCATCTCCATTTTGGAAACTACAATTAATCCATGATTAATACATAAGTATTAACATGACTTGACCCACAAAATCTACTTTTAGATTGTAAGTAATTAACAAATATGCAAAAATTTGTTATGGAATGCTTTAACTTGTGGATAATCAACTCTATATAAACAGAGAAAAGGAACACAACTTTCAGGATCATACTTTATATTAATTTCACAGGTGGAAAGAGTTAAAAATGGCAAATCTTTTACAATCATTTTTCTTAGTGATATTCCTTGTATTTTAAGCATCAGGTATTGATTGATTTAATTAATATTTCTCCTTTTCATGAATTATTATTTAGTTTAAAATTATTAAAGAAATTAAAATGTTTTTTGTGTGTGTGTGTGTGTGTGTGTCAAATTGTTTGGCTTACAGGATTTGCAAAATTGCATTTCGCTATACATGCACTACACAATGCATGGGAACATGCAAAGATCTTATAATTTTTCCAACATTATATGTAAATAGCATAGTTATTGTGTGTACGAATACAAATGTTCTCTCCCTTCTAGTAAGCTGAAGAAACAAGTTATCAAAAATTGAGAAAAAGACATGTATGGTCATCATGTCAATTAGTTGAGATATTGAATAAAACATTTTTCTTACAATTGTTACTTTATAGTGGACATTTACTTTACAGTGCAATTTCGTCAAACGGTATGATAAGGCTGCATATTATTTTAATGAAATTTCATAATTACATTATGTCCATATCCTGGCCCCTATAAATAGGGTATATTTTCATTTGAAAATCACACGGGTTATATAAGCTAGTTGCTCGACATGAAAAAATGTACTTGTCTCTAATTAATTATTTTATATATGTAAAAAATTATAAGATCATAGAAACCCTCTAATCGACATGGGGCTTCCCGAAGAATGAAAACTCAAGGTGCCCGTCAACCACATTGAGGGGTGTGTCGACACCCAAGGGTGTCAATACTTTGGGTGTCCCCAGGTGTCTCCAACCAAAAATTCCAAAACTCTCATTTTTAGTATTCAATTCACATTTGACCCCTAATTCGATCCTGCAAAGTGGTATTATTGTTATTAACTTATGAGTACTCAAATTATTCAAGTTTTAACATAGAGACAACTAATCGAGGTAAATATTAATAATCACAACTATAGTATAAAGAACTTTGTTATGTTATTGCCGTGATATATTTTTCCATATTTTTATGTGATGTATTTGTACACCATAATCAGGGGCGGAGGTAGTGGGGGTAGTGTTGGGTTGTAGTCCAACACTGTCCTTTAGCCCATATAAAAACTTTCAGAAGAAATTGTAGAATTTTGATCCAAATATTAGCATTAGTCTGGCTCAATTTGAATCTTAACCCAAGTCCATTGCTCAATTATTCAAATTGTATTAAAGACACTACGATTATTAATTACTCTTTTCATGACATTCATGAAATGTGAATATTTTATTGTCAAATTAGATATTCTATTTAATGCATGTTTGACTAAATTTACTTATAATTATTAAGTAAATTTTGTTATAGATAATTTGTATTGATTATACCTAAAAGTAAATTACTTTTTTTAATAGTTAGACACTACATATTTTGCTAAATTTAAAAGTAATTAATTTTTTTTATTTCTACGTATTTTTTCATTTATTACTTATTCATACTTATAAAAAAATTACTTATTTTGACCATAAAAAAAGATATTATGATCAGAATAAATAACTAACTCTAAATTCAATATTGACTATAAAAATAATATTTGTTAAAACTTGTTTATTTATAAAGTAATCTCTATATAAGTATATTCTTGAAATCGAGCCACAAATGGTATTGAATTAAATTTAATTTCTTTTACCCTCGGAATACTTAGTTGATTTTTCTTACTTTGTTTCAAATTCTGCACTCACTTTGAAATGTGGTGATATAAAAGATCGAGTAACACGCCAAATAATATTTTGAAACAATAACATATGGATTATAGTGATATATTATCGATTGCATGTTTCGATCAAGTTTTCAATTGTTTGGAAAGATTATTCGTCAAAATTACTAGAAGAGTACATTCCTGGGGTAACCAACAGGAGAAATCAGTACCCCTCTTGATCTTCTCCTTCATTTAGTTTGTGCTCTGCTAGTTCAGACTGTCAGGGAGTTTTAACGCCAATCCCCCTTAATTCAATCTATCTAAAACAATTAGATACTCCTAGGAACATGGGACTGAACCGTGGAGGGGAAGAAGTTAGACCTCAGGGAGGCAATAAAGAAACACCCATGAATGGGTGGCAGATTCCTATAGGTCAGTGGTCACCGAAGACATGCTAGCTAGTTTAAGGGCTAAATATAGTATTCCCAGCTCAGTTGAGCTTATTATCCCAATTGCATCTGACCGTGCTAACACTCATCCATCAGGATGTATAGCTCTGAATTCGGCCATTCTGAATGCCGGTTTAAGATTACCTTTCCCTAGGATAATCTGACAATTCTTTCATCCTGGGGGATAGCCCCAACTCAACTTTGCCTCAACAGTTGGAGGAACTTAATAGCGACCTTCATATTGTGGAACAAACTAGGCTATCCCAAACTGAGTGTTGTCCAATTTAACTCAATTTTTAACTTTAAGGAGGATGGGAAAGATTCTGACTGGTGGTACTCCAGTGTTAGGCCTAGGACGGGAGGTCCATTAGTACTGGATACTCCATCTTCGATAAAGAAATGGAAAGATGAATTTTTTTATGTGTTAGGGAAGTGGTAGTTTCATCCTACTGAGGTGAATAGGGAGGACGTCGTTCTTACCCTCTATCACCCGTAATGTAAGTAAACATCATTTTTGACACCTTTTCCTGCTTTTGTATTAAGTTCATCTTCTGAACTAATTTACTCATTCCCCGCAGATTACAAGAAACTTGTTCTGACCAAAGCAGTGAAAGAACTAGCCGATGGAATTAGGTCTTTCTCGAGAAAAGAAAAGTCATGTAAATCTATCATTTTGGATTCCAATCTCTTCCAAGCGGGGTTACTTCATACTTTCCTGCCAACCTCATCATCAGCCAGGGCTTCTACTCCTGTCCCCATTGTTCCTTAGCATTCTTAATTTAACTTTTACTACAACAATTGGACTCACGTATGTTCATCCCTGCCTCAGATCAAGACCAAGACATTTTAGGATACAAAGTAGCGAAGGCAGCAGCAGCTGCTAAAGGCAAGAGAAAGGAGATTTCGGTCGAGGTTGTGAACCGATCTGAGGAGATCGAACCCAAGGTCGAAATTGAACAAACTCTTAAACGCCGTCGATCAATTGAACCACCATCAACACATACTCCGATGGAATCTACACCTCCAAGCTCTATCCCCACACCTTCAATACCCTTGACCATTCCAGTGATCACTGCGACGAGCTATTCGACGTCACAAAAGAGGTGCTCGACCTGTAGAGGCCCAATGTTGACAATATGGTAGGCCACCGACTTGAGATCCTTAACGATTTTCTCCGAGCTCTCTCTCCCGCAAGGGAGTCCAGTGTAGCACTTTCTTCCCCTCTAAGGGAATCGGCTACTCTCCTTACTAGGAGCTGGAACGAAAGTGAGCAACAATACTTAGCCGAGATGCGAGTTGGCGAGGCCATAATCTTAGCCCAGCTTCATAGTCATCGATCAATTTTATATATGATGTATGTGGCAGAGAAGGTAATCATTCAAGCTCAAGTGTTTGGAGACTTAATTTAAATGTTATGATTTATAACTCAATCCATTTTTTATTTTTAGGTAAAAGTCGAACTAGACAGAATGCTTGAAGTGAAGGACAGAACCATGGCCTTGTTTGATAAGATAGAGGCGGAGAAGGTGACATTTGTTGAGAAAGAGAGGAATTATGAAGATCATCTGAATAAAATGGGGGAGAAGCTGAACGTCGGTTGACTACAGAGCTCAAACTTATGAAGCTTTGAGGATCTGGGGAGAGAGGGCCAGTGCCCGAGCTGAGAATGATAAGAAAAGAGTTGACGAAGAAAAGGTTCGGGCAAATGAGGCCATAAAGAGAGCTAAGGAAGCGCTAGGAAGGTGGACGAGGCTGAGCTCAAAGCTTCTAAAGCAATTGAGAATTGGAGGGCCTCTCCTGAGTTTGACGCACGAGCTCAGGATGCCTGTGTTGTGGCCTTGGACGAGATTATAAAGCACATCAACAGATAAGGGCCTAACTTTGACACTTCCTTTCTGGTAGAGGCATACAAAGAACAGAAGAAGGAGCTGGAGCAGTTGTCGAAGGCGACAGGAGTTCGGATTTTCCCTACCGATGAAGACATTGCAGATGAGTTTATGCCAGAGGGCCCTTCAGCCTCATAGTTTCATTTGTTGCTATTTTTGGCTTTGGTTGAACTTTATAACTCTTTCAAGAACTTATTTTTGTAATCTTGATTCATTAAGGAATGACTATCAATTTTGTTTTCGTCTTGCGTAAAATATTATTACTTTTGCAACTTTCATTATGAAAAATGAAACTTGCTACGCATGTTTGGGACTAAGTGTTGTAGCACATGCAACCTCAGTTTAGTTTGTTCTCTAAATAATTTCTTTATAGAGAATTTCACTAAGTGTTGCACTACATGCAACCTTAGTTCGGTCTGCTTGTACGCAGGGCTTAAATGATTTCCTTGTAGAAAGTTTTACTAAGTGTTGCAGCACATATAACCTTAGTTCGGCCTGCTTATACGCATGGCTTAAATGATTTCCTTGTAGGAAATTTCACTAAGTGTTGCAGCACATGCAACTTTAATTCAACCTGCTTATACGCATGGCTTAAATGATTTCCTTGTAGAAAATTTCACTAAGTGTTGCAGCACATGCAACCTTAGTTCGGTGAATTAACGATTCTGGATATTTTCCTTTTTTACAAAACATACGTTTTATTATAGATAACATATGCGTGATATGAGATACATTTTTTGTTCTACTAGTAATACTTCTTAAGGTGTTCTGCATTCCAAGGGTGCAGTAGAGGTCTACCTTCCATATCTTCTAGCTCATAATTTCACTTAAGTAGTACTTTGGTTACTTTATAAGGGTCTTTCCAGTTAGGTCCTAGAGATCTAGAGCTAGGTTCTCTTGTCACCATATTACCAACCTTGAACTCCTGTATCTTAACCTTCTGATTATAGTACCTTGCATTGCGTTACTTATATATGGCATTCTTGATTTCGGCCTTATTCATTCTCTCTTCTACTAAATCCAGCTATCCTCGCAAGACCTTCTCATTTCCTTCCTCTTGATACATCATTGTTCATATAGAAGAAATTCCTATCTCAAGGGGAATAATAACTTCCACCCCAAATGCTAAAGAAAAAGGGGTTTCTCCAGTACTATCCCTAAACGTAATGCGATAAGACCACAAGATGCTAGGGAGTTCCTCGGCCCATCTTCCCTTAAGAGCATCTAGTTTGGCCTTCATCGTATGCTTGATGATCTTATTAATTGCTTCAACTTGGCCGTTACCTTGAGGATGATTTGGCGTGGAGAAGTATTTTCGTATGCCAAGTTCTTTACAAAAATTGGCAAAGTGAATATTTTCAAAATGTTTACCACTGTCAATCACGATAGAGTGTGGTCTTACAAACCTGCATATGATGGACTTCCACATGAAGTCAGTAGTCTTTTGCTCGGTTATCTTAGCCAGAGGTTCAACCTCCACCAATTTAGTGAAATAATCCACTGCTACAAGTGCAAACTTCGTTCCTCAATTTCCAGTTGGCATGAGACCAATTAAATCAACCCCCACTTAGAAAAGGGCCATGGGGCCATTACATGATTCAGCTCTCCTGGTGGAAGCCTGATATTAGGAGCAAATCGTTGGCATTTGTCACATTTTCTAGCAAATTCCAACGTATCCTTCTTCATGGTGGGCCAAAAGTATCATTGCCATATTATTTTATGAACCAATGACTGCCCTCCAACATGATTCCCACACACTCCTTCATGTATTTCATGCAAAGCATAAAGTGCTTCCTCTTCATTTAAACACTTCAGCAAAGGCACAGAATATCATCGCTTATAAAGGACATTATCAATCAGTGTGTACCTTGTCGACCTCGCCCGTAGTTTCCTTGCTGCGACGGGATCTTCTGGGCATAAACCTGTTTTCAGGTTTGACCTGATTTCATCCATCCATGTTGATTTCAGATCAGTCATCATAGAAACGATTTCCAACTCCTCAATGGCTGGATGACAAATCCTTCCTACCAGAATACTATCAAATCCCTTTTTCCCTTCACTTGTCGCCAGTCGAGCTAAGGCATCGACATGGCTATTTTAAGTTCAGGGAATTCATTTGACTAGCACGGTCTTGACATTTTTGAGCTCTAATTTGACGACTTGAAGGTAGCTGTTCATCATTTCCTCCTTAGCTTGGTAAGCTTCGTTGATCTGGTTAACCACCAGTTGCGAATTACTGTAAACTGTCAAATGAGTAATTCTCATGTCTTTCGCCATTCTCATCCTTGCTATAAGTGCTTCGTACTCAGACTCATTATTCGAGGCTTTGAAATCAAAAGATAATGCTTCACAGAACAGTTGGTGGTTTGGACTAATCAAGACAATTCCAGCTCCCGACAGAGCTCCAGTAGAGGATCCATCAACAAAAAGTTCCCATTGAGTATCGCAAGGGAGTTTTTCCGTTGGATTCGAACTGAACTCCGCAACAAAATCAACAAGAGCTTGGCCCTTTATGGAAGTGCGATACTTGTATCTTATGTCGAATTGACCTAGCTCTACTGCCCACTTAACCATCCGACCTGAAGTATCAGGCTTTTGTAAAACCTGCCTTAAAGGGTAATTGGTCAATATCTCAAAGGGACGATCATGTCCAGGTCAAACATAGAAGACAAAAAGCTTTTTAAGTTTCTAACAAAAAACTTTAAGAAAGTCTTCCATAAGCCAAATATACAACTCTAGAAAAGGAGAATCTAGGATTTTTGTTAAAGATGGTTTAAATTAAAAAAAAAATCAATTAAATTAAATTTATATATAAATAAGGCACAAGGTAACAACAATTCAATAAGTTTATTATTATTATTTTTTATAACCGTGGATGTTCGGGCCAATTTGCGCGCACCTCGACTAATCCCACGGGACCCTGAAGTTTACGGCCGAGTACTCACCTCATTGGCCCTGAGGGGACTCGAACTGGTGACCATTGAGGAGCAAACCCAAGATCTGACCAATTGAGCAACCCCTCAATAAGTTTATTTACTTAAATATAAACTATTATCAATAGTAGTTACCAAATAAATAAAAATTTGATGACAAACGAAGTACATACAAATTGTTGTTGACAAACTATTGTCAATAGAATATAATGAAAGAGTTAAAATTTTAGATTTTTATTTTTTTATTATTATGTGAGAATAAATTCAGAAAATCAAAAAATACTACTTTTTTTTTTTTTTTAAATTACACCCCTTCAAAGAAAAATAAGATTCTATATCTTTCTTACAGTCTATCCAATCAATGGTAACAATCACCTTTAGCATATCCATCTGTCAATATTATTCACCCTTAGTAAATATATATAGAAACAATTACCAAAATAATATTCGCGATGTATTATCTCTTTTTAGTGTTATTTTCCTATAAATTTGATTGCTTAAACATAAAAATATGATGATTTTCTTTATAAATTTTCAATTCAATAATTAAAATTTAAACACGATAAGAATAATTTAATTTGAGTCAAATTCTAATAGCATGCAATCTTGTTGCACTTGGCCAACCTTCAACCAAATACTGGTGAAACGAGATAACAGACTATGCTCTGTTTGTTTGGGATTAAAATTTAGATTTTAATCTAAATTAGAGTCAACAATTAATTTCCACCATATATTTTATAGGATCCACAACTTTTCAACCACACATTCCATCAACTTTTATCAAAATCTACTAAAAATCTAATTTTTATCCCCATCAAAGAGGGCCTATGTATGTCTTTTGGATTTTCACCTAGGAGGAGTGGACAAGACTAGGGATCCATCAATATCCTATTCAACATCTGATGTAACCATTGTGGATAAATGTACAAGTAGAGTTCAGTAGTTGGAAGATTAAAATTTAGCAGAACAACATACTCCATTATTTCTAGCAATGGCATTACATAACTGTTTGTTTTTATATATTGTTCATTTTATTCATTACTAATAGAATATCTGTACATGACTCTTACCAATACCCCAAAAGTAAAATAACATAAAAGAGGTGTAAAAATGAGTGTACAAGAGATAGCTATCTTACTTGGCATAGTTCTATATACATCAGTTTCTAGAGTATCTTAAAGAACTAGTTGGTGCAAATTTTGGTTGAACATACAAACAATCACTAATGGAAGGAAATAAGCGAATTCCTCATCTCCCATCTGGAGCAGACATTGTCAATTCATTGGAAATTGAATCCGGTTTATTAGAGGATGAGGACGATGTGCTAAAAACACGTTTTCGCATTACAAAAGCCGGTTGATTGGGAACTGGAACGACTGTAGTTTTGCCACTAAGCATTAAGACTACATTTGACATAGTGGGGCGATCACTGGGATCTTCTTCCACACACAATAGCCCAACATTAATGCACTTTATAACTTCAGATTTCTCACAAGATTCAAGCAGTGTTCGGTCCACCAAATCGAGTGCCTTGTTTTCGCTCCACAATCTCCATACCTGCATGAATAGCTTCAAAATATTTTAGACTGTGAATTGGATAAAATCTTGCATATGAATGGAGGAATTTATCTACTTACATAACCCAAGAGATTCAAGTCTTCCGAGGATTGGTAAAATCCCGTGTTTTTCTTTCCTGCGACTATCTCGAGTACAACAACTCCAAAACTAAATACATCTGACTTTATAGAGAATAGTCCATCCGATGCATACTCTGGAGCCATATAACCACTGGATCAAGGTAACTAGAAGTTAGTGTGTGTGTGTGTACATAATACATATGCATAGCTTAATAGAAATTTGTCATTGTTGATATCATTGCACATGGCACAGAGGAGCCAAGAACTGATTTGCTGATCTAGGCCAAAATCTGGAGATTGTTTGTACAATATCATTATAATCAGATAAGATAATGAAATGTTTCAGTTTTTCGTGCCTTCAGTAGTCTCATTGTAATTATATCATTTTAATTGACACTTACTAGGTTCCTGTGACTTTACTGGTGCTTGCTTCTGTTCCCGTGCCCTCAACAATTTTTGCCAAACCGAAGTCTGAAATTTTGGGGTTCATCTCTTCGTCTAACAAAATGTTGCTTGTTTTCAAATCTCTATGAATTATCCTCAACCTTGAATCTTGATGAAGATAAAGAACCCCTCTTGCTATCCCCAAAATGATGTCAAACCGCTTCTTCCAGTCCAGTAACATGCATAATTTTTTATCTAGTATTTACGAAAAAAATTATTAATAGTAGAAAAGAAAACTGTAAATATAAATCATATCATTTTCCATGAACTAACCAAATATAAAGGCATCCAAACTTTTGTTGGGCATGTATTCATAGAGTAAGATTTTTTCATTCCCCTTCATGCAATAGCCCAAAAGGCGAACGAGGTTTCGGTGTTGAAGCTTTGCAATCAATACAATTTCGTTTTGAAATTCGTTAAAGCCTTGCAAAGAACAACTCGACAACCTTTTCACCGCAATTTCTTTCCCTCCGGGAAATATTCCCTGCAAGAGTTGTTAGCTAGAATCAATACAAAAGGAAGCACAAACTTTGTTGTAGCAAACAATTATGGAGAGAAATAGTTAAACCTTGTAAACAGGACCAAATCCCCCACGTCCAAGTTTATGTATGTCTGAGAAGTTCTCGGTAGCAGCTATAATACTTTCCCAACTGCAGAAAGGAACTCCGATACCACTCTTGTTGTCTCCCTCCAACATATCTGAGGAATTTTTGGTTTCAATTTGTAACATGTCCTTGTCCCTAGCTTTTGTAGTCCCAGATTTATGCCTGTGACATATGCATATCACGACAGTGGCCAATAGAACCATAACAACCGCAACAGAACCCACAACAGAGCCGATTACAAGTACTTTCCTTTTTTTATTATTTGAAAACTGAGATGCAGAGGCGGAAAGTCTAATGTTGATCGTTCTTCTACTGCTATTATTTTTTGTGGGTTGTTGTAAATCCATTAGTTCCCCATTCCAAACCGAGCATGCATTGTCTTCATAAGAGTAAGCTGTACAAGAGCAATTACTCAAGCAGATAGAATTACACTCTCGAGCACTCCCTGCCATCACTGATTGTGAATTTGGAGGTAAACTAACAATTTTATTCGCCAGAAACTTGTCTTTTCTGTCACTCGTACAGTTCAAAATTATATCTCTCACACAGCCACCCGAATAATCCTTCAAACTCCAGTCATATTCCGACCTTTGCTTAAATCCGGGCAAACAATAACATGAATTCTGATTGCAGGTACCAAATGCCCCACAATAAGCATACACATCACATTGCTGCATAGGTTGTTGCCAAACCAAAAGCCGACTCTTCTGATACCACAATAATAGCTTAATCTGCCCGGAAACATCCATCACATATCCAGATTTAAGGGAAGGATTATTAAGAGAATATGAGAGGTAACTCTCATTAACGTTGTCAACATAAACATGATTATAAATACCGTTCAAACTCATTTCGGGGACTGAACTGAAAAAAAGCCCATTCCAAGGTCCACTAGTCCAGTACCACTCAGTCATATTCCATCTTAAGATTACCTGACTCCCATTTGGATCTAATTCAAGGGAGAAAAGCCCAGGTGCAGGATCCACAAAGTTTTTCCAAGAAGTGAGAACTTTCTTTGTTTTTGTACGTTTATCATAGTCAAGCCTGTTACCAGGCAACAGCGTATCTGTTGGATTATCAAAACTTTGCCAAAATCCTTCACTTGTCCTAGGTTCTGACTCATCTCTCAAAACTAAATTTCCATTATCACCTAGAGTTGCCACTACAGAATTTGAGGATGTCAAGTTTACATTAGTCGACCAAATTGAAACCTGGGACTCATTCATAAGCACCAAATTCCCATCTAAAATCTTAAGTTCTGCAGAGTTCATGTCTGAAATGGGTGTCTCCCTATTTGCTACCCAAACTAGGGTCATTGGACTACTATTTTTGTACCAAATTCCAATATAATACCTGGATGAATTACCTGGTTTGAAGAATCCCAGTTCAAAAGACCCACCAGAAGACACGATTGTCTGTTTCCCAGAGAGAGATTGGTTTGCTCTAATGCTGTCACCTCCTAGTGAAAGATTGATGTTAATATAGAAACATAGGAAAAACAACAGAGAGAGAATGAAACAACAAGTGTTCTTTGGGATCATAGCTGCAGAAGATGTGTGTACGGACAAGGGAGGAGAGAGAGAAGGAAAGTACGAAACAAGAAGTGTTTTGGAAAAAAATTGAAGTAAATCATAGCCCTACAAAACATCAGTTTTGTGGGGAAATGTGAACTTTACCTACAAATTTCAATTTGTCAATGGAAATTTTGTAGGGAAAAGATGAATTTTTTGTAGTGACTACAAAATAATTTTTTGTGGGGAAAAGTGATTTCCGCATACAAATTTGAATTTATCTCTCACAATTTTGTAGGCGAAACATAAATTTCTTGTAGTGTAACATCAGTAATGAATCTAATTGTCAAAAAAGTCTACTATTCATAGGGGGTATATGTTGCCCAAAAGATGGAAACTAGGTCAATGTGTGGAATAAACAAAATAAAGAACATCCAAACGACAGTGGCGCTTGAGTGCCAGGCGAGCGGCAGGTTCTCCAGTCGAGCGCCAGTCGAGCGGTAGGCGGACAGCAGGTCTTCTGTTGAAAATTTCGTCTCATCGCTCAAGTGTCCAGCTAGCGGAAAGCTCAATACACTAAACCACGCAAACTCTATATGAATTTAGGTCACTAACCTAATATTTTTAATTCATGTGTGATTATGCCCATTTAAGCATATCTATCTATGCACAAAATTAGTGGAAATTATAGGTTAAATGGTTGTAGCCCACCGTTTAGCCTAGTAGTCAGTAGCCCAATTGAAAACCCAATTAATTCCCATTTCGACATTTCCCAAACCCTTTCACTGTTTTCACTTTTCACGGTATCACTCCGGTTTGAGCAGCAACAGATCAGCCCCTGGGTTTCACCCATATTTTTTCAGTCTCATGTTCGGCGAAGTAGCAAACGAGAACGGCCGAAGTCTTCTTCTTCAGGCAATCAGGTCAGCAGAATCAGCGATTCAACATTCGGTTTCGAACTTTCGGTCTTTCTCCTTCGAGCTTGATCACTTTTCACGGCATCACTCCGGTTTGATCAAGATCAAGTTCACGGCTTCGCCTTCGAGCTTCGGCTTCACTGTTCTGTTCTTCTTCTTCAAGTTCACGGCTTTACCTTTCACAGCCTTGAGTCTTCAAGTTCACTGTTCTTCAGACAGAGACTTTACCTTCGGCTTCTTCAACAATCAGCAGGTACTTTTATTTTCAAGTACTACACTTTTATTTTATGATTTTTATTTATGATTTATGAATGATTTTCTTGGGCTATTTTTGAAATTGTTTTGGACTCTAATTGCTTGTTCAATTTGTTTATTTTTGCAAACTTATCCTCAATTTGACGTATTTTAATGATTTTTATTTAACTGTGATTGAGTAAAAATTGGGGATAAAAGTTGTGATTTAGTCATTTACAGATTACTCATTTAGCTGTGATTTTCATTTGTTCACATGTGATGTGATGCTGTGAATTGTGATGATAGACATTTGGAATTATGAATTGTCAAGAATAGGTCATTAAAGATTGTGCTAACTTTTCTAGTTTTGTCTTGGTGAAAAACTGAAGATGCTTGAAGGGCGTATTAAAGATTGTGCTAAATTAGGAATTTATTACATATGATATAATGATAAGAATTTATAGGATATTGAAGTATTTTGATATTTATGCTTTTAGGTTTAATATGGAAGAAGATCGACATTCTTCCAAGAAATGAAGAACGTTGTTATCTTTCTTTTCAAAGAGCAACAAACATCAGGGTACTCCAATTCCTACGACGTCCACTCCAAATCCAATTTTATCTCCTGAAGTTGAACGGCCTTCATCTTCAAATTTTAATTTGGAACCATCTGATTCTATTGAACGGGACTCAGGAAAAAAAAAGCAAATATCTGAACATCCATTTAATGAACGCGATCAGATTAGGCGAGCCTATCTAAATCCTGGACCCTATCAACCAAAACTTTTGGATTATCAAAGTAAAGAATGTGAAAAGCAGAAACGTCGATTTCAGGAGCGTTGGTACAATCAGTTTCCTTGGTTGGAATATTCACCTTCAACACATAAGGCATATTGTTTTTATTGCTTCATTTTTCTCAATGATAGTGCTCCATCTAATATTTCATCGTTGGTTACCATTGGATTTGATAGTTGAAAGAGGGTTAACCAAGGAAGTAAATGTGCATTTCTTATTCATATTGGTACAACATCTTCATCGTATCATAATAGTTGTAAGAGAAGAGTTGCAGATTTAATGGTACCAACTCAACATATTGACAAAGTAATGCATTTTGTATCAGCTGAGGAAAACAAAAAAATCGTATGCGTCTAAAGACCACTATTATGAGTGTTAAGTGGTTAGCACTTCAAGGTTTATCCTTTAGAGGCCATGATGAATCTCCATCTTCAATGAATCGTGGGAATTTCATTGAAATGGTGGATGCATTTAGAAAAATGAATACGGAAGTAGGAAAAGTTGTGTTGGGTAATGCTCCCAAAAATGCTACATACACGTCTCCGGACATTCAAAAAGAGGTTTTAAATATTATGGCCAATAAAGTACGACAAAGAATTCGTGACGAAGTTGGGGATGCAAAGTTTTGTATTCTTGTTGACGAAGCACAAGATGAATCTTCACTAACAAATGGCCATTGTCTTGAGGTTTGTGAGTAGTAATGAAATTTTGACAGAACGTCTTTTTGCAATCAAAAATGTTAGTGACACTACCTCATTAAATCTAAGAATCAGATTTCTAATATTCTTGTTCGTTTCAACCTTCAAGTGCAAAACATGAGACGTCAAGGGTATGACGGTGCTAGTAATATGCGCGGTTCTTGGAACGGATTACATGCATTATTTCTTAGAGATTGTCCATATGCATACTATGTCCATTGTTTTGCCCACTGTTTACAACTCACATTGGTTTCTGCAGCTAGGGATGTCTCAGATATTAATTCATTTTTTTCTCACTTGGATGGTGTTATTAATATAATTACATCATCTCCTAAGCGTATCAATAAGTTGAAAAGTGCCCAAAGAAAAGAAATTGAACATTTGTTGAAAATTGGAGAACGAGAGTCAGGAAGTGGGGCTAATCAGATTGGTAATTTGTAACGAGCCGGAGGTACTCGTTGGTCTTCTCATTATAGCTATGTGAAGAGTTTGATTGATATGTATGCTGCAACTTGTAAGGTGCTTGAGTATCTTAGTGAGCATTCTCCAAATATAAGATCTCGGTCCGAAGCTGGTGGTGTATAAAAAACATGACAACATTTGAATTTGTATTCTACCTAACTTTGATGGTTCGTACATGGTTGGTCGTTATCGTGGTCGTGAGTATCCTACCATTGAACATCATTACCACTTTCATATCTTCAATACAACCATAGATTTTCAGATGATGGAGTTAGATACAAGATTTAATGAGACATCATTAGAACTCATTTCTCTCAGTAGGGCTTTGGATCCAAAAAATTCTTTTGAATAATTTAACATGGATAATATTTGCAAGATTGCAGAAAAGTTTTATCCGGGAGATTTTACGCAGCAAGATATTTATCGTTTGAAAATTGACTTGCAACATTATCAGAATGATGTGATTTCTGAGCCTCGATTTCAAGTGCCTACACTTTCTGATTTTTGTTGGGAATTGGTTGCAAGTATAAGATCGGAGAGTTATGTCATTTTGACTAAGTTGATTTGTTTAGTACTTACACTATCGGTTTCAACAGCGACTGTGGAGCGAGCATTTTCAGCAATAAAACATGTGAAGACGAAAATTCGTAACAAAATGGATGATGGTTTTCTGGCCGATTGTTTAACACTAAACATTGAACGAGAATTTAGTATAAATTTAGATCTAGATTCTATTATAGATGAATTTTATGCTATAAAATATCGTCGGGTACAACTGTAATATGTAACATTAAATTACAATTTTTCTTGTTATATATAACTTTTATTCGTACATTAAATTTTAAAAAATTTGCCCCCCGTACACATAATTCCTGGCTCCGCCCCTGATGGGTCGTGCTCGTGCTAGATGGGAAATCGAGATAGAGCAATAGCTCTATTCGTCGAAGCTCTTCGATGCTCTCCGACATATCCGCCGTTCAGACTCATTGTCTCCCTCCGCCTCTGGTCGCGCCGTGCATGAGGTTGCCAATAAAGTCCTCGCCGTTTCAGCCAAGCGAAGGACTCGCTGGAGCCGGGTGATTCTTTCGGGTCAACTCAGCCTTTGAATCTCTCATATCAATAAGAAACACAAGAAGACATCTAAAATGACAACATGTGGTTCCAGGTCAAAGAAATTAGTTGTTAAGAAGAAACTGCTGCCTGTGCAGAGTAAACTGCGGGTTTTGGGAAGGTTAGTTCCTGGTTGTCGGAAGCTTGCATTGCCTAACCTTCTAGAAGAAACGACTGATTACATTGAAGCTTTACAAATGCAAGTCAATGCCATGACTTTCCTCACTGGCCTCCTTACTAGTGGCAGCTCATTAATTGTTTCTTCTTCTGATCGGCTCGGCTCGGATCAGTAGGCAATTAGTTACATTGGGATTTTTTTTATTTTGAATATATATTTTTTAAAGCCTATGTTAATAATTGTGTACATGTTACCTTATTTTCATAGCGTGTTTTACAATTTAACATTTTTCATTTGTTTGGGTATAGATTTTTTAAAATTTATTAATTTTTTTCAAAATAATATACAGTTATCTATTATATTGATAAAATAATTTTGAATGCACCATACATTCTTCATAAAAAATAAAATAAAAATTAATTGATTACAAAATTTATTCTGAAAAAATCTACATTAAAAGACTGAATATCTTATTGCATATTTCATTTGAAGGTAATTTGTTACAACGCACCTTCTTGTTTATTTTCAGTCGTGTACACGATTCAATTGTCATTGTTACATGTTTTGATGGAGAAAGTTTCGTTTTGTGGTCTCAATATCCTCATCTCTATAATCCATAGTTGTCAGACTCGACCTAGACGTAGACCCGGACAATGCAACATGTCAATGGATTAGTAGTTCAACCGGTGACCAGGTGGTTCAACTTGCGGGTCATTGCATAAAAACCTATAAAAAAATATATAAAGTATAAAAAAAATTTAGGAGCAAAATTAAAATTTTTAATTTATTTTTCACTAATTATTTAGGTCTATAAAATAATGTAAAAGGTTGGATCGAAGTTTTTTAAAAGAATATTTTTATAAAAGCTATAAATGATTTATTAGATAGATATAAGTTATTGCACACAAATACTACTAAAGCTCTTTAGTTCAAGTGGTGAGGAATTCATTTTTTTTAGAGGTCCAAGGATCAATTCTCTTGGACCCAAAAATTTTGTAAGAGAATTTTAAAACCCAATCAAACGATCAATCGGGTCGGGTAAATCCCCAATTAACTAGGTCAAAACCCGATTTTGACCGGGGAACAATACATAAATCCTACATATTAAAATCACATTTCAAAATTAACAAACTTGTTAAATTATTTCAAAATTCAGGTGTTAATTCCAATTAAATATATATAATATATAATTAATTATCCGTACATCACCCCACCCATCCCAACCCACCCCACCCCACCCCACCTTCAAAAAAATTTCCAGAAATTAAAAATTGGAAATCACACCATCAATCCATGGATCCACCTACCCCACACCCACCTTGCAAAAAAAGTTCAAAAATTAAAAATATCAAGTCACTGACGTGTCATCCGTGACTAATTCTAACCGATTGTGATTGGTTGTGACCAATTATGTGTTAATTGTGACAGATTATGACTCATTGTGATCAATTTTATGTTAATTGTGACTGATTGTGACTTGATTACATACCGTCACAATTAAGATTGACTTGGTCACAGACAGTCACAATTAACACATAGTTGGTTACAATCAGTCACAATTAACACATATTTGATCACAAATGGTCACTACAAACAAATCAACTTACACCACGAACAAGCACTACAATCCACCACCAGTCATTACCACCATCACCGCCAATGCACCACCACTACCACCTTCAACTCAAATTTACGACCAACACCATCAAGAAAATCAGGAAGACAAAATTCGATCAAACATAGACAAAATGTAATGGCATACAATTACAGATTATGCTACGAAGTATTACAATAACTCAACACATTGAAGCTGAAATATTATAACTACAATTACAAACGAAGTATTGCAATGACTCAACACCATTGAACCAAAGAAGAGACGTAAATTGTTTACAAAATTTTGAATACAATTGATTCATCCATAAAGTTATAACAACAGTATAACCCTAGAAAGTAACTACTATTATTATCAAAACACTAAAAGAAGAAGAAAAATCACGTCAGCGGCAATAGGAAGTTCAAATTTCTATCTAGTCGAAATCTCGTTGCACAATTCATCCGTGTTGCCACCAAAACCCACCACTATATCACAACCATCGCGACGGCACCATCGAAACAACGCATATAATTGGTCACAACTAGCGGTGGCAAAAAAGCTCGGAGGCTCGGACGGCCCGGGCTCGGCTCGGAAAAAGCCCGAGCCGGGCCCGGCTCGGGCTCGGTGGAACCGAGCCCAGGCTCGAGCCGAGCCCCACTTTGGGGAGTCGGCTCGAGCCCGGGCCGGCCCGTGGCCCGGGCGAGCCTCCATTAAAAAAAAAAAAAAATTTTTTTTTTGAAGGCGAGCACTCGCTTGCCTTGTGCAAGGCAGTAATGCCGCGGCTTAAAGCGACGGACGACTGTCGTAGGTAGAGTCGCCAAGAAGTCGCAAGGTAGCAGTAGAGTCGTTGTTGCTGCGAGAAGAAGTCGTCGCAGTAAGCCGCTGCGGGATAGCCGCAAAGCGAAAGAAAGAAAAAAAACCCAAAAAATCCGAGCAGGCTCGGCCCGCTAAGGATTGGGCCAAAAGCTCGGGCCGAGCCTCATTTTTTTTGGCCAGGCCCGGCTCGGCTCGACTCGGGCCAAAAAAAGCTCGGTCCAAAAAAGCTCGGGCTCGGCCCGAGCTTTTTTTTCCCGGCTCGGCTCGTTGCCACCCCTAGTCACAACCACCACTGGCACCAACGAAACAACGCATATAATTGGTTACAATCACCACCAGCACAAACAACGCATCACAACACCTAAATAATTGATCTCAAACACTCATCATACACTCCACCCACCACTGCCACCACTATCAACACCACCAAACCACCTCGCCACCACAACCACACATCACCACCACCTAGCCATATCCCATCGACTTTAGCCACACGGCATCATCGCGTACATCCAAAACCAGATCCAATCAACTACAGCGACTGTAGCCACGACGGCATCATCGTCGCTGCTCCGAAGGCGTTCTCTTCTTCCAGTACAGTACGCAATAGCATCAGAACGTCGTCGCGCGACATATTCCAGCGATGTCATCTCTTCTTTCTGTGGCATTTTTCGATCCTGGGCAGAGATCTTCGCAGCAGCAGCGGCGCTCCTGGGCAGAGGTCATACGATGATGTACCTTTTGTAGCAGCGTCGGTCTCGTAATCGACGTCGATCATCTTGTAGACGACGCTGAGCACGACGACAGGGCCGTGAGCACTGCGATGCTCTTCTACCGACGGAGCTCTCTTGGCGGCTCAGTGGTTCCCCATTGATGGTGAGAGAGAGAAACGAGATAAGGGAGAGGAATATGGAGAAGATAGGGATTAGGGTTTGAATTTGAAATTGTGGTGGGTGGATAGTATATGGGTTAGGTATATAATTAATTTAATTTTATAATTATTATAAATTTAATTTTTCACCTGATTTTTGAAAAAAATAGTTTTATACCTTATATTTGAATTTGAAAGTTTAAAGGTAGGATTTTGTGTAATTATCCCTTTTGACCGAGTCAAGTATAGTTCTATAAAATTAATCTGCCCGACCCGGTCAAGGATCCTGGTCGGGCCAGGTTTTATAACCATGCTTTAATCTCTATCTTTCCTCAATTATGATACATAAACAAGCTCAAAAATAGGGAAGACACGTGTCGACACGTAAATGGATAGTTTGAAAAGAAAAAAAATCCAAACAAGTTCTGCCAAGTTAGTCTATTTTTTTTTGCCTGTCTTTGAACCCGTTCATCTTTCTTTAGTATAATCTAGAGCCTCAAGGGATCTATTTGAATATGATTTAAATAAACACAATTTTTATAAAATGATGACAACAAAACTTACAACTTGGAATCTTTATATGTACAAGCTTAACAAACTTATTTAAATATTAAATTTCGTAAGCTATACAAGATTTGATGCTATCTTGAAAAAGTTTTCTTATTTAATAATTACTATTATTTAATTATGTCGAGCATAATACATCAAACATAAATGCTAAATGCATTTTTATATATACAAAGAATTAATAGCAGAAAATCTCCCGAACTACGTTTCCATTTGTGATATATTTCTACCTATTGAAAATTGTAGAAAATCCCTTTATTTGAAACATTTTGTATGAAAAACCCCTGTCGTCAAGTTCCGTCAAATTTTTCGTTAAAAATAGTAAAAAAAAAGTCAAAAATAAAAAGAAATAATTGTAATTTCAGTACCCAAACTTTTTATTTTTTCATAAATTAAAGCCAATTTTTTTATACGTGCCACTTACAATCCCAAATATTTTCAACTTTATTTTCCACCCACCTCACCTCATTTCATCTTCTTCCCCAATACTATGGATTCCTCAATTCCAATCTAGAAGAAAACATTCGGTAAATTCACTTTTTTCTCTTTTTTCCTCTAATTTTTCGATCATTCATGATATCATGAGTTTTATTCTGGATCTTAAATCTCACGACTTAATTCAATATCTGTACCGTGCAAGCGAAATCGAAGGCCAGTGGGTTTCCTGGTACTGCCCACAAGTGTTACAGGCCCGACGTTTTTGGTTCTCATGTCAACTTAAAGTCGAAACCCCAGAAGATGATGTTCCAGTCGGATCCCTATACTGACACTTCCCTCAATTCAAAATCTCCGCTTTCGAGAAAGAATCCATAACTACAGATATCTGAAGGAATAATATACAAGGTGGTCTTAAATCTACATAATATTTTCTAATCTGAGACTGCCACACCAGTTTCATATTCTAGGGTTTCAAATTCGCATGAAAATTAAACAAGGATAGGAAAAGAAGGAACAATAGACAAGGTGGTCTTAAATCAAGTAAATTATAAAACCATCGATATATAATCACTTAGGTCTTTGATGAGCCAATTTTCATATGGAGATCATCAAAATAAATAGAGAAAAAAAAAGATAAGTTATTATTCTTGATTGATATACCAAGAGATTTCCATTTTTGTACAAAACAAGATAAAAGTCTGAGAGGAATTCTATAGTTAATGTGATAATGGTTTGAGTTGGGTGGGATTAAACTGATGGGAGGGGAGAGAGAAGAATCTACTGTGCAATGCTTGAGTTTTTTCTTGCTTCAAAAATACCAGAAAATTTTGGGTGTTTGAAGTAGAGAATTTTTTTTTATTTTATTTTTGGGGAAGAAGATGGAGTGGGGTGTGGTGAAAAATAAAGTTTCAAAAATTTGGGATTGTAGATGACACATATAAAAAATTGTATTTAAAAAAAAAAAATTGGGTACTAAAATTGCAATTATTCATTTTTAATTTTGGCAAATTTTTATTGTTTTTAACGAAAAATTTGACGGCAAGGGGATTTTTTCACACAAAATGTTTTAAATAGGAGGATTTTTTGTGATTTTCAATAGGTGAAAACGTTTTTATAGGATTTTCTATTAATCCTATATACAATTTAGGAGGAAAATGGTGGGGGAAGCCCCACAGCTCCGGAAGTTAGCAAAATCCGTCAAACACAAAGCCGCCTGCCATGTGCTACAATTTTCAGGCAGCCCCACCCACTTATGGCACATGTGAGACGGTTGTCAACATTCAAACCGATATGCTTTAGCTTTTCAATATCATTTAACTTTTCCATGAATACACTTTTATGGTCTAGGATAATTCTTATTACCATTCCCGTAAAATTAGTCAATGATTGAAAACAGAGATGCCTCCCCCTTCAAATCTTTCGATCATGCAAGACGTGTACGGTAGAAATCACTCGCCTCACATACTTCACGTGTGATCAAGACTGATTAGGGGTGGGCGCGGGTCGGTTCGGTTCGGTTTTTTTCGGTTCCAGAAATTTTCGGGTATTTAGTAAATGGAACCGTCGGTTCCAAATATAATTTTGGAACCGTTCGGGTTCGGTTCGGTTCGGTTCCGTACTATAATTAAATTTTTTAACATTTAAAATAATACTACATAAATACACCTGAAAGTAGATACTAATATTAATAACAAAAAGTAGATATAAATACCAAGTTCAATCTTAACTTTTACAAATTAACGTAATCTAATTTAATAACATATAAATAATAAGTTGTCAAATACAAATACGGAAAAGTAAATATTACTAATAAAACTTCGATAATTCATATCAATAATTCATTTGTTTCAAACATTCAAGTCTACATAAAAATGAAATATAAATTAGAAGTAATAAAGATAAAATATTTTAAAGTATTGATAATACTTACCAACTATTTAATGTAATAATCAATTGCTTGACTTTCCATACTAACTACTAAGAGACTATACAAGAAAAAATTGAAAAAAACACAACTAACAAACATAAATAAACTCTAAAGTGTTCAACTAATAAGATTTAATAAGAAAAAAATAATCAATTTATTTAGAAAAAATAAAAGAAATTGATTTATCCAATATAAAAAAAAAATTTCGGTTCTTATTCGGTTCTTCGGTTCTGGGTCTAGAACCGAGAATCGAACCAAACCATTCGGTTCTCGATTCGGATACCCGTTCGGGTATTTCATTTTAAAAAACCCGCTCGGTTCGGTCCGGTTCGGTTCGGTTCGGTTCGGACATTTTGCCCAGCCCTAAGACTGATCAGTCCTCCTTTATTGTGGAATTTCTCACCTCTGATCCCACCATTGATACAGAAGGGAAATGGAAAAAGGCCAAAAGGACCCCAACCCCACCCCTCTTTCACTCAAGTATCAACATGTGTGCCAACTTCACCATCCCAAAATTAATTGTTCAAAATTGAGATTTCAAGAATGAGCAACATCACCATCACATTTATTTTATTATTATTATTATTTGAGCTAAAGAAGTTTATAATTGTGTTGATCTTGAAGGACCACTTATAATGTTACATTGTGTAGGCTTTCTTGGACCAACACAACAACTTATAATGTGTGCACTTCGTTTCTTTATTTTGGCATGTCTACAGCTTTTATGTATAAGCCCACGTGCATTCATGTGACTATTGTCGTAATCTTGTTGTTCAAAACCAAGATTTGAGATGAATTGAGAAAATGGAAAAATGAGTTGAAAGTTTTGCCTATGCGTACGCACAGGCCATTTGGCCGTGCATACACGAACTTGAAGTTGAGAAGAACTGAGGCAAAAATGCCTCTACTGTGCGTACGCACAGGCTACAAATTTAGGCGTTGGAGAAATTTTTGTTTGAATTTCTGGCGGTTGTTTGGCGAACTCTTGCAACTTTCCATGAAGTGTTGGAACTATTTTGTGTGGGGATGATTGAAAACTATAAATATATGATAGTATTCATCCCAAATATGTTGTTGTGAAGTGAAAATCATTCCATTATTCATCCAAAATTCTGGGCAAAAATTGTTGTCAACATTTACATATTCAAACATTGTTTTCACTTGTTCAAACTTGGAGAAACACTTTGTGCTTTTGGTGTTCTTCATTCAAGGCTTGAATCCTACAAACTATTTGCCAAATATTATCCTTAAAAGCATTAGAGGAGGAGGCAAATATCGTTTGAGGACAACGATTCATTTTTCGTGATCAAGTCTTGTTCTTGTTTCTATTTCCGGATTCATCTTGTTCTTCAATTTTGTTTCCATTGCTGTATCCTCCATCTATATTATATACAACAACTATTATTAATAAATTCATAGAACACAGTGTCTCCTACTATCATAATGGTTAGCAGCAACTCGAAAATAAAAGAACATAAAAGATGAATATATTATCAACTGACGCACTAGAACAGTCGTGGCATTAATACTCTTCAAACAAATAAAACATAAATAAATATATTTATCGCTTTCGATACGATTACATACTTAGGTATGACACGAGAACAAACAAAATGTACTCGAATCTTATCGCTGTCTAGTCATCAAAATTCTATGTCTTCTGGGATGATGAGTGCAGCATATATAAAAGTCTAGGAATATAAATGCTCATTTTTAAAGGTTGAAGACTAAGGTACAATTCGAGCCAAAGGTTAACAACCTCCGTTGCTAATTTCCCCTGTTAAATCATTCAAATTTTTTGAATCGAAACAAAGTAAAATCCTACAAATAAAGCATTATAAAAAATATGGATCTTGCACAAATTTGCAGCAGCATCATCCAAAAAGTAAAACAATTTAGAATAGGGTTTTGCTAAAAGTACAGGGGGGAGGACGGCGGGTGGGTGGGTAGTTTCACAAGCAACAGACATAGGGGAGGACGGTGGTATTTTTTCAATTTTTTAACACATATGGGGCCAGTGCTACAGTGAGGGGCCTGTAAAGCCCCTGTGAAAATAGCTTACCCTTATATTTAACACTTAATTTTACTATTCTCAAAAAATATTTATTATTTTTGTTTTATCTTTTATTTTAACTAACTTTTTTTTAGATTATTTTATTATTTTCCTACATTGAAAATTGAAACACTTTGAATGCATTGAATTATAGAGAGCGGGTTTGTCTCTAAATTTAGAGAGTCAAACACACTCTCTAAATTAAAATATTACTTATTTTTCTTTTGGGTTGTATTAGATTATATTTTCATATTATATCATTCCTACGTTTTAGTGTATTTATATATTAATCTAACAATTTTTAATATTATTTAATTAAAAATTAATAATCAATATCGTCATTCACATCGTTGCGGTCAACAGTCAATGATCGTCGGCCGCCGTGCTGAACTTCAGGGCTGGATTCGCCCCTGAACATGCATCATTGTCAAATCTAGAATTACATGGGATAAATTATCTTTCAATTGTGTTAAATAGTGTCAAATATTGAATTAAAATGAGGCCTTTCACCCCCCCCCCCCCCCCACTCTTTCAGTAATTTATTTTGTTCATTATTATTATATCCATGTTAAGAGTAAGGCCCACAATGTTCCCATCACTGGCCATGTTTTTTTATATTAAATTAAAAAATATTTATACTTAGCCCTACACTTTAAACATGGCTCGGACCCTACATAGCTTGATGCATGTCAAGGCTCAATCACTCGTAGTCCAACCCGATGCCAGAATTTTCGATCAAATAGCTGGGCTCACGCTGGGCCTATTTCATTTTATCCACCATAAATGAGGTTGGATGGGGAGCGTTTGAACAAGTCAATTTTGTAATGTGGTTTAAAAGGAGGGACAAACAAGCTGCATTCCGCTATACAAATTTAAGACAGCAGTTGTTGCTCATTTAAGGTGGAATTGGAAGTAGGGATAGAGGTGGTTGGGAGGTGAGCTAATAACTAACTATGGTTGAGAGGTTGGTCAAAATTTATGAGGAGGTGAAGAAGACGAGTCAATTTAAAATCGACCGATCACATCTTTTCACCACGAATACACACACACACACATTACTTGTAACGTCACAATCTCTAAATCACCTGCATCATTTTTGGTGGTTCAAGTAAATACGGTGAAAAATGCACCGTAAATTCTTACTATGAATGGTAGATTCGAGACTTATTTCAAATAATCCAAATGTGGATTTAGCCCTTTAATGTTGTTACATTATTCACCTAAGGAAAATTTGCAGCGAAGTCGTAAAGCCTGGTTCCAAATCTTTAAATTCTAGAAGCTAAGTCCCAATTTTTCAATAACTACGGGCTTGAAGGACATCTGGGGCTAAGTCCCAATTAAATGAGTCATGTGACTTTGTATTTAAATGAATCTATCATTTAATGTCATGCAATTGTCACATAGACTGGGATACAACCTCAGTGGGGATAAATAACATTACTCTTTTATATACTTGGTGTTGGAAAGTTGCCAATTACTTGTCAAAATTAAAGGTGCCAATTGTTTGGTAATGAGTTAATGCTAAATTATGATTTGTTTGAACAAAAGTTAGTATAATTTTATTGTTATAACACTTTTGGGTTCATATTGATATATTTTTGCCTTGGGTAGCGATCGACGAAATCTCGTAAATGGACAGTATTGTATTCAAGTAAAGAATGAGTAAAGTATCCTTCACGTAAAGACTAAGTACTTATTCTATTTTCTAATTAAAACGAACTTTAATCGAATAGAAAAATTAGTGTATAGGTGAATTTTATATTAACAATCTAAATTATATGCTAAATTAACTAACCTAACTAATTGACGTAAAAGTGTTATTAAAATCAAGTAATTGATTAATAATAGAACCAATAATTCCTCCTCTTTTATCAATTTTAATATCAACCCACGATTTATACACATATTTGAATATGAAGATCAATATTCTTAATTTGTTGAATAATCTTTCTCGAGTAACCACACGTGATATAAGAATATGGGAAAATTGCAGCAGAGGTCCCAAATCTTTCGATTTTTAGCATACTTTACCTTAACCTTTAGTTTGTACCACCAAAGGTCCCCAAACCTTTCATTTTGTTGTAGGGCAAGGACAAATGGATGAATTTCATCCATTTGACCGTTAGTTGATTAGAGAAATTGATTTTGACCAAATTTAAGAAGGACAAAAATGGTAACTTTGCTATTTTAGCATAAAATAGTTAAAAAAAGGAAAACACAACAGAACTATTCATCATCTTCCTCCCATTCGCCTCCTCCTCCTCCATCCCATCCTACCTCGCCAAACGCAAACCAAATCAACTACCCCTTTCCGTCGTCCCCTCCTTCCACAACTACCGCCGTCCCCTTCTCTGCCAAAACATTAAAATATTTTGTATAATTCTGGCTAATTGGAAGCTCGGCTGTGCGAAGAATCCAAGGAAACATTCGAAGAACATGAAGTGTTAATTGACAAATTTGGCTACCGAATCCTCAAAAATGGAGGCTACATTTTTTTTCCCTTTTAAAACCTATCGTTGGAGACGATTGTTCAATTTTCTTTGCAGTTGGGGACATTTTCTTTCGGGCTCGTCACTATCTTAGACACTTATTTTACCAGTAATAGATATGGGCAAATGCTTACAGAGGTTTAGTTTTTTAATCTTTTTTGTCTAAATCCCAACAAATCCAACCAAATTCCTACAAACCACTAGGGTGGTGTATGAAGAATTGGAGATGATGAATTAAAGATTTTTAGATTTTGAAGTGAAACTAAGCGTGAAATACGTGTGTAATTCAATTATTGAATATCCCAAAGAATGTAAACCCAATTGGAAAATTTCACTATACATTTTTTTATTTGTTTATTTTCACTAATCATTTTATCTTTTGATGATCTTGGAAGTATAATCCTGCAAAAAGTTGTTTCATGGTGGAGAGAGTGGGTGGTGGCGACGTTTAAAGTCGTTGGAGGCTGTGGCAACGGTGGTTGATTTGGTTTGGGTTTGGCGGGGTAGGGTAGGATGGAGGGGGAGGGGAGGGGGATGATGAGCAGAACATTCCTACTTTTCAATGTCATTGTGCTAAACATCCATACTTTTCATTTTTTGCCATTTTCACCTCTACCGTCTACCTTTCATTGCGCAAAAGATCATTTTCAACCATTTTTCAATAAAAGACGATTTTACCCTCATATTCAAATAAAACAAAAAAGAAAAAGATGAATAACCAACTGCAACTATAGTCCTTAAGTTTTTAAAAAATTACAAAGAAATCATAAATTCTCCACAATCACACTTTCACAACCTATCAAGCTACCACCTATAGATCCACATAGCACTACCTTTCAGCCACCACGCCCACCGAACGCCATCACCACCAACCTCGTTTCACTCCCCCCACTGTCATTTCCCACACGAATTTGAAGATTTGAGCACTTAGGACCCACTAATTTTGGTCAGACAGCTCTCTCCGTACATCGTGTCCGTAGAGAGTTTTGGACTAGAAATTGAAACGGTTGGGGGATAATTGGTTCAATTAGATTCATACCCATTGTCGTTTGGATTTGTTGATGGTTCGATTGATGCCAATTTGGGGATTTAGTGTTGTGGGATGCATGAATTGAAGGAGAAAAGTTTGGCAAAATAGACGTCATCACTGTTGAATGTCTAGATTAAGTAGAATGATTTGAGGTAGGTTTGAATGATGTGAGGTCATGTATAGGTTGATCGAGGTGAGGGGTAACCGTCGGTGGTGGTACGCGACCATGGGTGGCACAGAAAGTGGGGTTGCCGTAAAGGGTTGTATACGGCAGTTTGGTATTTTATGCTGCAAATGTGGTTGTTTTCGACATATATTGTGACCAATACTGTGGGAGAGGATGTTGGGAGAGTGAAGCGAGGCTAGTGGTGGTGGAGTCCGGCGGACGTGGTGGCCAGAAGGTGGTGCTATGTGGATCTATATATGGCGGCTTGGTGGGGTTGTGAAAGTGGTGGTGGTAGAGAATTTAGGACTTATCTGTAATATTTTGAAAATTTTAGGACTATGATTGCAATTAGTTATTTATTTTTTCTTTGCTTTTCTTTTTGTTTCATTTGAATAGAAGAGTAAAATCATCATTTTATTGAAAAATGGTTGAAAATGACTTTTTACGCAATGAAAGGTGGAAGGTAGGGGTGAAAATGCCAAAAAAATGAAAGGTAAGGACGTTTTGCATAAGGACATTGAAAGGTAGGGACGTTCTGTGCTATTTACCCTTTTTTTAAAATTATTTTATGTTAAAATAGCAAAGTTACCATTTTTTCCTTTTTAAATTTGGTCAAAATCAATTTCTCTAGTCAACTAACGGTCAAATAGATGAAATCCATCCATTTGTCCTTGTGCTACAATAAAATGAAAGGGTTGGACCTCTGGTGGTACAAACTAAAGGTTAAGGTAAAGTTCGCTAATAATCGAAAGGTTTAGGACCGTTGCTGCAAATTTCCCTTCTTATATCTATAAGAAAGATGTGAACATGCAAATATACATTACATTACAAGAACATCATATAAGATTATGCAAAGTATAGCAACGTATCATTCTCGACTTTACAATGATTGTTACTGCGTATCAACTTTCTATTCCTTCTCTATGTAAATAGAAATCACATAAAAAAATTCAACTAGTGATCGATTAGTTGAAAATTATTGGCTTGATCCTGACAATCATTCAAACCAGAACACATAATTTAATGTAAAGTATAGAATTAATATTAAAACTTTAAAAGTAGGGTTTAACGGTATCCTAACATCTATAAAATTAGACAAGCATCAAATTAATTATAAGAACAAAAAATAGTTGATACAACATCACCCAAAATTATAATTGAAAAACAAATATGGAATATAGTCTTGAATCTTTTCGATAGCTTCTCAATCTCCTCTCATTTGATTCTTCTTCAATTCAAGAAACACGTGTATTAAAATATGTTTGGATGTGTTTTATAACAAGCTTCTATAAAGTTTTGAATGGATATATGGAATTATAAAACAAAACTTTCTCTTCATCTCTTTCTTTCTTACAAGAATAATGGCCTTTCTAACCTAAATAGCCTCTCCTGACTTGAATAATTTGCGTTTATGAATCCCTCTAGCATCTCTTAATTGTTGGACTAAGATACGTGTTTATAGAGTAAGATTTAAATCAAAACCTTGGTTTCAATTGGTTTTCAAATGGAGTTCGAGAAGAAAAAATAATAATCCCCTTTTTCAATTAGAGTCTTTTTCTCATGTAATTTAAGTCCTTCATATTTTAATCTTCACAACTAAGTCCTCTTCATCATAAAATCATCAATAACAATGTAAGTCCTGAAAGTTTGTAATTCAGTCCTCAAACTTTCTAAATATCGAATATAACTCCCAAAACTTATGATTTTTATTGAATGCTCCATTAATACTTCAAATTAATCAATTGCAATCTGACTCATCTTCAAGTGATTTGAATCAACTCCAATTATATTTCAATTTCATAAATTTCACACCAATTTCATCCATGTGCATCCAAATTGAAATTTTTCTGGCAATTAAAATATTTTACACAATTTAATAGATATTCGTTCAATTAGCCATCAATAATTAAGTAAAGAAGCCCATAGGTCAATTGCTCGCTATAAATTTATTTCACACTTATTTTCTTTTGGGTACGTGACTTGGAAGTTTTGAGAGGAAGAATATTAGCCTAGCATGCTGGTATTTTTTTATTCTCCTTGTGGGTTGTTTAAAGAGCAAAAATTGACGTGTGTAATAAAAACTTATGATATTTTTCTATGATACTTGGAGATTTGGTGAGTTGAAAGTCTATATGATTGTAACAATTTTTTATTGTGAAATTTTGACTTTCCGTAATTTTTTTCATATATTTTATTATTTTTCTCTAAGGGTCCGTTTGTTTGCAAGGGTGGAAAGAAAATGATTTCCAAGGAAAATAATTGCCTAGAAAATGTTTTGTAGGGAATTGTTAATTAAGTATGTTTGATTGGTATAATTTTCCACCCGGGAAATTTTTAAATTTTCTATTCGTTTGACTTTGTTTTACATGGAAAGTGTCTATTAAAGTGATAATTTTTTCCACAATTGGTTATAAAATTTGTTTCCATTGCCAAAAAGTAAAAAAAAAAAAAAAAAATTCCTAAAAAATCATTTTTTCATCAAAGTTTAGTGTTCGTTTAACTTTGTTTTACATAAAAATTGTCAATTAAAGTGAATTTTTTTTTTTTTTTTTTTTTTACCATTGGGTATGACATTTGTTTCTATTGCCAAAATTTTTTTTTTTTTTTTTTTGCAGCCAGCCTGGAAACCTCAATTACTCGGAAAATGCACACGTGTGGGGGTAAGATGGAAAATATTTTTCGTGGAAAATTTCGCCTATCAAAGAGTCAAAAAAGTGGAAAGTGGAAAATATTTTCCTAGTCCCCTGAAAAATTCCGCCAATCAAATGGTGCCTAAGTAAGGATTCTATGAAAAAAATTAGAGGGAATTGACCTAAATTCCTAACACTTGATAGTTTATCAACTCATTAATCATTTCCTTGTAGGAAAGTAAAACTTTTTAGACAGACAATTTTAAAATAAAAATATTGTAAAAAATGTAACACATTGAGTATATCCTATACGTATATCATAATTTTTTACTGGATGTAACATTGGATTCATACATTTTTTTTTTTCGTCATAAATTTTCAGCCTATTAAACTTATATGTGAATCATATATTTAGATACTAGACGAATCAATTAGTGATTAGTATTCATCTACTTGCGGTTTGGTTTATGAGAGATGGTCAAAATATTTTGATTTATTATATTTTTGCAACCATAGTCCTACCTTACGCATAGCAAACATGCTAATTTTTTAAGTGTTGTAAGTTTTTTAACCAACCAAATTATACCATATTAAGCCATTTTAAAAAAAAATATTATAGCATATTTAAAATTTAATTACTATTATTTGGTGATTAATATTTTGAACCTACTTATTAAATACTCTGCTTTTCCTCAAATTTAATATTTAAAATTTTAAATACTAAGTCCAACCTCTGAAGAGATGCCAAAAATTGTTCCATTGTACTGATTTTTAGTGATTCCTCGGAACCGTCCAAAAGTCGATAGTTTTTTCTCTCATGCTTTTCTTCGAGTTGATTCCATGTTATTTTTATATTATGGTGTAGAGAATTTATATTCACTCAACTAAATAGCATGATTCCGTCAAACTTTCATCCATTGCAAAAACTTATCCTCGTAATATCTTTAGCGGGGTGATATGTCATAAGCGGAGATTTCTACATGATAAATTGAATAAGATTTTAATTTATTTTTCGTTAATAATTCATAGTGCTATCAAATCCTTCCTACTAAAAATACCATAAATTATAACACAAATTCAAAAAGATTGCTGTAAAATATACATCTTTCCATTGTCGACTTAAATATAATGATTAAAAAAGCCGAATATATGTGAATTTTCACAAGCTAAAATTCTACTGTCATTGATAAAATAGAGAAATAAACACATCTGATAAAATTATGAATTATATCTTCGAGTCTACTATATCTATTAAATTTCTAACATATAACATTAAATTCTCAATGAACAGTTCCAGTGAAATTCTCAGTGATCATAAGTGCGTTTTATCCACTTATTTAGGGTACAAAACATGGATAATTATTGGCAAAAATATATTGAAATATGGCTTAATTCTATATAAATTATGCTTTGTAGGATAACATTGATGGATGTGGTGGAATTTAAAAGAAAGAAGCAAAAAAAAAAAAAGAGACTAAAATAGGAGAAAATCAAAGTTTAGGGATCAAAGTGCAAATATCTGAAAGATGACTCGGAAGAAGAACGAAGTTGTAAAAGAGTCGAAGACCAATTTAGCGAAAACATGAAGTATTGGAAGAAGAAAAAGTGAGAAAAGAGGTCAAGAAAATAGAAAATGGAGTTCGGGGGACCAAAACGCAAAGATTGAAATTTCACTTGAACTATGCTATATCGTAGTTATTCTCTTCATGCGGTCGCATGGTGGGATGCAGGGATTTTTGGAGCTGAACATGGTTGAACTATGCTATACCAAACCATGTTTTGTTTGAAGTTAAGCTACAGTTTGTTTGAGGACAAACAATTGTTCAAGCTATAGTATTGAAATGTAGCATAGTGTATTTTCAGAGTAAAAATTTCGATTTCCTTATTTGATTTCAACTCTTATGAAAACAAATTTTGGGATGTCTTTTAAAGACCTAGTGCCGTCCAAAAGTAGTTACAACGCATTACAACACATTTAAAGAGATTTTGGAGCGTAGGAGGCAAGAAACACGAATATCGATTCCAAGATTCGAATATTCAATTCAAGATTTATTTGGGTAATGTCGATTCTTCAATATTTTTTTTGCTTTCTTCTTCATAACATGTTATGGTAGTTTTCTTTGTTCTTAGAGAACGATGAACTGTGTAATATTAATTGATAATTTTTAGTTTTACATACTTGATATTAAAAACACGTTTTTGCATATTGAATGATTTATATATGATTTTCTTTTCTCCACAATTATTGTGCACCGTAGTTGTGTGAATGTAGTGACCAATATTATGCGTTCGAAAAAAGTGAAATAAGTTCAACATATATAAATTGTCATAGAATCCAATGAGGATAGAATATTTCGCTATACTCTATGTAAATCTTTATACGTTCATATATATTTATCCACTCTTGTATGTTAGCATCCGTCATAGAAATATAGTTGGGTCATTTATGAGAGTAGATTTAGCATTACTCGAGAGAGATTGTTAAATAAAATAGGAACATTGATTCGTCAAAATTCAATCATGTTGTTGAAGTGTAGAACTAAGGTTAAAAATTATTATTGCATAAGAATTCAATATTTTAGTGCGTTCGTCATCTATTAAATACATCAATTTGTATTTACTATAATTTGTACTTAGTTTAGTTAATTTACTCATAATTACATAAGTAACTTATTTTAGTTATAATTTTGTCACAAACAATACATCATATTATTCTTGTCTCTGTTAAGGTTGCGATAATTAAAATTGAACTAAATCAATCTCCGTGGGACGATACTTAGACTCAAAATTCATTTTATTACTTATTAATGAACAGTACACTTGCGGTTGTTATAATTCGAAATATATTTTTATGAACAAGTTTTTGGCATCGTTGTCGGAAATTATATTTGAGTTTAATTTCATTTATCGTGACACTAATTTGAACTTCTACTTGTATTCTTGTATTTTTATTTATTATTTTTCTATTTTATTTTATTTTCCTTTTTTTTTTCAGGATATAAAAAAAGTTTAAAAAAAATAACATGATTAAAGATGGTTGTGATTGATTTCAACAAAATGGTCGTATGTGACTTCATCATAAGGCAACAATAATTGACAGCTCAAGAAATTGAAGAGAGAAATATGTTTGAGGAAGATTTCATTATAGGACATCGACTATGAGATATAAAAGTGGAATGTGAACTTGATGAAACTGTCTTGTGTGACTTGCCGGTTGCATTATTTCTCTCGCAAAAATTTGATGTGGGTGATTTGCCTGTGGGATTATTTCTTCTAGGATTATTAATGAACATAAATTAAGAGAATCGGATTCACCGAATTTCCAACAAATATAACGAGATGAGGAGACTTTCCATGAAGATGTTATTGTTTCTTTGCCAAAATTTTTGGATACAAATGTTGAACTAGAGAAAGTTTCAATTAAAGAAGAAGACCAAGAAACGATTGAAAAATTAATCATGACGGGCCAAAAAGAATTAGTAGCATTCAAATAAGAGGAAATTAGTATGCAATCCCTCAACTTTATCGTTTGCTCAAAAATTGAACTTGCGATTAAACTATATGAGGATGTTGAGGTGTATTGTTGAGTTCGAAACGAGTGATGAGAAAAGGTCATACTACTTGGAGCAATGAAATGTTAAAATTTTGAGAAAAATTGTAATATGGAACAATGTTAAATTGAACAAGCTAAGTAGCACCTCCAGAACTATATTGAAAGTGCCATGAAACACTTGTGCAAAAGTCGAGTTTGAGACTATAAATCGAGCGCTTAATGGAATGCAGCCCATTTTTTCTATCCATTTTCCATATTTTGATTAACTATTGCATTACAAGTAGTTTTAGGGATTGTACTAATTTAAAAATTCATGGATTTAAACAGATTTTAACACATTTTAGACAGTATTTTGACTTGCATCAGTAACTTAGGCGTGTTTATTTATTGAGTTCAATTTATTTCAGCCCATCGTTAACATCCTAGCATACATTGAGTTCACATTGATGTGATATGCATTCTTAAGGTTGCACCTAGATTTCAATCTTCTTAATGTTAGAATATTAGAATTCTTCTTGGCGTGAATACATTAGAAATATTTAAACCTTATTTGCGATCATTAATATTTATTTTAAATTCTTGAAATAGTAAATTGAAGACTAGCAATAAAGAAAAGTGATGGTTGTCATGAAGTCTACCAATCGGACTAGTCTAATCCTTCAACCTATCTACATCTACCCTCGGAGAGTTTCTGATCATTACTACATTATTTTGATTCTTTTTTATCTTACATTGAGGACAATGTTTTGAATAAGTTTGGGGGGTAGTGGCATTTTCATGACACTCTTGGTCATTCATCAATATCTTTGTATAAATTATTGTTTTCTTGTGTGATTGTTCATGAAAAAAAAAATTAGTAGTTTTTATTTATTTTCTTGTATTTACTTATTGCTTTGTGTGCTCGTGTGGATTTGATGACCTTCTCGGTAATGATGTTGAATAATGGAATAAGTATAGGCTATAAATGGTGGAAATATTGCATGATTAGATTAATCAATATTTGTTTATGTGAAACTTAACATTTTTTATGCACGAAATTCATGTTTTACACATTAAGTTGGTCATTTGGCTTATTAGTTAGAGAAGAGTTGAACATAGTAAATTAAACACGAATAACCTCTATTGTATTCATCCATAATTAATTTATAGAGTAGTTTGGAGATGAACAACAAGTGAACATTGAAATGAGTACGGGTTCCATGCATGAAATTTTTTCATGTGTCTAAAACCAATGAGACGAAGATGATGTGAAAGTCTTAAGTTACGGTTGATTTTAGATGCTGAATGTCTAAAAGAAAATAGGCATATCACTAGTCTATGTGTGTATAAAATCATCTTTTGGAGCCTGTATAACTCGAATGAATAAGTCTATAAGGGTTAAACCTGATGCCCATAGTCATCTGACTTGAGAGTTATCGACCTAAAATTCGAATTAGAAGATGTTCGCAAAAAAGAAACAGAAAAACAATAATAATTGAGAAAAAAACACAATTACATTGATTAAGCCTCGAGACATTTGGTTGATAGAACTATACATTTGATATGGGGCAAATAGCTTAGTTTAGTCTTAAAAATTGAGGTGGTAAAAAATTATAGGAGAATCTGAATTTGTTGAAGTGTGAACTTGTGATAGTAAGATTCATCCAAACTAAGAAAGGGTAAGAAGTAGAATTAAATAATAAGTGCAACTTACAATCCACCCTGAGAAAATTGAGTGAAAAGAATAAGTTTGGGGGCTTGTGTATCTCAAGAGAGAAGAAATGACATATTTGACTACTACGGGTCACGAGTTGAGCCAATCATGGGCTTGATATGTTTACATGAGTTTACACACCCCTACGTCGATTTATGCATGTAACAGGTGGAGATTGATTTGATTTTGCACTGTTGAAATTGTTCATTATGTTTATTATTAAATCCCAATCCTGATACATGGCAATGAACATGAGCCATGCCTCGACTACTGCTTTAATTAGTATTGTTATTGATATTCTTATGAAACAGAATATTAATTAAAATTCCATGCTTGAACTAAACAATTCTTAGTATAATGATGGAACTAAACCGAACCAAACTACCAGGTTCTAATTTTCGATAAAATGTATTTTTAATTTTTTTTATCGACTTCTGTGCATATAGTAATCTATATGAATTAGTTTAATAGTAGATTTACCTTGGGAGATTACAAAAAAAATAAAAAATAACTAAATTAAATTTCGTTTCTTGCGCTTGAACTGAGACCCGGGGAGAACTATTTGGTGATCTTCTTTGCAACCCTCATTTCAATAACTCATGAATTGGAAAAAAAGAGATTTGTCTAAGAAAAGCTTTGATCTTTGCGAGATACATATGATTACAAGTATGAGTAAATTTGGTTTGCTGTTTTTAGTTTTAGAAAACAATGAAAACCTATTTGATTTGACAATTCTAAAAATGAATTTTTGAAAATAAGGATAAATTTATAACATAAAACTCAAAACTCATTTTTGAGTTTTGAATGTTTTCAATGAAAATTCTTAAAACGCCCAAAATATGGAAATCAAGCATTTAAATTAAAATTTAAAAAATAAAAATCTAACTAATAAAATTTAATTTTTTTTAAAAAATTCTAGAAAAGTAAGTTCAAAAAATAAAATTGATAAATTCTAGAATCTTGAAAAAAAAAATAATTCAAATATATGAAAAATAAAAATTCTAAACAAGTAAAATCATAAAAAAATTTAAAAATAAAAATAGTTCATGCTTTTAATTATGATATACATAAAAATTCTTAAAAAGATATTTAAACGAACATTGATAAAAATATTTTTAGTCTACGTCATTAATTTTTATTTTTATTTACTATATTTTTAACTCAATTTATATATATATATTTTTTAGTTTTATAGAAAGAAAAAAAATATCATAAGATTCACCAACTTTAAAATGTATATATTATTTGATAATATATTAACATAAAGTTATTCTATTTTTGTTGAATAATCAAATTTCAAAGAATAAAATATTATATAATTATTTTTCAAAATTTCAAACCAAACGTGTTTTCAAATTTTCTGTTTTGAGAAATAAATTTTAAAATAATACATTAAACACATATTTAGTAATCTTAAAATAAACACTAAAAATAAAAAATTGAAAATGAATTCAAAAATAAAAATTGAAAACTGAAACGCAAATCAAAGGGACCTTTATGACTAACTGGTCTAATTCAATTTTAAAGACCATGACAAATACCAAAAAGATGGCCAATACATAATTACTAAATTGACTTTGAACTCACAAATATACTTTTAGAATATTTTTATAACATAACAGTTAACTATCCATTCAGTTAATTGTCTGGTCTTTAAAATTGAATAACAGTTAGGGATGGTAATTCGAACTGTGAAAATCGAAAACTGCGGTTAATCGAACCGAATGGGGCGAAAAAAATCGAACCGATGGTGCAATGGGGCGGTTATGGTTTTGATTTTAACGAACCACTTCATTTAGGAGCGGGTATGGTATTTAGTTATGGTGAACCGAACCGAACCGAACAGATTACCCGTTAAAAAAAATTTTAGCCAAATGGGCTTTCCATTTTAGATATCAAGTTATTACTCAAATAATGGGTTGGAGAGTAGAAGCAAAATTGTTTTCCTTCTTTTGGCTCTACCGTATTTATGGGTGAAAGAATCGTCATCTACGGTAATGATTTGCCCTTTTATAGATTGTCAGGAATTCAATGGCTAGATTGTACTAAAATTAAGTGCAGTGGGTGGTAACTGGTAACAAATTTGGCATAAATGGAGAAATTTCAAGATTTTCTAGCTATACCAAAGAAAAAATCAAAATTGAATTATTCCTAATAAATTCAAAAGTAATTTTATAAATCCTCTTTTCATCTTATTGTGAAAAATTAAGGAAAATCGAGTCTTCTAACATAAACATGATTTGAATAATTGATTATTGTAAACATTTTATTTTTGCTTATAATTTAAAATAAGATGTCGCTATATATTAATTATTGCAACTTTGACATTATAAATACTTTTTTCAGTATTTGGATTTTTCTTGCATTTTGTTTGCACGAATAGTTTTAGTTCATGAGTCAAGGGTAAGTATATTACCATTTTCATTTTTACTGTATTGAATGTGTGTAGTTCACTTGACCATGTGTAGTACGTATCTAAAATGAGAAAAAGAAAATGAGAAACAAAAATTGGCTCTATATATAATTTTATATCTAGTACTATTAACTTTCATTGACTTTTTTTCGTAAATTATTTTTTTTCAAGTTGACGATTGGACCTATAAAAAATAATTTATTTTCGTGGTTATTAACCGAACCGAGATATAAACCGAACCGACTTTCGTGGTTATGGTATGACCAAAAAATTGGTGGTCCGGTTATGGTTTTGGCCGAACCGACCCCGAACCGAACCGTTGCCATCCCTAATAACAATCAACATTTTTTTTTTTTTTTGGGCCCAACACCCAATTAAAATCTATCAAGTGAAATTTTGTACATTTTTCAGTAAGACTCATATGCACACATAGCATTTCTCATAACATAATATGACACTAACTAATTGGATGAAAATATATTGTAATTCTAGAATTAAGGAAATCCATGATTTATACATAACTATTAACATGACTTAACTAACAAAATCTAGTTTTCGAAGTTAGTAATTGAGAAACGCGAGATTCGAACCACTACACCTAAAGGGGGGTGATTAGGTGTAAATGCGGAATTAATACTTAATTATCATGCAACAAGTCACAAGTTAATTATGTCTAGATAATTAGTCAACCAATTCAAATTTATCCTATGTTGAACTACCGCAGTAATGTCAAAGCAGTAAATGAAGCAATAAACAATATCAAAATTGTTCACGGAGAAACCCAACGTGAAAAAAACTCAGGGCACTTTGCTGGTCAAAGATGCACTATAAACTGTCAATAAAACTTACAGACCACCAGCAAAGTTGACAACACAAGCTTTCTGATCTCCTGTCTGAAGTATGAAGCAGCCCTCCTGTAATGTGCACACCAACACCAATCATGGCTCTTCTTGTAAAACAGTCCTACTGGAATGAGCACACGAACTCCAATCCTGGCATTTTCGCTCGAGTGAAGGGTCTGTCACTCGAGTGATAGTGGGGTGAAAGTCGAGTGAGGTAGTTTCTGCATCAGTCGCCCAAGCAAAACTTTGGCGAGCAGTTAGTGAAAATCCGGCGTGAATTCTTCTTATTCCAAACATATAAACCCAAACCCTAAGCTAACCTACCAACTATGAAACTTTACAATTTAGTCCCTAAACTTTTATAAATGTTCAAGTTGGTCAATTTATTCACAGAATCGCCAATACAAAAAATAAACTTAACAAACTCCTCCTTTGGCATTTTGTGACAAAACACAATACAATACAAAACAAACTAACCTATCCAAACTACCCAAGTCCAACAAAACCAACTGAATGCAGCTTCCACTTTCTTAATCCTGTATCCTGAAATCAAAAACTCACATACCAATGTAAAAGCACGTGATGCAGTAAATAAGCAATAAAGTACTTATAAGCATAGTCACTGAAATAAGCAAACTAGTTTGAGATGCAGTATTAATGTTAACCAAGACACCATAACCACATTAATACCACAAAACATCAAGAAAAACTCAAACAGTTATGCATGAAATGCAACACAATTGCAATGCGCATGCTCCCCCTCAGTGCATGATATGCAATACAAATGTAATGTCACTACTGTAAACTCTAAGTGTTAAAGCAGTAGAAAATGTATCTATGTCTCTCCCAATGATCCCACAAGACATATGCAAAAGATCAAATCAAATGTAAAGTATAAAATGTCTATACAGTATCTATGTCTCACCCCAACGACCCTCCAGACATATGATAAGTATCAATGTGTAACAAACTGCTCTAAATATGAAATGTGTATATATCTCCCCTTTACTATAAAATTCTCCCCATTTTTGTCACAAATGCAGAAGAAATAACACATTGCATGGCGAAGAAAATTCCAATAACTCGAAAAAGGCTACAAAAAGATTATACTACATCAAGAATCAGTCTAACTGCTAGCAACACATAAACCAATATCAACAATAAGTCTATCCCTATCTACGAGGCATGAGCATCATCTCCATCTGAAGCATCAGTCTCATCACTCTCATACTCCCAATGCTCTCGCATCTAGTGCAACCGTCGCTTAACATCTATAACCTCGCCAAGCAGCGCAATAACATCTGCCCTAGTCTGAGTCACCTCTGCAAGCAGTCGAGCCTGCGGCTGATCATAGTAGACATCTGGGCCATGAAGGTCGCCATGGGATCAACAGCCGAAGAGGTAAGAGGGACAGAAGAAGACGTAGAAGGAGGAACGTCAGATGTGGATGGAGCTACAAAGGGTGGAATGGAGGATGGATCAGCAGAAAGAAGATCATCAATAGGATCTGCTGGTACTACTGGATCAGTAGGCTTAACAAGAGCCGAAGAAGAACAAGAAAAAGCAAGTGATCGACTCTGTGAAATGGTAGCAAGACCAATCGATCGACCTAACCGACAAGAAGCACCCTCAGGAAAGACAACGACAAGGGCAGTGACTAAACGATGAATAAGACAAGCATATGAAGACCTATCCTACAACCAGGAACTCACAAGAAAGTATAAAGGTCAATTGAGTCACCGTGAATTAGAGCATAAATGAACATAGCCCTACCAGATGGTAAGGAAGAAGTGTGTGCGATTGGCCACAGGTTCGTGCACACAATGAGCAACAAAACCTGGTGCTCGGTTAGAAGCGATCCAGTGTGAACAGCAGTCGAACCCCCTGCTACTGGGGTATCAAAAAGAGTAGAGTAAACTACATAGTCAGAAGGGCTAGTCTCAGCCAAAAGATAGGAAAAATCAGGTGAAGAACCCGATGAATATGAAGAGACTCAGCCAAAATATCAGGAGAGAGCCTAAGAGTAGTACCTCTAAGATAGATTCAGAAAGAATTATTGCAAACTTCGTGGATGTTCGCGAAGAACTCCTGAACCAAAAGACTAGGAGGGAAAACCAACCCAGTCAACAAAGAATCCCAATCCCGAGAAACAAAAATGATAGCAATATCGAGGGATAAGTCGCCTAAGATAACCTCATGCTCTATAAGGACAGGACGATGAGAGAACTGAGAAAAAAAGATCTCATAAGCGGTAGAAGGAATGAACCGCGTCTGACTATACGAAGTAGATCCATTGGGCTGCTGAGTGGTGGTCTTGGCTCTCTTTGGCGGCATCTGGAACATGATTGCAAAACAAAAATGTCAAGAGATACTACGAAAGAAAATGTAGACCAAACGAGCAGCCACGCAGTCAAATGCATGAAAATGCGTGAAATGATGTAACGTGAAGTAAACATGCAAAATGATGCAAGAATGCGACAGTACACGTAAATCGATGTAAATATCTGTCAAGCACTCAAAACAATACAAAATAAGCGTCAAAGCATGCAAACCAATGCAAGTAAGCATCAAAGTACGCAAAGCGATGCAAATATGTGTCAAGCACGGAAAACGATGAAAATGTGTCAAATAAGACAGTGCAAGAACATAGTGCAGTGACTGCAGGACGTAGATGCAGTGACAGAGGAACGGAGGTGTAATGTGAGTGTCATGGCTCCTAAATCAAAACTCAATGCAAAACAACTCCAAATTGACATGTGAGTGTTCATGGGATGCAATAAGACTTGTGTGTGCAAAATGATAATAAAAAACACACGAACAAATCAAACAAACATTTCGTCGAACACATCGTGGGCAATGTAAATTCATGACTATCCAAGTACAATCGGCACCACCCACGATCAACCCAGCATTCAAACACCTCAAACACGTAATCCAACCTCTAAACCTATCCCATTCTCCATTAGAATCGACAAAAGAAAGAAAAAAATTCATGAACTATAAACCACATTCAAAAACAAAGCTATAATCATCAAAAGCATGCACATATCGAATCACATTGATGCAAATTCAAGTTAACATCATAGACAAACTCAAGCTTTAAGAATGTATGTGAAAAATTAGGGAAAACATCAATGAAAATCAAGAAATCCCCAAAAATGCCAAAACTAGGGTTTTAAGGACTTACCTTTGAATTGATGTTATTGAACTTCAAACAAGATGCTCAAGTCTTGAAGTGTCACAAAATTCACAAATTTGATGAAAAAGATCGAAGTTTAGGAGAAAATATGGCAAAATTGAATAAAAATGAGGTTGCAATCGCGCCTTATACGCGACCTTCGCTCGAGCGAGGGTCGAGCGAATATCGAGCGAGCCTAATCTGAATGGCTCCCTCGATGGGACATTCGAACGAAAGCTCAAATGTTAGAATAGCACCAAAAATTTGAAAAATCCAATTTTAAACGCTGTTTTCATAAATTAACAAATATAGCACTTTTTCCAAAACTTTTAGCTTTAGCACCACTTGATTTTTTTTAAATAAACACATGGCACTCACTTGAACATGTTGGTCAACTAGAAAATGCAGTTGAACATAAATATGCGAAAATTTAAGAATATAAGTGTTGCCCTACACACATGGATTAAGTTTAACCGGAATAAGTTGTATATGTGACTCACTTGTGTAATGTGTCACTAATTCCAAGTAAATCAGACTCCAAACCTTAATTTTGTGAGAAGGGACACACTAAAAATACTGTTAATAGGTCTATTCCCTACTTATGAAAGTCAAACTTTTAAGCACGTTAGGACCTATAAAAAAAGCTCGTCTGAGATGATTCAAAATCAACTTTTCCTCCCCCTAAATATAAACGTGTTTTTGTACCAATATTTTATTCGGCTCATCCTATTTTTTTTCATCTCAAGTGTCAGTTCGAATTCATTGAGCAACTAAGATGACCCTTGTAGCGAGCTTTGGGCCGGTTGACCCAAGTCAGTTGACCATAGGCACCAGATATAGAGATACCCCGTAGGCTTAATTATTCGAGTCAAATAGCCTCGAAAAAGAACATTAAGATAATGAGCATATATCATGTTTCATCAGTAGGGAGTATATACATGAGCTTAGGTCTAACACAATTAATCAATTCACGTTCAGAGTCACCCTGTCAACAAGTGACAGCCAGCCCAAGTCTCACACATACAGTCAAGATCTATTTACATGGTCATAGTGTGTGCAGTGCAAAGAATACATGATTGGACATATACTAAATACTCCAGAGAAAATAGCAATCATCCAAAGGAATGTGGACTATTCATCAGATAAATGCATATTCATACTCAACATGCATTGTCAAGTTTCACACACATGATGCAGTAGTCCACAAAACAAACGAAGCAAAGAAAATATATATTTTTTAATGTTTTTGGATTTTTCTATTTCGAATGAAATACTCACATAAACAAAAACAAAAATGTCAAGTACGCAAGATAACTAAAAATGTAGACAACAATAAAAAGTAAAGAAAATAAAACAAAACAAAAAAATAATTAAACGCATGTAAAGTGTTTGATGAATGTAAGGTGCACCGGTGTAATTTACAATGCATGCAGATGCCCGCACATGGGATCAGTGTGGTGCATAAGCACCAACAGCATCCATACGGTCAAGATCAACTTTCTTGACCCATCCCTTCTTAGCAGTGGAAGTAGTCCTAATCCTAGTCAATTGATAGATCATCTCAGTCAGCTGAAGAACTTGACTGGAAAGATAATTGACCCGATTGAGAATATCCTGATTTCTCTCCCTGGGCACACGCATATGATACCTTGACCTAATGTAACCCAAGAAACCACAGCGATGGCAAGTGGGTACAAATCTAGGCTCAGACACATACAATTGTTGAAAACGAACTTGAGGTGCAGTGTCCTTACGAGACCTAGGTCTTCTCTGTCTTATGACACGCTAAGCTCTAGGATCAGAATTTCTAGCAATGTGTGGCTGAGTAGAAGTAAGAACAAAAGAAGTCTTAAAGGTACTAGTACAATTGGAATTGTTCTTAACATAACCTAGACCTCGTCTATCACCTACAGGCTTGTTCATGCCTAAAAGACTATCAAACTTCTTAGTCCCATTGAAGAAAGCCTCAAGTTAAGAGTTGAATTTTTCTAGATCACTCGTGAGCGTCTTAACCATCCCTCTAACCTCTTATTGATATATTTCAACTCATTCAGGGAACTGGTCGATTCTTTAAGCTCACCGGCAAGTCTCTATTTCTCACGCTCTAATGAATCAAGCTTCTTAAGTGGGGCATGGTTGAGTTTCTTAATCTTAAGACTCTCCTCTATAACTCCTGGTATACAACCTGAAGATTATCCTCATCATCTGAGGCCTTATTACCAATCTCAACCTCAGTCTTTTCACTAGCCTTATCAGATTCACCATCTACTCGAGACACAAAGGCCATGTACTTCCCTACTTTCTCACACTCAGACTGCACACTCAGTTCACTCTCACTAGAGTCATCATCAGACAGTGCAGCAACAAAGGCTCTACCTCCATCCTTTGTCGAGTTCCTCTTAAGATTAGGATTCATTCCTATAGTGCACAAATCCCTGGCACTCATGACATCTAACCGACTGAAGCTCACCATTAGACCCTTACCAACACTCTTATCACGCTTTTCTTTATGAAATCTCCTAGGGGGACTCCTCTATCTAGGTTGTGGTTTAGGTCTATCTCTCAAGGCCTTCTTAAACTTCTTCACAAAGTAGGCTATCTCTTCACCTTTAAGGGATTCTACATCACTAGACTCAGAATTTTCTTCCCTACGGGTGTTCAAAGCAATGGACTTCTATTTCTTGGGCTGTGCTAGGGTCAATTCATAGGTTTGGGGTGATCCAATGAGTTCTTCTATCTTAAGGACGTCAAGGTCCTTACTTTCTTCAATTGCAGTTACCTTAGGTCTAAACCTCTCAGGTAGGGATCTAAGAACCTTACGAACGATTTTTGACTCAGTGATCCGTTCACCTAAATTGAAACTAGAGTTCACAATGTCGTTCATTTTAGCATAGAACTCATCAAACCTCTCATCATCTTTCATCCTAAGTTCTTCAAACTTAGAAGTCAACAATTGTAGTTTGGAGTTTTTTACAGTCTTAGTACCCTCATAGGTAGTCTCCAAAATATCTCAAACCTCCTTAACAGTCTCACACATTGACTGATGTAATCCAGACAAGGCTTTAAATTGGTGGAGATTCGAAGTTCGTTGAGAAGAATCAAAGGGCTCAATCGAGATTAATTAAGGTCAATAATATAGCACAAAAGCATGATTCGAGAGATGGAGTCCAAAAGGGGGAAGACAACCGAGCTTAATGATAGATTTCATGTTGAACGTGGAGGGCAAAAAAAATTGGAGCAAACCGGGTCAACAGGTGCAACTTGGGAGCCAAAGGCCACCACTATGCGACCGCATAGTGGCCCAAGCCATGCGGTTGCATGGTGGCCATCCAAGAGCAAAGGTAAGCTCGACATATGGTCTATACGATCGCATGCCAATGCCTTATGCGGTCACATAGACCACTTTTCTTGCGAGAATTCTATTATTTTGTTAGTTTCCTAGTTTAACCTAAACACTATCTTTTTGGTATCTTTTATGATCTATCACGAGATTATCTAGTAAAATTAGGTTTTTTCATACTTTAGTATAATTAGGATTTCATATTTCATTGTAACAAGACTTTTGACATTATTTTGAGATTGAATACAAATTTTGGAGTTTATGCCTCCATGTTCTTGGTGTTTAAAGTTCTAACCTTGAACTTATCAAAAGGAGTCGCAGTCCTTTTGTGGCGTTCCCACTTCACGGTTCTTGTTTCGGGTAATCAACGGGTCAAATCTCTTACACGTGATCTTGGTTCTTGGTACGGGTCGAACTACGGGTGGGGTTGCTAATATGAGACGTGATTTCTAGCTTTCTTGGGTTGGTTTCAACTTGTTCGTAGGTTCTCAAGATATATTCTTGGCTGGGTTCGCATCAAGTGGTATCAGAACTTGGCTCTAGATTTCAGGTTATCTATCTTTACTTCCCAACAATTTATTTTATTATTTGAGTAAAAAAAAAAGTCTGTTTTATTGTTCTTGTTTAAGGAAAAAAAAAAAAGATCAGACTTGTTATTTTTGTTTTGGGTCCTTGTTTTCGTTGTTAATTTTGCCTTTAGATTATATTTAGTTGCTTGTTGAATTAGTGGAAAAAAATGTTATTGTTTATCGTTACTATTCACGCGAACATTTGAAAAAAAAAGAGACAAAAAAAAGTCTCTACACATTGTGAACGTCTAGAGGCAAAACAAAACAAAAAGGATATAAATTTTCGAGTCAATTGTTCATTTTCTTGCATTAGAGTCCATTACCTCAGTCCATGCCAAAATTCTATTGATTATTCGAAACATGTGCTTGTGGTGGTGATTGCTGCTGGAATTGTGATCCATTTGATTGAGATCGGTCACTCTTCGAGTCATTGAGGAAGGAGGAGGAGCGGTAAAAGGTAGAGTGGTGAGCTTATTATCGGGTAAAAGCCAATCTTGAGTGATACACGAGTGCAAACACGTGAGGTAAATTTAATTTTCTTTCTGTTATTTCTTTCTTTTATTTTTTGTCATTTATTTATTGCAAAAAAATGGAAGGAGATATGAATAAAGGAGAAGAAGATGTAGTGCCTAAAGGGTTTATTGTGGAGTTTCGGGATAGTTTACAGGATATTCATCATAGGTTTGACCAACTAGGTTTGGTGGTTGAACATAATTGTGGTGATGTAGGTAGGTCTGAAACTTTGATTGGGAGTCGACAGCGAGGGACGCCCCAAAGGGTTCCTCGTGAGGATAGATGAGATAGGAGTGAACAAAGCAGTAGACCTCTTGTTGGAGTTGGTATAGATATGAGGAATGTACGTAAATGGGAGCTTAAGGAGCATCGTAATCTATGTAATAGAGTCGGGAAACCTGTCGTGGAGGAAGATTGTGTGTTGTTCTGTGGTCTCCACAAACCTAGCAACGTGGATGATGTTGAGCAGCTAAGGAAAACGATATTTCAAACTAGATGTCATGTTGGTAGCAAGTCATGTAGTATGACTATTGATGAGAGTAGTTGTGTAAATATTGTTTGTGATAGGCTTGCCGAGAAACTTGGGTTGACTATAGTAAAACATCCAAAACCTTATAAACTACGTTGGTTAGATGAATGTGAAGAGGTTAGGGTATGTGAGCAGGTGTTGATAGTTTCTCTATTGGGAGGTACCACGATAAGGTGTTGTGCGATGTCGTTCCTACGTATGTTGGGCATATGCTATTGGGTAGGCCATGGCAACATGCTAGGAAAGTGAAACATGATGAATGCAAAAAATAGGTACAGCTTTACTAAGGATGGGAAGCCTATTATTCTTGCATCGTTGACACCACAACAGGCTTATGAAGATCGACTCAAATTACAAAGAGAGCGAGAGAAAAAAAATAAAGAGTGAAAAAAGGAGAGCAAGAGAGAAGAAGATAAGGTGGCTGAGAGTGAACAAAAAAGAGTAGAGCCACAAGAGAGAAAAGAAAAAGAGAGTAAAAATGAGAGTGGAGAGGTGGCAAAAAATGAAAATGAGCCACGAGAGGTAAAAGAAAGTGAGTCTTTAGAGAGAAGAAAAATCAGAAGTGAGCTTACATGAAAAGGAAAATGAGTGTGAGAGGGCTTTGGTGAGAATTAACAACCCCTACCCCAATTTCGATTATTCTCTTTTGCAGGAATTCAAGGAATTACTCCATGTAGGAATAATTCGTGGTGAGCCATACATTGAGAACCCAACTGGAGCAACGCAAATGGAGGCTTTGAAGAGTAAGGATGAAGATGTGCTGAGTGGGGTTATGGTAACATATCAAAACTTTACGCCTAGGATAGAGAATGGACTGGCATGTAGGAATAGTTTTCCATATAGTACAATTACTTTTGCAAATGCTGGTGCATCCAATCATTTTATGAGTATAATAAGTCCACTGTCCAATACATTCATGGGAAATGCCTTGCTTGTTCATGATATACACTTACTACATCTTCAGATTCTAGCTTGTCACACAGAGTTAATCATATTTGCTAGGCACTTAGATTGCATTATCGGCAATTGTAGGCAAGTATGTTTGAGTTTATATCATGATTTTCGTACCTGTCTTAAATAGGATTTATGGAATATGTTAGGATTAGGTGCAATGTCTACTAATTCAATTCCATGCATCAATTTAACGAAGGGTTTTAATCTACTAACGTCGTTCAATTCAATATCTTCATCCGTTGGTGTTAGTATTGGGTTTTGTGAGAAATAGAAGATCCTTCATGACACATATCAATGTAGCCAGATGGATCCGTCAAGACGTGTTTTGTTTGATCTAGGCATTGTGGCATTGGTGAACGTCATACAAGGCGAAAACAAGTTCAAAAGCAGTCCAAACGTCCTCCTAGGGGAGATGGACCATTCCACATCATTCTATTGATCAAGAATACAAGCTACCGTTTACTTCTAATGGGTAAGTCTATAACAGTTAATCTTTTCGAGGTTGCTAATGTTGCTTCGTTTGGTGCAGGTTCGGATTCGAGGTCGAATCCTTTCGAAGAGAGAGGGGATGATGTGATCCGGACAAGGCTTCAAATTGGCGGAGATTCGGAATTTTTATCTAGAAGAATCAAAGGGCTCAATCGAGATTAATTGAGGTCAATAATATAGCACAAAAGTATGATTCGAGAGATGGAGTCCAAAAGGAGAAAGACAACGAGCTTAATGATGGATTTCATGTTGAACGTGGAGGGAGAAAACAATTGGAGTAAACCGGGTCAACAGGTGCAACTTGAGAGCCAAAGGCAAGCACTATGCAACCACATAGTGGCCCAAGCCATGCGGTCGCAAGGTGGCCATCTAAGAGCAAACGCAGGCACAACATGTAGTCTATACGACCACATGCCAATGCCTTATGCGGTCGTATAGACCACTTTTCTGGTGAGAATTCTATTATTTTGTTAGTTTCCTAGTTTAACCTAAACACTATCTTTTTGGTATCTTTTATGATCTATCACGAGATTATCTCGTAAAATTAGGTTTTTTTTTCATACTTTAACATAAATAGGATTTCATATTTCATTATAACAAGACTTTTGACATTATTTTGAGATTGAATACAAATGTGGGAGTTTATTCCTCCATGTTCTTGGTGGTTTAAAGTTACAACCTTGAACTTATCAAAAGGAGTCACAGTCCTTTTGTGGCATTCCCACTTCACGGTTCTTGTTATGGGTAATCAACGAGTCAGATCTCTAACGCGTAATCTTGGTTCTTGGTACGGGTCGAACAACGGGTGGGGTTGCTATTTCGAGACGTGATTTCTAGCTTTCTTGGGTTGGTTTCAACTTGTTCGTGGGGTTCCCAAGATATATTCTTGGCTGGGATCGTATCACGTGGTATTAGAGCTTGGCTCTAGATTTCAGGTCATCTATATTTACTTCCCAACAATTTATTTTATTAATTGAGTAAAAAAAAAAAGAGTTAGTTTTATTATTCTTGTTTGAGTAAAAAAAAACAAGAAGAAGAAAAAAAATTAGATTTGTTATTTTTGTTTTGAGTCCTTGTTTTCATTGTTAATTTTGGCTTTAAATTATATTTAGTTGTTTGTTGAATTAGTGGAAAAAAAAAAAGGTCATTGTTCATCGTCACTGTTCACGTTACTGTTCATGTGAACATTTGAAAAAAAAAATAGAAAAAAAAAGTCTCTATACATTGTGAACGTCTAGAGGCAAAGCAAAAAAAAAAAGGATATAAATTTTCGAGTCAATTGTTCCTTTTCTTGCATTAGAGTCCATTACCTCAGTCCGTGCCAAAATTCTGTTGATTATTCGAAACTTGTGCTTGTGGTGGTGATTGCTGCAGGAATTGTGATCCATTTGATTGAAATCGGTAGCCATTGAGGAATGAGGACGAGCGGTAAAAGGCAGAGTGGTGAGCTCATTATCGGGCAAAAACAAATCTTGAGCGATACATGAGAGCAAGAAGGTGATGTAAATTTAATTTGTTTTTTCTGTTATTTCTTTCTTTTAATTTTTGTCATTTATTAAATATACGCACTTTCCAATATGCATAATTATTGCCATCAAATATGGTGGTACAAACAACGAACTACTCATCTAGACAATCAAAATAAGGGTCAGGACACGAGATTAGGCTCTGATACCAATTGAGAAACGCGAGATTCGACCCTACTATACCTAGAGGGGGGGTGATTAGGTGTAAATATAGAATTAATACTTAATTATCATACAACAAGTCACACATTAATTATGTCTAGTGATTAGTCAGCCAACTCAAATTTATCCTATGTTGAACTACCGCAGTAATGTCAATGCAGTAAATATAGCAATAAACAATACCAGAATTGTTCACGGAGAAACCTAATGTAGGAAAAACTCCGAGCACTTTGTCAGCCAAAGATCTACTATAAACTGTCAATAAAACTTACAGACTACCAACAAAGTTGACAACACAAGCTTTCTGATCTCCTGTATAAAGTATGAAGCAGCTCTTCTGGAATGTGCACACCAACACCAATCATAACTCTTCTTTGTAAAGTAGTCTTCCTGGAATGAGTACATGAACTCCAATCCTGACTCTTTATGCAATTTATCTCATGTAGATCTTCCCCAAAAACTCCTCATTCTTCAAACTCTTCCTTGATCTTTAATGCAGTACAGTTGACTACAGAATCTTGCAACAGTTCTAGCGAAGAGACCAGTTCAGTGTTTGATTTGATAGCGTTGATGTTTTCAATGAAAGAGGCACATGAATAATGGAATGATTGAACTTTGATTCTAGTTAAGCATGTATTCTCCTTGAATATTATGATGTTCAATCACCTCACAGAAAAAACGGCGCCTTCAATATATAGGTTGGACAAAACAGGTTGTATGGACTAAGTAAAAAACTCGAAAATAGAAAATTAGGTTTCCCAATATAATATGTTGCTCGACTGAAGTGGCATCTTCGCTCAAGCGAAGGGTCTGTCGCTCGAGTGACAGTGGGGCGAAAGTCGAGCGAGGTAGTTTCTGCATCAGTCGCTCGGGCAACACTCCGACGAGCAGCTAGGGAAAATCTGGTGTGAATTCTTCTTGTTCCAAACATATAACCCCTAACCCTAACCCTAAGCTAACCTACTAACTATGAAACTTTATAATTTAGTCCCTAAACTTTTATAAATATTCAAGTTGGTCAATTTGTTCACACAATCGCCAATATTAAAAATAAACCTAACAGTAATTAATAAATATGCCAAACTCTGTTATGTATTGTTTTAATTTGTTGATAATCAACTCAATATAAATAGAGAAATGCAACAAAATTTTCAAGATCATATATATATTTTTTAATCTCACAGGTGAAAGGAATTCATAATGGAAAAACTTTTAAAATAATTTTTCTTAGTGATATTCCTTGTATTTTTAACATCGGGTATTGGTTTATTTACTATATCTCATTTAAATGAATTATTATTTAGTTTAAAATTATTAAAGAAATTAAAATGCTTCTATTTATTTTTTGTATGCAGATTGTTCGCCTTACATGGACGTTTGCAAAGTTCAATTTGGCTATACTTGCACCGCCGAACACTATATCATTATCTTGCGACGGAATTTGCAAAGATCTTATAATTTTTCGAGCATTATATATAAATAGCTATAATAAGCCGAAGAAATTAACAAGTTACCTCGACATCGTTGGTCATCAAGACAATGAGTTGAGATATTGAGTAAACATCAATCTTATAAATTGTTTCTTTATAGTGAAAATTTAATTTCTAATGCAATTTGATATGCTAACGAATATCGTAACTCTAGATTGCTGTGAATAGCCGGCGCAATGAAAGTAGGCAAAGCATGCAAAGCTAGCTCACGGAATTGCTCTAATATAATCAATTTTAAATTAAAAACCATGCAATGCTAGCTGGTTCTAGTTTATTTTTAAAGTTAAGGTGTTAAAAGTTGAGGAGAATGGAACGGACGTGAGGAGCACAATCACAATATGGATAATTACGAATAATTATGGCAAATAGGATTTAGTCAAATGGTGTGATCAATGGTGGATCTAGAATTTCGAGTTAGCATGGACAGTCGTTGATCATTAATGGGGACAATGAAAACCAATATCGTAAATTGAAATTACTTATATCATAGTTCGAACTGCAAGTGTAGATGTACATTATCTACCAATCTAATAATATTTATCGAGTAAGAATTTCAAGTTTGAAGTCCGAACATTGCATAGTTGCTTGGGTGGATTGGGGACATGGTTGGAGTCATCTGGGGATGAGCATTTGACCAGTGGTGTCGCACGACCTTAGGCATCTCTGGATGTTATGTTTCTGGCAGAAACAAGTAGCGCCATAATGGTTTGTTGGCTTCCAATTTCTGCTGATTCTTGTTGTTTCATGGCTGATGAATGATTGGAGGTGATAGAGGGGAGTGGGGTGAGGTTATTGGTGGTGGAATTCAGCGGTCTAGGTGACCGGAAAGTGGCTTCCAATTTGTTTTTGCTGGCGGTGGTTGTAGTGGTGTTGTTGTAACAATGGCGGCGACGGCGACGATTTAAAACACCCAAAACGCATTTTAAAATTTTTGGTTTAGTTATAACTGAAAACGCCCAAAACGACAAATTTGTCGTTTTTGGTTTTCTTTATAAATTTTTAACTAGTTTTTGAAAATACGGAAGGAGAATGCGTTTTCACTGTTTTAAAAAATCGAAAACATAAGACGGTAAAGAGAACATGCCCTAAATTTTTTTACCGATTTAATGGTCTCCAATGACAAGATCAAAACAAATAAATTTTTGGACTTTAATAAATGTCAACTGTCAGTTTAATTTTCTTCTTCGTTATTTTTTCAAGTTTCAAAACATAGTTACCATATCCGATTCGATCGTTGACCTGGACAAATTATCGGGTCATCGAGTTAGAGGTTTAATTGTTGAGTTATTGAAATGTCGAATATTAGTTTAAAAAATTAAAATAAAAAAACAATATATCAATTACTTTGCTAAATTGATCGTATATATTTTTATTACATAGAGCATTGACATCAACTATTGTTGCACTTTTCTAATAAAACTAAACTTTTTATAATAGTGAAAAATATTAAAACAAAACACAAATGATTGATCTTGTGGAGGGTCAAATATATGTACATTGATACGAACAAATTTAATGCCGACGGCCATCAGAGCTCGTCAAGTGTTGGATCTATGTGATAAGGCTGCATATTATTTTAGTGAAATTTCATCATTACATTTATGTACATAACATCGCCCCCCTATAAATAGGGTCAATTTTCATTTGAAAATCAGACATGTTATATAAGCTAACAGCTAAAACGATGTACTTATCTTTAGTTAATTATTTTAATTTCTTTTATATATGTGAAAATTTAATAAGCTAGTAGAAATGCTCTCATTGATATGGCACCCATGATAAATAAAACTCGAGGTATCCTTCTACCATAGTGATGGGTGTGTCAACACCTAAAGACAAATTAAATATGTCAACGAGTTCGGTCGAGCTGACTTGCGAGCATTAGCTCGCGACTTGTGCATGGCCTGGTGAAAAAAAGCTTGAGCTTTTTTAGCCCAAGCCAAGCCAAAGCCCGGCCGAAATTTAGAGGCTTGACTTGAGATTCATTGGGCCGAGTCGGCTCATGAAATTTTTTAATTTTTTCTTTTAAATTTCAAGAAATATTCATGTAAAGAAGTCAAACAATTTCTTCTTCCGACTAAAATACAATAAAAAATATTCATATATATACACAAGAATATACGAATTAGAGTACAATTTTCAAGTATATAAATATCATGATATCCACTCGTGGAATTTAAAATATTGGAATATAAAATATTTTTAAATTTCAACACCACAAGATAATAAATAATATTATATTAACTCCTATATAATAAAATTTAAAATTTATATCAATAAAATATAACGGGAATACTAATGAATATGATAATAAATTATAAATATAGATAGTTGAAAAATAATTATGAATATTAATTATGTAAACTGGCATGTGCGGCTCGACGAGCCACACGAGCTGGCCTAGGCTCAAGCCAAGTCCCGAAATTTAGGCTTGGTTCTATTGAGTCTCGTGCTGAGCCGAGACTTTTTTTGGGCCGATCTGCGGGCCGTCCAAGTCGACGGGCTCATTTCTCATTCTTATGGAAAAAGGTGTCAAAACCGAGGGTGTGGTCCCCAAGTGTTGACACTCACTATCCAGAATTAAAAAAAAAAAAATCCCATTTTTGATATGTTAAGCTACATTTGACCCCTAACTTGATCCTACAAAGTGATATTGTCATAATTACGAGTACTCGAATTATTCGGGAGCTAACCTAGTTACAACTAATCGAGATAAATATCATTAAGCACGACTATAGTGCAAACATTTTGATATGTTACTGCTTGTGATATCCCTCCATACCGAATGTTCACCCAAATTAGGGCTAATCACTCGTTGAGCATACACCGAGTGATTATCGTTCCAGTCCACTAGAAACCAGCAATAATCAATACAAGTTTCACAATACATATATCCACAAAAGATTATGCCCTCAAACCCAAAAGTTTTTTCTCAAGAAACCATCAACCAATTACACAAATTAACTAAATATTACTGCTCAAAACAAAGAATAGATTCAACACAACCACACCTTAATCAACACTAGATCTCACCAAAAATATCTAGAATCAAAGATTATAAGGCGAAAACCAAAGGGTTTCAAAGAAAATACACAGAGAGCAAAATAGAGAAAACCATAAGAATAATCTCGAAGACCCGACGCAAAATGAAAAGTCAAGCCAATAATAAACAATTAGAAGCATCCAACGACCACAGCATTCCACATGTCATCATCTCAGTTTTCAAAATAAATAACCAAAGTCGCATTTCAGTTAAAACGCGAAAATACACAAAGGAAATGGGCTGCCGGGTTGCATTCAGAATGGGTTGGACTCAACATTAGTTTGGGCTGCATCATAGGGCTATTAATTGAATTTCTAGTTTGGGCTACATCATTGGGCCCATAATTCTTAAGCAACCAATATTTAACAATCTCCACCTTACTTGACATTTTGGGTTTCATACCAGATTGGAGGTTAACTCCTCCTTCAGTTTCATTTGCTCTATGTACCTACAAAAAACATTAGTTAGAAATAACATTTAGGAGATTCAAACAATCCCTAAATTATACAAAGGAATTTTTTTTTATTCTCATATATGCTGGATTACATTTTGTTGAAACCGTTTCAATTTTCATGATCTCGTTTTCTAAGATATCTCTTATAAAATGAAATTTAACATCTATATGTTTAACTTTATTATGAAAAACAGGATTTCTACTAAGATGTATAGTAGATTGACTGTCAAAAAATATAACGGTATTATTACCAGAAAATCAATTTCATCCATCAAGTTTTTGAGCCAAATACCTTACTTTATAGCATCAGTGGCTGCAATATATTCAGTTTCTGACAAGGCTACAATCTTTTGCAACTGTGATTTTCAGTTTATACAGGTATCATTTAAAGTAAAAATATATGTAGAAGTTGATTTTCTATTATCATAGTAACCAACAAAGTCTGAATCAACAAAGCCTTTCAGTCTAATTCCAATTTTACTCTTATTGAACTTAAGTCCTAAGTTAGAAGTTCCTTTTAAGTATCTTAACAACCATTTCATGGCTTCCCAATGATATTCACCAGGATTACTTATATATCTACTTAAAACACTTATAGCAAAGGCAAGATCAGGTCTGGTACAAACCATTATATACATAACAGAGCCAACAACATTTGCATAAGGGACCTTTTTCCATCCTATTCTTCTCTATTTCAGTTTTAGGACATTGTTCTACTAAAAATTGAAAGTGATCGCCAAGGGGTAAAGTGACATCTTTAGAATTTTTCGTAGAAAATCTACGTAGTATTTTTGAAATATAAGACTGTTGAGTAAGAAACAGATTGTGATCAATTCTATTCCTTCTAATTTTCATTCCTATAATCCCTTTAGCTTCTCCTAAGTCTTTCATTTTAAATTTGTGTTTTAATATTTGCTTAATGATGTTAATTTTATTCACATCACACCCAGCAAGTAACATATCATCAACACATAGCAAAATATAATAAGAATCAGGACCTCCATTACCCTTATAGTGAAAAATGTGGATCATATTCACTTCTATTGAAATCCAGTCATTTTATAAAAGTATCAAACCTGATATATCATTGCTTGGGGGCTTGTTTCAAACCATAAAGTGATTTTTGTAAAAGACACACATATTTTTCTTTTTCTTTTTTTTAAAAACCTTTTGTTTGAGTCATATAAATTTTCTCATCCAGATTTCAATGTAAGAAGACAATTTTAACATCTAACTATTCTAATTCAAAATCAAATTATGAATCAATAGAAAACAAAACTCTTATAGAGGTGTATTGACTACATGAGAGAAAATTTCATTGTAGTCAATTCCCTCTTTTTGGTTAAAGCACTTAGCAACTAATGTGGCCTTAAACCTTACATTTTCGCCTTTTGAATCACCTTTTTTTTATCTTATAGATTCATTTGCAATCAATAACCCTTTTTCCTTTGGGTTTATTTATTAAGACCCATGCTTATTTTTAATTAATGAAAGCATTTCATCTTTCATTGCAGACAAGCCAAAAACTTTCGCGTTTTCCCTAAATGGCCTCTTCATATGAGTTAGGCTCATCATCCAAAAAATTCTGAACATTCAGAGCTATAACAAAATCAGAATCATTATATCTTGATGGTCGTCTTATTTATCTTCTCACTCTATCCCTTACAAGATGATAATCTCCTAGAGGATTGTCAGGTTGATCAAGTACAGGTTCATTAAGAGGTTCTAACTCAATTTCAATTTCAGGTTCATTATTTAGTTCCTGACCAAGCTCCACCTCAAACTGATCATCATTTCCAGACTTTAAATCTGTCTGAAAAAGTTCAGATTCCATAACAGTTTTGTTTTGATCAGTTTCATATGTTGCTTTTTCTTTTTCTTTAATGCAAGGCATATCCAACTCATTAAAGATAACATTCCTGCTTATTATAACCCTATAACCTCGTTGAGCTTTCAACTAAACTCTATAGCATTTAACACATTCACCATAACCTAAGAAAACACCCTTAATAGATTTGGGCTTAAGTTTCCCTTCATTTTGATGTACATATGCAGCACAGCCAAAGATTTTTAGTTTAGAATAATCAACAGAATAACCATTCCAAACACGATCAGGTGTATCATATTTTAAAGATTTAGTAGGACACTTATTTGCTAGAAAAGAGGCGATTTTAACAGCTTCTCCCCATAATAATTTTGGAAAGCTTGAACTTATCAGAATACATCTAACATTTTCTAACAAAGTCCTATTCATTCTTTCTGCAAGCCCATTCTATTGTGGAGTATAGGTTACAATCCTATGTCTGAGAATCCCATTAGTTTTAAAGAAGCTATCAAACTACTAATGCAAAATTCGAGGCTATTATTAGTTCTAATTGCTTTATCAGTTTTATTAACTTTATTTTCAATAAGAGTTTTCTATTCTACAAAATTTTTGAAGGTGTCTGATTTATTTTTCAAAAGAATGATCCAACCTTTCTTTGAAAAATCATCATTAATGAGCAAGAAGTATTTAAAACCAAAATAAGTGCAAATAATAACTGGTCCCCACATATCAGATGTAAATAATCAAGAATGGATCTTGATTTATGAATGCCAGTAGGAAAAGGCAATTTCTTTTGCTTCACATAAATGTAATGTCCACAAAATGACATTCTTTCTATCATTTCATTACCCAAAAGACCTTGTTTCTTAAGAATGTACAAATTCTTATCACTAATATGTCCAAGTCTTTTGTGCCAAAGTTTAGATTTATCTGGGAGATTGTTTCAGCAAGTGATTTATTCTGTAAAGGTAAAGCTTTCAAAGTATAAATCTCATTTGATTTTTCAAAATAAGTGACTTTTGCAAAATCCATTTGAAATGTTAAAATACCTTTATTTATAGTGGTATCAAAACCTTCATCATTAAGAGTGCCTAAAGAGATTAAATTCCTCTTTAGATCAGGAATGTATTTGATCTCATTCAAAGTCGGAATATTCCCATTTTCTAGTTTTAAAATAGTTTTACCAATTCCTTTTATTTTGCAAGAAATGTCATTTCCCAATATTACCTGCCCTCCATTTATTTCAAGAAAATTAATGAAGTATTCTTTATAAGGTGTCATATGAGATACACCCCGAATCAATAATCCATTCAGTTTTAGCTGAAAATTGACAAGTCATGTAAACCTATCAATTAGAGGCCGCATCTTCTTCATAAGCTATAGCAACTCCACCTTCAACTTTATTAGCATTTTTCAATTAATCAATTCTTTTGTTGCAATCTTTTATGAAATGACCCAATTTTCCACAAAAGTAACATTTCTTTCCTTTATCCTTATTGTTATTCTTATTGATTAGTTTTGCCCCTTTTAAAATTTTCAGAATATTCTTTTTGTTTTCCAAAACTTTTGTTTAAAGGATTGTTATTGTTTCTTTGGAAGGAATTATTTTCTTTCACATTGTAACCAACTCCACTTGAAGATATTTTTAACTCACTTTTAAATTCAATTTCCTTATTCCTTAAGAAAGAAGCAATAACATCAACAGTAACAAAAGTTCTTCCATATTCAAGGCAATATTTCAAATCCTTATATTTTTCAGGTAAAGATGATAATAAAGCTACAAATTTTTTATAATTAGAAAGTGTCTCACCACTATTGGTGAGATCTTGAGAAAACTTATTAAATATGTCAAGATTATTTTCAAGATCACAGTTAGGATCAAACTTAAAGCTGAAGAATTGTTTCACGTGTAATATTTATTGGGAAGTGTCTTAGTTTTGTAAAGTGATTCAAGCTTTATCCAAATTTCAGCTGCAGTCTCAGTTTCTCCTACTTCTCTAATGACACTATTAGATAAATGCAAAAAAATAGTGTTTCATGCAGTTTCATCTTGTTCGGTTATTTTATTATCAGCCACTTCTACCCCCCAAGATTTATCAAGGGCTTTAGTACATCTAAAATGTATTAACGGAGCCTTCTTTTTCTTACTCCAGAGATTAAAGTCTCATTTGCCATTCTAGATTTCACCATCAACCTTAGTACTATCCATTTTAAACTTGAAAATAGTGACTGCTTAACAGTTTTTAAAAACAGAGCAAAGTTTTATTTACCAACAAGCAGAGAGTAACAAACCAACTAATGTATGCATACAGAGTGTTAAGGTGCAGAAAATTTAATTTCAAGCAAATGTACACGGTTAAAAAATCAGATAAGCGGATAACACAAATAATAACCCAAACAACAGAATAAACAACTTTCAAAAGTAGGAGCTCAAAAGTAATCTTAAAGAAACTGTTAAATCCTAGTCCCCTCAGATTCTAAGGTTTTCAAAAGAAACTCTAGACAAAGGAAGATCCGAGAGGGTTTCAACTAAAAGATCTAAGAAATCTACAGATCGAAGGAAGATACAAAAGGTAGGGTTAGAAACTCATTACCAAATATCTTAGATCAACAATGTAAAATAGTGATACCAAAACTATTTTACTTTCTCCGCAAAAATAAGGACCCAACCCTTTCTGGTACAGATCCTTGAAGGGCTAGGGTTCCGTTCTCCAAGAACACCAAAAAATACCAGATCGAAGAATTTTTATGAAGATTGAAGTGCTCTGATACCACTGTTGGTATTATACAAGCCCCCAAAAACACCAAGTAATTACATAAATTAAAGAACACTAGAGATTTTTTGCCCGTAGGCTCGGATGTTCACCCAAATTAGGGCTAATCACCCGTTGAGCATATACCGAAGTGATTATTGCTCCAATCTATTAAATTCCAGCAATAATCAATTCAAGTTTCACAATACATATATCCGTAAAGGATTATGCCCTCAGACCTAAAAGTTTTTTCTCAAGAAACCCTCAACTAATTACACAAAGTAACCAAATGTTACTGCTCAAAACAAATAATAGATTCACCTCAACCACACCTTAATCAATTCTAGATCTCACCAAAAATATCTAGAATCAAAGATTACAAGACAAAAACCAAAGGTTTTCAGAGAGAATACACAGAGAGTAGAATAGAGAAAACCATAAGAATAATCTCGAAGACTAGACGCAAAATGAAAAGTGAAGCCAATAATACAAATAGTCAAAAGCATCCAACGACCGTAGCCATTCCACATGGCATCATCTCAGTCTTCAAAATAAATAACCAAAGTCGTACTTCAGTTAAAATCAAGAATACACAATGGAAATGGGCTATTGGGTTGCATTCAAAATGGCCTGGACTCAACATTAGTTTGGGTTGCATCATAGGGCCATTAATTTAATTTCCAATTTAGGCTACATCATTGGGCTCAAAATTGTTAAGCAACCAATATTTAACACATATATTTATAATATTATCATAAATAGTGGACATGTAGATATTGACTGGAATCTATTTATGGTTGTACCATCCTATTTGGTATCTAGATAGATATACTTGGTTGAGGCTCCCAATGATTATTAAGGATAGTGAAGAACGGGTTATTGGGGGCTCGGCACCCATATGTAAACAATGTCGATGGTCCCACGATATCCTTGGACCTGTAGATCTGCACGATAGCTCTATATACCTAGTACATGCCAAATTTTTAATGCTATGGGTACATAATTTTTATCCATACGGGTTCACATAATGCTATGTACCACTAGCTTTATTCAATTTTTAATTGTATGCTTTGGGCCCCACCTCATGTGAGTGTTATGTGAACCCCTATGGATAAAAATTTTGTACCACTAGCTTTATTCAATTTTTAATTGTAAGCTTGTGTGGTCTCCTGAGCCATACATGTGATGTCGAACACACTGGGATACTGTGTTTAGCGCGCTTATATTGTAGATATTTATATTTGAGATAATAAGATACAACGTGACATGTATTCGAGTTCTATGCAAGATTGGATATACGTGGCATGAACCATCATGATAAACATTATTCTTCATGTGTATGATTCGTACTGTAGAAATCTGCGAAATTGTTGGATGTCAGAAAAAGAACCGTGTTATTTCCCTCTTGGATGCAATTATACTACTTTCGCCAAGCAACTCCATTATTTTGTGGGATGGGATGGGACGTTAAACATGGTACTAGAGCATAGCCATGAACCATTAGCAAATATCAATTAAGATAAAAAAATCCACCAATAATATATTATTTCTAAAGTGCGTAGCACAAATGCGACAAGTTTATAAGGACTTCTAGAAGTGTAAATTTTGAGGTCGAAATTTCCTTATTAGATTGTGAAATCCTAGATTGTTTTTGTATTTATAAGAACTTTTCGAGACTTTTTAGGGACTTTCAATATAGGAGTTTAGTGTTATAGTATTGTGTCTACCGATCAAGTTGTGAGCATTTGCATAGACAATCATATATGACAATAAATGTTTAAATAAGACTAGTATCATTTTAGTTGATCACTAAAATTATAAACGAGAGCCTCCGTGTGAGGTTCGTAAATGATCTCAATTTGAATGTATAACATCTGTCTAGATCTTTAGATACTTGGATATAAATTTATCGTCTATAGGATGATCTCAAACCATGTTCTATTCAAATGATCTTACATGAATGAATCAACAAAGTAACCGGAATTGTGCCACCCCCCTATCGGGTGACCTTTGCATTATCGGCATGAGACTAGCGCATACTTTTGCTTATGAATTGATAAAAGGAGATGACGGATTTTTATTTAAATAAACACACACTCTTGCTCAACATTTTAAAATAATAGATTTTAATTTTAAATAATTACCAACTATTCACTTTAGTCAAATTAACATACATTTTAATTATTATAAATTCCCTTTCTAGAAAATTTAAATTAAACAAAAAGAAAAGAAAAAGAAAAACTAAAGAACTCACCAGTATTTCACAAGCCATCTTTATCGGTTAAGCCGGCAACAAAAAGTTGAAAATGGTACTCACCAGTATTTCGGAAGGGGAAGTGAGAGGTGAAAATGTGGTGCCAAACCTCCTGGAACAACCTCACGTCAGAGCCAAAAGTTTAGTACAGAAACAATATGCAACAATGGAATCACTCCACAGAATAAATCTCCAGATTTTATTGAATGTGGCAGAAAACTGATTTTCTTTCTTTGATACTTCCCTTAAATAATAATCCAAAAAATTACAATCTTCAACCCCAACTTGGAAAGAAATAAACGAGGAAAAGCAAATTCGGAAATTAAAACTAGGAAAGCAATAAGCTTGGGAAACAATTAAACAGCAAGGAATTAGAATTGCCACTAATACGCATTCTTCCTAAAAAATCCTCTGCGATTTGAAGTTTTTGGCCCTCAATGAACCTCTGTTTCGTTTCGGTCGCCGGCAATCAAGGTTGGGCTCTTTTCCTTTTCCTCCTAATTTATCTCGATCGGGGCTCCTGCTCCAGCTCCGGCAAATTGAATCTCGACTATTTTTATCTTGGTTTGGTGTTTTTTCTTTGGGTCCTTTGCTGAGCTTGTTTTGGATGGAATCAAGCTGGGCTTGTTTCTGAAAATTAAGGAGGTGGTGGGACTGGAGGCTTTGACGAAACTGCAGAGAAAAGATGAGTGGGTAGGGAGAGAGGAACCAAAATTGATTGAACTCAAAATCGATCTCAAAATCGATTTTTTCACAGTAAACCTCAAATCTCAAAATCGTCGCCGGCAAAACCCACTTCCTGCAGTTGAGCCCAAGGAAAGTCGAGCAATTGAGGGTGTGGTTGAGGTGGTAACTGACAAAATTGGTCCTCCACAATCCGGATTGCTATATGAAACCCCCACCATATTGTCCACTACGGTTCACCTCCAAATTGCATCGCCTGCTCGCTTCCTGTCAAACGCAGTTTCGCCACTGGCTTATCCTGCTCGCTTCCATTCTTGCTGAGTTTTATCCACCGATTACGGTACACAACGCACCTCGACTGAGATTTAAGAAGGGGTTGAGATAGAAGCCCACGGTGGAAGTAGAGGAATCCACTGGGTCATTTTTGGTGGCGGTTGAGCCGTTGAGGTGCTTTCATTGATTATCGAAGCATATTTTGTATTGTGAAAAGGTTAAGAGCACTCAAAAGTAGGTTTTAAAAATTTAGGTTTATCATTGCAATTAATTCTTTAGTCTCTCTTTTCTTTTCTTTTTGTTTCAATTGAATGAGGCGTAAGATCGTCAAAAAGTTGTGAAAAGAACGTGCACAAAAAGTGGAAGGTAGGGGTATAAATGCCAATAAATGAAAAATAGGGACGGTTTTCTAAATCAACCCCAAAAGTAGGGACGTTTTGTGCTAATTAGCCATTTCAAAAATAAGAAAACAACTCTTAAATTTCTAAAATCAGATATTTGACATAAACATACACTATATATATAGTTAACCCACCCCACCTCCACCACCCCTACTGCTCCAGCGGCCGTTCTGACCACTACTCCGATTTCGGCGAATATTCCGGTGACCGTTCTAGCGACTGCTCCAATTCTGATGACCGTTTCAACGACTGCTCCGATTCTGACGACTATGTTGATGATCGTTCCGACGACTATTCAGGTAAATGTGACCTGTTTTTTTGAATCGTAACTCTACAAACACACGTGACCTGTTAATATTGATTTGATTTGTGACCTATAAAAGATGACTGTAACTTGTGAACTCAAACCCATGACAATGATCTAACCTTAATGACGAATTAATTAGTTACAGTTAACTATGAAATTAATTGATCATACTAATCTGTGGCCTGTCTATATTTATTTGTGACCTATACAAAATGATCCTGACTTGTGAACTCAAATTTGTAACCAGTAAACTATGACTTTAGTAACTCATTTATTCATTGCAAATCGATCACAGTTTATCAAATTATTGGTCACAACTTATTTTATGGTCACAAATCAAGAATTTTATATGCATTTCTTAGTCACAAATAGAAAATTTTATAAGTTACGACTTATTCATTGATCACAAAATCAACATTTTTATTGGTGACAATTAGATTACAACTTGATAAATTGTGAGTCACAATAACAATTTTAAGGTCACATATTATGCATCGATGACAAATCCAAGATGTGGTCACAACTCACTAATTTTATTGATGGCATTCTCAAATTAATTGGTCACGCATTATTTTTTGTCTCAACTCGATTACAGTGAGTCACAGTCACAATTTTAATTGGTCACACTTGATTACATACACAAAATAATCACAGTCCCCTCTAACCCCATATCGTCGGCACGCCCCACACCCACCGCCGCACGCATGCACGCGCGCACAAACTAATCACAATCGCCAACAATCACAGTCACCAATAACTACTCACAAAATAATCAGTGTCACCTCCAACCCATCTCGCCGGCACGATCGACACCTCACCCAACACCGCACATCACCACCATCAATAGTGTCAAATCCACCACCTCCCCAACGCCGAATCCACCACCAACAGCGCTAGATCTACTACACAACAGCACCCAACCACTGTTACCACCAAATCCAGAAAATTGCCGCCATCGCCACAACGCCATTACCAGAACTAAAACATTACGGCATATCCAGTACCAAAACGCCGCTACAGATCCGAACCTTCATGGAGGATGAAATCCCGTAAATCGGAACATCGAGTCTCCGAAGCATCGTCGTGTGGAGCTTCTCCATCTTGTGGCGATACTGCGCCGAGGTCTTGGGAATGGATGCGTCGGAGAAGCGGCTGTGCGTAGAGAAGAGAGAAGGGTGCAGAGAGGAGAGTGAGGAGAGAGAACACGGTGAGACGAGAGAAGATAATGAAAATATTTTGATTAGGGTTTGGGTAATTATATTTATCCATCTTCATCTTTCTTAGAAAAATTGCTGCTAAGCCATCGAATTCACGACCTTACAAAATATTTGAACTCAATCTGTGTAGATCCGACCAATTTGTGCACTGACCTAGGGAACGAATTCGAACGGATCTTTACGAAAAACATCATGAGGACTGCATGCATAATAGGTCGATTAGATCAGTGTGGATCTACACGTGACATAGATTCACACTATATTTATATATTTTTTGTTGTTCATTTAAGATCTTCTTCGAGATTGGTCTTCAATTCTTTAGTCAATATACAAGAATTCCTACAATCGCAAGAATTGAAAAATTACAAAAAATTTATGTCTCGATTTTTGGGCTCACAATCTTGTATCTAATTGAAATGAAAAATTGAGTTTAAGATGAAGGAATTGTAACCCACCTATCTTGTTATAGATTTGAAATAATGAATTACACAATCAACCATTGTGGCCACAACTAATCAAACCATAATTTAAAATAAATTCAATCAATTTATTATCATATAATCAGTTAAATTTAAACGTTGCACGACTAGAATATGCAATTAAAGATTCAAGGAGTATAACAAGCATGTGAATGATGTAAAATGCCTTGATAACAATGGTTGGAAAGTGGAACGAGAATTAGCCAAAAAAATAAAATAATTCTTTAACTCAATCACCCATGATTTTTACTAGATGAACCACGCGTATATCATAGTCAAGAAAGTCATATCTATAATTTATGCAAATCAATATTTCATTTCTTGATTAGATCTGAATCATGAACCTCTAAAATCTCAATTCGCGATTTTCAGCTTTTAATTCAATAACTCGTTGCTCCCAATCTTCGAATTCTTGTATGATATTCTGTAAGGTATATACAACAACAGCATGTGTGCATCTTTTTGATTAAATTAAAAATTCAATTCTAAACTGGACAGACCAAATTTTTTTTTTTTCCCCAAAAAGAAAGAATATCTTTGTTCATTTTTCTCTTGATATATATATAGATCAAAAGTTTCAATCCACATCCAAGTCTATTTATGCCATAATTGATTTAATTATTACAATTAAGTTCAATTTTTTTAAAATTAATTGCAACTAAGTTCAAAACTTAAGAGAATTACCACATAGACCTGTCAGGACATATTTTATCCAAGTTTCAATAATTAAATCATGTCTAGTCGACCTTAAATCACACAAAAGAGTGTATTTTCTTTTTTTTTTTCTACAGACAAAAGAGTGCATTCTCGAAATATATAAAATAATAGAAGCTAAAGTAAATGTGCATTATTTTCCTTAGACCTATTGTCTATGTATTTCATCCCCATAATAGAATCAATAATTAGGTGCGGGCATAAATGACTATTTGTCTTATCTAGTTATTCTCATTAATTTAAGTTACATTTTCTTAAATAGTCATGTGAATAAATACAAATGTCGAAATCTTCTCATAGCTAAATACTGAGTTAGATTTATAACTGTTTAAAAGAAAATATTTAGTTAGCCATTGACACATTTTTAGGTTGACAATTCTCCAAACATTATTCATGTCCTCTACTTTGCTTGTTTTCAATCTTCTAACTTAACTAGATAATTGATCAATCGAAATTGATTATACCCAATGGTAAATCAAAGAACATAAACTCACATGAAAAATATATACACAATCATGTCAAGTGATTGAGATAAAATATCTAGAGATCAAGTGGACTTTTAACTCTCCTCACGATCATGCTATAAAATTAAACTCGACGTGCGATCCATTTAATACAGTTCAAATGTACCCGAGTCATCATAAAGCCATTTACGCTATATGGACAAATCGCAAACTGGATGGTGAAATAGTCACATATATAACCTTTGAGTACAAGGTGCTAACCCAATAACAATTATAATCATGATCAAAATATAAATAATATCATATTGTACTTCCCAATGCAAACATCTAACTTATGTTACTTTTTTTTCCCGTAAGCTCAATATTAAATAAATGCAACAATAGTAAATAAACAAAAATAATAATTTATTTATTATAAAATTATCATTTTATTACATCAAAACTATACTATATGGGCACACAACTCAACGCTTAGCTCCTGCCTTAGTTAGTATTATTATTGATATTCTTATGAAATCTAGACTGAATGTAATATTAATTAGAATTTTATGCTTCAACTAAACAATTTTACGTGGAACTAAACTGGACCAAAACTAGCTGGTTCTACTTTATTTCAAAGTGTACTGTGTGTTCGGTAAAATCTCGTAAGCGTACGTGATCGTTGACAAGTAATAATGTAGTAAATTAAAAGTATCGTCCCGCAAGAAATAATGTCTAATATTGTTTCCCATTTATTATCAAACCTGCCAAGTGTTGTAACACAAAAGACATTATTTTTTGTTTATACTAATTTTAAATTACGAAAGCAATAAAAGTTGTTTTATCAAATATGTGATAAACGTATTGAATTTCTGAATCCTCCTATTAGTCCTATTTCCAATTCTCAACTCATAAAAAATAGTATTATTTTCTAGTGTTAATGACAATCATAATCCAGTTTTATTCAATATTCTTTTTAAAGATATATCAAACATATGTTTAATACGATCCAATCCTATTTCTGGTCTGAATTCATATGAAAAACATGCACTAATTCACAGGATTTATCCCACAAGATTGCACAAGCCATAACTATTATTTCTAATACGTACATATTGTTCGTGTGTTAAATATGCAGTGTTCTACCTATTGTGAGTCTTCCAATACTATTAATAAGCAACAAGTTATCCAATAGTAGCTAAGCAAATAAATAACACACATGAATGCATAAATAATAAAAAAATCCAAGAAATTACTAAATTCACGAGTCATGAATTGAATTTAACAACTAATAAGGTTTTTTTTTATTTGTCAACTTTTTTTTTTAATTAACCACACATTAGTGTGGCTATTTTATTTCATAATAAAGAGAACAACATGAATGGAGGGGGCAAATACCTGATCCAGCAAGTGAAAAATGCTAAAAGTGTCTCAAAAATGAAATGAAAGAAACAGTAAATGAAAAATGAACAAAAACTAGTGAAAATACTCAAGGGTACTCCCGAGGGTAAATGTTCGAGTGGTAGTACATGGACATCGACCGAGTCATGCGTCTGATCTGAAACATTTTCGGGTCGTAGTAGTCTGTGTAGTTGGGCTCGCTCATTGGAGAGGGGTCTCGCTTGCGAGGAGGGGCAAGCGTAGGTGAATAAAACTGTTCGGGTGATGATGTAATGAATGTCGGGCGAAAAGCAGGTGCATCTGATCTCATGGTGCTCTGTGCCGCAACATCTGAAGCATGTGAAAGTGACCCGCTGACTATAGGTACATCATCCTCTACGTTTTGCACGCAGTCTCTAAGTCCCATGTCATCCATGTCTCTCTGTATATGTTCATTTACCATGTCCAGTGTAGGAGCCGTGATGGAAGGACTAGGTGAAGGTCTATGAGTAGAAGTCTTATTAACTGAAGTTCTTTCACCAAAGAGCTTGATAGCCAAATCCTCAATGGCAAGTCTCATGGTAGATCCAACTTTCATGCCATGATCCTTCTTAAAGTGATCAATCAACACATTCTTGATATTGTACCGCTCTGAGCTGAACTCAACCAACAGCCCCTCTACAGTAGTGGTATGAAGAATTGTCCCTGTACCTGACCCATGTGCTGACTGAGTACTATCTGTGTGTGTCTTCAATGGTGGAGAACTGATCTGTGTCGGCTCAAGGGCTACCTCAGTAGTAGGGTTGGGGATATGAGATATGGTAGTGATAATATGAGAAGTGGGTACCTCAATAAGTGCATCTGTAGTCTGAGAAGGAGCTAAAGTAATGGAAATCGAAGTAGAAGTAGGAGGCAGTACTGATCAACCTGGAGAGCTGCTGTGCTGTTAACTGGCAAAATTGTAATAATGGGAGGAGTGACTGAGGAGCAACTGACTGGGTCTAAATATGAGTCTGATGAGCAACTGTGCTATTAATTGCTGGAGCTGTAACTAGAGAAAGAACCACAAAAGAACTATTCGACTGAGATTCAGTATGTATAGAAAGCACATCGGCAGTGGTAGCAGGTGGTGGTATAGAAGAGTCTCCTGAAGTGCTAGCATGGTGCTGTCTCATTTGATCTCTCCTAACTTGTGTCCATCTCCGAAGAGGTTCCACAACTACATCCTTTCCTTTACCATTGTCTTCTGCCGATTGAAGAGGCCTAGGAGCAGGGTCAGTGGGGGATGATGCAGTGGGTGGTGGGGGGTACAGGGCGTGATCCAATCATACAATGTTCATGATTGTGCCCAAAGTGTCTGCACCTGAAACAATAATCAGGTATTTTATCATATAGAATAATCTGCCAGTATCCACCTCTCTTTTACCTCTCAATCCATATCCTATCAAGGAGCTTAAATTCAAGATCAACGTCAATACATACTCGTGCCTCACTAGGTCACCGTAAATCAGAAGTAGCTTCATCAATGCGAAACGAAAGTCCAATAGCCTTAGATATAGCAAACAAACTACTATTTTCCCTGAAATGGAAAGGCAGTAGTGGAAAGGAAACCCAAACAGAGACAATGGGGTCTCATGCTGAGGGCTAAAACTAGGTGTCCATTTGGTTACTCTCATTGGACACCCGTCAATGTACCAGGTGGGCTTAAGGAAGAAACAAGAGTAATCGTCCTCCTGTGCCAAGTGAATCAAAATATGATAATTATCTATCAATCCTATCATATAATCATCGTGAAATCCAAAGCGCGAAAAACTATCGCGTACCTTAATCATAGACAACTTACGATGAGAGAATTTATCAACAAGTGTAAACTTGTATGGCGCAAAAAGATGCTCCTCCTCTGTAAATAAGACCGCGGGCTCACCATTATGAATATACGGGCCTTTGGAGACGAACTTGGAATCAGTGGTGTCCTGTGGTGCTTGAAGAGCCAGTGCAAATGACTTTTTCTGGTTTCACTCGGCTTGAGATATAATAGTTTTGCCGAAAGGGCAGTAACATATGATTTTCGAGTTTGATTTGGAAAATTAGGGATCTCGATCGACGAATCCGTCGATGGAATTGTGCGTAGATTAATTGGGGCTACATTCTGTCCAAAGAGTTTGGGGCACCATCGGTTGGCATCCGACCGGCCGCAGGTGGCAGCTTCGGGGGCCCCGAACCTCCGAACTCTGAATTTGATGAAATTTTTTAGGATTGTACGGAATTTTGTGCTGTTCAACGCGATGTGGGGAAGATGCGTGAATAGTAAATCCTTGATTTTCGGCGCGTCCTTAATCATATTGGGCTAGTTTTTGGACTGAAGATGCATAATTCCATGGGAAATTGAGTGGTTATGAGCATGTAGTTTTTGGGGGTAACGGAGATGAACGAATTGGATTTTCAGTTTTTGGCTCCTCGGACTCCGATCTCTCAATTCCGACCATGCCCGACAAAATTGATACTACCCCTAGGGTTTTCGGCCCTTTTGGATTCATTGGTGATGGTCCCATTACCTGATTCAAAGCATAAAGTGGAGTTTCAACCTCATTGGAAAATGTGCCAAGTTGATTTTCATCGATTTCATCAATTTTTGAATCTGATTTTTTTTTCTAGGTTGATGGATGGATGATTGGGTAGTGTTTGTGGTAGATTGCCGCCACTAATCGTTGTGAAATCCGGGGGATCGGTGGTTTCTCCATTATCGTGAGCAATCCGTTCTCGAGAGTAGGGAGTAGGTTATTAACCTATATAACTAATAAGGTTCATTATCCAACAAATACAAATGAAAAATCTAGCCTAACATTCTCGTAATTAAATTTCACAAGAAAAATTGAAAAATTTCACCCGAAATTAAGACATATAGAAGAAAGAGGAAAGATCAACGTTTTTGGCTTGAATTTTGAAATCAGGTTATAAATCTTCAATTCCTTGTATGATTCGCCTTGATTTGATGTATAGACTCGTTCTTTGCCCCCAAAAATATGTAGAATATGTGTAGAACTAGGTCCAATTGAGGTTGGGGACGTTCTGATCGAGTTTTGGAATATATAGGATGCCAAAAAATTGTTACTAAACAAAAACAAGGGAAAAAAACTCGAATTTCCCAAATTCAGCCTAAGGAAATTGCCTAGGCATAGCCAGGGCGTGCGCAGGCTAATTTGGGGCTCTTCAGGTGGCTTCCTCCTCTACAAGTCTAGGAGCGAGTAGCTGAACAACCTTCAATATTTTTGTCATGATTTTCTCTCTTTATGTCTGATTGAGGCAATTCAAAATGAGCTGGAAAGCTAACTCAAAGAAATACAATTCGTATTTAGATATCATTTTTCAATTCGAACTTTTACTATTGAGAGATTATAGAAAAAGTACTAGAAATAAATTTTTGTTTCTTGCGCTTGATTTTCAAGAGAACCGTTTTTGATCTTCTTTGAAACCCTTTGTTCGATAACTCAAAGAATTGAATAAGAGAATTATCAAAGAAAAGCTTCGATCTCAATGAGATATAAATGGTAATCATCGAAAAATATATGACTAAGTGGTCTTATCCAATTTTAAAGGCAAATATTAAATGGATGATTAATACATAATTATTAACTTGACTTTTAAATCACAAAATATACTTTAGATTGTATATATAAGATAATATTACAGTAAATGATTGGACAAAATCTATTGTAATCCACCTCGATTTTGGAAACTACAATTAATCCATGATTAATACATAAGTATTAACATGACTTGACTCACAAAATCTACTTTTAGATTGTAAGTAATTAACAAATATGCAAAAATTTGTTATGGAATGCTTTAACTTGTGGATAATCAACTCTATATAAACAGAGAAAAGGAACACAACTTTCAGGATCATACTTTATATTAATTTCACAGGTGGAAAGAGTTAAAAATGGCAAATCTTTTACAATCATTTTTCTTAGTGATATTCCTTGTATTTTTAGCATCAGGTATTGATTGATTTAATTAATATTTCTTCTTTTCATGAATTATTATTTAGTTTAAAATTTCTAAAGAAATTAAATTTATTTTATTATTATTATTATTTTTTTGTGTGTGTGTCAGATTGTTTGGCTTACTGGATTTGCAAAACTACATTTCGCTATACATGCACTACACAATGCATGGGAACATGCAAAGATCTTATAATTTTTCCAACATTATATATAAATAGCATAGTTATGTGATGTATCTGTACACCATAATCAGGGGCGGAGGTAGTGGGAGTAGTGCTGGGTTGTAATACAACACTATCCCTTAGCCCATATAAAAACCTTCAGAAGAAATTGTAGAATTTTGATCCAAATATTAGCATTAGTCTGGCTCAATTTGAATCTTAACCCAAGTCCAATGCTCAGTTATTCAAATTGTATTAAAGACATTACGATTATTAATTACTCTTTTCATGACATTCATGAAATGTGAATATTTTATTGTCAAATTAGATATTCTATTTAATGCATGTTTAACTATCTATTTAATGCATGTTTGACTAAATTTATAATTATTAAGTAAATTTTGTTATAGATAATTTGGATTGATTATACCTGAAAGTAAATTACTTATTTTAATAGTTAGACACTACATATTTTGCTAAATTTAAAAGTAATTAATTTTTTTTTTATGTCTACGCATTTTTTCATTTATTACTTATTCATACTTATAAAAAAATTACTTATTTTGACCATAAAAAAAGATATTATGATCAAAATAAATAACTAACTCTAAATTCAATATTAATTGTAAAAATAATATTTGTTAAAACTTGTTTATTTATAAAGTAATCTATATATAAGTATATTCTTGAAATCGAGGCACAAATGGAATTGAATTTAGGGTGTGTTTGATTGCAAGGGTGGAAAATGGGTGGAAAGAAAATGTTTTACAGGGAAAAGATTTGCCTAGAAAATGTTTTGTAGGGAAAATGATTTTAAGTGTGTTTGATTGGTATAATATTCCACCTAGAAAATTTTTAAATTTTGCGTTCGTTTGACTTTATTTGACATGAAAATTGTCTATTAAAGTAATAATTTTTTCCACAATTGGTTATAAAATTTGTTTCCATTGCCAAAAAGTAAAAAAATAAAAATAAAAAAAAATTGTTTCCTAAAAAATCATTTTTTTATCAAAGTTTAGTATTCGTTTGGCCTTCGTTTGCATCAAAATTTTCCATGAAAGTGAAATTTTTTTTTACACTTGATTATGAAATTTGTTTCCATTATCAGAAAAAAAAAATAAAAAATCAATCAAAACACAGAATTAATTTTCCCACCTAAAAGGTGGGAAAATCCTTTCCATTCACGCAGGGCAATAGGCGTGTAGATGGAAAAACATTGGCCCATTTTCCATGCCAAATTGTTGCTGTCAAACACTACAAAAAAGGAAAAGTTGGAAAATGTTTTCCTTTTCTACCCATTTTCCATGCTATCAAACACACCCTTAATTTAATTTCTTTGACCCTCAGAATACTTAGTTGATTTTCTTACTTTGTTTCAGATTCTGCACGCACTTTGAAATGTGGTGATATAAAAGATCGATTAACACGCCAAACAATATTTGAGACAATAACATATGGATTATAGTGATATATTATCAATTGCATGTTTCGATCAAGTTTTCAATTGTTTGGAAAGATTATTCGTCAAAATTACTAGAAGAGTACCTTCCTGGGGTAATCAACAGGAGAAATCAGTACCTTCTTCATCTTCTCCTTCATTTAGTTTGTCCTCTACTTGTTTAGACTGTCAGGGAGTTTTAATGCCAATCCCCCTTACTTCAGTCTATCCAAAACAATTAGATACTTCTAGGAACATGGGACTAAACTATGGAGGGTAAGAAGTTAGACCTCAGGGAGACAATAAAGAAAACACCTATGAATGGGTGGCAAATTCCTATAGGTCAGTAGTCACCGAAGACATGCTAGCCAGTTTAAGGACTAATATAGTATTCCCAGCTCAGTTGAGCTTACTATCCCAATTGCATTTGACCGAGCTAACTCTCCTCCATCAGGATGTATAGCTTTGAATTTGGCCATTCTGAATGCCGGTTTAAGATTACCTTTCCCTAGGATAATCCGACAATTTCTTTCATCCTGGGGGATAGCCCCAACTCAACTTTGCCTCAATAGTTGGAGGACCTTAATAGCAACCTTAATATTGTGGAACAAACTAGGCTATCTTGAACTGAGTATTGTCCAATTTAACTCAATTTTTAACTTTAAGGAGGATGCAAAAGATTTTGACATGTGGTACTCCAGTGTTAGGCCCAGGACAGGAGGTCCATTAATACTGGATACTCCCTCTTCGATAAAGAAATGGAAATATGAATTTTTTTATGTGTTAGTGGAGTGGTAGTTTCATCCTACCGAGGTGAATAGAGAGGACGTCGTTCCTACCCTCTATCACCCGTAATGTAAGTAAACATCATTTTTGACATCTTTTTCTGCTTTTGTATTAAGTTCAACTTCCGAACTAATTTACTCCTTCCCCGCAAATTACAAGAAAGCTGTTCTGACAAAAGCAGTAAAAGAACTAGCCGATGGAATTAGGTCTTTCCCGAGAAAAGAAAAGTCATGTAAATCTATCATTTTGGATTCCAATCTCTTCCAAGCGAGGTTACTTCAGACTTTCCCGCCGACCTCATCATCAGCCAGGGCTTCTACTCCTGTCCCCATTTCTTCTAGTAAATGTTCCTCAGCATTCTTAATTTAACTTTTACTACAACAATTGGACTCGCGTATGTTCATCCCTGCCTCACATCATGACTGAGACATTTTGGGATACAAAGTAGCGAAGGCAGCAGCAGCTGCTAAGGGCAAGAGAAATGAGATTTCGATCGAGGTTGTGAACCGATCTGAGGAGATCGAACCCAAGGTCGAAATTGAACAACCTCTTAAACGACGCCGATCAATTGAACCACCATCAACACATACTCCGATGGCATCTACACCTCCAAGCTCTACCCCCACACCTTCAATACCCATGACCATTCCAGTGATCACTGCGACGAGCTCTTCGAGGTCACAAAAGAGGTACCGGACCTGCAAAGGCCCAATCTTGAAACTATGGTGGGCCACGGACCTGAGATCCTTATCGATTTTCTCCTAGCTTGCTCTTCCGCAAGGGAGTCCACTGTAGCACTTTCTCCCCCTCTAAGGGAATCGGCTACTCTCCTTACCAGGAGCTGGAACGAAAGTGAGCAACAATATTTAGCCTAGATGCCAGTTAGTGAGGCCATAATCTTAGCCAATCTTCATAGTAATCAATGAATTATATGATATCTGTGGCAGAGAAGGTAATCATTCAAGCTCAAGTGTTTGGAGACTTAATTTAAATGTTATAATTTGTAACTCAATCCATTTTTTATTTTTAGGTAAAAGTCGAACTAGATAGAATGCTTGAAGTGAAGGACAGAGCCATGGCCTTGTTTGATAAGGTAGAGGCGGAGAAGGTGTCATTTGTTGAGAAAGAGAGGAATTATGAAGATCGTCTGAATAAAATAGGAGAGGAGCTGAACGCTGGTTGACTACAGAGCTCAAACTTATGAAGCTCTGAGGATCTGGGAAGAGAGGACCAGTGCTTAAGCTGAGAATGATAAGAAAAGAGCTGACGAAGAAAAGGCTCGAGCTGATGAGGCCATAAAGAGAGCCGAGGAAGCCGCTAGGAAGGTGGACGAGGCTGAGCTGAAAACTTCTAAAGCAGTTGAGAATCGGAGGGCCTCTCCTGAGTTTGACGCACTAGCTCAGGATGCCTACGTTGTGGCCTTGGATGAGATTATAAAGCACATTAACAGAGAAGGGCCCAGCTTTGACACTTCCTTTCTGGTAGAGGCATACAAAGACAGAAGAAGGAGCTGGAGCAGTTGTCGAAGGTGGCAGGAGTTTGGATTTTCCCTGTCGATGAAGACACTGCAGATGAGTTTATGCCAGAGGGCCCTCCAGCCTCATAGTTTCATTTGTTGCTATTTTTGGCTTTGGTTGAACTTTATAACTCTTTCAGGAACTTATTTTTGTAATCTTGATTCATTAAGGAATGACTATCAATTTTGTTTTCGTCTTGCGTAAAATATTATTACTTTTGCAACTTTTATTATGAAAAATGAAACTTGCTACGCATGTTTGGGACTAAGTGTTGCAGCACATGCAACCTTAGTTCAGTTTGTTCTCTAAATAATTTCTTTATAGAAAATTTCACTAAGTGTTGCACTACATGCAACCTTAGTTCGGTCTGCTTATATGCAGCGCTTAAATGATTTCCTTGTAGAAAGTTTCACTAAGTGTTGCAGCATATATAACCTTAGTACGGCCTGCTTATACGCAGGGCTTAAATGATTTCCTTGTAGGAAATTTCACTAAGTGTTGCAGCACATGCAACTTTAATTCGACCTGCTTATACGCATGGCTTAAATGATTTCCTTGTAAAAAATTTCACTAAGTGTTGCAGCACATACAACCTTAGTTTGGTGAATTAACGGTTCTGGATATTTTCCTTTTTTACAAAACATACGTTATATTATAGATAACATATGGATGATATGAGATACATTTTTTGTTCTATTAGTAATACTTCTTAAGGTGTTCTGCATTCCAAGGGTGTAGCGGAGGTCTACCTTCCATATCTTCCAGCTCATAAGTCCACTTAAGTAGTACTTTGGTTACTTTATAAGGGTCTTTCCAGTTAGGTCCTAGAGATCCAAAGCTAGGTTCTCTTGTCACCATATTACCGACCTCGAACTCCCGTTTCCTAACCTTCTGATTATAGTACCTTGCATTGCGTCGCTTATATATGGCATTCCTGATTTTGGACTCATTTATTCTATCTTCTATTAAATCCAGCTCTCCTCGCAAGACCTTCTCATTTCCTTCCTCTTGATACGTCATTGTTCGTATAGAAGAAATTCCTATCTCAAGGGGAATAACAACTTCCACCCCAAATGCTAAAGGGAAAAGGGTTTCTCCAGTACTATTCCTAAACGTAGTGTGATAAGACCACAAGATGCTAGGGAATTCCTCAGCCCATTTTCCCTTAAGAGCATCCAGTTTGGCCTTCATCGTATGCTTGATGATCTTATTAATTGCTTCACCTTGGCCGTTACCTTGAGGATGATTTAGCGTGGAGAAGTATTTCCGTATGCCAAGTTCTTTACAAAAGTTGGCAAAGTGAATATTTTCAAAATGTTTACCACTGTCAGTCATGATAGTGTGGTATTTTAAATCTGCATTTGATGGACTTCCATATGAAGTCAGTAGTCATTTGCTCGGTTATCTTAGACAGAGGTTCAACCTCCACCAATTTAGTGAAATAATCCACTGCTACAATTGCAAACTTCGTTCCTTAATTTCCAGTTGGCATGGGACCAATTAAATAAACCCTCGCTTGGAAAAGGGCCATGGGGCCATTACATGATTCAGCTCTCCTGGTGGAAGCCTAGCATTAGGAGCAAATCTTTAGCATTTGTCACATTTTCTAGCAAATTCCAACGTATCCTTCTTCATGGTGGGCCAAAAGTATCCTTGCTGTATTATTTTATAAACCGATGACTACCTCCAACATGATTCCCACACACTCCTTCATGTATTTCACGCAAAGCATAAAGTGCTTCCTCTTCATTTAAAGACTTCAGCAAAGGCATAGAATATCCTCGCTTATAAAGGACATTATCAATGAATGTGTACCTTATCGGCCTAACCCGTAGTTTCCTTGCTGCGACGGGATCTTCTGGGCATAAATCTATTTTCAGGTTTGACCTGATTTCGTCCATCCATTTTGATTTTAGATCAGTCATCAAAGAAATGATTTCCAACTCCTCAATGGCTGGATGACAAATCCTTCCTACCAGAATACTATCAAATCCATCTTTCCCTTCACTTGTCGCCAGTCGAGCTAAGGCATCGACATGGCTATTTTGAGTTAAAGGAATTCATTTGACTAGCACGGTCTTGACATTTTTGAGCTCTAATTTGACGACTTGAAGGTAGATGTTCATCATTTCCTCCTTAGCTTGTTAGGCTTCGTTGATCTGGTTAACCACTAGTTGCGAATCACTGTAAACTGTCAAATCAGTAATTCTCATGTCTTTTGCCATCCTTATCCTTGCTATAAGTGTTTCGTACTTAGCCTCATTATTCGACGCTTTGAAATCAAAAGATAATGCTTCACAGAACAGTTGGTGGTTTGGACTAATCAAGACAATTCCAGCTCCCGACAGAGCTCCAGTAGAGGATCCATCAACGAAAAGTCCCCATGGAGTATCGCAAGGGATTTTTTCCGTTGGATTCGAACTGAACTCCGCAACAAAATCAACAGGAGCTTGGCCCTTTATGGAAGTGCGATGCTTGTATCTTATGTCGAATTGACCTAGCTCTACTGCCCACTTAACCATCCGACCTGAAGTATCAGGCTATTGTAAAACCTGCCTTAAAGGGTAATTGGTCAATATCTCAAAGGGACGATCATGTCCAGGTCAAACATAGAAAACAAAATGCTTTTTAAGTTTCTAACAAAAAACTTTAAGAAAGTCTTCCACAAGCCAAATATACAACTCTAGTCAAGGAGAATCTAGGATTTTTGTTAAAGATGGTTTAAATTAAAAAAAATCAATTAAATTAAATTTATATATAAATAAGGCACAAGGTAACAACAATTCAATAATTTATAATTATTATTTTTTTATGACCGTGGATGTTCGGGCCAGCTTACGTGCACCTCGACTAATCCCACGGGATCCTGAAGTTTACGGCCGAGTACTTACCTCAGTGGTCCTGAGGGGACTCGAACTGGTGACCATTGAGGAGAAAACTCAATATATGACCAATTAACCAACCCCTCAATAAGTTTATTTATTTAAATATAAACTATTATCAATAGTAGTTACCAAATAAATAAAAATTTGATGACAAACGAAGTACCTACAAATTGTTGTTGACAAACTATTATCAATAGAATATAATGAAAGAGTTAAAATTTTAGATTTTTATTTTTTTTATTAGTATGTGAGAATAAATTCAGAAAATCAAAAAATACTACTTTTTTTTTTTTTTAAATTACACCCCTTCAAAAAAATAAGATTCTATATCTTTCTTACAGTCTATCCAATCAATGGTAACAATCACCTTTGGCATATCCATCTGTCAATATTATTCACCCTTAGCTAATATATATAGAAACAATTACCAAAATAATATTCGCGATGTATTATCACTTTTTAGTGTTATTTGCCTATAAATTTGATTGCTTGACCATAAAAATATGATGATTTTCTTTATAAATTTTCAATTCAGTAATTAAAATTTAAACACGATATGAATAATTTAATTTGAGTCAAATTCTAACAACGTGCAATCTTGTTGCACTTGGCCAAACTTCAACCAAATACTAGTGAAACGAGATAACAGACTATGCTATGGTTGTTTGTGATTAAAATTTAGATTTTAATCTAAATTAAAGTCAACAATTAATTTCAACCATATATTTTATGGGATCCACAATTTTTCAACCACACATTCTATCAACTTTTATCAAAATTTACTAAAAATTTGATTTTTATCCCCATCAAAGGGGCCTATGTATGTCTTTAGGATTTTCACCTAGGAGGCGTGGACAAGACTAGGGATCCATCAATATCTTATTCAACATCTGATGTAACCATTGTGGATAAATGTACAAGTAGAGTTCAGTAGTTGGAAGATTAAAATTTAGCAGAACAACATACTCCATTATTTCTAGCAATGGCATTACATAACTGTTTGTTTTTATATATAGTTTATTTTATTCATTACTAGTAGAATATCTGTACATGACTCTTACCAATACCCCAAAAGTAAAATAACATAAAAGAGATGTAAAAATGAGTGTACAAGAGATTGCTATCTTACTTGGCATAGTTCTATATACATCAGTTTCTAGAGTATCTTAAAGAACTGGTTGGTGCGAATTTTGGTTGAACGTACAAACAAACACTAATGGAAGGAAATAAGCGAATTCCTCATCTCCCATCTGGAGCAGACATTGTCAATTCATTGGAAATTGAATCCGGTTTATTAGAGGATGAGGAAGATGTGCTAAAAACACGTTTTCGCATTACAAAAGCCGGTTGATTGGGAACTGGAACGACTGTAGTTTCGCCACTAAGCATTAGGACTACATTTGACATAGTGGGGCGATCACTGGGATCTTCTTCCACACACAATAGCCCAACATTAATGCACTTTATAACTTCAGATTTCTCACAAGATTCAATCAGTGTTCGGTCCACCAAATCGAATGCCTTGTTTTCACTCCACAGTCTCCATACCTGCGTGAATAGCTTCAAAATATTTTAGACTGTGAATTGGATAAAATCTTGCATATGAGTGGAGGAATTTGTCTACTTACATAACCCAAGAGATTCAAGTCTTCTGAGGATTGGTAAAATCCCGTGTTTTTCTTTCCTGTGACTATCTCGAGTACAACAACTCCAAAACTAAATACATCTGACTTTATAGAGAATAGTCCATCCGATGCGTACTCCGGAGCCATATAACCACTGGATCAAGGTAACTAGAAGTTAGTGTGTGTGTGTGTGTGCGCGCGTGCGCGCATAATACTATGCATAGCTTAATAGAAATCTGTCATTGTTGATATCATTGCACATTGCACAGAGGAGCCAAGAACTGATTTGCTGATCTAGGCCAAAATCTGGAGATTGTATGTACAAGATCATTATAATCAAATAAGATAATGAAATGTTTCAGTTTTTCGTGCTTTCAGTAGTCTCAGTGTAATTATATCATTTTAATTGACACTTACTAGGTTCCTGTGACTTTACTGGTGCTTGTTTCTGTTCCTGTGCCCTCAACAATTCTTGCCAAACCGAAGTCTGAAATTTTGGGGTTCATCACTTCGTCTAACAAAATGTTGCTTGTTTTCAAATCTCTATGAATTATCCTCAACCTTGAATCTTGATGAAGATAAAGAACCCCTCTTGCTATCCCCAAAATGATGTCAAAACGCTTCTTCCAGTTCAGTAACATGCATAATTTTTTATCTAGTATTTGCGAAAAAAATTATTAATAGTAGAAATGAAAATTGTAAATATAAATCATATCATTTTCCATGAACTAACCAAATATAAAGGCATCCAAACTTTTGTTGGGCATGTATTCATAGAGTGAGATTTTTTCATTCCCCTTCATGCAATAGCCCAAAAGGCGAACGAGGTTTCGGTGTTGAAGCTTTGCAATCAATACAATTTCGTTTTGAAATTCGTTAAAGCCTTGCAAAGAACAACTTGACAACCTTTTCACCGCAATTTCTTGCCCTCCGGGAAATATTCCCTGCAAGAGTTGTTAGCTAGAATCAATACAAAAGGAAGCACATACTTTGTTGTAGCAAACAATTATGGAGAGAAATAGTTAAACCTTGTAAACAGGACCAAATCCCCCACGTCCAAGTTTATGTATGTCTGAGAAGTTCTCGGTAGCAGCTATAATACTTTCCCAACTGCAGAAAGGAACACCGATACCACTCTTGTTGTCTCCCTCCAACATATCTGAGGAATTTTTGGTTTCAATTTGTAACACGTCCTTGTCCCTAAATGCTAACGATGATTCCTCAACTGCTTTTGTAGTCCCAGATTTATGCCTGTGACATATGCATATCACGACAGTGGCCAATAGAACCATAACAACCGCAACAGAACCCACAACAGAGCCGATTACAAGTACTTTCCTTTTTTTATTATTTGAAAACTGAGATGCAGAGGCGGAAAGTCTAATGTTGATCGTTCTTTTACTGCTATTATTTTTTGTGGGTTGTTGTAAATCCATTAGTTCCCCATTCCAAACCAAGCATGCATTGTCTTCATAAGAGTAAGCTGTACAAGAGCAATTACTCAAGCAGATAGAATTACACTCTCGAGCACTCCCTGCCATCACTGATTGTGAATTTGGAGGTAAACTAACAATTTTATTCGCCAGAAACTTGTCTTTTCTGTCACTCGTACAGTTCAAAATTATATCTCTCACACAGCCACCCGAATAATCCTTCAAACTCCAATCATATTCCGACCTTTGCTTAAATCCGGGCAAACAATAACATGAATTCTGATTGCAGGTACCAAATGCCCCACAATAAGCATACACATCACATTGCTGCATAGGTTGATGCCAAACCAAAAGCCGATTCTTCTGATACCACAATATCAGCTTAATCTGCCCGGAAACATCCATCACATATCCAGATTTAAGGGAAGGATTATTAAGAGAATATGAGAGGTAACTCTCATTAACGTTGTCAACATAAACATGATTATAAATACCGTTCATACTCATTTCGGGGACTGAACTGAAAAAAAGCCCATTCCAAGGTCCACTAGTCCAGTACCACTCAGTCATATTCCATCTTAAGATTACCTGACTCCCATTTGGATCTAATTCAAGGGAGAAAAGCCCAGGTGCAGGATCCACAAAGTTTTTCCAAGAAGTGAGAACTTTCTTTGTTTTTGTACGTTTATCATAGGCAAGCCTGTTACCAGGCAACAACGTATCTGTTGGATTATCAAAACTTTGCCAAAATCCTTCACTTGTCCTAGGTTCCGACTCATCTCTCAAAACTAAATTTCCATTATCACCTAGAGTTGCCACTACAGTATTTGAGGTTGTCAAGTTTACATTAGTCGACCAAATTGAAACCTTGGACTCATTCATAAGCACCAAATTCCCATCTAAAATCTTAAGTTCTGCAGAGTTCGTGTCTGAAATGGGTGTCTCCCTATTTGCTACCCAAACTAGGGTCATTGGACTACTATCTTTGTACCAAATTCCAATATAATACCTGGAAGAATTACCTGGTTTGAAGAATCCCAGTTCAAAAGTCCCACCAGAAGACACGATTGTCTGTTTTCCAGAGAGAGATTGGTTTGCTCTAATGCTGTCACCTCCTAGTGAAAGATTGATGTTAATATAGAAACATAGGAAAAACGACAGAGAGAGAATGAAACAACGAGGGTTCTTTGGGATCATAGCTGCAGAAGATGTGTGTACGGACAAGGGAGGAGAGAGAGAAGGAAAGTATGAAACAAGAAGTGTTTTGGAAAAAAAATTGAAGTAAATCATAGCCCTACAAAACATCAGTTTTGTGTGGAAATGTGAACTTCACCGAGAAATTTCAATTTGTCAATGGAAATTTTGTAGGTCAATGTGTGGAATAAACAAAATAAAGAACATCCAAACGACAGTGGCGCTTGAGTGCCAGGCGAGCGTCAGGCTCTCCAGTCGAGCGTCAGTCGAGTGGTAGGTGGATAGCAGGTCCTTTGTTGAAAATTTTGTCTCATTGCTTGAGTGTCCGGCTAGTAGAAAGCTCAATATATACACTAAACCACGCAAACTCTAAATGAATTTAGGTCACTAACCCAATATTTTTCATTCACATGTGATTATGCCCATTTAAGCATATCTATCTATGCACAAAATTAATGGAAATTATAGGTTAAATGGTCATAGCCCACCGTTTGGCCCAGTAGTAGTCAGTGGCCCAATTGAAAACCCAATTAATTCCCATTTCGGCATTTCCCAAACCCTTTCACTATTTTTCAGTTTTCACGGTATCACTCCGGTTTGAGCAGCAACAGACCAGCCCCTGGGTTTCACCCACATTTTTTCAGGCCGACGTTCGGCGAAGTAGCAAACGAAAATGGCCGAAGTCTTCTTCAGGCAATTAGGTCAGTAGAATCAGCGATTCAACATTCGGTTTCGAACTTTCGGTCTCTCTCCTGCAAAACTTCTGCCTTCAAGATCAAGTTCACGGCTTCACCTTCGGGCTTCGGCTTCACTATTCTGTTCTTCTTCTTCAAGTTCACGGCTTCACCTTTCACAGCCTTGAGCCTTCAAGTTCACTGTTCTTCAAACAGAGACTTTACCTTCGGCTTCTTCAACAATTATTTTCAAGTACTACACTCTTATTTTATTATTTTTATTTATGATTTATGAATGATTTTCTTGGGCAATTTTTGAAATTGTTTTGGACTCTAATTACTTGTTCAATTTGTTTATTTTTGCTAACTTATCCTCAATTTGACGTATTTTAATGATTTTTATTTAACTGTGATTGAGTGAAAATTGGGGATAAAAGTTGTGATTTAGTCATTTACAGATTACTCATTTAGCTGTGATTTTCATTTGTTCACATGTGATGTGATCCTGTGAATTGTGATGATAGACATTTGGAATTGTGAATTGTCAAGAATATGTCATTAAAGATTGAGCTAACTTTTCTAGTTTTGTCTTGATGAAGAACTGAAGATGCTTGAAGGGCTTATTAAAGATTGTGCTAAATTAGGAATTTATTACATATGATATAATGATAAGAATGTATAGGATATTGAAATATTTTGATATTTATGCTTTTAGGTTTAATATGGAAGAAGATCGACCTCCTTCCAAGAAATGAAGAACTTTGTTATCTTTCTTTTCAAAGAGCAACAAACATCAGGGTACTCCAATTCCTACGACGTCCACTCCAAATCCAATTTCATCTCCTGAAGTTGAATGGCCTTCATCTTCTAATTTTAATTTGGAACCATCTGATTCTATTAAACGGGACTCGGGAAAAAGAAAGCAAATATCTGAACATACATTCAATGAACGTGATCAGATTAGACGAGCCTATCTAAATACTGGACCCTATCAACCAAAATTTTTGGATTATCAAAGTAAAGAATGTGAAAAGCAGAAACTTCGATTTCAGGAGCGTTGGTACAATCAATTTCCTTGGTTGGAATATTCACCTTCAACACGTAAGGCATATTGTTTTTATTGCTTCATTTTTCTCAATGATAGTGCTCCACCTAATATTTCATCGTTGGTTACCAACAAAGGCCATCGATATTCACTCACTTCTTTATACAAATCTTCTGCCCAAGTCCAACCATTGGATTTGATAGTTGAAAGAGGGTTAACCAAGGAAGTACATGTGCATTTCTTATTCATATTGGTACAACATCTTCATCGTATCATAATAGTTGTAAGAGAAGAGTTGCAGATTTAATGGTACCAACTCAACATATTGACAAAGTAATGCATTCTGTATTAGCTGAGGAAAAACAAAAAAATTGTTTGCATCTAAAGACCACTATTATGAGTGTTAAGTGGTTAGCACTTCAAGTTTATCTTTAGAGGCCATGATGAATCTCCATCTTCAATGAATCGTGGGAATTTCATTGAAATGGTGGATGCATTTGGAAAAATGAATACGGAAGTAGGAAAAGTTGTGTTGGGTAATGCTCCCAAAAATGCTACATACACGTCTCCAGACATTCAAAAAGAGGTTTTATACATTATGGCCAATAAAGTACGACAAAAAATTCGTGACGGAGTTGCGATGCAAAGTTTTGTATTCTTGTTGACGAAGTACAGGACGAATCTTCACTTGAACAAATGGCCATTATCTTGAGGTTTGTGAATAGTAATGAAATTTTGATAGAACGTTTTTTTGCAATCAAAAGTGTTAGTAACACTACCTCATTAAATCTTAAGAATCAGATTTCTGATATTCTTGTTCGTTTGAACCTTCAAGTGCAAAACATAAGACGTCAAGGGTATGACTGTGCTAATAATATGCGTGGTTCTTGGAATGGATTACATGCGTTATTTCTTAGAGATTGTCCGTATGCATACTATGTCCATTGTTTTGCCCACTATTTACAACTCACATTGATTTCTGCAGCTAGGGATGTCTCAGATATTAATTCATTTTTTTCTCATTTGGACGGTGTTATTAATATAATTACATCATCTCCTAAGTTTATCAATAAATTGAAAAGTTCCCAAAGAAAAAAAAAATTTGAGAATTTGTTGAAAATTGGAGAACGAGAGTCAGGAAGTGGGGCTAATCAGCTTGGTAATTTGCAACGAGCCGGAGGTACTCGTAAGTCTTCTCATTATAGCTCTGTGAAGAGTTTGATTGATATGTATAGAAACTTGCAAAGTGCTTGAGTATCTTAGTGAGCATTCTCCAAATATGAGATCTCCTGGTGGTGTATACAAAAACATGACAACATTTGAATTTGTATTTGTCTTGCATTTAATGCACAGAATATTGGCAATTACGGATGTAGTTTGTCAGAAAGAAAACTCAAGACATCTCAACTGCTATGAGATTTGTCCATACTACAAAAAGTATCCTTCAAGCATTGAGAGAAGATGGCTGGGAAGAATTTCTTCAAGAGGTGAAATTGTTTTGCTCAAAAAATGATATACATATACCCGACTTTGATGGTTCGTACATGGTTGGCCATTCTCGTGGTTGTGAGTATCCTACCATTGAACATCATCACCACTTTGATATCTTCAATACAACCATAGATTTTTAGATGATGGAGTTAGATACAAGATTTAATGAGACATCATTAGAACTCATTTCTCTCTGTACGGCTTTGGATCCAAAAAATTCTTTTGAATCATTTAACATGGATAATATTTGCAAGCTTGCAGAAAAGTTTTATCCAGAAGATTTTGCGCAGCAAGATATTTATTGTTTGAAAATTGAGTTGCAACATTATCAGAATGATGTGATTTCTGAGCCTCGATTTCAAGTGCCTACACTTTCTGATTTATGTTGGGAATTGGTTGCAAGTATAAGGTCGGAGAGTTGTAGCTGTTAAGAAGAAACTGCTGCCTGTGCAGAGTAAACTGCAGGTTTTGGGAAGGTTAGTTCTTGGTTGCCGGAAGCTTGCATTGCCTAACCTTCTAGAAGAAACGACTGATTACATTGAAGCTCCACAAATGCAAGTCAATGCCATGACTTTCCTTACTGGCCTCCTTATCAGCGGCGGCTTATTAACTGCTTCTTTGGCTCGGCTAGGATCAATAGGGAATTAGTTATATTGGGATTTTTTTTATTTTGAATATATATTTTTTAAAGCCTATGTTAATAATTGTGTACATGTTATCTTATTTTCATAACAAGCGTGTTTTACAATTTAACATTTTTCATTTGTTTGGGTATAGATTTTTTAAAATTAATTAATTTTTTTTCAAAATAATATACAGTTATCCATTATATCGATAAAATAATTTTGAATGCACTATACATTCTTCATAAAAAAAAAAAAAATTAATTGATTACAAAATTTATTCTGAAAAAATCTACATTAAAAGACTGAATATCTTATTGCATTATTTCATTTGAAGGTAATTTGTTACAACGCACCGGCTTACTCAGACACGATTCAATTGTCATTGTTACATGTTGTGATGGAGAAAGTTTCGTTTTATGGTCTCAATATCCTCATCTCTTTAATCCATAGTTGCCAGACTCGACCCAGAGCTACCCGAACAATGCTACAGGTCAATGGATTAGTGGTTCAACCGGTGACCCGGTGGTTCAACCTGCGGGTCATTGCATAAAAACCTATAAAAAAAATATAAATATAAAAAAAAATTTAGGAGCAAAATTAAAATTTTTAATTTACTTTTCACTAGTTATTTAGGTCTATAAAATAATGTAAAATGTTGGATCGAAGTTTTATAAAAGCTATAAATGATTTATTAGATAGATATAAGTTATTGCACACAAATACTACTAAAGCTCTTTAGTGCGAGTAGTAAGGAATTCATTTTTTTTAGAGGTCCAAGGTTCAATTCTCTTGGACCCAAAAATTTTGTAAGAGAATTTTAAAATCCAATCAAATCGATAAATCGGGTCGGGTAAATCCCCAATTAACTCGGTCAAAACCCGATTTTGACCGGGGAACAATACATAAATCGTACATAATAAAATCACATTTCAAAATTAACAAACTTGTTAAATTATTTCAAAATTCAGATGTTAATTCCAATTAAATATATATAATATATAATTAATTATCACTACATCGCCTCACTCGGCCACCCCCACCCATCTTCTCCGCCTTCAAAAAAATTTCCAGAAATTAAAAACTGAAAATCACACCTTCAATCCATGGATCCAACTACCCCACACCCACCTTGCAAAAAAATTTCAAAAATTAAAAATATCAAGTCATTGACTTGTCATCCGTGACTAATTCTAACCGATTGTGATTGGTTGTGACCAATTCTGTGTTAATTGCAACCGATTATGACTCGTTGTGACCAATTTTGTGTTAATTGTGACTGATTGTGACTTGATCACATACCGTCACAATTAAGATTGACTTGGTCACAGACAGTCACAATTAATACAGAATTGGTCACAACCAGTCACAATAAACACATATTTGGTCACAAATGGTCACTACAAACAAATCAACTTACACCACGAACAAGCAATACAATCCACCACTAGTCATTACCACCATCACCTCCAATGCACCACCAGTACCACCTTCAACTCAAATTTACGACCAACACCATCAAGAAAATCAAGAAGACCAACTTCGATCAAACATAGACAAAATGTGGTGGCATACAATTACAGATTATGCGACGAAGTATTACAATAACTCAACCCATTGAAGCTGAAATATTATAACTACAATTACAAACGAAGTATTGCAATGACTCAACACCATTGAAACCAAAGAAGAGACGTAAATTGTTTACAATTTTTTTAATACAATTGATTCATCCAAAAAGTTATAACAACAGCATAACACCAGAAGTAACTACTATTATTTTATCAAAACACAAAAAGAAGAAGCAAAATCACGTCAGCGGCAATAGGAAGTTCAAATTTCTGTCTAGTCGAAATCTCATTGCACAATTCATCCGTGTTGCCACTAAAACCCACCACTATATCACAACCATTGCGACGGCACCATCGAAACAACGCATATAATTGGTCACAACACCACTGGCACCAATGAAACAATGCATATAATTGGTCACAACCACCACCAGCACAAACAACGCATCACAATACCTAAATAATTGATCTCAAACACTCATCCCACACTCCACCCACCACCGCCACCAATATCAACACCACCAAACCACCTCGCCACCACAACCACACATCACCACCACCTACCCATATCCCATCGACTGTAGCCACAAGGCATCATCGCGTACATCCAAAACCAGATCCAATCAACTGCAGTGACTGTAGCCACGACGACATCATCATCACTGCTCCGACAGGGTTCTCTTCTTCCAGTACAGTGAAGAACAGCGTCAGAACGTCGTCACACGGCATATTCCAGCGATGTCATCTCTTCTTTCGGTGGCTTTTTTCGATCCTGGGCAAAGATCTTCGCAGCAGTAGCGGCGCTCCTGGGCAGAGGTTGTACGATGATGCACCATTTGTATCAGCGTCGATCTCGTAATCGACGGCAATCTTCTTGTAGATGACGCTGCGCACGGAGACAGGGCCATGAGCACTGAGCACTGCGATGCTCTTCTACCGGCAGAGCTCTCTTGGCGGCTCAGTGGTTCTCCATTGATGGTGAAAGAGAGAAAGGAGATAAGGGAGAGGAATATGGAGAAGATAGGGATTAGGGTTTGAATTTGAAATTGTCGTGGGTGGATAGTATATGGGTTAGGTATATAATTAATTTAATTTTATAATTATTATAACTTTAATTTAAAACCTGATTTTTGAAAAAAATAGTTTTATACCTTATGTTTGAATTTGAAAGTTTAAAGGTAGGATTTTGTGTAATTTTCCCTTTTGACCGAGTCAAGTATATTTCTATAAAATTAATCTGCCCGACCCGGTCAAGGATCCTGGCCCGACCGGGTTTTATAACCATGCTTTAATCTCTATCTTTCCTTAATTATGATACATAAACATGCTCAAAAATAGGGAAGACACGTGTCGACACGTGATTGGATAGTTTGAAAAGAAAAAAATCCAAACAAATTCTGCCAAGTCTGTCTATTTTTTTTCCTGTCTTTGAACCCGTTCATCTTTATTTAGTATAATCTAGAGCCTCAAGGGATCTATTTGAATATGATTTAAATAAACACAATTTTTATAAATATGACAACAAAACTTACAACTTGGAATCTTTATATGTACAAGTTTAACAAACTTATTTAAATATTAAATTTCGTAAGCTATACAAGATTTGATGCTATCTTGAAAAAGTTTTCTTATTTAATAATTACTATTATTTAATTATGTCGAGATCAAACATAAATGCTAAATGCATTTTTATATATACAAAGAATTAATAGCAGAAAATCTCCCGAAATACGTTTCCATTTGTGATATATTTCTACCTATTGAAAATTGTAGAAAATCTCTTTATTTGAAACATTTTGTACGAAAAACCCCTGTCGTCAAATTCCGTCAATTTTTCGATAAAAACAGTAAAAAAAAAGTCAAAATTAAAAGAAATAATTGTAATTTCAGCACCCAAACTTTTTATTTTTTCATAAATTAAAGTCGATTTTTTTATGCGTGCCACTTACAATCCCAAATCTTTTCAACTTTATTTTCCATCCACCTCACCTCATTTCATCTTCTTCCCCAATACTATGGATTCCTCAATTCCAATATCGAAGAAAACATTAGGTAAATTCACTTTTGTTCTCTTTTTTCCTTTAATTTTTCGATCATTCATGATATCATGAGTTTTATTCTGGATCTTAAATTTCACGACTTAATTCAATATCTGTACTGTGCAAGCAAAATCAAAGGCCTGTGAGTTTCCAGGTACTGCCCACAAGTGTTACAGCCCCGACGTTTTTGGTTCTCATGTCAACTTAAAGTCGAAACCCCAAAAGATGATGTTCCAGTCGGATCCCTATACTGACGCTGTTGTTCCCTCAATTCAAAATCTTCTCTTTCGAGAAAGAATCCATAACTAAAGATATCTCTAATATCTGAAGGAATAACATACAAGGTGATCTTAAATCTACGTAATATTTTCTAATCTGAGACTGCCAAACCAGTTTCATATTCTAGGGTTTCAAATTCGCATGAAAATTAAACAAGGATAAGAAAAGAAGGAACAATAGACAAGGTGGTCTTAAATCAAGTAAATTATAAAACCATCGATATATAATCACTTAGGTCTTTGATGAGCCAATTTTCATATGGAGATCATCAAAATAAATAGAGAGAAAAAAAATATATAAGTTATTATTCTTGATTGATATACCAAGAGATTTCCATTTTTGTACAAAACAAGATAAAAGCCTGAGAGGAATTCTATAGTTAATGTGATAATGGTTTGAGTTGGGTGTGATTAAACTGATGGGAGGGGAGAGAGAAGAATATACTGTGCAATGCTTGAGTTTTTTCTTGCTTCAACAATACCGAAACATTTTGGGTGTTTGAAGGAGAGATTTTTTTATTTTATTTTATTTTTATGGAAGAAGATGGAGTGAGGTGTGGTGAAAAATAAAGTTTCAAAAATTTGGGATTGTAGATGACACATATAAAAAATTGTATTAAAAAAAAAACAAAATTGGGTACTAAAATTGCAATTATTCATTTTTAATTTTGGCAAATTTTTATTGTTTTTGACAAAAAATTTGACAGAATTTGACGGCAAGGGAATTTTTCACACAAAATGTTTTAAATAGGAGGATTTTTTGCGATTTTCAATAGGTAAGGGATATATAGCAAATGAAAACGTTTTTACAGGATTTTCTATTAATCCTATATACAATTTAGGAGGAAAATGGTGGGGGAAGCCCCACAGCTCCGGAAGTTAGCAAAATCCGTCAAACACAAAGCCGCCTGCCATGTGCTACAATTTTCAGGCAGCCCCACCCACTTGTGGCACATGTGAGACGGTTGTCAACATTCAAACCAATATGCTTTAGCTTTTCAATATCATTTAACTTTTCCATGAATACACTTTTATGGTCTAGGATAATTCTTATTACCATTCCCGTAAAATTAGTCAATGATCCAAAACAGAGATGCCTCCCCCTTCAAATCTTCCGATCATGCAAGACGTGTACGGTAGAAATCACTCGCCTCACATACTTCACATGTGATCAAGACCAGGGACGGATTTAGGGGGGCTGGGGGGGTTGTAGCCCCCCCTCCCTGCCCCCCCCCCCCTCCCAAAAAAAAAATTTAGTTAAAAAAAATTATGTATGGTGGTTGCAAATGGAGGAGTAGGTGGTTCAAGTAAATACGGTGAAAAATGCACCGTAAATTCTTACTATGAATGGTAGATTCGAGACTTATTTCAAATAATCCAAATGTGGCTTTAGCCCTTTAATGTTGTTACATTATTCACCTAAGGAAAATTTGCAGCGAAGTCGTAAAGCCTGGTTCCAAATCTTTAAATTCTAGAAGCTAAGTCCCAATTTTTCAATAACTACGGGCTTGAAGGACATCTGGGGCTAAGTCCCAATTAAATGAGTCATGTGATTTTGTATTTAAATGAATCTATCATTTAATGTCATGCAATTGCCACATAGACTGAGGCTCAACCTCAGTTGGGATAAATATCATTACTCTTTTATATACTTGGTGTTGGAAAGTTGCCAATTACTTGTCAAAATTAAAGGTGCCAATTGTTTGGTAATGAGTTAATGCTAAATTTTGATTTGTTTGAACAAAAGATATCAAAAGTTAGTATAATTTTATTGTTATAACACTTTTGGGTTCATATTGATATATTTTCGCCTTGGGTAGCGATCGACGAAATCTCGTAAATGGACAGTATTGTATTCAAGTAAAGAATGAGTAAAGTATCCTTCACATAAAGACTAAGTACTTATTCTATTTTCTAATTAAAGCGAACTTTAATCGAATAGAAAAATTAGTGTATAGGTGAATTTTATATTAAGAATCTAAACTATATGCTAAATTAACTAACCTAACTAATTGACGTAAAAGTGTTATTAAAATCAAGTAATTGATTAATAATAGAATCAAGAATTCCTCCTCTTTTATCAATTTTAATATCAATCCACGATTTATACACATATTTGAAGATCATTATTCTTAATTTTTCGAATATTCTTTCTCGAGTAACCACACGTGATATAAGAATATGGGAAAATTGCAACAGATGTCCCAAATCTTTCGATTTTTAGCAGACTTTACATTAACCTTTAGTTTGTACCACCAGAGGTCCCCAAACCTTTCATTTTGTTGTAGGGCAAGGACAAATGGATGAATTTCATCCATTTGACCTTTAGTTGACTAGAGAAATTGATTTTGACCAAATTTAAGAAGGACAAAAATGGTAACTTTGCTATTTTAACGTAAAATAGTTTTTTAAAAAAAAAGGGAAAACCGAAGAGAACTATTCATCATCTTCCTCCCATTCGCCTCCTCCTCCTCCATCCCATCCTACCCCGCCGAACACAAACCAAATCAACTACCCCTTTCTGTCATCCCCTCCTTCCACAACTACCACCATCCCCTTCTCTGTCAAAATATTAAAATATTTTGTATAATTCTTGCTAATTGGAAGCTCGGCTGTGCGAAGAATCCAAGGAAACATTCGAAGAACATGAAGTGTTCATTGACAAATTTGGCTACCGAATCCTCAAAAATGGAGGCTACATTTTTTTTCCCTTTTAAAACCCCTCAGTGGAGATGATTGTTCAATTTTCTTTGCAGTTGGGGACATTTTCTTTCGGGCTCATAGCTATCTTAGACACTTATTTTACAGTAATAGATATGGGTAAATGCTTACAGAGGTTTAGTTTTTTAATCTTTTTTTGTCTAAATCCCAACAAATCCATCCAAATTCCTACAAACCACCAGGGTGGTGTATGAAGAATTGGAGATGATGAATTAAAGATTTTTAGATTTTGAAGTGAAACTAAGCGTGAAATACGTGTGTAATTCAATTATTGAATATCCCAAAGAATGGAAACACAATTGGAAAATTTCACTATACATTTTTTTATTTGTTTATTTTCACTAATCATTTTATCTTTTGATGATCTTGGAAGTATAATCCTGCAAAAAGTTGTTTCATGGTGGAGAGAGTGGGTGGTGGCAACGTTTAAAGTCGTTGGAGGCTGTGGCAACGGTGGTTGATTTGGTTTGGGTTTGGCGGGGACGAGGAAGGTGAGGGGAGAAAGATGATGAGCAGTTCTCTTCTGTTTTCCTTTTTTTAAAAGATAAATAGCACAGAATATCCCTACTGTTCAATGTCATTGTGCAAAACGTCCATACTTTTCATTTTTTGACATTTTCACCTCTACCGTCTACCTTTCATTGCGCAGAAAATCATTTTCAACCATTTTTCAATAAAAGACGATTTTACCCTCATATTCAAATAAAACAAAAAAGAAAAAGATGAATAACCAAGTGCAACTATAGTCCTTAAGTTTTTAAAAAATTACAAAGAAATCATAAATTCTCCACAATCACACTTTCACAACCTATCAAGCTACCACCTATAGATCCACATAGCACCACCTTTCAGCAACTATGCCAATAGAACTCCATCACCACCAACCTCGTTTCACTCCCCCACTATCTTTTCCCACATGAATTTGAAGATTGGTGCACTTAGGACCCACTAATTTTGGTCAGACAGCTCTCTCTGTGCATCGAGTCCGTAGAGAGTTTTGGACCAGAAATTAAAACGGTTGGGGGGTAGTTGGTTCAATTAGATTCATACCCATTGTCGTTTGGGTTTGTTGATGGTTCGATTGATGCCAATTTGGGGATTTAGTGTTGTGGGATGCATGAATTGAAGGATAAAAGTTTGGCAAAATAGACATCGTCACTATTGAATGTCTAGATTAAGTAGAATGATTTGAGGCAGGTTTGAATGATGTGAGGCCATGTATAGGTTCATCGAGGTGAGGCGTAACCGTCGGTGGTGGTGCGCGACCATGGATGTATTGTTTTCGACATATTTTTTTTTACCAATAATGTGGGAGAGGATGTAAGGAGAGTGAAGCGAGGCTAGTGGTGGTGGAGTCCGACGGACGTGGTGGCCAAAAGGTGGTGCTATGTGGATCTATAGGTGGCGGCTTGGTGGGGTTGTGAAAGTGGTGGTGGTAGAGAATTTAGGACTTATCTATAATATTTTGAAAATTTTAGGACTTTGATTGCAATTATTTATTTATTTTCTTCTTTGCTTTTCTTTTTGTTTCATTTGAATAGAAGAGTAAAATCATCATTTTATTGAAAAATGGTTGAAAAGGACTTTTTACGCAATGAAAGGTGGAAGGTAGGGGTGAAAATGTCAAAAAATGAAAGATGTGGAAGTTTTGCATAAGGACATTGAAAGATAGGGACGTTCTGTGCTATTTACCTTTTTTTTAAAACTATTTTATGTTAAAATAGCAAAGTTACCATTTTTTCCTTTTAAAATTTGGTCAAAATCAATTTCTCTTGTCAACTAACGGTCAAATGGATGAAATCCATTTGTCCTTGTATTACAATAAAATGAAAGGTGGTACAAATTAAAGGTTAAGGTAAAGTTCGCTAAAAATTGAAAGATTTAGGACCGCTGCTGCAAATTTCCCTTATTATATCTATATGAAAGATGTGAACATGCAAATATACATTACATTACATTACAAGAACATCATATAAGATTATGCAAAGTATAGCAGCGTATCTTTCTCGACTTTACAATGATTGTTAATGCGTATCAACTTTCTATTCCTTCTCTATGTAAATAGAAATCACATAACAATTCAACTAGTGATGGATTAGTTGAAAATTATTGGCTTGATCCTGACAATCATTGAAGCCAGAACACATTATTTAATGTAAAAGAATAGAATTAATATTAAAACTTTAAAAGTAGGGTTTAACGGTATCCTAACATCTATAAAATTAGACAAGCATCAAATTAATTATAAGAACAAAAAATAGTTGATACAACATCACCCAAAATTATAATTGAAAAACGAATATGGAATATAGTCTTGAATCTTTTCGATAGCTTCTCAATCTCCTCTCATTTGATTCTTCTTCAATTCAAGAAACACGTGTATTAAAATATGTTTGGATGTGTTTTATAACAAGCTTCTATAAAGTTTTGAATGGATATATGGAATTATAAAACAAAACTTTCTCTTCATCTCTTTCTTTCTTACAAGAATAATGGCCGTTCTAACCTAAATAGCCTCTCCTGACTTGAATAATTTGTGTTTATGAATCCCTCTAGCATCTCTTAATTGTTGGACTAAGATACGTGTTTATAGAGTAAGATTTAAATCAAAACCTTGGTTTCAATTGGTTTTCAAAACGAGTTCGAGAAGAAAAAAAATCATCCCCTTTTTCAATTTCAGTCTTTTTCTCATGTAATTTAAGCCCTTCATGTTTTAATCTTCACAACTAAGTCCTCTTCATCATAAAATCATCAATAACAATGTAAGTCCTGAAAGTTTGTAATTCAGTCCTCAAACTTTCTAAATATCGAATATAACTCCCAAAACTTATGATTTTTATTGAATGCTCCATTAATACTTCAAATTAATCAATTGCAATCTGACTCATCTTCAAGTGATTTGAATCAACTCCAATTATATTTCAATTTCATAAATTTCACACCAATTTCATCCATGTGCATCCAAATTGAAATTTTTCTGGCAATTAAAATATTTTACACAATTTAATAGATATTCGTTCAATTAGCCATCAATAATTAAGTAAAGAAGCCCATAGGTCAATTGCTCGCTATAAATTTATTTCACACTTATTTTCTTTTGGGTACGTGACTTGGAAGTTTTAAGAGGAAAAATATTAGCCTAGCATGCTGGTATTTTTTTATTCTCTTTGTGGGTTGTTTAAAGAGTAAAAATTGACGTGTGTAATAAAAACTTATGATATTTTTCTATGATACTTGGAGATTTGGCGAGTTGAAAGTCTAAATGATTGAAACAATTTTTTATTGTGAAATTTTGACTTTCCGTAATTTTTTTCGTATATTTTATTATTTTTCTCTAAGAGTCCATTTGATTGCAAGGGTGGAAAGAAAATGATTTTCAGGGAAAATAATTGCCTAAAAAATATTTTGTAGGGAATTGTTAATTAAGTATGTTTGATTAATATAATTTTCTACCCGGAAAATTTTTAAATTTTCTATTCGTTTGGCTTTGTTTTACATGGAAATTGTCTATTAAAGTGATAATTTTTTTCACAATTGGTTATAAAACTTGTTTCCAAAAAAAAAAAAAAATTGTTTCCTAAAAAATCATTTTTTCATCAAAGTTTAGTGTTAGTTTAACTTTATTTTACATGAAAATTGTCCATTAAAGTGAATTTTTTTTTACCATTGGTATGACATTTATTTCCATTGCAAAAAAATATATATATATATTTTTTTTTGCAGCCAGCCTGGAAACCTCAATTACCCGGAAAATGCACACGTGTGGAGATAAGATGGAAAATATTTTTCGTGGAAAATTTTGCCTATCAAACAGTCAAAAAAGTGGAAAGTGAGAAATATTTTCCTAGTTCCCTGAGAAATTCCACCAATCAAATCGGTGCCTAAGTAAGGATTCTATGAAAAAAAATTAGAGGGAATTGACCTAAATTCCTAACACTTGATAGTTTATCAACTCATCAATCATTTCCTTGTAGGAAAGTAGAACTTTTTAGACTGACAATTTTAAAATAAAAATATTGTAAAAAATGTAAGACATTGAGTATATCCTACACGTATATCATAATTTTTTACTGGATGTAACATTGGATTCATACATTTTTTTTTTCATCATAAATTTTCAGCCTATTAAACTTATATGTGAATCATATATTTAGATACTAGACGAATCAATCAGTGATTATTATTCATCTACTTGCGGTTTGGTTTATGAGAGATGGTCAAAATATTTTGATTTATTATATTTTCGCAACCATAGTCATACCTTACAATTTAATTACTATTATTTGGTGATTAATATTTTTAACCTACTTATTAAATACTCTGCTTTTCCTCAAATTTAATATTTAAAATTTTAAATACAAAGTCCAACCTCTGAAGAGATGCCAAAAATTGTTCCATTGTACTGATTTTTAGTGATTCCTCGGAACCGTCCAAAAGTCGATAGTTTTTTCTCTCATGCTTTTCTTCGAGTTGATTCCAGGTTATTTTTATATTATGGTGTAGAGAATTTATATTCACTCAACTAAATAGCATGATTCCGTCAAACTTTCATCCATTGAAAAAACTTATCCTCGTAATATCTTTAGCGGGTGATATGTCATAAGCGTAGATTTCTACATGATAAATTGAATAAGATTTTAATTTATTTTTCGTTAATAATTCATAGTGCTATCAAATCCTTCCTACTAAAAATACCATAAATTATAACACAAATTCAAAAAGATTGCTGTAAAATATACATCTTTCCATTGTCGACTTAAATATAATGATTAAAAAAGCCGAATATATGTGAATTTTCACAAGCTAAAATTCTACTGTCATTGATAAATTAGAGAAATAAACACATCTGATAAAATTATGGATTATATCTTCGAGTCTACTATATATATTAAAATTTCTGACAAATAACATTAAATTCTCATTTAACAGTGCCAGTGAAATTATTTATTTTCCGACCGTCAATGCCCAACTACCTTCTGCATAGCCTTGAATGTAACATTAAATCACCTACACAAATTATTTATATAACAGCCATGAATGATCATAAGTGCGTTTTATCCACTTATTTAGGATACAAAACATGGATAATTATTGGCAAAATATATTGAAATATGGCTTAATTCTATATAAATTATGCTTTGTGGGATAACATTGATGGATATGGTGGAATTTAAAAGAAGAAGCCAAAAAAAGACTAAAATAGGAGAAAATCAAAGTTTAGGAATCAAAGTGCAAATATTTAAAAGATGACTCGGAAGAAGAAACGAAGTTGTAAAAGAGTCGAAAACTAATTCAGCGAAAACATGAAGTATTGGAAAAAGAAAAAGTGAGAAAAGAGGTCAAGAAAATAGAAAACGGAGTTCGAGGGACCAAAACGCAAAGATTGAAATTTCACTTGAACTATGGTATATCATAGTTATTCTCTTCATGCGGTCGCATGGTGGGATGCTAGGATTTTTGGAGCTGAACATGGTTGAACTATGCTATACCAAACCATGTTTTGTTTGAAGTTAAGTTACAGTTTGTTTTAGGACAAACAATTGTTCAAGCTATAGTATTGAAATGTAGCATAGTGTATTTTCAGAGTAAATATTTCGATTCCTTATTTGATTCCAACTCTTATGAAAACAAATTTTGGGATGTCTTTTAAAAACCTAGTGCCATCCAAAAGTAGTTACAACGCATTACAACACATTTTAAGAGATTTTGGAGCATAGGAGGCAAGAAACACAAATATCGATTCCAAGATTCGAATATTCAATTCAAGATTTATTTGGGTAATGTCGATTCTTCAATATTTTTTTTGCTTTCTTCTTCATAACATGTTATGGTAGTTTTCTTTGTTCTTGGAGAACGATGAACTGTATAATATTAATTTATAATCTTAAATATTAAAAACACGTTTTTGCATATTGAATGATTTATATATGATTTTCTTTTCTCCACAATTATTGTGCATAGTAGTTGTGTAAATGTGGTGAACAATATTATGCATTCGAAAGAAGTGAAATAAGTTCGACATATATAAATTGTCATAGAATCCGATAGGGATAGAATATATCGTTATACTCTATGTAAATCTATATACGTTCATAAATATTTATCCACTCTTGTATGTTCGCATCCGTCATAGAAATATAGTTGGGTCATTTATGAGAGTAGGTTTAGCATTACTCGAGAGAGATTGTTAAATAAAATAGGAACATTGATTCCTCAAAAATCAATCATGTTGTTAAAGTGTAGAACTAAGGTTAAAAATTATTATTGCATGAGAATTCAGGATCTTAGTGCGTTCATCATCTATTAAATACATCAATTTGTATTTACTATAATTTGTATTTAGTTTAGTTAATTTACTCATAATTACATATGTAACTTATTTTAGTTATAATTTTGTCCCAAACAACACATCATATTATTCTTGTCTCAGTTAAGGTTGGGATAATTAAAATTGAACTAAATCAATTTCCGTGGGACGATACTTAGACTCAAAATTCATTTTATTACTTGTTAACGAACCGTACACTTGCAGTTGTTATAATTCGAAATATATTTTTATGAACAAGTTTTTGGCGTCGTTGTCGGAGATTATATTTGAGTTTAATTTCATTTATCGTGACATTAATTTGAACTTCTACTTGTATTCTTGTATTTTTATTTATTATTTTTCCATTTTAGTTTTTTTTCCCTTTTTTTTCAGGATATAAAAAAAGATAAAAAAAAAAATAACATGATTAAAGATGGTTGTGATTGATTTCAACAAAATGTTTGTATGCGACTTCATCATAAGGCAACAATAATTGACAGCTCAAGAAATTGATGAGAGAAATATGTTTGTGGGAGATTTCATTATAGGACATCGACTATGAGATATAAAAGCGGAATGTGAACTTGATGAAACTGTCTTGTGTGACTTGTCGGTTGTATTATTTCTCTCGCAAAAATTTGACGTGGATGATATGCATGTGGGATTATTTCTTCTAGGATTATTAATGAACATAAATTAAGAGAACCAGATTCACCGAATTTCCAACAAATATAACGAGATGAGGAGACTTTCCATTAAGATGTTATTGTTTCTTTGCCAAAATTTTTGGATACAAATGTTGAACTCGAGAAAGTTTCAATTAAAGAAGAAGACCATGAAAAGATTGAAAAATTAATCATGACAGGCCAAAAAGAATTAGTAGCATTCAAAGAAGAGGAAATTAGTATGCAATCCCTCGACTTTATCGTTTGCTCAAAAATTGAATTTGCGATTAAACTATATGAGGATGTTGAGGTGTAATGTTGAGTTCGAAATGAGTGATGAGGAAAAGTAATACTATTTGGAGCAATGAAATGTTAAAATTTGGAGAAAAGTTGTAATATGGAACAATGTCAAATTGAACAAGCTAAGCAGGACCTCCAAAACTATATTCAAAGTGCCATGAAACACTTGTGTAAAAGTCGAGTTTGAGACTATAAATCAAGCGCTTAATGGAATGCATCCCATTTTTTCTATCCATTTTCCTTATTTTGATTAACTATTGCATTACAAGTAGTTTTTGGGATTGTACTAATTTAAAAATTCATGGATTTTAACATATTTTAACACATTTTAGACAGTATTTTGACTTGCATCAGTAACTTAGGCGTGTTTATTTATTGAGTTCAATTTATTTCAGCCCATCGTTAACATCCTAGCATACATTGAGTTCAAATTGATGTGATATGCATTCTTAAGGTTGCACCTAGATTTCAATCTTCTTAATGTTAGAATATTAGAATTCTTCTTGGCGTGAATACATTACAAATATTTAAACCTTATTTGCGATCATTAATATTTATTTTAAATTCTTGAAATAGTAAATTGAAGACTAGCAATAAAGAAAAGTGATGGTTGTCATGAAGTCTACCAATCTGACTAGCCTAATCCTTCAACCTTTCTACATCTACCCTCGGAGAGTTTCTGATCATTACTACATTATTTTGATTATTTTTTATCTTACGTTGAGGACAATGTTTTGAATAAGTTTGGGGGGTAGTGGCATTTTCATGACACTCTTGGTCATTCATCAATATCTTTGTATAAATTATTGTTTTTTTGTGTGATTGTTCATGAAAAAAAAAATTAGTAGTTTTTATTTATTTTCTTGTATTTTCTTATTGTTTTGTGTGCTTGTTTGGATTTGATGACCTTCTCGGTAATGATGTTGAATAATGGAATAAGTATAGTCTATAAATGGTGGAAATATTGCATGATTAGATTAATCAATACTTGTTTATGTGAAACTTAACATTTTTTATGCACGAAATTCATGTTTTACACATTAAGTTGGTGATTTGGCTTATTAGTTAGAGAAGAGTTGAACATAGTAAATTAAACACGAATAACCTCTATTGTATTCATCCATAATTAATTTATAGAGTAGTTTGGAGATGAACAACAAGTGAACATTGAAATGAGTACGGGTTCTATGCATGAAATTTTTTCATGTGTCTAAAACCAATGAGACGAAGATGATGTGAAAGTCTTAAGTTACGGTTGATTTTAGATGCTGAATGTCTACAAGAAAATAGGCATATCACTAGTCTATGTGTGTATAAAATTATCTTTTGGAGCCTGTATAACTCGAATGAATAAGTCTATAAGGGTTAAACCTGATGTCCTATAGTCATCTAACTTGAGAGTTATCAACCTAAAATTCGAATTAGAAGATGTTTGAAAAAAAGAACAAGAAAAACAATAATAATTGAGAAAAAACACAATTACATTGATTAAGCCCCGAGTCATTTGGTTGATAGAACTATACATTTGATATGGGGCAAGTAGCTTAGTTTAGTCTTAAAAATTGAGGTGGTAAAAAATTATAGGAGAATCTTGATTTGTTGAAGTGTGAACTTGTGATAGTAAGATCAATCCAAACTAAGAGAGGGTAAGAAGTAGAATTAAATAAGTGCACCTTACAATCCACCCTGAGAAAATTGAGTGAAAAGAATAAGTTTGGGGGTGTGTGTATCTCAAGAGAGAAGAAATGAAATATTTGACTACTACGGTTCAGAAGTTGAGCCAATCATGAGCTTGATATGTTTACATGAGTTTACACACCCCTACGTCGATTTATGCATATAACAGGTGGAGATTGATTTGATTTTGCACTGTTGAAATTGTTCATTATGTTTATTATTAAATCCCAATCCCAATCCCAATCCCAATCCCGATACATGGCAATGAACATGAGCCATGCCTCGACTACTGCTTTAATTAGTATTGTTATTGATATTCTTATGAAACAGAATATTAATTAAAATTCCATGCTTGAACTAAACAATTCTTAGTATAATGATGGAACTAAACCGAACCAAACTACCAGGTTCTAATTTTCGATAAAATGTATTTTTAATTTTTTTATCGACTTCTGTGCATATAGTAATCTATATGGATTAGTTTAATAGTAGATTTACCTTGGGAGATTACAAAAAAAAATATAAAATAACTAAATTAAATTTCGTTTCTTGCGCTTGAACTGAGACCCGGGGAGAACTATTTGGTGATCTTCTTTGCAACCCTCATTTCAATAACTCATGAATTGGAAAAAAAGAGATTTGTCTAAGAAAAGCTTTGATCTATGCGAGATACATATGATTACAAGTACGAGTGAATTTGGTTTGCTATTTTTAGTTTTAGAAAACAATGAAAACCTGTTTGATTTGACAATTCTAAAAATGAATTTTCGAAAATAAGGATAAATTTATAACATAAAACTCAAAACTCATTTTTGAGTTTTGAATGTTTTCAATGAAAACTCTTAAAACACCCAAAATATGGAAATCAAGCATTTAAATTAAAATTTTAAAAATAAAAATCTAACTAATAAAATTTAATTTTTTTAAAAAAATTCTAGAAAAGTAAGTTCAAAAAATAAAATTGATAAATTCTAGAATCTTGAAAAAAAAATAATTCAAATATATAAAAAAGTAAAATTATAAAAAAATTTAAAAATACAAATAGTTCATGCTTTTAATTATGATATACATAAAAATTCTTAAAAAGATATTTAAACGAACACTGATAAAAATATTTTTAGTCTACGTCATTAATTTTTATTTTTATTTACTATATTTTTAACTCAATTTATATATATTTTTTTAGTTTTAAAGCAAGAAAAAAAAAATATCATAAGATTCACCAACTTTAAAATGTATATATTATTTGATAATATATTAACATAAAATTGTTCTATTTTTGTTGAATAATCAAATTTCAAAGAATAAAATATTATATAATTATTATATACAAAGTCCAACCTCTGAAGAGATGCCAAAAATTGTTCCATTGTACTGATTTTTAGTGATTCCTCGGAACCGTCCAAAAGTCGATAGTTTTTTCTCTCATGCTTTTCTTCGAGTTGATTCCATGTTATTTTTATATTATGGTGTAGAGAATTTATATTCACTCAACTAAATAGCATGATTCCGTCAAACTTTCATCCATTGCAAAAACTTATCCTCGTAATATCTTTAGCGGGGTGATATGTCATAAGCGGAGATTTCTACATGATAAATTGAATAAGATTTTAATTTATTTTTCGTTAATAATTCATAGTGCTATCAAATCCTTCCTACTAAAAATACCATAAATTATAACACAAATTCAAAAAGATTGCTGTAAAATATACATCTTTCCATTGTCGACTTAAATATAATGATTAAAAAAGCCGAATATATGTGAATTTTCACAAGCTAAAATTCTACTGTCATTGATAAAATAGAGAAATAAACACATCTGATAAAATTATGAATTATATCTTCGAGTCTACTATATCTATTAAATTTTCTAACAAATAACATTAAATTCTCAATGAACAGTTCCAGTGAAATTCTCAATGATCATAAATGCGTTTTATCCACTTATTTAGGATACAAAACATGGATAATTATTGGCAAAATATATTGAAATATGGCTTAATTCTATATAAATTATGCTTTGTAGGATAACATTGATGGATATGGTGGAATTTAAAAGAAAGAAGCCAAAAAAAGACTAAAATAGGAGAAAATCAAAGTTTAGGAATCAAAGTGCAAATATTTAAAAGATGACTCGGAAGAAGAAACGAAGTTGTAAAAGAGTCGAAGACTAATTTAGCAAAAACATGAAGTATTGGAAGAAGAAAAAGTGAGAATAGAGGTCAAGAAAATAGAAAACGGAGTTCGAGGGACCAAAACGCAAAGATTGAAATTTCACTTGAACTATGCTATATCATAGTTATTCTCTTCATGCGGTCGCATGGTGGGATGCAGGGATTTTTGGAGCCGAACATGGTTGAACTATGCTATACCAAACCATGTTTTGTTTGAAGTTAAGTTACAGTTTGTTTGAGGACAAACAATTGTTCAAGCTATAGTATTGAAATGTAGCATAGTGTATTTTCAGAGTAAAAATTTCGGTTTCCTTATTTGATTCCAACTCTTATGAAAATAAATTTTGGGATGTCTTTTAAAAACCTAGTGCCGTCCAAAAGTAGTTACAACGCATTACGACACATTTTAAGAGATTTTGGAGCGTAGGAGGCAAGAAACACGAATATCGATTCCAAAATTTGAATATTCAATTCAAGATTTATTTGGGTAATGTCGATTCTTCAATATTTTTTTTTTGCTTTCTTCTTCTTAACATGTTAGGGTAGTTTTCTTTGTTCTTGGAGAACGATGAACTGTGTAATATTAATTTATAATCTTTAGTTTTACATACTTGACATTAAAAACACATTTTTGCATATTGAATGATTTATATATGATTTTCTTTTCTCCACAATTATTGTGCATAGTAGTTGTGTGAATGTAGTGACCAATATTATGCGTTCAAAAGAAGTGAAATAAGTTCAACATATATAAATTGTCATAGAATCCGATGAGGATAGAATATTTCGCTATACTCTATGTAAATCTTTATACGTTCATATATATTTATCCACTCTTGTATGTTAGCATCCGTCATAGAAATATAGTTGGGTCATTTATGAGAGTAGATTTAGCATTACTCGAGAGAGATTGTTAAATAAAATAAGAACATTGATTCGTCAAAATTCAATCATGTTGTTGAAGTGTAGAACTAAGGTTGAAAATTATTATTGCATAAGAATTCAATATTTTAGTGCGTTCGGCATCTATTAAATACATCAATTTGTATTTACTATAACTTGTACTTAGTTTAGTTAATTTACTCATAATTACATAAGTAACTTATTTTAGTTATAATTTTGTCACAAACAATACATCATATGATTCTTGTCTCTGTTAAGGTTGCGATAATTAAAATTGAACTAAATCAATCTCCGTGGGACGATACTTAGACTCAAAATTCATTTTATTACTTATTAATGAACAGTACACTTGCGGTTGTTATAATTCGAAATATATTTTTATGAACAAGTTTTTAGCATCATTGTCAAAAATTATATTTAAGTTTAATTTAATTTATTGTGGCACTAAATTGAACTTCTACTTGTATTCTTATATTTTTATTTATTTCTTTTTTCTATTTTAGTTTTTTTTAGGATATAAAAAAAGATTAAAAAAATAGTAGGATAAAATATGGTTGTGATTGATTTCAACAAAATGTTCATGTGCGACTTCATCATAAGGCAACAATAATTGGTAGTTCAAGAAATTGATGAGGGATATATGTTTGTGGGAGATTTCATTATAGGACATCGACTATGAGATATAAAAGCGGAATGTGAACTTGATGAAACTGTCTTGTGTGACTTGTCGGTTGTATTATTTCTCTCGCAAAAATTTGACGTGGATGATATGCATGTGGGATTATTTCTTCTAGGATTATTAATGAACATAAATTAAGAGAACCAGATTCACCGAATTTCCAACAAATATAACGAGATGAGGAGACTTTCCATGAAGATGTTATTGTTTCTTTGCCAAATTTTTGGATACAAATGTTGAACTAGAGAAAGTTTCAATTAAAGAAGAAGACCAAGAAACGATTGAAAAATTAATCATGACGGGCCAAAAAGAATTAGTAGCATTCAAATAAGAGGAAATTTGTATGCAATCCCTCAACTTTATTGTTTGCTCAAAAATTGAACTTGCGATTAAACTATATGAGGATGTTGAGGTGTATTGTTGAGTTCGAAACGAGTGATGAGAAAAGGTCATACTACTTGGAGCAATGAAATGTTAAAATTTTGAGAAAAATTGTAATATGGAACAATGTTAAATTGAACAAGCTAAGTAGCACCTCCAGAACTATATTGAAAGTGCCATGAAACACTTGTGTAAAAGTCGAGTTTGAGACTATAAATCAAGCGCTTAATGGAATGCATCCCATTTTTTCTATCCATTTTCCTTATTTTGATTAACTATTGCATTACAAGTAGTTTTAGGGATTGCACTAATTTAAAAATTCATGCATTTAAACAGATTTTAACACATTTTAGACAGTATTTTGACTTGCATCAGTAACTTAGGCATGTTTATTTATTGAGTTCATTACATTTCAGCCCATCGTTAACATCCTAGCATACATTGAGCTAACATTGATGTGATATGCACTCTTAAGGTTGCACCTAGATTTAAATTTTCTTAATGTTAGAATATTAGAATTCTTTTTGGTGTGAATACTTTACAAATATTTAAACCTTATTTGCGATCATTAATATTTATTTTAAATTCTTGAAATAGTAAATTGAAGTCTAGCAACAAAGAAAAGTGATGGTTGTCATGAAGTCTACCAACCGGACTAGCCTAATCCTTCAACCTATCTACATCTACCCTCGGAGAGTTTCTGATCCTTACTACATTATTTTGATTATTTTTTATCTTACATTGAGGACAATGTTTTGTATAAGTTTGGGGGTGGTGGCATTTTCACGACACTTTTGGTCATTCATCAATATCTTTGTATAAATTATTGTTTTTTGTGTGATTGTTCGTGGAAAAAAAAAAAAATTAGTAGTTTTTATTTATTTTCTAGTATTACTTATTGTTTTGTGTGCTTATGTGGATTTGATGACCTTGTGGGTAATGATGTTGAATAATGGAATAAGTATGGACTATAAATGGTGGAAATATTGCATGATTAGATTAATCAATACTTGTTTATGTGAAACTTAACATTTTTTATGCACGAAATTCATGTTTTACAGATTAAGTTGGTGAATTGGCTTATTAGTTAGAGAAGAGTTGAACATAGTAAATTAAACACGAGTAACCTCTATTGTATTCATCCATAATTCATTTATAGAGTAGTTTGTAGGTGAACAACAAGGGAACATTGGAATGAGTAGGGGTTCCATGCATGAAATTTTTTTATGTGTCTAAAACCAATGAGACGAAAATGATGTGAAAGTCTTAAGTTATGGTTGATTTTTGATGCTGAATGTCTAAAAGAAAAGGGGCATATCACTAGTCTATGTGTGTATAAAATCATCTTTTGGAGCCTGTATAACTCGAATGAATAAAGTCTATAAGGGTTAAACCTGGTGCCCTATAGTCATTTGACTTGAGAGTTATCGACCTAAAATTCGAATTAGAAGATGTTCGCAAAAAAGAAACAGAAAAACAATCATAATTGAGAAAAAAACACAATTACATTGATTAAGCCTCGAGACATTTGGTTGATAGAACTATACATTTGATATGGGGCAAATAGCTTAGTTTAGTCTTAAAAATTGAGGTGGTAAAAAATTATAGGAGAATCTGAATTTGTTGAAGTGTAAACTTGTGATAGTAAGATTCATCCAAACTAATAGAGGGTAAGAAGTAGAATTAAATAATAAGTGCAACTTACAATCCACCCTGAGAAAATTGAGTGAAAAGAATAAGTTTGGAGGCGTGTGTATCTCAAGAGAGAAGAAATGACATATTTGACTACTACGGGTCACGAGTTGAGCCAATCATGGGCTTGATATGTTTACATGAGTTTACACACCCCTACGTCGATTTATGCATGTAACAGGTGGAGATTGATTTGATTTTGCACTGTTGAAATTGTTCATTATGTTTATTATTAAATCCCAATCCTGATACATGGCAATGAACATGAGCCATGCCTCGACTACTGCTTTAATTAGTATTGTTATTGATATTCTTATGAAACAGAATATTAATTAAAATTCCATGCTTGAACTAAACAATTCTTAGTATAATGATGGAACTAAACCGAACCAAACTACCAGGTTCTAATTTTCGATAAAATGTATTTTTAATTTTTTTTATCGACTTCTGTGCATATAGTAATCTATATGAATTAGTTTAATAGTAGATTTACCTTGGGCGATTACAAAAAAAATAAAAAATAACTAAATCAAATTTCGTTTCTTGCGCTTGAACTGAGACCCAGGGAGAACTATTTGGTGATCTTCTTTGCAACCTCATTTCAATAACTCATGAATTGGAAAAAAAGAGATTTGTCTAAGAAAAGCTTTGATCTATGCGAGATACATATGATTACAAGTATGAGTAAATTTGATTTGCTGTTTTTAGTTTTAGAAAACAATGAAAACCTGTTTGATTTGACAATTCTAAAAATGAATTTTTGAAAATAAGGATAAATTTATAACATAAAACTCAAAACTCATTTTTGAGTTTTGAATGTATTCAATGAAAATTCTTAAAACGTCCAAAATATGGAAATCAAGCATTTAAATTAAAATTTAAAAAATAAAAATCTAACTAATAAAATTTAATTTTTTAAAAAAAATTCTAGAAAAGTAAGTTCAAAAAATAAAATTGATAAATTCTAGAATCTTGAAAAAAAATAATTCAAATATATGAAAAATAAAAATTCTAAAAAAGTAAAATCATAAAAAAATTTAAAAATAAAAATAGTTCATGCTTTTAATTATGATATACATAAAAATTCTTAAAAAGATATTTAAACGAACATTGATAAAAATATTTTTAGTCTACGTCATTAATTTTTATTTTTATTTACTATATTTTAAACTCAATTTATATATATATATATTTTTTAGTTTTATAGAAAGAAAAAAAATATCATAAGATTCACCAACTTTAAAATGTATATATTATTTGATAATATATTAACATAAAGTTATTCTATTTTTGTTGAATAATCAAATTTCAAAGAATAAAATATTATATAATTATTTTTCAAAATTTCAAACCAAATGTGTTTTCAAATTTTCTGTTTTGAGAAATAAGTTTTAAAATAATACATTAAACGCATATTTAGTAATCTTAAAATAAACACTAAAAATAAAAAATTGAAAATAAATTCAAAAATCAAAATTGAAAACTGAAACGCAAATCAAAGGGACCCTTTATGACTAACTGGTCTAATTCAATTTTAAAGACCATGACAAATACCAAAAAGATGGCCAATACATAATTACTAAATTGACTTTTAACTCACAAATATACTTTTAGAATATTTTTATAACATAACAGTTAACTATCCATTCAGTTAATTGTCTGGTCTTTAAAATTGAATAACAGTTAGGGATGGCAATTCGAACTGTGAAAACCGAAAACTGCGGTTAACCGAACCGAATGGGGCGAAAAAAATCGAACCGATGGTGCAATGGGGCGGTTATGGTTTTGATTTTAACGAACCGCTTCATTTAGGAGCGGGTATGGTATTTAGTTATGGTGAAACGAACCGAACCGAACCGATTACCCGTTAAAAAAATTTTTTAGCCAAATGGGCTTTCCATTTTAGATATCAAGTTATTACTCAAATAATGAGTTGGAGAGTAGAAGCGAAATTTTTTTCCTTCTTTTGGCTCTACCGTATTTATGGGTGAAAGAATCGTCATCTACGGTAATGATTTTCCCTTTTATAGATTGTCAGGAATTCAATGGCTAGATTGCACTAAAATTAAGTGCAGTGGGTGGTAACTGGTAACAAATTTGGCATAAATGGAGAAATTTCAAGATTTTCTAACTATACCAAAGAAAAAAGCAAAATTGAGTTATTCCTAATAAATTCAAAAGTAATTTTATAAATTCTCTTTTCATCTTATTGTGAAAAATTAAGGAAAATCGAGTCTTCTAACATAAACATGATTTGAATAATTGATTATTGTAAACATTTTATTTTTGCTTATAATTTAAAATAAGATGTCGCTATATATTAATTATTGCAACTTTGACATTATAAATACTTTTTTCAGTATTTGGATCTTTCTTGCATTTTGTTTGCACGAATAGTTTTAGTTCATGAGTCAAGGGTAAGTATATTACTATTTTCATTTTTACTGTATTGAATGTGTGTAGTTCACTTGACCATGTGTAGTACGTATCTAAAATGAAAAAAAGAAAATGAGAAACAAAAATTGGCTCTATATATAATTTTATATCTAGTACTATTAACTTTCATTGACTTTTTTTCGTAAATTATTTTTTTTCAAGTTGACGATTGGACCTATAAAAAATAATTTATTTTCGTGGTTATTAACCGAACCAAGATATAAACCGAACCGACTTTCGTGGTTATGGTATAACCAAAAAATTGGTGGTCCGGTTATGGTTTTGGCCGAACCGACCTCGAACCGAACCGTTGCCATCCCTAATAACAATCAACATTTTATTTTTTTTGGGCCCAACACCCAATTAAAATCTATCAAGTGAAATTTCGTACATTTTTCAGTAAGACTCATATGTACACATAGCATTTCTCATAACATAATATAACACTAACTAATTGGATGAAAATATATTGTAATTCTAGAATTAAGGAAATCCATGATTTATACATAACTACTGACATGACTTAACTAACAAAATCCAGTTTTCGAAGTTAGTAATTGAGAAACGCGAGATTCGAACCACTACACCTAAAGGGGGTGATTAGGTGTAAATGCGAAATTAATACTTAATTATCATGCAACAAGTCACAAGTTAATTATATCTAGATAATTAGTCAACCAATTCAAATTTATCCTACGTTGAACTACCGCAGTAATGTTAAACGGAGAAACCCAACGTGAAAAAAACTCAGGGCACTTTGCTGGTCAAAGATGCACTATAAACTGTCAATAAAACTTACAGACCACCAGCAAAGTTGCCAACACAAGCTTTCTGATCTCCTGTCTGAAGTATGAAGCAGCCCTCCTAAAATGTGTACACCAACACCAATCCTAGCTCTTCTTTGTAAAACAAACCTCCTGGAATGAGCACACGAACTCCAATCCTGGCATCTTCGCTCGAGCGATAGTGTGGCGAAAGTCGAGTGAGGTAGTTTCTGCATCAGTCGTTCAAGCAACACTCCGGCGAGCAGCTAGCGAAAATCCGACGTGAATTCTTCTTGTTCCAAACATATAACCCCAAACCCTAAACTAACATACCAACTATGAAACTTTACAATTTAGTCTCTAAACTTTTATAAATGTTCAAGTTGGTCAATTTATTCACAGAATCGCCAATACAAAAAATAAACCTAACAAACTCTTCCTTTGACATTTTGTGACAAAACACAATACAAAACAAACACAACCTATCCAAACTACCCAAGTCCAACAAAACCAACTGAATGCAGCTTCCACTTTATTAATCCTGTATCCTGAAATCAAAAACTCACATACCGGTGTAAAAGCACGTGATACATGAAATAAGCAATAAAGTACTTATAAGCATAGTCAGTGAAATAAACGAACTAGTTTGAGATGCAGTATTAATGTTAACCAAGACACCATAACCACATTAATACCACAAAACATCAAGAAAAACCCAAATAGTCATGCATGAAATGCAACACAATTGCAATGCGCATGCTCCCCCTCAGTGCATGATATGCAATGCAAATGTAATGTCACTACTGTAAACTCTAAGTGTTAAAGCAGTAGAAAATGTATCTATGTCTCTCCCAACTACCCGGCAAGACATATGCAAAAGATCAAATCAAATGTAAAGTATAAAATGTCTATACAGTATCTATGCCTCACCCCAACGACCCCTCCAGACATATGATAAGTATCAATATGTGACAAACTGCTCTAAATATGAAATGTGTATATATCTCCCCTTACTATAAAATTTTCCCCATTTTTGTCACAAATGCCGAAGAAATAACACATCACATGGGGAAGAAAATTCCAATAACTCGAGAAAGGCTATAAAAAGATTATACTACATCAAGAATCAGCCTAACTGCTAGCAACACATAAACCAATATCAACAATAAGTCTATCCCTATCTACGAGGCAGGAGCATCATCTCCATCAGAAGCATCAGTCTCATCACTCTCGTACTCCCAATGCTCTCGCATCCAATGCAACCGTCGCTGAACATCTATAACCTCGCCACGCAGCGCAGTAACATCTGCCCTAGTCTGAGTCACCTCTGCAATCAGCCGAGCCTGCAGGCTGATCATAGTAGACATCCGGGCCATCAAGGCAGCCATGGGATCAACAACCGAAGAGGCAAGAGGGACAGAAGAAGACGTAGAAGGAGGAACGTCAGAAGTGGATAGAGCCACAGAGGGTGGAATGGAGGATGGATTAGCAGAAAGAAGTTCATCAATGGGATCTGCTGGTACTACTGGATCAGTAGGCTTAACAAGAGCCGAAGAAGAACAAGAAAAAGCAAGTGATCGACTCTGTGAAATGGTAGCGAGGCCAATCGATCGACCTAACCGACAAGAAGCACCCTCAGGAAAGACAACGACAAGGGCAGTGACTAAACGATGAATAAGACAAGCATATGAAGACCTATCCTACAACCAGGAACTCACAAGAAAGTATAAAGGTCAATTGAGTCACCGTGAATTAGAGCATAAATGAACATAGCCCTACCGGATGGTAAGGAAGAAGTGTGTGCGATTGGCCACAAGTTCGTGCACACAATGCGCAACAAAACCTGGTGCTCGGTTAGAAGCAATCCGGTGTGAACCAAAATCGAACCCCCTACTAGTGGGGTATCAAAACGAGTAGAGTAAACTACAGAGTCAGAAGGGCTAGTCTCAGCCAAAAGATAAGGAAAAATCAAGTGAAGAACCCGAGGAATATGAAGAGACTCGACCAAAACATCAGGAGAGAGCCTAAGAGTAGTACCTCTAAGATAGACTCGGAAAGAATTATTGCAAACTTCGTGGATGTTCGCGAAGAACTCCTGAACCAAAAGACTAGGAGGGAGAACCAACCCAGTCAACAAAGAATCCCAACCCCTAGAAACAAAAATGACAGCAATATCGAGCGATAAGTCGCCTAAGATAACCTCACGCTCTACAAGGACAGGACGATGAGAGAACTGAGAAAAAAAAGATCTCATAAGCGGTAGAAGAAATGAACCGCGTCTGACTATACGAAGTAGATCTATTGGGCTGCTAAGTGGTGGTCTTGGCTCTCTTTGGCGGCATCTGGAACATGATTGCAAAAAAAAAATGTCAAGAGATAATACGAAAGAATGTAGACCAAAAGAGCAGCCACGCAGTCAAATGCATGAAAATGCGTGAAATTATGTAACGTGAAGTAACATGCAAAATGATGCAAGAATACAACAATGCACGTAAATCGATGTAAATATCTGTCAAGCACTCAAAACAATACAAAATAAGCGTCAAAGCATGCAAACCAATGCAAGTAAGCATCAAAGTACGCAAAACGATGCAAATATGTGTCAAGCACGAAAAATGATGAAAATGTGTCAAATAAGACAGTGCAAGAACATAGTGCAGTGACTGGAGGACGTAGATGCAGTGACAGAGGAACGAAGGTGCAATGTGAGTGTCATGGCTCCTAAATCAAAACTCAATGCAAAACAACTCCAAATTGACATGTGAGTGTTCATGGGATGCAATAAGACTTGTGTGTGCAAAATGATAATCAAAAACACACGAACAAATCAAACAAACATTTCGTCGAACACATCGTGGGCAATGTAAATTCATGACTATCCAAGTACAATCGGCACCACCCACGATCAACCCAGCATTCAAGCACCTCAAACACGTAATCCAACATCTAAACCTATCCCATTCTCCATTAGAATCGACAAAAGAAAGAAAAAAATTCATGAACTATAAACCACATTCAAGAACAAAGCTATAATCATCAAAAGCATGCAACTATCGAATCACATTGATGCAAATTCAAGTTAACATCATAGACAAACTCAAGCTTTAAGAATGTATGTGAAAAATTAGGGAAAACATCAATGAAAATCAAGAAATCCCCAAAAATGCCAAAACTGGGGTTTTAAGGACTTACCTTTGAATTGATGTTATTGAACTTCAAACAAGATGCTCAAGTCTTGAAGTGTCACAAAATTCACAAATTTGATGAAAAAGATCGAAGTTTCGGAGAAAATAGGGCAAAATTGAATAAAAATGAGGTTGCAATCGCGCCTTATACGCGACCTTCGCTCGAGCGAGGGTCGAGCGAATATCGAGCGAGCCCAATCTGAATGGCTCCCTCGATGGGACATTCGAACAAAAGCTCAAATGTTAGAAATAGCACCAGAAATTTGAAAAATCCAATTTTAAACGCTGTTTTCATAAATTAACAAATATATCACTTTTTCCAAAACTTTTAGCTTTAGCACCACTTGATTTTTTTTAAATAAACACATGGCACTCACTTGAACATGTTGGTCAACTAGAAAATGCAGTTGAACATAAATATGCAAAAATTTAAGAATATAAGTGCTGCCCTACACACATGGATTAAGTTTAACGGGAATAAGTTGTATATGTGACTCACTTGTGTAATGTGTCACTAATTCCAAGTAAATCAGACTCCAAACCTTAATTTTGTGAGAAGGGATACGCTAAAAATCACTGTTAATAGGTCTATTCCATACTTATGAAAGACAAACTTTTAAGCACGTTAGGACCTATAAAAAAAGCTCGTCTGAGATGATTCAAAATCAACTTTTCCTCCCCCTAAATATAAACGTGTTTTTGTACCAATATTTTATTCGGCTCATCCTATTTTTTTTTTTCATCTCAAGTGTCAGTTCAAATTCATTGAGCAACTAAGATGACCCTTGTAGCGAGCTTTGGGCCGGTTGACCCAAGTCAGTTGACCATAGGCACCAGATATAGAGATACCCCGTAGGCTTAATTACTCGAGTCAAATAGCCTCGAAAAAGAACATTAAGGTAATGAGCATATATCATGTTTCATCAGTAGGGGTATATACATGAGCTTAGGTCTAACACAATTAATCAATTCACGTTCAGAGTCACCCTGTCAACAAGTGACAGCCAGCCCAAGTCTCACACATACAGCCAAGATCTATTTACATGGTCATAGTGTGTGCAGTGCAAAGAATACATGATTGGACATATACTAAATACTCCAGAGAAAACAGCAATCATCCAAAGGAATGTGGACTATTCATCAGATAAATGCATATTCATACTCAACATGCATTGTCAAGTTTCACACACATGATGCAGTAGTCCACAAAACAAACGAAGCAAAGAAAATATATATTTTTAAATATTTTTGGAGTTTTCTATTTTGAATGAAATACTCACATAAACAAAAACAAAAGAAAATGTAGACAACAAATAATTAAAAAAAAGAAAATAAAACAAAACACAAAACAATTAAACGTATGTAAAGTGTCTGATGAATGTAAGGTGCACCAGTGTAATTGACAATGCATGCAGATGCCCGCACATGGGATCAGTGTGGTGCATAAGCACCAACAGCTGCCATACGGTCGATATCAACTTTCTTGACTCATGCCTTCCTAGCCATGGAAGTAGCCCTAGTCAATTGAGAGATCATCTCAGTCAGCTGAAGAACTTGACTGGAAAGATAATTGACTTGACTGAGAATATCTTGATTTCTCTCCCTGGGCACACGCATATGATACCTTGACCTAATGTAACCCAAGAAACCACAGCGATGGCAAGTGGGTACAAATCTAGGCTCAGACACATACAATTGTTGAAAACGAACTTGAGGTGCAGTGTTCTTATGAGACCTAGGTCTTCTCTATCTTATGACACGCTAAGCTCTAAGATCAGAATTTCTAGCAATGTGTGGCTGAGTAGAAGTAAGAACAAAAGAAGTCTTAGAGGTACTAGTACAATTGGAATTGTTCTTAACATAACCTAGACCTCGTCTATCACCTACAGGCTTGTTCATGCCTAAAAGACTATCAAACTTCTTAGTCCCACTGAAGAAAGCCTCAAGTTAAGAGTTGGATTTTTCTAGATCACTCGTGAGCGTCTTAACCATCCCTTCTAACCTCTTATTGATATATTTCAACTCATTCAGGGAACTGGTTGATTCTTTAAGCTCACCGGCAAGTCTCTATTTCTCACGCTCTAATGAATCAAGCTTCTTAAGTGGGGCATGGTTGAGTTTCTTAATCTTATGACTCTCCTCGTATAACTCCTGGTATACAACCTGAAGATTATCCTCATCATCTGAGGCCTTATTACCAATCTCAACCTCAGTCTTTTCACTAGCCTTATCAGATTCACCATCTACTCGAGACACAAAGGCCATGTACTTCCCTACTTTCTCGCACTCAGACTGCACACTCGGTTCACTCTCACTAGAGTCATCATCAGACAGTGCAACAATAAAGGCTCTACCTCCATCCTTTGTCGAGCTCCTCTTAAAATTAGGACATTATTCCTATAGTGCCCAAATCCCTGGCACTAATGACATCTAACCAACTGAAGCTCACCATTAGACCCTTACCACCTCTCTTATCACGCTTTTCTTTATGAAATCTCCTAGGGAGACTCCTCTGTCTAGGTTGTAGTTTAGGTCTATCTCTTAAAGTCTTCTTAAACTTCTTCACAAAGTAGGCTATCTCTTCACCTTTAAGGGTTCTACATCACTAGACTCAGAATTTTCTTCCCTAAGGGTGTTCAAAGCAATGGACTTCCATTTCTTGGGCTGTGATATGATCAATTCATAGGTTTGGAGTGATCCAAAGAGTTCTTCCATTTTAAGGGCGTCAAGATCCTTACTTTCTTCAATTACCGTTACCTTAGGTCTAAACCTCTCAGGTAGGGATCTAAGAACCTTATGAACGATTTTTGACTCGGTGATCCGTTCGCCTAAATTGAAACTAGAGTTCACAATGTCGTTCATTTTAGCATAGAACTCATCAAACCTCTCATCATCTTTCATTCTAAGTTCTTCAAACCTAGAAGTCAACATTTGTAGTTTGGAGATTTTCACAGTCTTAGTACCCTCATGGGTAGTCTCCAAAATATCCCAAACCTCCTTAGCAGTCTCATACATAGACTGATGTGATCCGGACAAGGTTTCAAATTGGCGGAGATTCAGAGTTCGTTGAGAAGAATCAAAGGGCTCAATCGAGATTAATTGAGGTCAATAATATGGCACAAAAGCATGATTCGAGAGATAGAGTACAAAAGGGGGAAGACAACCAGCTTAATGATGGATTTCATGTTGAACGTGGAGGGAAAAAAAATTGGACCAAACCGGGTTAATAGGTGCAACTTGGGAGCCAAAGGTAACCACTATGCAACCGTATAGTAGCCCAAGCCATGCGGTCGCATGGTGGCCATCCAAGAGCAAAGGGAGGCACAACATATGGTCTATGCGACCGCATGCCAATGCCTTATGCGGTCGCATAGACCACTTTTCTGGCGAGAATTCTATTATTTTGTTAGTTTCCTAGTTTAACCTAAACACTATCTTTTTGGTATCTTTTATGATCTATCACGAGATCATCTCGTAAAATTAGGTTTTTTCATACTTTAGTATAAATAGGATTTCATATTTCATTGTAACAAGAATTTTGCCATTATTTTGAGATTGAATACAAATTTGTGAGTTTATTCCTCCGTGTTCTTGGTGTTTAAAGTTCTAACCTTGAACTTATCAAAAGGAGTCGCGGTCCTTTTGTGGCATTCTCACTTCACGATTTTTGTTCCGGGTAATCAATGAGTCAGATCTCTAACACATGATCTTGGTACGGGTCGAACAACAGGTGGGGTTGCTATTCCGAGACGTGATTTCTAGCTTTCTTGGGTTGGTTTCAACTTGTTCGTAGGTTCTCAAGATATATTCTTGGCTGGGTTCGCATCAAGTGGTATCAGAACTTGGCTCTAGATTTCAGGTTATCTATCTGTACTTCCCAACAATTTATTTTATTATTTGAGTAAAAAAAAAGTCAGTTTTATTGTTCTTGTTTAAGTAAAAAAAAAATATCAGACTTGTTATTTTTGTTTTGGGTCCTTGTTTTCGTTGTTAATTTTGCCTTTAGATTATATTTAGTTGTTTGTTGAATTAGTGGAAAAAAATGTTACTGTTTATCGTTACTATTCACGTGAACGTTTGAAAAAAAAAAGAGACAAAAAAAAGTCTCTACACATTGTGAACGTCTAGAGGCAAAACAAAACAAAAAGGATATAAATTTTCGAGTCAATTGTTCATTTTCTTGCATTAGAGTCCATTACCTCAGTCCATGCCAAAATTTTGTTGATTATTCGAAACTTGTGCTTGTGGTGGTGATTGCTGCTGGAATTGTGATCCATTTGATTGAGATCGGTCACTCTTCGAGTCATTGAGGAAGGAGGAGGAGCGGTAAAAGGCAGAGTGGTGAGCTCATTATCGAGTAAAAGCCAATCTTGAGTGATACACGAGTGCAAACACGTGAGGTAAATTTAATTTTCTTTCTGTTATTTCTTTCTTTTAATTTTTGTCATTTATTTATTGCAAAAAAATGTTAGGAGATATGAATAAAGGAGAAGAAGATGTAGTGCCTAAAGGGTTTATTGTGGAGTTTCGGGATAGTTTACAGGATATTCATCATAGGTTTGACCAACTAGGTTTGGTGGTTGAACATAATTGTGGTGATGTAGGTAGGTCTGAAACTTTGATTGGGAGTCGGTAGCGAGGGACGCCCCAAAGGGTTCCTCGTGAGGATAGAGGAGATAGGAGTGAACAAAGGAGTAGACCTCTTGTTGGAGTTGGCGTAGATATGAGGAATGTATGTAAAGGGGAGCTTAAGGAGCATCGTAATGTATGTGATAGAGTCAGGAAACATGTAGTGGAGAAAGCTTGTGTGTTGTTGTGTGATTTCCATAAACCTATCAACGTGGATGATGTTGAGCAGCTACGGGAAATGATATTTCAAACTAGATGTCATGTTGGTAGCAAGGTACGCAGTTTGACTATTGATGGAAGTAATAGTGTAAATATTGTTAGTGATAGGCTTGTCGAGAAACTTGGGTTGACTATAGTAAAACATCCAAAACCTTATAACTACGTTGGTTAGATGAATGTACAGAGGTTAGGGTATGTGAGCAAGTGTTGATAAGTTTCTCGATTGGGAGGTACCACAAAGAGGTGTTGTGCGATGTCGTTCCTATGTATGTTGGGCATATACTATTGGGTAGGCCATGGCAACATGCTAGGAAGGTGAAACATGATGAATGCAAAAATAGGTATAGCTTTACTAAGGATGGGAAGCATATTATTCTTGCATCGTTGACACCACAATAGGCTTATGAAGATCGACTCAAATTACAAAGAGAGCGAGAGAAAAAAAATAAAGAGTGAAAAAAGGAGAGCTAGAGAGAAGAAGATAAGGTGGCTGAGAGTGAACAAAAAAGAGCCACAAGAGAGAAAAGAAAAAGAGAGTAAAAATGAGAGTGGAGAGGTGGCAAAAAATGAAAATGATCCACGAGAGGTAAAAGAAAGTGAGTCTTCAGAGAGAAGAAAAATCAGAAGTGAGCTTACATGAAAAGGAAAATGAGTGTGAGAGGGCTTTGGTGAGAATTAACAACCCCTACCCCAATTTCGATTATTCTCTTTTGCAGGAATTCAAGGAATTACTCCATGTAGGAATAATTCGTGGTGAGCCATACATTGAGAACCCAACTGGAGCAATGCAAATGGAGGCTTTGAAGAGTAAGGATGAAGATGTGCTGAGTGGGGTTATGGTAATATATCAAAACTTTACACCTAGGATAGAGAATGGACTGGCATGTAGGAGTAGTTTTCCATATAGTACAATTACTTTTGCAAATGCTGGTGCATCCAATCATTTTTTGAGTATAATAAGTCCACTGCCCAATACATTCATGGGAAATGCCTTGCTTGTTCATGATATACACTTACTACATCTTTAGATTCTAGCTTGTCACACAGAGTTAATCATATTTGCTAGGCACATAGATTGCATTATTGGGAATTGTAGGCAAGTGTGTTTGAGCTTATATCATGATTTTCGTACCTGTCTTAGATTGGATTTATGGAATCTTTTAGGATTAGGTGCAATGTCTACTAATTCAATTCCATGCATCAATTTAACGAAGGGTTTTAATCTACTAACGTCATTCAATTTAATATCTTCATCCGTTGGTGTTAGTATTGGGTTTTGTGAGAAATAGAAGACCCTTCATGACACATATCAATGTAGCCGGAGGGATTCGTCAAGACGTGTTTTGTTTGATCCAGGCATTGTGGCATTGGTGAACGTCATACAAGGCGAAAACGAGTTCAAAAGCAGTCCAAACGTCCTCCTAGGGGAGATGGACCATTCCACATCATTGTATTGATCAAGAATACAAGCTACCGTTTACTCCTAATGGGTAAGTCTATAACAGTTAATCTTTTCGAGGTTGCTAATGTTGCTTCGTTTGGTGCAGGTTCGGATTTGAGGTCGTATCCTTTCGAAGAGAGAGAGGATGATGTGATCCGGACAAGGCTTCAAATTGGCGGAGATTCGAAGTTTTTATCGAGAAGAATCAAAGGGCTCAATCGAGATTAATTGAGGTCAATAATATAGCACAAAAGTAAGATTCGAGAGATGGAGTCCAAAAGGGGAAAGACAACGAGCTTAATGATGGATTTCATGTTGAACGTGGAGGGAGAAAACAGTTGGAGTAAACCGGGTCAACAGGTGCAACTTGAGAGCCAAAGGCAACCACTATGCAACCACATAGTGGCCCAAGCCATGCGGTCGCAAGGTGGCCATCTAAGAGCAAACGCAGGCACAACATGTAGTCTATGCGACCACATGCCAATGCCTTATGCGGTCGCATAGACCACTTTTCTGGTGAGAATTCTATTATTTTGTTAGTTTCCTAGTTTAACCTAAACACTATCTTTTTGGTATCTTTTATGATCTATCACGAGATTATCTTGTAAAATTAGGTTTTTTTTATACTTTAGCATAAATAGGATTTCATATTTCATTGTAACAAGACTTTTGACATTATTTTGAGATTGAATACAAATGTGGGAGTTTATTCCTCCATGTTCTTGGTGGTTTAAAGTTACAACCTTGAACTTATCAAAAGGAGTCACAGTCCTTTTGTGGCGTTCCCACTTCACAGTTCTTGTTATGGGTAATCAACGAGTCAGATCTCTAACGCGTAATCTTGGTTCTTGGTACGGGTCGAACAACGGGTGGGGTTGCTATTTCGAGACGTGATTTCTAGCTTTTTTGGGTTGGTTTCAACTTGTTCGTGGGGTTCCCAAGATATATTCTTGGTTGGGTTCGCATCACGTGGTATTAGAGCTTGGCTCTAGATTTCAGGACATCCATCTTTACTTCCCAACAATTTATTTTATTAATTGAGTCAAAAAAAAAAAAAAGAGTTAGTTTTATTGTTCTTGTTTGAATAAAAAAAAAAAAGAAGAAGAAAAAAAGATCAGATTTGTTATTTTTGTTTTGAGTCCTTGTTTTCATTGCTAATTTTGGCTTTAGATTACATTTAGTTGTTTGTTGAATTAGTGGAAAAAAAAAAAACGTACTATTCATCGTCACTGTTCACGTTACTATTCATGTGAACATTTGAAAAAAAAAATAGAAAAAAAAAGTCTCTATACATTGTGAACGTCTAGAGGCATAGCAAAAAAAAACGATATAAATTTTCGAGTCAATTGTTCTTTTTCTTGCATTAGAATCCATTACCTCAGTCCGTACCAAAATTCTATTGATTATTCGAAACTTGTGCTTGTGGTGGTGATTGCTGCAGGAATTGTGATCCATTTGATTGAAATCGGTAGCGATTGAGGAATGAGGACGAGCGGTAAAAGGCAGAGTGGTGAGCTCATTATCGGGCAAAAACAAATCTTGAGCGATACATGAGAGCAAAAAGGTAAGGTAAATTTATTTATTTTTTTTCTGTTATTTTTCTTTTAATTTTTGTCATTTATTAAATATACGCACTTTCCAATAGGCATAATTATTGCCATCAAATATGGTGGTACAGACAACGAACTACTCATCTAGACAATCAAAATAAGGGTCAGGACACGAGATTAGGCTCTGATACCAATTGAGAAACGCGAGATTCGACCCTACTATACCTAGAGGGGGGTGATTAGGTGTAAATGTAGAATTAATACTTATTTATCATACAACAAGTCACACATTAATTATGTCTAGGTGATTAGTCAGCCAACTCAAATTTATCCTATGTTGAACTACCGCAGTAATGTCAATGCAGTAAATATAGTAATAAACAACACCAGAATTGTTCACGGAGAAACCCAATGTAGGAAAAACTCCTAGCACTTTGCCAGCCAAAGATCAACTATAAACTATCAATAAAACTTACAGACTACCAACAAAGTTGACAACACAAGCTTTCTGGTCTCCTGTATAAAGTATGAAGCAGCCTTCCTGGAATGTGCACATCAACACCAATCCTAACCCTTCTTTGTAAAGCAGTCCTCTTGGAATGAGTACACGAACTCCAATCCAGACTCTTTATGAAATTTATCTCATGTAGATCTTCCCCAAAAACTCCTCATTCTTCAAACTCTTCCATGATATTTAATGCAGCACAGTTGACTACACAATCTTGCAACAGCCCTAGCGAAGAGACCAATTCAGTGTTTGATTTGATAGCGTTGATGTTTTCAATGAAAGAGGCACATTAACAATGGAATGATTGAACTTTGATTCTAGTTAAGCATGTATTCTCCTTGAATATTATGATGTTCAATCACCTCACAGAAAAAACGCGCCTTCAATATATAGGTTGGACAAAACAGGTTGCATGGACCAAGTAAAAAACTTGAAAATAGAAAATTAGGTTTCCCAATATAATATGTCGCTCGAGGGAAGTGGCATCTTCGCTCGAGCGAAGGGTCTGTCGCTCAAGTGACAGTAGGGCGAAAGTCGAGCGAGGTAGTTTCTACATCAGTCGCTCGGGCAACACTCCGACGAGCAGCTAGCGAAAATCTGGTGTGAATTCTTCTTATTCCAAACATATAACCCCAAACCCTAAGCTAACCTACTAACTATGAAACTTTATAATTTAGTCCCTAAACTTTTATAAATATTCAAGTTGGTCAATTTGTTCACAGAATCGCCAATATAAAAAATAAACCTAACAGTAATTAATAAATATGCCAAACTCTGTTATGTATTGTTTTAATTTGTTGATAATCAACTCAATATAAATAGAGAAATGCAACAAAATTTTCAAGATCATATATATTTTTTTTAATCTCACAGGTGAAAGGAATTCATAATGGAAAAACTTTTAAAATAATTTTTCTTAGTGATATTCCTTGTATTTTTAACATCAGGTATTGGTTTATTTACTATATCTCATTTAAATGAATTATTATTTAGTTTAAAATTATTAAAGAAATTAAAATGCTTCTATTTATTTTTTGTATGCAGATTGTTCGCCTTACATGGACGTTTGCAAAGTTCAATTTGGCTATACTTGCACCGCCGAACACTATATCATTATCATGCGACGGAATTTGCAAAGATCTTATAATTTTTCGAGCATTATATATAAATAGCTATAATAAGCCGAAGAAATTAACAAGTTACCTCGACATCGTTGGTCATCAAGACAATGAGTTGAGATATTGAGTAAACATCAATCTTATAAATTGTTTCTTTATAGTGAAAATTTAATTTCTAATGCAATTTGATATGCTAACGAATATCGTAACTCTAGATTGCTGTGAATAGCCGGCGCAATGAAAGTAGGCAAAGCATGCAAAGCTAGCTCACGGAATTGCTCTAATATAATCAATTTAAATTAAAAACCATGCAATGCTAGCTGGTTCTAGTTTATTTTTAAAGTTAAGGTGTTAATAGTTGAGGAGAATGGAACGAACGTGAGGAGCACAATCACAATATGGATAATTACGAATAATTATGGCAAATAAGATTTAGTCAAACGGTGTGATCAGTGGTGGATCTAGAATTTCGAGTGAGCATGGACGGTCGTTGATCGTTGATCATTAATGGCGACAATGAAAACCAATATCGTAAATTGAAATTACTTATATCATAGTTTCGAACTGCGGGCCGTCCAAGCCGACGGGCTCATTTCTCATTCTTATGGCAAAAGGTGTCAAAACCGAGGGTGTGGTCCCCAAGTGTTGACACTCACTATCTAGAATTTCAAAAAAAAAATCCCATTTTGGATATGTTAAGCTACATTTGACCCCTAACTTGATCCTACAAAGTGATATTGTCGTAATTATGAGTACTCGAATTATTCGGGAGCTAACCTAGTTACAACTAATCGAGATAAATATCATTAAGCAAGACTATAGTGCAAACATTTTGATATGTTACTGCTTGTGATATCCTTCCATACCGAATGTTCACCTAAATTAGGGCTAATCACTCGTTGAGCATACACCGAGTGATTATCATTCCAGTCCACTAGAAACCAGTAATAATCAATACAAGTTTCACAATACATATATCCACAAAAGATTATGCCCTCAGACCCAAAAGTTTTTTCTCAAGAAACCATCAACCAATTACACAAATTAACTAAATATTACTGCTCAAAACAAAGAATAGATACACCACAACCACACCTTAATCAACTCTAGATCTCACCAAAAATATCTAGAATCAAAGATTATAAGGCGAAAACCAAAGGGTTTCAAAGAAAATACACAGAGAGCAAAATAGAGAAAACCATAAGAATAATCTCGAAGACCCGACACAAAATTAAAAGTCAAGCCAATAATAAACAATCAGAAGCATCCAACGACCACAGTATTCCACATGTCATCATCTCAGTTTTCAAAATAAATAACCAAAGTCGCACTTCAGTTAAAACGTGAGAATGCACAAAGGAAATGGGCTGCCGGGTTGCATTCAGAATGGGTTGGACTCAACATTAGTTTAGGCTGCATCATAGGGCTATTAATTGAATTTCTAGTTTGGGCTACATCATTGGGCCCATAATTCTTAAGCAACCAATATTTAACAATCTCCACCTTACTTGACATTTTGGGTTTCATAGCAGATTGGAGGTTAACTCCTCCTTCAGTTTCATTTGCTCTATGTACCTACAAAAAACATTAGTTAGAAATAACATTTAGGAGATTCAAACAATCCCTAAATTATACAAAGGACTTTTTTTTTATTCTCATATATGCTGGATTACATTTTGTTGAAACCGTTTCAATTTTCATGATCTCGTTTTCTAAGATATCTATTATAAAATGAAATTTAACATCTATATGTTTAGTTCTATTATGAAAAACAGGATTTCTACTAAGATGTATAGTAGATTGACTGTCAGAAAATATAACGGTATTATTACCAGAAAATCAATTTCATCCAGCAAGTTTTTCAGCCAAATACCTTACTTTATAACATCAGTGGCTGCAATATATTCAGTCTCTGACAAGGCTACAATCTTTTGCAACTGTGATTTTCAGTTTATACAGGTATCATTTAAAGTAAAAACATGTGTAGAAGTTGATTTTCTATTATCATAGTAACCAACAAAGTCTGAATCAACAAAGGCTTTCAATCTAATTCCAGTTTTACTCTTATTGAACTTAAGTTGTAAGTTAGAAGTTCCTTTTAAGTATCTTAACAACCATTTCATGGCTTCCCAATGATATTCACCAGGATTACTTATATATCTACTTAAAACACTTATAGCAAAGGCAAGATCAGGTCTGGTACAGACCATTATATACATAACAGAGCCAACAACATTTGCATAAGGGACCTTTTTCCATCCTATTCTTCTCTATTTCAGTTTTAGGACATTGTTCTACTAAAAATTTAAAGTGACCACCAAGGGGTAAAGTGACATCTTTAGAATTTTCCGTAGAAAATCTACGTAGTATTTTTGAAATATAAGACTGTTGAGTAAGAAACAGATTATGATCAATTCTATTCCTTCTAATTTTCATTCCTATAATCCCTTAGCTTCTCCTAAGTCTTTCGTTTTAAATTCGTGTTTTAATATTTGCTTAATGATGTTAATTTTAGTCATATCACACCCAGCAAGTAACATATCATCAACACATAGCAAAATATAATAAGAATCAGGACCTCCATTACCCTTATAGTGAAAAACGTGGATCATATTCACTTCTATTGAAATCCAATCATTTTATAAAAGAATCAAACCTGATATACCATTGCTTGGGGCCTTGTTTCAAACCATAAAGTGATTTTTGTAAAAGACACACATATTTTTCTTTTTCTTTTTTTTAAAAACCTTTTGTTTGAGTCATATAAATTTTCTCATCCAGATTTCAATGTAAGAAGACAGTTTTAACATCTAACTGTTCTAATTCAAAATCAAATTATGAATCAATAGAAAATAAAACTCTTATAGAGGTGTATTGAGTACATGAGAGAAAATTTCATTGTAGTCAATTCCCTCTTTTTGGTTAAAGCACTCAGCAACTAATGTGGCCTTAAACCTTAAACTTTCGCCTTTTGAATCACCTTTTTTTATCTTATAGATTCATTTGCAATCAATAACCCTTTTTCCTTTGGGTTTATTTATTAAGACCCATGCTTATTTTTAATTAATGAAAGCATTTCATCTTTCATTGCAGACAAGCCAAAAACTTTCGCGTTTTCCCTAAATGGCCTCTTCATATAAGTTAGCCTCATTATCCAAAAATTCTGAACATTCAGAGCTATAACAAAATCAGAATCATTATATCTCGATGGTCATCTTATTTATCTTCTCACTCTATGCCTTGCAAGATGATAATCTCCTAGAGGATTGTCAGGTTGATCAAGTACAGGTTCATTAACAGGTTCTAACTCAATTTCAATTTCAGGTTCATTATTTAGTTCCTGACCAAGCTCCACCTCAAACTGATCATCATTTCCAGACTTTAAATCTGTCTGAAAAAGTTCAGATTCCATAACAGTTTTGTTTTGATCAGTTTCATATGTTGCTTTTTCTTTTTCTTTAATGCAAGGCATGTCCAACTCATTAAAGATAACATTCCTGCTTATTATAACCCTATAACCTCATTGAGCTTTCAACTAAACTCTATAGCATTTAACACATTCACCATAACCTAAGAAAACACCCTTAATAGATTTGGGCTTAAGTTTCCCTTCATTTTGATGTACATATGCAGCATAGCCAAAGATTTTTAGTTTAGAATAATCAACAGAATAACCATTCCAAACACGATCAGGTGTATCATATTTTAAAGATTTAGTAGGACACTTATTTGCTAGAAAAGAGGCGATTTTAACAGCTTCTCCCCATAATAATTTTGGAAAGCTTGAACTTATCAGCATACATCTAACATTTTCTAACAAAGTCCTATTCATTCTTTCTGCAAGGCCATTCTGTTTTGGAGTATAGGTTACAATCCTATGTCTGAGAATCCCATTAGTTTTAAAGAAGCTATCAAACTACTAATGCAAAATTCAAGGCTATTATTAGTTCTAAGTGCTTTATCACTTTTATTAACTTTATTTTCAATAAGAGTTTTCTATTCTACAAAATTTTTGAAGGTGTCTGATTTATTTTTCAAAAGAATGATCCAACCTTTCTTTGAAAAATCATCATTAATGAGCAAGAAGTATTTAAAACCAAAATAAGTGCAAATAATAACTGGTCCCCACATATCAGATGTAAATAATCAAGAATGGATCTTGATTTATGAATGCCAGTAGGAAAAGGCAATTTCTTTTGCTTCACATAAATGTAATGTCCACAAAATGACATTTTTTCTATCATTTCATTACCCAAAAGACCTTGTTTCTTAAGAATGTACAAATTCTTATCACTAACATGTCCAAATCTTTTGTGCCAAAGTTTAGATTTATCGAACTGGGAGACTGTTTCAGCAAGTGATTTATTCTGTAAAGGTAAAGCTTTCAAAGTATAAATCTCATTTGATTTTTCAAAGTAAGTGACTTTTGCAAAATCCATTTGAAATGTTAAAATACCTTTATTTATAGTGGTATCAAAACCTTCATCATTAAGAGTGCCTAAAGAGATTAAATTCCTCTTTAGATCAGGAATGTATTTGATCTCATTCAAAGTCGGAATATTCCCATTTTCTAGTTTTAAAATAGTTTTACCAATTCCTTTTATTTTGCAAGAAATGTCATTTCCCAATATTACCTGCCCTCTATTTATTTCAAGAAAATCAATGAAGTATTCTTTATAAGGTGTCATATGAGAAGTACACCCTGAATCAATAATCCATTCAGATTTAGCTGAAAATTGACAAGTCATGTAAACCTATCCATTAGAGGCCGCAGCTTCTTCATAAGCTATAGCAACTCCACCTTCAACTTTATTAGCATTTGTCAATTAATCAATTCTCTTGTTGCAATCTTTTATGAAATGACCCAATTTTCCACAAAAGTAACATTTCTTTCCTTTATCCTTATTGTTATTCTTATTGATTAGTTTTGCCCCTTTTAAAATTTTCAGAATATTCTTTTTGTTTTCCAAAACTTTTGTTTAAAGGATTGTTATTGTTTCTTTGGAAGGAATTATTTTCTATCACATTGTAACCAACTCCACTTGAAGATGTTTTTAACTCACTTTTTAAATTCAATTTCCTTATTCTTTAAGAAAGAAGCAATAACATCAACAGTAACAAAAGTTCTTCCATATTCAAGGCAATATTTCAAATCCTTATATTTTTCAGGTAAAGATGATAATAAAGCTACGAATTTTTGATAATTAGAAAGTGTCTCACCACTATTGGTGAGATGTTGAGAAAACTTATTAAATCTGTCAAGATTAGTTTCAAGATCACAGTTAGGATCAAACTTAAAGCTGAAGAATTGTTTCCACATGTAATATTTATTGGGAAGTGTCTTAGTTTTGTAAAGTGATTCGAGCTTTATCCAAATTTCAGCTGCAGTCTCAGTTTTTCCTACTTCTCTAATGATACTATTAGATAAATGCAAAAAAATAGTGTTTCATACAGTTTCATCTTGTTCAGTTATTTTATTATCAGCCACTTCTACCCCCCAAGATTTATCAAGGGCTTTAGTACATCTAAAATGTATTAACGGAACCTTCTTTTTCTTACTCCAGAGATTAAAGTCTCATTTGTCATCCTAGATTTCACCATTAACCTTAGTACTATCCATTTTAAACTTGAAAACAGTGACTGCTTAACAATTTTTAAAAACAGAGCAAAGTTTTATTTACCAACAAGCAGAGAGTAACAAACCAACTAATGTACACATACAGAGTGTTAAGGTGTAGAAAATTTAATTTCAAGCAAATGTACACGGTTAAAAAATCAGATAAGCGGATAACACAAATAATAACCCAAACAACAGAATAAACAACTTTCAAAAGTAAGAGCTCAAAAGTAATCTTAGAGAAACTGTTAATCCCAGTCCCCTTAGATACTAAGGTTTTCAAAAGAAACTCTAGACAACGGAAGATCCGAGAGGGTTTCAACTAAAAGATCCAAGAAATCTACAGATCGAAGGAAGATACAAAAGGTAGGGTTAGAAACTCATTACCAAATATCTCAGATCAACAATGTAAAATAGTGATACCAGAACTATTTTACTTTCTCCGCAAAAATAAGGACCCAACCCTTTCTGGTACAGATCCTTGAAGGGCTAGGGTTCCGTTCTCCAAGAACACCAAAAAATACCAGATCGAAGAATTTTTATGAAGATTGAAGTGCTCTGATACCAACGTTGGTATTATACAAGCCCCCCAAAAACACCAAGTAATTACATAAATTAAAGAACACTAGAGATTTTTCGCCCGTAGGCTCGGATGTTCACCCAAATTAGGGCTAATCACCCGTTGAGCATATATCGAAGTGATTATTGCTCCAACCTACTAGATTCTAGCAATAATCAATTCAAGTTTCACAATACATATATCCGTAAAGGATTATGCCCTCAGACCCAAAAGTTTTTTTCTCAAGAAACTCTCAACTAATTACACAAAGTAACCAAAGGGTACTGCTGAAAACAAATAATAGATTCACCTCAACCACACCTTAATCAATTCTAGATCTCACCAAAAATATCTAGAATCAAAGAGTACAAGACAAAAACCAAAGGTTTTCAGAGACAGAGAGTAGAATAGAGAAAACCATAAGAATAATCTCGAAGACTAGACGCAAAATGAAAAGTGAAGCCAATAATACAGAGAACCAGAAGCATCCAACAACCGTAGCCATTCCACATGGCATCATCTCAGTCTTCAAAATAAATAACCAAAGTCGCACTCCAGTTAAAATCAAAAATACACAATGGAAATGGGCTATTGGGTTGCATTCAAAATGGGCTGTACTCAACATTAGTTTGGGTTGCATCATAGGGCCATTAATTTAATTTCCAGTTTAGGCTACATCATTGGGCCCAAAATTGTTAAGCAACCAATATTTAACACATATATTTATAATATTATCATAAATAGTGGACATGTAGATATTGACTGGAATCTATTTATGGTTGTACCATCCTATTTGGTATCTAGATAGATATACTTGGTTGAGGCTCCCAATGATTATTAAGGATAGTGAAGAACGGGTTATTGGGGGTTCGGCACCCATATGTAAACAATGTCGATGGTCCCACGATATCCTTGGACCTGTAGATCTGCACGATAGCTCTATATACCTAGTACATGCCAAATTTTTAATGCAATGGGTACATAATTGTTATCCATACGAGTTCACATAATGCTATGTACCACTAGCTTTATTCAATTTTTAATTGCGTGCTTTGGACCCCACCTCATGTGAGTGTTATGTGAACCCCTATGGATAAAAATTTTGTACCACTAGCTTTATTCAATTTTTAATTGTAAGCTTGTGTGGTCTCCTGAGCCATACATGTGATGTCGAACACACTGGGATCCTGTGTTTAGCGCGCTTATATTGTGGATATTTATATTTGAGATAATAATATACAACATAACATGTATTCGAGTTCTATGCAAGATTGGATATACGTGGCATGAACCATCATGATAAACATTATTCTTCATGTGTATGATTCGTACTGTAGAAATCTGTGAAATTGTTGGATGTCAGAAAAAGAACCGTGTTATTTCCCTCTTGGATGTAATTATACTACTTTCGCCAAGCAACTCCATTATTTTGTGGGATGGGATGGGATGGGACGTTAAACATGGTACTAGAGCATAGCCATGAACCATTAGCAAATATCAATTAAGATAAAAAATCCACCAATAATATATTATTTCTAAAGTGCGTAGCACAAATGCGACAAGTTTATAAGGACTTCTAGAAGTGTGAATTTCCAGGTCGAAATTTCCTTAAGGAGTTAGATTGTGAAATCCTAGATTGTTTTTATATTTATAAGAACTTTTCGAGAGTTTTTAGGGACTTTCAATATAGGAGTTTAGTGTTATACTATTGTGTCTACTGATCAAGTTGTGAGCATTTGCATAGACAATCATATATGACAATAAATGTTTAAATAAGACTAGTATCATTTTAGTTGATCACTAAAATTATAAACGAGAGCCTCCATGTGAGGTTCGTAAATCATCTCAATTTGAATGTATAACATTTGTCTAGATCTTTAGATACTTGGATATAAATTTATCATCTATAGGATGATCTCAAACCATGTTCTATCCAAACGATCTTACATGAATGAATCAATAAAGTAACCAGAATTGTGCCACCCTCCTATTGGGAGACCTTTGCATCATCGGCATGAGACTAGTTGGTTCTACTTTATTTCAAAGTGTACTGTGTGTTCGGTAAAATCTCGTAAGCGTACGTGATCGTTGACAAGTAATAATGTAGTGAATTAAAAGTATCATCCCACAAGAAATAATGTCTAATATTGTTTCCCATTTATTATCAAATCTGCCAAGTGTTGTAACACAAAAGACATTATTTTTTGTTTATACTAATTTTAAATTACGAAAGCAATAAAAGTTGTTTTATCAAATATGTGATAAACGTATTGAATTTCTGAATCCTCCTATTAGTCCTATTTCCAATTCTCAACTCATAAAAAAGAGTATTATTTTCTATTGTTAATGACAATCCATAATCCAGTTTTATTCAATATTCTTTTTAAAGATATATCAAACGCATGTTTAATACGATCCAATCCTATTTTTGGTCTGAATTCATATGAAAAACATGCACTAATTCACAGGATTTATCCCACAAGATTGCACAAGCCATAACTATTATTTCTAATACGTACATATTGTTCGTGTGTTAAATATGCAGTGTTCTACCTATTGTGAGTCTTCCAATACTGTTAATAAGCAACAAGTTATCCAATAGTAGCTAAGCAAATAAATAACACACATGAATGCATAAATAATAAAAAAATCCAAGAAATTACTAAATTCACGAGTCATGAATTGAATTTAACAACTAATAAGGTTTTTTTTATTTGTCAACTTTTTTTTTAATTAATCACACATTTGTGTGGCTATTTTATTTCATAATAAAGAGAACAACATGAATGGAGGGGGGCATATACCTGACCTCCAGCAAGTGAAAAATGCTAAAAGTGTCTCAAAAATGAAATGTAAGAAACAGTAAATGAAAAATGAACAAAAACTAGTGAAAATACTTAAGGGTACTCCCGAGGGTAAATGTTCGAGTGGTAGTACATGGACATCGACCAAGTCATGCGTCTGATCTGAAACATTTTCTGGTCGTAGTAGTCTGTGCAGTTGGGCTCGCTCATTGGAAAGGGGTCTAGCCTGCAAGAAGGGGCAAGCGTGGGTGAATGAAACTGTTCGGGTGATGATGTAATTAATGTCGGGCGAAAAGCAAGTGAATCTGATCTCATGGTGCTCTGTGCCGCAACATCTGAACCATGTGAAAGTGACTCGCTGACTATAGGTACATCATCCTCTACGTTTTGCACGCAGTCTCTAAGTCCCTTGTCATCCATGTCTCTCTGTATATGTACATTTACCATGTCCTGTGTAGGAGCCGTGATGGAAGGACTAGGTGAAGGTCTATGAGTAGAAGTCTTATTAACTGAAGTTCTTTCACCAAAGAGCTTGATAACCCTCAATGGCAAATCTCATGGTAGATCCAACCTTCATGCTATGATCCTTCTCAAAGTGACCAATCAACACATTCTTGATATTGTACCGCTCTGAGCTGAACTCAACCAACAGCCCCTCTGTAGTAGTGGTATGGAGAATTGTCCCTGTACCTGATCCCTGTGCTAACTGAGTATTATCTGTGTGTGTCTTCAATGGTGGAGAACTGATCTGTGTCAGCCCAAGGGCTACCTCAGTAGTAGGGTTGGGGATATGAGATATGGTAGTGATAATAGGAGAAGTGGGTACCTCAATAGGTGCATCTATAGTCTGAGAAGGAGCTAAAGTAGTGGAAATCGAAGTAGAAGTAGGAGGCAGTACTGATCAACCTGGAGAGCTGCTGTGCTGTTAACTGGCAAAACTGTAACAATGGGAGGAGTGACTGAGGAGCAACTGGCTGGGTCTAAATATGAGTCTGATGAGCAACTGTGCTATTAATTGCTGGAGCTGTAACTGGAGAAAGAACCACAAAAGGAACTACTCGACTGAGATTCAGTATGTATAGAAAGCACATCAGCAGTGGTAGCAGGTGGTGGTATAGAAGAGTCTCCTGAAGTGCTAGCATGGTGCTGCCTCATTTGATCTCTCCTAACTTGTGTCCATCTCTAAAAAGGTTCCACAACTACATCATTTCCTTTACCCTTGTCTTTTGCAGATTGAAGAGGCTTAGGAGCAGGGTCAGTGGGGGATGGTGCAGTGGGTGGTGGGGGGTACAGGGCGTGATCCAATCATACAATGTTCATCATTGTGCCTAAAGTGTCTGCACCTGAAACAATAATCAGGTATCTTATCATATAGAATAGTCTGCCAGCATCCACCTCTCTTTTTCCTCTCAATCCATATCCTATCGGGGAGCTTAAATTCAAGATCAACCTCAATACATACTCGTGCCTTACTAGGTCGCCGTAAATCAGAAGTAGCTTCATCAATGTGGAGCGAAAGTCCAATAGCCTTAGATATAGCAAACAAACTGCTCTTTTCCCTGAAATGGATGGGCGGTAGTGGAAAGGAAACCCAAACAGAGACAATGGGGGTCTCATGCTGAGGGCTAAAACTAGGTGTCCATTTGGTTACTCTCATTGGACACCCGTCAATGTACCAGGTAGGCTTAAGGAATAAATGAGAGTAATCGTCATCCTGTGCCAAGTGAATCAAAATATGATAATTATCTATCAATCCTATCATATAATCATCATGAAATCCAAAGTGCGAAAAACTATCGCGTACCTTAATCATAGACAACTTACAATGAGAGAATTTACCAACAAGTGTAAACTTGTATGGCGCAAAAAGATGCTCTTCCTCTGTAAATAAGACCGCGGGCTCACCATTATGAATATAGGGGTCTTTGGAGACGAACCTAGAATCAGTGGTGTCTTGTGGAGCTTGAAGAGCCGGTGCAAATGACTTTTTCTGGTTTCGCTCGGCTTGAGATATAATAGTTTTGCCGAAAGGGCAGTAGCATATGATTTTCGAGTTTGATTTGGAAAATTAGGGATCTCGATCAACGAATCCGTCGATGGAACTGTGTGTAGATTAATTGGAGCTACATTCTGTCCAAAGAGTTTGGGGCACCATCGGTTGGCCTCTGGCCAGCCGCAGGTGGCAGCTTCGGCGGCCCCGAACCTCCGAACTCCGAATTTGATGAAATTTTTCAGGATTGTGCGGAATTTTGTGCTGTTCATCGCGGTGTGGGGAAGATGCGCGAACAATAAATCCTTGATTTTCGGCGCGTCCTTAATCATATTGGGCTAGTTTTTGGACTGAAGATGCATATAATTCCATGGGAAATTGAGTGGTTATGAGCATGTAGTTGTTGGGGATAACGGAGACGAACGAATTGGATTTTCAGTTTTTGGCTCCTCGGACTCCGATCTCTCAATTCCGACCATGCCCCACAAAATTGATACTACCCCTAGGGTTTTCGGCCCTTTCGGATTCATTGATGATGGTCCCATTACCTGATTCGAAGCACAAAGTGGAGTTTCAACCTCATTGGAAAATGTGCCAAGTTGATTTTCATCGATTTCATCAATTTTTGAATCTGATTTTTTTTTTCTAGGTTGTTGGAAGGATGATTGGGCAGTGTTTGTGGTAGATTGCCGCCACTAATTGTTGTGAAATCCGGAGGATCTGGTGGTTTCTCCATTATCGTGAGCAATCTGTTCTCGAGAGTAGGGAGTAGGTTATTAACATGTATTAACTAATAAGGTTCATTATCCATCAAATACAAATGAAAAATCTAGCCTAACATTCTCGTAATTAAATTTCACAAGAAAAATTGAAAAAAATCACCCGAAATTAAGACATACAGAAGAAAGAGGAAAGATCAATGTTTTTTACTTGAATTTTGAAATCAGGTTATAAATCTTCAATTCCTTGTATGATTCGCCTTGATTTGATGTATAGACTCGTTCTTTGCCTCCAAAAATATGTTGAACAACCTCTTAAACGACACCGATCAATTGAACCACCATCAACACATACTCCGATGGCATCTACACCTCCAAGCTCTACCCCCATACCTTCAATACCCATGACCATTCCAGTGATCACTGCGACGAGCTCTTCGAGGTCACAAAAGAGGTGCCGAACCTGTAGAGGCCCAATCTTGACAATATGGTGGGCCACCGACCTGAGATCCTTATCGATTTTCTCCGAGCTTGGTCTTCCGCAAGGGAGTCCACTATAGCACTTTCTTCCCCTCTAAGGGAATCGGCTACTCTCCTTACTAAGAGCTGGAACGAAAGTGAGCAACAATATTTAGCCGAGATGCCAGTTAGTGAGGCCATAATCTTAGCCAATCATCATAGTAATCGATGAATTTTATATATGATATCTGTGGCAGAGAAGGTAATCATTCAAGCTCAAGTGTTTGGAGACTTAATTTAAATGTTATGATTTGTAACTCAATCCATTTTTACCTGAACTAGACAGAATACTTGAAGTGAAGGACAGAGCCATGGCCTTGTTTGATAAGGTACAGGCGGAGAAGGTGACATTTGTTGAGAAAGAGATGAATTATGAAGATCGTCTGAATAAAATGGGGGAGGAGCTGAACGTTGGTTGACTACAGAGCTCAAACTTATGAAGCTCTGAGGATCTGGGGAGAGGGGACCAGTGCCCGAGCTGAGAATGATAAGAAAAGAGCTGACGAAGAAAAGGCTTGAGGTAATGAGGCCATAAAGAAAGTTGAGGAAGCCGCTAGGAAGGTGGACGAGACTGAGCTAAAAGCTTCTAAAGCAGTTGAGAATTGGAGGGCCTCTCCTGAGTTTGACGCACTAGCTCAGGATGCCTATGTTGTGGCCTTGGACGAGATTATAAAGTACGTTAACAGAGAAGGGCCCAACTTTGACACTTTCTTTCTGGTAGAGGCATACAAAGACAGAAGAAGGAGCAGGAGCAGTTGTCGAAGGTGGCAGGAGTTCGGATTTTCCCTGTCGATGAAGACATTGCAGATGAGTTTATGCCAGAGGGCCCCTCCAACCTCATAGTTTCATTTGTTTCTATTTTTGGCTTTGGTTGAACTTTATAACTCTTTCAGGAACTTATTTTTGTAATCTTGATTCATTAAGGAATGACTATCAATTTTGTTTTCGTCTTGCGTAAAATATTATTACTTTTGAAACTTTTATTATAAAAAATGAAACTTGCTACGCATGTTTGGGACTAAGTGTTGCAGCACATGCAACCTCAGTTCAGTTTGTTCTCTGAATAATTTCTTTATAGAAAATTTCACTAAGTGTTGCACTACATGCAACCTTAGTTCGATCTGTTTATATGCAGGACTTAAATGATTTCCTTGTAGAAAGTTTCACTAAGTATTGCAGCACATATAACCTTAGTACGGCCTGCTTAAACGCATGGCTTAAATGATTTCCTTGTAGGAAATTTCACTAAGTGTAGCACATGCAACTTTAATTCGACCTGCTTATACGCATGGCTTAAATGATTTCCTTGTAAAAAATTTCACTAAGTGTTGCAGCACATACAACCTTAGTTTGGTGAATTAACGGTTCTGGATATTTTCCTTTTTTACAAAACATACGTTTTATTATAGGTAACATATGCATGATATGAGATACATTTTTTGTTCTACTAGTAATACTTCTTAATGTGTTCTGCATTCCAAGGGTGCAGCGGAGGTCTACCATCCATAACTTCCAGCTCATAAGTCCATTTAAGTAGTACTTTGGTTACTTTATAAGGGTCTTTCCAGTTAGGTCCTAGAGATCTAGAGCTAGGTTCTCTTGTCACCATATTACCGACCTCGAACTCCCGTTTCCTAACCTTCTGATTATAGTACCTTGCATTGCGTTGCTTATATATGGCATTCCTGATTTCGGACTCATTTATTCTATCTTCTACTAAATCCAGCTCTCCTCGCAAGACCTTCTCATTTCCTTCCTCTTGATATGTCATTGTTCGTATAGAAGAAATTCCTATCTCAAGGGGAATAACAACTTCCACCCCAAATGCTAAAGAGAAAGGGGTTTCTCCAGTACTATTCCTAAACGTAGTGTGATAAGACCACAAGATGCTAGGGAGTTCCTCGGCCCATTTTCCCTTAAGAGCATCCAGTTTGGCCTTCATCGTATGCTTGATGATCTTATTAATTGCTTCACCTTGGCCGTTACCTTGAGGATGATTTAGCGTGGAGAAGTATTTTCGTATGCCAAGTTCTTCACAAAAGTTGGCAAAGTGAATATTTTCAAAATGTTTACCACTGTCAGTCACGATAGTGTGGTATTTCAAATCTGCATACGATGGACTTCCACATGAAGTCAGTAGTCTTTTGCTCGATTATCTTAGACAGAGGTTCAACCTCGACCAATTTAGTGAAATAATCCACTGCTACAATTGCAAACTTCGTTCCTTAATTTCCAGTTGGCATGGGACCAATTAAATCAACCCCCGCTTGGAAAAAGGCCATTAAGCCATTACATGATTCAACTCTCCTGGTGGAAGCCTGGCATTGGAGCAAATCTTTAGCATTTGTCACATTTTCTAGCAAATTCCAACGTATCCTTCTTCATGGTGGGCCAAAAGTATCCTTGCTGTATTATTTTATGAACCGATGACTACCTCCAACATGATTCACACACACTCCTTCATGTATTTCACGCAAAGCATAAAGTGCTTCCTCTTCATTTAAAGACTTCAGCAAAGGCACAAAATATCCTCGCTTATAAAGGACATTATCAATCAGTGTGTACCTTGTCGGCCTAACCCGTAGTTTCCTTTCTGCGACGGGATCTTGTGGGCATAAACTTGTTTTCAGGTTTGGCCTGATTTCATCCATCCATTTTGATTTCAGATCAGTCATCAAAGAAACAATTTCCAACTCCTCAATGGCTGGATGACAAATCCTTCCTACCAGAATACTATCAAATCCATCTTTCCCTTCACTTGTCGCCAGTCGAGCTAAGGCATCGACATGGCTATTTTGAGTTCAGGGAATTCATTGGACTAGCACGGTCTTGACATTTTTGAGCTCTAATTTGACGACTTGAAGGTAGATGTTCATCATTTCCTCCTTACCTTGGTAGGCTTCGTTTATCTGGTTAACCACCAGTTGCGAATCACTGTAAACTGTCAAATGAGTAATTCTCATGTCTTTCGCCATCCTTATCCTTGCTATAAGTGTTTCGTACTTAGCCTCATTATTCGAGGCTTTGAAATCAAAAGATAATGCTTCACAGAACAGTTGGTGGTTTGGACTAATCAAGACAATTCCAGCTCCCGACAGAGCTCCAGTAGAGGATCCATCAACGAAAAGTTCCCATGGAGTATCGCAAGGGATTTTTTCCGTTGGATTCGAACTGAACTCCGCAACAAAATCAACAAGAGCTTGGCCCTTTATGGAAGTGCGATGCTTGTATCTTATGTCGAATTGACCTAGCTCTACTGCCCACTTAACCATCCGACCTGAAGTATCCAGCTTTTGTAAAACCTGCCTTAAAGGGTAATTGGTCAATATCTCAAAGGGACGATCATGTCCAGGTCAAACATAGAAAACAAAAAGCTTTTTTAGTTTCTAACAAAAAACTTTAAGAAAGTCTTCCACAAGCCAAATATACAACTCTAGTCAAGGAGAATCTAGGATTTTTGTTAAAGATGGTTTAAATTTAAAAAAATCAATTAAATTAAATTTATATATAAATAAGGCACAAGGTAACAACAATTCAATAAATTTATAATTATTATTTTTTTATAACCGTGGATGTTCAGGCCAACTTGCGCGCACCTCGAGTAATCCCACGGGATCCTAAAATTTACGGCCGAGTACTTACCTCAGTGGTCCTGAGGGGACTCGAACTGGTGACCATTGAGAAGCAAACTCAAGGCCTGACCAATTGACCAATCACTCAATAAGTTTATTTATTTAAATATAAACTATTATCAATAGTAGTTACCAAATAAATAAAAATTTGGTGACAAACGAAGTACCTACAAATTGTTGTTGACAAACTATTATCAATAGAATATAATGAAAGAGTTAAAATTTTAGATTTTTATTTTTTTATTAGTATGTGAGAATAAATTCAGAAAATCAAAAAATACTACTTTTTTTTTTAAATTACACCCCTTCAAAAAAATAAGATTCTATATCTTTCTTACAGTCTATCCAATCAATGGTAACAATCACCTTTGGCATATCCATCTGTCAATATTATTCACCCTTAGCTAATATATATAGAAACAATTACCAAAATAATATTCGCGATGTATTATCACTTTTTAGTGTTATTTTCCTATAAATTTGATTGCTTGACCATAAAAATATGATGATTTTCTTTATAAATTTTCAATTCAATAATTAAAATTTAAACACGATAAGAATAATTTAATTTGAGTCAAATTCTAACAGCGTGCAATCTTGTTGCACTTGGCCAAACTTCAACCAAATATTAGTGAAACGAGATAACAGACTATGCTCTGTTTGTTTGTGATTAAAATTTAGATTTTAATCTAAATTAAAGTCAACAATTAATTTCAACCATATATTTTATGGGATCCACAACTTTTCAACCACACATTCTATCAACTTTTATCAAAATCTACTAAAAATCTGATTTTTATCCCCATCAAAGAGGGCCTATGTATGTCTTTAGGATTTTCACCTAGGAGGCGTGGACAAGACTAGGGATCCATCAATATCTTATTCAACATCTGATGTAACCATTGTGGATAAATGTACAAGTAGAGTTCAGTAGTTGGAAGATTAAAATTTAGCAGAACAACATACTCCATTATTTCTAGCAATGGCATTACATAACTGTTTGTTTTTATATATAGTTTATTTTATTCATTACTAATAGAATATCTGTACATGACTCTTACCAATACCCCAAAAGTAAAATAACATAAAAGAGATGTAAAAATGAGTGTACAAGAGATTGCTATCTTACTTGGCATAGTTCTATATATATATCAGTTTCTAGAGTATCTTAAAGAACTGGTTGGTGCGAATTTTGGTTGAACATACAAACAAACACTAATGGAAGGAAATAAGCGAATTCCTCATCTCCCATCTGGGGCAGACATTGTCAATTCATTGGAAATTGAATCCGGTTTATTAGAGGATGAGGACGATGTGCTAAAAACACGTTTTCGCATTACAAAAGCCGGTTGATTGGGAACTGGAACGACTGTAGTAACATAGTGGGGCAATCACTGGGATCTTCTTCCACACACAATAGCCCAACATTAATGCACTTTATAACTTCAGATTTCTCACAAGATTCAAGCAGTGTTCAGTCCACCAAATCGAGTGCCTTGTTTTCACTCCACAATCTCCATACCTGCATGAATAGCTTCAAAATATTTTAGACAGTGAATTGGATAAAATATTGCATATGAATGGAGGAATTTATCTACTTACATAACCCACGAGATTCAAGTCTTCTGAGGATTGGTAAAATCCTGTGTTTTTCTTTCCTGTGACTCTTTCAAGTACAACAACTCCAAAACTAAATACATCTGACTTTATAGAGAATAGTCCATCCGATGCATACTCCGGAGCCATATAACCACTGGATCAAGGTAACTAGAAGTCAGTTAGTGTGTGTGTGTGTGTGTGTGTGTGTACATAATACATATGCATAGCTTAATAGAAATTTGTCACTGTTGATATCATTGCACATGGCACAGACGAGCCAAGAACTGATTTGCTGATCTAGGCCAAAATCTGGAGATTGTATGTACAAGATCAATATAATCAGATGAGATAATGAAATGTTTCAGTTTTTCGTGCTTTCAGTAGTCTCATTGTAATTATATCATCTTAATTGACACTTACTAGGTTCCTGTGACTTTACTGGTGCTTGCTTCTGTTCCTGTGGCCTCAACAATTCTTGCCAAACCAAAGTCTGAAATTTTGGGGTTCATCTCTTCGTCTAACAAAATGTTGCTTGTTTTCAAATCTCCATGAATTATCCTCAACCTTGAATCTTGATGAAGATAAAGATCCCCCCTTGCTATCCCCAAAATGATGTCAAACCGCTTCTTCCAGTTCGGTGACATGCATAATATTTTATCTAGTATTTGTGAAAAAAATTATTAATAGTAGAAATGAAAATTGTAAATATAAATCATATCATTTTCCACGAACTAACCAAATATAAAGGCATCCAAACTATTGTTGGGCATGTATTCATAGAGTAAGATTTTTTCATTCCCCTTCATGCAATAGCCCAAAAGGCGAACGAGGTTTCGGTGTTGAAGCTTTGCAATCAATACAATTTCGTTTTGAAATTCGTTAAAGCCTTGCAAAGAACAACTTGACAACCTTTTCACCGCAATTTCTTGCCCTCCGGGAAATATTCCCTGCAAGAGTTGTTTGCTAGAATCAATACAAAAGGAAGCACAAACTTTGTTGCAGCAAAAATTATGGAGAGAAATAGTTAAACCTTGTAAACAGGACCAAATCCCCCACGCCCAAGTCTATGTATGTCTGAGAAGTTCTCGGTAGCAGCTATAATACTTTCCCAACTGCGGTAAGGAACACCGATACCACTCTTGTTGTCTCCCTCCAACATATCTGAGGAATTTTTGGTTTCAATTTGTAACATGTCCTTGTCCCTAAAGGCTAACGATGATTCCTCAACTGCTTTTGTGGTCCCAGATTTATGCCTGTGACATATGCATATCATGACAGTGGCCAATAGAACCATAACAACCGCAACAGAACCCACAACAGAGCCGATTACAAGTACTTTCCTTTCTTTATTATTTGAAAACTGAGATGCAGAGGCGGAAAGTCAAATGTTGATCGTTCTTTTACTGCTATTATTTTTTGTCGGTTGTTGTAAATCCATTAGTTCCCCATTCCAAACCAAGCATGCATTGTCTTCATAAGAGTAAGCTGTACAAGAGCAATTACTCAAGCAGATAGAATTACACTCTCGAGCACTGCCTGCTATCACTGATTGTGAATTTGGAGGTAAACTGACAATTTTATTCGCCAGAAACTTGTCTTTTCTGTCACTCGTACAGTTCAAAATTATATCTCTCACACAGCCACCCGAATAATCCTTCAAACTCCAATCATATTCGGACCTTTGCTTAAATCCGGGCAAACAATAACATGAATTCTGATTGCAGGTACCAAATGCCCCACAATAAGCATACACATCACATTGCTGCATAGGTTGATACCAAAATCCGATTCTTCTGATACCACAATATCAGCTTAATCTGTCCGGAAACATCCATCACATATCCAGATTTAAGGGAAGGATTATTAAGAGAATATGAGATGTAACTCTCATTAACGTTGTCAACATAAACATGATTATAAATACCGTTCATACTCATTTCGGGGACTGAACTGAAAAAACGCCCATTCCAAGGTCCACTAGTCCAGGACCACTCAGTCATATTCCATCTTAAGATTACCTGACTCCCATTTGGATCTAATTCAAGGGAGAAAACCCCAGGTGCAGGATCCACAAAGTTTTTCCAAGAAGTGAGAATTTTCTTTGTTTTTGTACGTTTATCATAGGCAAGCCTGCTACCAGGCAACAACGTATCTGTTGGATTATCAAAACTTTGCCAAAATCCTTCACTTGTCCTAGGTTTTGACTCATCTCTCAAAACTAAATTTCCATTGTCACCTAGAGTTGCCACTACAGAATTTGAGGTTGTCAAGTTTACATTAGTCGACCAAATTGAAACCTGGGACTCATTCAAAAGCACCAAATTCCCATCTAAAATCTTAAGTTCTGCAGAGTTCATGTCTGAAATGGGTGTCTCCCTATTTGCTACCCAAACTAGGGTCATTGGACTACTATTTTTGTACCAAATTCCAATATAATACCTGGAAGAATTACCTGGTTTGAAGAATCCCAGTTCAAAAGTCCCACCAGAAGACACGATTGTCTGTTTCCCAGAGAGAGATTGGTTTGCTCTAATGCTGTCACCTCCTAGTGAAAGATTGATGTTAATATAGAAACATAGGAAAAACAACAGAGAGAGAATGAAACAACAAGTGTTCTTTGGGATCATAGCTGCAGAAGATGTGTGTACGGACAAGGGAGGAGAGAGAGAAGGAAAGTATGAAACAAGAAGTGTTTTGGAAAAAAATTGAAGTAAATCATAGCCCTACAAAACATCAGTTTTGTGGGGAAATGTGAACTTTACCTACAAATTTCAATTTGTCAATGGAAATTTTGTAGGGAAAAGATGAATTTTTTGTAGTGCCTACAAAATAATTTTTTGTGGGAAAAGTGATTTCCGAATACAAATTTGAATTTATCTCTCAAAATTTTGTAGGCTAAACATAAATTTCTTGTAGTGTAACATCAGTAACGAATCTAATTGTAAAAAAAAAGTCTACTATTTATAGGGGTATATGTTGCCCAAAAGATGGAAACTAGGTCAATGTGTGGAATAAACAAAATAAAGAACATCCAAATGACAGTGGCGCTTGAGTACCAGCGAGCGTTAGGGTCTCCAGTCGAGCGGTAGGCGAACAGTAGGTCTTCTGTTCAAAATTTCGTCTCATCACTCAAGGGTCCAGCTATCAGAAAGCTCAACACACTAAACCACGCAAACTCCAAATGAATTTAGGTCACTAACCCAATATTTTTAATTCACGTGTGATTATGCCCATTTAAGCATATCTATCTATGCACAAAATTAGTGGAAATTATAGGCTAAATGGTTGTAGCCCACCGTTTAGCCCAGTAATCAGTAGCCCAATTGAAAACCCAATTAATTCCCATTTCGGCATTTCCCAAACCCTTTCACTGTTTTCACTTTTCACGGTATCACTTCGGTTTGAGCAGCAACAGAGCAGCCCCTGGGTTTCACCCATATTTTTGCAGTCTCACGTTCGGCGAAGTAGCAAACGAGAACTTTCGGTCTTTTTCTTCAGGCAATCAGGTCAACAAAATCAGCTATTCAACATTCAGTTTCGAACTTTCAGTCTTTCTCCTTCACCACTTTAGCCTTCAAGATCAAGTTCGCGGCTTCACCTTCGGGCTTCAGCTTCACTGTTCTGTTCTTCTTCTTCAAGTTCACGGCTTCACTTTTCACAGCCTTGAGCCTTCAAGTTCACGGTTCTTCATACAGAGACTTTACCTTCGGCTTCTTCAACAATCAACAAGTACTTTTATTTTCAAGTACTACACTTTTATTTTATGATTTTTATTTATGATTTATGAATGATTTTCTTGGGCTATTTTTGTTTTGGACTATAATTGCTTGTTCAATTTGTTTATTTTTGCGAACTTATCCTCAATTTGGGGAATTTTAATGATTTTTATTTAACTTTGATTGAGTGAAAATTGGGGATAAAAGTTGTGATTTTGTCATTTACATATTACTCATTTATCTGTGATTTTAATTTGTTCACACGTGATGTGATGCTGTTAATTGTGATGATAGACATTTGGAATTGTGAATTGTCAAGAATAGGTCATTAAAGATTGTGCTAACTTTTCTAGTTTTGTCTTGGTGAAGAACTGAAGATGCTTGAAGGACGTATTAAAGATTGTAATAAATTAGGAATTTATTACATATGATATAATGAATAGGATATTGAAGTATTTTGATATTTATGCGTTTAGGTTTAATATGGAAGAAGATCGACATTCTTCCAAGAAATGAAGAACGTTGTTATCTTTCTTTTCAAAGAGTAACAAACATCAGGGTACTCCAATTCTTACGACGTCCACTCCAAATCCAATTTTATCTCCTGAAATTGAACGACCTTCATCTTCTAATTTTAAGTTGGAACCATCTGATTCTATTGAACGGGGACTCAGGAAAAAGAAAGCAAATATCTGAACATCCATTTAATGAACACAATCAAATTAGGTGAGCCTATCTAAATGCTGGACCCTATCAACCAAAACTTTTGGATTATCAAAGTAATAGAATGTGAAAAGCAAAAACGTCGATTTCAGGAGCGTTGGTACAATCAGTTTCCTTGGTTGGAATATTTACCTTCAACACATACGGCATATTGTTTTTATTGCTTCATTTTTTCTCAATGATAGTGCTCCATCTAATATTTCATCGTTGGTTACCATTGGATTTGACAGTTGAAAGAGGGTTAACCAAGGAAGTAAACGTGCATTTCTTATTCATATTGGTACAACATCTTCATCGTATCATAATAGTTGTAAGAGAAGAGTTGCAGATTTAACAGCACCAACTCAACATATTGACAAAGTAATGCATTCTGTATCAGCTGAAGAAAAACAAAAAAAATCATTTGCGTCTAAAGACCACTATTATGAGTGTTAAGTGGTTAGCACTTCAAGGTTTATCCTTTAGAGGCCATGGTGAATCTCCATCTTCAATGAATCGTGGGAATTTCATTGAAATGGTGGATGCATTTGGAAAAATGAATACGGAAGTAGGAAAAGTTGTGTTGGGTAATGCTCCCAAAAATGCTACATACACGTCTCCAGACATTCAAAAAGAGGTTTTAAACATTATGGCCAATAAATTACGACAAACAATTCGTGACGAAGTTGGGGATGCAAAGTTTTGTATTCTTGTTGACGAAGCACATGATGAATCTTCACTTGAACAAATGGCCATTGTCTTGAGGTTTGTGAGTACTAATGAAATTTTGACAAAACGTTTTTCTGCAATCAAAAGTGTTAGTGACACTACCTTATTAAATCTTAAGAATCGGATTTCTGATATTCTTATTCGTTTTAACCTTCAAGTGCAAAACATGAGACGTCAAGGGTATGACGATGGTAATAATATGCGTGGTTCTTGGAATGGATTACACGCATTATCTCTTAGAGATTGTCCATATGCATACTATGTCCATTGTTTTACCCACTGTTTACAACTCACATTGGTTTCTGTAGCTAGGGATGTTTCAGATATTAATTCATTTTTTTCTTATTTGGACGGTGTTATTAATATAATTACATCATCTCCTAAGCGTATCAATAAGTTGAAAAGTGCCCAAAGAAAGAAATTGAACATTTGTTGAAATTGGAGAACGAGATTAAGGAAGTAAGTCGGAGGTACTCGTTGGTCTTCTCATCGTAGCTCTGTGAAGAGCTTGATTGATATGTATGCTGCAACTTGCAAGGTGCTTGAGTATCTTCATGAGCATTTTCGAAATATGAGATCTCGGTTTAAAGTTGGTGGTGTATACAAAAACATGACAACATTTGAATTTGTATTTATCTTGCATTTAATGCACAGAATATTGGCAATTACGGATGTACTTTGTCAGGCCCTTCAAAAGAAAACTCAAGACATCTTAACTACTATGAGATTTGTCCATACTACAAAAAGTATCCTTCAAGCATTGAAAGAAGATGGCTGGGAAGAATTTCTTCAAGAGGTGAAATTCTTTTGCTCAAAAAATGATATACATATACCTGACTTTGATGGTTCGTACATGGTTGGTCGTTCTCGTGGTCGTGAGTATCCTACCATTGACCATCATTACCAATTTGATATCTTCAATACAACCATAGATTTTCAGATGATGGAGTTAGATACAAGATTTAATGAGATATCATTAGAACTCATTTCTCTCAGTACGGCTTTGGATCCAAAAAATTCTTTTGAATCTTTTAACATAGATAATATTTACAAGCTTGCAGAAAAGTTTTATCAGGAAGATTTTACACAGCAAGATATTTATAGTTTGAAAATTGAGTTGCAACATTATCAGAATGATGTGATTTCTGAGCCTCGATTTCAATAGCCTACAAATTCTGATTTATGTTGGGAATTGGTTGCAAGTATAAGGTCGGAGAGTTATGTCATTTTGACTAAATTGATTTGTTTAGTACTTACACTACCAATTTCAACAGCGACTGTGGAGCGAGCATTTTCAGCAATGAAACATGTGAAGACAAAAATTCGTAACAAAATGGATGATGGTTTTCTGGCCGATTGTTTAACACTAAACATTGAACGAGAATTTAGTATGAATTTAGATCTAGATTCTATTATAGATAAATTTTATACTATAAAACATCGTCGGGTACAACTGTAATATGGAACATTATATTATGATTTTTCTTGTTATATATAACTTTTATTCGTACATTAAATTTTAAAAATTTTGGCCCCCGTACACATCATTTCTGGCTCCGCCCCTGATGGGTTGTGCTTGTGCTAGATGGGAAATCGAGACAGAGCAATAGATCTATTCTTGGAAGCACTTCGACGCTCTCCGACATATCCGCCATTCAGACTCATCGTCTCGCTCCGCCTCTTGTCGGCCATGCATGAGGTTGCCAATAGAGTCCTCGCCGTTTCAGCCAAGCGAAGGACTCGCTGGAGCCAGGCGATTCTTTCTGTTCAACTCAGCCTCTGAATCTCTCAGATCAATAAGAAACACAAGAAGACATTTAAAATGACAACCTATGGTTCCAGGTCGATGAAATTGGTTGTTAAGAAGAAACTGCCGCCTGTGCAGAGTAAACTGCGGGTTTTGGGAAGGTTGGTTCCTAGTTGTCGGAAGCTTGCATTGCCTAACCTTCTAGAAGAAACGACTGATTACATTGAAGCTCTACAAATGCAAGTCATTGCCATGACTTTAATCACTAGCCTCCTTACCAGCGGTGGCTCGTTAACTGCTTCTTCTCATCGACTCGGCTCGGATCAGTAGGGAATTAGTTATATTGGGATTTTTTTTTTTTTTTGAATATATATTTTTTAAAGCCTATGTTCATAATTGTGTACATGTTACCTTATTTTCATAACGAGCGTGTTTTACAATTTAACATTTTTCATTTGTTTGGGTATAGATTTTTTAAAATTTTTTAATTTTTTTCAAAATAATATACAGTTATCCATTATATCGATAAAATAATTTTGAATGCACCATACATTCTTCATAAAAAAAAAAAAAGTAATGGATTACAAAATTTATTCTGAAAAAAATCTACATTAAAAGACTGAATATCTTATTGTATTATTTCATTTGAAGGTAATTTGTTACAATGCACCTGCTTGTTTATTTTCAGTGTGTACACGATTCAATTGTCATTGTTACATGTTGTGATGGAGAAAGTTTCGTTTTGTGGTCTCAATATCCTCATCTCTTTAATCCATAGTTCTCAGACTCGACCCAGACGTAGACCCGGACAATGCAACAGGTCCATTGATTAGTGGTTCAACTGGTGACTCGGTGGTTCAACCTGCGGGTTATTGCATAAAAACCTATAAAAAAATATGAAGTATAAAAAAAAAATTAGGAGCAAAATTAAAATTTTTAATTTATTTTTCACTAATTATTTAGGTCTATAAAATAATGTAAAAGGTTTGATCGAAGTTTTTTAAAAGAATATTTTTATAAAGCTATAAATGATTTATTAGATAGATATAAGTTATTGCACACAAATACTACTAAAACTCTTTAGTTCAAGTGGCGAGGAAATCATTTTTTTAGAGATCCAAAGTTCAATTCTCTTGGACCCAAAAATTTTTAAGAGAATTTTAAAACTCAATCAAATCGGTCAATCGGGTTTGATAAATCCCCGATTAACTCGGTCAAAACCCGATTTTGACCGGGGAACAATACATAAATCCTACATATTAAAATCACATTTCAAAATTAACAAACTTGTTAAATTATTTCAAAATTCAGGTGTTAATTCCAATTAAATATATATAATATATAATTAATTATCCCTACCCCACCCCACCCATCCCACCTTCAAAAAAATTTCCAAAAATTAAAAACTGGAAATCACACCCTCAATCCATGAATCCACCTACCCCACACCCACCTTGCAAAAAATTTTCAAAAATTAAAAATATCAAGTCACTGACGTGTCATCCGTGACTAATTCTAACCGATTGTGATTGGTTGTGACCAATTATGTGTCAATTGTGACCGATTATGACTCGTTGTGACCAATTTTGTGTTAATTGTGACTGGTTGTAACTTGATCATATACCGTCACAATTAAAATTGACTTGATCACAGACAGTCATAATTAATACAGAATTGGTCACAACCAGTTACAATAAACACATATTTAGTCATTAATGGTCACTACAAACAAATCAACTTACACCACAAACAAGCACTACAATCCACCACCAGTCATTACCACCATCACCTCCAATGCACCACCACTACCACCTTCAACTCAAATTTACCACCAACACCATCAAGAAAATCAGGAAGACCAACTTCGATCGAACATTGACAAAATGTGGTAGCATACAATTACAGATTATGCTACGAAGTATTATAATAACTCAACACATTGAAGCTGAAATATTATAACTACAATTACAAACAAAGTATTGCAATGACTCAACACCATTGAAACCAAAGAAGAGACGTAAATTGTGTACAAATTTTTGAATACAATTGATTCATCCAAAAAGATATAACAACAGCATAACACCAGAAAGTAACTACTATTATTTTATCAAAACACAAAAAGAAGAAGAAAAATCACGTCAGCGGCAATAAGAGGTTCAAATTTCTATCTAGTCGAAATCTCATTGCACCATTCATCCGTGTTGCCACCAAAAACCACCATTATATCACAACCATCATGATGGCACCATCGAAACAACGCATATAATTGGTCACAACCACCACCAGCACAAACAATGCATCACAACACCTAAATAATTGATCTCAAACGCTCATCCCACACTCCACCTACCACCGCCACCACTATCAACACCACCAAACCACCACAACCACACATCACCACCACCTAGCCATATCCCATCGATTGAAGCCACACGGTATCAACGCGTACATCCAAAACCAGATCCAATCAACTGCAGCGACTGTAGCCACGATCGTAAAATCGTCGCTGCTTCGGTGGCGTTCTCTTCTTCCAGTATAGTGCGCAACAGCGTCAGAACGTCGTCGCGCGACATATTCCAGCGATGTCATCTCTTCTTTCGAAGGCATCTTTCGATCCTGAGCAGAGATCTTCGCAGCAGTAACGGCGCTCCTGGGCAAAAGTCGTACGACGGTGCACCATTTGTAGCAGCGTCGGTCTCGTAATCGACGTCGATCCTCTTGTAGACGACGCTGCGCACGACGACAAGGCCGTGAGCACTGAGTACTACGATGGTCTTCTACCGGCGGAGCTCTCTTGGCGGCTCAGTGGTTCTCCATTGATGGTGAGAGAGAGAAAGGAGATAAGGGAGAGGAATATGGAGAAGATAGGGATTAGGGTTTGAATTTGAAATTGTGGTGGGTGGATAGTATATGGGTTAGGTACATAATTATTTTAATTTTATAATTATTATAAATTTAATTTTTCACCTGATTTTTAAAAAAAAAAAAAAGTTTTATACCTTATGTTGAATTTGAAAGTTTAAAGGTAGGATTTTGTGTAATTTTCTCTTTTGACCGAATCGAGTATATTTCTATAAAATTAATTTACCCGGCCCGGTCAAGGATCCTGGTCAGGCTAGGTTTTATAACCATGCTTTAATCTCTATCTTGCCTCAATTATGATACATAAACAGGCTCAAAAACAGGGAAGACATGTGTCGACGCGTGATTGGACAATTTGAAAAGAAAAAAAATCCAAACAAGTTCGGCCAAGTCAGTCTATTTTTTTTTTTCCTATCTTTGAACCCGTTCATCTTTCTTTAGTATAATCCAGAGCCTCAAGGGATCTATTTGAATATGATTTAAATAAACACAATTTTTTTAAAATGATGACAACAAAACATACAACTTGGAATCTTTATATGTACAAGTTTAACAAACTTATTTAAATATTAAATTTCGTAAGCTATACAAGATTTGATGCTATCTTGAAAAAGTTTTCTTATTTAATAATTACTGTTATTTAATTATGTCGAGCATAATACATCAAACATATATGCTAAATGCATTTTTATATATACAAAGAATTAATAGCAGAAAATCTCCCAAAATACGTTTCCATTTGTCATATATTTCTACCTATTGAAAATTGCAGAAAATCCCTTTATTTGAAACATTTTGTATGAGAAACCCCCGTCGTCAAGTTCCGTCAAATTTTTCGTTAAAAACATAAAAAAAAATGTCAAAATTAAAAAGAAATAATTGTAATTTCAGTACCCAAACTTTTTATTTTTTCATAAATTAAAGCCAATTTTTTTATACGTGCCACTTACAATCCCAAATCTTTTCAACTTTATTTTCCACCAAATTTTTTATTTTTTCATAAATTAAAGCCAATTTTTTTATACATGCCACTTACAATCCCAAATTTTTTCAACTTTATTTTCCACCCACCTCACCTCATTTCATCTTCTTCCCCAATACTATGGATTCCTGAATTCCAATCTCGAAGAAAACATTCGGTAAATTCACTTTTTTCTATTTTTTCCTTTAATTTTTCGATCATTCATGATATCATGAGTTTTATTCTGGATCTTAAATCTCACGACTTAATTCAATATATGTACCGTGCAAGCGAAATCGAAGGCATGTGGTTTTCCAAGTACTGCCGACAAGTGTTATAGCCCCGACGTTTTTGGTTCTCATGTCAACTTAAAGTCGAAACCCTGGAAGATGATGTTCCAGTTGGATCCCTGTACTGACGTTGTTGTTCCCTCAATTCGAAATCTCCGCTTTCGAGAAAGAATCCATAACTGCATATATCTCTAATATCTGAAGGAATAATATACATGGCGATCTTAAATCTACATAATAATTTCTAATCTGAGACTGCCACACCAGTTTCATATTCTAGGGTTTCAAATTCGCATGAAAATTAAACAAGGATAGGAAAAGAAGGAACAATAGACAAGGTGGTCTTAAATCAAGTAAATTATAAAACCATCGATATATATTCATTTAGTTCTTTGATGAGACAATTTTCTTATGGAGATCATCAAAAAAAATAGAGCGAAAAAAAAAAAGATAAGTTATTATTCTTGATTGATATACCAAGAGATTTCCATTTTTGTACAAAATAAGATAAAAGCCTGAGAGGAATTCTATAGTTAATGTGATAATGGTTTGAGTTGGGTGTGATTAAACTGATGGGAGGGAGAGAGAAGAATCTACTGTGCAATGCTTGAGTTTTTTCTTGCTTCAACAATAATAGAAAATTTTGGGTGTTTGAAGGAGAGAATTTTTTTAAATTTTATTTTTGGGGAAGAAGATGGAGTGGGGTGTGGTGAAAAATAAAGTTCCAAAAATTTGGGATTGTAGATGACACATATGAAAAATTGTATTTAAAAAAAAATGGGTACTAAAATCGCAATTATTCATTTTTAATTTGGGCAATTTTTTATTTTTTTTAACGAAAAATTTGACAGAATTTGACGGCAAAGGGATTTTTCACACAAAATGTTTTAAATAGGAGGATTTTTTGCGATTTTCAATAGATAAGGGATATATAGCAAATGAAAACGTTTTTATGGGAATTTCTATTAATCCTATATAAAATTTAGGAGGAAAATGGTGGGGGAAGCCCCACAGCTCCGGAAGTTAGCAAAATCCGTCAAACACAAAGCCGCCTGCCATGTGCTACAATTTTCAGGCAGCCCCACCCACTTATGGCACATGTGAGACGGTTGTCAACATTCAAACCGATATGCTTTAGCTTTTCAATATCATTTAACTTTTCCATGAATACACTTTTATGGTCTAGGATAATTCTTATTACCATTCCCGTAAAATTAGTCAATGATTGAAAACAGAGATGCCTCCCCCTTCAAATCTTTCGATCATGCAAGACGTGTACGGTAGAAATCACTCGCCTCACATACTTCACGTGTGATCAAGACTGATCAGTCCTCCTTTATTGTGGAATTTCTCACCTCTGATCCCACCATTGATACAGAAGGGAAATGGAAAAAGGCCAAAAGGACCCCAACCCCACCCCTCTTTCACTCAAGTATCAACATGTGTGCCAACTTCACCATCCCAAAATTAATTGTTCAAAATTGAGATTTAAAGAATGAACAACATCACCATCACAATTAGGGTTTTTTTTTTGGAGCTAAAGAAGTTTATAATGGTGTTGATCTTGAAGGACCACATACAATGTTACATCGTGTAGGCTTTCTTGGACCAACACTACAACTTATAATATGTGCACTTCGTTTCTTTATTTTGGCATGTCTACAGCTTTTATGTATAAGCCCACGTGCATTCATGTTACTATTATGAATAAAGTCATAGAAACAGTGTCTCCTACTATCATAATGGCTAGCAGCAACTCGAAAATAAAAGAACATAAAAGAAGAACTTATTATCAACCGATGCACTAGAACAGTCGTGGCATGAAATATTCTTCAAATAAATAAAACATAAATAAATATATTTATCACTTTCGATATGATTACATACTTAGGTATGACACGAGAACAAACAAAATGTACTCAAATGTTATAGCGGTCCAGTTATCAAAATTCTATGTCCTCTGGGATGTTGAGTGCAGCATATATAAAAGTCTAGGAATATAAACGCTCATTTTTAAGGTTGAAGACCAAGGTACAATTCGAGCCAAAGGTTAACAACCTCCGTTGCTAATTTTCCCTGTTAAATCATTCAAATTCTTTGAATTGAAACAAAGTAAAACCCTACAAATAAAGCATTATAAAAAAATATGGATCATGCACAAATTTGCAACAGCATCATCCATAAAGTAAAACAATTTATACGAATATGTGCATCTTTTCTGCTTAGTAAACAACTAGCAATCACCAAAGGAATGTCCATAGGGAGGGCGAAAAGAGTCGCTAAGATTTCACCGGTTCATCCCTAGGCCTCCAGAGTCCAAGCCTATACTTGTTGGCATACTTCAATATCAACTTCAGCTGCAAAAATAAAATTAGTCAATTTTAGAGGTTTCCCTGCATGGATTGTTTAATAAAAATTAAAATCACATAATAATATAATGGCAAACAACTGCACTCATTGTTGGGAAAATCATCGCTCTTCCACACAAGGGTTTAGAGAAGAAACCAAAGAATGCATTCTCTTCCACTTTAATGTAATCGCTTCCACTTGAAGAGGTTGGAGAAAAAATCGGAAACAATTGATCAACATCTTCAAAGAAGAATTAATAAGGCTTAAACACAATATCGCTATCCTCAAAAGATATTTGCCCCCTCTCGGATTGAATTTTCGTGCTTAAAGGGTTTCTTGTCAAATTGTTCATAGGATTTATCAAGTCTTGTAATAGAAAAAAACAGTTAATCACTTATATTTTTATACCAAAACTTCAAGAACACAAATGGAATTTTGAATATGAATATGAATATGAAATGAAATTTCAATATTTTTTGAATGAAGAATGATATCAAGTGTGGCTCTATGTTTCTATATGTTTTCAATGTATTTTTGTTGATCACAAACCACCTATATATAGCCATCAAACATTGATATATGTGGTGCCAAAAACCCGCCAAAAGCCCCTAGAATTTTGAATAAAACGGTCACTACTGGCTATCCGAACCTTCTATGCGGTCGCATAGAACAAATCTATGCGACCGCATACATCCCACGACAAGGCATTTAAGCCATGCCAACGCCTATGCGACTGCAAATTTTGGTCTTTAAAATCCTTTTTCATTCCAAGTCACGTTTTATTAATTTGAACCACAATTTCAACAATTCTCCACTTGTTCAAAATTCAATAAAATCTCATATTCAAAATATACAATACTTATGCATAAGGATTAGATATATTTCGATTTGAATCTAACCATAGTGCAATTCAAACAAAGTAAAGTCAGAATTAAAGGTAGCATGAAAGTTTTGAACCAATTATTCCATATGACAATACCGGTAAGAACACACACACAAGTATTATGTGTTCTCAAGTTCCTCATCTCGCTTAGCGCTAATATAGCCTTGCGCTCATCATTTTCAACAAACTTTTAAAAGAGAAACTATAACTCTCTATTAAGGCAGTACCAGTTCAAAGTTCATCTAGGTGAAATTCTTCAAGTATCTTTGTTACTTTTTAGAGATACTTGTAGTCCATACTGAACTTCATTAAGAGATTAAAGCTCAACCTTCACTTCAGTAACAACCAGCATTATATAATTAGGATAAAGTTATTGCGGATTTTATAATGCTGAAACTTTCCATGTATCAAATGACTTGTTGTTGCCATTTGAACCCGTAAATTACTTTTTTAAGTAATGACAGGTAGGAATGTCATCATTGGTGGATATTTTGGTTTAAGAGTTTCAACCATATCTTACTCGAAGTAGATATTACTAAATCTCTATTTAGAGGTTTAGTTAAAGCATCCGCTATGTTCATTATTGACTTAACATAATTTAGGAAAATTATTTCACTATTGATTTTTCTTATGTAGTTATGTTTTAGACTCATATGTCTAGACTTTTCATTACAGATAGCTTAGTATCTCATCAAATATAGCTAGCCAATGATCGATTCATTTGATAGATACAAATTGTCACCCACTAAGAAATCTTCTTACAAAGCCACTTGCTTCTCACTATCTTTATGTAAAGCTTTATCAATTTCCAATCACAGTTGTAGGATTTCTATTAAACACTACACAAGTCAATAATATTTACTAGTGTATTTCAGAATCACGGGTTTTCAATATTTTATTAAACATCGTAATGCATTTCAACTTTATAAATATTTTAGTTGTTTTTGCATATCTAAACAAACGACATAATTGACTTTCAATCCATTTACATTCACTTTAAACTTAGTGTATATCATCCTTATAATTATATAAGGGCTCTCCACCTTTTTCATTTCATAGACATTTTTCTATGACTATAAGGTATAGGGAAACGTAACTTTTAAACTAAGTTACCTCCACAATTCCTTAATTAGGAATACATATGCAATCTAGTAAAAATGCATCCACAAGTTTTGAACTTTCTCATATAAATTCACAAACATTAATGTTAACCCCCACATTTTGAGTTATACTTGAACAACTCTTTCATAGTTCAATTCATTATCAAATAGATAATGTCTATATCAAATGTTTCGTGAAAGTTTAAGTACTTTCAAAAATAGTGGTCGTCAATTCACAATATATTTCAATTGCACACAATGTACTGCAAATCAACTACATTTAATTTGATCAATGTCATCACATAGACCAACAATTCTTTTCGAAGCATAAACCAACTTATTTGATTTCACGCATTGTAGTATAGTACAATGAAGAGTGCTAAACATCTTGATTCATAAGAATTACAATTTCTAAAATTATATGCAATTAATCAATCTTTTGATATTTCACAAAATAGTATTATGTCATGTCAAATCATGGGTATCAATTCACCATATACTCTTATGCAAATATAATTTTGCATAAATCATCTCATTTAATTTTATCAAATTAAATTGAGGCTATCATCAAAGTTAACAAGACATGAATCAACCAACTAATTTATCATATCATTTTCATATTCCAATAAAAGGTATAGTCATGAAAGTTCATATACTTTCAAATAGTTGGCATTCTTCCAACATTTATACATGTCCAATGGTTAGGAGTAAACTTTCTCCTTTTTAAGCAGTCGTTGTATGACTTGTATTAGTCTCAACTATATTCCATTCATCATGATCAAGGTAAATGAATAGCAACTTATAATCAAAATATTTATACATTCACTGTATAAGTTTATTCCATCTTAGTCAATATATACTATGACTAGGAATGGCAATGTCTCATGAAAGCCCACGCACTTTCATTAAGAAACAATCAATTCTATATTGACAAGTTAACATTCGGTAGATCCCTTGTCGCCAAAATCGATTTTGAAAATACATTTAGACAATGAAGAGGCTCCACTTTATAATTGCCTTAGAAACACACATGTACTTTCAATTACAAGTCCTCAATTATCAAACAAAACGTATAATCATTGTTTCATGACAAGTCATGTCATTGTTTCATGAAAAGTCATGCTTTTAAAAGCCATGCTTGATTTCCAAAAGAACACAACGTATTCCAGTTTAAAGTTTATTTAATACAACTTATATAAATTATTTAATTAGAATGAATGGTATCTCCAACCAAATCATCGTGCACTAAATAAACGGAGGCCAATGCATGTATCAACAGATATATATGTTGTTTGATAAAGGAAAATATATCACACACATGGTTGCTGCACAAAATTCATATTGAAACTCATATGACTTCCTTCTCAAAGTCACGTACTTTCAACTATATAAAACACATTTGCTTCCACTGGTTCATGAAAATGATTAATGAACAAATGAAAATAAATTCCTAATTCTAAACATGCAATGATATCTCATAAAAACTATTGAATAAAATCCACGTATGTACCACAATACACATATTCCAATATTTATTTATTTATTTATTTATTTATTTTACTGCCTTGTGAAACCATGCTTCATAAATAAATGATCATGGAAACGAACATGCATTATGCACAGATTTTATCAACATATTTAAAGTCACAAAGCTATTATTAAAGACCCTTATTTGCAATTTATAAAAGTATACATAATTTGCCGTATAATAATTCAAGAGTATTCTTTCATATCAAAATCTATCACAAATAACTTTCTCCAAATTAAGTGAAAAAACAATATTTCACTAAAGCATGTATCCTTAAGTCATTTCATATCATTAATGCACAATGTAATAAGCATTTACATAGATCAACCGCGCACAAAACTTCAACATAGATATGCACAATGGTTTGCTTGTCCACAAAGCAATATGAAATGAATTCAAACATAAATGAATGATTCCATGTTATAGATATTATGTGCATTTAATAACTACAATACACAAATTCATTACCCATGAACATAAATCTTATTTTAACGCCTCATTCAACAAATTGATGAAACACGAATTGTGTTGAATGGATCTTTGTTGGTATGGTGATGTTTGGCGACGCACTGATCTAAGCATCGCCAGTGTTGAGATCGTTGCTACAACGATGCTAGCCGTGGTTTTGGGAGTGGTTTCTTCTTTCTCCTTGCTTAGTCGACATATTTAGTATTTTAGGATGATTTTTATTTGTGATTATTGGTGCGGTGGTGTTGTCAGTAGATGTGGTGGTGCGTTGTGCGACGGTGGTGTAGTGGTTTAAGGGGCTGTAATTTAGGATAATTTTTATTTGTTATTTTTAGTGCGGTGGTGGTATGTGGGTGTGGTAGAATGTTGTGGAAGTTGTGTGCTTGTTTTGAGGGGCTATGCTGATGTACCGAGGTGGTGGTGGTTCTGGAGGCAATGCTCATGGCGGTGGTGCCAGGGATGGGAATAGTTTTTGTGACCAAATGTTTTGGATGTTGTGAATAAATTATTAATTTGTGACCATTAAAGAATATATGACTTAGAAGAATGTGTGACTATGACTAAATTTGTAATTGTGACTAGAATTTGGTAAATTGTGATCAGTTAATTTGATAATTTATGATCGTGAAATAAATTGTGACCTATAAAATTTGTGGCTTGTGACCAATAAATGAACTGTGATCTATAAATTTTTTGATTTACAACGGTGTGGTGGTGGTCACAAGCGTTGGTAGTAGTTACAAATGAGTTGGTTGATTGTGACCAATAAATTGGTTGGTGTGGGACCAATAAATAATGTGACCAATAAAACAGATAAATTGTGACTAATACATATTGTGTGACTTATCAGTACTATTGAAGGAATTCCAATTTTTTTCTCTCTCTAGTTTTTCCTCTCTAGACTTGGCGGGAAGTTCTGGTAAACACGTAGAACACACAGTACTGAGTGTTTTCGTTGATTTCAATCCCTAGATATCCATCGAATCTGGAGCAGCTGAATTAGCTGGAGATGCCACAAGAAGGGATTCCTCCTTTGAGGAAAACCTACGCAGAAGCCACAGGAGGTAAGAGAAGCCTAGCTTCGGCGAAGGAAAAATCATTTGATGAAGTTGCGAGAGAGCTAAAATCGGAAGTGGTGGAGGTCAGAGATGCTACAGTCTACAAGAATGAACCATTTATCAAAGTATCCCAGGAAGAAATTCAGAAATTATCACATTGGTTCAAACATGGATTAGTAGGTAAATTTTCGCATAATAAACCTGCTATAAATCTGATTATTCAAGCATTTAATTCTTTTGAGCTTGGAGGGGAAGTGACTGTGGGAAATCTAGATGGGAAGCATATTATTCTTAATTTTGAAAGAGAAGAGGATTACTGTCGGATTTTTTCAAAACCGGTCTGGTATATTCGTGGCATTCCCATGAGAATTTTGAAGTATACATATGATTTTGACCCTCAGAAGGAATCTCCTATAGTACCGATTTGGATTGGTTTACCTAATTTGCCATTGGTGTTCTATGATAAGGCGATTTTGTACTCAATAGCTTCCGTTTTGGGTACGCCTCTTAAAATCGATGAACATACTGCAAGGAAAACAAGAACGAACCTGGCCAGAATTTGTGTGGAATTGAATGTCAATGCTCAAAAATTGGATAGAATAAGAATTGGGAATGAGACATTTGCAGTATGGCAGAAGATTGTGTATGAAGAGCTTCCTCCATATTGTTCCTTTTGTAAACATGTGGGCCACGATATTGAAAAATGTTATTGGAAGATGAATACGGGAGTTAATGTCAAAGAGAAACAACAGGAAGGAGAGAACAAAGAAGCAAAAGATAAAGAGAAGGGGAAAGGAAAGGAGGAATGGATTATTATACAAAAAGGGAATAAAATACCCAATCAATCGATAATACAGGAAGGAGAATGCTCTAAAATGTATAATTATGAAGAAGGGGAAGTTGTCACTGAAGAGATGACGTATAAAGAGGAAAGGAAGAAGGAAAATGATGAGATAGGCAGCACCGAAGAGGCCAAGGAAGATGATGAACTAAATGTAGCAAATGAAAATCAGATCGAGCATAACAAATATGGATACTATGATTGTCTGCAAGAGGGAGATGAAGAAGATCAAGCTGGTGTGGAAATTATAAAAGAATTTCCTATGAAGGAAACCTACAGGCAAACAGAGAATGGCAATTTAAACACAAGATTTTCTGAAGTAGAGGAAGAGGTAACTAATAATTCAAGGATGACTCAAAGCTGCAGTAAACTAAGTAAACAGAATTCACTTGAAATAATACAAGGAGAGGAGGAAGAGGAAGATATGGAGGTTGAGGTAAATTCAATTGAAACCAAAAGTGCAGATGGAAAGAAGGCTAAGGTTAACACCAAGAAAACTAAGAGTAATAAGAAGAAAAGGGGGAGACCATCTAAAAGGATATGATGCAATTCAATATAATAATTTGGAACCTGAGAGGTATCTCTAATTCAAAGAAGAGACTCAAAAATCTGATTCATTCTCAACATATTTCCATATTGCTCATTTTAGAACCAATGGTGGATAAAAGTCAATTGCAAGATTACTGTAGGAAGCTGAATTTTGATAATTGTTATGCGAATTTGAACGGAAAGATTTGGGGATTTTGGAACAATGATATGGAAGGCCAGATAAGTGAAGATAAAGAACAGCTTCTTACTATCAAAATTAAGAGAAATAACAAGGACAATTATATTACTGGGGTGTATGCTAAATGTTCTATATCAGCTAGGAGGAATTTATGGAATGACTTGATTCTGTTCTCTGAAAATCTGGATGCTCCTTGGATTATTGGAGGGGACTTTAACACTATCTTAAACAGAGATGAAAAGGAGGGAGGTAATTCCCCAAACAGAAGATCTATGGAGGATTTTAGCAACATGCTCATTAATTGTGGGGTGGATGAGCATTTTGTCAGAGGAAGTAAATATACATGGACCAATGGTAGAATCTGGGAGAAACTAGACAGAATTCTGGTAAATGCTCAGTGGCTTAATGCTTACAATGGATTTGAGGCTGATATGCTTAATAGAGACACGTCAGATCACTGCCCTTTTGTGTTGAAATGCAAGAACCAACAAAGCAGTGTTAAGACTTCCTTTAGATTCCAGGCGATGTGGTGTCAGAATGATGATTTAGTGGAGGTTATTAATAGTTGCTGGGATACTCCACTTAATCCATATTCCAGAGGCTTATTTGGATTTTACTTCAAATTAAAAAGACTCAAAAATACGCTCAAAAAATGGAATAAGGAATCATTTGGCAATATTTTTGATGAGATTAATCAGGCTGAAAAGGAGGCTCTGAAGAAAGAAATGGAATATGACAGAACCAAATCCCCAGAGGACAGAATGGGAGTAAATGAGGCATATGCTAAATTAAATCGATTGCTTGCGAAGGAGGAAGCTTACTGGAAACAAAAGGCTGGAGTTAAATGGCTAAATGATGGAGATAAAAACTCTAAGTTTTTTCATGCTTGGGTCAGGAAAAAGTGGGCTAAAAGCAACATTAATTCCATAGTCAGCAATGGAATCGAATTAAAGGAGCCTAAGGACATTCAAGATTCGGCAGTGGAGTATTTTGACAAGATCCTTACACGTGAGGCTACTGGAGACTGTGAAATACTACTGGATAACATCCCACAACTGATAAACTCGCCTGACAATGAGATGCTCAACAAAGAACCTGACATTGAGGAATTAAAAGAGGCAGTGTTCAGTATAAATAAAGATAGTGCAGCTGGCCCTGATGGATTCTCTAGTTTATTTTACCAATTCAGTTGGGATACGATTAAGCATGATCTTTTAGATGCTGTTCAGGATTTTTTTAATGGCAGAAATATACCTACAGGAATTACGTCTACCTCCATTATTCTTATTCCCAAAAAGACTGAGGCATTGGAATGGAAAGATTACAGACCTATTAGCCTGTGTAATGTGATCAACAAAATTCTGACTAAGGTTTTATCTATTAGACTTAATAGAGTATTACCTAAAATTATCTCTATCTCCCAAAGTGGATTCACCCCAGGAAGAGATATAGGAGATAATATACTCCTTGCTCAAGAACTTATCCAGAGTATTGATAGGAAAACTAGAGGGGGAAACGTGGTTCTAAAACTGGATATGGCTAAGGCGTATGACAGGGTTGACTGGGAGTTCATCTATAAGGTGATGGATAAGTTTGGATTTAACCAACTATGGATTGAAAAAATCAAACGAAGTATCAACAGCTGTAATTTTTCTATCCTGATCAATGGAGAGCTTAAGGGGTACTTTAAATCCACTAGGGGATTGAGACAAGGAGACCCTATTTCGCCTTCTCTTTTCATCATATTGGCTGAGTGTTTATCGAGGGGGCTGGACAACCTATTTCTGAGAAACAAAGATCTTCAATTCAGATATGGAGGGGGTATCTTAGTATCACATCTGGCGTTTGCAGACGACATTATCATATTTACTAATGGACAGAAATCCTCTATGAACAAAATTATGAGATTTATCAGATTATATACTGATAGTTCTGGGCAGGCAATAAATTGCAGCAAAAGTTCTTTTAACACCAGGAAGGACATCCACAAAAAAGTGATTGCTGAAAACACCGGATTTCAATTCCATCCCTTGCCTATGTTATATCTTGGAGTGCCTTTGTTTAAAGGTCATAAAAAGGCTGTCCTGTTTGAGGAGTTAATTAGTAAAATTAAAAGAAGGATTATGGGATGGGAGCACAGATGGCTGACGGCAGGTGGAAGGATTACTCTCATCAAGCATGTACTGAACTCTATGCCTATTCATCTATTGCAAGTACTTGATCCTCCTAAATGCATAATCAATAAAATTTCAAGGATGCTCAACAGCTTCATCTGGGGAGAAACAAGTCAGAGCAAGAAAATCCATTGGATATCCTGGAATAAAATCTGTTACCCTGTTGAAGAAGGGGGCATTGGATGCTACTCCCTGTCTGACTTGAATTTTGCTTTTGACTGCAAATTATGGTGGAAATTCAGGGAACAAAAATCTTTGTGGAGTCAGGTTTTAAGAACTAAATACTGCAGGACTAACCATGCCAGTGTGGTTAACATCAGCAGTCATGACTCTGTAATTTGGAGAAGGATGCTCAAAGCCAGGAATATTACTGAACCCCATATTGCTTGGAGAGTGGGAGAAGGCAGGGTTAACTTTTTATATGATGCCTGGCTGAAATCTGGAGTTATTGAAGGAAGGCAAAAACAGAATATCTCCCAAGAGAAATTAGTAATGGAATTCAAGACTGATAACGGATGGAATATTAATACTCTGAACACCATATTGCCTAGTGAAGTGGTTAATGAAATAGTGCAGATCTCGATCACTAAGGCTACTGATAAAATGTTTTGGAAACCTAACGCATCTGGAATTTTTTCTATCACCTCGTGTATACAGCTGTTCAGACAGAGTAAAACAAGACAAATGGCATACAAACATATCTGGGATAAGAGTATCCCTCAAAAAATTGCCTTTTTAGGTTGGAGAATATGGCATGACTGGTTGCCAGTTGATGATATTATACAGAGAAAATTGGGTATTCAACTAGCTTCAAAATGCCAATGTTGTTGTAATACTGAGAGCATTACTCATGTTTTTTTGGAAGGAAGGGTAGCTAGGGAAGTCTGGTCTCACTTTAGCAGGGCTATGAATGTCCAGGAAATCAAATGTGGGCATCCAAGGTCAATGCTTATACACTGGTTTCTGCAAAAGGAAGCTAATACTGGAGAAATTAGAAATGTGATTCCAATGGTGATTATCTGGTTCCTTTGGATGGCCAGAAATAAAGCCAAACATGATCACTATAATATAAGGACTGATAGAATCATCAAGCAAGTCTACATTCTGATTAACGCCCTTATACGAGCTGGTAGGATCAAACAAAATGGGAGAAGCAAGAGGAATAAACCCATAGCTGTCAAGTGGATTAAACCAGAGGTAGACTGGTTCAAACTTAATACGGATGGGGCATTGAAAGGAAATGAATTGGCTGCAGGAGGTGGATTATTGAGGAACAACCTGGGGGATCCAATATGGGGATTTTATGAGTATTATGGTGAATGCTCGATACTGGAAGCAGAACTTAGAGCGATAGAAACGGGGCTGAAATTATGCTGGACACAAGGATACAGGAGAGTGTGGATTGAAACTGATTCTAAGACGTCTATAACACTGATTAATCAAAATAATGGACCTTCGGGAGTGCAATATACTCTTCAATCTATTAGAGAAATCTTGGAGAATATGGAGTATAAACTATCTCACACCTAGAGGGAAGGGAACCAAGCTGCTGATTGGTTTGCTGCTAGAGGATACTGTGAAAAAAGATATGGTCTGATGGATGCTAATGAGTTCAAAGGAAGAATCAATGGAATCGTGAAGCTGGATAGAATAGGTATTGGAATCTATTAGATTTGTTGCTTAGTAGGTTTTGTATTTTAATCTGGATTAAGTAGTTGTTTTGTTTGCAATTCGTACATGTTAAGTTGTTGAATTTTGTTCGGAGGTAAGGTATATGTCCCCCTCTTTGCATTGTAATCGATTTTCTTTAAATAAAATCATATCCTAGGCTTGGATTTTCAAGCTAGGATATTTTACCAAAAAAAAAAAATATTGTGTGACTTAAAAAATTATTAATTTTTGACCAATAATATGATAAATTGTGACCTAAATATAATTTATGATCAATTAATTTGAAGTTTTGTGACCATAAAATAAGTAGTGACTTATAAAATTTGTGATTTGTGACCAATAAATAATATGTGATTATTAATTTGATAGATTTGTGATCGATGGATAAATTGTGACGTATAAATTTTTGATTTGTAATGGATGAACAAATTGTGACCTATAAATTTTTTGAATTGTGACCGTAAAATAATTTGTGACATATAAAAATTGTGCTTTGTGAAATTAATAATATATGACAATTATATGGAATTTGTGACCTTAATATATTTAATTAATAAAATATATGTTTAATTAATTAATTTATAAATAAAATTAAAAAAAACTATATGAAATTTGAAATTTTAAACATGATCTCTTAAATTAGAAATTGATAAAACTAAACCTCTTAGTTACGAAATCTTCCCTAATGAGAATCTTCTAAAATCTTGAAAATAAGCCATTCCCTTTCAGTTGTATGAATCAGAGATGCCATTATTGATCAAAGATTAATTGTAAGAAAACATATTTTCAGGAAAACATAATTTTCCTATTTCTCTTCTGTTTAAATTGATACTGCGTTTAAGTCATGTTAGGTACACTGTGTTAATTAGGGGAATATAATTAAGAGGGATACGATTAGGGGATTGTATTGAGGTGGATTAATGAGGATTGTTCTAATCTAACATAGTGTTTGACGTCATACTGTATTACAAGCTTTTAATGTCACACTGTATTAGAAGACTACACTAGCCTAATTTACTCTCCTCGACCCACCAATTTTCTGAAAATATTTTGTTCTTTTATTTATTTATTATTATTGTTGTTGTTGTTGTTCTTAAAAGAGCAATGTTATGTTGTGCACTTGTTTGAGCTTGTATCCGGGTTTGTACTGCAAGGAGCATCGAGGAAGGGTGAAAGGGTTACACTTGATAGTTTCGTAAATTGCAGGTTTAGCCCCTGACATTTTAAAATTATTCTAATTTCTACCTGAATTTCTATAATTTGTTCTCTATTTTTTTTGTTTATTAATTTTTATTTATATAAAACCCAAAGAATGAAAATAAAGCGACCTTCTCTCATCTTAAGTTAGATGCCTAAGAACATATTTGGAATAGCTTAGCTTAAATCCAAACAAAAACTAACTTTTCACGTGAGAAATTTAAATTGATGATCCTCCATTTTTGTTTCATTTATACTCGAGGAGAGTAAATTAGGTTAGTCGGGAAGTTTTATTTATATATATAAAAAAATTTGTAATGAAAAATTAAAACATTTATGACAATATTTTTTGTAAGAATTTTTTAACTTATTAAGTGATTTTTTTTCATATAATTTATTGTATGAATTTTTTTACTCATAAGTAAAATTTTTAACTTATAAGTAAATTGTCTACCTATAAGTGAACTTTTTAAACTTAAGAGTGATTTTTTTTACTTATAATTAAATTTTTTACTTACAAATAAATTTTTAACTCAAAAGTAAAATTTTAACTTTTAAGTATTTTAACTTATAAGTGGGTTTTTACTTATAAGTGAATTTTTTTTCGTATGATTGATTTTTTAAGGACTTATTATCTTATAAGTGAATTTTATAGTTATTAATAGAATTTTTCACTTGGAAGTAATTTTTTACATAAAAAGTAAATTTGTCTTATGAGTGATTTTTTTACATAAAATGTAAATTTTTTAGTTATTATTTTTGCTCATAATTGATATTTTTAGTTGTTAATATTATTTTTCACTTATATGTAGCTTTACGTATAAGTGTTTTTCACTGATAAGTAAATATTTTAGTTATAAAGTATTTTTTAACTTATAAGTGGTTTTCTAATTATATGGACGTGTTCGGTAGAGATTAAAATTGGATTAAAATTGAAAAATTAGTCGTTATTGTTGACTTTTATTAAACGAGTGGGACTCAATAACGATCATATTTTCAATTTTAATTGGAAAAAATCACTTATATCAATTCTTTTGCTAATAATAGTTTTTTTACTCAATACATAAATTTTTCATTTAGACCATCTCCAATGGTCTTACACTGAACTTTGTGTAATTTGGTTTTTCCTCTCCACTGGTTACAACAAGTTTTACACTAAATTTGATATAGATCATTGGAGACCTATTTACACTAAATTTTACACCAAAATTTATTTTGAATTATTTTATACAAAATTTTATTTTATATATATATATATATATATATATATATATATATATATATATATGAGAACAAATAGTACGGTTTTAACCCACCATTGGTCCATTACATAGCGTATTAATTTCATATCTTTCTATATATAAATAGTGTCTATTTAACGGAATTTGTTGGTTTAACGGAAAAACTAACGGAATTTGTTGTTTTAACGGATTATGTAACGGAATTTCTTGTTTTAAACAGGCAGCTGCACCTTCTTTCAGTATTTTTATCATAACTTTATATTCCGATATTCGATTGAGACGATTCAAAATGAGTTGGAAAGCTAACACATCTGGCTACAACTTTGATTCAAACATCATTCTCCAATTCGATCACTTTCTATGCCAAAAATATATCTCAATATAACGGACTATGTAATGGAATTTTTTGTTTTAAACAGGCAACTGCATCTTCTTTCATTTTTTTATCATAACTTTGTATTCAGATGTCCGATTGAGGCAATTTAAAATGCGTTGGAAAGTTAACTCATCTGGCTACAATTTTGATTCAGATATCATTCTCCAATTCGATCACTTTCTATGCCAAAAATATGTCTCAATATAACGGACTATGTAACGAAATTTCTTGTTTTAAATAGGGAGCTGCACCTTCTTTCAGTGTTTTTATTATAACTTTGTATTCTGATATCCGATTGAGGCGATTCAAAATAAGTTGAAAAGATAACTCATCTGGCTACGACTTTGATCAGACATCGTTCTCCAATTCGATCACTTTCTATACCAAAAATATGTCTCAATATAACGGACTATGTAACAGAATTTCTTGTTTTAAATAGGCAGCTGCACCTTCCTTCAATATTTTCATCATAACTTTGTATTCCGATGTCCGATTGAGACAATTCAAAATGAGTTGGAAATCTAACTCATTTGGTTACAATTTTGGTTCAGACATCATTCTCCAATTCAACCACTTTATATGCCAAAATTAGGTCTCAATATAACGGACTATGTAACGGAATTTCTTGTTTTAAACAAGCAGTTGTACCTTCTTTCAGTGTTTTTATCATAACTTTGTATTCTGATATCCTATTGAGGCGATGCAAAATGCGTTGGAAAGCTAACTCATCTGGCTACAACTTTAATTCAGACATCATTCTCCAATTCGATCACTTCCTATGCCAAAAATATGTCTCAATATGAGACTAAAATAACGAAGCATAATTTTTCGGTTGGAAATTGATTTGTGATCATCTTTTGACTAAATTGGATCCCCTTGATATCTTCCTTTATCCAATTGACTCCGAGCACTCTCAAATTTTCATCGTGAGATTCGGTTCAACTTTTAAGTATTTACATTTTAACCCCCGAACTCGGATCCCTTACAATTTAGCAATTTCTCCAAATTTGTCTATTTTTGCTTATTTTCTTCAATCTCACCAACCTACATCGCAATATCAAAATCATACATCTAATTATTTATCAATTACATAAATATTACATCGTTAATTATTTATAGGGTGTCTGTTTCTGCTTTTCAACAGAAATCAAGCCGTTGGCAATACAATTCATGCCGTTGGGAGCCGTAATTTTGGACCAATTCTCTCACTGTAGGGCTGTAGGTTTGAAAAAAAAATGGTAACATAATCAATTTTCCTTCCTCCTTGCAACGCGCCCAGACACGCCATTAATTAACCAAAAAAATTACATCTTTATTAATAACAAATTAATTATTAAACAAAAATATTAATATAAACTAAGCAAACGTGCATTGCATGTTGCTTGCACCTAGTAGTTGAATAAAGGAGGATAAGCACCCTAGATTAATTTAATTCGGATACTAATGTACCATTTTCAGTTTCTTGAATCGCCTTCATTAACAAATAACAAGCGACAACATCATAATTCCATCAGATCGGGCAACTTTAGCTCGATGAAATTGCTCGTGAATGACACTTTAGGAGCACGAATGCATGACAAGGAAATCAAAGAACTTGACAAAAACAGGTAGTACACTGTATGCTGTTTCTTGTAATGTTAGTGTTAAATGATATTGTCTGATGGTGCAAGTCAGTACTCAAATTCTCAACTACTTGCAAAGCATACAACAACATAGGGGAGAATCTGTCATCTTTCTTCCAATTCATATGATTTTCAAATCCTAAAAATCCAACTTTTCATACCTCTATAAATGCTGTAAATGTAAAAAATTCACATGTTACAGCATCATCGAATACTAAGATTGAGCTTATTTAACAATGACACATTGTTGAAACTATGTAAAACGCCAACATGTTATCGTACATTTTTTCTTATGATTTCACTAAATTTTGATAATGATAATAATAATAATGATAATAATAATAATAATAATAATAATAATAATAATAATAATAATAATAATAATAATAATAATAATAATAATAATAATAAAGTCGAATAGTTTTCTTTTTGTACACCACATTGTGTAGATATAAGTAATAGTTGATAGTTTCAAATAGTCCCTTCATTACCTGCTAAAAGCATGTACTTCTCTTTCCTTGTAAGGTTTGTGCATTCAAATCCCAAGGCTTTTGCTATCTCATTCTGCACATAATTGGCCACTTCAAACTTCGATAATTCACCACTGGTACACGCGTGGGATTTTGGTAACTTCTCGAGAAAATTGACAGTGTAAATCGTACGAGGATTCAAGAGAAAGAATAGAGGATCTAAAGTTTTGTATCCACTTGCAGTTGTTCCATAAAACATGCCCACTTTTGAGTCGAGGGCAACTGGAACTATATCGTCGCTCAATTCAGCGAATAAAGGGCTAAACCTCAGCAAATATGGCTCCCTGCAAGTGGTTCCCTCTGGGCAAACAACAATATTCCCATGGGAAAGAATTTCCTCCATCATCTTTAAGTCCTTTTCCCGATCTCTAGTTAGTCGAATGCTTTTTAACGGTGAGAGAAGCTCCGATATTCTGCTTATACTGTACGTAACAGCAATGACTGGTTTCATGAGTGCCAATGAAATGTAGATTGGATCTAGAAGCGTTCTGTGATTCGATACATAAACTACACCTCGGGTTTTTGCCTCCCAGATCGTGGGATCTATGGAACGTCGTCTAGATATTGAACCTACCATCCCAGTAAAGGCCAAGATTGGGATGGCTACTTTGTAAGGTAGAAATGAGGCGACAAACAGCCTAATGATGCTAAGGAGAAAACCAAATGGTAACCATACGAACATAGACAATGTAGCAGAATACGTCGGCCTAAAGGCCAATCTTCCATCGTGGAAAATTAATGGCTTCGGATAATTTTCCCGTGGAAGTATTCGCCAGCTCGTCTTCTCTGCTGAATTTACCAAATAGACCTCCTGTCACAATGGAAAACACAAGATCATTCATTAAAATTTCGGAATCATGATCGAACAAAACATTTTGACATAAGATCCTAGTACTACCAACCTTGCAATGAGAAAAGGTTTGCTGATTGAGAGACTTGTTAGCAGAACCAAAACCCACTAGAAGAGGATTCACATTTTCCTGTCCAATTATCTCATTCATAACAATATTTATGTCTCTCTTTACCTCCATTAAGCCCACAAAATACCCGAAAACCACCTTCATATCTCTTCCAACAACAGCATTTACATCAAAACAATCCCTTAAACCTTCAAGCATCACATTAGGCATATCACTCACTGCTACCTTTTTCTTGTACTTCATCACAACTTGGAAGCCTTCATAACCAACATCTTCAAGAAAGAACTTAGGCAGAACAGATCTTCCGAGCCGATAATTTGCTTTATTTATCCCACAGAAACATATTAAAACCATAATCTTGATCCCAATTTCCTTGCTAAATAGACAAACAAATGGATAGGAAAGAAAAAGAACTAGAGCTCGTATGAGGCTTCCTGCTTCAAACGCCACCAGCATGAAGTAAGGAAATAGAGACGACGACATTAACAGTGCTTCCTCCATATGAAAGATCAGAGTTGCATCCAAAGGCTCATCTTGTTTATGGGAAAAACAAGAATACTTTTGAAATTTTGATTCGGATTCTTGGGGACAAGTGACTCTTCGCTGGAGAAAATGTGCATGACAAAGGCTTTTGAGGAGGAATCTAAGCCAAAACAAAGGAGCTTTTATTTTGAAAATATTGACGGGCATAATTTCTTGACTAATTAGCAGGAGTTGGGAGAATTTATTGAAATGAACTTAGAGAACTGTCCTTTGTTGCAGTTTCTAATCTGCATCATAATCTGAAATACATTGGGATTGTGTTTGATTTCAAATTCGTCAGCTTTCTTATGACAGGATTTACGTCATATAATTTGACAAATACTGTCAGTGTACCTCAACCCTCGTATAATTTGACATATAATTTTACTCTAGCTTGGGCACAGACTATGAAACGTGTAAGTGGAATTTCAGTAGGAAGCTTGAAAATACTATGATTCAAGATGCTACAATGTTATCCTAACTTTATACCTAACGACGTAAACACCCTCCAAAAATCCGTTAAGTTGCCATTCGCCACCCCATGCGATGATATAAGTAAGGGTATTAAATGTCCACTACTTTTTTTTTTAAAGATAAGCCAAAAAGTAGATATATATAGAGATAAGAAAAACACTTCTGTCCAAACTAATGGACACTGCTTTCAGTAGCTAGCTTGTCAGGTTATGGGCAAACAGGAAGATAAGAAAAATTAAAAGATAACAAAATAGAACAACAACAATATATACTCAAATTTCTGGCCATTAGAGATGGCCACAAACCAGGTGACATTTTAGCCAGGCAAAAGATGGTCCAATGTTCTAATCTCAAGATGAAAATCATTTGATAGATTCACTCTAATGCAGAGGAAAGAAATGGAATGAAGCTCGAATGCTTGATGCTCGTGTTGTAACATCGACCCACAATAATAATAAACTAGATCGTATTGTCAATATTAAAAAGTTAACGCAATTTCTCCGGGGAGAAAATCCCGTCATTACAGCTTCTTGCCTTAGGTGGTCTTGACAGCATTAGTTTAGGAAGTCTAGGTTTTGCTTGAAGAACTTGTCTAAAGAATGGAGATTAAAGTACGGACGAGAACTGTAAATCCAACAGTCTATAAACGAACCCTGCTCTAATGAAATAATTGGGTTGCTTCCAACATTTTAGAAGGAAATCGTGTTTCCTTGGTTTTGACACTTTTATTATTGTGACATTGGTTGGATTGCTGACACGTGGTTCTAATCTTACCATTGGCTGAACGGTTCTAGATCCTTCTGGCTATATACTCTCCTGTGGCTCTTGGGCTGATCCATTCGACACACTTGAGGGCTTCTGGCTTTTCATTCCTTCTAGTCAACTCTCTCTGTTAGAGAAATATCTCATTTTCTAGGGTTTGGGGTTCTTGGTGAATGTCCATTCTGTAAATGTGTAATATCTCTAGATTTACTTCTGTTGTTGAGAAGTGTTGTTACAGTGAGAGAGGAATGATCTGAATCTTTGTGATTCTGGTGATTGTTCGAGAGATTTGGCAGATCTGTGTGATCTTTCTGTTCTTGTGCCTTGGTTCTGTGATCGAGTGCTCAGTCTGTGTAAAGATAAGTCTCTGTGACTTATTTCTGTAATCTCGAACTGATTGTATATGCTTTGTGCCATTTTTGGCTATTAGTGCAACCGAGCGATATCCATATTATTTGGATGCTCAACGGAGGATGTAGGCGTTAGATCTGGTCGCCGAACCTCCGGGGCTTAGGCCAAAACATATCTTGTGTTCTATTTTGATTTCTGCTTTATCATTTACATTTTGGTCCTGATTTCTGGAATCTTGTTTTGATATCGTGTATTTCTGGGCCTTTCAAAGATTAGATCATTTAATCGATTACCAGTGAATGTTTGGTTTCAAGCTCACTGTTAAGTACAGTAGTGCAAGTAACTCCTATTATACAAATTGTAATTAAATGCTAACTGTACATAGACGTGCATCAAATGTTAAGACTCTCTTGTGTCTATTTGATTACGACGTTATGACGCCGGGCAGAATAGTGATTAATCTGTAGGCTGGAACTAATTGACAAATACAGAGAAGAACGCAAGAGAAACGTCATGAGAAGCGAGAAAATTCTTTATTATTCAACAACTGTACGAAAATAACCCACAAGTTGGGTTAAATAGCTAGAAAATATTAATTATCGAAATTTTGCCAAAAATAGCAAAATTCTATTATTCATACCAAAACGAAATACGTAATGAAAGGAAGAACATCCCAAAAATCTTGCTAAATTTGAGATCGTAATCTATATAAAAAAGGAAATCGAAATATTACTAAAAATAGCAAAAAATAACTTAAATTGATGATTCAGACGGGAAAATAGCTAAATTTGGCCTCGAAACCGATCCACACCGGGCATAGCTGGGTGCCCACGAGTCACGACATGCGCATCGGAAAGAACTTTTCGAATTGGGATCATAGGCGTGATTCTAACAATCGTAGCCAAAGTTATGGCCAAAATACCGAAACGTGTCCAAAAGCGACCCCGATTAGGAAAGATAGATGATTACTTGTCATTCTTGCGTTGATTCGCCAACTCATGGTATCTCAGCGCCATTAACGAACTATCAGACAGCTCGACCTCGTCTGGCTCGGATCCCCCTGCATCACGTTAATAGGTGAATTATGGTTCGATTTAAGTGTTGGATAACATGATCGGCATTAATTAGTCTTCAAGGCACTATAATTATTGTGCTTCCCTAAAAATAATAACCGCCCTAACCAATAATGTTAAGTTGTGAAACATAATTACGCTTTACAAAGTCTGTATGTATAATTTCACGATTGGTTAAAGAAAAAAAAATTGGGGGAAGTTTTTTTTATTATTATTATTTAGTTAAAGAAATTCCGACTCAATCACTTATCACCATATCATGTGTATGTAAGTCATTATATACGTGCAACACGATCGTTTTTTTAATTGTAAACTACTTTTCATCACGGTGAATTATTGCAACGTTGGAAGGGGATGTAGTCTTACATTAACGCGGAGCTCTGTAAATTTCACTTATTCTTATATTTCTATTTTTTCTGCGATTTTATGGTATAATTAGAGTTTTTATTTCTCCGCAAATTGGGTGCCAACGAAAAATCTAGCGATGGAGAATAGAATGTAAAGATTATTCAAATACGAACTTCTCAAGATTTTTCAACCGTTCCACTAGACATTTGATTTGACTTGGATTGAAGATCAATAATGACGAATTAATTCTCTTACCAATTATTGACAATAATTAAGTGATCGCAATGGCTACGACTCCAATAAGTTTGGCTATCTTCGGTAAAATCAATTAAATAGGGAGTAGATGGATGTCAAGATTAAATGCCATTTACACCACCCCAATGCCCATTGCCATGCTACGTCCTGTTGCTTTCCTCGTTCAATTCCTAGAAACCAATTGTTGTTGTTGTTATTATTTTTTTTTTTCTTTTTTTTATGTTTTATTTTCTTGAGTCTGTTGGGGATGGCTTTAAAAATAAGAACAAACTATGAAGATTTCTATCTAACCTATAATAAAAAGGGTAATGCATTGCCACTGTTCATCCCGCCTCATGTCGACATCTCCTTGCATTATTCTCCATTTTTTTTAATATATATTTGTCTAATAATGACTCCATTTTGCTTGTGTTAAAACTGACGTCGTTTTGAATCAGAACGATGCCATCTCGTGACTACCAAGACTGCATTGCATTGCTTAGGGTTTATTGAAAATAAAAATCGAATCAACAAATTCCTCTCATCTAGCCAAAATTTTCGCATTCTGAACTCACTAGTTTTGATACTCAAACTAGAGCAAGAGCAGAAATGGCTTTTGGGAAGGGAAATAATTGAATTTGCATGCTTCTATTCTCTTAGACGGGAGTATTTATAGATTTTATTTGGAGAGGTAAATGACAAATAGCAGCTCCTTATTAGCTAACTTACAACTAATTTTGTTAGAGTATCACATTTTATCTATTAGCTTTGAGATTATTCTTTAAACATTTGACCACGTGTACCTCTATAACAATTTTCAACCTGGATGTGGGAATAACTCGCTTATGATATGTGAGCCCTTTGTATTCTTCCCCTTTCGCCTTATGGCTTGCTAGGTATGAGCTCGTGGAATTGATTTTTTGATTCAACAAATAGTCCCCGAAATCCAATTTCATTTTCATATTAAATCTATGACTTATTAGAAATTTATTAATATGTGAGCTCATCATTGTTTGCATATATTTTATTTTTGTTTGTTGTGGCTAACGTAGGTTGTATTGAAGGGACATGCTATGATTGTAGAATCAATAGGGCTTTTTGCGCATTTCAAGTTTACTAGCATGTACACGTTTAATGGGCGTGTCAATTTTGCGCAGTCGTATTCGTTCCTTTTTGAATTCTTAGCCAAGCGCCCTTTAGTATTAGATTGCCACGATTGCTTGGGTACTTTGGATGGTTAGGATTTGTTTAAGTACTTAATCAGGCAGCTTACGTTCCCTTTTAGAACTTGTAAATATGTTCTTCCCTTTTTGTGGTTTTCTAGCTTCTTTTTCAATACTTCTTTACTTATTTATACCGAACGCTCTTTCTTTAGCGATTCTATCTTTCGTTTTGAAAAAATGTGCACCAAACAGGGACATAGTTATACGTTTTAAAACTCGTGTGTTTAAATTGCTTATTTTTGTTGTTAATAAGAAACACTCAAACCCAAAACTAACTTATTTAATCTTTATGATCTTGTTAGGGTTAATTTTAATTAAGAATAATATTATCTAACACTAGTTGTTTTATAGCACCAACTTAGGTAGTGCTATGTGACATGCTTAATGAGAGGTGAAATTAAATAGCTTGTTTAATTTTACTTACCAATGTCACATTAATGCCCCAATGGTGTAATTGATAAATATTTTTTATAGAATATGTGTTTATCATTATATCGTTTGTTTATCACATACTCATTTCGACCGGGATTAAGGGTCTCTTGAAGTCGTTTTATGAAGAATTGGTAAACACAAGTTATTTATTTTGGTGATGCAAGTATTAGAGAGACTAAAATTTTAAATTGAGAAGTGTTTAAATTAGGGGTGGACAAAATGATTAAACAAAATCAGACCAAACTATAACCAAACCAAACCATTATATATATATATATATATATATATATATATATATATATATAATGGTTCTGATATATATACACACACACAAAAATTAGTGAATCGCAATTCACACCAAAAAAAATTCAAAATTAGGACAAAAATGCAGTGTACCTTCAATTTCTCAATGTAGAAACTAGATACCCAAATTCATTTTGGACACAGACCTTATTTCGTTTCTCATTCTCTCCGTTTTAATTTATACATCGACTCTCAAATGGAGATCAACAACTACAACCTACCGTCGCGCTCAGCTACCATCGTCGCATGAATTTCTGAAATTGAAGCATCAACATTTGATTCTTTTTCCTCAAATGTTTTTTTTTTTTCCCTCAATCAGTAATGAATTTAGAACCAAACCAGAACCAATGGTTCGGTTCCGATTTGGTTTCATATCTTTTAAATAATCATTTGATTCCATTATAAAAAAAAAACTATTGATTCGTGGTTCAGTTCGATTATCTTGGAACCAGAATCAAATGGAATCATATTCACCCATAATTTAAATCCGATAAACAAATTGAATACTCCCTCCGTCCCAATTATATAAGCTTGTTTGGTTTTTCACACGGATTAAGAAAACTTATTTAATGTCATTGGAAAATTAATTTTTGCCAAGATCTTTCCTAGTTTACCCCTATTTAATTTTCATTGAGTAAAACTAAATTATTGTTGGAATTCATAAAGAATTTGAATTTTCAAAAAGTTTGCATATTAAGTGGGAAAAATTTAATAAGGGTATATTAGTAAAAGAATACAATAAAATATTTTACATTAGGAAACAAGCCTATATATTTGGGACAAGAGAAAAAGGAAACTCAGCCTATATAATTGGGACGGAGGGAGTATTAAACTTATTGAACTTCTAATTTCCTAAAATGTGATCATATAAACTTCTTTCTTAATAATCTATTTCAAAAAATATTAGCTACTAAAATCTCTTAAAATGTATTTTAAAATCTCATTATCCCAAGATTATGCTATGTAAAATGAATTCAGTCATTCTCAAACACACAACAATTATGGAAAGATAATATAAAATTGATTAATTTTCCCAAGAAAAAAAGAGTTATTTATATATACATAACCACTAACGTAAGCCTATTGCGTACCTAATTTCTACCTTAACCTTCCCCCGCGGGGGAATCAAACCCTCTGAAAACAGAACACGAAAAGGCTAGTAGAGTACAAGACAAAATTACCCTCTGCCTCCTGCCTGCAGGCCAGGAGGTCACGGGCTTTAGTCGCGTGCAGCAACACCGCTGTATCACAATAATTCCACCCACAACCACACAGCACATCATGATCCACGGCGGCGCCACCACCGATACACAACCACTTCCATCGAAATCATTAACTAGAAACGATATATAATTCTATACATACATATATTATGTATGTACCGCAGTTGAGATGGTGATCGTCTCGTATCATATGGTGCAGCCGCAGAAGACAAAGAAGAAGCAAAGGAAGGAAATGAGGGCGACGGACTCGATGGCGGAGATGAAGGACCAGATTACAGTGTCCACAATCGGGAAGGAGAAATCGATGTCCGGCCACCGCACGAGCGCCGCCAACCGCCGCGGTTCGAAGCTGCTCAAACTGCTAAGGCTAAGGCTGCTGCTCCAGCTTGGTGTGAAGTACGAGGCGAACAGCCTCGGCCACCGGAAAAATGACGTCGGAAGCGAGAAGCTAACGTCAAGCCACCGGAAAACTGTCATGGACGACCATGTCGGCATTATCGGAGACTGTGTGTGTGTGCGCGGGCGCGCAGCGAGGTTTAGAGGTACAGTAGACGAGAGATATGAAAGGGTGAAGTCTTGTCTTTTGGGCTGGGTTTTAATTACGAAAATTTGATGCTGATGGGAAATAGATGTTTGGTCCAATACTGATTTGTTGATCAATTTAGGCCGTAGAATTGGTTTGGTCAATTTGAGATGGTCCCACCCACGTGAAAACAGGCCGTTCGATGGTATTATAACGCAAACTAACTTGTTTGAAACTTTGCTCGAGTTTGAGATGTTTGCCTAAAGTTAAAAACTTCGATTTAAGGTAAATCTACTTATAAGTAGAAATGTAAATAATCTATCTTGTTTGGTGTTTGGTACACATTATTGAGGGAAGAATGTATTTTAAATAGTGACGTGATGGAAATATGTAGTTAAAAAATAAAGAAATTTTTTGAAAGTGATGGAAAATATTATTTTATTAAAGAATCTACGGTCGAAAATAAATTTTGAAAGAGTATAGATCAAATAGGGGCTAAGTATATTAATTGTATAGGTATTCTACATCAAATCGGTTGGTGTTGAATTTTCAATAGCAGATTTTGTAATTGTGTTTTATAATCATCTAAGCTTTGTCGCCTATTGATGATTATGTTCTCGAAAGTGCCATACAAATAATAATCTTTCCATCATCAAAATAATTTTAGGAATATAAAAGTAACAAATCCAAAATAAAAAATAAATTTTTTCCTAATTTATGGGACAATGAGCCTTAATTGCGGACCGTCTTATGCCCTATCAAAAGAATTTTGTCTACTTTCTTTGACACGACCTATTAAACTGCAATAAAAAAAAAAAAAAGTACTAATTTTTGTCTTAAGCAGCCCCATTTTGGGAAAAAAATATTTTGGAATAGTTATTTTTTGAAAAATATGCGGCTAAAAAATAAGAAAATATTTTCAATTTACGTGTTAAAATTATTTTATTGAAAAATATATAGTTGAAAATGAGTTTTGAAAAAATGAGATTCAAATATGAATGAATTCATTTCATGACATTTAAATGAGATAGGTAGACACATTCCAACTTCCAAGTCGTAAGCAGCAATTTTTTTAATTTTGATTATGTGAGTTGTTCAACTTCCATGAAAATGAAGATAAAATAGGTGGATTTGAGAACTTTCCAATCAAAATTCAGGAAAAGATCTCAAAAATCTTTTTGTCCTTTATCAGAAGAAAAAATCAATGTTATTTCAAAAATTCAACTTCAAAAATGGTATTGTAATATGACTATCGTCATAAACAAAGAATTCAAAATTCATCATCGAGTCTTAATTGATTCCAATGCTTATCAAAATTGTATTAGGGAATGTATTATTCCCACAAAATACTTTGAAAAAACTACTGAAAGACTATGAAGTCAATGGTGAAAAACTTGATATTCAATACAAACTTCCAAAAGCTCATGTTTGTCATTCGGATATTTGTTTCAAAAATATTTTTTATTTGGTCAAAGATCTTGATCAAGAAATTATTCTTGGTACACCCTTTCTAGTTCAAATTTATCCTTTTTTAGCAGATGCTAAAGGATTAACAACAAATATTTTTGGAAAGAAAATTACTTTTAAATTTTCTAATCCACCATCTTTCAAAGATATCAATACTTTAAAAGATGCTTCAATTTCAAAAATCGTTAACAACATTAATTTCAAGAAAAATCATATTCAATTTTTTCAAGAAGAAATTCGATTTCAAAAAATTGGGGAGAGAGTACAAGATTCTTCAATTGTTCAAAAAATTTCAAATTTTCAAAAACAAGTTGAAAAAGAAATATGTTCAACTATACCAAATGCATTTTGGGATAGGAAAAAAAATATTGTTTCCCTTCCATATATTCCAGAATTTCAAGAATCAAATATTCCTAAAAAATCTCGTCCTATTCAAATGAACAAAAATCTTCTTGATCATTGTATGACAGAAATACAAGATCTTCTTGATAAAAAGCTCATTAGACCAAGCAAGTCGCCTTGGAGTTGTTCAACTTTTTATGTCAATAATTCTGCAGAAATTGAACGAGGAGTTCCTCGACTCGTTATCAATTACAAACCTCTCAATACTGCTCTTCAATGGATTCGTTATCCAATCCCTCAAAAGAAAGATCTATTGAATAGATTATTCAAAGCCATTATCTTCTCCAAATTTGATTTAAAGTCAGGATTCTGGCAAATTCAAATTAAAGAAGAAGATAAATACAAAACAGCTTTTAATGTTCCTTTCGGACAATACGAATGGAATGTTATGCCATTTGGTTTCAAAAAATTATGAATGATATTTTCAATCATTTTCAAGATTTTATCATTACTTACATTGATGATGTTTTAATCTTCTCTGAAAGTATTGAAAAACATTTCAAACATTTACATACATTCATTCATGTTATCAAACAAAATGGTTTGGTTGTCTCAGCTGTCAATCAAAAATAAGGTTCCTTGGTCATAATATTTAATTAGGAACACTTTCACCAATTCAAAGAAGTCTTGATTCACTTGCAAATTTCCTGATGAAATTTTAGACAAAAATAGCATTCAAAGATTTTTAGGTTACGTCAATTATGTTGGAGATTTTATCAAAGAGATAAGAATCATATGTGCACTTTTATTCAAAAGACTGAAAAAGCACCCTGACCCATGGAGTCACGAGTGTACCATTGCAGTCCAAAAAGTCAAAAAAGCTATCAAAAGCATTCCTTGCCTTTCTATCCTTGACCCAAATGCCTCTATTATTGTTGAGACAGATGCGTCAGATATTGGGTATGGTGGGGTCCTCAAACAGATTCCTTCCAAAACAAGCCAAGAACAATTGGTCAGATTTCATTCTGGTGTCTGGTCAGGTCCTCAAAAGAATTACTCCGCTATCAAAAAGGAGATTCTTGCAATCGTACTTGTCATTTCAAAATTTCAAGATGATTTGATTAATAAAAATTTTATTCTCAAAACAGACTGTAAAGCTTCAAAACGTGTCTTGCAAAAAGACGTAAAAAACCTTGTTTCAAAATAAATTTTTGCAAAATGGCAAACAATTCTTTCTTACTTTGATTTTCAAATACTATATATACAAGGATCCTCAAACTTTCTTGCAGACTTCCTCACAAGAGAATTTCTTCAGAGCGAAAGAGAGAGAGAGAGAGAGGAGAAAAATGAGTTCTTTTGAAAAGAAAAAGAACAAACAGAAAAGTTCAAACACTCAATTACCATTACTTTCAATTGATGATTATCTTTCAGGATCATCTTCTCAAAATTCTCAAAAAACTACTCTTGCTTCAAAAATACAAACCCATCCTGCACAACAAAAAACCCAAACACCTTCAAATTTCAAAAAAGCTCTTCAAACTGGAACTGGAAAATTACCAGAAATCAATCCATCTCAAAGAATCTTTTCATATTTCACAAAACCTTGTTACGATTCGGTTTGTGAAATGAAAATTTCATGAATTCATCGATACACTTGCCTTGATGAATGCCTTGAAGATCTTTTCCCCAAAAATTTTCAATTTTTTCCATTAAACATCAAAAAATCTCGTGAGTATTTCGAGACGATCCTTGTCAAAACTAGATCAGCAATTATTACTCACACGCCGAATGCTCAAAATAAAAATCATATCGATTTTTCAAAAAGCCGGGAATGATGGAGAATAATTCAAAAAAGCAAAAGTTACTTTCTCAAAAGGCATTCAAAAGAGCAATCAAGTATCAAGTTGAAGACAAAAACAAGTGGAAGACAAAAGCAATCTACTTTGGTCTACTTTTTCAAAAGTCGAAGAATACTTTCATTATTCAAGATTCTTATTTTCAATTCAATGTAATTCCAAGTCCGAAACCTTAGCTATTTATATGTTCTCATTCTAAAGTTTGTGGTAGAGCGAAAAATAGATAGAATTTATTTTTCTGCATCTCAAGAAAGTAAAGTATCCTTGTAATTTTTCAAGCATATTTATTAAAAGTTTTATGCAAATTCTGAATTTTGGGTTATTTTTATCTTCCTTCATGTTATGTAATTTGGTATCATATTCCTGATCTTCTTCCAAAATTCAGGTTTAACATTAAAGAATTTTAGTTTATTAAAAAAAACAAAATAAATTTAAATATGGAATCGCATCAGCTGAACGTCGGCGGCATGGCTGCGATGTCGCTCGCAGCCGTTGCTACTCAGGCAACGGCCCCGACCACATGGACCCTTGCTGCCAAGGAAGAAAGAAGATAAGAGGGGATTCTACCTTCGTTTGTTGAATTGGAGGTGGAGGCCTAATGTGTAAATTCATTCATTTGGGGCTCCAGCTTGCAATTTAATATTAGGGTCAGGGTTGCAATTATAAAATATATATTTTTATATTTTAGCCCGTAAAATTTAAAGTTCATTCAAGTTAGGCCTTAAGGTTATGAATTTTAATAATTCAGTCTCTGGAGTTTTAAAATTAATTAATTTGGGTCATTTAACGCCCTCAAAGTTTCTGATTTTGTTCTAATTGACCCCAAAAGTTTTAAATTTTTAAATTTTCCACTCTAAAGTTTTGAATTAATTAATTTGACCCATAAAGTTTTGAATTATTAACCCTTAGGCTCCTAAAGTTTCAAGATAAATAAAACATTCAAATTCGGTGTTTGCTTTTCAAATTTTGGTACAGGAACTCATTTTGGAACATAATATTCGAAAGTAACTTAATTGAAGCAACATGTTGTCAAAGCAACATCTTTAGTTGAAATTAATTTAACTTAGAATATTAGAAGGAATTTTTGTGTATGTTATTCATACGAATATTGATCGGCCCAAATGAATGTCAATATTTGATCGAATTGCACAATGCATCTGTAGTGATAAACGTGTTTTCATGTGAATAATAAATCAATCCAAAGATGAGTTTATTATTTGACAGGAGTTATTGTCAATGTTTGATCACTACACTAAGAGTACCATTTACAATTAATATTACTGTCCAAAGATTTGATATTAATGATGTGCCAGGTATCTTGAGATGAGGTTTACCATTATTTGAATTAATTAATTGTTTAATATGGATTCCTATGTGAACGTGTTAATTAAGTATAAGTTCTCTATTCAGTTAATTCATCAAATTCTGCAATATCTGCCAATATCAACTCTGTTCCCGTGCTAAATGGATCCAACTTTAAGGACTGGAAAGAGAACGTACAGATCGTTCTTGGCTGCATGGACTTAGACATTGCGTTAAGGTTTGAACAACCCGCTGCACTTATAGATAAAAGTTCCGCTGATGAAAAAAAAGGGACTTTAATAAATGGGATCCTTCAAACCGCGTGAGTCTTATGATCATGAAGCATGGTATTCCAGAATCATTCAGGTGCCCTGTGCATGATAAGGTAACTACTACCAAAAAATTTCTTGCAGAAATTGAAAAAAAGCTTTGCAAAGAGCGATAAGGCTTAAACTAGTACACTTTTAGTGAACTTAATTTCACTAAGGTATAAAGGTAAAGGAAATACTCGAGAGTACATCATGGAGATGTCTCATATTGCTTCAAAATTAAAGCCACTAAAGCTTGAGCTATCAATGATTTACTCATACATTTAATTTTGATTTATATTCTTGCACGATCCTATTAATTAAGGCCAGCTACATCTTTCAAAAGGGAAAGTAGACTCTTAATGAGTTCATTTCATATTGTGTACAAGAAGAAGAAAGGCTAAAGCAAGATAAAATTGATATTACTCACTTGGCAAGTATCTCTAAGGACAAGTAATAAAGAATAAGAAAGTTGCATCCACTTCAATTCGAAATAAACAGCGAAATAAATTTAGCTGTAACTTTTGTGAAAATCTGGAATATATAAAGAGAGACTGTACTAAATACCACACTTGGCGTGTAAAGAACAGTACTTTTCTCATTTTGATTTGTTTTGAGGTAAATTTAGTGTCAATACCTAGACACACTTGGTGGATAAATTTCGGTACCACTACTCACATAAGTGTTTCTATGCGGGGTTGCTTGAACTGTCAAAACCAATTGATACTGAAAGATTTATCTATGAAGGGCAATAACAAATCAGTTAAGGTTGAGGCTATAGGGACTTTAGGTTATTATTAAAAACCAGATATTATTTGATTTGTAAAAGACATTTGCGGTACCGTCCTTTTGGACGAAATTTGGTTTTTATTTCTATATTGGACAAATTGGGTTACTCTTGTTCAGTTGAAAATATTCAGTTTGATCTTTTTCTTAATTCAAATATTGTGGGCACCAGTTCTTTATCCAGTTACGATAACATATATTTGCTTAATTCGGTTGCCTCTTATAATAAAACCTTGCATGTAAATTCACGAGGTATTAAACATAAATTAACCAATGTGAATTCCATTTCATTATGGCACAAGCATTTAGGCCATATTTCTCAAAAGGGAATTGAAAAACTTGTGTCAAAAAGAATTCTTGAATCCCTTTTTTCTTTTTTCAGACTTAAGTGGCATTTATGTCACATTTCTCAGAAGAGAATTGAAAAACTTGTATCAGAATGAATTCTTGATTTCCCTTTTTTTTTTAGATTTAAGTGTTTGTGTAAATTGTATTATGGAAAAACAAACAAATATAAAGAGATTAAGTGCCAATGGGACTTCAGACGTCTTATAACTAATTCATATGGATGTCTGTGGGTCATTCCCTTCGACTTCTTGGAATGATCAACAATCTTTTATTATGTTCATAGACGATTATTTTCGTTATGGTTACCTGTATCTCATTCATGAGAAATCTCAATCATTGGACGTGTTCAAGCCTTATAAAGCTAAAGTTGAAAATCAACTCGACAAAAGAATAAAACATGTTAGATCTAACCGTGATGGTGAATACTATGGCAGATATGACGGATCAGGATAACAACGTCCATGGCCTTTTGCTAAATTCCTAGAGGAATGTGGAATTGTCTCACAATATATCAAGATCTCTCTAAGTAGAAGCACTAAAGACTGCAACTTAAATTCTCAACAAAGCTCCCAGTAAAACAATTGTTGAGGGGTTACAAAATTTAAATATCCCACTAATAGGTCAATTTTCAAAACGAAAAATGTTCGATACCTTGAGTATGTAGAGTTTACGAGGGGAGATAAGGTTATAAGGTTAAGAATTTTGTCTTGGATGAAGAATATGTATATATTTCTTTTGTTGCAATTGACAATGATCAGGATTAGGAACAAGAACAAATTCTTGCTCCAAATCTTGTCCAAGAAGCAATTTCAGATCAAGATAATATTACAAAACTCTCCATACACAATTAAGAGATTGTTTCAGAAGAACAAACTCAACAACCTCAAGAACAAATGCCATAAATGAGATCCACTAGAAAAAGGAGAAATGCAATCCCGGATGACTTTATAGTATTTCTACAAGAACATGAGGATGACATTGGATTTATGGAAGAAGACCCTCTTAACTTTCATCAAGCAATCAAAAGTAATAATTCTCAAATGTGGATTGATGCTATGGATGAGGAAATAAAGTCCATGAAAGACAATGACTTTTGGGAACTTGTCCCATTACCTGAAGGTACGAAACTCACTGGTTGCAAATGGATATATAAAACCAAGAGGGATTCGAATGATAATGTGGAAAGATATAAGGCTCGTCACGTTACAAAGGGCTTTACTCAAAGGGAAAACATCGATTACAAAGAGACTTTCTCTCCAATTTCAACGAAAGACTCTTTTAAGATTATAATGGCACGTGTGGCACATTTTAACCATAAGCTACATCAGATGGATGTAAATGCGGCGTTTCTTAATGGTGACATTGATGAGATGATATATATGGTGCAACCGAAAAATTTTATGTTAGGAGACTAAAAACAAAAATGGTTTGTAGATTAAAGAAATCCATCTATGGGCTTAAGCATGCTTCCGTCAATGGTATCACAAATTTCATCAAATAATCATCTTATTTGGTTTTGAGATAAATGTGGTTGATGATTGTGTATACCACATGTTCAGTGGGAGTAAGTATATATTCCTGGTATTGTATGTTGATGACATATTACTTGCATGCAATAATATATGCTTATTGCACGAAACTAAGAGATTTCTATCAAGGAATTTTGAAATGAAAGATCTTGATGACGCCTATTTTGTATTAGGGATTCAGATACGTTGAGAACATTCTCGGGATATTCTTGGATTATTACAAAAGAGCTATATTGATACGGTACTTAAAGAGATTTGGGATACATGATTGCAAACCGATGATACCCCTGCTTCTAAGATAAACAAGTTTAGTCTCAATTAATGCCCAAGGATAAATTTAAAGAAAAGAAAATACCGAAAATTCCCTATGCTTCAATAGTTGAGAATTTAATATATACTCAGGTTTGCACACATTCGGATATAACATTCACTGTTGGAATGCTAGGCAGATATTTAATTAACCCTGAGATAGACATTTGGAAAGCAGCCATTAGGTTATTCGGTATCTATAGAGAACTAAGGATTACATGATCACGTTCACAAAAATCAGACCAATTGGAGATCATTGGATATTTTGATTCTGATCGTGGAATATGGCTGCAAAATATTGTCACTAAGCTGCATATTTTGGATGGATTTGAAAAACTATTTTGACAATAGTAGTCTTGTATTCCAACAGAAACTTGATGATGTCAAAGTTTATAGATATTAAGTTCCTAGTTGTCAAGTAAAGAATTTAGATTTCTATAAGACAAACTCAATAATCATGGATCTATTTACTAAATAACTACCACACAAGGTCTTTTATGAGCATAATACTCATATGGGTGTTCCATCTTTTGATGATATACCAGTTTAGTGGGAGTTTATATTTGGATGTTGTCTATTTTAGACATATTTTTATCCGTAGATATTCAGTTTATTTCAGAAATAAAGTATTTAGTTCGGTTTTCACTCTGATTAAAGTTTTTGTTTGATCTCATAAAGTATTAAAGAATAAGTTGGACCAGTTGAAAATAAACATGTTTGAATCACATAACATGTAATTTTCATGCTACACTTCCATGATTGATCTATGTCATTTGGTTATATGGGTGTACGTGACCATTGATGGATTTTGTCACGCTAAATGTGACGAAAATCGTTTTAATCCTATATGAATATAATCTATGAACAAGATTGTTTGGAAATATCTATAATAATGATAGCAAAATGTTGAACTCATAAAGTTGTGCTCATTTGTAAGATTACATGTATGACCCAGTGGGAGATTGTTGAAAAATTCCAACATATGGGGCCACACATGTATCTATATTAAAATGTGTGGTGCTATTTATTAAAGATTAGTCAATAAAGTGATCTATTAAAACTAATTTTGGACTAAAGGGAATGAAATGTCATTGAATTAAAGTGTAGAGAGCATAGCAATTATTATCCCTTTTCAATTTCTATCAATTGAGGTTTTGAAGTGATCAAAAGTTGAGCATTAGAAGATGAGAAAGCAGAGATAATTGAGAATAAATCAAGGTGTTTTGGAGTGACGCTAAATATTAGAAGAATTAAAGAATCAAAACAAGGAGGCAACATGCGCATAGGTGGGGAAATTAGTGCACAATGTTTAGTACAAAGATTTTTACAAGGCGTATGACATACCGTTGATCACATAATTAGATTATGAGTTCCACAATTTCAAGTTTCCTACCAAAATTTATATGCGAAATATTTAAAACTACCCGAGTATATGAGTAGAGCTTGCTGGTGCAAGCCTCCAACCTAGAAAACATCTTGAGCTTTATTTTTCACGATTTCAAGGGAAAATACGATATTTGGTGGTGCAGTCTTCTAGCTTTTGATAAAACTATATTACAAGTCGCAGAAAAACGTGGAAAGATTTTTGGATGCAAGAACATAGAACTCTCTCTTGGGTTTTGTATTACATTGGAGTTCTTGCGTTCGGAGAAACAAGAAGTTCGAAGAATTGTCAAGAGTAATTGAAGGAATTCAAGTGTTCAAAAATTCTCTTTTCACTTTCTTCTTATTAATTTGATTATGGGTGATATATTCTCAAACTAATTCGTGTTTTTATAGTTTTAAGATGCTTTGCTAAATTTCTATAAATTAGGATGATGACGTGAACCTTTTATGATCTTTTAATTTGAAGATTCTCGTTATCGATTATAATAAGTGTTTTGTGATTGTATGTTAAAATTTTTTCTTATGTTTGAATGATTGATCACCATTCAGACATTTTGGTTGCAAGTTTGTTTTCGAGAGGTTCAAAATTGGTGTAGAGCATACTAATAAACAACATATGGTCCGATAGAGGGTAGGATACACTTATATGCTCTATGCAATCTTTATTTGGTGTTCTTTGAGTATTATGCATTTATATGTATGCGAAATCTCAGTAGCAATATTGAATGATCGTATACAAGAATATTTCTAACATTACTCGTAAGAGATAATTCATTGCTTTATTATATGTATACAATACCATACACTTAACGAGAGGATCAGTAATTTAGCTCGTCGGCTCGGGCGACCCGTGGCTTGACCTGGGAAAAGCCCAAGCTGGGTTAGCTCACGACTAGGTAGAATCAGGCCGAGCCCATTTTGGGGGCATAGGCTCAAGCCTGAGCCACAAGCCACATGGGCTATTTTTGACCCATGACTAGCCTAGTCTCAAAAAAAAATTAAAAAGCTACCTGCTTTTGCACAAGCAACTTGCAGGCTACTTGCTAAACATAGGCCATAGTACATGTTGTCTATTATTATAAAAAAAAATTGTGAACTAGCCTTACTCGGGCCGAGCATATATTTTTTGGCAGAGAAAAAACTTGGCTCAGCCTGAGCCACAAGCCACATGGGCTATTTTTGACCTATGACTAGCCGAGTCTCAAAAAAAAAATTAAAAAACTACCTGCTTTTGCATAGGCTACTTGCAGGCTGCTTTCTAAACACAAGCAATAGTACATGCTGTGTATTATTATAAAAAAAATTGTAAACTGGCCTTGCTCGGGTCGAGCCTATATTTTTTGGTAGAGCAAAAACTTGGCTCAGCTTTAGCCAAAAAAAGTCTGAACTATTTTTACTCGAGTTGAGCCCGAGCCTCGAGTTTCGGCTTGTGAACCGGCTCGACTCAACTCTTTGACATCCCTATTATTGGATGATTTGCTTGAAGACTTTGAGATAAGACTACACATCAGTATACATGGGCATTTAAAAAAAAAAATTAAGTTAAAAACAAAAGCAATTGTTGCATCAAATCTCATGTATTTATCGGCCATTTCAGTTCGACTTTTCAAAACTGTGATAGATACCGCGTCTTTGTTAAGCTAATCCAGTTTGGACCGTTTTGATGCCCCTACGTTTATTATAAAAAAGCTTCATAATTCATATAGTCATAGTATGCAGCATCTACAAACTCTGTATATATAATTAATAAAAAGTATTTGATAATTCAAAGTTAGAATATATATAACTCGATCATACATATAATTAACGAATTAACGGGGACTGTCACATTTACTAGAGACTAAAAAATTAACGGGGACTGTAGGGAATGGAAATGAGTGCCACATGCTTCACATGTATAATTTTAATTTGTTCATTTAATGTGAAATGTAATACGAATATGGGTGATGCTAGCGGTACATCGGGGGTTACACCCCGCTCACATGGGTAGTGCAAAAAATTCAAGCGGGTCCCACCCCCCATGTGAGGGAGGTGTAAGCCCTTATGTACACCACTTGATGTACAAGTGGAATTACCCTATGAATATAGGAATATGCTAGATGTACACCCAATACTTCACCTAATGGATTACACCCTCCTCACATGGAGGGGGGTCCACGAATATTTTATTGTGTGTGGACCCCCTCCATGTGAGGGGGTGAAATCCATTTGGTAAAGTATTGTGTACATTTAGACTAATTCATGAATATATGTTAATATCAAGCCCTCGTTTGGAGCTTATTTTCATCTCATTTTTAGATACTTTTTAACCTTTATTTACACTGTACAAAACTCTTTCTTTATTCCTGATTCCTGACACCGAATTGACAACAATCTATCAAAGTGAACTTGGAAAAGTAAAAAATACGTGGCTTTTGTTTGGAACAATATGTGCTCACATTTCAAGATAAGGGTAAAATTGGAAGTTGACCATGTATATGTATAACACCATTTGGAATAGCTTTCACATGGTAGGCCATGTGATGTTATAGAAGAATGCATTTTTTCCATGATAATGGCGCCCAAACGAAAAGTTTGAAAGGTGTACAAGCCAATTGGAAGTTGATGTGTAGACAACACAAACATAAATTGGGTCACCAAAGTTTCAAGCCTTGTAGACTTTGTTTCTAATTATTTTGTTGTATCAATTTTCATCTTGTTAGGCATATTTTTTGCTGTCTTACAATTGTGTTCAAGAAAAGAGTTAGGTTTAATGAAAAACACTTACAACTAAGCATAGAAAGACTCAAATATAATATGAATAATTTCGTGAAAAAATATAAAATAAAAAGAATGAATAGTGTTCGACAGTTGTAATTTCAAATATGTTACAATAAAACTATAGAATTATTTATCCCCATGGTTAAAATTACTTAGTACTAGATTTGCAAGTATAATTGTTAAGGCTCGAAATGCAATCTACGAGCCCAACAACTCGTAGAGTGTAACATGCAGGCGAGGGGAATAAAATATGAAAGTCTCGTACAAAGCCTATGAATTATTTTCCTAATCCAGACTGGCTACAGGTTGTCACTAAAAGCATATGGGCCAATGGATAAAACATGATTTTTAACTTGATCAATTATTATAAGAACCAATAAGAAACCGCCATGTGTCATTATTTCAAATTGACCCAGTTATCCCAAGGGCTAGAGGAAAATCTATAAATCTTTCCTTAGTTGAAGGGAAATGTATGCAATTCAAATATCTTCATCCCAAATAGATATTTTTTTTCTTGCTCCATTTTGAGCATCCAAGCCAATGAGTTTAGGAAGTGAAAATCATAGCTAGCTGAGTAAAATTTGTTGATAAATTTCTATCGTCAACAAATTAACATCGTCTGTGAAAAATCTAAACAAAATAGACCACAAAATCTTATTATATCTACATAAGCTCAAAACTCTTAAGATCTTAAATCATGAGTTAGATCAAGGATGATCGATTTCAGACAAATTCATCTATTCGGTTATGGATAAGTACAATGACAAAGGAGATCCTATGTACCATTTGTGTGAGTACATGACACAAATGGCATAGAAGAAAGCAAGTCCTGCACTTAAGTGTCAAGGCTTTCATTTATTTTGGATAGATCCGTCAACCAGTGGTAGAGCAAGTTACCACTAAGTTAGATTCGAAGTTGGCTATAGTTAAAACAAGCCTTCATGTGGGCGTTTGTGGAAAACGGGATTGGGTAAGCCTCAGCTAATAGGCTTAATGACATGCGATAGAAGGAAGACGAGTTCCCCCAAGAACTACTTTACGTGTTTCAGTGTTGAACTGATTGCTTACAAAACCATATCGGATGAGAAGGCTCGGGACTCTTTGTAGAATGGATTACTGATGGAGACTTCTTTCTGGTGGGATATCCGCAACAAGAATCTGCCTCCTAACCTCAGCTAGTAAGTTTGATACAAAACGAGATCTAAAGCGAAAATATGATAGAGAACCAAAAGAAGGTAGAACAAGGGCGGGATCTCAAGAGAAAAGCCTTGACATATGCACCTAAATTGTTGTAGCATCAATACCAGCTACTTAATGATCACAAAATCAAAGTACCTATGATCTCTCCAGCTCCATCACAAGTAGCAGACGAGCACCTCCGTTCCCTAAAAATTGAAAGGTAAAATATTGTAAAATTCTTTGTAGCAGGGACCAGGACACAGATGAGTACTACGATGTAATTAGGATGCGAAGTTGATATGTCAGCAAGGCAGGATGCACAGAGGACCTGACAACCGAAAGCCTACATATTCAAGTACCAGAAGGCAAGATCGTAGAGGTAGATTTAGGCATGTAGACTACTCGCGAATTTTGAACATCATGAATCATTCATTTGTGGTGCTATTTCATCAAATCAACGAATTTCAAAGGTAAATCACTAAAACCCTATTTTTTCCCATTTTTGCATTTGTTTTAGGTTTTAGATTTTTGGCCATTCTTGCTTCGATTTTTGGCATTTACACTTCGTGTTTTATTGATTAGCATACAATGTCATCATTTATTGCCCAATTTTGCAACATCACTTTGGTCTTTGGAAGGTTTTGAGTCAATTTTTTTCCTTTCTTCATTGTTTTTGTAATTTCTCTTTTTAGTTTACATTTGGTGGGTTTAGGATAGTCTTTGAAGTTGGATTGAGTGTTGTTGATTTGAGAATTGGAGTTGTAGTGAAGTTTTCTTTTCATTTTGGGCATATTTTTTCCTTGATGTTGAGGATGGTTTGGTTGTTTGTTGAGTATTTCTTGATGAATGATGTATTTTTTATTGGATATTTGGTGTTTGATGCTTGGTTTGTTGATGGAGGTTGTGTAACGACCCGACCTTGTGCCAGAGCCGTTATCATATTATACGTACTGTCCGCTTTGGGAGAGTCTAGACCATTCTTACTCCTCACGGATTTCTGGCACGTCCCCCAAGATTCAAACCCAATTGGTACCATGATTCAACTTAAGTCTCCTGGTGTGTGTTGTCGCAGACACCCAAAAGTAATACCTTAACTTCTAAAACTAATGTAGTTGTGGAAATAAGAGTCGATCCCACGAAAAGTATGTAATTCAATATTTTATGCTTCGAACAATGATTGTGGGGGGTTTTTTGTATGCAAACAATTATAAATAATGCAAACAATAACAATGAAAATTAAATTAACGAAAAAAATCAAAAAAACTAACTTTAGTCTAAGTCCACATCCACCGTTGGAAATGCACAATTGATCATAGATGCAATGATAATTCAATTCACATTTTAAATATTTGCTGTTATAATTATTTTCCTATATCTCCTTAATTTTAGTTAGTTAGAAATCAGCGTTCTAATCAACCCTAATTATTAGATAACCTTAAACTAGCGCTCAAGATTCAATTTAATAACAATTTTACACAATAGATAAATCGATAAACTAGATAACACAAACACCATCTGTTGCATTCAATCTACTTAAACATTTTTTTTAAGATTCAATAACCTCTATCGCAGAAAATCATCAAATCCTAGTGCTTCACAAGTTAAATGAATCAAACAATTACGGATTTGATATTTAACTTTGCGGTAGATTGTAACGAATGACAAACTAGTAGGTCTCCTAACAATTAAACATAACAATCGTGGAAATAAGTGTAGAAGAATATTTAATACGCAAAATAAGAATTAAACAATAAGAAAAACTATTTAGATCTCACAATATGTGGTTCTGAGACTTCCGTTTCATTCAACCAAGTGTAAAATTTTAGTTACAATTCATGAATCTAAGAGAGAAATAATGAAAAATGGAATTTGGAGGCATTCTCTACATTCTTCCCCGTTCTAGGGTTTTAAAATATGTATTTATATTTGTTTTAGAATATGGCATGACATTAATAGATGATGCTGAATCTAGCATGGCCTTTTCAAACTTAGTGTCGCCTATCATACAAGGGATAGTGAACATACTTGGATCCGTGCACTTTGCTGGAAGTTTCTCTTAAATAATTGCAGATATCTGTTCACCAACTTTTACCCTTTCAATCCCCTTCAATTTCTATTTCCTCTTACTTGTGTATAATTGTTTTAAAAATTTAGTATAACGAGATACTTGTTTAATAATATCTAAAAGTAGAATATTGACCCCACATTTAGTGAAAATTCCATGCAGCTCATCATGATCTCATTCATATTTCCTAGATCCTACTAAAGTTTGAGGGAAAGGGGGTACTGGTTTATAATCAGAAAGAGGTAGAAATTTACACTTAGTTACCTCAGTATCGTTGGAAGCGCTCTTTTCTGTAGTGATATATTCCTCATTTTCTACCTTCGATGATGTAGGGGCCACCTTCACTGGGGCTTCAACCTCTATGTCACTCCTTAACATGATTACACTCACATTTTCTTTTGGATTCACCACTGTTTGAGATGACAATTTTCCCGAGTTCTGTGACTCCAGCCGACTGACTGCGTTAGCTACTTGACCCATTTGATTCTTCAAACATTGAATGCTAGCCATGGTCTTCTGTTGAAATTGAAAAGTTTAGTGGCAAGGGATTTAAAAATATCTTCTAAAGACATACCAGAGTTAGAAGTTTGGCCCTATTGTTATCTAGGAGAATATGGCTAATTATATTGTTGGAAATTCTGTCGATTTTGATTCATAGGTTGATTCACTTGTCGATTTCCATAGCTAAGATTTGGATGATTCCTCGATTATTGGTTGTACGTGTTTGAATATGGATAATAATTCCTCTGTGGTTGTCCAGGAAAGCTACCGGCTGCATTTACGTGTTCAATGGATTCTTCTTGAAATGATGGGCACATATCAGTTGGATGGCCTGCCAATGAACGAATTTCACATGCCTTCGCTGTTTGCATGCTACCTGTAACCATTTGACGAACAAGAGTGGTTAGACTTGATATTTGTTGTTCAAGGGATGAGACATTTACCTCGTTAACTTGTCTAGAAGGGGGATCAAATCTAGTGATAAATTGTTGAGAGTTGGCTGCCATGTTTGCAACAAGTTCCTCGCTCATTCGGGAGTTTTATCCACCAAAGCTCCTCCACTTGCAGTGTCGATCATGCTCATTTCTATGGGTAGAAGGCCTTCATAAAAGTATTGGATGAGAAGTTACTCACTGATCTGATGATGGAGACAACTTGCACACAATTTCTTGAACCACTCCCAATACTCATGTAGGGATTCCATGTGATCTTGTCTTACACCACATATTTCTTTCCTAATATTTGCTGCCCTTGAAACTGGAAAATATTTTTCCAAAAATAACCTATTCATTCCATCCCATGTGGTAATGCTTCCCGATGATAGATAATAGAGTCAATCCTTAGCCGAATCCTTCAGAGAAAATGGAAAGGCCCTCAGTTTAATCTGTTCTTCAGTAATCCCCGTAGGTTTCATATTTGTACAGACCACATGAAACTTTTTCAGATGTTTATGAGGATCTTAACCTGTAAGATCATGAAAAGATGGCAAAAGATGTATTAGCCCAGATTTAAGCTCGAATGTAGTAGCAGCATCTAAATTAGGAAAAGTTATGCATAGAGGTTGTTGATTTAACGTAGGGGTTGCAAGCTTCTTTAAAGTCCTATTTTCGGCCATGATATCTTCTCCTTCAAAATCAAAATCACTTGCAAATGGGACGTTGGGATTGAGATTGTTTTCTTCAAGATTATGTCCAATGTCACTCCTTAACCTGCGCAAGGCTCTTTCTAATTTCGGATCATACTGCAAATCACATTGATTAGAAGATCGAGTTACGAACATAAACAAATAGAACAAATGAAAAAATAAATTATAAAGAAGCCAGAGTAAGAAAAACAAATAAAATTATATGCTAAAATTCCTAAAAACAATAAATTGTCTAAAAACTTAGAAAATTATAATTTTTTTAAATAAAAATAATAAAATAAATAACTAAACAAATACAAAAATAAATTAGCATCACTCCCCTACAACGGCGCCAAAATTTGGTATGTACTGTCGCAGTCACCCAAAAGTAATACCTTAACTTTTAAAACTAATGTAGTAGTGGAAGTAAGGGTCGATCCCACGAAGAGTATGTAATTCAATATTTTATGTTTCGTACAATGCTTGAGAGATTTTTGTATGCAAATAATTGTAAATAACGCAATCAATAACAATGAAAATTAAATTAACGAAAGCAATCAAAAAACTAACATTGGTTTAAGTCCATATCCACTATCAAAAATCCACAATTGATCATATATGCAATGATAATTCAATTCATATTTTGAATATTCACTGTTGGAATTATTTTCCTATATCTCCTTAATTTTAGTTAGTTAGAAATCAACGTTCTAATTAACCCTAATTATTAGATAACCCTAAACTAGTGCTCAAGATTTAATTTAATAACAGCTTTACACAATAGATAAATCGATGAACTAGATAACACAAACACTAGCGGTTGCATTCAATCCACTTAAATATTCTTCTTAAAATTCAATAACCTCTATCGCAGAAAATCATCAAATTTTAGTGCTTCATAAGTTAAAGGAATCAAACAATTACGAATTTGATATTTAACTTGGAGATGGATTATAACGAATAACAAACTAGTAGGCCTCCTAGCAATTAAACATAACAATCATGGAAATAAGTGTAGAAGAATATTCAATATACAAAATAAAAATTAAACAATAAGAAAAACTATTTAGATCTCACAATATATGATTCCGAGACTTCCGTTTCCTTCGAACAAGTTTACAAATTTAGTTACAATTCATGAATCTAAGAGAGAAATAATAAAGAATGGAACTTGGAGGCGTTCTCTACATTCTTCCCCGTTCCACGGTTTTAAAATATGTATTTATAATTGTTTCCATAGGTAGTTGATTTAAATTCAGAAATTGGAGATTCCTCTGTGAAAAATATCTATGCTTGTGCACCATATATTTCCTTGTGCGCGTGCGCCGTTCATTGGTTTTAGGCTCGGTAAGTAAAATTCATACCCCCGCGCGCAGGTTTATCTCTAAATAGTATTCGGTATTTTGGTCATAAATTTCTCTACAAGTATCCGATTAAGTTGATTCAAAATGCGTTAGAAAGCTAACTCAAAGAGATAAAACTTTTCTTCAGATATAAACTTCCAAATCAATTGTTTTCCATGTCAAAAATGGGTCTCAAATTGAGATTGAAAATCCGACGCATAACATTTTCGGCCAAAAGTGGATATGTGATAGTACTTTGATTGTACTTCATCCATTTGACTTCTTTCTTCATCCGATTGACCTCTAACACTCTTAAATCTTTATCATGAGGTTCCACACATTTTTTGAGTATTTTCATTTCAGTTCCCAAACTTTGTTTTCTTTTCTTTTGGCTATTGTTCGCTTATTTCTTCCAAATTACGTCATATCCATAAAATTGCCACCTAAATCAAAATATAACGTAATGAGTACATTTTGGCACTAATTAATCATACGAGAACATAAAATAAGGAGACAAAAAAATATAAATTTTACATTCCTACCATTTCCCATATATGGGAAGTCTTGGGTTCGAATCCTGGGGGACACGTCAGAATTCATGAGGGGTAAGATGGGTCTAGGCTCTCTTAAAGTGAACAGTGCGTATGATATGATACCGGCTCCGGTGAAAGGTCGGGTCGTTACAAAAAAATGCATTTTTTTGTAAAGACCCGACCTTGCGCCGGAGCCGTTATCCGTGAGGGGTAAGATGGGTCTAGGCTCTCCCAAAGCAAATAGTACGTATGATATAATAACGGCTACAGTCCAAGATCGGGTCGTTACAAATTGGTACTAGGATTCAATTTAAATCTCTCATATGATGGAGGTCTTAAGTTCGAATCTTGGGGGACACGTCAGAAAGTCGTGAGGGGTACGATTGGCCTAGGCCTCCCAAAGCGAACAGTACGTATGATATGATGAAGGCTCCGACGCGAGGTCCGGTCCTAAAAAAAATGAGCATTTTTTTTGTAACGACTCGACCTCGCGTCGGAGCCGTCATCATATCATACGTACTGTCCGCTTTGGGAGGGCCTATGCCTATCTTACCCCTTACAGATTTTTGAAGCGTCCCCCAAGATTCGAAAGCAAGACCTCCATCATATGGGAGATTTAAGTTGAATCCTTATACCATTTAGGCAAGTTGCCCAATTGGTACCAGGGTACGCATTGCCCAATTGGTACCAAAATTCAATTTAAGTCTCACATATGATGGAAGTCTTGGGTTCGAATCTTAGGGGATGCGCCAGAAATCCGTGAAGGGTAAGATGGGCCTAGACCCTCCCAAAGCGGACAATACGTATGATATAATGACGGCTCTAGCGTGAGGTCCCCAAGATTCGAATCCAAGACTTCCATCATATGGGAGACTTAAGTTGAATCCTGGTACCAATTGGACTAGGCTTCGGCGCGAGGTTGGGTCATTACAGGTTGGTTAGTTGGTGATTTGTGGTTGTATTGGTTGAGGTGTTGAGGTTGGAGTGGTGTGTGAGTTCGTCGTATTGTACATGCACACGCCATGTGGTAGTTCCATTGTTTCGATATTGTTTGGGCTCCATGTCCTTCTAGTCTAGTCTACCCTACACACTCGATCACATTAGGATGGTGAGTTTGTTCGGCTGGAGTTGTCTAGTCTGCATTTGATGTTGACACTGAAAGGTGACGTCCCGTTACCTCTGCATGTCGTTACGTCACACGTCACGTCATTGCATCTCACAGTCAGGGCATCACGTCACGATGTCATGACATTCTTGTCTCACACCTCCGTCTAGGCATCACGGTATTTTTTTGTGCATTTATGCAAATGTGCGTTACATATGTCATGTTTGCCTCAATTTGCGTGCATACATGAATTTCATGCATATCTTCTGTTTAGTCGTGGTATTGATATATTAGTTTTATCCATTTCAAATGCCGCCTAAGAGAGTTCGTACTGTTGTTTCGATACCTGGTACCTTCACTTCCTACTAGCGGTGGCAAAAAAGCTCGGAGGTCCGGGCTCGGCTTGAAAAAAGCCCGAGCCGAGCCTGGCCCGGCTCGGGCTTGGGCTTGGTGGAACCAAGCCCAGGCTCGAGCCGAGCCCCACTTTGGGGAGTCAGCTCGAGCCCAGGCCGGCTCGTGGCCTGGGCGAGCCTCCATTAAAAAAAAAAATTTTTTTTAAGGCAGGCTGCCTGCCTTCCTTGTGCAAGCTGCAGCAATCGTCTGCGGCTTACAGCAAGAAGTTCTTTGCCTTCTTCTGCCGACTTCTTCTTTGCTCGAAAGTAACAGTTCTTTGCAGCAACGACAAGTCGCTGCTGCGAGATAGCTGTCTGCAAAGGCAGCTAAAGAAAGAAGAACAAAAAAAAACCCAAAAAATTCGAGCCTCATTTTTTTTAGCCGGGCCCGGCTCGGGCCGAGAAAAGCTCGAGCTCGGCCCGAGCTTTTTTTTCCCGGCCCGGGCCTGGCTCGGCTCGGCTCGTTGCCACCGCTACTTCCTACAGTAGGTCTAGGTTTGTCTCTACGACTGTCCATGACACTTTTGGGTCCCAATTTTGTTTGAGACCAATTTTATTTGAGCGCGAGGTCATTTTGTTTGACTTGTCACCCGACCTCTGCTATTTTCATTTCCCGGGACTGGGAGCCTTTACTGGTTGAGCTGACACTTCTACCTAGCCTTCTTGTTCAGGAGTTTTATGCTAACATTCATAATGTTAGCGGCTCGACTTTTAGGATTTTTTTCGGGGTAGGACAGTTAAGATCACACCCGATGTCTTATCGAGTCTAGTCCATATTCCTCGAGTCGTCTACCCCTTATTCCCTTATCGTCAGTTAATACTCTTCCAACGGAATCTCTTGTCGGTTCTACGGTGTTTATTACACCGTTGGAGGGTGGTCCCAGTGCGATGCGCACTGGATCACGTCCCAATGACCGTCAGATTTCGTTGCGCATTGTGTGCACGAATATGTAGCCAGTGTCACATACCTCTTCATTACCTATGGAGAGGACTCAATTTTTGTATGCCTTGTTGCACGACGACTCTATTGATCTGCCGACGTTCATTTATCAGCAGATCTTGCGTGCCTTTCGTATCATGGGGACCCGGGTGGGACTTCCTTGTGCTTGCCTTATTTTTCACATTGTTACAACACTTGGCGTTAGTTTTCCAGAAGGTGTTCCTCGGCGAGTTTCTCGATCGATTGACCTTTCTTAGAGTCGGTCTCATTCTTTTTCTGAGCTAGCTGAGCCAGTTGATCCGATCGTGCCAACTGATCCTATTGATGACCTTATTTTTGTTGACCCATCCAATTTTCGTCCTGACTTATATTCCTTCTTCATCTAATTATGTTCATCCTCCCGCTGAGTCTACTCCTCCACCTGCTAATATTCCGTCGATTCCCATTAACCCATCTGTTGCACTTATAGGACAGATGACTGTGCTGATCAGCAGCAAGCTCGTATAATGGTGGAGATTACTTAACTGCGAGCTACAGTTGATCGACACACTACTGAGTTTACTACACTTCATGGTTCTTTGGTTATCTTCAACGAGGGCTGCGTTGGATTCTTCATCATTAGGATAATGGTGCAGCTTCTGACGAGAGGATAGATTCTGATGATATGGCGATCCAGCTTAGTTGATAGGTTGCCCCTTGTCATTTTGTGACAAAATGAGAGAGTAGTTAGTTGTATATATTTTTGATGGAGTAGTATTTTTTAGGATGTATATGATTTTAACTACTTGACATGATGTATTTAAAATTTTGATTAAATGATAATGTTGGTATTGCTAAATTAAGTTTTGATATTTTTGTAGTATCAATGTTTCGTTTTTGGCATGTTGGGTTACATTGATATTACGTCTTAATTTAGCTTATGTTATGAAACTGAAAAGATACATTAACTGCTTGATTTGCTTTTATACTTAACTGTTTCACATACATTTTACACTGGGTATTTAAGTTGTCTATTTCAGGAAACAAGTTTTGATATATGAAAAGCAGAATTCGATCAAGACAGTTATTGGTTGTGTCAGTCTTTGAGTCTGTAATTTTATTTCACTACTGCCTTGACTTTAGATTGTAGTTTTGTCACACAAAGCCAAATGGGGAGCTTGTTAGGTATTTGATGTAATTGGCAAATTTGTGAACAAAATGGACTAAAATTAACATGTTGTAAAAGTCAAGGAGTTATGTGTAAATAGTGGTAATTTAGTTATTTTAGGTCTAGAATTCGAGAATGGAAAAGAATGACAAATGGCGTCGCAATTTCGTTGAATTGTTGTCATGACTTAACTCGAGCGTCAGAAACAGTAACACTGTCACTAGTCTATCCCCAGGCCTTCGCTCGAGCTACAGGTTATCCGGGAATTTTTTAATTCGTTTTCTTAAGGCGTTTTATATGGCCCATTCATAACTTCACCTATATATAAATACTTGATCGCCTCTGAACGAGATTTCTAAGGTTGAACATTGTGGAAAACATATTCTTGTCATATCATCTTGATAAATTAGCTTTCAACCTTCATCCTGTTATTGGCGATTGGCGGTGAAAACATCAAACTCACAATCCAAATACAAAACAGCTGCTTCTTTCATGTCTACCAGAAGTTCTGAAGATGAAGAGAAGGTGACTGGAGTTCCAGTTATTGAAGAACGCGGTGTTCTTCGTTAATCCACAAGAGATAGACGATTTCACAAATTTGGAAGTTGATGTAGGAGAGCACAATCCTAGAGAGATTTGGAAACTGTAGCTGGGAGTTGGTGCAGGAGCACGAAGTCCAAGAGAGCTGTTGAAATTGTAGTCAGGAGGTCAAAAAGTACTAGTGGTAGTCGAGTCTAGCGGACTGTAAGTTTTTAAATTGTTTATAGTGAATTGTTGACTAACAAAGTGTTCAGAGTTTTTACCCAATTTGGGTTTCTTCGTGATTATATCTTATATTAATTTATTGCTTTTATAACTGCAGTATTTCAACATGGGATAAAATTGAATTGTATGATTAACCATCTAGAGATAATTAATAGTGATGTGTTGCTATTTAATTATTAAGTTTTTAATTCCGCGTAATCACCTATTCACCCCCCACTCTAGGTGTAGTTTAGGTCAAATTTCGTATTTTCAAATAATAAAATGGATTTTATTATATCAAATAAGATTTAGGAAATAGTTGATTTACTAAATAGTTCTAAATCTATTGATTGTAAATGGGTGTTTAGAAGGAAATATAATTCTGATGGAACACTTAATACCTATAAAGCTAGATTAGTAGTTAAAGGGTATAGATAAAAAGAAGGAATAAATTACTTTGACTCGTATGCACAAGTGGCTAGGATAACCTCGATAATGATCTTATTTGCATTAGCATCTATTTATGATTTACATGTTCATCAAATGGATGTCTAGACAATATTCTTAAATGAAGATCTCAAAGAGGAGTTTTGTATGGAACAATCGGAAAGATTTGTTCTACCGAAGAATGAACATAAGGTATGTAAACTAATCAAGTCCTTATATGATATAAAACAAGCCCCTAAAAATAGCACGAGAAATTTGACACTACTATTATGTCGCATGGTTTTACTCATAATCTGGTTGATAAATGCTTGCATATCAAAGTATATGATTATATTATTACATTTGTAAGTCTTTATGTGGGTGATATGTTAATTATTAATAATGAAATAGAAGGAATTTAAGAAACGAAGATGTTTCTATCTTCCATGTTCAAAATGAAAGATCTTGAGCAGGTAGACACTATCTTTGGTATCAAAGTTAAGAGGGATGGTGGGGGTTATTCATTAAGCCAATCACATTATGTTGAGAATGTGATAAATAAGTTCAAACATTTGAACATTAAAGAGGCAAATACTCTGTTGGATTCAAGTATCAAATTAGTAAAGAATGATGGAAGATCAATAGCTCAAATTGATTATGCAAGAGCAGTCGGAAGTCTTATGTACACGGTATAATGTACAAGACCTGATGTTGCATTTAATGTTAGTAAACTAAGTGGGTTTACTAACAATCCAATTCAGAACATTGGAAGACCAAATGGAGGGTTCTTGGTTACTTAAAAAAATCTAAAAACCTTGGACTACAATATACAGAGTTCCCAACTATTCTTGAAGGATATATCGACGTTAGTTGGATATCGAGTGCGGGAGAAAACAAGTCTACTTCATTTTAGGTATTTACTCTTGGAAGAGGTGCAATTTCTTGAAAGTCTAAGAAACAAACATACATTACTCACTCAACAATGGAGTTCGAGTTTATAGCATTGGCCAAAATAGGAAAAGAGACTAAGTGGCTAAGGGATCTTCTTTATGAAATTCCTTTGGGTTCAAAGCACATTTCTTTAATACATATCTTGTGTGATAGTCAAGCCACTTTAGCACAACCATATAGTGAAGTATATAATGAATATTCTAGGCATATAGGTCTAGGACATGAGTATGTGAGAAAATTAATCAAACATGGAGTAATTTCTCTCATATATGTTAAGTCTAGTGAGAACTTAGCTAATCCGTTGACTAAACTTCCTACTAGAGAGTTAGTAAGATCAAAATCAAGAATGATGGGATTGAAACTCATTGATTAAAAGTTCACCAATGATGGCAACCCTACCCAATTATACTAAACATGTATATTTAGGTTCAAAGGATAATAAAAAGTCATTTGATAAATGGATAAGTTTCAACACTATTAACCTATTATAAACCCTATCATTGATAAATAGTGATTGTTACGATTGGAGAGATGAATTTATAAAACTCTTAATGAGGTTTAGCATTAAGTACAAATATCTCTAAAAGTAACAAAGATACTGGAAGAACTTTACCAATGTAAACTTCGAGGTGGTGCCTGCTCAATAGAAAGTTAGAGTTTTTCTCTTAAAAGTTCAATGAATAGGATAAGTGCAAGGCAATAATAGTACTAATCGAGTTTGAAGAACTTGTGAAAACATAACACTCGTGTGTATGATTTCACCGGCATTGTCACACGGAATAACTAGTTGAAAACTATCATGCTACCTAGAATTTCAATAATACTTTGTGAGATTTACACTATAGTTAGATTCAAATTGAAAATATATCTAATCCTTATGCATTAGTATTGTCATGTATGAATATGTGAGAATTTTGAACAAGTGGGAGACTGTTATATAATTATTTGTTGTACAATATTTGGACCTTTTTTAGGTTGAAATGTAAATGAATTAATGATTAAAATTGGAAGGCAAAATTGGGTGGTTTCTGCTTAACCATGCGTATGCATATGCTAAATGGCCATGAGTACACATGGCCTTGTCTGTAGGAAACTGCGGTTCAAAAATTTAGTCGTTGGCCTGTTTTTTCATTTGAATTTCTGGTGCGTTTTGGTGGAAAATTCTCAACTTTTCATGAGTGTCTGGAACCTTTTCGTGATACAATATTAGAAATCTATAAATAAGTGATAGATTTCCAATTCCAAACATAAGAAAATAGCATAAGATTTTATCATTCATTTCTATACTTGAATTTTCCTCATTCTAATACATATTCAAACATTTTTCAAGTGCTTAATCAAAAGGATAATTAAAGGTGAAAATATATTAAAAAAATGAAAAGTATGAACGTCTTGCACAATAATAGTGAAATGTAAAGATGTTATGTGCTAATTACTTATTTTTAAAAGTCATGGCATATTCAATTAAATTTTTTGAAGTATCCACAAGTCATGATGTATTCCAAATGTTCATGACTTTTAAAAACTTTTATAAAAGTATTCAGGATACTAACTTTTAAACAAAAAATTTAAAAATAAAATTTAAAAAATTGTCTCACATTCAACCCAAGATTTTGGAAGAATTTTTGCTTCCAATATTTTTGTTTTCTCTTTCGTACCTTCTAATTGTTATATTTATTTCTATTTTTAACTTATTTTATTTTTTATCAAAGAATATTGGAATTCATATATATTTCTTGCGTTCGATTATTTATTTAATTAGTTAAGGTGACTTAAAATTTGTACTATTTTAAAAATAATTTTTATCACATCAGAAAGAAAAAGGGGGATGGTGGGAATCGAGCCTACACCTCCTAGTGTGAGAACGTTCCATAGTTGCACTCTATTGAATACTCATGTTAATCATATTTTAAATGAAAGTTTTCAAAAATTTTTAATTTTTTAAAAAAGTTTTGAAGTTTTAAATGAAAGTTTCTATAAAAGATTTACATTGAGTTTTTGTTTGACAATCATTATTTTAAAGCAATAATATTTTGAATAGTTGTTTTTAGAAGAATGTTAGGTTAAAAAGTAGAAAAAATTTGAATTTACTTACAAAATATTTTATTGTGTGAATATGTAGATGAAAATGAGACCTTCTTTGATCTTTATTTTTTTTTCAAAACATATTTTTCCCTCTCTTCTTTTTAATCACACATTTTCAATAAAATAATATTAAAAACAATCAAAAGTTTTTTTTTCATTTTTAACCACACATTTTTTATCAATCTACTAATCCAAAATATATTCTGCACAAAAAAATTGGGCTCAAACAGACCTTGAATATGTAGAAAAAAAGATTTTTTAAAGAATAGTTGTCAAATAGAGACTAATTCTATAATAAAATTTCACCAAATTCACAAAGGTCCACCACATAAAAGTCTAAATGTCTTAAAAATCCCAATTAAATATACCTCTTAATTTTTTTAGTTAAACGTAAAGTTTAAAAGAATATGGCCCTATTTGGGAGGGATTCTCAAAATTATACAGTAAATCAATTCTCATTTTCAACTACACATTCTTTATTAAAATAATATTTTTCATCACATCAATAATTTTTTTTTCTTTCTCAACCACACATTTCATATCATACCCCCAAAAAATCCCTCCCAAACAAGCACTATAAAAGATTTTAAAAAATATATTTATTTAAGATAAATATTAGTAGTGGAAGAATTTAAAGTAATAGATTAATTTAGTTTTATTTTCAGTCTATTTTAGTAAATAAAATTAAAATATGCTATAAATTATTTTTAAAAGATGAATAAGGAATGATGAATGAAAATAGACGTTCATTTTATTTTTAAGAATTTTTAAAGAATTAGGGGATGTTCTCTTTGACGTTGTCATCCCATTTTCTATTTTTGATTTTTCAAAACAGTGAAAATACATTTACTTACCTATTTTAAAAACGAGTTTAAAATTTGGGTCATGCTACATGTGCTGAGGGGGATTACCGAATGGTGTCCCCCCTCTCACATCGGGCGGAGGGGCCTTAGCTCGGTATTTTTTAATGCGCGCAGGGCTCGCGAATCATGTGAGAAGGGGGACACAATTCGGTAGTCCCCCCGGTACAAATATCATTTCTCTTAAAATTTACAAAGATCGTTTTGGATATTTTCAATTAAAATCAAGACAATTTTCAAAACGTGTTTTGACTGTTTCAGTTACGCCACCCACAAAAACCATCGCCATCACTATCTGCAACACACCATCGCGACCCAAAATCACCACCTCCGGCACAACCACAACAACATAAGAAGTCGACGACGTCGCAACCCAACCACAACGAAGAAGCCGACGACACCGTATCTAACCACCGCACACCACCGTTGCACCCAAACCAACCACCGCATTAAAAAAAAAAAAAAAAAAAAAAAAGATGAAACCGAAAAAAGAGATAGCTCGTCGCGACAGCTTCGTCGTGGTTTGCGGCACCGACGGCCTTAAGAGAGAGAGAGACGAGAGACGAGGGGGAGGGAGGGAGAAAGAACAAGTTTTTCAATTTTTTATTTTTGAAAATAAATTTTCCAAAATGGCAAAAAGAACAGATTTTCAACAATCTCAAAATGAACACTCAAAACACAAAATTCAAAATGAATTCAAAATTCAAAACGAAAAATTGAAACACGAAAAGAACAGTCCCATATATTTTTATTTCATTTTCATTTTTGGTAACAAAAATAATTGGAAATACCGAAATACCAATAATTTTCCCCTCCGACAATTAAGAAATAAATAATGAAGCTTAAGCCGACGATACTTAGGGTTTAACGTGAACCTCGCTCTGAAGAACTCGAGACTCATCAATGGCTGATCAAAGTATCCAGCACCAAGTAGAAGACAATAAAAATGAAACAGAAGGAGAACAAGACTATGGCATTTTATTGTACTACAAGTACACCAAAATTCCCAACCTTCAAAACCTCTCCGATTTCTATCACTCCAATTGCAGCTCTCTCTCCCTCCTAGGCCGCGTCCGCCTTTCCTCTCACGGCGTTAATGTTACAGTAAGTTTAGTTCTTATTTCATTAGAATTTTTATCTGAGTGATGTTGCCCTCTTTGTTTTTGTTTTTACTTTGATAGTCTTTTTTGTCTATGTAATGGTGGTTTTTTTTTTTTTTGTTTTTTTTCCCTATTTGGAGAAATGGGGCTTCAAGTTCTTACTCTACAGCGGGGGATTCTATCGACAGCAAGAAAAAAGTAGCAATATGAAGATTGTTGCCTCTTTGTTTTTGTTTTTAATTTGAAAAATGTCTTCTTTGTGTGTGGGTGTGTGTGTGCAAATTATTATCTTTTTCTATTTAGGGGAATGGGGCTTCAAGTTCTTATTTGTCAGGGATGGAGCACTCTCTTGATGATAAGTTAATATAACGATGAGCTATTATGAGCGTCTTATTTCGGTATGAATCATGAGTTTATTGTTGATACGGGTTTCCACTTTTGGTGTTCAGGTTGGTGGGAAATTGAAGGCATTGAAGAAGCACATTGTAGCACTGGAGTCCAATTCATTGTTTGAAGGGACAGATTTCAAGCTCGCAGCATGCCATGAGCCGTTGAATGATCAAGTTGCTAAGGAATGTGGATTTACTTCTCTCTCTATCCGGATTGTAAAGGTTATATGAGTTTTAATGCAGCTATTTGCAGTTTTTATATGTTGGAATTTGTATATAGCTATGTGTGAAAATCACTGGAAAGAAGTTCAATTTAAACATTTCCAGAAACTGGTGTGGAACATTATTTGCTCATCAGAAATGGATTTATTTACTGCTTAATTTGTGACTTTATCAGAAGGAAGTTTTAATTGTTGGTCCTCATTTATTGTATGAGAATCCATTTTTCAAACTAGCTTGCTGGATTTTTTTGCTAACATTATATATTCGAGCTTATCTTACATTGTATTTGGTTTTCTACTTTATGGTTCGTCATTTTCTTCCTCATTTTTTTAGCTGAAACTGGATTTTCTCCTCGTGCATAGGAATTGGTATCTTTAAGTTCTCACCCACTTTTGAAGTTTCCAGACATTTCAAATGCTGGAAAGCATCTAAGTTCAGCTGATTTCCACTCCGTGCTTCAGAATGCTGGTAGTTTTTCTTCTCGTCTAATCAGACTCTTTTTTCTTCTACTCTGTTCTGTTCCTGTACTTTTGAAATAATGCATTTTTTGTCTGGGTGGGTGTGGGTCAACTCAATCCAAGTATGCCAAGGAGAATGGAAGGTTACATTGACTAACCTTTCTTTTACATGACAGAGCTTTGATTTATCATATTGGATTTCGTCTGTGATATTTGATGCTTGACGTTAAGGATGGAAAATACAGAAGTTATTTTGGACAAATTTTAATTTTAGAATTTTTTCTAGGAAAATTTCAAGAAAAAGAGAGTTTTGGTTCTGAAAAAAAACTAGTACTGGTAGATGCAAGAAATTTGTACGAGACAAGAATCGGAAAGTTCCACACTCCAAATGTGGAAACATTGGATCCAGAAATCAGGCAGTATAGTGATCTGCCCTCTTGGATAGATGGCAACTCTGAGCGATTGCGAGGAAATAATATCCTCATGTGAGTCCTCTGAAACCAGGATAATGAAACTTTTGATGTTTGTACTTCCCTCGCCTTAATCTAAATTTCTTGCACTATTAAACTACAATTTCTTGTCCATATCTTACTTTTAATGGATAACAATGGTTCATGGGTTATTCATTTGATAGAACTCTAGAAAGATCATTGTTTTTTGTACTCGTATCTGTTGTGCATTTCATTGGTTTCTTGAGCTGGTGGTATCTTGGAATCTTATTTTTACAGCTCTGTTAGATACATTCTTGTATTTTCTGCCCGTGGTGGCATTACTGTAACTTTTACTGTGTTTGACGTAATCTGTTATCCTCCCTTTCCTTTTTAAAATTTTCTATGGTATTCTATCGTGTTTTCCCTCAATACTCTATCCTCATCAAGAAAATTAGTGAAGGCTTAAGTGGCTTCCAGAAAATACAATTGAAAGACTTACCAATCACATAATGCACTTACTTTGTTTGTTTGCCGGTACAGGTACTGTACTGGGGGAATTAGATGCGAGATGGCATCAGCCTATATCAGGTCTAAAGGAGCTGGTTTTGAAAATGTGTTTCAGGTGAGCTATTTTGAGAATTGGGCTATGGCTGTATTCAGTGTTCTATATATGTAATTACTATTGTATTATGTGAAGTCAATGAAGAAGCAATCAGTTTGCACTTGAGTTGAATTGATGCTGATAACTGTTCTTCCATAATGACTAAGCTTGGGTTTTCTTGTTCTTTTCTTATAATGGCCCTGTTTGTTTCAGATTAAAATCAAATTTTAATTTAAGTGAAAGTCGAACAATCAATACTATCAACATATTTCATGGCCCACAGCTTTTCAACCACACATTTCAAAAATTTTTATCACAATCTACTAAAAATTTAATTTTAATCTCCACCAAACACCCACAATATATTTCCTTCTGAAAATTACTTGTGCACGACATGACATGAAGAGAGAGAATATTAAGAAAAAAACAATGGAAACATATCGTAAGTGCAAGAGGAATGTTTGGCTTACAATCTACTAAATGCTGATATTTTGATTTCGAAGAGATGTATCCACATTACCATCATATAAAATCTGTGATGCTTTTAAGAAAGGCAATTTCTGGATTCGTTATCCATTGGCACCTTAAGTTTCTATTTCTGATTATTATACTTCACGGGGATACTTTATGTAAGACTACAAGTTTATTCCATGCAGTTTCCCTGGCTGTACTTAATCTTTAAATATTACAAAAGTCTGCTTTTCTTTTTGCGCCTTGCCACCTTCTCCTCCCTGAATGGAGATGATAGGCAGTCCTCTCTTTGTGAACATGTTTTTTGATCAGACGTCTTTACGAACATTTATTGTCGTCTATGCAATTTTAAGTTGTTTTCATGCCTGAACTTACCTGTTTGAAGTGTTCTTTTTGTGCTGCTCCTGCCAATTAATTCAAAAGCGCACATTCTAGAAACAAAAGTTTACAACAATAAACTAGAAACTCAATTAACCACAAAAAATATGATGACACTTATTTTTCTGAAGTAACCATGCAGGTGACATAGTCAAAGTTCAAGTCAACAAATTTTTGACAGTATTGTTTCAAGATCAAAAGACAGTCACTTTACGAGTAATATTTTGTTGTTAAGCCTTCGGGTGGTTGACTTGTCTAATAAGATTTTGATTGTATTTAAACTGGAATGGAATGAGATAGAAACTATGAAACTAGTTCTGGTACTATATTTTGTTTGTACCCGTTGTTAAGTGTCTTCCCTGTTTTTGATAAAGTATATGTAATTCTTTAGTCAAACAGGTAAGGAGTAAGGAAATTCGAACTGTTCTTGTTAATTATGCTCATACTTGTTGCACTTGTTGATGTCTTTCAGTTATTTGGTGGGATACAGAGATATTTGGAACAATTTCCAGATGGTGGCTTTTTCAAAGGAAAGAATTTTGTTTTTGACCATCGGTACGTTTTGAAACTTACCTGATTCACCGTGATCAATTTTCTTGTCTATATTCCTCATTCGGATCTATTTCCACATAGTTCATTTTTCGTTACACTCCTGCATTAGTGTTGTTAAACTGTAATTTCATAAAGAAAACTCCAATTTTCTACATCTGTATCCGAAGCTTTGATTAAATTCATTTTTCGATACTAACTTTCTGAGTCCCTATTGCTCTGACCCCCAAGGTTAGTATAAATGTGCAGTGTAGATATTAGTCTCTTGCTTTAGAAAATAAATTATTTGCAAAGAATTTAGCTTTGATGATCTTTAGACTTGTTATTATTCTAGGGTTTCAGTTGGGAGCTTAGATACAGATATATTGGGAACTTGCCTTCTGTGTAGCACTTCATTTGATGATTACTCTGCACGCAGCCGGTGCAGTTACTGTAGGATGCTCGTGTTAATCTGTGACAGTTGCCGGGTATGTGCTTCTCAAGACCACTTGTTAGTAAATGCAAAAAATCCTCACGAGATTGAAATTATTAGTAAGCCTAAATTTGTTGTAACTTTTCTTCTTAGGATCAAGAATCTTCGTATGTTTGTGAACTGTGTCAGAAAAATGGCAAGCTAGTTGCATCTATTTCCACAACTGAAGATGGTATGTCAGGAGATGTATTATCACCAGTAGCAATCGAAGCTAATCCTAACTTGGATCAAATCAGGCACTCACCTTCCATGTCTTGCAGGAATGGTAAGGTCTGTATTCTTTAACTAGTATGGCATCATATATATAATGTAACTGCTGGCTCGGAGGACACTTTCTCCAAATTATCATATGCAACTTGACCAAGAAAAGGTCGTGTGAGATTTAAAGCATGTTTTGCTATGCTTAAAACATTTACTTACAAGTAAATAAGTAAAATAACGAGTAAATTTCAAAATGAATAATTTGTATAAACGGTCAAAGTTGGAAATAATTAAAGTTACTTATTTTGAAGTCTAAGGATAGAGTTACCAGTCAAGTTACATGTTTTTCTTGAAAGTATGGAACTATGGAAGAGGCAACTTATCTGAACATGTTTGAAAACCAAAATATATAAACGAATTTTATTCTTTGTTAAGCATAACCAAACTTGCTGTTAGTCAGTTTTCTTGTTCACTTTCTCCTTTTGGCTTCAACTGCTGTATGTCTAGAAGATTTAATTAAAAAAATAGAAATTGTCTGGTGTTGCACAGACCGACATGTTGCAAGTACTAAGCCAATGAGAAAGTTGCGGATTTTATGCTTGCATGGCTTCCGGCAGAATGCTTCCAGTTTCAAAGGAAGAACAGCATCATTGGCAAAGAAACTCAAAAACATTGCCGAGCTCGTTTTTGTTGATGCACCGCATGAATTACCTTTCATTTACCAACATTCTCCCCCTGATCAAAATTGTGAATCTGTTCGATCAGAGGGAAGTCCACCTTTCATTAATTGCAACAGAAAGTTTGCTTGGCTGGTTGCAGCTGATTATAATGGGAAGAGTGATGCTGAATGGAAGATGGCAAAAGTTCCATTTGACACTTTGCAATATCAGCAGCAAACTGAGGGCTTCGACCAATCGCTTCAATATCTAAAGACTATATTTTTGCAAGCAGGGCCATTTGATGGGATACTGGGATTCTCACAAGGGGCTGCAATGACAGCTTTAGTTTGTGCAAAACAAGGGAAGCTAAAGGGTGAGATTGACTTCAAATTTGTGATTTTATGCTCTGGATTTGCTGTTAATATGTCAGAGTACTCCGAGGGATCAATCGATTGCCCCTCGCTTCATATTTTTGGCAACAACGAGGGTAATGATAGACAGATAGAAAGCCTGGCCAGCAGACACCTCTCTTCCTTCTTTAAATGTGGCTGCTCGGTGATTATTGAACACGACCTTGGTCATATAATCCCCACACGATCTCCACATATCGATAAGATGAAAGATTTTTTTCGACAATTTCTCCAGTTCAACTCTTGATTTATTGAATTGAGTGTTGCAAAGAAGATCACCATTGGGGCCTTAATTTACTGACCTTTGAAATGAATTGATAGGTATTTGTATCAAATTTGTTGTGGTCTCATTCCGATGTTTTTGTTCAACTTTCACTAAACTCTCATTGTAATGCTTATTCTTACTGACTTGTATCCTCCCCTCCCTCTAAATTTAGTTCTTTAACAGTACTTGGCTCGGGTTTGGATCAGTTGGTGGAACTTTTTACTCCTGTTTGGTATTAATTAAAATTTTTATTTTAATTTAAGTCAAAGTCAATAATTAATTTTATTCATATATTTGATGGGATTCACAATTTTTAAGAACACATTTTATCAACTTTTTTCAAAATTTACTGAAAATTTGATTTTAGTCTCCACCAAATTGAGGTTTTATTTGGACAGAAAATAAGGTCTTGTTTGGGAGGGATTTTCATTTTCTACAGTAAATCAATTCTCATTTTCAATCACACATTCTTCAATAAAATAATATTTTTCATTACATCAATAATTTTTTTTTACTTTTTCAACCACACATTTTCATCATATCACTATTTAAAATCAATTCTTCCCCCAAAAAATTCCTACCAAACAAGCTGTAAGTAACATTGTTAATTTGAGTAAAAAGAAATTTAGCTGTATGGGCTCCATATAAAATGTTGTTTTGGAAACAAAAAAAATGTATATTGGAAGAATAATTTTTTGAAAAATGTGTGGTTAAAAATTAAAGAAAAGATTTAAATCTACGTGTACTATTATTTTATTAAAAAATGTGAATGAAAATAAGTTTTGAAAAAAAAAATTTTATTTTTGGCTTAATGAAGTCCAAACGAGAGCTTAATTTCTCGAGTCTTGAAAGATTGAATCACGGGCATGGGGTTAAAAGTAGAATATGAGAAGTTATTCTTTTGTTAATTTTCAAAATCTGTTGCCACGAGATGCAAATCCTTTCATTATCAGTTTTTTATGTTCGCAAAACACATAAAATAACTCTTCTTGGAGAGCAAAAGTTGGGACTCTTAAGAGTAATTCCAAACCAAACCTTAAAAGGGTAGAAAAAACAATTAAATGGAAAAGAAGAGTAACTAGCTTTGCATTCTTTTTAAATCATGAGTGTTCTTTTTTTTTTTTCTTTTTTTTTTTTTTTTTGGTACCGGCTACACAATTGGCTAATCAAATTGCATTAAATTAAATTTCCACTATAAAGAAACTAGAATTAATCCATATGTACAGAATGAATTTTCATAGAATTTCTACAGATGAGTCACATGGCAAGTGGGCCCCGCGTGAATTTAATATTGCCAAAAAAATCGGACCCCACCTAATTGTGTGTATTCTGTAGGATTTCTGTGATTTTTCTTCTGTGAATGTAGCATCATTCAAGAAACTATCTTCAAGATCGATTTTTATTCAATATCTCAACTCATTGACACGATAACCATTCACGTCTTTTTTCTCAATTTTTGATGACTTGTTTCTTCAACTTATTAGAAGAGAGAGAACATTTATATTGGCACACACAATAACTAGTTTGGTGTTGCCCAATTATACAATAGCTCCTTATGTATGGTGACGGAACAATTATAATATCTTGGCATGTTCCCTCGCATGACTTTGTGTTCGGGGTGCAACTATAGCGAAATGTAGTTTTGCAGATACTGTAAGCCAAACAATCTGCATACAAGAAATAAATAAATGCATTTTATGTTTCTTTAATTATTTTAAAATGAATAATAATTCGTTTAAATGCAAAAAAATAAATAAATAAATCAGTACCTGATGCTAAAAATACAAGGAATATCACTAAGAAAAATGATTTTAAAAGCTTTGCCATCTTGAATTCCTTCCACCTGTGAAATTAATATAAAATATGATCCTGAAAGCTGTGTTCCATTTCTCTGTTTATATAGAGTTGATTATCCACAAGTTACAGCAATCCATAGCAGATTTTTGAATATTTGTTAATTACTTAAAATCTAAAAGTAGATTTTGTGAGTCAATCGTGTTAATACTTATGTATTAATCATGGGTTTATTGTAGTTTCCAAAATCGAGGTGGATTACAATAGATTTTGTCCAATTTTTCCTGTAATATTGTGTTATATATACAATCTAAAAGTAGATTTTGTGATTATTTGATGGATATTATTGAGAAAATAATGTATTTTATTTAAATAGTGATATGATGAGAAATATTTAGTTAAAAAGTAAGAAAAAGTTATTGATGTGATATAAAATATTATTTTATTCAATGTTGGTAATATTTTCTATACGAATTTCACCATATTATCTTGCTATCTTTTTTCTTTCTTTTTTTTTGTGAATAATAATTAGAAGTTACATGGGAGTTAATTAATGTTATAGGGAGTTTTAGTGAATTTCATGTTGAAACCATTCCCTTCAACATTTTTAATGTCTTGTGAGTCGAGTCACCGACATGAGCGACACACAATTCATACTTTCTAACATCTCCTACTCGCACATAATGGGCTTAAGTTGAACCACAAGTTACAACGTATATCACACATTAGATCTTTCTCAATGCCTATCTCGCAAAGATTTATATAGATCTGATCGTACGACCAGTGAGTACATATTAGAACTCACGATACTATAAAACTATTAGAGATATATAGTAGCTCTATTAGAAGAACTTTACATCTCGATGTACCCCAAACTCTTTTTTCAACATGAATTCAAGTATTTTTGATCTTTCAAGTATTTATGGAGCATACCACATTGTATCATTGTATTCACAATTATATTCTATATCTAAATGATTAAACACAATTGTTCGATCGGTAAATACAAATATAAATGTTTGTCAAAATAGTTTTCTTCTCCTACTTGAATTCTTCAACTTTAAATCAACTGTTTTTCTAGACATGTCACATCAAACCAAATCAATCACAATCATTAGTAACATGCTAAAATAGTAACACTGAAATAAAATATCTAGAAACAATAAAAAATCATAAGGGTGTTTATGAGGTTATATAAATCTCAATGTCTCACACAATAAGAAAACAGGGATCCATTCACTCGTTTATCCAATATTGGTCGTAAAAGCACACATGGTATAAAATGTGTGCTCAGTGTTTTCTCCCTTTCCTAGAGGCGTATGTCATTTCTTTATAAATAACTAACACTATACATATCCTAATTCAAGTATTCCATGATACTAAATTTGAGTTTACTTTATATTCATTCCTCCAAATAATATCAAATCAAGAACTCGATTTGGTTACTAAATAGGTTTAATGAATAGCGAGATCCATTTCGATTACTTGTTATAATCTCATCTCGATATCTTATCACGACGATCGGATCATGAACACTATACGATCACTTTGTCACATTTCAGCACACCCCAAAGTGTTTAAGGCAATTGTTCGTGTGAGTAAACAAATCTCAACCTATTTACATAGTTTCCAAAATCGAGGTGGATTTAGCGGTGACAAAAAAGCTCGGAGAGCTCGGTGGAATCGAGCCCAGGCTCTGGCTGAGCCCCACTTTGGGGAGTCGGCTCGAGCCCGAGCGAGCCTCCATTAAAAACAAAAAAAAAAATTTTGAAGCAAAGAATAGCAAAGTCGCTACCCAAATAGCTTTGTCGCTGCAGTAGTTTATTTTTAGCTGCCTACAAAGGCAGCTAAAGAGAAAAAAAAAACCAAAAAATCCGAGCTGGCTCGGCCCGCTCCTCATTTTTTTTTGCCGAGCCCGGCTTGGCTTCGACTGAAAAAAGCTCGGGCCGGCTCGGGCTCGACTCGGCTCGTTGCCACCGCTAGGTGGATTACAATAGATTTTTACTGTAATATTATGTTATATATACAATCTAAAAGTAAATTTTGTGATTGTTTGATGAATATTATTAAGAAAATAATGTATTTTAAATAGTGATATGATGAGAAATATGTGGTTAAAAAGTAAGAAAAAAATTATTGATGTGATGAAAAATATTATTTTATTGAAGAATATATAGTTGAAAATGAGTTTTGAAAAAAATGTATTTTTAAAGAATGTGTGACAAATATGAGCTTAAAAGTCAAGTTAATAATTATGTATTAATCGTCTATTTGTCACGATTCTTTTTCAATCACATATTCTCCAATACATCACTTCAAAAAAATGCATTCTTTCATTTTAATGTGCACCAAACGGACACTTAGTATTTGTCACGATTCTTAAAATTGGATAAGACCACTTAAGTCATATATTTTTCCACGACCACAATATGCATCTCATTGACATGAATCCTTTTCTTCGATAATTTTTTTACTCAACTCTCAATTGAGTTCCGTGTTGCAAAGAAGATCACCGCCTGATTCTCAGTTCGAGTGCAAGGAACAAAATTTAATTTAGTTCTAATACTTTTTTCTATAATCTTTGGAGGTAAATCTACTATTAAGTTAATTTATATGTATTAATATTATAAGAATTCGCAGTATTTATAATCATAAATTACGGGTTAAGAATCATTACTTGAAAGAATGAATTCCAAGATTTTTTTATGGTTGAATCACCTTGAATCGAAGCTCCAAAATATGCATTTTCTTGTTCTATAATGGTCTCAATCTTGATCACAATGAATGAGAATTATTATCTACAATCTAAATGCCTTAATTTGTGAGTTTTCATGCTAAAATAGTGATTCTAGGTGCTTTTCAATGTTGATAATATTTTCTATACGGATTTCATTATATTATTGTTACGTGTTTTATATCGCAAGTGTACGATATCGTAACAAGTAGTAAAGTGGACCTTTGACTTTTGAGTCCGGATTATCGTTCCCACGAGAACTATTCTTTAGCACTTAATTTAATTTTTCTAACTCTTATTTGATAAAAATAAATAAAAATACGGATTTGTTGAGACTGTTTAATTTAAAAACGTGAAATTAAATTAAATTGAAAAGAAACACAATTAATCGAGAATTCATTTTATGGCGGAACAACTTCACCTATTAATCACATTTATTCCTTAAATCAAGATTCATAACCTACTCTAGTGTTCAATAGAATTTTTCTATTGTATTAATTCAATTTCATATCTCTATGCAAATCGACTTTAGTTAAACGAAACACTGGTTTCAAGAATTCAATTGTGACCGCAATAATTAACATAGGTATCTCTACACATTATGTCAATTTACCGAATTTTACTATTTGGTCTAAATCCTATACTCATCTCTCGACTCGTAAAGAATTCACAAAATCATTTAAATTATTAATCAAGTAATTTAATGCATTAAGATTATAGTAAAAATCAACACATAAAAATATAAGAACAAGAATCTCAAATTAACGAAATAAAGGATCTCAATTGGGCTACATTGTTTGCCCTAAAAATAATTTAGCTACGCATAATATAAAAATAAAATATGCAAAAGATGTACGACATCACCAAGATTTGACGGAAGTGATTAATTCCCAATTTGACGTGGCCTTGCGTCTGTCATCTTTTTCTTTCACAATTTTCAGTCGGATTCTGCCTATGAATTTATGTGTAAGCCAACTCCTTTTCTCTCCTTTTGCTGCCACCCACTGTGGGCATATATAAATTATAATGCAAACGCCACCACCTCCCATTTCGGTTTCTGATAACTCAGCAACAGTAGCCGCCGTGTTCTCTCGCAGCCAATGTGTATCTATCTTAATTTCTATCACTCCCCCTCATTCTGTAGCCCATAAGGTGTATATATATATCACAGCCAAAGGCCCCAAAGTTGGAGTCAAATTCCCCCACTGCCAATTGGTCCCAGCCGTGTATATAAATTGCTTCAGCCACCTTTTTAATTGAAGTTCAACTTATAGTCCAATTAGAAATCCAAAAGTGAGTCACAATTAATGTATACTTTTCTTTAAGCCCTCCAATCTTTCAAATTATTGCAAATCAATCCTTGAGATCCACTAAATTGTTGCAACCCATGTATTCTTTGATTCAATGCAAGTCCTTCAGTTTTCAAAATATGAAATTTGATCTCCAAAATTGTAGATTTCATTCGATTTTGTCCTTCTTCCTTTCCAATTGTTGGGGACGAGTCCATAACTAAAAACAAAAGAAAATTAATCCAAATTAAGTAGAAATTAATAATTTGACGATAAAAAAGTTTAATAATATAGTTCAAATAAGTGTATAAAATGCACTTATCAATTATCTTGCATTCTTTGTCCTCTCTCTTTTTTTGAATAATAATTAGAGCTTACATGGAGTTAATGGATGTTATAGGGAGTTGTAGGTTTGAATTTCTTGTTCAAAGCACTCCCTCCAACCCTTTTAATGTTTTATGAGCCGAGTCACCTACATGGGCGACTCACAATTCATTTTTTAACATCTCGTACTCGCACATAATAAGCTTAACTCGAACTATAAGTTACAATGGATATCACACGTTAGATCTTTCTCAATGCCTATCTCACAAAGATTTATATGGCAAATAGATCGTACAATCGGTGAATACATATTTTAGCTCACGACACTATAAAACTGTTAGAGATATACAGTAGCTCTATTAGAAGAACATTACATCTCGACTACCTCAAACCATTTTCCAACATCAATTCAAGTATTTTTTGTGTGCCGAGTATTTATGAAACATACTTGAACCCACATTGTATCATTGTATGCTCTAAATGATTAAACACAATCATCCGATCGGTAAACACAAGCATAAATATTGGTCAAAATAGTTTTTATCTCCTATTTGAATTCTTCAACTTTAAATCAGCTACTTTTCTAGACGTGTCTCATCAAACCAAATCAATCATAGTCATTGGTAACATAATAAAATAGTAACAATAAAATAAAATATCAAGAAACAATCAAAAATCATATGGTGTTTATAAGGTTATATAAATCTTAAGGTCTCACACAATGAGAAAGCGATGATCTATTCACTCATTTACCAAATATTGGTCGTAAAAACACATGTGATTAGGGGTGGGCAAAACCCAAACCAACCCACCTAAACCGCCCAACCCGACCCAAATCGACCGGTTTGAGTCAATTTTTTTGTGATTTTTCACCTGGGTCGATTTTTGGGGTTAAGAAGCAGGTCGGGTTGGGTCGGTTCATGGGTTGACTCATGAAAATTGAGTTAACCCAACCCGACCCGACCCGTTTAGTAAAAAAAATTAAGTGAGAACCCAGCCCAACAAAATGCAACCCCAGCCCACAGAAAACAAATGACAAAATCCAACCCTAAGTCCCTAACTTTATTCTTTCAAGCCAACTCTCTCTCTCTCTCTCTCTCTCTCTCTCTCTCTCTTCGTCTCTCACCGATCGTTAATGAAGACTGTCGGGTCATATGTTTGCAGGATTTCTTCAATTTTCTTCTGGACAGATGGACAGTACTTTCTCCAAGTCTAAATTGTGGATACAATTAGTTTTATCCCTTTGACTTCTATATTTTAACATGATTACTTGTTGGTAAATTTTGCTGAGATTTGATGTGGTTCTTATTGAAGTGCTTTTCTTGTTGCTAAAAGGCAGAACAACAGTTGAACTCCAGTTGGATTCCCATGCGAGCAGGTAATTTGGAAGTGCCTACCACAAGTGAGTGGCTTAATGGTGTCTTAACTCCTGGTTCCAATACTGGCATTGATCCTGTGAGTAATATTCTAGTTTTCATTGTGTCTCTAGAAATAATATTTTTCAACTTCATACATGCTAATATTTTAGATGAAATCACGACTCTCCTGATAATGGCTAAATTGTTTAAACGGCTGGGTCCCATGGGAGTTTGTCATACATATGCAGACTAGTTTAGTATTTGTTATTTATCACGTCTCTCACGAGTTGTCCTTAATTTTGATCTCAGTATTTAGTGACGGCTAAATTTCGATATCTGTTATTTGTTCACAAGACTGTTGAAGAAAAATGGTACTTAAGTTAGTGAGAATAATTAGAGTGGGCAAAACGCTCTTTTATGCTCGTACCTACCTAATTATCAAATTTCGGGTGGGGATAAAATACATATACGATAGGTCAGAGGAAAGTATTACAGATTTATTAGCTTATGTGATCTTATATATTCCGAAAGTTCAGTCTTTTGCCTTTAGTAGAAAAAGTAAATACTAATAATTAGGTGGATGGTCTAAGGTCTACTAGACATGATCTAATTATTGGAGCTTGAAAAATATATGTCAGATTAGGTCCATGTGGTAGCTCTACGCCTCTACAAAGTAATTGAACTTAATTACGATAATTATAATAATTTTGGACTTAATTGTAATTACAGTAAAGTATTGTACTTGTAATTACCATAAAAATTGTAAACTTAATTATCATTATAATTGAAGTTCTAGAACTACAAATGTAATTAAATGTAAACTAATTGAATTTGGACTTTAATTAAAACCCTCTATTTGGATTTTAATTAAGACTCCTATTTGATATTGAAATTATTATTCTATATGGATTGGAACTTCTTTTATCTCTATAAATAGAGAATAGATGGATATAAAAATCCTACAAAAATTCAAATTTGGAGAGAGAGAAAAAGTGAGAAAAATAATATATTCTTATTGTCCAATCCAAGAATTAGTTTCTTGATTTAATTAAAGGAAGGTGCCCAACTAGCAGTGTAGTCTTGATTTTGAAGAATACCATAGAAGATTTGGAGGTTCGAAGTATCAAGTTCTTGCAATTAAAAGATTAAAAGCTCGTGATCCAAAAAGTTGAAAGTTCGTGATTCAGATTCAGTTCTAAAATTAATCATCGAATTTAGGTAAAAATTCAAAATTATAAATTCTTGTTATAACATACACTTGATGATCTATACGATCTTGTTTATTGAATTAAAGAAAATTTTTAATTTTTTTAAATTCCATTTCCACATTCCAACATCATGGCTGTTATATTATTAATTTGTGTTGGTAATTTAATGTTACATGCAGAAGGTAGTTGGGCATTGACGGATAGAAAATAAATAATTTCAGTGGCACTGTTAGATGGGAATTTAATGTTATTTGTTAGAATATATATATATACAGAAATGATCTAATGAGCACCGGTGCTCATCTTATCCTAAGCACCGATGAGTTGGCACATTAATTCATTGGTGGATTGGAACTCACAAAATCTTTATCCACCAATGAATTAATGTGTATATATATATATATATATATATATATATATATATATATATATATATATATACAGAAATGATCTAATGAGCACCGGTGCTCATCTTATCCTAAGCACCGATGAGTTGACACATTAATTCATTGGTGGATAAAGATTTTGTGAGTTCCAATCCACCAATGAATTAATGTGCCAACTCATCGGTGCTTAGGATAAGATGAGCACCGGTGCTCATTAGATCATTTCTGTATATATATATATATATATATATTACCCCTTTAAAAATATATATTACCCTCTTGTTCAATTTATCATGTAGAAATCTGCACTTATGACATACCACCCACTAAAAATATCACCAGGATAAGTTTTTGCAATGGATGAAAGTTTGACAGAATCATGCTATTTAGTTGAGTGAATATAAATTCTCTACACCATAATTTAAAAATAACATGGAATGAACTCGACGAAAAGCACGAGAGAAAAAACTATCGACTTTTGGACGGTTCCTACGGAATCACTAAAAATTCAGTACAATTGAACAATTTTTGGCATCTCTTCAGATGTTGGACTTGAGACTCTTTAAACATGATATGTTCTCTATTTTAAAAAGTTAAATTTAAAATCGTGCTCAAAGAAACTCTTTAAATTAATATTTTAATTTAGAAAATGGGTTTTGGAGAGTCAAACTCACTCTCTATAATTAAATGCATTCAAAGTGTTTTAATTTTCAATGTAGGAAAACAATAAAATAATCTAAAGAAAAGTTAGTTAAAATAAAATATAAACAAAAATAATAAATATTTTTTTGGAGTAGTAAAATTAAGTGTTAAATATAAGAGTAATGTTATTCATCCCCAGTGGGGATAAAAACACAGTTTACATGGTTTTAAATGATAGGTTAAATGAAATGTGAAATTAAATGACTTATTTAATTTCATATATCATTTAATGCCACATTAACACCACATAAATTGTGTTTTCATCCCCTAAGGATGAATAGCAATTAATAGCATATTAATGTATTGGTTGGCGCGTTGGTATGTGCTTAATATGGTCTAATTTTTATTTTTATTTTTCGAAACGGCTTAATATGGTATAATTTCGTTGGTTAAATTACTTACAACACTTAAAAAATTAGTTATCTATGATCAAATCACAATCGTTGAAAATTTATGATTCACTTATAAGTTTAATAGGCCGAAAAATTTATGACGAAAAAATTGTACGAATCCAATGTCACATCCAGTATAGGATATACTCAATGTGTTACATTTTTTACAATATATTTATTTTTAAATTGTCAGTCTAAAAAGTTTTACTTTCCTACAAATGAGTTGATCAACTATCAAGTGTTGGGAATTTAGGTCAATTCCCTCTAAACTTTTCATAGACTCCTTACTTAGAGAAAAATAATAAAATATTAAAATAGATGAAAATTTTTTTTTACTGAAAGTCAAAATTTCACTAAATAAAAAATTGATACAATCACATAGACTTCAACTCGCCAAATCTCCAAGTAATCGTAGAAAAATATCATTATTCTTGTAAGAAAGAAAGAGATGAAGAGAGAAGTTTTGTGTTATAATTCCATATATGCATTCAAAACTTCATAGAAGCTTGTTATAAAACACATCCAAACATATTTTAATGTGTGTGTTTCTCGAATTGAAGAAGAAGAAGAATCAAATGAGAGGAGATTAAGATGCTATTGAAGAGATTCAAGATTATTTTCCATTTTTTTTAATTATAATTTTGGGTGATGTTGTATCAATTATTTTTTGTTCTTATAATTAATTTGATGCCATTAAACCCTACTTTTAAAGTTTTAATATTAATTCTATATTTTTACATTAAATTATGTGTTCTGGTTTGAATGATTGTCAGGATCAAGTTAATAATTTTCAATTAATCGATCATTAGTTGAATTGTTATGTGATTTCTATTTACATAGAGAAGGAATAGAAATTTGATATGCAGTAACAATCATTGTAAAGTCGATAAAGATACGCTGCTATACTTTGCATAATCTCATTTTATGTTCTTGTAATCAGGGTCGGCCCCAAAAATGTTGAGGCCCTAGCCAATAAATTATTATGAGGCTCCCTAAAGATAATTTTTTACAAGTACAAAAATCTTTTTGACATCATTCATAGTCTATTAAACATTCTCTTTGAGAAACATTACACAATTCTTTTGCATTCAAAAATAAAATACAAAAGACTTCTGAAAATTAGTAAGATATAATGATGGTAACTACCATTTAGTGTCCAAAATATTTATATGTAAAAGGCAGAAAAAAAAATCAAAATTAGCAATTAAATCTGAAGAATAAAAATTCACCCTTAATAATTTACGAAAAAAAGTCTTTATTGAGTAGAGGATTGCCTTATGTTTCATTTGCACTACTACATTTTCAAAATAATATTTGATCCAAGAAAATTTCACAAATTTCCTATACTATATTTTCCAATTTTTTATTTTTTTAAATATCGTTACTGAGCTTTTAAATTTTCTAAGGCTCCATAGAACTTGAGGCCCAAAGCCACTGTCTAGGTAGCCTTGGGCCAGGACCAGGTCTACTTGTAATGTAATGTATAGTTGTATGTTCACATCTTTCATATAGATATAAGAATGTCACATATGAGGATAGGCTTGGTTTTATTCGAGAGAGATTATTCAACAAATTAAGAATATTGATCTTCATATTCGAATATATGTATATATCGTGGATTGATATTAAAATGGATAAAAGTGGGAGAATTCGTGATTATAGTATTTATCAATTACTTGATTTTAATAACACTTTACGTCAACTAGTTAGGTTAGTTAATTTAGTATATAATTTAGATTGTTAATATAAAATTCACATGTACGCTAATTTTTCTATTCAATTAAAGTTAGCTTTAATTAGAAAATAGATTAATTACTTAGTCATTATGTGAACAATATTTTACTCATTCTTTACTTGAATACGATACTGTCCATTTGCGAGATTTTTTCGATCACTACCCAAGGCGAAAATATATCAATATGAACCCAAAAGTGTTATAACGATAAAATTATACTAACTTTTGATATTTTTTGTTCAAACAAATCAAAATTTAGCATTATCTCAATACCAAACAATTGGCACCTTTAATTTTGACAAGTACTTGGCAACTTTCCAACACCAAGTATATAAAATTGCTTTCAAACCTTACAAAATGTGCAGTGCAAAAATAAAAAAATAAAAAAAAAAGAAAGATATATTTCTTCATCTTCCGCACCTACCCAACCCTCACCCCCCAAGCCCTAATCCAATTTTCTTCATTTTACCTTTATGCAAAACCCCACTTTAAATAGAATTATCTAATGAAAAGTTCAATGCCCACAACATAAATTAAAAAATAAAGTTGACGTTGAAGGATATCTCCTACCCAACTTCAAAATAACGTGCAACACTAATTGGCGTGAAAATGATATTCCAACAACATTTAAATTTCAATAATATATATAATTTTAATTATTTTTCATTTTTCCTTTATTTTATACAACAGCAAATCTTAATTTCAATTATATCCTTTTACATTATAAGTAATTTTTTTTATATTGTGATGTTAAATGTAATATTTTTTTTAATTTTTTTTTTTTTTGAATATTAAGTGTAATGCTTTTATAAAATTTATTATAAAATGTAATTTTAGTAGTAATAGAATGTCTAATTAAATAATTTAAGAATTAAATTAGTTGTTGAGAACTGAAAATAAGGAATGGCAGGGAAATTTTTTTTATGTAATATTTGGTATAATGTGTTGGAAATGACTAAAAAAGATAGTATCAAAGTTGTACCATTTTGATGTGAAATTAACATTTTTTAAAGAAATGTATCGATGATGGTCTAAGGATATCTCCAACAATTAACATCAAATTGGTGCAACTTTTACACCATTTTAGAAAGTGATCTATAACCATTATATCGAATATTAAATTAAATGAACATTGTTTCCTTTATTTCCTTATTTTTTAATTCTCAATAATTAATTTATTTTTCAGAAATTATATTATTACAAAATTATTAAATTAAAATTATATTTATTAATAAATTTAAAAAATGCACTAAATACACAATTTAAAAATAATAAAGTTAAAATAAATAATCGAATGTTATTGAAGAATAATATTCAAATCAAATTAAATATATATAAATTTAAATCATTAAATAATAAAAGGATATAATATGAATTAAAATTTGTTATGGTATAAAATGAAGGACAAAATAGAAATTATGAAAAACTCTAAAAATCATGTTTAGACTTAGAGGTGGCAAACAGGCCAAACGACTTGTCGGTTCGGCCGCTCGACTCGTAAAAACTCGATCCATGAGCTACTCGGGCTCGTCAAAGGACAAGCATGAGCACGAGCCGAAGCGGCATGGCTCGTCATGTGGGCAAGCGGCTCGTGTGCTCGCCCACGAGCATGATTTATTTTATATTTTTGCTTTTCATCTATAAATGCCCATTCATTCTACAATATTTTTCTCACAACAAAATCTACAATTCTTCTACTCTCCACAATTCTATTACAAATTTACAATCCATTAATCCATATCATGATTCAAAGTACGTGTAGCTATTGATTTCGCCGCCTCAAAAACCTTTGTGAAGGTTCTGGAAGGTTTTTGAGGAGGTGGATCAACAGCTAAACTAAACGTATATTTTTACATATGTTGAAATTGCATGTGTTGTCAATGTCATGTAAATGATATTTCATTTCGTCTTATAATCAGATTTTGTTATTTTCTTAATAATATTTTGATTCTAAAAAAAAAAAAATTGTACACGTAACAAGTTCATGTACAATTTTAACCGCCTACTCGAAAAAAGTAGCTAGGCCCAAGCTTGAATAAAAGGAGGAGGTTTTTTTTTTTAAAAAAAATAAATAAATAAACACTTTAACAAGATAATAAAAAGCTCATGGGCTCGGCTCGTGAGCCCACGAATCTAGTCGAGTCGAGCTGGCCCTTGGTAGACGAGCCAAGTATATTCTCGGCTCAACTACGATGAGCCACGAGGGCCGAGCTCAGCCCATTGCCACATCTATTTATACTATTCATTTAACCGGATTGGTGTATGATTGGAGTGAATATTTTTGCACCAAAATTGGAGTGGTGGATTGGTTGAAGATGTCCTAAGTAGCCATGAGAGCAAGAATTCTTTGTACTTAACCGATTTCTTGAGTGCCATAAATGCAGGCAACTAGAATCGTACCACACATTGCCTCGTAAATACTAATTCTATCAATCAATTGTTCCGCTTTTCTCTTTGCCAAACCGTGAATTTAAGGCAAAATAACGTGGCGTTTGTATGTTTTGGTGGTGGGTTTGTAACGATCGAGTCTTAAATTGGGTGATGCAAGACGGTGAAAAATGTAGACAAATTCATATGAGTAATGTTAACACCGATCTACATGATAGTGAAGATCCACTTTTAATAATTCAATGAAGTTAAAAAGATTTTTTACTTACGTGACAAGTCTAGGTGAACCTCCACTGCCACCTAGACTACTACTAAATGCGACTAGTGCTAAATAACATAATTCAATCAAAATTTGAAGGAAAAAAACCATAACAGAAAAGATTTAGATAAAGAAATGTCTGTGTGACAATAAATATGCTGAAACTGGCATAATCACACGTGAGTTAAAAAAATTATTTTGTATTACGAGTAGAAACTGTCGTACTTAGCTTCTATTTGACACACATTCTTTCAAAACATATTTTTCAATAAGATAATATTTTTCATCATACCAATAACTTTTCTTACTTTTTAACCACATATTTCACATCATATCGCCATTTAAAATGTATTATTTCCTCAATAATATACATTAAACACACCCTTAATATCCATTCAAAATATGTCGGGCGCGATAGAGTAATGGAGTATTGACAGAGACTAGTTACGGATTGGCTTTGGGGGTGGGCAAGTAAGATGAAGAAATTTTTCTTTTTATTTATTTATTTATTTATTTATTTTTTGTGTAAAATGCAGAGTTACTATTTGATCCTTTTAAAAATGGTTAAACGCTTGAGTTTTGATCAACTAACCGTCATTTGGGCAAAAGTAGTCCAGATGTCCTCCAAGCCCGTAGTTATTGAAAAATTGGGACTTAGCTTCAAGACTATTTTAAAGATTTGGAACCAGGCTTGATGACCTCACTGCAAATTTTCCTTGGGTGAATAATGTAGCAACATTAAACGGCTAAAACCACATTTGGATTATTTGAAATAAGTCTCGAATCTACCGTTCATAGTAAGAATTTAAGGTGCATTTTTCACCGTATTTACTTGAACCACCTACTCCTACATTCACAACCACCAAAAATGATGCTGGTGATTTAGAGATTGTGACGTTACAAGTAGGTAAGTAAGTGTGTGTTCGTACATCACGATACACATGTAATAAATCAAACTTTTCAAATAGATTGGTGAAAAGTTGTGATCGGTTGATTTTAACTTGACTCGTCTTCTTCACCCCCTCATAAATTTTGACCAACCTCTCAACCATTGTTAGTTATTATCTCACCTTCCAACCACCTCTATCCCTACTTCCAATTCCACCTTAAATGAGCAACAACTGCTGTCTTAAATTTGTGTAGCGGAATACAGCTTGTTTGTCCCTCCTTTTAGAGCATGTTTGGTACATATTCTCATTTTCTACAGTAAATCAATTCTCATTTTCAACCATATATTCTTCAATAAAATAATATTTTTCATCACATCAATACTTTTTTCTTCTTTTTCAACCACACATTTCCTATCATATCACCATTCAAAAATCAATTATTCCCTCAAAAATCCCTACCAAACACACTCTACCAAACACACTCTTAAATCATATTACAAAATTGACTTGTTCAAACTCTCCCCATCCAACCTCATTTATGGTGGAATAGGCTCGGCGTGTGCCCAGCTATTTGATCGAGAATTCAGGCATCGGGGTTGAACTATGAGTGATTGAGCCTTGACATGCATCAATTGAAAGATAATTGATCGCATGCAATTTTAGTTGTGACAATGTTGCATGTTCTATATGTTTACTAATAATTTATTATATGTATATAGGACGTTGAATATTGACGTTTATAGGAATCCAACTTTAGTATTACTAAACAAGGTTAAATTAATGAATTGTGCACTAAAATTGAAGTCGATCCAATTTGATTATAAAATGTTGGTCGATTGACTTAATAACTAAAAGTATAATAGAGCAATGCTGCAAGTATAGGAAATTTCAACAGAATTTTGACAGAAAAAACACTTGGCAGATTTGCATTGGAAGGAAAAAAAAGGCCAACATCCTGTTTGTATTCTGTTGAAATTCCCTGTACTTACAGCTTTATTCAAGTATAATATATGTAAAAAAGTATAGCTATTCATCAAATCAGCTTCAGACCACGAGTTCAAACACCTAATTAGAAAAATGTGAACTGAAATGTTCCTCCAGTAATTAATTAGGCTCATCTCATTTTGGGCTGATGGCCGGGTGAATTTACTTATTTTGGGTTGTGCTGCAATTTATTGTGTGCTTGTGCTTTGTATAAATATTTGAATTTCGTATTATTTTGTTCTTTCTTGGTCAATCTCCTTGAATTCGGGGCGAAGCTAAAACATAAGATTTGTAGAGACAAAGTTTTAATTTTGAGGGACAAAAATTGAAAATTACAAAGACTTTTTTGAAAATATTGAAAAAAACTTGGACAAAATATTGAATTTTCAAATTTACTGTAGGGTCAGGTGACCTCACTGTTCCCACTGTAAATCCGCCCTGCTTGAATCCGTCCTTGATGCTATGATAAAAATGTCAATTTTTTTTTTAATTGAAGAATCTAACTTGTTTAATTCATTATGGATGTTTATAGTTATATTTGATGATGGCTTGGACTTCCGTTAATATTTCAGGATTAGTCTAAATGTACACAATCCATTACATAATGGATTACACCCCCCTCACATGGAGGGACCCCCTCCATGTTAGGGGGGTGTAATCCATTAGGTAATGAATTAGGTGTACATCTAGCACAACCCAATATTTTAACCCATAAACATTAGTTATTTTCTCTGATAAGTTTGAACCATTGAATGCGATGCGTCGGTCGACCAATCCCTAGACATTATCCATGAATTAAATAAGGGTATTTTAGCAATTCTTCTACAAAGCCAAGGGTAAATTCAAAAGATCCCTACTATATATTAGCACCACTCAACCCTCCTTTCCTCTCATACACAAATATTTCATCGGCAAAAAAGGCAAAGCAAATTGAAGAACAAAAAATGTCCCTAATCACAGATGAGATTAGATCCTCTGCAACAGAGTTCTACACTGGAAATGATATCTGCAAAGTAAAATCCAAGTTTTTGCTGACAGAAGTTGGGTTGCCAAATGGCCTTCTGCCACTGGAGGACATAGAAGAATGTGGGTATGTGAAGGACACGGGATTTGTTTGGCTAAAACAGAAGAAGAAGATTGAGCACAAGTTTACGGAAATTGGGAAGCTGGTGCAGTATGCACCAGAAGTGACAGCCTTTGTTGAGCCAAACAAGATCAAGAAACTGACAGGCGTCAAGACCAAGGAGCTACTGATGTGGATCACTCTCAATGAAATTTACGTGGACGATCCGCCCACCGGAAAGATCACATTCAAGACCCCGACCGGCCTATTCCGGACCTTTCCGGTGTCGGCTTTCGAGATCAAGGAGGAGCAAAAGGATGTGAAGGAGGAGAACGGAGTCAATGCTGCTGCTGCTAAGGAAGTTAAAGAAACTGCTGCAGCTGTGGAAGTGAAAGAGGTGTAGTCTTGATGCCTCGTCAAGTTCTTGTTTCTCTATGTGGTACTAATGGAAGCACAAGACAAATAAGTTTATTTTGATATACAGATATGGTTTTAATGATTTATGTTATATGGGCATTGTTGTGCCCTTTTTTACTCGGTTTTAAATCCATATTTATGATTCCTAGTTTTTATATGACATCGGAATTCCAAAAGCAATTCCCAACTTGTTGATTCTCTGAATATCCGAAAGTTAGGAGAATCAGAAGAGGAGTTAATCTAGGAAAATACTGAAATTTTGACCAAAAAACATAAAATGACAATATAAACGAGTAATGCTACTTGCAGTCGCTCACTGCAGCAATCGCCCTACATGGCATACACATGGCATGTAGTTATTTGATCCATTAATGTGGTAGTTTTTGACCACATTTATTGCATCAAAAACACACTTGACATGTGTATGCCACGTAGGGCGACTGTTGCATTGAGCGACTGCAAGTAGCATTATTCAATTTAAACCGTAAAAAAGCCCTACATCCAATAATCCTAAATAACACTAACGAGGTGTATTCAATTGAAACTTTTAATGATTTTTTTGTATTTAAAAAGTTTAGGGATATTCAATGTAGACTTTTGGAGACTCTCTAAAAGTATTGATTTATTCAATTGAAACTTTTTAAAATTATCTAAAAGTCATGTTGTATTTAATTAAAACATTTTAGAAGTCTTTATAAATTTTGGGGTGTTCAATTTTTTATGACTTTTAGAGACTTTTATAAAAGTCTTCATGGTACTAACTTTTAAGTAGAAAGTACTAAAATAAAATCTCAAAATTTGTTTCTCATTAATCACAAGATTTTAGGAAACTTTCAAAAAAAAAAGAAAAAGAAGAAGAAGAAGAAATTAATATGTACTTTTTTCAATATTTCTCTTTCTTTTTCTCACATTAGAGTTATAATTAAAATTTATTTGTTTGATTATATTAGTTTCTATTTTTATTTTTCTCTTTCTTATTGTTTATTTTTATTTTCTATGAAAGAATTAACTTGTATTCTTATAACTTTTTTTCTATTTTCATTCATTTTTTTCTAAAAAAATAATAATCTATTTTTAATTAAATTATAAAATTTTATATAAAATAATTTATAATTAAATTTATATTTTTAATTTATTCTTTAAAGGTATATTATGTTAATAATACTGAATATTAAATTTATTTTATATGTATAATTATTATCATTTAATTAATTGATGTCTTAAATTTTTATTCTTTTTAAAATATTTTTTTATTATATGAGGGGAAAGGGAAAGAAAAAAGGAATTGTGAGAACTACCACCTCGTATGTGATAATTTCATAATATTGCACTAGATTCACGTAAGTTTTATTTCAAATGAAAGTTTTCAAAAGCCTTCAAAAGGTATAAAAGTTTTAAAATGAAAATCTATAAAAAAACTTTCATTAATTCCATACAAATCTCTAAAAAAATCATGAAATCCACAGAAGTCATCACTTAAAAAAAATTCATCAAAATTTTTGAAAGTCTCAATTGAATACACCCCCTAAGAGTGCATATGATTGCGTGCACGAAATTTGTATGTAAAGAAAATAAATTCTAGGCAATTGAATTACCTAAAACTTATTTGTATGTAAATTATTAATTAAATGTATTTGATTGATTTAATTTTCAATCTAGAAAATATTATATTTATCCATTTTTTTATGAGAGAGAAAAAGAAAATGAATTATTGAAAAATAAAAAACTACCCCTCTCAAAAAATATTTTCTTTATTTTTGAGGAAAATATCGTCACATAACCAAAAGTTAGAAATTTTCATGAAAAAATTTGTCAATCAAACACTCCAAAAATAGGAATTTGTGTGATCATGAAAATAAAGTCAACCAAACACTCTAAATTCAATTTTTTTTTTTTTTACCGACCTAGTAACTCGACCATGCAATCTGTCTAGGTCCGATAAATTTTTCTGTTATTCGGATATCTCAAATACTTTATTTTAAGTATTGGAAATAATTCTCACACTAATGGTTTGATTTCTATTTATGAAAATGCATTTGGGTTTGTATAGTACATATTCATCAATGCTATATTGCTATGGGGCATTCCTGCCCAGTATGGTAAATAAATAAAATAATATTCTGAAATTATTAGCTGGGATGATGTCCCTACGATAAATATAAAATATTTGTATAAATAATATGAACAATTAAAGTAGATTAAGATAATTTTCTAAATATAAGAAAATTTAAATAACTTTATAGTCTAAAATAATTTTTCCATCAAAGTAGATGTTTTAACTATCGAGTTTCAAATATGTATCTCTAGCAAAAAGAAAATACGTGATCACGTTCTTTGTATTTCAACTAAGTCTTAAATCTAAACCCAAAAACAATTTTTTTTCTTAAAAAAAATATTTTTTATTCTTTTTGTTTACAAATTTTATTTCCAACATTTTTATACTTTCACATTCTTAACATCGTGGTATGAAATATAAAGATGAATCTAATTTCACATAACAAGTTTAGCAAAACTAAACAATATATTTATGTTAAGTGAAAAGAACAATACAACATTGGATAGTATACTAAAAAAAATAAAAAATAAAAAAATCTTATCAATTGCATTATTCATCACTCATACTAAATATAACCCTACATACGAGGGGGGTGGGGTGGGGAAAAGGACAAAAAGTTCTTCACCTAACATCAGGGGCGGAGCCAGCCGTTTAAAGTTGGGGGTCCCAGAATTGAAAATATAGAGATTAAGGGGTGGGGGGCAACGGGGACTGCCCCCGAATTTTTTTTTTTTTTTAATACCTTATTAACAAAAAATATATAAAAGAAAGTACCAATATTTAATTTAGCAAAATCATACCTATTACAAGTGTTCCTTTCGAATTCTCATACTTTGAAGACGGAAACGAAAAATGAAATTGGTAGGGTTTAAGATTTTTATTCAATTTGAGGACAAAATGATAATGAAAAATACAAGAAGAGCCAAAAAATAAAATTTTAAAATTAAAAAAAACTTGTCAAAAATTTCGGGGGTTCGGGTCCCCCCAGGACCCCCCCAGCAGTGCCAAACATCACCGCACCACTCCAAATCACAAGAGGCAAGATATTAAATAATATCGCAATCCTCCACACCAATAATGCTAAGCAGGTAGAGATTAAATTTTAGAGTTTATCTACTTGTACATAATTTGGTGTACATCAAGGTATCCACCCCCTCACATGGGGGTGGGACCCACTTGAAGAAAATATTTTTTATTCAAGTGGATCTCACCCTCATGTGAGGGGGTGGATACCTTGATGTACACCAAATTATGTACAAGTAGCAATGCTCTAAATTTTATTCTCTCCTAGTCTAGTATTAATTGTAACAATTAATAATTACAGAAAAAAAATTAAAATCTTATTAGATAGACAGGTACTACGTAAATATAAATTTATAATTATCCAACATAGTTTGATTAAAATCTTATAAGATATAATAAATATCAGAACATAAAACAGAATGCAAATTGTAAGCAAAATTTTGTATTGAAAATTGTATATATTGTATTGTAGTAGTATGTGACTACTTACTTTTCTAGCTCTTTCTATGCTTCCGTTTACCTTGTGAATATAAATGCTTGCTTGATTAAGAAGAAGCCTTGCACCTTTACTCTTTAGGGCTCCTACTTTTGCCCGTTCTTTCGTCATTTTGAATCGGAAAAGTTACAATCTAGTTAATCCGATTATTATAGAGATGAACACAATCCAAAATATGAACCGTCTAGTACACATGCATTTGTCCATTGGGAACCATGACTCAAAATCAGAGTACAAGAGTAGTCACCTTCTTTTAGTCCCAAAAGAGAAATCAAGATTTGCTACAGCACTAAGGAAAATATTATAACGATCAACAGGATCAAACGGGAAATGAGTAATAATATCCTATGCATATTGATTTTTTCATCATAGAAATGGCTTAAAGGAGTAACAAAATGTCCATAGTGCGTACTAAGTTCTTTACAGTTCGGTTGTCTCATTAAATCTGGATATTGAGATATCCAGTCAATTAGGTTGGGTTACCAACATGAAAGTTCTTGTTTACTTTATAGGTTTTAACGACATTCACCTCGATAAACTTTCGACTTGTTCTATTATCAAACCTTTAGTGAATCTGTAATATTCTCTTTTGATTCACGATTCTCATAATCTATAAAGATAATACCAATAGAGAGAATAGTCTAACAGTAATATGTCTCGCCATTCCCCTCAAAAAACTTTCGACGTGTTCTCTTATCAAACCTTTAGTGAATATGTAATATTCTCTTTTGATTCACATAATCTATAAAGATAATACCAATATATATATATATATCGAAATTTTCCATAAATATAGCAGTTTGTTCCCTTCCAAATTGTTGATTGACTATCACAATTGATATATATAGCAAACACATATTTGATCCAGCACATCTTCTAGAGAGTTTAATAGTCATTCAACTTCTATATCTACTTTATCCAACGCAATGAATTCAAATTTCATTATTAATTTAAACTCGTTCTTTTTAAAAGAGAACTAGATATCAAATTCTTATGAATCTCGGGCATATGAAGAACATCATTCAATATAAGCTCCTTAAAACTTGTTATTTTCAGCACGATATTTTTAGTCCTTCAACTTTGGAAGATGAAGTGTTTGAATATAGAGTTGTTTATCATGATTTATCGCCTTGTAGGTAGAAAATATACAGTCCTTTGCACATGTGTGACGAGTAGCCTCAGTATCCACCCAACATTTCCTTTGTATTTTCTCCTAAGTTGCATTTAGAAACGACCGCAAAAATATTCATGTTTTGCACCTTATCAGAAAGGTTGCCATGTTCTATTATATATGTCTGAGCATTTTGTCGGTGGCCCATGGCTCGACCGGGAAAAGCCCGAGTCGGGTCGGGCCAGATCTTGGCTTGGTGGAATCGAGCCTAGGCTCAGGCTAAGCCCCATTTTGGGGCGACACTTGTGTCACGGGCCATTTTCAACCCCTGACGAGCCGGGTTTTAGAAAGAAAAAAATGGTTAGCTGCCTGCAAACACAAGCAGCAGTCATGAATTATTATAAAAAAAATTAAATAAAAATCGAGACAGTTCACCTCAAGTCGAGCCTAAATTTTTTGGCCAAGCTTTAAGGCAAAAAAAAATGTCGAACCATTTTTACTCAAGCCAAAACTTGAAACTTGAGCTCGAGCTGTGAGTTTCGGCTCGTGGCTCGGCTCACTGACATCCCTAGAAGCAGCACAACAATAAGTAAGAGTTTCAACAAACTCAATATAGTATCTTCGTACTCAAAATAATATCAAAATTTAGAGAGTTAAGATTCAAAGCAGAATTTTTTTGCGTTGAAAACGATATAATTTTTCAACAGAAAGGCAACTATTTATAGATTTATTCATAGACATCCGTGTTGTACTATGTTGAATCAAGTTGAGTAAGCCGGACAAACGACGACAGCAGTGCATGCATGTGAGTTTTTTACCGAATCCAATATATTTTCCTTTATAAAGACTAGTTGTACCTCTTGGGATCCAAACCCAAAAGGCTAAACTTCTACCTTATAAACCAAACATTTTTTCGAATGGTTTCCCATGTGGAATAAGTGTTAAGTTCAATTAAATACTTCGACTTTCAAATTTCAAGTGTGCAACTTTGAAATCAAATATTTCATTCAATTTTTTAATAACTTTCATCCAATAAATATATCAAGTTAATCATTTCACGAAGTAGAATGTGAATATGCTTAGTCTCGTTAATTTTGGATATTAAGTTCCATATAAATTTGAGCTCAAATTAGCTCACTTAAAACCATTTCCAACTGAAATAGAGGAAACTTTGAAAAATCATAGGTTTGTGTGTGTTGAAATTGGTATAGTTAGAACGTATTTTGTATAAGATTTCCAACCGTAAGTGGCATACTCAATTTTTGCATAAGATGAAAGAGTTATGAATTTTCAAAGTGTAGGACGAAAATTTGAGTTTATGAAATTCAGAAAAAAAAATTCAAGGAAGAAGTTGAATAGTAATTTTCATCTCTGACTCTCCTTCCGTCGTATTGTCATAGAATATTAATTATTATTTTTGAATATGATTAAAACTCATTACTATATACATAAAAACTATTTTCTGAGTAAATTAAATTTTGAAAATTTTCATTTTGAATCCATTATAATATTCGAGAGTTATGTTAGTGAGAGTTTTTGAGATGTTCCTATATGATTATAGCATTCTTCAATGTGTTTTCTATTATAAAATTCGTTATAAATTATATTTAAATCGAAAAATTATGATTTTCTAATTTTAAATAGTATAGTGATGCGCATTCTTGGGTGGTGTGGATCTTAATTTGATTATGTGATCGATTATAATTAGCTCTTTTTTTGTGCTTAATTTGAATTATGCACACTTTTTAACATCATTAGAAGGAAATCCTAAATAACACGGCTAAAGAATGTATTGAGAAGCAATGTGTATAATGCATTTAAACATATCGAGGAATGCATCTAGATGTAGTGCATCTAGGACTTGATATTAATGAGATAATGAACTTCTTCCCATTTGTTGGGATCGTGTTGTAACTGATATAATGTTGAGCTTAAGGACCAGTGTGAAAGACTTTATTAATTCTAGTTTTTACCACGGTCATGTTTGAAAAATCTTTCAAGAAGAATTAATTTGCGATTTCATGTCTACACGTCATATTTTGATAAATGTACATGTTTATGCTTTCATTGCATATGATGAAATCACTTTCTAGATTTTATGATATTTATAAATTCTAAGGTCCCTAGAATTGAAATTCTTAGACCTATTGTTTTTCAATTCATTGGGAGTTCTATAGTTGAAAAAGTTGTAAAACTCTCACCAGGAATATTCAAGTCCATCAAATGAGTAGGAATGCTAAGGTTGAAGGAATTAGAATAATTCTCACCTAAATCTTATAGAATTTTGGGTTGTGAAATTAAGTTTACATAAGGGAACATTAGGATTGTGAATGATATTTGGAAATTTGGTGAACTTTCAACTATGTGCCAACTTTCACGGGTTACCTTTCTTCTTAGCACAGAAAGGAATACCGTGCGGCAGTAGTCTGCTCCATTAGACTACCTTTCGCCTTCTCTCTATCGTTTCGGAACGAAAGTAAATTTGATCACAATTTAAAGAAAGCTTACAACATGAAATTGAAATGCATTGAAATAAACTTGATCATTGATTGCTTGAAAGCTAAACATTACAATAGACGAAAGTAGGAAATTACAATGGCTAGTACAGGGGGCGAACACTAGAAAGTTTGAAAGATGTTTGAAAAACTAATACCTCATATAATAGACTTAGCAACAAAAACCCGAACGGGAGTAGACGTTTAAAAGCCGAGGAATCATACAAAACTTTTCTAATTTCCAACTATTTTACAATTAAATGAAATATTTACAATGTATAGCCGAAGTTGGGCAAACTGCGGCTGCAATAGGATCGCCCAACTTCGGCTGCGATAAGATCACGGGGTTTAAGTAAAGCTGCTGCCCGTGACACCAAGTGTTGAACTATAGTAAATGTTAATTCTTATGAATGCAAAATGTCATGTGCATAAATGGGCATTAAAAATTTAAAAGTAGATATAATTGTCTCTAAAATTTAATAAATAATGATACCAAAATCTCTAGTTAACCTTCTTAATAAAGGTTGACAAGCTAAATACAATAATATTTGATCCCATAAGATTTTGTATGTACCGGAAGAACATAATGCTTCAGAGAACATCAACCACATATTGAAGACTTGGTATAGGTCATACCACTCAAGAGAGATCAAGAACTTTATCAAGTACGAAAAAAGATAAATTCTAGTGCTTGTACATTGTTTTGATAAAGTGTAATAGATAGATGATCATATTCTCTCTAATGAACAATAAGTTCACTTCTCTTTACAATAGGTGAAAATTTCGAAGGTCAATGTTACTTGTGAAAAATTGTAAAATATTAGATAATACTAAAGAAGGAATGAAAAAAGAACGGGAACTTATCAATTGTAATATATTTTTCTCTTAATGAATAAATCGAAAAAGAAATATCGTTTACCTAACGACAGCATTAAGCATTTTATAAGTAACATTGCACAACATAAAACAGAATGCTAATTATAAGTAAAATTTTCTATTAAATATTGCATTTTAGCAGTAACATTGACAACACTAAATATTTTATAGCTGTTTTATATATACAACAAACAACTAAAAGGCCACACTTATGGGCCACCCGAAAGAGTCACCTGTTTCGAAAAATCAGGCTACAAATAAAAGATAATTAAGTATAACCTATAAGACGAACATCTCGTGTAACATGTTGAATCCCAAACCAGCATCTGTACTACAAAAGATGGGGTCATTCCCATCAAAGCAATAGTTAGTGGTCATCAGACCAGAATCTGAGACTTGGCAGCAATGCGGGAACACTTTTTCCGGCTGGAGTTGCTCAAAGCGCAGACGCAAGTTTCAAGAAGATCATAGTCTTCTTCCCAGAATAAAACCGAAGCCATCTCTGGATTTTTTAACAGCATTTTAGAAGTCAAAAATCCTGCTATTGACCATGTCTGATATAATCGGGATTGCTTTCCTATAAACTTCCCATTCCTTGTATCATAATATTCAGGCCAGCGATCCACTTGAAGTCTTTTTTCAGCTGTTTCAATTGCCTTCTTGGCCAAATCCAACCTACCCATCTTCATGCATGCCAATGTGAACTGAGAGAGTAACACAGAGTAATCAGAAAATGAGTACCACTATAAATGGGACTTTCTACAGACTCCTCTAATATTAAATATTATCTACACCATTTTTTAAACACTATATGAACTACTTTGAAAAATAAACTTAAAAAACCTCATTTCTTGTAATAAGAAACTACAGTCAATATATGGATATTGTGATTCGAGTTAAATTTTATATAAGAATACCGATAAATCAAAATTTAATGTTTTAAACTCTAATAGGCACATACATCGAGTTTGTCCCGTTAGCTAGTATGCGCTAATAAACACGTCTTTAAGACATCGTCCTTTGTCCAGTTAGCTAGTATGCGCTGATGTTTATGTCTCTAAGACCTCACATTTATCTCTTGAAAAAGTAAATTTCCTCCAAATTATCCCCTGATTAGATCAAATATTGACACAAATTTGCTCTAATGCCTAAAGAACATTCCCAATACAAATTATTCACCTAATCTATTTGCCAAAAATGCAGGAAGAAAAAAATTTATTAATAATTTGATCCGGGATTCTTCACATTGAACAAATCATGTGCACTATACCCAACTATCTTATGGCTCCACACCCAAGAACTATATCTGACTGAAACATTCTTCCTCAAGCACATCATTAGTCCAAACTTTTTTCTTTAATTCATCACATACAAGATCACCAGTGAAATGACAATGTTTTTTTGTGTGAGAACTTGCATGTGCATATACTCACGTGTCAATTGTCAATGGTCAGCCAAACTAACACAACAGAGGGTGTAAGCATGCTCTCATGTTTGTCCATGTGTTGAGAGAGAACAAAAGAGATGAATGTGCATGACTTCGTGTTAAGGCACTCACGTTAATATACATCTTTAACATCATCATTATAAAAGAAGAAAAACTTAATAAACCAAATTAGTCTTACCTGCCACAGAAGTGTTGGCCACGATCCACCATTATGATATGACCAAGGTCTGCAAAAGTCCATCAAGTTATAATTAGTATTATCGTCATGAATTTTAGCTGACACTTTCCACTTTTATGTAAATACAGCCATGGTTGGGGTGTTGGGGGCCGGGGGGGGGGGGTGTGGAGGGCGAGTTATTTTGTTGATGTAAACTAGATTTAGAAATCCAGAAATCAATGCAGCAGAAAAACTGTTGAAAGATCTTACGTATTTTTTGGGTCACTGCCAGTTATTATTCGCCACTCTTCAGACTCCAAGGCAGGGTAACATATCTTAAGAGGTATCTGACCAATAAGATCATCCCATTTTGCTTCAATCAAATTCAATATAGCTTCATTTTGTTTTGGAGTACCCAGCGATGACACTATGGACCAGAGATTTCCTAGTGTGAAGTATCTAAAATCCATGTGAGCCGGCTGCAGATTGCCAATAAAATAACCACCTTTCTCCGGAATCCAATCCATTAACCAATGAGGAATTTGATCAGGATATATATTAAACTTGTTAGTAGCATCTGTGGAATATTCCTCTGTCTTATAACGATAGATTTCATTGATCTTTTTGAGATCCACCCAATAATATTCTCTGATATGGAATGACAATGCACTGAGTCTATTATTGATGGCCCTCACCAAATTCTTGGATCCATCATCTAAGGTAAGCATCTCACGGGAGCACCGTAAAGCTGAGTAAAACAATGCCTGCAAAATCAATCACAAATAATCTTAGAAGACTGCAATGCTTGCAGAGCCACGTTGTATGCTTGTATCAACTAATTATTGACGACCTTATAAAATCAACCATCTATCAAAAATAATCTAACTGGGACCAAATCCTATATCTAAACAACTGGAATAAAGAGAGGAGATAAAGCAAAGGTTCCCGTCCATTACCATTGTGTTGGTGATTCATGAGGAGGATGAAGAGGCAACAATCAACTGCCCCATAGTATATACACACACATAGAGAGCAAAACAAATTCTGAGTGATTGGATAGCATATTTAGGAAAGGTAGCGAACATGGGCTGATGAAGATGCGGAAAGCTGACATGGGCAGTTGGGATCTCATTTCATTGTTTATTTTGTCATTTTATCTGAAATCAATGTGTTCTTCTCATTAATGTAGTTGTAGCATATGTTTCAGGGACTTGGGACGGCTGAAGGAGGAAGAAACTTATTCTCTTCATGAGGTTGGGAAAGTTTATACTTTATGTAGACAACTATTAAAAAACTCATAAAGAATTTAAACCTTGTTTCCTCATCTTAGTTGATGTATACAAAGTGTTTTACATATCAAAAAAGAACATTGACTTCCCTAAGAACCTCATATTTCCCCAGTAAGGCAAAAATATCTCACAGACTCTGCAGGTCAGATAAAAAAGTTAGCCAATTCCCCAAAAAGTACACTTGCAACATAACAGAATTCTTATTACGATTTCAACTCTTTCCTACAGTATATAGATGAGCAAGTAGAGAATTAGCACCTCAAAGTCATATCACATAACTGCAAAATCAAGAGCGGGGTAGTTCTAAAAGGGGTAGAGAACATAAACTTACTTGAATCTCTAGAGGATGACCATGAATACCCATTCGTCGATCTATCATACAGGATCCATCGGTTACAAGCAAAGTCGGAAACATATCAAAGCCATCGGACAAACACAAGTTCATAACAAGTTTCATTCCAGTCTGAATGTCAACCCTTTCCTGTAATGTGTAGTCACCAGTGATCTTCCCATAGGCTCTTAATAAAATGATCCACCACAATCCTATGTATAATACAAATATTAACAACAATTTAGAACTCATTTTATCATACTGAAGCTGATAGAAATCCGACATGTGATTATAGGCATCCCAAATATATGTGTTGAGAGAGAGAGAGAGAGCGGGGGGGGGGGGGGGGGGGGGCGAAAAGGACATAATTACCAGAGTCAACAGGTGCCACACGGCCAATAGCCGACTCCCCAAAATCTGGGTCCAGAACTTCTTCAAACTTATTATCATCAAGAGCAACAGATCTAACTTTAAAACTTGCTGGCATCAATCCCTGCCCTGGACTGTAGCAATCCACCGTTTTCTCCCAACTCTATATACAAAAAGGGAAACGTTAAGAATGAGAAAATTAAATGAATAAAAATAAGTGGTCACATCTTGCACAAATGCTTTCAGGTGGATATTGACTCATAATGTCTCGGCAAATCATAAATAAAGACTGATAAATACGTTAATTACCCAAAATATTAAATTTGTTAACCATAAGAAAACTAATTTCCTCTTGTAGTATCAAGAAAATGACTCCAAGTTTTACACACAAAATAAATGTCATAGACATGCAAGATAAATTGTTTACATCTTAAACCAGTGAATAGAACTCATTGCTTCTATTGTTTGTAAGTACTAAGTATATTGGTCCTCAGATATATTGTATCAGATGCATTTCTAATACAACCTGCATTATTGTTCCATCTTTCATTTACTTCAAATCAAAGAAACCTTTCTGTACATATATATTTAAGCAAAATGTTAAACTTAATTATATTGTATGACAAACTTAATTATATTGTATGAGGAGCTTTATGTAATAGTGAAATTTGAAAGAACAGAAATTGGAAAGTCCTAAGTATATTGGTCATCGGATATATTGTATCAGATGCATATCTAATACAACTTGCATTATTGTTACACATCTTTTGTTTACTTCAATCAAAGAACTTTTTGTACATATATCTTTAAGCAAAACGTTACCTGAATATTTTAAATTTTGCAAAAATGAGTTATACACGTAACATTATGTGTCTCGAGGATTCTAATGTGAAAAGCAACCAAAGGCATAGTGTGCAATGCATTGCTGTAAGGGGAACAATGTATGAAAATGAAATTAACACTTCCTTAAACATAAGCTAGCACCTCATTTCCATAAAATGATGCATTTTCAACCAAAAGTTTTCCTTTCTCCTATGCAAATTCTACAGCTCCAAGATTGAATCTATGTTCCCACGCAAAATTCGAAACATACAAACAAAACTATATCCACGTATTAGATGAATACAATACAAAAATTAAATAAATAAATACATGGGTGCAAATCAATTTACCTGTAGCTGCATGGTGTGCAGGAGAAAATTCCTAACTATCTCCCCCTCGCCTTTGAGCAAAAAAGCTAGGGCCGAGGGAACGAAATCCCTTATAAACACCTGATCATAATTCAGAGGCATCTTGTCATTGGGATCATTAGCGGCCACTGTCCCAACCGGGCTATTGCAATACGTCACAACCGCATTCGTCAACAATCTCCATGCCTCCTTCTCAACCTCAGACTCCTTGTTATCAGCCTTCACGGCCTCGACCACATTCGAGTTCTCCCCATATACACCATAAGGACCATCAATAACCTGTGCCCTATCTCCATCACTTTTTGCTAGGGTTTCATCCAAATCAATCTTTTCCGGCACCAGCGGCTTTACATTGAGGCCACCCTGGACATAAATCTTCTCAAAATTCTGGTTGTTCACGCGGGTTTCAACCGATTTCGAAAAATTCCTAATATTTGATGCAAAACTGGCAACATAATAACCTCTATTGCAATTACGCCCCGATAAAATCCTAGGATGGCCCCAAGTTGAAGATGGGGCATAAATCACCTTCTGGGAATGATTAAAAATTGATTTAATTCCCAAAACATGGAATGAACTCGTGTGAAACTTATGGCTAAATAATTCAAATTTGGAAAAATTAGGTGGTACAAATAAATGGTTAGAGGGAAGAAGGATTCTGATACAGGGCTTCATGGCAATGAATCTGGTTGAATACATCAGAAAAGAAAGTAATAATACACGAAAACAGCACCAACAAAAAAGTCAAAGATTGGGATTTCGTATATTCAACGAACAAATCACAAATAGCAAAATTTATGAAAGATTCGTTGTGTGTGTTCAAAAAGGAAAAATGGAAAAGAAGATCAGAAATGTATATTTCTTGGAAAAGGGGAAGGTTTATTTGATTGGTTTGGGGGATTTCCGTTAAGGCGGTTTAGAATACAAGAATTGATGCAATTATAATCAGAAAACACTAATTATCATTTGTATGTCTTAATCTTGATTAAGATGCCCCCTCCTTCTCACCGAAAAATCTCTGAACTTTCCCTTTATTTTTTTCCTTCTTTTTTCAAGTTTAATTATTCAAAAATAATATGAAATGCTAAGGTAATTGTGCGAAGGAGATAATCATTAAAGACGTAGATAAAGGTTTTCATCCACAACTTTTGTATCTCTTCAAATAAAAGAGGAAACCTCTAATTACTCTAACCATTAAACTATCTCCACGTGTCACTGCACAGTCTATAACTTTTTTGAGCTATACTATTCATTTCCAACGGTACTAGAGCATCCGTTTAAATTACCATACTTGATAGGTTCAATTAAATTAAGAGGAAATTACACTAGATGTCATTTTGCCATCATGTAATTACCAAAATGTCACCTTTTTAAATTAGTTGCAAGATTGTCAAAATTGGACATTTTTACCCCTCTGCATAATTTAAATACCTGCCATGTCTTGCATTAATTGAGATTTGACTACACATAGAAATTGTACAAGTTGTCATAATCAAAAAGTCAAAACAAGGAAAAAAAATGGGGGAAATCATTTTCATTTTTTTTTTTGCATTTTAGACTCACACTCCCGTAGCAAAACCTCTGCAAAATCCATTTGAAGAAACCTTGGAAAACCCTTCTGCAAAAGTTATAAACCTCGAGCCTGTGATTTAGCTTCCGCCCTCTTGCAATTCAGCCTTCTGATGCGATTCTGTTGCTGAGTGTGGATGACATACTGCAATGGGAAAAAATATGAATTTGCAGCAAGGAGAGAATGTGGGGAAAAAGACTAGAAAATATTGAAAGCTGTGGAGTCTATTTCAATGGGGGAAGGAGTTTTGTCTGTAAAAAATAATGGAGATTTTGGTGCAAAATCTGATGGTAAAATCATGTACATGAGGGCTCCTGAACTCAGTATTTACAAGTCTAAAGAAGCAGATCTCATATTACATGTATATTTAATTACTCTCTTTTTTTGTGGGTTTTTCCCTTTTTGTTATATAAAATGGAAATTGGGGTTAATTTGGATTGGAAATGTGCTATATTAACTTACAACTTAATTAAGAGTGGATTTTTCGTTTAATGTGTTTGGATTAAGTTAGATTAATTTTCTTCGGAGAATCAGATAACAAAGTTTGGGTCTCTGTTTTTGTTACTTTATTTTTGTTTTTATGTTCTTTAATACGGGTTGTCTTTTCCTCTGATCTTTCTTTCATGTTTCAATTTTCAATATATTTGTTGTTATATTCTGCTAGATTTTGATGTTGTATTGATGAATTAATTAATCAAAGTTAAGTATCATTCATTTTCATCTTTCTACCATGTTGGTATGTGTCACCACTTCGTGTGCAATGGTTTACCTCAGAAAATTATCTGCATATGGGTGACTTGTGAACATTTGTTCCGTCGTTCCCAATAGTTAGCTGCAGTCGTTCTCGACAGTTGGGTAAAATAGGGATAGGGGAACTATCGTTCCCGACAGTTAGCCTCAGACATTCTCGACAGTTGAGTAAATTTGGTACAGGTCAACTGTCGATCCCGACGCTAGACGTTAAAGTAATTCTCGCAGATGGTCGCACTTATGAAATAATGTGAAGCACATATGTTCTATTTCTTGTTAAATTTTCGTCACATGTCCTTTTACAGATTGTTCATGTTACATTGGGTTAGTAGTTTCATGTCGTTATATGATTGTCATACATATGTTGATTGCTATTTGTTTGTATCCGTGTGTATTGGTTTCGACATTTATGACATGTGATTAGCTGACCCTTTTCGCCTTCTTATTCATTGCAAAGTCCATGGAGTTCGAATTCTTGGTTCTGGAAGACGCAAGGTTGCGTGCACGCATATCCCAGCGAAGTAACCTCAAGTACGTGCAAAGGGTGTCAGAGCACTTTGACGAACAGCAGTGCCACGACTTCCGCGAGTCGTCCCTTGGCTTCTTGGCTGACGTTCCAGACATCCAATTCTCTGCCCAACTCACCCAGACGATATTGTTATGTTTCAGACATTTGAGAGCAACCCATAAGTTGGAACTGCACGTTGCTCTTCTTCTTCACGAATATGCGTTGAAGATAATTTTGTAATGTTGATCCTGTTAATGGCACATTAAATTTTGTATTTAAGTTTATTTAAAAATTGCTGTAATATTATGAATTGTTTCAGACATTTCGTCGCATATGGCAAACGGTGCATTATCCGTACATTGACATTGAATACCATCATTTTTGTTGCAGCGATTACTTTATGGTCCACTTAGGTAACTATAGATTGTTCGAATTATGAGTCATAATGGATAGGTGGACCTCATAAGTACGGCAATGAGAATTCAATCGTATATTATAAAAATAATGACATCGAGAAGAATAACTTATTACTGAAAATGTCATTCGCGTCTACAACTTATCGTATAACAAATGCAATTGCAATTAATTATGGAGTAAATTGTAATTATAAATTTAAGTACACTTCAAGTACTCTTAACATCACACCAATTATCCTGCACATATTGTTAACATCACGCAGATTGCAGTTTCCTTATGAACCGATATGTACCAACTGAGCTCTTCGTCTTAGCATATTGCAGCTGGAGGTATATTCAAGTTCGGGACTCTGAACTTCAATTCAATTTCAATGCGGGGATCAACAATACCGAGTTTTTTCTTCAACTGTAAAGCAAGTCTGGCTGCCGTAATATTTGTCGGCACTAAAATGGAAGTGGTTTTGTTCCCTCTGCACTTCCATTCGTCGTCCACATTTGTGAGATTTCTCCCGTAAGAGACGATGAATCTCAAATCATCACTCATACCTGAAATGTTGGGATTGCAACTGTAAGAAGTCTGCACAATCAATATATCGACATTAAATACCATCAAATGTGGAAAACTACTAATCAAGGTTTTCAACAGTTCTCAAGTGTCGAAATCGACAGTTGAATTGTGTATCCCGACAGTTTGTAAACTGTCGAATTCGGCAGTTTAACTGTCGGGACCCGACGGTTTGAAACACTATATTCGACCGTTAAGTACGAACAGTCAGGTTGGTTTTAAAACAATTATTGTAGAAATTTTTAAGAGGACATTAATGTAAAACATTAATGGTGATAATCAATTCTCATTCAACGACACAATGTCTTTTCAAAATAAATACTTCAATGCTCCATTAAATATGTAATCGGTCACATTTAATGAACGATTCCAAATATCTTTACCATCAAAACAAATTTCAAAAAACCAAAGAAATCAATGAGTAATAGTTTCAAAAGTTCTAATTTATTATCACCATGTTGCATTTAATATTTATGAAATAATGAGCTAAAAGATGAAATTACAAACAATTTGTAATAGCCAACCTCTTGAAATGGATGATCAATTAAATACTCATGTGTTCTTGAAGAAGGAACGAAGAAGATGAATGAAGAAGATGAAGTTATTGGAAGAAAATATGTGTTAATGTAGGAGGATGTAGGACTTAGGGTTAGAGAACATTAATAGGTTTTGAATTTCGTTTATTTATTTTTTAGAAGAAAATACGTTTTTTTCAATATAATATACATATATAAAATGAATAAAATAATCATAATGTAATCATCACATCAAACCATTAATGACATTTCAATCAAGCATTAATTGCTCCTACAAAAGTGACATCAAGGGTAATTTGGACCTTTCACAACAAAAAAGTGACATTTTTGAATAAATTTAGTGCACATCCAAATTTTTTGTGCATTTTCAAATTTAGTGACACTTATGAAAATTTCCCTTAAATTAATCATGTGACAATATATTTAAGTAGATCTATTAATTAGCTCCCGTTTGGCACCCATTTTTTCTCATTCTCATTCTTTTTCTCTCTCTTCATTTCAATCACACATTCTATCAATAAAATAATATTACACATAAATCTAAAAATTCTCCTTACTTTTTAACCACACATTCTTTCATCCATCACTATTCAAAAACACATTTTTTTACTAAAATGGGTGTCAAACACCCCATTAATATCATGCAATTGCTACATACATAATAGACTCACCTTAAGAAGTATAAATAAATATTTATATTTCACTAATTTAAAAGAAACTGGTAGAGAGCTATGATTGATTGTCATGTCTGTAAGACACATATTCTAATTATTACATCTGAATATGCAAATCTTGTAAAGACATTTATTATGACTCTATTTTTGCTGGAGTACATAAAACAGCAATTACAAAAAATATATTAAGTGTGATAAATGCTTTACAAACCTATGAGTGCGGGTAATCCCGCCTGACCTGGAATCGTTGTCGAAGTGCGAAGCATCGTCGGGGTCAACACGTTCGAGCCGAACGACGTAGTCCAGCACGACAACGTGCGAGTTGAGTTCTTCAACCACCAATTGTCGCGACATGCGTCGATGTCGAATCACATTTAGGCCGGCCGCAAGCCGATGCACACGGGAGGCCAATCGCATGCCGATGCACACGGGAGGCCAATATCCGACCCAACACCCACGATCCCTTTACGGGCCGAGGTGGAGGGCAACGTTGTGCGTGATACCCAGGCAGACGTGCCCTCAGCATGATGGCTTCGAGCGCAACTTGCGTTCAAAAACTCGATGGTTCACGGGATTCTGCAATTCACACCAAGTATCGCATTTTGCTGCATTCTTCATCGATGCGAGAGCCAAGATATCCGTTGTCGAGAGTCATTTTAAATTCTACACACGTCCAATCCCTGGGTGCACGCCGCGAATGGGGCAACTGTAGAAATGTCAATGGGCCGAGTCGAGCCGGCTCGGCTCTTAAACCCACGAGCTCGGCTCGACTCGTGGCTCGTGGGAGAAACGAGCTACGAGCTCACGAACCGAGCTGGCTCGTGGCTCGTTTGCTCATGGGCGAGCTCGGCTCGGCTCGGCTCGGCTCGGCTCGTGGCTCGTCAATTTATTTATTTATTTATTTATTTTTTTGCTTTTCTTAGTTTTTTTTTAAGTGTTTTTTCATGAGCCGGCTCGTGGGCTCGTGCCCACGAGCCGCTCGTGAAAAAACGAGCCGAGGGCTCGGCTCGTGCTCGGACTCGTCTTTTGACGAGCCCGAGCAGCTCGTGGCTCGGTGGCAACGAGCCGAGCCCACGAGCCGGCTCGGCTCAATTGCCACCACTAGGCAACTGGGGGCAGGCAGTGTTTTGAGTGTTCCTTGATGATTTTCACGCCGGGGTTCGTTAAGCCATGCGATGGGCACGTACGCGCACATCGACGGAACGGGGCTCCAACGTGGGACAACAAGGTCTGTTGCACACTCGATGTCTTCCCGTACGGGTTTAAAACAGGTTCGTGGGTCTGATTTGCAGTCTTTTTATCTATCTATAAAAGGAGGACAGAGGAGAATAGTAGGGGAGGAGAAATTTTTAGAGAAAATTTTTCTTTCTTATCTTTTAAAAATTTGATGTACACGTTTCGAGGCTAAACCCTTAAAGACAGTGGATCCATAATGGATCTAAATACTTGTATCTAAATAAAGTTTAAAAGAGTTTTTGCTCTTAAACCCTTTAATAAAAATCCATGATTTTTAGTTTCTACATTTGTATACAATCTTTATGTACGGATCTATATGGATTATGGATAATGGAGTACCATTAGACAGAAGGCCGCGAGGGAAACAAATTCGGACAATCCGCCATAGTGAGGCAGAAAGATTATACAGGGCAGAAGCGTAAAGAAGCAACCCCAACTCGTATCTACAGTAAGAAACAATGGATTCCACTGGCATACAAGTATTAAATAAATGTAAGATCTTTGCAAAGCTAAACCTTCTTACCGTAGATATGAGTTGGGGTTGTTTCTTTACGCTTCTGCCCTGTATAATCTTTCTGTCTCACTATGACGGATTGTCTGGATTTGTTTCCCTTGCGGCCTTCTGCCTAATGGTGCTCTGTTATCCATAATCCATATAAATCCGTACATAAAGATTGTATACAAATGTAGAAACTGATAAGCATGGATTTTTATTAAAGAATGTTTAAGAGCAAAAACTCTCTTAAATGACCGTCCTTGATAGGTTCAATTAAATTAATCATGTGACAATATATTTAAATAGATCTATCAATTAATATCATGAAATTGCTACATACATTGATGTTTAACCCAATGAAGATGAATGGCATTAATCAACCTTTTTTGGTCTAGCAATGATATCTAGCTCCACCGCAACTAAAACACTTTAGGTAAATGTCACTAACTAATTAGTCTAATTAAATCCATATTTGGCAATCACTAAAATGAGGTTTTTTTTTTTTTTTTTTTGGTAAAATTGAATTTTGAAATAGTGATTTTTTTAGAGAATGTATAGATAAAAAGTAAGAAAAAAATTTGAATTTACGTGCAAAATATTTTATATTTAAAATGTGTGATTAAAAATAAATTTGAAAAACTTGAATTTTTATTTAATGGTTGTCACAGTAGATCCCATATTCTCATCTTTAATGTAATTAGTTATATAGCCCCATTTGTTTTCCATTTTTTCAAAATTCTTTTTGTTACATGCTTATTTCAACTAAGCATTCACACAATAAAATATTTTACATGTAAATTCAAAAAAAAATCCTACTTTTTAGTCATACATTCTCTCAAAATTCCCTATTCAAAACAATGATTTTTCAAATAAATTGCCACCAAACATAGACTTATTGTCATCTAAACTAATGTTGTAGCCCCATGTTTGATACACATTCTTTCAATATACATTTTTTAAAACTCATTTTCAATCATACATTTTTCAATAAAATAATATTTTTCATCAACTTTATCTTACTTTTTAACCACATATTTCTCATTATATCACTGTTTAAAATACATTTTTTCATCAATAATATTCATCAAACACACCATATGTATCATTGGTACACGTCGCATTGTCAAAAATAAAAAAGGGTGCCACGCATGAATTGTACGGAGTATTAAGTTGTAAAAGAATGTAATTGAAATGTATTCGGATTTCCATGTGGCTAGTCCTGTTTGGTGACTTTTAAACTTAAAAAGTTATATTTTGAATAGTAATTTTTAGAAAATATGGGGTTAAAAAGTAGGAAAAAAATTTAGGTTTACTTACAGAATATTTTATTATGTGAATGTGTGATTAAAAATGAGTATGAAAAATAAATTAAAGTAAAATATGCTATTTGTTTTATTTTTTTTTTATTTTTAAAAGAATGCTTGAATATAAGTCTGATGGATTTATTTTAACTTGACTAATAAAATATTATTTATTTTAAAATTTACTTGTTGACTTGTGTTTGACACCCATTTTTTTTCATTCTCATTCTCATTTTTTTTTCTCTTTCTTCATTTCAACCACACATTCTATCAATAAAATAATACTATACATAAACCCAAAAATTCTCATTACTTTTTAACCACACATTCTTCCATCAATCACTATTCCAAAATTTATTTTTTGTCAAAAATTGGTGTCAAACAGGGGAAATTTAAGCTTAGTAAAATCTGCAATTACTTTATTTTTGTGAAAAGACAAATTGTTGTAAGAGGACAATAAAACACACAGTGGATTATTTTGATATGATTGTAGACATGAATAATAAAAATAAAAGGTCTTATCTTGATTAATTTTCATTTTTTTAAAATTTTATCTTTCTTAAAGGATTCGACTAAGATAATAATTTTGAAATTGTTATTAAATAAAAGGAATAAGAAGAATAAATAAGAGAAAAAAATAGAGAGTCAAAACTCAAATATGTATTTTATTAATAACCAAGACCCGTATTTATAGGGTTCAAATTAAGAGTTACAATTGAAATGAAATAAACTATTTAAATGAGATAAAAACTTATTTGTGCAGGATGATAAGATTACATAATCATCAATATTTATCTATAGTTTACAACATTCCTCATTTGAGGATTATTTGCAAAATAACTATCTCATTGAAATATTGTATCACAAAAACTCGATAGGAAAAATACCAACAAATGGAAAAAGAGTACAAATAATTTGGAATAATAAAATGCTGCCTCATTAAAACTTTGTCAAGAAAACCCAGTGAGACGAAATTTGATCGAAGGAAAAAGAGTACAACTACTCTTCCAGATTTCAATAAGTAAAAATTTTCGTATTAAGCGATCCATGTCTTGTACGTCAATGTTTTCAATATTTCAATTTCTGGTGAAGTATTTCTCATGTTACCTGTATAGTCTTCAAATAATATCGTTTTCATATGAGATATTAATCAACATTTGATAACTGTAGTAATATGATGATTTAAAAAATAGCTCTTATTAATCTCTTTGAAAATCTCATAAATATATGAGTATTATTTTGATGGTAAAATATCTTTTATGCTATGGACTAGGTGCAGACGTGGACATTTTAGGTTAGGGGGATACAATCAAACCCTATACAAATCGAATACTTTGTTCTTGATTTTTGAATAATTCATATTTGATTTGAAGCAATAGAGATTTACATTTAAAAAAATATTTATTCATTCATAATTTGTTGATTATTTTCATCCATTTGATTTTGAAGAGTCATTTTATTAATACTTTGTTCATCACAAGAAAATACATATTTACGTTTAAAAATCTTATAATATATTTGATACAAACAATTAATTCAACTAATCGAAATGAAAAACATATAACTAGTATTCAATACTAATAATCAATCAAATAAACACAATTCGTTAAATATAAGTCAAATTGGATATAATGAGTTCAAACACATTCTATATACACGGTTTGATAGGAGAAAATACAAATTTAGCCCATGTTTGATCCACATTAAAATTTTCATTCTCATTATTCTACTCATTTTCAACCACACATTCTTCAATAAAATAATATTTTCCATCACATCAATAACGTTTCCTTCTTTTTCAACCATACATTCTCCATCAATCTACTATTCCAAAATACATTCTTCCAAAATAATGTGACTCAAACACATCCTTAGGTTCTAATTACTTGAAAATTTGATTGGAAAATGAAGATATGTAGTAAATGTGATAATTTGTAGAGAAATTATATACAAATTTTTAAAAATTAGAATGGTTAAGATTTTGTTAAAATCCATGAAGAAAAGAGTAAAAGATAGAAAGGGAAAAGAAAAAAATTTAAATTTATTGTGATTTTGCCCCTATTTGGTGGATATTAAAATCAAATTGTTAGTAAATTTTGATAAAAGTTAAAACAGTTATGGATTCCATAAAATATGTTATTAAAATTAATTGTTAACTTTGATTTAGATTAAAATTTAGATTTTAATCGATGCCAAACATGATTTTATCAAATCAAAAAAAAAAAAAAATCTCAAAAGTTAGGGGGTCACGTGACCCCCAGGACTCCCCTGGGTCCGCCCCTACTATGGACATTGATTGCACAAAGAATATGTCTCGTTAGAGCTTTATTAGAAAAAATCTATGAGAAAATCATAATTAAAAAAAGAGTACATTATTCTTTTAAATATGTTACAAAAGTTGTCTCATTAAAAATCTTGTCAGTAAAACTCAATGGTACAAAATCTTGATCATAGGAAAAAGAGTACAACACGTATTTACTTCCCCTCGTCATAATATCACTTGAATTATATGTTTCGGGCATTTTAAATCTTTCAAGGTAACATTAATAATCATGGCAATAAGTTGGTTATAATCAGATTTATTATATGCATATCAAATTTCATGTATTGTCAGACTAATAAAATGAAGACTCGTAATTACAATCACAACATGATAATTTATCTATTTACACAAGTTTTTGTATTCATCATATAAAGAGTCATAGGTTTCATATTACGACTTTATTTTTTCTATTTTCATTTTGCTAAGTGTACACATTTAGGTGTTTAGAATATAAATTCAGAAATTTCAGGTTTCTCTAGTAAATTCAATTTGCTAGAATTGCGTCCAATTATTTCTTCGATCAATATACTTCGAGGAATTTATTTCGACTCCTCGCTATTCATAATATGAAGCAGTACATTATGTACAAAGTGTAGTGGAAATTTTTTTCTTTTCGATTCTATTTCGTTTTTCATAACGAAGTTACTTATTTATATATCTCAATTTTCATTATTTCATGTATCTGAACCTCTTCTGAAATTTTATAACTTGTTATGTCTAAATATTCATCAAGAATATATGCATTCTTAATGGTACTATCTTTGCTGATTGCTCATTTTTCATTTGAAGATTTTTTTATTAGAATCGAATATTATCACGCTTCAGATGTGTCATAAATTTATCAAATATAATATTAACTAATTGTCATCTAGAACGTTAATTCGAGTTGGAGTATTTAAAGTTGGTGTGTAAAATATTATTGATATATTTGGTTAGTAAATATATCTAAATAAATTATTTTTCAAACTTGTGGTTTGAATTATCTTTTGCGATAATTTAGATAATGATGCATTTATACATTAATTCCAACTTCTTAATTCATATCCCTAATGCTGAGAGAATTATCCAGTTAAATCACAATCAACGACCGCTTTATAAAATATCACCCGTTAAGGTTTGAGATATTATATAAGGGTTCAAATTACTCATTTATTCTCAACATTATTTACTTTCTATCTCAATGTATTGTGATGAATTAATTTTGCACGTACTGCACTATCAACATAATTAGATGAACAAAATAGGCTTTAATCATAAGTCAATTGTAATAGGAAGAAATATGATACTGGCATGATACGTAATAACTTCTCTAAATAAAAATGTGAGTACTTTGTTCTCAATCAAATTATTTAGAGACGTTTAACAAGTAATATTGTTAAACCATTTGATCAATATCTCAATAGCACATATCAAAAAATTAAGATTTATGATCACTAGCATTAACAATACATACTGTCTTGATTGTTTAATCTAAAAATGATGCTCATAATTTAAATTTTGAGTAGTAATTTTTCAAAATTCAAGTTGCGACTATTTCGCCATCATCTAGTATATGTATCAAATCTATTAGATATATATAATATATAGATAGCCAACGTGGAGGGTGATAAGACCACATTTATCACTCTGATTAATTTCAGAAATATAGGAAATTCAATCTCTATTTTAGCTAGAGAAAACAAATATTATACAGGAATTTATTGGATTGAATAATCTTTTGGTTCTTCATTGAATGTTTCAATTCTTAATTTTGCATCAATATTGGTCCGATAGTCTAATTGGGCGTGCCAAACAATAAAATATAAGAGTTATTGAACATTTATTCAAACCAATATTTATCAAAATGATCACTAAAGTTTAGTATAGAGTACCAATTAAGAAACACTATTACAAATTTTGTATGTTTCCTTTTTATTTAGTGGAGAATAAATTACTAACAATAGTAAATTTATCCATCCATATTACACAATATTGACTCTTTTGGAGTCTCAAAATAATAATTTTCAGGAATATTGATATATATATATATAAACTATTAGTTCTTTAGAAGCAATTTAATTAAAATTGCAATTCTCCAGGATCAATACAATATTTACATTGAAATATCTAAATTGTAATTCTTAAAAAATAACCACATAATATTCTTGAAGAATATTAATAAATATAATTCTGCAATATAATTCTACAATATTAATAAATATTAATATTGATTTGTATTAATTGATTCAAATAATTATGCAATATTCATATGTTTAAATCGTACTTCGTTCCAGAATAAAAATTATATCATGTTCTTTATGAGTAATAACATATTATTGTTTAAAATAATAAATTACGTAATGATTTACTCTTCGAGCGTAAAAACATAATTTATTTTAATGATTTACATTATTATGCTCTCCAAGAACAATTAAAATTTAATTAGAATATTAATGAGAATTATAGTGCTTGTTTGGTAGGGATTTTTGGAGGAAAAATTGATTTTTGAATAGTGATATGATGGGAAATGTGTGGTTGAAAAAGAAGAAAAAAATTATTGATGTGATGGAAAATATTATTTTATTGAAGAATGCGTGAATGAAAATGAGAATTGATTTATTGTAGAATTTGAGAATAAAAAACAAACAGGCCCATAATGTGTTATTTCGAGAGCACGTTATATTTTACTATTACTTCGTCAAGAGTAATATGCCAATATTCTTGTGAAATATCGAAAATTATAATTTGTGCTTTTACCAAAAAATTGATCAATATTCTTCTGAAATATTGAAATTGTAATATCATATTATTCTAAATCAATTATTATTCTTTTAGAATATTAACAATGTTATGCTACTTCAGGAGTACCAACAAATTATTATTTAAAAATATTAACTCTTAGGAGTATGTCTTGTTGACATCCGACCTTCGACGTCGTTGAGTACAACTTGTTGTAGGCATTAAGCTAATGCAAATGCAAGCTCGGATATGTGAGACCAGCTCGGATTACGTTATTACAATCAATCGACGAATGCCATATGGAAGGTCTTACATCAGCGCCCATCAATTTAACCAATCATACGCCTTAGCTTCATGCCCTAAGTAATTCATTAATTGCCAGACACCACTTCTATGGTTAACTCATGATAACTTGACAAGTCGAGCTCACTAACCAATCTTCATGAGCCAATGATGTACTTTCTTAGATCGGTATTGTAACTGATAAGACAAGGGAATGGGGGATGCATGTAAATTCTTCCCTATAAAAGGACAAAAAGGGCCTTGAAGGAAGGCAGACAAGGAAAAACAATTCAAAAAACAAACATTTCATATTTCAAATATATCTTTGAAAATGAAGGAAAAGAAATTGGTGGTTACAATTGCAAATCACTATCAATGAAATTCTCATTTGCATTTTAAGTTGGCTTGAATTTTGTTCATATAATTTTTCTCGTCAACATGTCTCATAGCAGAATATTAATTGTTTGTAAAGTTATGTTTCTTCATAAGTAAGAACATGATCAATTTAAAGTTTATAAATGAACATAAAAAAAATATTTAATCACGTTGTGATATAAAAAAACAAATTATGCTCTTATTTGATCATCGTTATTTTCAAAATACATTTTTCTCTATCTTTTTTTTCAATCACAAATTTTTCAATAAAATAATATTACCCGCAAACTCAAAATTTTTCTTTATTTTAAAAAAAAACAATCTCCATCAATATAACATTGCAAAATGCATTCTTTATCAAATAATGGGGCTCAAACAATAGCGCTACTTTAATTTATCCTTACGGTGCTTAGGTGCCACTTTAAAACATTTAGGGATCGTTTTAATTTCTTTTTCAAAATTTGGGGACTTATGTTGCAATTTCTCTAGATTTTTAAATTAAAAACCAGCAGCCTCAGCTGCATTCTGGCTTCTCCTTTTTCTTTTTCTTTTTCTTTTTCATTTTCAATTTCTTCTTATTTTTGGGGGGAAATTAGAACACGTCAATGAGAATAAACCAAAGAACAGGTGGAGAAGATTTGGGGGACTCAAAATTCAAGCCATTATCATTTTCAAGAATCCAACCAAAAAGATTTTATATTTAATCTTGTATTTTCCTTATTATTTTCTATCACTTGTGATGTATTAACTAATTTATTGTGTTGGAATTTATGATAGTAGCTAGACCTAATTTTAATATTTGTTCTTTAATGTTAAATTACTTATTTTCATCTGTTATTTTGTTATTGTTGTTGATGTTGTTCTTATTATTATTATGGTCAATGTGATTATGTTTAGTGATTGTATATCGTTCGAGAGAAGATTGTGTATTTTAGATCAAATAGCTGAAACTCTAGGTTTGTGTTAGGGATAGAGATATACTTCTAACTCTTTATCACATTAAGTAATTTTTATAAATATTTAATGCAATTGTTTGGTCTAAATCAATATAAAAATATATTACGTTAAACCAATCTATTATGAGTTCCTTTTTATTGTTAAAATTAAATTAATTAAAGTTGTATATTCTAAAGTAAATATTTCTCGAGGAATCGACGATTCGGACTCAAAAAGTCAACTTTATTGCTTAAACGCGACCCGCACATTTATGATTTGCACTTTTTAGCGTACAATATGCATTCAAACACTTACTTAAAGATTAATTTTTCTACACAAAATCCATCCAACTAAATTTTAATGAAGGAAACAAATTATTATTACATGACATACAACAAATTCCGTCATAATATTCAAGTAAACGGTAGGCATAGGGGATTTTCAAAATTGAGTGCAAGACATGAAATATTCTAATTAAGTGCAAAATTGGGAATTTGGGTACTGAAATGTGTAATATTAAAAAATCACAATGTGAAATTTGGTAAAAGTTTTGGTGCGAGAGTTTCGATTGCTAATTTTTTCTTAGAAAAAAATAGTAATTAGATAAAAGCGTCCATACTGATAATGTGTTATGAAATAAAAGAAATAAGAAGAATATAAATAAGAGAAAAAAATAGAAAGTCAAAACTCAAATATATATTTTATTGATAATGGTCAAAATAAAAATTACAATTGGAATGAAATAGATTCTGTAAACTAGATAATACTAAATAATCATCAATATTTATATTATAATTTTATATTACAGATAACCTTATTATATAAGTCCAATTTTGTAAAATTTCAACCGAATTAATTCAAATGTTTTATTTTGATTAAAATGTACCGTCTAAGTCAAAATATATTCATGGTCGGATCAATTGAAAAATTGGTTGGATGGGTTCGATCAACTCAATTTTTAGGGCTTGTTTGTTTTTTATTCTCAAATTTTACAGTAAATTAATTCTCATTTTCAACCACACATTCTTCAATAAAATAATATTTTCTATCACATCAATAATTTTTTTCTTCTTTTTCAATCACACATTTCCCATCATATCACCATTTAAAAATCAATTTTTCCCCCAAAAATCCCAACCAAACAAGCACTTGGTGTAATTTTACAAAAGGTAATGTTTTATTAGATTGAAAGATTTTATCAAGTACTAGTCAGACGCACGTGCAATGCACGTGCTATCAACGTAGTTGGCTACTTAATAGCATTATTGTAAAAGAACAAATCAAAATAATTCACTTCATAGAAGATATTTGTCTACCAGCACTGTATGATGTAGGACGATTCTTCTGAGAAATATTGAGTTCCTTCAATATCTATTCCAACGTCATAAATTTACCATTTTTAATCGACCCAATAAAGTTAGCCAAATCAGTAAATTAAGAAAACCTACAACCATAAAAATCACAGCATAAATTCCAAGAGATTTACCATAATCTCGTGGGTCAAAGCAGTAAACTGGAAGTACAAATAATAAAACATGCACTTAACCAAAAATCTATTCAACAAGCATTTAATATATATCGACGCTTAATATACAAATCCAACAAAAAAAATAGCAAAGAATACTTAACCAACGAAGTTCAACAAGCCAATGCAAATTGAGCTCTGGAATCCTGCAAAAAAATAGCCACGAAATCAGACAAAAGCCAAACATGAAAATCAAAAGAGAAAAAATAACACACCACCTCAACTGATAATCAATCACTGCCCATGAAAACCAAAAGTGTGTACAGCAACCATTTAATATACATTAAACTTTAATATACAAATCGAACAAAAAAACAACAAATAATACTTTTCCTACACAAATAGAAATAGAAATAGAAATTAATTCACAGTACTATCTAGTGAAATAGAAACAACAGCCAAAGCAAGAAAAGGACTGACTTCCATTATTATAAGGGTCGATTTTACTCCAACTACACTGGAATACCCAACACATCAGAATTTTAGCATGTCAAATTTACTCTACAAAAAACATTTATCAAGTCAAAGTTATAAGGCTGCTCTACATCCCAAAAACATTTTCAAAATAGCAATGAGTGAAATAATTTACCTTGTCGTCTGCATCAGCAGCAGCAAATTTGTCAGCAAAAATTGAAATCAGAAGCTAGAAAGAGAGTCTCTCCTTTGACTTCGCCTTTTGTATGAGTGATGGAGCAAGACTTAACTTTGTCCTTTTCGACAAGTGAAGTTCCTATGGCATGATCTTAGGCTTTATATAAACTGCAGCTACTTGTGAAGCAGTTGGAGTGTTGTACACTCTTTGATTTAGACCCGAATCACATCTTATTTGTATTCGACATTTATGTAAATTATCAATATTGCTCAATGAACGAAAGAATCTACAGTACGGATTAATCCTTCGGATATCGATTAACATCTGTAAAGTTGAAGCACAAAATTTATCTAAAAGGCTTAATTGATTTGATAGTTCATTTTCAGTATCATAGAAGTATAACTGTAAATAAGTGGGGTTATTGTCAGATGGTAACAATTTGTTTATATAATGATAAACTTGTCCTTGAACCCTAAATGTATAAATGCATTTATTCATCTTACATAAATCTTTGTCACATTTGACACCAAAAGATGTGAATGCAAAATGGTTATTATAACTTCTTGAAATTTTTTTGAAGTTCAATGATTGGACTGAATTTGAAGTAAATAACTCATATAATTCAATAGGCACACTATGTTTATGCAACTTGACCTTACCATCGGAAAAACAAAACCCCTTACTCTCTCTATGGAATTTTTTTGCTCCATAATATAAACACATTGTTGGTTGCACAAGCACATGGGATTCAGTACCAATGTTCTGCAAACTAAAGTTTGCAGTTTGCTGATTATTTTGTACACCTACATTAGATTGAAGTTCGTCCTCTTCATAGGCATACTGACTATTTTGATCTGGTGTACAAATTCTAGGTTTGGAAGGTACACTATAACTACAATAAAATAAAATGTCATTAACATCAGCAAATACAAATAATGTTGATTTGTATAAGATGAAAATAGCTTATAAGGTGAGTGTCATGCTAACAAGCACGGGTAAATGAAAAGCGAAAATTTGTAAACTTGCCTGTTTGAGGTTCAAAACAATCATGATGTAGGAGATTATCAGTGTCACCTTGAATTTCAAGCTCAATGGGTTCACCGTGCTCTTCAGTTTGACAAATTGGTAAAAAAAAAAAAAAAAAAAGTCAACATTGTCTATCATGTATAGATAAAAAAAGAAGAAAGAAAAAAGAAATTATGCTAGTAGATGTATCAAATTCACACTCACAAACTATAGGGGAAAAAAAACAAGCATCTACCTATTTCAGAAGGGTTACAGCTAAATTCTGCAGATGGATGAAGTGTAGCGAAATTCAATGGAAGAGCTGGACACAAGAATGAAAAGAAAATAAGCAAAGTTATCTACATCGACTAACATAAAGAATAGATGTGCACTACAAAAGCTAGAAGGACAACTAAGAATATAAACAAACATCATTTTATTAGCTATTACACTTTATATTTGCTTTAACATATCAAATTATTTTCCTGAAGAAGCACTAAAAGTAAAATCTCTAGAAATACCTCCTTCATCTGTTGTCTTTGTTCTTAGATAACGATTATGTGTAAATGCAACTGATCTTGTTCGAGCATGCAGTTCTCGTCGTGCATCATGTAACTCTCGTGATTTGGCGTACGATTGTCTACGTCGTGAATTTCGAGATTCTTTTGCTTTATCATAAATCTCTCTGCGGCGCTTTTTTCGTACTTCACAATTTTCAGCACTACCTTGGCAGCATCTATAAGACATATAACTAAATATATGACAAAACGAAAATAAAAGAAATTATTAAAAATGAGTATAGAAAAGAAGAAAACATAAACGAGTACAAAGAAAAACTCTCCAACGCCTATGTACCAATTAAAACCTACAGCAATTTTCATCAAAGAAGACTTCTCCTCAATTCTCCAAATAACCCAGGAATAAGAAATTACAGAAGCTCCTATGATGAATGAGAGACAAAAAATAGTAAATTACTTTCAATATTTAAACACAAGCATATTACTCATTAATCTTTATTATAATTCATAATCAGCGCCTATCAACGGAAACCGCATCTAAATAACACTAAATTGTCATGTGGCCCTCGCAGAAACACGTTTCACTTAAAACTTCTAGGCATCCCTATAAGTCAATAAAAGAAACCTAATACCAAAAGGTTAAAGATGTAAGATCCAGTGACAATTTAACAAATATTTCGACTAACTGTGTAATTCTCCCTTTATTTATGCACTTGCCTTGAAATGTACAAAAAGTAGTGTTATGTAAATACTCTGTGTAAATGTTATGTAAATATTGTGTGTGTGTCTTAATCTCTCTACCTATATAAAAATTATCCCAAGTCTTCTTTTCTGTCTCATTTTTTCAGATGAAAATGAAGCGCAGATCAGATCTATCCCAAGTCTTCTTCTCTCTGTCTCATTTTTTCAGATGAAAATGAAGTACAGATCAAATATGCCTTCTATTTTTACTCTCATAACTATTATAGTTTATATTAGTCTACTGTTTTCATTTCATCTTCACAGCCATGAAAATAATGCACCTTCGAAAGGAAGATTTGCAATCACGTCCAAATGGCCAGTTGAGCAATCTAATTCGATCTAAAACTCTGACTGCATCGGCCCAATCCAAAAAAACATGAAAACGCGAAAATCATTTCTACCCAAACTGAAACAAAATAAACGAACCTTTATATTTGCTCTCCCGAACAGAACTCCCTCCTTCCCAAAATCCTCCTTCGCTTATGATTGTCATGCGCAAGCAAGCAGGAAGATTTTGATTTAGCAGAAAGATTTTGATTTTGGCACAGGGTTTCCTCGTTTCGGTACAAGGGGTAGTTTTTTTTATTTTACAGGGAAGTTTTTCGATTTTGGCAGAGGGTTTTGATTTTCGCAGAGGGTTTCTTCGTTTCTCGGCTTTCCTCACGAGCAGAAATGTACAGAGTTCTTCACTCTTTGTTTGAGAAGAGTAATTGATTCTACACGGAAGTTTTTTGATTTTGGCAGAGGGTTTTGATTTTCGCTTCTTGGCTTCGTTTCTTGGCTTTCCTCACGAGCAGAAATCTACAGAGTTTTTCACTCAACGTTGTAGGATTTTACAATGTTCATACATCATTTGTGGTTGCGTGTGAAATGCAGTGAAGATGCAAGGGAAGAGAAAGAAAATGTCAGAGAGAACAGGAGCAAAATCAGGGAAAAAAAAACAAGGTATGGGAGAAGACAAAGCATGCGTCAAATGGTAACCAACGGAGATATTCTTCATCAATGAACAGTGCTTCTTTCTCCTCATTGCGGCTCGGCTCGAAAACGGCTTATGATGGCCAAATAGCTTAGGAATAGTGACACCAAAGTCACTCTTTTATTTATGTAGGGATAGGGATAGGGAAAATAAAAGGAAGAATTTTTATTTTTATTTTTTTAAAATGAGAGCGTGTGTACTATTTTGGCCTCATGCCGAATTTGGCCTATCCCATTTGGAATTAAAAAATAAAAATAAAAAATCCAATTTTCACTTCACTTATCCAAAAAATCCATCCCTGTTATCCTCTTCTGTTCATCAAACCCCCGTGGTTCCTTAACCTCCGCCACCCACCTCCGCCACCCACCACCGACACATACAATGGCCAGCATCCTAGTAAGAGTTCAACCTCTGCCCACGACCTCGAATTCCCCGAAGCTGGACAGGTCTTCCTCTTGCGGACTTGTCAAATTTGTTCCACCCCACCACAGAAATTGCTTCCGTCGGCCTTCCATTACTTGTAAATTATACGGGGTCAGTCTTTCCATTTATGTTATAATTTCATTTTCTTTGGCGTTGCAGATTTTTCCATCTATTTTCATTTAGTATTGGATTTATGTCGCACTGTTAATGTACCTTGTTTTGAAATAATTGTTTAATCCCAAATTTCCTACCCGTTTGCTGTAGCATTTGATTTTTAGTTTTTAGAAAGATGCTAATGTATCAAGGATAATAATCAGAAGTACGTTAGGTTTTTGGGAACTGATTAGGATTATGGTCAAGAGAAGAGAATGAAGTTTTTGTATGAATAAAAAATCTTCTATATATTGTTAAACTGTCTTCAGAAAACCGTGTAGGGATTTCGACCAAATCAAGAATGAATATATCCTGCCCGGCTTAGGGAAAGCAGAAAATTTTTATGTGGGCATCTATCTCATGGATAGTCACAATGTCCTCGAAAAAGAGAGAAAATATTGTGTATTTTTTAATTGCGTTTCAAATATTGGCAACAGCGGTAGTCATGCCGAGACTGGAAGAAGAAACTGTTTCAATTTTCTGAGGCACTGTGGAATCAACTTGGATGACTAGTTCAGGATGGCATAACTGAATTATTTTGCTATATCAATAAGGAAGCCATTCCTACCATCTTTAAAAACAAGCCACGAACCGGAGGAATATGAGCGGTTGAGACATCATACACATTTACGCTATAAGTTTTGTGGTGTTCATTAGATTTACAAAAGGTTTGGAGATTAGTTTTCCAATCACTTTATTTCCTGAACACCAGGTGTTTCTAGTCATTTATTATGTTATGTTAAGCGGAAAAGTAATTAGTTTGATAGCTATAAGAAGCTTAGAAGTATAACAGAGTTCATATAGCATGTGCTCTAGCAAATGAGAAAAATACTTGTATGCATACATACATGGACTCTAATTGTATGCACTGCTTGTGGTGGCAAATGTTCCTACGACCAGATGAAGTAACCTGCTAAATTTAGCCACAGAATGGTCAGTCTTTCTTGACTTGGTTGCGGATATAAAAGACTCGTTCACATTTAGGAAAACTTGAAATTTTAACATTGCGTTATCCCAATAATATTAGAAGCTAAATATATGTTCTTTTAAGTGGTCACTACATTTGGCATAAGCTATCAATTGGAATACAATATGCAAAATTCATAATCATATATCAGCATATGCCATGGACCCTTCAATTAAGCAACATCGAGAAGTAATTTCATTCTGCACAAGTCATGACGTTATAAATTGCAAAGTTTCTCACGAGACATTTTCTAATATATAACCAGAATAAAGATTATGCAGTTCCAAGAAGAAATGTGATGGCCTTGATCCTCGCAGGTTGCATCCTCTCACGAGCTAATATAAACAATATTGCATATGCACAACCTGTTGGGTTCAGGGAATACATAGATACCTTTGATGGCTACTCATTAAAATACCCTCAGAACTGGATCCAAGTACGTGGTGCTGGGGCCGACATATTCTTCAGGGATCCTTACGTTCTTGATGAAAATCTCTCGGTGGATATATCATCACCTTCATCCTCCAGTTACAAGAGCGTGGAAGATTTGGGTTCACCGGAAGAAGCAGGAAAGAAAGTACTTAGGCAGTATTTGACGGAGTTCATGTCTACTAGACTTGGTGTTAGGCGTGAATCAAGTATTCTTTCTACCTCGTCAAGGGTAGCTAACGATGGAAGGCTATATTACGAAGTCGAGGTGAGTTCTTCATTAGGTTCAAGTTGTTTTCATTTCCATTGATCATAGTTATGTATTTGAAGCAATGCCTATTATAGGGCACTTCTTTTCCACTTGGTATCACCTATCAGAGACCTATTTTTTGTTTCTTCTGATCAAAGTGAAATCGATAAAGCCATTGTCTGATGTTGATTACATTTTTTATACAACTAGGTGAACATAAAGTCATACGCGAACAACAATGAATTGGCTGTCATGCCACAGGAACGGGTGGCCCGTCTGGAATGGGATCGGCGCTATCTTTCAGTTCTTGGAGTTGAGAACAACCGATTATATGAATTAAGAATACAGACACCTGAAAAAGTATTTGTGGAAGAGGAAAGTGATATTCGCGAGGTTATGGATTCCTTTAGAGTAAATAAGGTGTCTATTTGATGATAATCTCTTTTGAGGTAGCTTTTGATCACTATGGCATTACTAGATTCTTGCAATCATCCATGTTTCGCATTCATATTTACTTTGTTCCTAGTCATATATCGAAGTGTATAAGATTACAAGAAAAACTAGTAGAATGTATGACTGTGTACACCCATCGTTTTGTTGCCTTCTTGATTTCGTGACAGCAATGTTTAACAAAATTTTGTGAACAATTGTATTATTGTTGCTAGAGTAATGCTATTCATCCCAATGGGGCTAGAATACTAGTTTAGATTGTCATACTTGATAGACTCAATTAAATGAATCATGTGACAAATGCATTAGATGGATATATCATTTAATGTCATGCAGTTGTCATCTAAACTGATGCCTAACCGTAGTGAGAATGAATAATATTACTCTCTCCTCTATGCAATGAGTTTCTTGGGAAAAGTTGTTCTACCCCAAAAACGGGGATTGATGAAAACATGAGATGAGGTTCGTTTGCAATTGACAAAACTAATTAAACCTTGATTGTGAGTGGAGTTTATAAAACTTCATTTTTTAAATGTATAAAGTGAGTAATGATTATCCATCTTGTTTAAATGTATCAAATTTCTTTTGCCCATTATTTCAGAAAAATAAATAAATAAAAATGTAGAAGGTGAACGTGCATAACTCCAAACTTTTCAAGTGTCAATGTTTGTACAACAAATTTCGTGGTATAAAAATACAGATATAGTTACAATTGAAATTTGAGGAATTACAGAGTAATGATTGTGAGGTTGTGAATCCTCTAATTAACGATTCGAGCATTGAAGAGGATCGGTCATGTGGTTTGCTTCTTAGACTTTTGAGGCTTGAGTTTTTATTTAAACTTGTCATGTTTGGTAAGCTTAAAAAGATAAATAAATTTGATTATAAGTTGAATTGTATTACATGTACATATTATATTACGTACGCATAATGTGGTGAGATATGATTGTGTCAGAATTTTTTCCATCAAAACAATTATATAACTTCATTATTTACAAGTAGCATTATTGAAGTTTAAATGCACAACATACTTTATTTCCTGAAGTAGAATATGTAAGATGCTTAGGGTCCGTTTGATACCTTCCATTTTCCAATGTTTTCCCTGTTTGATGTGCAAAAAGTTACAGAGAATTTCTTTTCCATTTTTCCTTCCACGTGCCTGAAGTTCTTGGTTTTCCTTGAATTTGTTTTCTTTTGGTTTTGGTGGTAATTGATTTTCTAGCCTTTTTTTATTTTTTTTTATTTTTGATAATTGGAACAAATTTTAGACCAAATGGTAAAAAAAATTATTACTTTAATTGACAATTTCCATAAAAACAAAGTCAAACGGATACCAAACTTTCAACATTTTTCACGTGAAAAATTATACCAGTCAAACACAATTAAATACAATTTTCAGTAAAACAAATTTTAGGCAATTCAATTTCGTGTAATTCATTTTCTTTCTACCCAAATTTCACCTTCGTAATCAAACGGACCCTTATTTTAATAGAACAATTTCTTTTATAAAACGTAGTTTTTTACTCTAAAAGATAAAAAATTTATTTGTTTAATATACTTTCAAAATGAAAAGTTACTTAAAAAAGTAACTATCCCATTTAGGCTTAGCCAACTATGGGAGGAAGGGCAGGAAAATAAAGAAAGTAGTCCAATCTTAATGGCAAAGCAAAACGGCGTAGTTTCATAACTCGCCTAATTTCCGATCCCTGAATTTCCATTTTAAACCGCGGAAAAACGAAAAGAGTTGTCTTCGATATTTCGTAGCGCGAGTATTGAAATCCGTTAATTTCTAAAGAACCTTGGAAGAACATTCAAAGCAGCGGAATTGCAGGACGTGATTGGATTGTAATTCCCGAAATGGATCTGAATCCTGTAAGTTTTCATTATCTCTGTTGATTTCACGCACAATCCGTAGATTGAAAATCATTTATATATTTCCGCCGTGTAATGGCTACACTGTTTATGAATCTATTGCGATAATTGTTTATAAAATATTGACTACTCCTTTAGTTCAGTATATTTGTTAATTTATTTCGTTTTCTTACATTAAACCTAAATGGAGAGACCCGATCGGTTCTATTTCCAAAGGGGAATTATTGGGTTCATGTACAATAGTTGAAATTTGTGGATTTGCTAAGATTTTAGTGTTCTGTAGGCAAACAAGGCCTTAAGAAATGCAAGTTGATAAAATGCTACTATATTTTTAGCTTGTACTGGGCGATGTAACAATATTTATTAATCAGACGGATTGAAAAGTGATTATGCATCCTTGCGGATCATAATTTCTCTCTTCTTTCTAGTGATTTTGTTGTTGTGGGAGACTATCTAGATTGAAGTGATATATTTGGAAGGTTAAGGAATTTTCCAAGTGATAAATTTCTCTTGTTGGATTCATCTTATGATTTGTTTTTGCATGTAAACTTATGTTCAGTAAATTCGAGATGAAATGTTCCTCAGAACTGATAAGGTTATAAAATTTTTTTACAGTTATCTGAGTATAAATACGTTATGCGGGAGGAAAGTAAACAAGAATGGCTGATTCTGGAATTTGACTGTTCAACTTTAAAATATTTATGCTGGAGTATTTTGTCGCTATTTTTCTTAACTGTAGTCTACTTATTCCGGTCAAAGCAGCCTTAAGAGTCTCTGACTAGAAGGAAGAGCAATGTTAATATGCTAAGCAAAACATTGAACAGAAAAGAAAGTGGGCTTTAGTCAGACGGCTGAGCTTGATGTTGCTTCTTGAGCACATTTAATATCTCTAAATCTAGTAGCATTGCGGAGAGCTAATCTCAAACTACTTTCTTTTTGTGCTTAGCCTGCAGGGGAGAATTATGCTAATCCGCAGATATGCTTCTTCCATGTGGTCTTCAAGGTTGAATATATGTTTTCGTGATTGTTTAGGTACCGTATGATTTTGATCTGCATCAGCAAGTTTCGTAACACAATGTCATTGTTTCTTTTTTTCCAGGCTGCAGCTTTGGCATTTTATATGCTTTCAGCGTTCTTTTTTGATAGTTTTGTCATCATTTTTGTGGTTACTGTTCTCCTATCTGCACTTGATTTTTGGGTTGTCAAGAATGTAAGTGGACGCATCTTGGTGGGTTTAAGGTGGTGGAATGAAATAAATGAAGATGGTGAAAGTGTGTGGAAATTTGAATGCCTTGACCAAGAGGTTAGCAGTAATGATTTATGCCTGATATGCATCTGTACAATTGGTCTTTGCTTCATGAATTCATGTCTGTTTGAATGTGTCTCATATGTCTTACTGGACTTTTTGCCATTTCTTAGTCACTTGCACGGATGAACAAGAAGGATTCATGGCTGTTCTGGTGGACCTTATACCTCACAGTGAGTAAATATGTTTGAATTAAACTATCTCAAATCTCTCGCATTTGAATGTTCAACTGGAATAAAATGGACAAAATAACGATAAATTAACTAGCCATGTTAGTGAATTTGAGCAGAGATTCTGCAGCATACATTTAGGTCAAAAAAATTTCGTATATTGGCACTATGTTGCGAAGCCTTTCCTATTTATGTTTGAATTTGGTCCACCTAAATTGTTGCTTTTGTTTTGTAGGCAGTTGTGTGGATCTTCTTTGGGATATTCTCTCTCATAAGGTTTCAAGCTGATTATATTCTAGTTGTTGGGGTATGTTTGATCCTCAGCATCGCTAACATTGTTGGCTTTACTAAATGCCGAAAAGGTATGTGGGCTTACTATGTTTCACATCAATCATTTGTTAAAGGCATCCTACATGTTTCGAACTGCACAAAATGTTCATTTTGACCAGTTATGGTATATGTAAAGAAAACTTTTTGTGTTCATACCTAACTGCCCATATGATCACCCAAGAAGTATTCCACCCAGCAGTGCAAATAATTAGAGTATCACAAAGGCACAATCGAGTGGTCTCGTTCACATGCGGGAAATCAAACGATCAATCGTCATCTCAACTAATAATTATTAAAATGTTGAGATTTAGGTTTACTAACATTAGTAAAACACACTTGTATAATCTAAAAATATGTTCATAATTTTAAAATTTGAGCAAATACTTTTGCAAACTTTAGATTGCAAATACTATGCAATCATCTAGTAAATGCATGATATCTATAGATACAAATTATATCTTGATGGTCGACGTGGAGGGTGATGAGACCCCATATATCACCTTAGTTGATTTTTAGAAACATGGAGAATTTAGGGTCCGTTTGATTGGAAATGTGGAATTTGGGTGGAAAGAAAATGTTTTACTGGGAATTGAATTACCTAGAATTTGTTTATAATTCATATTTATGATGCTAATTATGATATAGTGGCTGTTGTCTCGAGGTGGTTATTGTTAGTGCCGAAGTGCACTGTTAATTCATATTAGTTCTTCAGGCACCCTAGCTACCTTGTGAATTGATTGATTCTTCTATTTTATTGAGAGGCTTTTGCTTCTGCATTTCGTGCATTTCTGATACAATGCACACAAATGTCATTCCTGCAGTTTACTTCTAATATGTAGAATAAAATATTTACTTATTCATATAATAATTTATCTCCCTGAGCAATAATATTTATCCTTTTCTTCAGATGCCAAGAAACAGCTTCAAGCATTTGCCACCCAGAACCTTACTTCTCGGCTGTCTTCTACCATTCAATCAGCATTCACCGTTATATGAACAATTCAATAAGATAAGATTGAGAAAGGAGCTTCTGAGAACTGTAAGAATTCGTGGTTTTTGTCCATCTGCTCATTGTATAAGGTGACATAGAATTGTTGCTTTTGCATACGCTCCATGTAAATTTTGATCAGAATGCCTTGTACATGCGATCTATACTGGAGAACCTCATTCATAGACATGTTAGGAATTCAATTGTTTGATTCTGTTGAATTTTCCACATTTTTTCATACAATGCTTGTGAGTTGAGACAATTGTGTATATTTCATATATAAAGGTTTTTATGTGGTGTGGAAGTAGAACTGGAATTCTTGAAACAATAATAAAGTTGAAAAACTTGATGTAGAGGATAATTTGATTATAATAAATTGGTTAATTGAAAAGTGTATAAAGTCACGGTTAAAAAATTGGTGGTCGTTGAAATTGTTCACTAGATTTTAACATTTGTTATAATTTGGTAATGTCTATTGGTTTGGTTTCGAAATTGTTGCAGAAGATGAAAATTTTCAGAATTGACATGCTAAAGAGAAGAACGGAATATAATAATCTAAACGAGTATGAACAGAAAGTATTAAACGAGCAAAACATAAAACGTAAAACAACTGCAAAATTCGAAAGGAGGATGATCGAGGTGAGAACTATGCTCTCTTTCCTTAAAACGTTTTTATCCCGTCACACGATGCTTACGGTATGTGGTAAAGCGTCTCCCAAGATACAACGATCGAACACTTGCAGAATCAGCACTTCGATTGCAAGACGGTGAACCAGAACCGGAAGTACTCTCTGTATACTAATGCAGAAAAGAAAACGGAAGACTGTATGTATGCAGAATGAACTTGTGTATTTTCTGTGTTTGTTGGTGTATCGAAATGAAAGCCTGAGGATTCTTTAAACAGAGGAAAGAGTTGACAGTTGAGCATTGTACAACTCCCCACTTTGAGCAGTTTCACCACTCATGCCCACTTAACTCACGGTTGAGCAGTTAAGACTTCCACTTAACTCACCGTTTTCATAAACTGATGGTTCGGTTAATAAACCGTGAAAATGGAGGGAATTAATTGAATTTAGATAAAAAATTTAAATAAATTTTATCCAAAAAATTAATATTGATACGGGCCCAAGCCCAAGCCCAGGCCCATGACCCGACCCAACCCGACCTCGTGCTCGTGCCGTGTGGTGCCAAGCCGAGCCGGCCGGTCAGACGGCGGCGGCGACGACGACGTGCGCGCGTGTGGCCTTTGGTTAGTCTAGACATTGTTTAAGACTCCCCCCTTTCAAAGACTATTGGTATCCCTGGGACCCAAACCCATTTCCAAATTTTAAGTTTATTAAGTGGTTCAAGGTTGTGTTTGCAACTTATGTGGGATTGGAACAGTTTTCCAATTCTTTCCAATTTATTTCTCTTATTTATTGTCCAACTTTCAACTATAATTTCTCATTTATATTGAAATGGTTTTTCACAATTAAATATTCTACACTCATCTACTCGGAACGTAGAATTTAATTGAACATTTATTTCGACAATTCGAACATTGGGTCCCACCAAAATTTGTGGTCAAAGTTGACCCACTTGGCACCATTTCCAACAATCCCCCACATGGATGGAAATTATCATGACTATGCAATGCAGACACGAACAGAGAGTACAAGCGAAAGACTTATTGCATCAGGAGAGGTAGCTTTTGGCTTTGAACCTGCCTTAGTGGAATACTATCGAGTTTACTTGGCTAATCAGTGAACTGATGTCTTGAATTGTTCGGTCGTTGGTGTAAACTAAGGTAACAGTATCCACACAATAACCTTTCTATCCAATTCTTAGGTTCTCATAGTTGTGTTCATTTTGGCCCCGAACAATTCTTGGGATTCATAAGTGTTTTAGAGAATTTTAAGCCCCAAATGCTCATAGAAGCGACCCCACTTCACACTTATATAAGTGATCTCCTCTAAGAAGTTACGAAGTTATTCTGCTTCTTCTCCAGCTTTATCTAAAGCTATAAACTCCGATTCCATTGTTGATCGGGCTATACAAGTTTGCTTTGAGGATTTTCAAGACACAGCCGCACCACCAAGTGTAAATATATAACCACTTGTAGATTTAGAATCTTTCATATCAGATATCCAATTTGCATCACAGTATCCTTCTAATACTGCTGGATATCTCATATAATGTAATCCAAATTTTAAGGTATGTTTTAAATATTGAAATACCCTATCCAATGCCTTCCAGTGATCATTGCTTGGATTACATGTGAACCTACTCAATTTATTAACCGCGAACGCAATATCAGGACGTGTGCAGTTCATTAAATACATCAAACTCCCAATGACCTGAGAATATCTTAATTGATGTACCAGTTCACTCTATTTTTTGCTAAGTGTAGACTCGTATCTACTGGAGTTTTGACTGGACTTTCATCAAAGACTCCAAATCTCTTTACCACAGACTCAACATAATGAGACTGTGAAAGAACGAGGCCATCTGGTGTTTTAGAAACTTTAATTCCAAGAATTACATCTGTTACACCCATGTACTTCATGTCAAAATATTTTGTTAGCATTTTCTTAGTAGACACAATGATATCATGATTGTTACCTAAAATTAGCATATCATCCACATATAAACATACTAATACATATGTTGTCGGTGTACTTTTATTATACACACATTTGTCACACTCGTTAATTTTAAACCCATTGACAACATTGTTTCGTCAAACTTTTGGTGCCACTGATTTGTCGCATGTTTTAATCTATATAAAGATTTAACGAGTTTGCAAACTTTTTTTTCTTGTCCATGAGCGACAAATCTTTCAGGTTACTTCATGTATATTTCTTCTTCCAACTCACCATTTAGAAAAGCTGTTTTAACATCCATTTGATGAATTTCGAGGTTATGTATCGCAGCAATTGCAATAAGGATTCTTATCGAAGTAATTCTCATTACTGGTGAGTAAGTATCAAAGAAATCAAGACCTTCCTTTTGTCTATATCCTTTTGCTACCAAACAAGCCTTGTATTTATCAATAGATCCATTTGATTTTAACTTTTTCTTGAAAATCCACTTATAACCTAGAGGTTTATTTTCAAGTGGGAGATCAACCAACTCCCAATTATGATTTTGCATTATCGATTCAATTTCACTATTGATAGCTTCTTTCCAAAAAGGAGCCTCTAATGTTGACATTGCTTCACTCATTCGCCTTTGGTTCATCTTTAATCATGTACGTTAAAAATTCTGAACTGAAGGATGTAGACTTTCTAATCCTTTTACTGCGTCTGAGTTCTTCTTCATTTTCATCATCATTTGCAATATCGTAAGTTCGTTTTGTTGAACTTACATCACTTTTGTCTTTACGAAGAAAGACATCTTCGAAAAAACTTGCATTCCTCGATTCAATTATTATGTCTTCATGTATATCCGGAATCTCGGATTTATACACAAGGTAACGATATGCACTACTGTTATGAGCATATCCAATAAATATGCAATCTACGGTTTTTGGTCCTAATTTTATTTGTTTAGGTTTTGGCACTTCTACCTTTGCCAAACACCACCACACTTTCAAGTATTTATATGAAGGTTTATGACATTTCCATAACTCGTATGGTGTTTCATCCTTTACTTTGTGTGGTATTTTGTTAAGAATGTGATTTGTCGAGAGGATAGCCTTCCCCCACAAATTATGTGGTAGACCAGAACTAATCAACATAGCCTTCATCATTTCTTTAAGCATGCGGTTCTTTCGTTCCGCAATACCATTTGATTGAGGTGAGTAAGGAGCCGTTGTTTGATGAATGATGCCTTGTTGAGAACAAAATTCTTCAAACAGTGCTCCATATTCTCCACCTCTATCACTTCGAACAATTTTTATTGTTTTGTTAAGTTGATTTTCCACTTCATTCTTATAATGTTTAAACATTTCCAAAACTTCATATTTGGTTTTTAACAAATAAACATAACAGTACTGAGTGTAATCGTCAATGAAAGTAATGAAATACTTTTTCCCACCTTTAGTTTGTAGGAATTTCAAGTCACATATATCGCTGTGAATTAATTCTAAAGGTAACGTATTTCTATCAACCGAAGGAAATGGTCTTTTGGCTAACTTAGCCTTAACACAAGTTTCACATTTGTGATTAGGATCGAAACTTAAAGAAGGTAGCAAATTTAAGTTCATTAATTTGCGTACAGATTTAAAGTTTGCATGTCCTAATCTTTTATGTCATAAACAAGAAGAATCAACAATATACGCAGAAGTAGAAGCTTCATTAATCTTGTTCAACTTAGGTATAATAGTAAGGACGTTCATCTTGAACATTCCATTAGTCGTGTAACCTTTCCCAACGTACATTTCATTTTCAGTTAGTACAAAATTTTCAGATACAAATACTAACTTAAACTCATTCTTGGTAAGAAGGAAACCGGAAACAAGATTTTTTTGAATGTCCGGCACATGCAGCACATTGTTGAGGACGAGTTCCTTGCCAGATGTCATTTTCAAGGTCACCTTTCCTTATCCTTCAACCTTTGAGCTTGAGGAATTTCCCATGAACAGTTGTTCACCGTCGATGGGTTTGTAATCAGAAAACACATTCTTCTCAGCACAAATGTGGCGAGTGGCACCCAGTGTCCACCCACCATTCCCTGGGATTTCCAACACTATTACATTCAGATATTACAGCAAATAGGTGCATTTCTTGAACACATTCGGTCAGATTTTCAGTTTCAACCATATGTACACGGTTATTTTGCTTTATAGGCTTGCGACAATCGATTGCACGATGTCTAGGTTTGCCACAGTTGAAGCAGTCCCCTTTGAACTTCTTGTTCTTCTGATTGTTTTTATTTTTCTTCGGAGCAAAGCTTGAGTACTTCCTTTTCATGTTTTTCTTTGAACTTGATTTAGCCATGTTTGCCGTAGCTTCCATGCTTGTGCCCTCGTTCCTCCTTTCAGATTTCTTAGTATCTTCTTCGATCCTCAAACGCACAATCAGCTCCTCCATGTTCATTTTCTTACGTTTGTGTTTGAGGTAATTTTTGAAATCTCTCCATGAGGGCGAGAGTTTTTCAATTATTGTTGCTACTTAGAATGACTCACTTAAAGTCATTTTTTCAGCATGTAAATCATGGAGGAGTACCTGCAAATCTTGAACCTGGGAAATAACAGATTTAGAGTCAACCATTTTATAATCCAAAAATTTTCCGACAAGAAATTTTTTAGATCCGACATCTTCAGTTTTATATTTTTTCTCTAAAGATTCTCATAGTTCTTTTGCAGTTTTCATTACGCTATATACAACATATAGTGAATCATTCATTCAGTACATAATTCTTGCATAAGAAATCAGAATGTTTCCATGCGTCCAATTCAATAACCGAAGCTCGATTATTTTCTCCTTGTTGAACGGAAGGAGGATCCTCCGTGAGAAACTTTGCCAGGTTAAGAGTGGTGAGATAGAACAGCATCTTTTGCTGCCATCTCTTAAAATCGACCCATTAAATTTTTTAGGCTTCTCTCCGTGAGGAACATGAGTCGAAGCAAAAGGACCAGCCATAGTCAGCTTCCCAGTAGGGGTCACAGCTATAGTAGGGGGAATTGCATTGGTCCCAACAGTGTTAGCCATTTCTGTTTTCAAACAGAAGATCAACAAGTCAGTATTTTCTAATTAAAATTTTGCAGAACATTAATATCGTACAATGGTCTCTGCAAATGTTAGAAATAAGCAAGTACAATTTTGGAAAAGTATTTAATAATAATAGCATACATTTAAAAAACGTCTTAAGATTGTTGGTTTGGTTTCGAAATTGTTGCAGAAGATGAAAATTTCCAAAATTGACTTGCTAAAGAGAAAAACAGAATATAATAATTTAAACGAGTATGAATAGAAAGCATTAAACGAGCAAAACATAAAACTTAAAACAATTGCAGAATTCGGAAGGAGGATGATCGAGGCGAGAACTAGGTTATCTGTCCTTAAGACCTTTTTACCCCATCACACGGTGCTTACGGTATGTGGTAAAGCGTCTCCCAAGATACAATGATCGAACACTTGCAGAATCAGCACTTCGACTGCAAGACGGCGAACCAGAAGCGAAAGTACTCTCTGTAGATTAATGTAGAAAAGAAAACGGAAGACTGTATGTATGCAAAATGAACTCGTGTATTTTCTGTGTTTATTGGTGTATCGAAATGAAAGCCTGATGATCCTTTAAATAGAAGAAAGAGTTGACGGTTGAGCCTTGTACAACTCCCCACTTTGAGCAGTTTCACCACTCATGCTCATTTAACTCACGGTTGAGCAGTTAAGACGTCCACTTAACTCATCGTTTTCATAAACTGATGGTTCGGTTAATAAACCGTGAAAATGGAGGGAATTAATTGAATTCAGATAAAAAATATAAATAAATTTTAGTCAAAAAATTAATATTGACACGGGCCCAAGCCCAAATCCAGGCCCATGACCCTACCCGAGCTTGTGCCGTGTCGAGCTGGACGGACGGCGGCGGCGCGCGCGCGTGTGGCCTTTGGTTAGTCTAGACATTGTCTATGACTTCTCCCTTTCAAAGGCTATTGGTACCTCTTGGGGCCCAAACCCATTTCCAAACTTGAAATTTATTAAGTGGTTCAAGGTTGTGTTTGCAACCTATGTGGAATTGGAACAGTTTTCCAATTCTTTCCCATTTATTTCTCTTATTTATTGTCTAACTTTCAATCATAATTTTTCATTCATATTGAAATAGTTTTTCACAATTAAATATTCTACACTCATCTACTCGGAACGTAGAATTTAATTGAACATTTATTTCTACAATTCGAACATTGGGTCCCACCAAAATTTGTGGTCAAAATTGACCCACTTGGCACCATTTCCAACAATGTCCGTGCACTTCCATCAAGATCCTAACCAAGTAACCAACGTTAGGTGAATCAAATAGATATACTCAAAATTATATAGTTGAACAATTTTATACTGAATGGGTGAGTTCTGGGAGAGAAAGAAGCCTGCTCGAACTCATTGAATGCTATGAATGAGCCTTCTTCCCTTCACGAATGAAATTCATTCTAGTGAACGGTGCCTGGTCGGTTCCTCGAGCACTATTCGACCATCAACCTACTTTCTGAGGCAAGGGATCAAACTAATGGCTGTTGCAAGTAGATCGAGAAATTTATTTTATAAATTGGTTTTCAAGTTAAGTTCTATATAAAAAAAAAAAAAAAGGTTACTTGTAATAAAAATAACACGTTAAGGGCATGACCATAATCAACCATAAATCGATTTTCAAGTTAAGTTCTATTATGAAGTAAGAATACTGGGCCTCTCGTGCAAGGTGGTTCTGCTTACTTAAGTAGTCTTCGCAGGGATGGTTATTTTCTTGGGCCTCATCTTTAATGCTAAAGCCTGTTATTCAGAGTTGACGAGTCTCCACTTCTTTTTAGACTCCGGCCCAAGCTGATTTTATACTGGGAAGAATACATAAATCATGTTTTTACTTATACACATTTCAAAAATACCAAAACATGTTTCAAATTTCAAATTTCAGGTTTCTTTTAAATTTTTAATTATGAAATAATAATTATTAAATTAATTTATTATTAATATTTAATTCTACTATAAAATAATTAACCCACCCTCACTTCCACCACCCCTACAACTCCGATGGTATTCCGGCGACCGTTCCAGCCACCACTCTTCTCCGGCGATCGTTCCGACGACTTTTCCGACGACTGATCCGATTCCGGCGAATATGTTAAGGTCACAAATCTGTATAATTTGGTCACAATTCAAAATTTTTTAGGTCACAATTCAAAATTTAAAATTTTCGTAGGTCACAATTTATTTATCAATCACAATTTAAAAATTTAAAAGTCACAATTTTTTCATGGGTCACAAATCACAAAATTTGTAAGTCACAATACTTATTTACGGTCACAAACATCCAATTCATTGAACATACCTCATATTTTAGGTCACAATTTAGCAAATTATTGGTCACAATTTAATTATTTTTAGGTCACAGAGAATTAATTGGTCACAATTCATTGGTCACAAACAACCTAATCATTTGTGACCACCCCTAGATCATTTGTGACCATGACTTGACACTTTCCCCCATCAGCGGCTCCACCACTGTTGCCGTCCGACGGTCCGAGTAATCAAACAACACAAGATGGACCACTGACGCCACTGTCAACAACAAAACCGCCACTAGATATGCTGCCGATCCACCATAACAAAAAAAAGATCTGCACGCAACCAACACCCAACAGAAAAAAAAAAACACCACGGATAACTAGGTCACGGACCAAAAAAAAAAAATCAACAACCGTCCACATATCCACCACCACCGCTCACCCACACACATAGATTCGCCACCACACCCACAAATACGCCACCCACACACAGATCCGCCTCCAAACACAGAGATCTCGCACACCCACTGCACTGCCATTCTACTACTCAAAAAAAAAAAACAAAAAACAAAAAAAAAAAAAACAAATCTGCCGTTCAGCAGCGGTTGCTGAACGGCATCGCAGCCAGGTCGCTGCCGTTCAGCAGCGTGGCTAGGGGTGGGCGTGGGTTGGGTTGGGTCGGTTTTTGGCCCAACCCAAACCCAACCCAACATTGTCGGTTTGTCCGAAATCCAACCCAACCCAACCCATGTAAATGTTGAAACCCAACCCAACCCAACCCAATCATGTGTCGGTCGGGTTGGGTTGGGTTGGGCGGTTTGACACCTTAGAAACGATAACCTAAAAGTGCACAATAAATTAAAATTGGTGTCGGAAACCTTCACACTCGTACTTCAAAATTAACAGCTAAATCTCTACATTATCGAAAGTTAAGGAATGCCACTGCCATCTTTGATTTGCCTACTTGAACGAGTTACTTTTAAGTTTTTAACATATTAAATTGAAGAAGGTAAAAGCTATAAGTAAAGCTGATTATATAAGGACTCTGTGCTCGCACGAGAATAAGGTGTGTATATGTACCTGTGTATGCTAGAATTCAAAAGAGCACTCTAAGGCCCTCATATTGCACTGCCATACAAATCACTTACCATATAAAAATAATTTAAGAAGAATATTTCTAATGTTTGATAGCTCTCCTTAAATTTCCGTGTCCAACAAATAAATGAAAATCTCAGTAAATCCAATGTTTAATAAAATATAGGTTAGAAATCACTTTACTATTTACACTAAAGGAACTCAGTTCAATTAAATTCTTCTTGTCTTTCTCAGTAACATAAATAAAGCTTAAATATTCAAATTGAAATATAATTATCCAATTAAAATATTTGAAGCAACCGAGATATGTGAAACTACACAATCCGCTATAAGCGAAACAGATTTTAAGGCCAGAGCAATCTGATTAAGTACCTTTAGAACTTGCAAAGCTGCTAATGCCTGACCTTGAAGCTGATCAAAGATAGAAGGTACCAAAACCCTTCCAGGAAGTGCCTGCAGAGCTTCAGAGACAATGGATGGAGCAGGAATGCCAGCTGAAGTAAAAAACTTTTCAAGATTTGTAGAGTCAAAAGATGATCTGTTAAGATTGATATCATCAAAGTCATTGCCATCTAGAGGAAGAGCAAGGGGGAGAGAAAAATTAGGGCTTGATGGCTGACGATTGACGAATGAAGACCTGGAGACGAGTTTACTAGTTTAAGGCTTTTTTTTCGTTTCACGTTTTTTTTTTCGTTTCATGTTTTTTTTTTTTTTTTATGTTGGCGGGTTGGGTTGGGTTGGGTTATATCGGGTTTTTTTTGTTAACCCACAACCCGACCCAACCCGACCCAACCACTCAACCCAAAAACCGAAACCCACCAAAAAATGTCAAAAAACCGACCCAACCCGGTCGGGTTGGGTTGGGTCGGGCGGTTTCGTTGGGTTGGATTGGGTTTTGCCCACCCCTAAGCGTGGCGACCGTTCAGCAGCGTCACGGCTGTCGAACGAACGCAACGGCTGGCTCTGAATCTCGAGCGGCTTCCTCATTGCCCTACGCGGCGACGCTGGCCGAGATTCGGCGGCGTCTTCGCGCGATTCCAGGCGTCGTGGCTGCTGAATCGCGGCTGCCAAAAATAGGGGGGACGGGGAGAAGGAAGCGAGAGAGAAGAATGAGGGGAAGGGGGAGGGAGAGAGGCGGCGGATCTGGCCGGAGCGGGCGGCGGTGGGTGGGAAGAGAGAGGTTGGAGGGGAAGAAATGGGTGAAATGTCTAGGGTTTCTTCCTTTTATTATATAAATATATTTCAAAATAAAAATTAAAAATATAAGAATAAAAATAAAAAATATTTTTAAATTATTAAATAAAACCTGATTTTTGAAATGTTGAACTTGTTATTGGATTTTTGAAATTGAAAACCTATTTTCAGGTGTGGGTGTAATTTCGTCTTTTATACTTGATACTCAGTACTATCTATATATGGAGTAATTAACACATAACATTCACACATTTCACTATTATTATGAAAATATTCATACTTTTTATTTTTTGACATTTTCACTCTTATTTCTATCTTTCATTGCGCAAAATGTCATTTTTATTTATTTTCTCAAATAAAAATTGGGAAATGACGAATATAACATTCTTTTTAAATAAAACAAAAAGAAAAAAGAAAACTTACAATCATAGTTTCAAATTCTTAAAAAAGCTCAAATGAGTATCAAATAAATTATTAAATGGATAATTAGCACATAATGTCACTATATTTCACTATTATAGCAAAAACGTTCATACCTTTCATGTTTTGATATTTTCACCCTTAATTACACATTTAATTGCACAAATAATCATTCTATTTATTTTCATAAAAATAAAGAAAATTAATTTTTAATTTTTTAATAATTTATTTGGGGTTCATTTGCACTTTTTTTAAAAAAAAAAAAATTTATTTCCTAATTTTTCAATAATTTATTTGGGACTCATTTGCACTTTTATAAAAAAATTGAGACTATAATTACAATTAATTCGTTAGCCTTTTTATATAAGAGAGTATATTCACAATTTCATAGCTTTTTATAAATAAATTGGATGGAAATGGATAGAAATGATGGTTTGCACAATCAATGTATAATTGAGGGTAAAAATATCAGAAAATGAAAGGTATGGACGTTTTTCGCAATAATAGTGAAATGTATGGACATTATGTGCTAAATCACCATTTTATTTTATTTTTTTGGGGATTCATTTGAGCTTTTTTAAAAAATTTGAGACTATGGTTGCAAATCGTTTTTTCTTTTTATTTTTGTCTTATTTAAGGAGAAGTGTGTATTCATTAGTTCACAATTTTTAATTGAGAAAAAGAATGAAAATGATCTTTTGTTCAATGAATTGTGAAAATAAGGGTGAAAATATTAAAAATAAAAGATATTTGACGTTTTGCACAATAATAGTGAAATGTGAGAACGTTATATTCAAATTACCCTTTGTATAGACTATGTCTAAGAAAAGGGAAGAAGAGTCAATAGAAGGAATGGTCGGCAGAATTTTAGTGCTCTTGATGAATTGAAGGGCCAAAATTGACCCTTTATTTATTGAAAAGAAAATTCAACTTATTTTTATTATTATGGTAGTTGGTATAATTTAGTATTTGTACGTATTATGTGAAACATTTATTAGTCAACAAATATCTAAGACCGAAACCATAAATGTTATCCTAACTTATCTTCTTATTCTAAACTTGTACCAAAGAATTTAGACCAACTAACAAAACTAGAATGTTGAACAAAAGAATACTTCAAATACGCTAGTATGGATCTACCACATGGCAAAATCCCAACCCTTTCTGTACATTTTGAAAGTCATAATTATGCCCCTATTTGTAAAATGAATAATACTATTCCCCTATTTCCCGTCAATTAAAATTAAAATTTATTTAATATATATATGATTTCTTGATACGTGTTATTAAAAAGGTAGAGAAAATTTTGAACTTACATGCAAATTTATTTTATTAAAAAATAAAAGTATTGACAATATAATTCCGCCACATCCAGATGAGCTGTCCAACATTATCAGAAAAAAAAACCGTGAATTTTGAAAACAAAAAACCTACATAAAACGGCCACTTTCCCCGATCAATTCCCCGTCAAACCAAGAATGTAAAACTCTTAATTCATGCCCATTTTGTCGTCGCTTTGACACCATGTCCGGCTGTCGACGATCCACTGAACAACAAATAAGTCAAATGTCTTTAGCCTTGGAACTATTATCGACTACATAAAGCGCCAACGATTGATATTTTTGTCACACCCACTGTACATGTTTTTGAAAAGGTAAGAGTTTTTGAGTTTTTTAACAAATTATTTATGTTTCGTTCAAGATATGGAATTATGGAATCTGTTATGAGCTTGTTGAGAAGTTGTGAAATGGATTTGGTCGTCGCGAGAGTTGGGCATCACCATCTTCACAGTCGAGGAGCAAGTTTCCAATTTGGGAGAGAATACTGGTGAGCGTCAATGCCGTGCCGCGGGGGAGTATGGATCGGATGAGCTGGGATTTCACTTTTGCCTACAGTCGATTTCGCAACTTTAGATCTAGGGAGAGAGGGTTCTGTGGGGAAAATGTGGTGTGTGGCGGGGGAGCATTTAGCGTTTTCCCTTTTTCGTCTTGTTTTCCAAAAGTCAATACATCGTCAAGAAATTTTAAAATTCTGTAGAGGTTATGTGAACCAACTCCTGTATAAGAGGCATTAGTGTTGAAATAAATACTATTTTATTGAAGAATGTGTGGTTATTGATGTGATGAAAAATATTATTTTATCGAATAATGTGTGGTTAAAAATGAATAGAAGAATGAGAATTAAAAAAAAAAAAATTTGTGTCAAACATGGGTAAGAATAAGACTCAAACATGAACCCAATGTCACACTGACTTTAATCGGTTTTAGTATCTGGTACCTATTGATGTCACCACGTTTTGTGGGTCCAATTAATGGATAAGATTTGGTCGGTGATGGTTGCTGACGGTCAACGACTCAACCAGCAAGAAATTAGCTGTGGCTTTATCCAATATAAGGGATCTAAATATTCCTAAGAAGCTGCCTAGGAGCGAAAATTGTCTATGATGAGGTGCACCTAAGTTCAATAAATCTTTAAAATCTACCCCGTTGACTGAGAAGAAATTGACAAATTTATGTAACTTTGTCTTGAGTTCTTGATTTTCAAATTTTTTTTAAAATTTAATCGATATTTGTGTACAAAAAAATGTATCTTAACATGTAGGGTTTTTTTTTTTGGTTGGTTAATCTTACTCTGCTAAACTATCAAATAATCAAAGAAGAATTCTTTATTTCTCGTACTTATTTTAAACTCTGCATTCACAAAATAAAATATTTTGTATGTAAACATAATTTTTTTTTCCTACTTTCTTAGGGCATCTCCAAAAAACTCTTTAAATATAAGATACTCTCTATTTTAAAGAGTCAACATTTAAAATTATACTCCTAGAGACTCTTTAAATTAACATTTTAGTTTAGAGAGTGTGCCAAAATTATACTCCAAGAGATTCTTTAAATTAACATTTTAGTTTAGAGAGTGAGTTTGGCCAAACTCACTCTCCATAATTAAAAGTGTGTTTTGTCTCCCATTAATGGGAGAAAAATAGAATAATGAATAATATTTTTTGGAGAATGCGTGGTTGAAAATTAAAGTAACTTTCTTGATTTGTGTATAGAATATTTTATTGGGTGAATGTGTGGTGGAGAATTTTATTGTAGCAAACAATTTTTTGAAATAATAGTAGACAAACAAGGGCTAAATGCATTCAAAGAGTTTCAATTTTCAATGTAGGAAAACAATAAAATAATCTAAGGAAAAGCTGGTTAAAATAAAAGATAAACAAAAATAATAAATATTTTTTTGGAAATAGTAAAATCAAGTGTTAAATATAGAGAGCTTGTTGGAGTACTTCAAAATTTTAACTCTCCAAATTTATAGATACTCCCCAAATGATAGAATATGCTCTTTAAAAATAGATAGCCTCTTGTAGTCATGGCAATGGGCCTAGTTGAGCCGGCTCGGCCCTTAAACCACGAGCACGGCTCGAACTCGAGCTCGAGCTCGTGGCTCGTTTTTTCGTGGGCGAGCTCGGCTCGGCCCATGAGCTCATAGCCGAGCTGAGCTGAGCCGAGCCGTGAGCCCACGAGCTTTTTGAATTTTTTTTTTATTTTTCACTTTTTTTAAAATTTTTCTTTAATTTTTCACAAGCCCACAAACCAGGCTCGTGGGCCTTGCCCATGAGTCACTCGCGAGCTCGACGAGCCGAGGTTCGGCTAGTCGAGCTCACTTAAGGCTCGGCTCGGGCTCTTCATTTGACGAGCCCGAGAGGTTTGCAATTCGTGTTTTCACGAGCCGAAGAGCCGCTCAACCCGTTTGCCATCTCTAGCCTCTTGGAGATGCTCTAATTGCACATTCTTCAAATAAATCACTCTTTTAAACATTATTTTTCTCAATTTCTCTTTATAATGACCATCAAACTGCGATTTAAGAATGAACAATATGAAAACTTTGTCGATAGTTCATTCTTTAGCGAGCTCGGGATCTAAAGATCTTTTAAAATACAATCCTTTATTCACAAACAAATTCTATCAAATAATAATCATTCCGTCGAAGTAATGGAAAACTTTATGATATGCCATCTTATTGTTGAAAAATATTGTTCAAACATTGATAAAATAGATGTAGAATAAAAATGAGACTGAGGCCATACAGTTGAACTATGCGACCGCATAGTTTAAAGAACCGTGCGGTCGCATAGACTAATACCGGGACTTGAGGCCCTGATATTGATTTAACTATGCGGTCGCATAGGACTGGCCTAAGCGATCGCACAGGTCAATTTTTTTGCCTTTTTTGCCATTGTGTTTTTGAATTTGGTGGTTTTTCATATATTTTTGGCACCATTTCGTAGAAGACATTTGAGATCTATAAATATTTGATCCATGTTCAAGGAAATATGATGAAAAATCATTTATTGAACAATATATATTCCGCAAAGCATAGAAATTAACCCTTTTTCTTCATATTCAAATTTCTTCATTGTATTCTTCAAGTTTTGGAGGATTTCACTTAATGCTTGAGTGTTAAATCATTTACAAGGTTTGTTTAATCCTGTAAACCATTTGTCTTAATCCATTCAAGCATAATTTTTAATCCGAGAGGGGGCAAATATAGTTTGAGGACAACGATATTGTGTTCAAGCCTTCGATTTTTATCTTCCACTTGATTCTTGGTTTTGTGTACTTCATTTTCTAGTTTGGTTCGTTGCTTTCATCTCCATTTCCCTTGGTGGATTTCATACAATTTCCCAACAATCTCAAACTATAATTATTTTGCAATGGAGAATGAAAGCACTATTACGACGATCAAGTTGATGAATCAAGATCTTGTTCGATTGGATTGCTTTGATGGAACCAATTTTACGAGATGGCAAGATAAATTGAAGTTTCTACTAACAGCGTTGAAGATTTTTTACATACTTGACCCGAAATTGGCCCCACTACCGAAACCAACAAATGGAGAAACCGATGCGGTGAGGGTCGAAAGACAAAAACGTCAGAAGATGAACTCATATGTCGTGGTCACATTCTCAATGTGTTATCCGACCGGTTATATGATATCTACACCAACACATCACCAGCAAAGAAAACCTTGAACACTTTGAAAAGTAAGTACAAAGTCGAAGAAGAAGGTACGAATAAATTTTTAATTTCAAGGTATTTTAATTTTAAATTTCTTGAGAATATTCTCATTCTTCCCCAAATTCATGAATTACAAATGCTTGTCAACAAGCTGAAGGCGGTCAAAATTGAGATTCCGAAAACTTTTCAAGTGGTAGCAATTATTGCAAAACTTCCCGAAACTTGGAAAAGATATCGAAAAAAAAAATCATGCAGAGTTCCGAAAACTATTTTTTAGAACAATTGCAGAAACATATTCGAATTGAGGAAGAATCGAGGGCAAGAGACAAGAATGATAATTCTTATGAATTACTTCAAAAGGTAATGCCGTGGAGAAGATCGAGCTTTCTAATAAATCCAACAAGAGAAAGCTTTCAATGAACTTTAATAAGTTCAAGAAGAAGGCCAAAGGTGGTTGTTACGTGTGTGAAAAACCTGGACATTATGCAAAAGAATGTCTACACCGGAAAAGAAACAACTCCAAAAGAAAAATGAACTACATCAAGGAAGACAACATTGTGGCCACTATAAGCGAAATTAATGCTATCAAGGGAAAGGTTCCCTGTTGGTGGTATGATGCGTGCGCAACTTTACATGTATTATATGATAAGTTCTCATTCAAGACTTATTATGAAGTGGATTGAGAACAAGAGATTCAGATGGGTAACGAAGTTCGATCCAAAGTGTTTGGAAAAGGAAATGTAGAAATCATCTTCACTTCTGGCAAAATCGTTACTTTAACAAATATACTACATGTTCCTGATATGAATATGAACTTAATTAGTGGTAATTTTTTAGGAAAATCGGGTATAAAATGATTTTATGAATTCAGTAAACTTGTACTATCCATAAATGAGAAATTTGTTGGAAAATACTAATCTTGTGAAGGAATTGTCGAATTATGTACCATTGACAAATTGATTAATAATAAAGTTTATTTTGCTTATATTGTTAATTCGTTTGCTTTATGTCATACTAGATTAGGTCACATGCGTAAGAGTACCATGAAAAGAATGTTAAAATGTGACTTAATATCATATAATGAAAATGATGCATTTAAATGTGAAACTTGTGTAGAATCTACAATAACTAAGAAACCATATCAAAGTGTAAAAAGAACTACTAGTATTCTAGAATTAATTCATACACATATATCTGTATTAAATAGTGTGTTGACTAGAGGTGGAAATATGTATTTTATTACCTTTATAGATGATTATTCTAGATATACATGTGTCTATTTGATAAAGCATAATCATGAAGTTTTTGACGTATTTAAAGTATATAAAAATGAAGTTGAAAATCACCTAATTAAAAAGATAAAAACTCTAAGAAGTGATAGAGGATATGAGTACTTTTCTAGTGATTTTATCTCGTTTTGTGAAAAACAAGACATAATTCATCAGTGTTCTGCACCTAGAACACCAGAACAAAATAGTTTGACGGAAAGAAAAAATAGAACTTTAGTTGAAATGATAAATGCCCTATTAATTTATGTTAAGTTGTCATTTAATTTATAGGATGAAGCATTATTGAATGCATGTAGGATATTAAATAGAATTCCTTTGAAATTTACTAAAGTTTCTCTTTATGAATTGTGGAAAATAAGAAAATCAAACATTGGATACTTCAAAGTGTGAGAGTGTCTTGCTTATTGTAAGAACACAAATCCTAATAGGACCAAGTTAGGTCCAAGAGGCATCAAATGTTCTTTTGTTGAACATGCTAGTAATAGCAAATCATATAAATTGTTGAACTTGGAGTCCAATGTGATTATTGAATCCAGCGATGTAGAGTTCTTCTAGAATTCACTATCTTCGGATAATGAATTAAGGAAAATTAATAAACAAATCCCAAACTTTAGTGGAATACAAGATGAAACATCTTCTAAAGATGTTAATAAATCTAGTGAATTTCGAAAGAGCAAAAGAAATTGAATTGAGAAGGCGTTAGGATCGGATGAAATTGACTCTCAACTTATTTTGTTCTACTTAGTAGAAGGAAATGAGAAGAATGTTTTAAGAACAATTCATTTTGTTCTACAAGTGGAATTCGATCCTAAAACTTATAGAGAAGCTATGCATTCTCGAGATAACATTTTTTGAAAAGATGCAATTAATGATGAAATTGATTCAATTTTGTCAAACAATATATGAGAAAGTACAATGTTGATGGTTTTCTTAATACCTTTAAGACTAGACTAGTAGCAAAAGGTTATCGACAATAGGAAGGAATAGACTATTTTGATACTTATGCACCGGTGGGTAGAATAACATCAACTAGGATATTGTTCGCATTAGCTTCTGACTTGCATGTTCATCAAATGGATGTCAAGACGACATTCTTGAACGGAGATCTCGATGAGGAGGTTTATATGGAACAATTTGAAGGGTTTGCTCTATCGAAAATGAACATAAGGAAAACAAATTAGTAAAGTCATTATACGGTTTGAAGCAAGCTCCTAAAAAATGCATGAAAAATTCGATTTAGCCATCATTTCATTTGGTTTTAAACATAATAGCGTAAATAAATATTTGTATTCTAAAGCATGTGATGATTATGTGATATCTATTTGCTTATATGTTGATGACATGCAGATTTTGAGTAATCAAATGGAGGGAATAAAAGAAACGAAGATATTTATATATTCCATATTCAAGATGAAGGATCTTGGACAAGTTGATACCATTTTGGGCATTAAAATTACTAAAACTAGTGGGGGTTATTATTTAAGTCAATCACATTATATTGAGAATGTGATAAAAAGTTCAAACATTTGAACATAAAAAAATATATTACACATCTTGATCCAAATTCAAAACTAATAAAGAGTGATGGAAGAACAGTTGCTCAATTGGAGTACGCAAGTGTTATAGGGACTCTAATGTATACAGTGTTAACCCAAGAATAACTAACCAAGAGGGGGGTGAATTGGTTATTGAAACTTTTTCGTTAATTACTCAAAGTTCTAATATAGTGAAAGCGCAAATATTCTAAAGACAAGTAAATGCGTAAATAAAACAATATAAATTAGTTCGAAGTAAATGCGATAAGTAAAAGAGATAGAAAACGCAAACGATATGTTATGGAGGTTCGATCCAAAGCAATGATCTACGTCCCCCGTTACCAAGCTCTCCGTCACGAGCAAGGCCAAATGCAATATAATGATAACTTACAAACAAGGAGTACCGATCCTTAAGTGACTTACAACAAGGAGCACTTATCCTTAGGTGACTTATAACAAGGAGCACCTATCCTTAACAATCGAGTTTTCACAAGACTCTCGAAACCGTCAAGAAATAAGTGATAATTTTACAATGAAGAAACTCTCTTAACTAATGATATAATCAAGCTAAGTATTAGAGAGTTAGGTAAACATTTCAATAAATAGCAAATATTTAAGCTCAAGTGATTTTGTTGCAAAACTTTGATGAATGATAACTAATGTAATAGTGAGGATCAATGTGCCAAAGTTTTCAACCAATGAATCTCTCTTTACAAATAATACACAGTTAAGTATAGAGAGAGATTTTCACTTAAATAAGTGTTGGCCAAGAAAAGTCTTTAGTCAAGAATGAGAGAGTAGATGAAATGAAATCTTCTTTGCTCAAGTGGAATCTTTGGTGAAATAGATGAATAAGATGTTTTTCAAACAAACAAAAGATTCTAATAAATGAACTTGATAGTAACTTAAATAAACTCAATGATTTCTTAATATAAATGCTCTCAAAAATAATCTTGCAAGTTGTTCTTTATGAATAGAAAAGAGAGGTCTATTTATAGAGCAAAATAGTGAAGTGCAGGAACTTTCGGCTGATACCTTTCGGTCGACCGAAATCCCAATATAGCCGTTTGTACTATTTTTTTCAACCGTTGGAGTTTCTGCATTCAAATTCAAATTTCGGTCGAGTACCTTTCGGTCGACCGAAATGAGCAGATTTTGGTCTTTTAAAAATTTAAGTTACAAATTACATTTTCCAAAATCAATTTCATTTCGAGAAGTTTTTATGCAAGTGATGAGATGTATAAAAGATAACTTTGAGCTTTATACTTGCTAAAAATTGACAAGTTGTACCTTTACACTTGATTTTAAAGATTCGATGAGAGTATCTCCTAAGCTTCTTTTCTTCAAAAGTCTTGGTTTCTTCGGATCACTTCCAAGTGATTTGCAACGGATGATGATTCGAAACCTTTGAATGATTGAGACAATTTATACATGGAAAACTCAACAAACGAAGTTTGTTAGAAATACAAGAGTGTTTGTTATAATCAAAACAAGTGGAGTTATATTGAATCATAGGTCAACATACAGTTCAATGCACAAGATCGGACATAGCTTTTGCAATTAGTAAGTTTAGTAGGTTTACTAGTAATTCGAGCAATAATCATTGGAAGGCTATTAGAAGAGTTCTTGGATATTTAAAGAAAACCAAGAACTTAGGTCTATAATACACTAAATTCTTGGCTGTATTAGAAGGATTTACAGATACTAGTTGGGTATCTAGTACTGGTGAAAACAAATCTACTTTAAGTTGGGTGTTTACTCTTGGAGGAGGAACTGTTTCTTAGAAATCAAAGAAACAAATATGTATAACACACTCAACTATGAAATCTGAATTGTAACACTATCAGAAACCGGGAAAGAAGTTGAGTGGTTTAAGGATCTACTCTATGAGATACTGATTACGCCCAAAGAATAACGCGGTAGTTGTAGCACAGTTTTGGGGTGTCGTATCCACAGGGAGATAGAAGAATATTTAAACAATAGAAAATGTTGAATTGTTTTCTCAAATGTGTAATAAAATTTAATGTTGAAAGGTGAAATTAAAATCAATAATTCGAAGCAGTGAAGCGTCGGAATTCTCTCAATTGGATTGGATCAATCATATCAATTATTCATTTTTATAACACAATTAGAGGCTTTCATCCCGGCACTCTAATCGAAAAATATATCGTGAAAATCAATTTACTTTACAAATGTAATCCTAGAATTTAGATTTAAGATATATTCGCACAATTTTATTGAAATAAGATCAAAGATCGACCATATATATCAAACATAAGGCAGTAATCAATCCGCCAATAAAGTGAAATTGAGATTAAAATTCAACAATTAGTTTAATCTAACGATAGAAGAAGCATGACTGGATCTATAAAGGATATAATAATTGTTAAACCAATCTTAACAATAAATAATTGAAATTGAAACTCAATAAATAGTTGATTGAACAAGGAAAAAGCATGACTGAATCCATGAAAAATCTTGTAAATATTAAACCGATTTCAATATAAATTCAAGAGAATGAAAATCTAAATTCTAGTATTGTTTGACAATGAAAAGATCAAATTAAATGAATAAAAGACATGAAATCACCAATTCCAATCGAGTTCTTTCGTAACTTCACCAAGATCTTTAGTTCCTCATGTGTTTCTTGAGCCAAAGAGGAGAAAAATTGTGTATGGGGGCCTCCTCCATATGTATTCTGCTGTTAAGTATTTGTAAGAGTCGGAAATTAGATGAAAATCATGTCCAAATTGGTTTCCAAAAGAGGTCTAATCGAATAAGGAAAGTTCCTTTCGCGCGTGAATTTTTTGTCTTTTTGTCTCTACACAGTAGTCAGTAATTTGGTTATAACTTTCTCTTCCGATATCCTATTTAGATGATTCAAAATGGTTTAGAAAGATAACTCGAAGAGCTAAAACCTTATTAGAAATAGGTCTTTTCCAATTCGGACTTTTACTATGTCAAAAATGAGTCTCAATCTTCAGCTAAAAATCTGAAATATATCTTATGCGAATTGGAAATTGATTTTGATAATATTCCATTCCTTTTTGACTTCTAATTGCTTCCAATCGACCCTTAGCACTCTCGAACCTTCATCATGAGTCTCGACATAATTTTTGAGTATTTACACTTTAGTCCTTGAACTTTCACTTTCTTCCATTCTGGTCATTTTTCACTTGTTTCTCCTTATTTTCGCTACATTCATCACTTGTTCTGCAAAACATGAATTGCATAGAATTAAGCTATATTCCAACATATTAATCAACAATTGCTCATGTTTTGACAGTAAAGTAAGTATGTAAAACGTACTTATCAAACTCCCCAAAACTTAAACTATTGTTTGTCCTCAAACAACAACAATATAACTTAACTCTACAAACAACATGGTTTAACAATATGTCGTATCTCAGGTTTGAAATTTGGTAGTCAGACAAATGAACAATTACAACAGTGCAAAAAATTAAATCAGTCTCCACCTGTTATATGCATAACCTGACGTGTGTGTGAAAACTCATGTCAACATATTAAGATTATGATTGGTTCAATCCCTGACCCATAGTAGTCAAATATGTACTTTCCTAGCTTGAGAGATACATACACCCCCAAACTTATGCTTTTCATTCAATTTTCCCGGGGTGTATCCTAAGTTGAATCCATTCAATTCTGTTCCTTACCCTCTTTTAGTTTGGATAGACATTACTCCTACAAGTCCACACTTCAACAAGTCGGGATTCTCCTATATTTTTTATTGCTTTAACCCTTAAAACTAGACTAAGTTACTTACTTCTCGTCAAATGTGTAGTTTTGTCAACTGAATGTCTGCGGCGTAATCAATGTATTTGAATATTTTTTTTTTCATTTTTTTTATTTTTTTCTCCATTTCTTTTTCTCTTTTTATTTGAGTGTCTTCTCATTTGCTTTCTATATAACTCATATAACGAGCTTTAGGCCGATAACTCCCAAGTCAGATGATCATAGGGCACCAGGTTTTAAATCACCCTCATAGGCTTAATCACCCGAGTTATATAGGCTCGAAAAGATGCTTTTTATGTACTCAAATATTAGTGTAATGCCCCTTTTCTTTTAGACATCCAATTTTTAAAACTAACCTCTAATTTAAAGCTTTCACCTCGTTTTTATCTCAATGAGTTTCATACAATCCACACAAGGTCTTCATGCATGAAATCCCTACACATCTTAATATTTCCCTGTAACAGTTCAATCATCTCCAAACCAGCATATATTTGGATTTATGGAATACGACACTAGTGGTTATTAGGTTGTATCACTAAGTTCCACTATCCTCTACAAAATGAATCGAATCATTACTCAATATGCCAAACATAAGTGACATGCATAGGAAATATCAAGTTCTACATAAACAGGTTTAGACTAATCTCATACTGCACTATTTTCTTCATTCACAGCTGATACTTATCCTATTGATTCTCAAAAATTTTGAAACTCTATGATATTACTTATGCAAATTCACAACAAAATCCAACAGAATCTTCCCCCCAACTAAATTTTGCATTGTCCTCAATGCATAAACATATAGACAAATGAAATGAATGACAAATATCATATAATAGTGCAGTAAAGCAACATAAACTTAAAGTGTAAGAGCCGAAAACACTTAATGGAATAGTAAAGCAAAGAAAATGACAAAATTAACTAGAATAAAAATGTAAAAGTAAAAGGCAGAAGAAAAAGAACAAACTCCCTTTGGGTTGCCTCCCAAGCAACGCCTTTGTTTATTGTCTTTGGCTCGACCCAATGTTTTCTCCCTAGCCTGCATCCAATAAGTGTGGTTTCAATTTTTTTTGCAATGCACTAAGCTCCTTGGACATAAGCATTGGTGATGTTCCTCCGCCTCCATCAAATACATGCGTGGGATAACCAGATGAGAGCTCAGAATCAGGAGTAGGGACCTGCAAGACAAAAAGTAAAGTTCTCTCATTAGAAACTGGCAATGTAAAATAAGAACTATTACTTGACTCTTGATCATCTATCTCAAGATGTTTATTGATGATAAAGTCTACTCCATTCGGTTCTAGAGTTTTATGTGCTGGTCCAAGGAACATACTTTCAGCAACCTCTTGAGTGAGTGCATCAATCATGTGTGTTTGATGACACTCGTCATCCTCCTCTAACTGCTTAGTGATAATGGAAAATGTTGACTTCTAGAGTCATATTCCCAAATGATAGTTTCATAAGACCATTCCTACAATTAATCAAAACATTAGCAGTAGCAATGAAAGGTCTACCAAGAATGATAGGAATTTTAGAGTCAACATTCACATCATCTTTTACATCAAATACCAAGAAATCCATGGGATAGTAAAATTTATCAATTTGAATCAAGACATCCTCAACTACTCCCCTAGGTCTAACAGTGGACCTATTAGCTAATTGTAAAACCACAGATGTAGGCTTTATCTCACCCAAACCTAATGACAGGTAAATAGCATAAGGCATGAGATTGACACTAACCCCTAAATCTAGAAGAGCTTGTCCAAACTCATGACTCCCAATGATACAAGACACAATAGGACAACCAGGGTCCTTATACTTAGGTGGGACTCTTTGTTCAATCACTGCACTCGCTCGGTCAAGAAAGCAGTTTTCTTGACATTGTGTTTCCTTTTGATAGTGCATAAATCCTTAAAGACTTTAGCATACGTAGGAATCTGGAAATTACATGCAAAAAGGGCAAATTGATTTTTACCTGGTTTAGAGGGTTAATTACTCCAATAGTCACTGAACTTTACCGAAAGTTTCCACCAGGTCACTGAACTTTAAAAACTACGTGGTTAGTCACTGAACTTTAGAAACTGCATCCTCATCCATCACTGAACTTTAAAAATCACCCCATTAGTTACTGAAATTTGCAAAAAGTTTCCCATCGGTCACTGAATCAGTGACCATTTGGGAAATTTTTTGAAAAGTTCAGTGACCCCGTAGAAATCTTTTACAAAGTTCAGTGACTAATGGGGTGATTTTTAAAGTTCAATGATGGATGGAGTTACAGTTTTTAAAGTTCAGTGACTAACCACGTAGTTTTTAAAGTTCAGTGACCTGGTGGAGACTTTCGGTAAAGTTCAGTGACTATTGGGGTAATTAACCCTGCTTTAGATGCTCTAAGACTTCACTATGTTGACCAGATCTTTAGTTAATCATGTGTTTCTTGAGCCAAAAAGGAGAAAAATGGTGTATGGGGGCCTCCTCTATATGTATTCTGCTGTTAAGTATTTGTAAGAGTCGAAAATTAGATAAAAATCACGTCCAAATTGATTTTCAAAAGAGGTCTAATCGAATAAGGAAAGTTCCTTTCGCGCGCGAATTTTTTGTCTCTGCACAGCAGTCAGTAATTTGGTTATAACTTTCTCTTTCGATATCCGATTTGGACGATTCAAAATGCGTTAGAAATATAACTCGAAGAGATGCAACTTTGTTGGAATTATCTCTTTTCCAATTCGGACTTTTACTATGCCAAAAATGGGTCTCAATCTTCGACTAAAAATCTGGAATATATTTTGTGCGAATTTGAAATTAATTTTGATAATATTCCATTCCTTTTTGACTTCTAATTACTTCCAATCGACTCTTAGCACTATCGAACCTTCATCGTGAGTCCCAACATAATTTTTAAGTATTTGCACTTTAGTCCTTGAACTTTCACTTTCTTCCATTCTGATTATTTTTCACTTATTTCTCCTTATTTCCACTACATTCGTCACTTGTCCTGCAAAACATGAATTTCATAGAATTAAGCTATATTCCAATATATTAATCAACAATTGCTCATATTTTGACAGTAAAGTAAGTATGTAAAACGTACTTAGCAGATACCTTTGAGGCCAAAGATTATATCATCAATATCTATCATGTACGATAGTCAAGTCACATTATCAAAAGCATACAATGAAAAGTCTAGACATATGAATTTTAGACATGACTACATAAGGAAATTAATCAAGGACGGAATAATTTTCCTAAATTATGTTAAGTCAATTGAAAATTTAGCGAATCATTTAACTAAACCTCTAAATAGAGATTTAATGACGTCTAATTCGAGTAGAATGAGATTGAAACTCTTGAACTAAAGATCCATCAATGATAGCAACCCTACCTGCCATTACTTATTAAGTAATCAATAGGTTCAAAGGGTAACAACAAGTTATTCGATATATTAATAGTTTTAGCATTATATAATCCGTAATAACCCTATTCTAGTTAAATAATGCTAGTTATTACTGAAATGAAGGTTGAGTTTTAAAGCTCTTAATGAAGTTCAGTGATAAGTACAAGTATCTCTAAAAGTAACAAAGATACTGGAAGAACTTCACCTATATAAATTTTGAGGTGGTGCCACCTCAATAGAAAGTTAGAGTTTCTCTTTTAAAAGTTTGTTGAAAACGATGAGCGCAATGCCACATTAGCGCTAAGTGAGATTGAGGAACTTGAGAACACATAATACTTATGTGTGTGTTCTTACCGATATTGTCATGTGGAATTTGTTCAAAACTTTCATGTTACATTTAATTCTGACTTTACTTTTTTTGAATTAAACTGTGGTTAGATTCAAATCAAAAGATATATAATCCTTACGCATTAGTATTGTATATTTTGAATATGAGATTTTATTCAATTTTGAACAAGTGGGAGATTGTTCAAAAATATTGTTCAAAAATTGATAAAATGGAGGTGGAATGAAAAATGGGATTGAGGCCATATAGTTGAACCATGCGACCGCATAGTTCAAAGAACCATGCGGTCGCATAGACTAATACCTGAACTTGAGGTCCCGGTATTGATTTAACTATGCGGTCACATAGGATTGGCCTATGCAACCGAATATGTCAATTTTTTGGCTTTTTTTTGTTGTGTTTTAATTTGGTGGCTTTTCATACATTTTTGGTACCATTTTGTAGAAGACGTTTGAGAGCTATAAATAAGTGATCAATGTTCAAGGCAATACGATGAAAAATCATTTATTGAACAATATATATTCCGCAAAGCATAGAAATTAACCATTTTTCTTCGTATTCAAATTTCTTCATTGTATTCTTCACGTTTTGGAGGATTTCACTTAATGGTTGATTGTTAAATACTTTACAAGACTTGTTTAATCCTGCAACCTATTTGCCTTAATCCCTTCAAGCATAATTTTTAATTATGTTTCGTGACTAATTGATGAATCAATTATTTTTTTTATTCGTCTAAGTAATATCAATGCTGAGAATTTTTGTTTTTCGATTTATTGGGTATAATAATAACAAGAAGTAATGAACAAACCATTTGATTTTACAGTTTAAGTTTGATCCAAATATATTCTCCTTTTTTTTTAATGGATTATTTTTAATAAAGTTTTTATTTATTTAAAAGGTCTCTTAATAAGATATTAAAAATGTCACTCGAGAACTACACGAAATGAGCACCCAATTTCCGCAAAGGTCTGGATGTTAAACAAAAAATAATAATTATCGAATAATAATGCAATCACCTAATGAGATTAAAAAAAAAAAAAAAAAAAATTCAAAATAGAAGATGAAAGAAACAAATATGCAATAAAAGAAAGTTCAGAACAACCATGAATTAAACAATAAATTCAAAACAACACAACTTTTTCTCAAAAAATAATAAATAAATAATTTTTTGGAAGTTTATTATTTAAGACTTATTTGGGAGAGATATTTTTAACCATACATTTAAATCTCTATGAAATCGACAATTTTTTATTTTTATTTTTTAATTAAGTATTCTTCAAAAATAATTATTTTTTCAGCTGAGAAATTTTCCAAAAAAAATTATTATCTATTAGGTATTGATCAAGAATTTTGAGAAAAATGAAGAAAATGAAGTAGAAAAGTCATTAACACTAAAAAATAATTATATACTTCCAATTCATAAGAAAATCATATAATTTCACTTCGAAAAATTTAAGCTTATCCAAATTTGTAGTTAATTAGGCTTTCCACAATTCTCGGTAAAATATAATATTTTTTTGAAATCTTATTTTTGTTGATAAGTTGTGTTAATAGTTATTATTCTTGATATCTCACGGCGTTCTCGACATTTTAAAAGCTATTATCGACATTTGAACCATGTTTATCTTAACACTTCATTTATTTAGAACAAAACTTCGTTGTGAACATGAAAGTTCTCTACATTTCATAATATTCTAAACATTTTAAGTGTATTTCTAAACATTTCATATATGTTTTATTTACTCATTTATTGGGAGAAGTGGGCATTTAATACATGATTGATATGATACTTTTTAAAATAAGTAGTATAGGTTATGTGTCAAGTTATTATTGGTTAATACAATTTTTAATTATATAAATAATTTTGTCTTCATTGTGGAATTTAAAATTGTTAATGAAGGCAATTTGATCTATATAATAGTAAAATGGACATTTTTTACAATTTCATCTGGAAAAAAAAAATGGCGAGACCATAGTTTCTTTTACAGTCTAATGTCATTGTTAGAGTTTTGGGAAAATTCATTTGTACACTTTTTTGTACATTAACTTTGACACTCCTCTCACAAAAGAGTGGGGGCCCATGATTTTTTAACCGTCTATTGCAGCTGCTAGCCACTTGTAGACTCTAGAGCATGTTTGGTAAAAATTCTCATTTTCTACAGTAAATCAATTCTCATTTTCAACCACACATTCTTCAATAAAATAATATTTTCTATCACATCAATACTTTTTTCTTCTTTTTCAACCACACATTTCCCATCATATCACTATTCAAAAATCAATTCTTCCCCCAAAAATCTCTACCAAACACACTCCTAATTTCATTTCGTAATAATATAATGCTTAACACGACGTCGTTTCTAGAGTGCCCTATCAAATGCAAACATATTGTGTACGTGTCCTCATTATATTAGTCCGCGTGATGTAACATTTCTTTTCCCATCCATTATTCCCCATAATACCCCGACCCCACTCCGCTCTCGGTGCCAGCTCTATATAATGTCACACAAATCGACTCCTAGAATCCACAAACTGATCAATACCATCTTAGCATAACAAAATACATTCAAAAAACCAATCCTTTTTTTTCTTAATTGTGAAGTTATTCCTTCCTTTTTGCGATTTTAGGATGGCTCGTAATAATCTTAATGCCAGAGTAACCATGAGGGCTGCCGCTGGTGGTCTAGTTAAGGCCGCCAGTTTGTCTAGCCGTGCCTATGTCACTTTCTTGGCAGGCAACGGTGACTACGTGAAAGGAGTCGTAGGCTTGGCCAAGGGATTGAGGAAAGTGAACACTGCGTACCCACTTGTGGTGGCTGTTCTGCCGGACGTCCCGGAGGAGCACCGCAGCATATTGGTTAACCAGGGATGCATAGTGCGTGAAATTGAACCGGTTTATCCTCCTGAGAACCAGACCCAGTTCGCCATGGCTTATTATGTCATCAACTACTCCAAGCTTCGGATTTGGGAGGTAAAAAAACCTTGATATTTTCAAGAATCAAATATACCCAGAAAACGTTTGATGTTATGCTCAATTGCATTTGTTTTTTATTGCAGTTTGTGGAGTACAGCAAGATGATATACTTGGATGGAGACATAGAGGTTTTTGACAACATAGATCACCTCTTTGATTTGCCAAATGAGTATTTCTATGCTGTGATGGACTGTTTTTGTGAGAAGACATGGAGTCACACCCCACAATTCAAGATTGGGTATTGCCAACAGTGCCCAGATAAGGTCCATTGGCCTCAAGAATTAGGCCCTAAGCCTCCTCTCTATTTCAATGCTGGGATGTTTGTCTTTGAACCTAGTCTCCCCACCTACCATGATCTCTTGCACACACTCAAAATTACAACTCCAACTTCATTTGCTGAGCAGGTAACAACGCAGTCGTTAATCAGAAAAATTCTTTGACAATTAGTTGTATGAAATGAAATGAAACTTAATGTGTTAAATTTTGCAGGATTTCTTGAACATGTTCTTCAAGGATATTTACAAGCCAATTCCCAATAATTACAACTTGGTTTTGGCTATGCTGTGGCGCCATCCCGAGAACGTGAAGCTTGATGAAGTTAAGGTGGTGCACTACTGTGCTGCAGGCTCCAAGCCATGGAGGTATACTGGCGAAGAAGAAAACATGGACAGGGAAGACATCAAGATGTTAGTCAACAAGTGGCGGGACATATATAATGACGAGACTTTGGATTACAACAGGGCTCACAGGCCTAATGCTAAATCGACACAGGCGCTGCTCACGGAGGCTGGTGTTGTTCATTATATCACCGCCCCTTCGGCTGCTTAGATTGGTCATTTTGGTTGCTTAATTAGGTTTTGAATCTCGAAAGCTACTAAGTAGTTGGATTCTGGTCCCTTTTTTTTCTTATTCTTTTTTATTTAGGGGAACGAGTTTATAAAGTTCTCCTTCACACAGTTTGAATTGTTGCTTTGTAAACATTTTAAGATCGTATAATATGATATTTGTAAATATTACTCGATGTTGTTAAGTGTTCATTGTATCTCAACTTTTACATTGAACAAGATTATAAAATATAATATTCAAATACGGAATATGAATAATTCAACGACTAAAGTTGTCTTTGGCACTATAAAACAAGAAGATGCAAAAAGATAACTATGGTTATTAATCATAACATTTGGTAAAGGTTGTGGTTTAGGATTCACATCAATAGAGATTGGCAATTCAACATACCGGTTTTTAACATATTAAACATATTGCATTACACAACTCTAATATGAAGTAACAAGCATGTGCACACATAAGGACTTCGAACACTAAACTCGAGTCCATAATATCCTTTGACACCATATATATATATACATCTCTCTAGCTTCTCTTGCTCTATACATCTTACGTTCTTTTATTTTTCATATTCTGGTTTTACTTATTTTTCATTCTTCTACGCTAAATGAAGATTGAGAACATCATTTCTACACGACAACAATGTAGTGTAAGGATTAACAAATAGAATTCAAAAAAATGCTCTGTATATTTAACAGTATTTATAATGTCACATATGAATAGTTCTAATAACTTACGATTATATAGTAAGAGCAATCATGCTACACCTATATTTGGATAGAAGAAGTCTCGTACAATTGATGTACAAAAATTCAACGTATATCAGGGCTGTAATGAAGTTGTATATAACTTGATCTCAAACAAATAGACACCAAACATATTAAAAATTTATTTGGGTTACTACCAAGTAAATGCAATTTCTTCGATAAAAATTGATCCAATTTTCTTGGATCATTTGCAAAATAGCATTGTGTCGCCCAAATGAGTCAAGGATTAGCCCTTGTTTGCCCCTCATTATATCTCATTACATTACATTAAATTTTTCTCTCTCTTCATCTCAACCATACATTCATCAAATAAAATAATAATACACACAAATCTAAACCTTTTCAACCACACATCTCCCATCAATCACTATTCTAAAAATTTTCAACCCCCTAAAAATCTACAATAATGGGGGCCAAACAGGGGCTTAGTAGTAAAAGTCAAAGAGTGAGCAGTGAGTCAAGTTTCATGAGTCGGTTTGCTTCCTTCCAACCATTAATTATAAATAATATCCTAAATTAATTATCTTTTTCTTATCCTAAACGTTTTTAGACTATTAGTCCAACTAACCAAACTAGAAATATTGAACAAAGGCAGCACAATCTCGTCCATCTGCAACCTGAGTGGGTCCATTTCGATTTGGTCGGCTACGGTTGCAATTTTTAATTAACATTTATTATTCAAAGTAACGCTTTTAATAATTTATTATAACACTTTTTATTTTATTTTATTTTACTTTTTTGGCTTTAATGTTGAGTGGGAATTAAAATATATAAAAATTATGTAATACTGCGACAATTGGTATCAAAATTCAAAGACAATTATGTGTAAAATTGCTATGGCAATTTGGGGGTGAATGTGATATTGATTCAATTTTTTAAACCACACACATTCATACAATAAAATATTCTGCACGTAATCTAAAAATTTTATCTACTTTTTAACTATAAATTCTTCTAAAAATTATTATTAAAATTATATTTTTGAAAAGTATGGTATGGCTTATTAAAAAAATAGACGTGTGTGTGAACAAACGAGCTAAAGGAGGAGTTTTATTGACACGTGGCAAGATTACCGCAACCTATGGATATATATTACTCTTTATGCATACATACACACGCTTTGTGGGTCCTTTTAATGGTTAAAGTGAGATTTGGTCGGTGACGGTTGCAAATTAATTAACCCTTAATTAACCAAATTATTGAAAATACCCCAAATTCAACCATACCCTTTTCAAAATACCCTTTTACTATTTTAAAATTTTAAAGTTCCAAAAATACCCTCAATATGAAAGGTTTCAAAACAAGTCATTCTAATATTAAATAAATTTCATTTTAGTTCTTAAAACTTTAATTCTAATTTTGGATTTAACAAATTATTTGCCCATTGCAATAAAAATTTAACTTTTCTTCACCATCAACTCTTTCCACCTATCTTTAGCCCGAAAATTTTGATATTAATTATTTTTGAATTAATTGTATTTTTGCATTTTTAGACCCACACACCAAATGGTATCAGAGCGCTATATTCTGAGGATTTAAAGTCATTAGAAGATGGAAGATAATAAAGAAATTTGTGTAGGATGGTATGTTGACAATTCTACTGAATATTTAGATACTGATTGTTATATTCAACATCTTGTTAATAAATCAAGAAATTTAATTGGAAAAATAAAAGACTCAGATAGTCTTAGAATAAAGAAAAAATTTGAAAAGAAAATTACTTTTCTTTTAATAGATTTTGATGAGATTCTAGATGAAAACATAAGATATCTTGTTAAAATACATATTCTCATTGAAATGGAAACTTTAAGAAGAATTCAAAAAGTTCTTAATAATGAAATTAGGAGAATTGAAGAATCAGAGCCCTAGAGATCATGGAAATTGAAAATTCAGAGGATTTAGAAACTGAAGTATATGAAGGAGTAGAAGGATATGCTTTAAAAGGAAAATTTGATTGGGAAAAATTTAGAAAAATTAATAAAGCAGAATTAAGTCTAAAACCACCCGGAGAAAATAGATTATTTAATATTTTAGGATCAGCGTTTAGAAGAAAGAAATTAGTTATTAATGAATATCATGAAATAGAAAAAGACATAGATATTAAACATACACAAGGAAAAATAAAATTAAATCTAATAACAAAAAGAAATATTAACGAATTTTTAGGAAAATTAAAGCAAGAAAAACGAAATAAAATATCTTATATTTACCTCGCTTGAATACAAATAATAATAAAATCATGTTTTAAAGAAGGAATTAATAGTCCTATAATACTTAATTTACAAGATGAAAGATGTATAACTGTAGAAAATGGAAATTTAGGAATAATAAAAGGAAATTTAGCATATAAAAAATTAAAATTTACTTGTTATCCAAGATATTGTGTACATATAAATGATAAAAATTTAGATGATTGTCTTAGCTTACATTTTAAGATGACTAATAAAATATTAAAAGATGATAATAAAGTCTTTACTATATTATATCAAGAATTATATTGTTATACAAATAGTAATTATGGAAATATATATAAAGAAAAGCCTTTTATAGAAATAGACGAAAAATTTAGAGATATAGGAGAAGTAATCTTACCTAGAGAACAAGATATAGAGGAAATAAAAAAATTTGAGATAGGTCATGATGATGCTATAAGTATCGATCAACCTATAATACCAAAACAAATAACATATAAAGAAAATAAGATAATTATTGGAAATAATACAGTAAGAAATAGTATTTCAAAAATAAAACAAAATAAAAATAATAGTGTTTATGGAATCAAAGGAAAGTTTTTTAATGGAAATAAATGAATAAATGAAATTAAAATACTTGTTGATACTGGAGCAAGTCATAATCATATTTGATCTCTTATTGATGAAGGAATTAAGAAGAAAAATGTAGAACCTTATAGTTATAGAGACTTTGAAGGAAAAATAAACTCTTGTGATATCATAGGACAAGTTCAAATTAAATTAGGAAATTTATTATTAAGTATAGAATGTTATATTGATAATAATATGAATTTTGATGAACATTCAATATTATTAGGAAATTCATTTTTGGATAGTCTTGATAATTACAAAATAGATAAGGAAGGAATTCTTATTATACATTAAGGAATAACTACATATTATCTTAAAGAAAAATGAGTAGAGAAATAAAATTTCCAATTAGTGTATATATACAAATAACTGTATTTGAATCAAAAATAACTACTTGTGCTCTAATTGACACAGTAGTTGAGATAACTGTTTTTAAAGAATTTTTATTACCAAAATGGATTGAAAATAAACAACAATTAACTCTACAAGGAATAACTGGAGTAAGAGAATCTTTAAAATATAAAAATGAAAATATAGAAGTTATCATAGGATCTAAAATAGTAACCATAAGAAACGGTTACCAATATAATATAAATTATTGTGATATTATTCTAGGAAATGACTTTCTTCAACAGTTTAGTCAATATAGTCAAAATATTTATACGATTCAATTAAAAACACCATGTGGACATTTACTAAAAATTGCTAGAGAATTTAAACCATTCAGAGTTCAGCCAGCTCAACGTGGTGAAAAGATAGAATTTATACCAAAATTACTCAATTATTCAATCAAAACAATTACTCTTGATCAAATAAAAGATCTTTTAGCAAAAAATTATAATGAAAACCCACTTGAAAAATGGGAAAAATAAAAAACAATAGCTAAAATAGAACTATTAGAACCAACAATCATTATTAGAGTCAAACATATTCTCTACAATCAAGAAGATAAAGAAGAATTTCAAATACAAATTCAAAAACTTCTTAATCAAAAACTTATAAGAAAAAGCAATAGTCCTCATAGCAGCCCAGCTTTTATGATTAGAAATCATTCGGAAATAAAAAGAGGAAAACCTAGAATGGTTGTAAATTATAAAGAACTTAATAAAAATACTAAATTTGATGGATATTATCTACCAAATAAAGAAGTATTAATAAATATTGCTAAAAATAAAAAATATTATTCAAAATTTGATTGTAAGTCTGGATTTTGGCAAATTAAGCTTGAAGAAAATAGTATACCATTAACAACATTTAGTACACCTCAAGGACATTATGAATGGATAGTTATGCCATTTGGATTAAAAAATGCACCACAAATTTATCAGAGAAGAATGGATGAAGTTTTTAGAACTTATAATTTTCTTATTGTTTATGTTGATGATATACTTATTTGTTCAGAAACATATGAAGATCATTTTAAACATCGTAGAAGTTTTGCTACACTTTGCTCAAACGAAGGTATAATACTTAGTCAGAAAAAGGCAGAAATAGCAAAAAATGAAATTGAATTTTTAGTAATGATAATAAATAGTGAAGAAATAAAATTACAACCTCATATTTCTGAGAAGATAATTTTATTTCCTGATAAACTTGAAAATAAGCAACAAATTCAAAAGTTTTTAGGATGTCTTAATTATGCTAAAGGATTTATAGAAAAACTTGCAGAAAAAAGAAATAAACTTCAGAAACTATTAAGAAAATCAAATAAATTAGGATGGAATGAAGAACATACTCTTTGTGTTAAAAATTTAAAAGAAAATTGTAAAAATTTACCTAAATTTAGACTCCCAGATGAAAAGGATAAGCTAATTGTTCAAACAGATGCATCAGATTTATGTTGGAGTGCTTTATTAAAAACCGATTTAAATGAGATTTGTAAGTATACTAGTGGAACATTTAATAATGCTGAAATAAATTATTCAACTAATGAAAAAGAATTATTAGCAATAGTTAAAGGAATAAACAAATTCAAAATGTTCTTGCTACCTAAGGAATTTATTGTTCAAACTGATAATACTCAACTTAATGGACTTGTAAATAATAAATTACCAAATTCACCTCAACATAGAAGATTACACAGATGACAAATATTATTATCTTTTTATAATTTTAAATTTGAATATATTAAAGGAAAAGATAACTTATTTGCTGATTTTTTGAGCAGGAATCATGATTTTGGATAAGATTGAAGCATTTACCAAGGAATTGCAAAATCTTCTAACAGATTTTAATGCAGATTATATTGCTATTCAAGAGGATCATCTGGACATCAGACAAGTTTTGTGCGATTTATCAAACAAAGTTGTTGAAAGTGGAAAAAAGATTGATAAACTAAATGATAATAAAGAAAAAATAGCTGAAAAATTAACAGAATGTTTAGACTTTTTTGTAAGTTGCAGCCAGGAGTACCCTCCTTTAGAAAAATGTGAATACAGCCAAAAGGCGAGTCATATCCCATTTCGGGAGATTAATACATCCACTTCAAGTGGAGATTCGAAATCTAAGATAAACGACCATTTTACCTCGCAAGAGGAAAATGTCATAACAAAGAGTCCACAACAATTACCTGTCAGTATTGACAAATTGTTGGAAAAATTTACAAGTGGAAAAGGAGCCGCTGAGTCCAGTACTCAAACGTCCTTATCAAAAGGCCCATTAGAGCAGCCTACTGTTATCAATGAATTCCAAGAAAATAAAAAAGTACCGGTTGGTGACCTCAAATCACCAAAGGGAATAATCACAACTCATCATGTTCGAACCAATCTTCATCCCATGGAAAAAGATTATTATGAATTTTCAGAATGTGTATATAATTTCAGAGAAGGAAATTTTCTATACTTGACAGCCCTTCCAACGGCGATTTATCCAAGGATAAGTGCTATTCAAGGATCAGATCCAACCATTGTCAGAAAATTAGCAACATATGGATTTTTGGATAGACTCTTTCTAGGAATCGATTTAAAGGAAATAGAACAATTTGATAAAGAATTTATCAATTGTGTGAAAAAATATAGTGAGAAACAACCAGTGGAGTTGAGATTCTATACTATCAGTCCAGAATATAAAGAACCAGAATGGTATGGAGAACATCATCTGATCACTATCAGAAAAAATCATGGAAATCCATTAAAGGAGATTCAAATTATTAAAGAATTGCCAACAATCAATAAAAAATGGATGATTTACAGGAGAGCTCTTGGAATAAAATCAGTCTGCTCAACAATGCAATTTTTCTATGGAGAAAAATATATGGTGTATGGAATGAGCAATAATTGGATCCTTATTAGTCGAGGAGATAAAGAATCAAAAATCCTTGAAGATAAGATTTGTGAAATCTTAAATGATCAATTCTCTGGAAGTGACGAATGCATTAAAGAGGCTTGCCGACTAATGGGACACGTCCACAAATAAAGGACGATAAGAAAGCGACATCACAAGACAGCACCATGTGAGCATTAAAGCAGAAGAAGACAGCTCAAAAGCTGGAATAAAGCAGCCGACAAGTGCTTTAATTATTTCAACCACTTTGAAGAAATAATTGTACTTTAACTTTTTGTGTTGTAAAAATTTGATTGGCCGAAGCTTCTCGGTGAAGTGAGTGCCTTCTATAAATTGAGACTCTATTAAGGGAGAAGATCATCGAAAAGAATCCATCCGAAATCTCATCCTGAATTACCAATTTCAGAATACCGATTTGAAAAATGATATTTGTAATCATTCTCATTAGAGAGTAGAAACCACTGTTCGGAGTATCAATCTTTGTAAAAATCTTTGTCTAATAGCTTTCAAGCTATCATTAGATCAATAAAATCTTTGAGTTTGAAATTAATATTTTATTACGATTTGAGTGTTGTTCTACACAGAGAGTCTGTTGAGAGTTTTGAGTGCCCCTGTGTCCATCTTGCTGTGATGCTGTAGGACTTTGGCCAACTCTTGTGACGAAGGTGACCAGGAACATATAACATTCTTACTATTTGGCGACGCGTGGTAAGGCCCTTATTTTAAGCTACAGAGAAATTTATTGTCTGAAATTTGCATGAAAATTATTATATAAGAATTTTTAAGATTGTATACTTTGAAGAACTTTTATTATGGAAAGTTACGAATTTTATTATAAAATTGTACCTTTTAGATATACTAATAGTATTGATTATAGTCACATGATAGAAATCACAGAAACTTATGATAGTTATATTAGAGGAATAAATTTCATAAAAAGGGATATTAAATACTATGACAAATGCTTTATAATTGCATCATTTGGATTAAAAGAAATATTGCCCAAAGAAATAATAAAAATGATTATATTTTTCTGGTTAGATAGTGAAAACAGTGAAAGAACTTTTGAAACTATAGAAAAGCATATAAGTTATAATGAAGTTGCTATATTATATGATTTTGATCTTAGTTTTGACGATAAAGAATAAGAATATGCCTGGAATAACTAGAAAATTTTGTGACAATAAAATAAAAATTTTAGAAGAACAAATAATAACTAACAATAATCGTAGATAAATCGAAAAAGAAATTTCTTATTGAAATAAAATTAAGAGAGAATTATTAAGAAATGAAATTACAAAAGAATTAAGAAGAGAAGAACAATTTAGAAGAGAAATAAGACAAATGATAAATAATATAATAATTAATTCCTTAAACTCACCAGATTAATATGAGCTTACCAACAAAAATAAGATTTGATAAATAAGAAATAGAAAATATTAGACTACCAATAGGAAGTTATCAAACTAGATGATGGAATACAACTATATTTCAACCTTTAAATTCTTGGGGAAATACAGATGAATGGTTAAATATGACTACAAATTGGACTAATACATTTTTATGGCAACAATTAGGAAATTAAAATCTAAAGATATAGAAGCTATAGACGAAATAAATAATATAGATCAAAAAGATGAAATAGTTAAAGAAAGATTAGAAGTTTTAAGTAAAAATATGTCTAAACAATTTAATAAAATAAAAGAACAAATTAATAATTTAGAAATGTTTGATGAAACTAAACTTGAAGAAATCCAAAATCAAATATCAAAAATTGCACAGAAAAATAGTATTAATAAAATAGCAACTTTAGAAGAAAAGATAGATATTATTAATTATAAAATTGATATTCTATTAAATAAATTAGGATTTGAAATTGACAAACCACCTTATAAAAGACCTAAAAAATGAGTATGAATGATAAAATCAATTTAATTGAAAAAAGTATAAAAACAATTGATGAAAAAATAACTAGAATCGAAATAAGCTATGAAGAAGAAAAAGAAAAACTACAAAATAAATTTTTAAGAATAGAAAATCTTTTAAATAGAATAATAGAAAATCTAAACAAAGAAAAACCATTTAAACCAGATTATGCCAAAGAACTTAAAGAAGTTAGAAAGAAAATTGAAAAATATGAAGAATTAATAAAACTTAATGGAGGATTAAAAGAAGATATAGAAAGATTATTAATTGATCTTAGAAAATAAGAAGAAAATCTTATAGAAAAAGAAGAAGGAAAATTAGTTATAGAAGAATAATGAACGAAGATATGGAAAATTTAATATTTGACTTAGAAGACTTAAAAATTTGTGAAGAAATAACTAAAAATCATATGGTCGGAAAAACGGGAGGACCACGAGCAGTTAAACAAGAAGAATATGGAGAAACTAGCACAGCTAGATATGAAGCAGAAATAGATCCTAGAAGATATGTTAATACAAAAGTTGATTTTAAAACTAAAAAAGAAAAAATGTATAGAGATCAATTTAAACCAGTATTAAGAGAATCAAACCCAATGAAAATTGTAGGATCATATTTAAATTTAGATTGTGAATTAGATGTTAGAAAAGCTATAAATGAATGGAGTACTAATATGTTAGCACACTTTAATTATAATCGTAGTAATACCGATAATAAAAATAGAACTGAATATTTATTAGCAACTTTTAAGGGAAATGTAGTTAATTGGTACCGAGGATTAGAAGAAACAACAAAAGGTGTTTGGAAAGATAGTATTGAAGCAGGATTTGGAATTAGTATAATAGAAGGAATAAATAGAGTCGCTACAAGAATTTATAGAGATTTTGTTGGAGAAGACTGGGTAAATGAAAGTAGTAAAACTAGATTAGAAGAAATAGAAGATGCTAAAAACAGAATGGAACATTTACAAATTTGTAATATGTGTTATCTTAACGAATATTGTTGTGAATATAGTAAATATTATTATATGATGTTTGGAAGTGGAGCTGATAATAATTATTATAAGAAAATTTTTATTAGAAAATTACCACCAACATGGAATAATTATTTTCAAAATAAAATAAAAGAAAAACAATTTGGAAGAAATGAAGAAGGTTATACATTAGGATTTATAATAAGAACTATAAAAGATGAAATAAGTACTATGTGTAGTAATCAAATGATTTATAAATAATCAGGATTTATACAAGATATGATTTGTTGTATAGATACTGAAGTATCAGGAAATTAGGGATGTTATAAAAAATATAATAAGTTCAAAAAGAAATATTTTAAACCAAAAAGAAAATATTTTAGAAGAAAATATAAACCTTATAATAAAAAAACATTAGATAAAAAACGATGTAAATGTTGAAATTGTAATGAAGAAGGACATATAAGTACTGAATGTCCAAAAAAAGAAAGTTAGGATATTAATTACAGATTTTGAACAAATTAGAGATGAATGTGAAGAAGTTAATATTGAAGATATAGAATGAAGAAATTTTTGAAGAAAAATCGGATTTAGAAGAAACATCTAGTGATGACGAATAAAAATAGGAATAAAACTAGTTTCTAAAAAACTATAAAGTTTGAGAACTTAGTTTGCAATAAAAAATCATTTCATTAAGGGCAAAATTGACTTTTACATAAAAAACCCAAATGGGTCATTTGACCCGGCTATTTTGGAAATTCTCCCATTCTTTTATAGGACCGAAACATGCATCCAACTTTAATGAGTTCTAGAAAAATCAATTTTTTAAACACATGGGACCCACTTTCATGTGAGTAAAATTCAAATTTTTGGTGAAAATTGCGTAGAATAAATTTGTACACGCAGTATTTTTGAACTTTAATAGACATTTAACTATTTATTCAAATTATTAATGATTCGTTTGACATGACTTTTAATAAGTTAAAAGAAGCTTTTAAGATTTGAAAAATAAACATTTTAACTATTTATTCAACATTATCAAGAGTCTGTTTAGCATGACTTTTGAAAAATTGCAAGGAGCTTTTGAGGTCCAAAAGCAACTTTTGAACCCGTTTGACTAATTTTATAAAAATGTTTTTTTCAATTAGAAGAGTTTTTATAGGAAATTAGTTCAATGTGATTTATTCTAAAAGTACTTTTAGAATAGAAAATGTCTTTAAAAATTAATTTTTAGACAAAAATGAAAATAGTTTTCCTTCGAAAGCCCTTCTACATGAAGTAAAAATCATGTCAAACAGGCTCTAGGACCAATGTACAGAATAGTACCGAAACAAAAAAAATACAAAATTTATATATTGTATTGTTTTCTTTTATATACGGTTTAATGAAAATTATAAATACGATATCAAAAATTATAATAGTGAAAAAATTATGGAATGTTGTGACAATTGAGCTCAATACTTGAGTACTAATTATGTTTCACTAAGTAAAATTACAAGAACAAATGAAAAGTCATTTGTAATTGAAAATAAAAATGTTACGACGAAAATTTTGCTATAATAATTAGGAGTTAACATGGTTTAATAAGGTCTAACTTCAATAAATATTAAGAATTGAACTAATCGAATATCAATTGAAATCTCGCAAATAGTAACAAATGGTTCTATGAATATTGAAATGACAAAATCAAAATTGATCGGTTTCTTGTTTGATTTTTCTTTTGAATTTATAAAAAAATATGGACCGAGCTTCAGTGCCGCACCGCCCCCCCACCCTCCACCCGTGCCCGACAGAATACACACATCTTGGGGGGAGGGAGCTTTTTTTTCATTTTTTATTTCAGCTGGGCCCCACGTCGATCCCACCCGCTTGTGAGGGTCGGTCACCCAGGTGGGTGACCCTTTTCTGGCACATTAGCATTATCCAAAAAATATATAAAGTATAAATTGTTGTATAGTTTTTCTTGTTTACTTACATACTTTTTTTATCTAAACAATAAATTGTCGGCAAATGCGAATATGTATTAATAATTAACATAAATTAGTTCAGTAGTTGATTTAGTGAATGTTTGGTTGGTGTTTAAATAATAACTTTAGTTTTAAGTTGTCGGGTTAATAGAATTAGTGAATAACACACACACACACATTTCCATATAGGTCATTTCAATGTCTAGACCTTACATGTTATTACTAGACAATATTTTATGTAAGAGAGAAAATGCCGCTAACAAAATCTTCACGAAGCTAATAATCTAGCTACATGACTAAAAATGTTGGAGATAAAAATAATGAAAAGAGAAAAAAAATTAAAACATCAAAATTAAACTATAGTTTGAAGAAATGTTTTTTTCTTAATAATCTTATTTGATCCATAATGTGGCATGTTAGAGCATATACTTTAATTATGGATAATGCTTAAATTTTAATACTTTTAAAACGAATTGGCATAAAAAATACTAATTAGATATATAATTATATAATATCAAGAAATTGCAGTGCGCATATTGAACTCTCTATGTTTGATTATAAGAGGAAAAATTTTATGTTAAAGAGAACTACGAACTTGAGATAATAAAAAGGTACTCTCGAATCCAAATTATGAATATATCAAGTTCAATTGCTACTCGTTATAAAAAAAATTAATAATCACTTAAATTGGTAAATAATGCAAGAAATAAAAGATCGAATTGCAAAGAATGGACGATTTACTTCATCAACTTACACTACAATCACAGTTTGAACTTTTTGATTTATAAAAAGCCCAAATTTCAAAGATAAAAGTTTATTAACATAATGCAACAATCTAATTTGAGACGAGGGGCAAAAACGTATGGGTCAGTCATGATTTTTTAGAGTTAGTTTCTAGAGTTTCAAATAAATTACAACCCAAATGAGAGTTTCTAGGTTTTGCATTTTTTTTTTATCTAGCGTATAAATTGTAAAAAAATATAAAAAATAATAATAATATAAAAAATCGATTTCATTCGGGGTATCCATGGTTTTAATTCAGGAATCAAGAACCGACCCAATCCCAGTCGATTCTAGATTTCGGCTCCTAAATTATTTTTTAAAATTGAACAGGAACATCTGATTCTTGTTCGATTTCGATTAAAATGTCCAGACTTAAGTGCTTGTTTAGAGTTCATTATAATATATACCTATAATATAAAGTCAAAAAATTACTATTCACTTATTATCTACATATATTGTGGGACTCATTACACGTCTCCACTGTAATCACATTATATTTTCCTCCAAAACGAAATTATTTATGTTTGGCTAAAAGTGATTATAAAATAATTCACCAACAAATTATATACTCAACTGAAACATTAGGCCCTTATTTGAGCCCCATTTTATTAAAAAATTTATTTTTAAAAATTTATTTCAACTACACATTCTTCAAAAAAATAATTTTACACATAAATCGATTTTTTTTTCTTATTTTTTATGCACCCAGTCTCCAAAAAACAATTTCAAAATACATTTTCCCCCTAAAATGAGGCTTAAACAAGGGCTATAACTCCTTAATATCCAATTTCAAAAGAGTAATATTATTTAACACAAATCAGATGGTAGCATTAATAATATTAAATTACATTTTCAATTAAATACAAGAAATAATAATATATGTGACACTTAAATTGTTGTAAAACACTATTAGTGTTAGATAACATTATTTATTTTAAAATGCAGGATTAATAAAATTTTATCGAGACGAGCTAAATTAGCATATTAAGGGCCTGTTTGGGCCTGATTAAAATCTGATTTTAATTTAAGTTAAAGTCAAACAATCAACATTAATCATATTTTTCATGGGTCTCACATATTTTCAACCACACATTTCAAAAAGTTTTACCACAATCTACTTAAAATCTAATTTTAATCCCTACCAAACACCCTCTAAATATATTTAAATATTAATTTATACATTACGTTAAATCATGCCCTTTTCTTTAAAAAAAACATTTAAAATTTCTCTTATTTTGGTAGATCATCATTTATACTTTGTCACGTTATGCATTGTAGGACAGTTTAAAATAATAAATAATTTTTTTCCAATCTTCTTTTAACAATACATCCAATGTTAATGTAAATATATACTTGGAGTGTATATCTAACATTTTTGTTTTGGAAAAAATGGTGACTCAAATGATTTTTTAGAATTTTTTAAGTAGAGTAATACTATTTTGACACATTAGCCCTTGTTTGGCATCCATTAATTTCTCATTCTCATTCACATTCTCATTCTCATTCTTCATTTCAACCACATATTTTTCAAATAAAATAATATTACACACAAATCAAAAACTTTTCATCACTTTTCCACCACACATTCTCACATCAATCACTATTCCAAAATTTCTATTCTTAGATTCAAACACAACAATCACAATTTAGACGATTTTAATGTGATATTAAATGATGAGTGAAATTAAATAAGTCAATTAATTTTACATTTTATTTAATCTATTATCCAGCGTCATTTAAGTTGGAATTATAATCTCGACTGGACCACGTAAAATTACGCTTTTAGAGTTGCACCGCCCCTGAAGCTCCAGGCCATGTGCACACTTCATTTTCGTATATTTTCTTTTAAATACGAATGATGTCATACAATGTCGGCAAAAACTTGTCCTTATTAGATTAGTCCACGTACCGTTACATCTCCTTTTCCATGCAATATCTTAGTGCCACCCACTCTCTCTCTCTCTCTCTCTCTCTCTCATTGCCAACTCTATATAACAGGTAGCCATACCAGCTTGAAGAAGTCAGATCACACAACCTTAGCAAAACAAATACATTCAGAAAAACAGTTATTTACGCCCTTTTTTGGGCAAAAAATCATAAAATGGCTCGTGATATTGTTAATGGCCGATTAACCAGGACCGGCGCCGTTGGTGGTCTAGTTAAGGCGGCCAGTTTGTCTAGCCGTGCCTATGTCACTTTCTTGGCAGGCAGTGGTGACTATGTGAAAGGGGTAGTGGGGTTGGCCAAGGGATTAAGGAAAGTGAACACTGCATACCCACTTGTGGTCGCTGTTTTGCCCGATGTCCCGGAGGAGCACCGCCGGATATTGATCAACCAGGGATGCATAGTGCGTGAAATTGAACCTGTTTATCCTCCGGAGAATCAGACCCAGTTTGCCATGGCTTATTATGTCATCAACTATTCCAAGCTTCGGATTTGGGAGGTAGAAATCCCGGAATTTTCTAGAATTAAATTATCATACTATGCCACTGAGTTTGCACATCATGTGTTTGATGGTATGCTCAACTGAATTTGCTTTTTGATTGCAGTTTGTAGAGTACAGCAAGATGGTATACTTGGATGGAGACATACAAGTTTTTGACAACATAGATCACCTCTTTGATTTGCCAAATGAGTATTTCTATGCTGTGATGGACTGTTTTTGTGAGAAGACATGGAGTCACACCCCACAATTCAAGATTGGGTATTGCCAACAGTGCCCAGATAAGGTCCATTGGCCTCAAGAATTAGGCCCTAAGCCTCCTCTCTATTTCAATGCTGGCATGTTTGTCTTTGAACCCAGTCTCCCCACCTACCATGATCTCTTGCACAAACTCAAAATTACAACTCCAACTTCATTTGCTGAGCAGGTAACAACACAGTCATTAATCAGAAAATTCTTTGACAATTAGTTGTATGAAATGAAATGAAACTTAATGTGTTAAATTTGCAGGATTTCTTGAACATGTTCTTCAAGGATATTTACAAGCCAATTCCCAATAATTACAACTTGGTTTTGGCAATGCTGTGGCGCCATCCCGAGAACGTGAAGCTTGATGAAGTTAAGGTGGTCCACTACTGTGCTGCAGGCTCCAAGCCATGGAGGTATACTGGTGAAGAAGAAAACATGGACAGGGAAGACATCAAGATGCTAGTCAACAAGTGGCGGGACATATATAATGACGAGACATTGGATTACAACAGGGGTCCCGACCATATTGCTAAATTGAAACCGGCGCTGCTCACGGAGGTGGGTGTTGTTCATTATATCACCGCCCCTTCGGCCGCTTAGTTTGGTCGTTTTGGTTGCTTAGGTTTTGAATCTCGAAAGCTACTGTAGTTGGATTGGCTCGAGTTTTACATGAGCACCTTTTTCTATTCTTTTCTTTTTTTTCTTTCTTTTATTAGGGGAACGGATGTATCTTGGATTGTTGATTTGTAAACATTCTAAAAATATTTTAATATGATATTGTAAATATTCCCCGTGTTCTTTTCATCCACACATTTTCAATAAAATAATATTATTCTCAATTTTCTTATTTTTTAACCACACAATTTTTATCAACCTACTATTATAAAATACGTTCTCAACAAAAAAAAAAAAAAAAACTTTGCTCTATCCCTCCTATTTTCTTTTTGTGTTCTTATTCCGATTTGCTTCTTTTTACTTTCTTCCATGCTAAATGAAGATTGAAAACGTCCATTTTACAAGACATTAGTAGTGTAAATATTAAGTAACGGAGTTAAAAATAACTTAGCAACTTGAATTTACTTTGTGTAGTCACAATATTTATAATTTTGCGTCTAAACTTTCTTAATGCTATATGATTACATATTAAAAGCAACCATGCTAGACCTATATTCGAGTAGAAAAAAGTCTAATATAATTAAAGTACAAAGAGTTATGTATATCATGACTATAACGAAGTCTTATTGCCTGTTTGACACTTTTTGATTTATTTTATGGTTTGCTATATGACAATTTTCAACCACACAGTCATATAATAAAATATTCTAGACGTATACCGAAAATTTTTTCCTACTTTTTAACCACATATTCTCCTAAAAATCCCAATTCAAAACTCTTTTCTTCTATCAAAATGGTTGTCAAACTTGCCCATAATAGCATTATCGCAAACAAATAGACACTGCATATATTAAAAATTCTACAAAGTAAATGCAATGTGTTGTATAAAATTTGATCCAATTTTTCTTGGATAATTTGCATCGGGTCATCCAAATGAGTTAGGTATTAGTAAGTCAAATAGAGAACAGTGAGTCAAGTTCGAATTTTGATGGATGCGACACAGAGTCGTGAGGGGTAAGCAGATTAAGCTCTCTCAAAGTGGAAAGTATGTAACTAAAGGCTTGGACATAGAGTTTGGATCATTACAAAAAATACATGTTTTTTTATAACGATTCAATCCTCGTGTCCGGTCGTTCTCTTACATACTTTACGCTTTGGAAAAGCATAAATCCATCTTACTCCTCACATATTTCTATTACTTCCCATAGGATTCGAACCCAATATCTATGTCTTATGAGGGATTTAGGTTGAATCTTGGTATCAACTCTTATCCCCCATGGCTTTCGATTGCGTCTCCCAATATTTGAACTCAAGACCTCTTCGTACAAGAGATTTAAGTCGAATCATATTATCAATTGAGCAAGTTGCCACAGAAAGTTACAATCAATGCGTTATAAGTCACAAACATTCACATCTACAACCAACCTTTTCATGGACAGCCACAATCAACATAAGCCCCTGTTTGGCCCTCATTTTTGGAGGTTGAAAAATTTTAGAATAGTGATTGATGGGAGAATGTGTGGTTGAAAAGTTTTAGATTTGTGTGTAATATTATTTTATTTGATGAATGTGTGATTGAAATGAAGAGAGAAAAAATTAATGTAATGAAATTTAATTTAATGGAGCTCAAACGGGGGCTAAATCTGGTCAGAGAGGCTCACAATTAACTCAAAATTGGTTACAAACAATCGCTATTACCACAAAACAGGTCACAAACAATCATAGAATACAACACTGATCACAAATATGAAGCCTAAGAAATCCAAATGTTAGAAATAACAATATTGGTCACAAATTGAATGTAGCATATATAAGAAGGTTACAAATTACAGGATTGGTCATAGATAACAACACTTATCATACTGCATTATAGATAACGTTTAGACTTATGATTGCTGCAAATATATGTCAACAATCCATTACAATTACCTTAATAGTTATTGATGTGGTTGAAACAATATTTCTTCACATCTATATATATGACCCGAAAATAGCTTTAATGAAGGTGTAATTTGTTAATTTTGTAGACACATGAACTAGTAAATTGTCGATGACATAGTAACCTACTCAGTAGAAACCTGCTATCCTAAAATCATCAATTTATGGCCAAACATTTTTATAATTTTGGTGATATTTATGAGCGAAAGCACCAATTTCGCAGAAAACATATGGTAAGATAGAGAAAGTACGAGGTGAGAGAATACATAACAACAAAGGAAATATATATACTTATATTAATCCTAAACTTCCATTTCAGCAATATATAAAATATTTTATTATTATTGTTATTGGAACTTAACACCTGATTTGTAAATTTTTTTTACAAGATTGTTAAATTTGAATTTATATTCTTATAGTATTGTATTTATATATGTTTTCCCTACACATTGATGGTTGTTTTAGTGGCCAATTTTATTTTTGGATCAAACCAATCAATTGTAGCGTTGATCTAATTAATCCAACCGGTCATCATTCTGATTTATTGGATATCAAAACCCAACATCAACAATTGTTTGATAATTGTTGATTGTTCAAGACTGAAAACAAGTCAATCATCGCTTTTGTTTTCTCTTGTTTTATGGTTCTAGTTTACTTGATTTTCCTTCTTCTATGCTAAGATCATCTTCAATGGTCTACGCCAAATTTGGAATAATTTTACACCAAATTTGATGTAATTTATCAAAATTTGTGAAATCTCCCCATTGGTTACACCAAATTCTACAACAAATTTGTTGTAGACCGTTGGAAATCAAATTTTACATTGAGGATATGTTTGAGCCACATTATTTTGGAAGAATGTATTTTGAAATCGTAGATTGATTGAAAATGTGTGGTTGAAAAAAAAGGAAAAGTTATTGATGTGATGGAAAATATTATTTTATTGAAGAATGTGTGGTTGAAAATGAGTAGAAAAATGAGAATGAAAAAAGAATGTGGCCCAAATAGGGGCTGAATCATTTTATACCAAATTTTATTTTATAAATTATATTATAAAAAAATCGTTAACTTAGAAATTATACTTAATGAAATAAAATACCATATTTATTAGTAAATTGAAAAATATCAAATATAATATCGCAAATTATAAAAATTACATTAAACGCACAAGGAAAATTACATATAACGAGAATGACAAGTCGTTGTGTCACTTATTTATCGAAATTAGTATATTAATTTATTGTTGAAATAATTATCACTTATTAATTGATTAGAATTTAAAAATAAATATTAAATAAAAATAGCATTCATATTAAAATAATTATGAATCAATTAAAATATATTAATACTAAAATACTAAATAAGGACATAGATGAAAAGAAAAATTATAGGGTAAACAAGGGCAAAATGGGGTTAAATGAAAATTTTGATATTTGGTGTAAATGTAACACTATCTTTTGCACTATATTTGAATTATCATTGGAGGAGCTTTTACACTATATTTGATGTTCATACCAAATATACCCTCCCAGTGGAGTTGCCAAATGCTAGGCAAATTGTGTCTCCTCGCCGATCTTGTTAGGATTTAAAATGCGTCCATTTCGCGATTCACAATTGGGTATGCTCAAAAATATTTTGGGGTCAACAAAATTTGATGCCATCTTATTGAGGCTAAGTTTTGAGCAAATAATGAGCTAACGATAATTGATTATCAAAATCAACTAAATATTATCATTTTTGTGGTCGACAAAAATATTATCCTAAATTATCTATTTCTATACTAAAAGTTTTTAGAATTTTAGACCTACAAATGTTCAACATATGACCCACACTAGTGCTAAGGAGGTGTTTTATAGACACATACACAATCTCGTCCTTTTAATACATTTAAAATTTGTGTAACCTATCGATCTATAACATACACATGTTTAGTGGTCCCACCTTTGGGTTCATTAATGGTTAACCCATTTTCGTCGGTGACGATTGCCATTGGTCCAACACTTCAACTGTAGCTTTAATTAACCAAATAAAATTCTTTTCTAGTTGCCTAGGAGGGACACATGTACAATTAGGTGCACCTAAGCCCAACAAACATTCATTATTTATTCAAAATTCTTGAGAGTAACGTGTTGAATAGTAGTTTTTAAAAGATTACAAAGTTTTCGTATTATATTTTTACTTTATTTAAAGCTTTAACGCCTCAGTGAAAATTAAAATAACTTGCATAGTATTACGATAATTGAGCTCAAGCTTGAGTGTCAATTATGTGTTACTATGTAAAATTATGTACGAAATGAGAAGTGACTTGACATTGTAAGGATAAAAATGTCAGTGTAAAACTTGTGATGACAATTAACACTCGATATAGTTTGATTAAGAGTAAAATTTGATTGATTTAATTCATAGTGATTTTAATTCTTTTCATGGTTCATAAAAACACGAAGTACATCGTCATTTGATGTTGTATATTGTGTGCCAACAATGAGAATAAAAGAGTCCTGGGAATCCATCAATTTAAGACTAATAAATTAAAATTGATTGATTATTCGCACTATATTGTGTTTTCTTCCAATCTATTCAATTTTCATTTTTCTCGTTTTCTCGTTCAAGTTTATTCTATTATTGTTCTTCAATGAAAACGTTTGACATATCTTATTCTTCATTAATGTTAATCATTTCATTTAAAAGTTTAATGGTTCATTATTTTCAATCAGCGTTTGATACATGAAAAATTTCTTTAAATGGAAGGCACCAATACGGTAAAACTTGAGATTAGGACATTTGTCTACTTTAAAATAAAATCACATAACTTGACTTAAGAGTTTAAGTGGTTATTAAAGATCGAAAACGCCAATTTTAAGAGTCCGTCTTCCCTTCTACTTTTTCTTTGTCCTCTCCATCTAGTTTGGGTGATTTTCTTTCTCCTACACTAGAGGTGAGAAAATTTGTGTCATCTTTTCTTCAATATTAATGAAAAATGCCTATTTCACGAGACATCAATGGAGACTATATTCCAGGATTGAGAAAGATAAGCGAACTATTGTTTGCAAAAAATAATGTTGGGCCAAGCAACCAAGATAACATGGATTGATCATCGAATTCAACTATAGTTCAAGGTTGCTCATTTTTGAGACCATTCTATATTCTTGTCTAGGAGATTGCACTTCTATTTGGTCCTCATTTTTTAAAATTTATTTTTTTCTAAATTCATTTTTATGAAACCACAATTTATATAAATTTTTCAACCACATATTTCATCAATTTGTACTAAATTTAATAAAAAATAAATAAATCTATTTTCATCTAAACCAAACATCGACTACTTCTAAATTTTCTTCATAACTTTTCTCGTCAATTTCATAATAGGCGAGTGATGAGTCAGTGCTCATCAAAATCAACTAAATATTATCATTTTTGTGGTCAATTTCATGATCAACTACTTCGACTTATTCTAAATTATCTATTTCTTATCCTAAACAATTTTAGACTTTTAGACCAACTAACAGACCTACAAATGTTCAACATAAGACCCACAGAAGTGCTGAGGAAGGTGCTTTATAGACCCGTGGCACAATCTCATCCCTTTAACTCATTTAAATTCGTGCAACCTATCGATCTCATATACACACGTTTAGTGGTCCCACCTTCAAGTGACACCTTTGGGTACTTTAATGGTTAACCGATTGGTCGGTGACGGTTGCCATTGGTCCAACACTTCAACTATAGCTAGGGGTGTACACACTATGGGGCATAGTGGGGCACTTAACACACCAAATTTCCAAAATTTCGATTTATTTTAAAGCCCCAAAATCAATTGGATTGACATCATATTTGACCCACATTCTTAGAAAATTCATTCTTTCAAAACTTATTTTCAATCACACATTTTTCAATAAAATAATATTTTCCTTCACATCAAAATTTTTTCCTTATTTTTTAACTACATATTTGTCATCACTTCACTATTTAAAATTCATTTTCCCCTCAATAATATGCATCAAACACCCCCTGAGTTGTTTATGTGATTTGTTTCTTAATTATGTGAAGGATAGTAGATGTAAGAAATACTTGTTTAAAGGAGAAAAAAATAATTAGAGCTATTAAGCACAATTGATCATTACATAGTAAATTACCAGTACACCAGAGTTTTGAACTCAAGATTCTAAGCATCAAAATATTGCTTTCTGTGAATTATATATTTCACTTACCAAACTTTGATTATTTTGCTTTCTGTGAATTATATAATTTACTTACCAAACTTTGATTATTAATAAGCAAGAGGTTAACTTCTCCGTTCCTAAGCTAAGTCATCAACGTGGATTGAAGCTAATTTTCCTTTCATTATGCTTAGTCAGTGGAAACAACGTGTGGAAGAGTTTGAAGAGAAAAAGAAAGTGGCAAACGAAAATGTATTTATTGATCTGTTCTTAACTAATATCAACAAATTTAAAGTTTCAGCCATTCAATTTAATGTTCGAATAGGAGTATGTTGCACGTCTAGTTGAGAAATGACGACTCAAATTGCTTTTCTAATGCCTCATTTGTGGTTATTTTTGTAAATTTGACCAGATTTATGTTGCACATGGATTATATTTGTGTAATTTGTTTTCACAGATATCGAATGCTTCATTTTTTTCATAAATTTGATTGTGCCCCCTCATTCAAAATATTTGCGTCCGCATCTATAGCTTTAATTAACCCAATAAAATTATTTCCTAGTTGCCTAGAAGTGAAACATGTAGAATTAGGTGCACCCAAGTCCAATAAGCATTCATTATTTATTCAACAAAAATGCTAGATGTACACTCGAAGTGCATCAAGTGTGACATTTGACGTGTAGTTAAAATAGGATTGGAGGAAAAATTGTTTAATTTTTTAAATCGTTCAATAGTGTATTATCACTGACAAAGTGTAAATAATGATGTACATGTGGCAAGATTATTTATTCAAAACTGTTGAGAGTAACGTGTTGAACAATAGTATTTAAAAGAGTACAAATTTTTTGTATTTTATTTAATGATTTAACGCCTTAGTGAAAATTAAAATAACTTACGTAGTACTACGATAAATTAAGCTCAAAACTCGAGTGTCAATTATGGGTTACTAAGTAAAATTATGTACGAAACGAGACGTGACTTTTAATGGATAAAAGTGTCAGTGCGTAAAATTTGTGATGACAGATAAGAGTATATATAGTTAGAGGTGTCAAGACGGACGGGCCTGCCAGATCGGTGAAAACTGGCCCGAATTGACCCGGGACCTCGGGCCGACCCGTGACCCGAGTGGGCGGTTCACAGGTAAAGGAGGAGTGACCCGCGTGCTTCGCGGGTTGCACCTTCACGGGCCGCGGTTAACCCGCTGACCCGTGAATTATTTTTTTTTAGAAATTTGAAAAAAAAGGGTGGGAAAGAGTCAACCTAGTTGAGACGTACTTAAACTATAAATTATAATAAAAGTAGGTGCCAACTTAATTGTGATGTACTTATGATATAAATATTTGATAATATTAATTAGAAATACATTTAATTATTATTTGTTTAAGTTAAATTTAACTTTGCAAAGTTATAAATAATTCATGTAACATTAAATTTGAATTCTATATAAATATTTCTTGGTATAAATATGAATTTATCATTTTGTTCAATTCTTAGTTTATATTTAACAAAAAAATTTTTTTTCTATACATATGAAAAATTCTATATTTTTATAATTTTATTTATACAATAATATGGGTCAAATCGGAACAAATCGCGACCTGTGACCTGCATGGGCTAGACCCGGATGGGTCAGCAGGCGGATTTGAGTTGTAATCCAAAATTTGTGGGCCGACCCGGAACCAACCCGGAACTCGTAGCAGGCATGCTTTTTTTCACGCGGGCCGTACTGGGCTCATATGTTGGCGGGCCGACCCGACCCGGACCACCCAGATTGACACCTCTAGATATAGTTGGATTCGTCAAGCACCTATGAGAAGTGACATTAACTGAATATGAATGAAATTCTGTTGATAGACTAACAAACTAAATTTGATTGACTTAATTCGGCGTGATTTTAGTTCTTTGTATGGTTCATAAAAACACAAAGTATATCATCATTTGACATAGTATGTTGTGTTTTCTTCTAATCTATTCAATTTTTATTTTTCTTGTTTTCTTGTTCAAGTTTATTCTATTATTGTCCTTCAATGCTTGACAAATTTTATCGTATCTTACTCTTCGCTAATGTTAACCATTTGATTTAAAAGCTTAATGGTTCATTATTTTTAATCGAAGTTTGATGCATGAACATTTTTTTTAAATGGACGGCACCAATATGGTGAAACTTGAGTTCAGGACATTTGTCTACTGTAAAATCATATCACTTGATTTAAGAGTTTAAACTGTTAAATATACTTACTCTTGTTCAGGATTGAAAACACCCATTGTCAGGGGCGAATCCAGAACTTTTGTTCAGCTAGGGCGGAGTCGCGGCGACTGATGACCCGTGACCGTTGACCGGTGACCGTTGACCGGTGACCGATCGTTATAACCGAAAATATAATTCGATACATATTTAAATACATTAAAACATAAAAAGTATATACATATAAAAATATATTTCAGTACAACCCAAAATACTAAAATCGCTCCATAATCTGCAAAACATCTTCACCGTTAAATTTTTTCACTTATCCCTAAATTCCCAAATCACAATTCTCGTTACATAATTCAAAAGGTAGGTACCGTAATACTTATACGGTTATTATGTTCGATTTATTGGATTGTGAATTGTGAACATGCAATGATGCAAATACTTAATCAATATTCCACAGAGTTCTATAATTTGATGCCTAACATAACATCCATCTAGCCATCTAGGGTCATCAATCATCATTCATCAAAGATTATTTACAATTACATAATGCAAACTACAAAGTTCCATCATCCATGTGGACCATGTCATTTTCTTAAGTTTTGTGCATTTTTGTTCTTCACAGAATCACAGTTCACATACAAGTAGGGAACCAGAATTAAAAAGTAAACAAAGTCCAAGTCAAGATAACATAAGATTGCTAAGTGCTAAGTGAGTAAGTGCTAACTAACTGGACTGGCTAGTGGCTACTGCCTACTGGCTCCTAGTCTCGGCTCGGGCACAACGGCGACGGGCAGCAGCGGGCTGCCTCCTAACTCCTAACCTAAGTCCTAACCTTACAAAGAAGAACATGAAAATGCCATAGAAGTAAAAATGCAAGCTAAATATAAGCAATTTCATCAATTCCCTTAAGAGTTGCAACTGATTGAAAGTGGTAAATAGGTGGTAAAACTGTAAAAGATTCTTACCTTTGCTTAGATTTCGAAGCTCCAGCAGACCAGCACCAGCAGCCGGCAGTCCACCAGGCACCAATCTCCGACTACAGTCACAATCAATGGCGAATCGTCAACCTTCGATTTCGCCCTAATGTCGTCTACAGTCTACCCTCCACTCTCCAGTCTCCCCCTCTCTACACCGGACAGAAAATTGGAATGGCCGAAATTGGGTAATTGGTAATTGAATTGGGTTTAATTGGTTTGGTTTTGTGGGCTAATAACTAATTGGGAGGTTGGGCCTTTCTTTTAAATTAGGCCCAAAAAAATAAAACGGGAAGAAAGGGGGGGAAAACTGAATTTTACCTGGCCAGGCAGCTCCTTCTTCTTCCCCGGCGGACGGCGAGAGCTCGGCGAGAAATTGCAGATTCCGGCGGATCCAGCACGGGCGGCCGCGGGGGCTGGCCGGGTGCTGGATCCGCCCCTGCCCATTGTAAGCGTCCATCTTCCCTTCTTCTTGTTTCTCCATGTAGTTTGCTTGATTTTCTTTCTTCTACACTAGATGTGAGAAAAATTGTGTCATCTTTTCTTCAATATTAATGAAAAATGCCTATTTCATGATATACATCAATGGAGACGATACATGTAATATTTTTTATTTTTTATTTTTAAGTTTACTAGGAAATGCAATATCACAGGATTGAGAAAGATAGGCGAACTATTGTTTGCAACAAATATTGTTGGACCAAGCTACCAAGATAACATTTATTGATCATTGAACACAACTATAGTTCAAGGTTGCTCATTTTGAAACTTGAGAGTATCCTAAATTCTTATCCAGAAGATTAAGCATCAGTTTGGTCTTGTTTTTTAAAATTTATTTTCTCTCAAACTCATTTTCAATTATATATTTCATGAGATTCACTGTGAAGATTTAGAGTTCCATCTTAAAAGATCAACCTTATTAAGATGGTTAACAAAAATTCTTATAAGTTGATCTATAATTTCATCTTTATTTGATGTGAAATTTTATCTTTTAACATGCCTACCCACAAGATAGTGATTCGTTTGACCAAACTAATCTTGAAATTTGCATGCTGATTATTTTGTAATGTTAATCGGAATCGAATTGGTCGTTAAAATTTAATGGATTTTGATACCATATCAAGACTTGAGATTTCATCTTAAAAGTCAATATTGTTAAAATGAGTAATCAAAACCTTTATAAATTGGTTCATATTTTCATTTTTATTCGATGTAGGATTTCATTCCTTAACATGCCCCGTAAGATGATGACTCATTTAAGCACAAGAAACTCTACTTTTCAAGATTGATATTCAAAAATCAAATCCAAAGTTTGTTAATTCAAAAATCAGAACTTTTATTAATTAATATATTGTTATTAGATAAATATATTATTAAATTAAATTAATTTATAAATCAACCCGACCCCCTCCACCACCCCACGTCATTTCCCCCAAATCGTCTCTCTCTCTCTACCTCTCTTCTCTCTCGTCTCTCGTCGATCTCCCCTCTCTCGTTGCCTTTGCGTCGTCACCACCGTATGCCCAGCACCAATGAGCATCATGACGGTGCATCATTGATAAGGTAGTTTTTATGTCGTGTCGGCGTGATGGTATTGTGATGGTGAAAGAGTGTTGTTGTTGGTGGTGATTATTGATTGGAGCAGCCGATGTCGGTGGCGATTGTTGATTGCTGTTGGTGAGGAATATGTGTGGAGGTGTTAACGAGAGCAGTGGTGGCGTGGTTTAGGGTTTGAAGAGGTTTTGCTTGATGGTTGAGGTTTGGGCTGCTCTAAGGATGTGGTGGTGGATCTGACGGTTGGGTGGTTTTGTTGGAATTGGTGTTAGTTTTGGTGGTGGATCTGGCGATTGTGGATTTGACGGCGACGATGGTGGTAGATCTGACGGTTGGATGGCGATTGCTCGTTGTTGGTGTGTTTGGTGGTGATGGTTTCTGGTGGCGGTAGAGGTGGAGGTGATTGTTGGTGGTGGTGTCGTCGGACACCGTGTGAGGGTGGCCGCAAGTGGTGGTGGAGACATTGGAGGGGGTGGTGGTATGTGACCCATTAGTTGACCCGTGACCAACTATTTTGTCACCTGTGACCAATTATTTAACTGTTACCCTTAAAATTCGATAATTAAAATTCAAACCGTGACTCACAATTGATTAAGTTGTGACCGAAAAATTAATCTATGACCTATTATTGATAATACGTGACAAATCAAATAAACTATGACCTATAAAATTTTTGATTTGTAACATTGAAATAATCCGTGATCTACAAATTTTTTGATTTGTGACCGATACAAAAATTGTGACATCGAAAAATAATATGTGACTAATTGAATTGTGAATCTGTGACCATATTGTCGGAATGGGAGCAGTCGCCAGAACGGTCGCTGGAGAAGAATGGTGAACGGTTGCCGGAACGGTCGCCTGAGTAGTCCCCGGAGCGGTAGGGGGTGGTGGAGGTGGGGTATGTTAATTATATTATATTAAAATAATATAATATAACGCGGTAGTTGTAATGTAGTTTTGGGGTATCGTATCCACAAAGAGATGAAAAAATTTTAATGATCAAAAATGATATGTGTTCTCACGGATGATAAGAAATATATTTGTTTGTTACGGAATCGACATCAATTTTTAACACAATTAGAGGCTTTCACCCCGACACTTTAATTGGAAGATATGTCGTTTAAACCCAATTTAATTCTAACATGATTATAATGGTTAATCTTCATATTGCAATGTTCACACTAGGTTTATCGAAATCAGATTCAAAATCGACTATATACTAAAGCATAAAGCGTTATAGAATCACACCAATAAACTTAAATAATTGATATTAAAACATAAGTGATTATTTCAATCAATCCATAGAGAGAGCATGACTAATTCTATGACCAATTTAATAAAAATTAAGTTAATCTCAAAATCAATTCATGATGAGGAAAACAAACCATTAAATTAACTTAATTTCAACTGTAACTCTAGAATCTAATTTCCTTATAATACAATTACGCATTCATGTATTGGAATAAGATTAGAAAAATGGTTTTATATGTCAAACATAAAGTAGTAAACAATCCACCAATAACATTCATGAGATAATTCGACAAATATTTCAATTCGTCGATAGAAAAAGCCTTACTGAATCTATGATTAATTTAATAAAAGTTAAATAAATCTCATTACAAATTCAGGAAAAGAAACTATAAATTTTAGAGTTTTTCAACAAGAAAATATCAAAATACACGAATAATAGATGTGAAATCACCAATTCTGAAGGAGTTACTCCCTAACTTAACCAATTGTTTAGTTTTTCATGGGTTTCTTGAGTCAAAATCAATGAAAAAATGTTGTAAAATGAAGAACTGGGCGTTCTGGAACGTTTTTAGGGTTGAAAAGTCGTGCAAAATATGTTATTAAAGGAGTTTGAGTCGTAAGAGGAAACTAAAGATTCGTCTGTGAAAAATGTCTGTTCATACGTGCCATTCATTAGTTTTAGGCTCGATAAGTGAAATTCATGCCCATGCACGCGCAAGACAATTTGTCTGCGCGCGCGCAAGTTTATCTCTGAATAGCTTTTGGTATTTTAGTCATAACTTTCTCCACAAGTATCCGACTGAGCTGATTCAAAATGCGTTGGAAAAATAACTCAAAGAGTTACAACTTTGTTTCAAATACCATCTTTAAATTCAATTGGTTTCCAAGTCATAAACATGTCTCAATATGAAGCTGAAAATCGGTGCAAAACTTTTCAACTTGATAGTTGATCTATGATAATGTTTTGGCTATATTTCATCCATTTGACTCCTTCCTTCATCCAATTGACCTTTAACACTCTCAAATCTTCATCACAAGGTTAGAAACAAGTTAGTGTATTTGCACTTTAGTCCCTGAACTTTTGTTTTCCTCCATTTTGGTCATTTTTCACTTGTTTCTCCTTATTTCTGCTACATTCCTAACTTGTCTTGCAAAATATGAATTGTATAGAATTAAATTATATTCCAACATATTAATCAATATATATATATATATATATATATATATATATATATATATATATATATATATATAAGGGGGTGTTTGACACCCATTTTGGTAGAAGAATGTGTTTTTGAATAGTGATTGATGGAAGAATGTGTGGTTAAAAAGTAAGGAAAATTTTTAGGTTTATGTGTAATATTATTTTATTAATAGAATGTGTGGTTTAAATAAAGAAATAGAATGAAAATGAAAATGAGAATGAGAAAAGAATGGGTGCCAAACGGGGGCTTAGAATATCGTCATTTAAATTGGGATTATAAATTTATAGGGTGATGCTACATGTACATAATGGGGTGTCCATAACGGTATCCACCCTCTCACATGGAGGGAGACCCACTTCGAATAAAATATAATATATCCAAAGTGGTCCCCTTCCATGTGAGGGGGTGGACACCGTTATGGACACGACATTATGTACAAGTAGCATAATTCAAATTTATAATCCCGATTGGACTACATAGTAGCACCGCCCCTGAAGCTCCAGGCCATGTGCACACTTCATTTTCGTATAATTATCATATTTTCTTTTAAATACGAATGATGTCATACAATGTCGGCAAAAACTTGTCCTTATTGGATTAGTCCACGTACCGTTACATCTCCTTTTCCATGCAATATCTTAGTTGCACCTACTCTCTCTCTCTCTCTCATTGCCAACTCTATATAACAGGTAGCCATACCAGCTTGAAGAAGTCGGATCACACAACCTTAGCAAAACATATACATTCCAAAAAAAACAGTTATTTACTCCCTTTTTTAAGCAAAAAATCATAAAATGGCTCGTGATATTGTTAATGGCCGATTAACCAGGACCGGCGCCGTTGGTGGTCTAGTTAAGGCGGCCAGTTTGTCTAGCCGTGCCTATGTCACTTTCTTGGCAGGCAATGGTGACTATGTGAAAGGGGTAGTGGGGTTGGCCAAGGGATTGAGGAGAGTGAACACCGCATACCCACTTGTGGTCGCTGTTTTGCCTGATGTCCCGGAGGAGCACCGCCGGATATTGATCAACCAGGGATGCATAGTGCGTGAAATTGAACCTGTTTATCCTCCGGAGAATCAGACCCAGTTTGCCATGGCTTATTATGTCATCAACTATTCCAAGCTTCGGATTTGGGAGGTAGAAATCCCTGAATTTTCTGGAGTTATATTATCATACTATGCCAGTGTATTTGCACATCATGTGTTTGATGATATGCTCAACTGAATTTGTTTTTTGATTGCAGTTTGTAGAGTACAGCAAGATGATATACTTGGATGGAGACATACAAGTTTTTGACAACATAGATCACCTCTTTGATTTGCCAAATGAGTATTTCTATGCTGTGATGGACTGTTTTTGTGAGAAGACATGGAGTCACACCCCACAATTCAAGATTGGGTATTGCCAACAGTGCCCAGATAAGGTCCATTGGCCTCAAGAATTAGGCCCTAAGCCGCCTCTCTATTTCAATGCTGGCATGTTTGTCTTTGAACCCAGTCTCCCCACCTACCATGATCTCTTGCACAAACTCAAAATTACAACTCCAACTTCATTTGCTGAGCAGGTAACAACAGAGTCATTAATCAGAAAATTCTTTGACAATTAGTTGTATGAAATGAAATGAAACTTAATGTGTTAAATTTGCAGGATTTCTTGAACATGTTCTTTAAGGATATTTACAAGCCAATTCCCAATAATTACAACTTGGTTTTGGCAATGCTGTGGCGCCATCCCGAGAACGTGAAGCTTAACGATGTTAAGGTGGTCCACTACTGTGCTGCAGGCTCCAAGCCATGGAGGTATACTGGCGAAGAAGAAAACATGGACAGGGAAGACATCAAGATGTTAGTCAACAAGTGGCGTGACATTTATAATGACGAGACATTGGATTACAACAGGGGTCCGGACACTAATGCGAAATTGACACCGGCGCTGCTCACGGAGGCTGGTGTTGTTCATTATATCACGGCCCCTTCGGCCGCTTAGTTTGGTCCTTTTGGTTGCTTAGTTAGGTTTGGAGTATCGAAAGCTACTAAGTAGTTCGATTGGCTCGAGTTTTACATGAAGCAGGTCCTCCAAGTAGCAACCATTTTTTTCTTTTCTTTTATTAGGGGAACGAGTTTATAAAGTTCTCCTTGATGTATCTTGGATTGTTGATTTGTAAATATTTTAAAAATATTTTAATATGACATTGTAAATATTACTCAATGTTGTTAGTGAAAATTCTTCGTAACCTTACATTCAACAAGATTAAAACATATGATATTCAAATATAGAATATGAATAATTCAACGTCGTCAAAAGTTGCCATTGACACTAAAAAACGATGATGAAAACCGAGAAAAATATTCAGAGCAACCACCGCTATTTATCATAACAATTTTGGTAGACAGATTTTTTTTTTGAAATAACAATTCATAGAACATCGAAATAGTCAACAGATACAAGGAGGATAAAATTCCAACACAATGCCCTCCTCAGAGGGATTAAGTGCTTCCAATGCCCAAGCATAGGCTACAACAACATCCAAACAGGACAAAACTCTAAAAAATCGAAAAAAAGCAAATAAACGCCAAACAGGGCCGGCTGCTACACCAGTGATCAAACCCACCGTCGTGGAACGCCTCCTCCACAAACCAACCGCCACAGCCACGAGATTGGGGCAAGAAAAATAAACGCCATGGACCAAGTCAAGGGGAGGCCGATTGCCAAAAAGACGGAGCCCTAACCTAAGCACTCGCCACAGCTGTCGGAACCACCTGAAGCACAAGTCCCAACCCCGAACCAAAGGCTGGCAGAAACATAAGCATCCGGCAAGCCCACAACCGGCAAACACACCAGCGCTTTCCAAAACAGCAGCCACAATCACAACCCAACCGAAGCCAGGACGGCCCAACCAACACCAACCAAACAAGCTATACACGACCAAAAACAAACAATGACAAAGAAGTCGAAAACATCTGTGACTTTACCAAGGCTTGAAAAACCCTACATAAAGCCAACTACGCACTCAGCACTCAAGCACCCCCGCTCACCAGGAAACGGACATTGTCTGGACTTCATCAATGCCAAACAAACCACACACCAAAACAACAAAAACAAATTACAAACCAAACAACAAACCAGACAAAACAACCTACACACACCACCAAACATCAACCAACATACACCGACACACCACCACCACCATCCCACGGCAACACTGGAAGACCAGCCAAAAACTGCCCGCCGGTGAAGCTCCAACTGCAGCAACATCCCCGTCGGCCCCGTCCACAGGAAACCCCAAACGACCGAGGCCAGCCACAAATTTCCGACCAAACCTCTCTCGCCTCTCAACACCGACCGAAGCCCACACGAATCTCCACCGTCGAAGCTCAGCCGACCACACCACCTCCCCGCCCAAAACCCGCCAGCAAATCGGCGAATCCTCAGCCAACAAGAAGAAAAACACAAAAGAAAACGAAAAAAAAACAGGAAGAAAAGAAAAGAAAAAAGGGGGGGAGCCTAAGCTCCCACCCCCCACCACAATCCGCAAGTGAAACCAAGTAAAATAAGCTCTTGTTTGACGGAACTTTTTCTCAGATTTTAGTCACTTATTTCATTGAATCTGTAATTTTTATTCATTTTTTAAGCTCATTTTGTTGAACCCACCAGGGGGTTAAAGCAACAAGTACAATTGTCAAGTCAAAAAATTCGTTCAACTCGAAACTCGTGGCAGGATTACTCGCCTAATCGGGTAAACGGGGCGGGGGTCATCGCTCCGAAGGGAGTACGAGAATCATAGCCCACGCTCTGCTACCCGTCCCGTTTAAAGTTAATTTTAAATTTAAGTTTTTTATCAAATAAAAATAATAAATTATTTTATTTTTAAAGAGAACATAAGTTGTTTCTAACAAATTAATAAAAAAATTATAATATTTATTAAATAAAGACATAAAAAAAAATAAAAGCAAAAAAATAAAATAAATAAAAAGAAAACATAAATGGGGCAGGGGACCTGCTCCACCCTGCCTCTATCCCTCCCCGTCCTGCTTTTATCGGGTACGGGGATGGGGTAAAGTAACAAAAATACTCAATAGGATGGGTTGGGAATGATCGACCCGTCCCATACCTGCCCCGTTGCCATCTCTGTTAGTAAATGGCATGCATTGGTGAGCAGAGGAACTACGAACATCATCTTAATTCTATGTACCAGTTTTTAACATATTAAATCATGTTAAGTTACACCAATCTAATACGAAGTAACAAGCATGTGGGCTTATAATAGTAACCTCGAGTCCATGATGTCATCCTTTGACATCATGCCCTTGTTTGATCCTTTTTTTTTTCTTTGCGTAGTCACAGTATTTATAATTTTGCATATAAACATTCTTAATGCTATATGATTACATATTAAAAGCAACCATGTTAGACCTATATTCGAGTAGAATAAGTCTAATATAATTAAAGTACAAAGAGTTATGTATATCATGACTATAATGAAGAATAGTCTTATTGCTAGTTTGACACTTTTTAATTTATTTTATGGTTTGCTATACGACAATTTTCAACCACTCATTTACATAATAAAATATTCTAGGCGTATACCAAATTTTTTTCTCTACTTTTTAACCACACATTCTCCTAAAAATCCCCATTCAAAACTCTTTTCTTCTATCAAAATGATAGTCAAACTTGCCCTTAATAGCATTATCGCAAACAAATAGACACTGTATATATTAAAAATTCTACCAAGTAAATGCAATTTGTTGTATAAAATTTGATCCAATTTTTCTTGGATAATTTGCATCGGGTCACCTAAAAGAGTTAGGTAAAAGTAAAAGTAAAATAGTGAACAGTGAGTCAAGTTCGAATATTAAGGGATGCGATTGAAAGTCCTGAGAACTAAGCTGACTAAGCTCTCCCAAAGTGGAAAGTATGTAATTAAAGGCTTGGACAAGAGTTTGGATCATTACAAAAAATGCACGTTTTTATAACGATTCGAGTCTCGTGTCCGATCGTTCTCTTACATACTGTACACTTTGGAAAAGCATAAATACACCTTTCTCCTCACAGATTTCTATCACTTCCCATAGGATTTGAATCCAAGACATCTGCCTTATGAGATATTTAAGTTGAATCTTGGTATCAATTCTTATCTCTCTCAAAATTTGAACTCAAGACCCCTTCGTACATGATATTTAAGTTGAATCGTATTATCAATTGAGCAAGTTGTCACAGAAAGTTACAATCAATGCGTCATAAGTCACAAACATTCACATCTACAACCAACCTTTTCATTGACAACCACAATCAACACAGATATGGTCAGAGGCTCACAATTAACGCAAAATTGGTCACAAAAAAAACAGGTCACAACATTCATAGAATACAACACTGATCACAAATATGAAGCCTAAGAAATCCAAATGTTAGAAAAAACAATATTGGTCACAAATTGAATGTAGCATTTATAAGAAGGTTACAAATTACAAGATTGGTCATAGAGAACAACACTTATCATAATGCCTTATAGATAACGTTTAGACTTATAGGTCAACAATCCATCACAACTACCTTAATAGTATTTCTTCACATCTATATGACCCGAAAATAGCCTTAATGAAGGTGTAATTTGTTGATTTTGTAGACAGATGAACTAGTAAATTGACGATGACATTGTTACCCCCCAGAATTGGAAGCTCCAGATCAGCAGTCCTCGTAGACAGTCACGTATTCCCTTTAGCCGGTGGACAGAAAGCCAGTTGAAAAGTCAATGGAGGAGCCAACACAGGCAAGGCCAACAAAAGGCTTCTAAGTCCGAAGCTCCTTCATGTGAAAGCAGAGGCTCCTTAGGTCTGAGGCCCCTTCGCTCAAAGGCAGATGCTCTTAAGTCCGAAGCTCATTTATGTGAAAGCAGAAGCTCCTAGGCCTGAAGCTCCTTTATGCGAATGCAGAGGCTCCTTAAGACCGAAGTACTGAAGCTTAACGCAGACGTTTCCTCATAGCAGATTTGAAGATCTCTCAAAACCGATTGACGTGACATCTGTCATAAAGTGTCTGTAGCATTAATGTGTGTCAGTGAGTCAGTCTACAAAGTAGAACGGCGGATCGTCTACAAAATAATAATTGTAAAGATTGGACATTGATGTGAGGCTTTAGTCCAGGGGGTGTCGCCACGTGAATTTGATCTAACGGTCACCACGTCAGCTAGATTAGTATAAATAAACCCCTCATTGTATAGAAAAGAGGGGATGTAGAATCAGAAAAGAACATATTTATGCACTTTGCTTTGCTTGATCTTGAATAATACAATTTATATTGAAATCATAACACATTTCAAGACGTTCTCTTTTATCTGTCCTTCCACATATTCCATTACAAAACAGATATTCATTTTAGGGAAATCGATCGAGGTCTTTGAAATAGTGCAAGAGCCATTTAAATCAAACCATCGGAGCTTGAACAGTTGTGTTTCTTGCCGGAAAGCACTTCCCGTGTTCCATCCAACCATACTATCGCTCTTGTTCCCATAGAAACGCGTCGGATCATTGCTTGACGTGGCAACGGTGGGTTCGGTATCTGTTGAGCTCATTTTTTGGGGTCAACAGACATAGTAACCTACTCAGTGGAAACCTGCTATCCTAAAATCATCAATTTATGGCCAAACTTTTTTATAATTTTGGGGATATTTATGAGCGAAAGCACCAATTTCACAGAAAACATATGGTAAGAGAGAGAAAGTACGAGGTGAGAGAATACGTAACAAGAAAGGAAATATATATACTTATATTTATCCTAAATTTCCATTTCAGCAATATATAAAATATTTTATTATTATTGTTATCGGAACTTAACACCTGGTTTGTAAATTTTTTTTTACAAGTTTGTTAAATTTGAATTTATATTCTTATAGCATTGTATTTATATATTTTTTTCCCTACACATTAATGGTTGTTTTAGTTGGCAATTTTATTTTCGGATCGAACCTATCATTTGTGGCGTTGATATAATTAATCCAACCGTTTAACGTTATCATTTTGATTTATTGGATATCAAAACCCAACATCAACAATTGTTCGGTAATTGTTGATTGTTCAAGACTGAAAACAAGTTAATAATCTCTTTTGCTTTTTCTTGTTTTGTGGTTGTAGTTTGCTTGATTTTCCTTCTTCTATGCTAAGACCATCTTCAATGGTCTACGCTAAATTTGGGATAATTTTACACCAAATTTGATGTAATTTATCAAATTTTGTGTAATATCTCCAATGGTTACACCAAATTCTACAACAAATTTATTGTAGACCATTGGAAATGGTTTTACACCATATTTTAGTATTTTACATTGAATCATTTTATACCAAAATTTATTTTATAAATTATATTATAAAAAATTGTTAAATTATAAATTATACTTAATGAAATAAAATATCGTATTTATTAGTAAATTGAAAAAGATTAAATATAATATCGCAAATTATAAAAATTACATTAAACGCACAAGAAAAATTACATATAACGAGAATGACAACTCGTTGTGTTGCTTATTTATCGAAATTAGTATATTAATTTATTGATGAAATAATTATCACTTATTAATTGATTAGAAGTTAAAATAAATATTAAATAGAAATAACATTCATATTAAAATAATTATGAATCAATTAAAATATATTAATACTAAAATATTAAATAAAGACGTAGATGAAAAAAAAAATTATAGGGTAAACAAGAGCAAAATGGGGTTAAATGAAAATTTTGATATTTGGTGCAAATGTAACACTATCTTTTGCACTATATTTGAAGTATCATTGGAGGAGTTTTTACCAGTGTTCTAAAATGCGTAATGCGTTGCGAAGCGTCGAGGTCGGGAATCAAGAATCACAAGTTTAGGCGTGTCAATGCGAAGAATAAGCGTCATAATGCGTTTCGTATTTTTAAGGCATTAAATATATTTTTATATAAAAAAAATAGATTTTTTAATATATATAAAAAAAACAGATTTAAAAAAAAAAAAAAAGGGATTAGGCGGGATAATGCGCGCGCCTTTTAGTTGGAAAACGCATTTTCCCGCATTTCCCGAATTCGACGCGTTTTGGTCGCGCGTCGCGCCTAGGCGCACCTAAGCGGCGCTTTTTCACGTTTTTTAGAACATGGGTTTTTACACTATATTTGATGTTTTATACCAAATATACCCTCCCATTGGAGTTGCCAAATGCTAGGCAAATTGTGTCTCCTCGCCAATCTTGTTTAGGATTTAAAATGCGCCCATTTCGCGAGTCACAATTGGGGTCAACAAAATTTGATGCAATCTTATTGAGGCTAAGACATATTTGAACAAATAATGAGCTAACGATAATTGATTATCAAAATCAACTAAATATTATCATTTTTGTGGTCGACAAAAATATTATCCTAAATTATCTATTTCTATCCTAAAAGTTTTTAGAATTTTAGACCTACAAATGTTCCAACATATGACCCACACTAGCGCTAAGAAGGTGCTTTATAGACACGTGCACAATCCCGTCCTTTTAATGCATTTAAAATTTGTGCAACCTATCGATCTATAACATACACATGTTTAGTGGTCCCACCTTTGGGTCCGTTAATGGTTAACCCATTTTCGTCGGTGACGGTTGCCATTGGTCCAACACTTCAACTGTAGCTTTAATTAACCAAATAAAATTCTTTTCTAGTTGCCTAGGAGTGACACATGTAGAATTAGGTGCACCTAAGTCTAACAAACATTCATTATTTATTCAAAATTCTTGAGAGTAACATGTTTAACAGTAGTATTTAAAAGAGTACAAAGTTTTCGTATTGTATTTTTACTTTATTTAACGCTTCAACACCTCAGTGAAAATTAAAATAAGTTACGTAGTATTACGATAATTGAGCTCAAAGCTTGAGTGTCAATTATGTGTTACTATGTAAAATTACGTACAAAATGAGACGTGAATTCACATTGTAAAACTTGAGATGGCAATTAACACTAGATATAGTTTGATTAAGAGTAAAATTTGTTTGGTTTAATTCATAGTGATTTTAATTCTTTTCAAGGTTCATAAAAACACACGAAGTGTATTGTCATTTGATATAGTATATTGTGTGCCAACAACGAGAATAAAAGAGACCTGGGAATCCATCAATTTAAGACTAACAAATTAAATTTGATTGATTTAATTCATAGTATATTGTGTCTTCTAATCTATTCAATTTTCATTTTTCTTGTTTTGTCGTTCAAGTTTATTCTATTATTGTTCTTCAATGAAAACATTTAACGTCTCTTATTCTTCATTAATATTAATCATTTCATCTAAAAGAATGGTTTATTATTTTCAATCCGCGTTTGATACACGTACAATTTCTTTAAATGGAAGGCACCAATACGGTAAAACTTGAGATCAGAACATTTGTCTACTTTAAAATAAAATCACATAACGTGACTTAAGAGTTTAAGTGGTTAGATACAATTACATATTACCATTTATATATTATATTCAACTAACTCTTATTAAAGATTGAAAACACCCATTTTAAGAGTTCGTCTTCCCTTCTACTTTTTCTTTGTTTTCTCCATCTAGTTTGCGTGATTTTCTTTCTCCTACACTAGAGGTGAGAAAAATTGTGTCATCTTTTCTTCAGTATTAATGAAAAATGCCTATTTCACGAGACATCAATGGAGACTATACATGTAACATATATTTTAAGTTTACTAGGAAATGCAATATTCCAGGATTGAGAAAGATAAGCAAACTATTGTTTGCAACAAATAATGTTGGGCCAAGCAACCAAGATAACATGTATTGATCATCGAACTCAACTATAGTTCAAGGTTGCTCATTTTTGAGAGCATTCTATATTCTTGTCTAGGAGATTGCACTTTTGTTTGGTCCTCATTTTTTAAAATTTATTTTCAATCATATATTTTATGAAAACACGATTTATATCAATTTTTCAATCACATATTTCATCAATTTGTACTAAATTTAATAAAAAATAAATCTATTTTCATCTAAACCAAACATCGACTACTACTAAATTTTCTCGTCAAAAAATTTCATAATCAACTACTGATTTACGGCAAAAATATTTTCAACCTTCTTATAAGACAATTTCGTAATTCTCGGACGACATTAGGTGCAATAGTGTTAGTTAGCCGTCGCTATTGATTTGATGAGTGATGAATCAGTGCTTCTTTCCAACAATTAATTATGAATATTATCTTTTTATTATCCTATCCCATGTTATCGTAAACAAAATATAGAATTAAGACCAACTAATAAATGTTGAACAAGGAGGTGCCTTATGCCTACGTGGCACAATCTTGTCCCTTAAACGGTACGCGAAATTACCTGGAACTTATTCACGGACAATCAATAAACACAAACCTGGACAAAGAAGGTCTGAGTTAATGCAAAAATGGTAACAGATAATCACTATTATCACATAACAGGTTACATAATATTTGATCGAAAGACCGAACAAGACAAACATCTCTTCTGCTTTTTCTTGTTTTTTGGTTCTAGTTTGCTCGATGTTCCTTCTTCTATGTTAAATGCTAGACAAATTGTGTCTCCTCTTGCTCTTGTTTAGGATTCAAAATGAGCCCATTTCACGAGTCTCGATTGGGTATATACGTAAAAAAAAATTTGGGATCAGCAAAATTTGATGCAATCTTATTGAGGCTAAGACTGATTACTGAGCTAACGATAATTGATAATCAAAATCAACCGAATATTATCATTTTTGTGGTCAATTTCATGATCAACTACTTCGACAAAAATATTATCCTAAATTATCTATTTCTTATCCTAAACATTTTTAGACTTTTAGACCAACTAACAGACCTACAAATGTTCAACATAAGACCCACAGAAGTGCTGAGGAAGGTGCTTTATAGACACTGTGGCACAATCTCATCCCTTTAATTCATTTAAATTTGTGCAACCTATCGATCTCATATACACATGTTTAGTGGGTCCCACCTTCAATTGACACATTTAGGTCCGTTAATGGTTAACCGATTTTGGTCGGTGACGGTTGCCGTTGGTCCAACACTTCAACTGTAGCTAGGGGTGTACACACTATGGGGGCATAGTGGGGCACTTGACGCACCAAATTTCCAAAATTTGGACCTTTTTTAAAGCCCCAAATTCAATTGGATTGACACTATATTTGACCAACATTCTTTCAAAACTTATTTTCAACCACACATTCTTCAATAAAATAATATTTTTCATTATATCCAAGAATTTTCCTTATTTTTTAACTACATATTTTCAATCACATCACTATTTAAAATGCATTCTTCCTTTAATAATATGCGTCAAACACTCCCTGAGTTGTTTATGTGATTGTAGTTGAGAAATGAGGACTCAAATTGCTTTTCTAATGCCTCATGATTTGTGGTTATTTTTGTAAATTTTGACTGGGTTTATGTTGCACATGAATTATATTTATGTAATTTGTTTTCACAGATATCGAATGCTTCAATATTTTCTCAATTTTTTCATAAATTTGACTGTTCCCCTAATTCAAAATGTTTGCGTCCGAGTCTGTAGCTTTAATTAACCAAATAAAATTATTTTCTAGTTGCCTAGAAGCGAAACATATAGAATTAGGTGCACCCAATAAGCATTCATTATTTATTCAACAAAAATGCTAGATTTACACTCGAAGTGCATCGAGTGTGACATTTGATGTATAGTTAAAAAAGGATTGGAGGAAAATTGTTTAATTTTTAAATTGTTCAATAGTGTATTATCACGTGGTAAAGTGTAAATAATGATGTACATGTAGCATGATTGTTTATTCAAAACCATTGAGAGTAACGTGTTGAACAGTAGTCTTTAAAAGAGTACAATTTTTTTTGTATTTTATTTAACGCTTTAACGCCTCAGTGAAAATTAAAATAACTTACGTAGTATTACGATAAATTAAGCTCAAAACTCAAGTGTCAATTTTGTGTTACTAAGTAAAATTATGTTCGAAATGAGACATGACTTGCATTAAAGGATAAAAGTGTCACTGCGTAAAATTTGTGATTCAAGCTCCTATGAGAAGTGACCTAAACTGAATATGAATTAAATTCTGTTGATAGACTAACAAACCAAATTTGATTGATCTAATTCGATGTGATTTTAGTTCTTTGTACGGTTCATAAAAACACAAAGTATATCATCATTTGACATAAAAATTTGAGTTCGGGACATTTGTCGACTGTAAAATTATATCACTTGATTTAAGAGTTTAAATTGTTAAATATATTGACTCTTGTTCAAGATTGAAAACACCCATTGTAAGCGTCGATCTTCCCTTTTACTTTTTCCCATTTCTCCATCTAGTTTGCTTGATTTTCCTTCTTTTACACTAGATGTGAGAAAATTTGTGTCATCTTTTCTTCAATATTAATTTTCATGATATGTTAATGGAGACGATAAATGTAATATTTTTTATTTTTAAGTTACTAGGAAATGCAATATCCCAGGATTGAGAAAGATAGGCGAACTATTGTTTACAACAAATACTATTGGACCAAGCTACCAAGATAACATTTAGGGTCCGTTTGATTGTCTAGAACTTGTTTTCCAGATAATTGTTAATTAAGTGTGTTTGATTGGTATAATTTTCCACTCGAAAAATTTTAAAATTTTGGATCTTTGTGTTCGTTTGGCTTTGTTTTACATGGAATTGTCCATTAAAGTGATAATTTTTTTTTTCACAATTGATTATAAAATTTGTTTCCATTGCCAAAAATAAAAAAAAAATATTTTCAAGAAAATCATTTTTTCATCAAAGTTTAGTGTTCGTTTGGCTTTGTTTTACATGAAAATTGTCTATTAAAATAATTTTTTTTAATTGGTTATAAAATCTGTTTCAATTGTCAAAAAAAAAAAAAAAAAGGTTGGAATTCCATTTTCCGACCAAAATGGTGGGAAAGCTAATTCCACAATTTCCATGAAAATATGCACGTGCGGAGTAAAGTAAGAAAAAAAAATTTCGTGTCAAAAAATGACAACTATCAAACAAGCCAAAACATGGAAAAGGGAAATTGTTTTCCATTTTCCATGAAAAACCATGGCTATCAAACATAGTCTTATTGATCATCGAACACAACTATAGTTCAAGGTTGCTCATTTTGAGACGTGAGAGTATTCTAAATTCTTATCCAGAAGATTCAGTTTGGTCCTATTTTTTTAAATTTATTTTCTCTCAAATTCATTTTCAATTATATATTTCATGAGATTCACTATGAAGATTTATGGTTCCATATTGAAAGATCAACTTTATTAAGAGGTTCAACCAAAATTCTTATAAGTTGATTTAGGGTCCGTTTGATTGCAAACGTGGAAAATGAGTGGAAAGAAAATGTTTTACTGGGAATTGAATTGTCTAGAATTTGTTTTATTGGGAATTGTAATTAATTGTGTTTGATTGATATAATTTTCCACCTGAAAAATGTTGAAAGTTTGGTATCCGTTTGATTTTGTTTTTCATGGAAATTGTCCATTAAATTGATAATTTTTTCTACCATTGGGTTTAGAATTTGTTCCAATTGCAAACAAAAAAAAAAAATATTTATTTTTTTAAAACAATTATCATACCGAATACCATTCGTTTGACTTTGTTTTGCATGAAATTTGTCAATAAAAGTGATAAATTTTTTTACCATTGTGTCTAGAATTTTCTCCAATTGCCAAAAACAAAAAAAAAAAAAACAAAAACAAAAAAAGCAAAAAAAAAAAAAATGGAAAATGAAAAACCAACAAAACCAAAAGAAAACAATTTCCACGAATTCATGGAAAAGGAGGCGCGTCGGTTACTGTGGGGAAAACAAATTCCAGGCAATTGTTTTGCAATCAAACAAAATTAAAGTTGAAAAATGGAAACCATTTTCTAGTTTCCATGGAAAATCAGTATAATCAAACATGCCCTTATATTTTCATCTTTATTTGATGTATAATTTTATCTTTTAACATGCTCCGACAAGATAGTGGTTCGTTTGACCAAAATAATCTTGAAATTTGCATGCTCATTATTTTTTAATCTTAATCTGAATCGAATTGCTCGTTAGAATTTAATGGGCTCTGATACCATATCAAGATTTGAGATTCCATCTTAAAAGGTCAATATTGTTAAGATGAGTAGTCAAAACCTTTATAAATTGGTTCATATTTTCATCTTTATTTGATGTGGGATTTCATTCCTTAACATACTCCCACAAGATGATGACTCATTTAATCAAACCTATTTTGAAATTCGCTCATTTTTCAAGTCTTAATTAGATCGAATTACTTGTTAGAGTTTAATGGATTTCGATACCATATTAAGATTTGAGATTCCATATTAAAATGTCAACTTTATAAAGAGAAGTAACCCAAATCCTTATAAATTAATCTATATTTTTATCTCTATTTGACGTGAGATTTTATCTTTTTACATCAATTTTCAATTATACATTTTATTAACTTTTGATAAGTCTGTTAAAAAAATTCATATTTTCATCTAAACCAAACGACGACGACTTCTAAATTTTCTTCCTAACTTTTCTTGTCAATTCCATAATCAACTACTGATTTACGGCAACGATGTTTTCAAATTTCTTGTAAGACCATTTCATAATTCTAGAACGACATTAGGTGCGAAAGTCAGTCAGTTAGCCGTGACTATTGATTTGAGTGATGAGTCAGTCCTTATTTCCAGCAATTAATTATGAATATCCCATGTTATCCTAAACAATTTCCTCAATATAGAATTAAGACCGACTAATAAATGTTGAACAAGGATGTGCTTTATGGCTACGTGGCACAATCTTGTCCCTTAAACGTTACGCGGAATTACCTGGGACCTATAAACAGATCCCACGTTTAGTTGTCCTGGAACCCGCCTCCACCAACTATTGTAACTAACACCTGTGGGTCCACTTAATGGATTCGGATTTGGTCGGCGACGGTTGTGAGTAGTCAACTTAGTTTATTCATGCATGTTACTGTAACAGAAAATTCACATACTTCTTGAAATTAAAATTAGATTTTAAGTAAATTCGAATTAAAAATTAATAAAATATAAAATTATGAATTTCATAAAATAAATAATTAACATAATTATTAATTTTATTCTGAACCAAAATTTGTATTTTAATTTATGTCTTCTATACAGATTAATTTGATTAGTACGTAATTAACTATCTGTTTTTATTTCTGTTCGAGCAAATCAAGTGAAAATCTCCCTACAACATTCTTGAACATTAATTCTTTAGTACAAAACACAACTAAAGTAGACAAGTTTCATTGTTGAAACCAACTATACACCATAATTGCGAAGGGAGGTGATATAGGATGGAATTGACGGTTTACCACGTGGGCCATTGATTATTCGAAACATGCTCCACGTCTACCATAAGAAACCGTTGACTCACATGTCCACCACCATAAAGATGTCGACCTCCAGGGGCCGTCAACCCTCATAAGGCCCTCTACGTTCACACGTGTCGTCTATCAGCAAAAGATTGTCTACCACCATGAGACCGTCGACCCCCATGCGACCCCCTACACTCATATAGGCCGTTTGCCGCAATGAGATCAATGACGCACTTAACCATATCAAAGACAACGAGCTGGACAGGAACATGTCAACGGTGAACGTGGGCACAACCAACCACCTGCGAAGTGGGGGTTACTCCACTAAAACGTAGGGTTAGTGAGGGGTCTACGTGGGACACGTGGCACCACTAACCCCGAACGCACACACGACGACAAACGTTTATAAATACCGTCAAGGTGAGAAAGGTAAGTGGGCGTTCTCTTTGCCATTTTCAAGCCGTTTTCTGTTTTGGATTTTTCAAAACGGTGAAAACGCGTTCTCTTACTCATTTTCGAAAAAGAGTTTTCGAAAACACAAAAAAAATTGTGAAAAAAAAAAAGAAAACGGCCCAAAAGCCATTTTGGGCATTTTTTCCTCCTAAAGCTGGAAAATCAATTCCAACCAAAACAACAAGAAAATGTTTTCCTCCTAAAGCTGGAAATGTGGAAAGGTAGAAAAAAATTTCCGGGAAGTTGGAAAATGGCCCATGGAAAATCATGGCTGTCAAACGGGGCTTTACATTTACATTTACTTAGGGATGGCAAATAGGCCGAGCGACCAGCCGAAAACATGAGCTGCGAGGGCTCGTTGAGCTGCGGCTCGGCTCGTTGAGCTCACGAGTGGATCGTGAAAAATTAAAGAAAAATTTTTTAAAAAGTGAAAAAGTAAAAAAAAAAAAAAATAAATAAAAAAGCTTGTGGGCTCGCAGTTTGGCTCATGAGCTCATGAACTCGTGGGCCGAGCCGAGCTCGCCCACGAGCAAACAAGCCACGAGCCATGAGCTCAAGCTGAGCTCGTGGGTTTAAGGTCCGAGCCAGCTCGACTCGGTCAATTGCCATGACTACATTTACAAGAGAGATCTAGGAAATTAGATTTTAATCAAACCCCTTTTGATGCATCAGTTAAGAAAATTAACAACTTATTTTTACAGAGACAATTTATGACCTTAATGTGTAGTGTTAAAATATTGATTTGATAGCTACATTATAAAAATCACATTTCAACTTAAAGAATTGCAATGATAAATTTTGAATTTTTTTAATTTAATTTAGTTTTTAAAATCTATCAATAGCCACCCAACTTTATACTTACTATCATCATAGTTATCGAGTTTGATTTTATTTTACTATAGTCACCTAACTTTATATTTACTGTCACTAAGACCACCCAATTTGATTTTGTTTCACAATAACCACCGAATTTCATATAATGTTTCAACATGATCATCCAACTTTTTCACTAATTTTAAAGGGGGTAAAATGATAATTTTGAATTATATATATAAAAAAAATAAATTTAAAAATAAAATAAATAAAATAAAAACTTATTTAAAAAAATGTTTTTACAATAAAACAAAAACTTATCTTTTTTTTTTTAAAAAAAAAAAGTAACTTAGAAAAATAAAATAAAAATTTATTTTAAAAAAAGTTCCTTAAAAATAAAATAAAATAAAAATTTATTTTAAAAACCTACTCAAAAAAATACAATAAAATAAAAACTTATTGTTAAAACAAGTTTTTAAAATAATAAAAAAAAACCTTTTATTTTTGTATGCAAAGCTACCAATTTACCCTTTTAAAATTAATGAAAATAGTGAAAAGAAGTTTGGTGGCCATTGTGAAATAATATATGAAATTGGATGATTACAGTGACATTAAGTATAAAGTTGGGTGATTAGGATGACGCTAAATATAAAGTTGAGTGATCATTGATGAATTTCCATTCACTATAAAGAAAGTAAGTCCATATTTGATTCAATTAAAAAGTTAAATTATAATTTAACTTAAAATCAAAATTTCTTTTTTTTTATTCATATCTACTAAAAATTTGATTTTAACAAACCAAACAGGGGCAAAGCCTTTTATTATTTTGTTAAAAATCAGATTTTTATTATGAAATGTGTAATTGAAAAGTCAATAAAAATTATAGGTCCTTGGATTATAATAAAAATTGATAATAGAAAAATCGATAAAAATTAAAAATTTCATTAGATATATATTAAAATTTATTGTTAATTTTAATTAAAATATCTATCAACTTACCAAAGGCTAAACTTTGGATAATGTAATACTTTTAGTAACAAAAGATCGAGTTAAACACTTTGGAGCAACGAGGCGGTGGCTTGACATACAAAGGACGAAAAATCGTGACACAAACATAGATAAGATATCTTATTGTATGTACTTTAAGAGTGTGTTTGGTAGGGATTTTTGGGGGAAAAATTGATTTTTGAATAGTGATATGATGGGAAATGTGTGGTTGAAAAAGAAGAAAAAAACATTGATGTGATGGAAAATATTATTTTATTGAAAAATGTGTGGTTGAAAATGAGAATTGATTTACTGTAGAAAATAAGAATCTGTACCAAACAGACTCTAAATCTTTTTCAGTAGCACCGCCCAAGAATCTCATCATACGACGACGTTCCTTCAAAGTTCACACCTGCTCAAAATTTGTCCACATTAGATTCATCCACGTGGCTATTAACCTATCGTTTTATCTAGCATTTTTTAATTCTTTTAATTTAAAAAATCATCACCAACTTTCTATATAAATGAAGCCATGCCTTACTAACAATTCACAAAACTGATTATACATTTCTTCTCCAAATTTCCTGTACTTTCACTGTAAACTTGTTTACTCTCGTAGTTGTGAACACCAAAAATGGCTCCCAATAACGATGCAAAAGCAGCAGCACTTGGTCTGGTTAAGGCCGCCAGTTTGTCTAGCCGTGCCTATGTCACTTTCTTGGCAGGAAACGGTGACTATGTGAAAGGAGTTGTAGGCTTGGCCAAGGGATTGAGGAAAGTGAACACTGCGTACCCACTTGTGGTGGCTGTTCTGCCGGACGTCCCGGAGGAGCACCGCAGCATATTGGTTAACCAGGGATGCATAGTGCGTGAAATTGAACCGGTTTATCCTCCTGAGAACCAGACCCAGTTCGCCATGGCTTATTATGTCATCAACTACTCCAAGCTTCGGATTTGGGAGGTGAAAAACCTTGATATTTTCAAGAATCAAATATGAACAGAAAACGTTTGATGTTATGCTCAATTGCATTTGTTTTTTATTGCAGTTTGTGGAGTACAGCAAGATGATATACTTGGATGGAGACATAGAGGTTTTTGACAACATAGATCATCTCTTTGATTTGCCAGATGAGTATTTCTATGCTGTGATGGACTGTTTTTGTGAGAAGACATGGAGTCACACCCCACAATTCAAGATTGGGTATTGCCAACAGTGCCCAGATAAGGTCCATTGGCCTCAAGAATTAGGCCCTAAGCCTCCACTCTATTTCAATGCTGGGATGTTTGTCTTTGAACCCAGTCTCCCCACCTACCATGATCTCTTGCACAAACTCAAAATTACAACTCCAACTTCATTTGCTGAGCAGGTAACGACAACAGTCATTAATCAGAAAATTCTTTGAGCAGTAGTTGTATCAACTATGAAATGAAATTTAATGTGTTAAATTTGCAGGATTTCTTGAACGTGTTCTTCAAGGATATTTACAAGCCAATTCCCAATAATTACAATTTGGTTTTGGCAATGCTTTGGCGCCATCCCGAGAACGTGAAGCTTGATGAAGTTAAGGTGGTCCACTACTGTGCTGCAGGCTCCAAGCCATGGAGGTATACTGGCGAAGAAGAAAACATGGACAGGGAAGACATCAAGATGTTAGTCAACAAGTGGCGGGACATATATAATGACGAGACATTGGATTACAACAGGGGTCCCGACACTAATGCGAAATTGAAATCTGGGCGTAGAGAAGCTGGTGTTGTTCGTTACATCCCTGCCCCTTCGGCCGCCTAGCTTGGTCATTTTGGTTACAGAGTGGTGGGATTGGCTAAACATTTATATGAAGCTGGTTCTCCAAGAAATGGAGGACGAATTTCTTATTACTCAACTATATATTTCCCTGTTTTTTTTTAGGCTGACGATTTCAGAAGGTTCTCCTTGATAGCCTGGATTGTGCTTTGTAAACATTAAAAGAACATATGTATTCCATAATGTGAATATTACTCGTGTTTGTAAACATTAAAAGAACATATGTTATAAAACTGTTTTAAGTACCATTTTTACCAAATCTACAAACTTCCACTCCTCGCTTCTCACAACATTAGTTCTACCCTTAATTAATAGGGGAATTGCTCACAGAAGCCATAAAGGTGCTGTGTTGTTCTTTGTTTTTATCACCCGTCAATGTTTAACCGCCAAGAGCGCATTTGTAGAAAATCTGTCAAACTTCCTCTTTACATAGCATCACTCGTTAATTAACTCCATCTATTCGAGTGAAATGTTAAAATTTGTGATTCAAACTGCTGACCTCCTACGTAAATCTAAACACTTTTTACCACGCGAACGTTGTATCTAATTTAATTTTTTTTAATCTAACAATTTATTTTGCTGAGCAGAATGGAATTAAATCGCTATTTGTACACTTTCCCTGAAGTTAAATCTTTCAGCCTTCTCTCTGAATAGGTTTCCAAGAGTGTGTTCACGACTTTAGTTGTGATAGTGTATTCGAAACTTTAACCTTATTCGCTGGAGAATAAAATAAAATTTTTATAAAAATTAATAAAATGAGTGACTGAAAAGTTATGGATCCTATGAAAAATGTGGTTAAAATTAATTATTGACTTTAATTTTAATCCGTACCAAACAGTGGCTTAATAAACTGTTAATTGAATGAATAGTATATATATTTATACTCTTTATTTTCCTTTCCTTTTTTCTTACTGCTAATTTATGCCAATAACTTCTTAGTACAGTTCAGCTTATGACCAGATTTGAATCCGAATCAGCTGGTTTCCATTGTTCTATTTTTTTGTAGTTTATGTAGGATCAATGGGCTTAATAGTAAAACTCGAATGAAAATCGATTTGAGGATTATTCTGCTTTACCAGAGCCACATAGGCCCTTGTAATGCCTGGGGGCGCTGATGTAGCAAAGTGAAATTTACACTGCAACATTTGTTTAAAGATTACACTTTATAAATTAGAGATAAAATTTATTCGTTCACTTTTCAGGTATTTAATATTATAATTAAATATTAAATATTTTAATTAATTGATGCACATATACTGTAAATTAAGTATTTCAAATTTTGGATTATTTTTAAAACCATCATTTTTCTCACACATAACCTTCATTTCCTCCATGACTCCATGATTCTTCTACAATCAACATTCCTAAATCTCCAACTTCCAATGACTTCAACCGTATATTAGCCTCCTACTATATAAACATATTTTATTTATTTTATGAAAGATGTAGATTCTGTAACCGAAGTATAATGACTAAATTGAAGGGTGATGTTGAAGATGGTTTGCTGTTTTTGTTTAAGTGGAAATTACATGGAGCCCTACTTTTGGAGATCCAATTTCTAAAATCAGATTTGAAAGTTTAAGTTTCAAAAATCAGATATTTTTTATACACATACAGGTTTTTTATATTTAATTAATATTAATAATATTTCAAAAATTAATTCATACTTCAATCCCTAATTAATTTCAAAAATTCACTCTCTTCTTCTCTCTCTGTCCACTTGCCGCCCGTCGCCGACCGTTTCTCTCTGTCCACTTGCCGCCCGGATGCTCCTCTCTTCCTCACGTTTGAAATACCCATTACCCACTCCTTCAAGAAGAACGGCTGAACCAGTTGCTACTGCTGCTCGCTTAAGCCTCCGTCCCTGTTCGACAGTTCGTGCCCTAGACGGGGAGTCTGCGACCGCTGGGAACCGATTACCCACTCCTTCAAGAAGAACGGCTGAACCAGTTGCTACTGCTGCTCGCTTAAGCCTCCGTCCCCGTTCGACGATTCGTGCTCTAGACGGAGTGCGACCGCTGAACCGACGATTCTTCGACAATCGGCACTCAAGAAGCATAGGTGAAGCCCTTAACAGCTTAACCCCAAATACGAAATTACGAAATTCATTGATAATTCTAACGATGGCTTCGTTTCGATTCTTGAAGAGCTTCGACTAGCAGCGCAAGACTCTTGACTTCCCACTACAAGTTTGATCACAGATTTTTATTGCCAGTGTAAATTTTTTGTAAACGGCGGTGTGGACGGTGTTTTGTGGTGGGTGGTGGTGGAGGCGCCATTGGTGTTAGATGGTTGTGGCACCGCGTGGAGTGGAGTGGGGTTGCGGGATGTGGTTGTGTGTGGATGTTTATATGGTGGTTTGTCGCGTTGTGCAGTGTGTTTTGTGGTGGTTGTGGAATGTAGTTGGTGGTTGTGCGTGCGGTTGGCGGTGGTTTTGTGTGGATGTTTCTATGATGGCTTGTGGCGTTGTGCAGTGGGTTTTGTGGTGATCAGTCGGCATGTTTTGTTGCGGTTTTTGCTGTGGTGGCTGTGCTGTGACCAATGCTGTGACCTGAGCCATGTACTGTGACCGATGCTGTGACTATAAAAAAAAACCTGAGTCATGCCCAAAAAAATATTCTGTGACCTGTGCTGTGGCCATTTGAAATAAACTTGTGACTATCAACCAGAATCTGAGTAATTTGAAAATAAAATGGGACTATGAACAAAATCGTGAGCCATGTGCAATATATTTTGTGACTTGTGCTGTGACCATTTGAAAATAATATGTGACTATTAATAAAAATGTGAGACGTGAGCCTTATTGTGTTATCAATTATTATAAACAAAAAATCATGTGTTGTGACCTGTGACCTTGGCTGTGACCTGGACTGTGACCTGTGACCTTGGCTGTGACCTGGACTGTGACCGTACAAAAATTCATGTCATCGGAATAGTCGTCGGAATCGGAGCAGTCGCCGGAACAGTCACCGGAATTCATGTCATCGGAATAGTCGTCGGAATCGGAGCAGTCGCCGGAACAGTCACCGGAATCGGAGTGGTGGCCGGAGAAGTCGCCGGAGCAATCGCCGGAGTAGTCGCCGGAGACGTCGCCGGAGCAGTCGCCGGCGTGGGGTGGTGGTGGTGGGTTAATTTTATATATATATATATATTTATTTATTTATTTATTTATATCTTTTTATATATTTAAATAAATAAATAAATATTTATAAATATGTGTATATATAGGTCAAAAAATCTGATTTTTGAAATGTAAAAGTTGTTTTGTTATTTTTGAAATAGGGTAAAGATAAAGTAGGGAAAGTGAATTTTTCCCTTTGTTTAATTGAGGCCCAACTGTATTTTGTATTTGGCCCTAGTGACTTGCCCAAATGATATGGCCCAGTTAATAGAAAGATCTGGAATTGTGAAAACTTGTTACTTCAAGGACCTGATCTGCAAATAAAGGGAGGTTTTAATTGATTGACAACACATGGCATTATTGTGGCCTTTGGATTGAATTGAAGTGATTATTCTCACAAAAGGGGCAGATCTCATCTGGCAAAAACACGAGACTTTTGATTTTCTCTCTTAGGGCACAGCAGCTTCTTCGTTATTCTTTTACACTCTCTGCAATTTTGTAATCTCTAATTCTTGTGTGAATTTGTGAGATTTGAGAGTAGATTAATGAACTCTTGTGTGAGTTCATATGTGTAGAGGAAGAATTTGTGTTGTTTCTGCTATTCTTGTAGTCGTGAACTGCGGTTCAATTTTTGCCTATTTTTTGGCGGTTTTTAGTGGATTGAGCTTATTCCTAACGGATGCTCAACGGGGATTAGGCGTTAGAAGTGATCGCCGAACCTCGGGGCCTTTGGGCCGAAAAATCCTTGTGTTGATCTTGTTATTTTGGTTGATTATTTTTCTGTTCTTGTTTACAAATCGATATTTTAAGTTTCTTTTGGGACCTACAGGTGAAAATAAGGAAAAGAAGATAGAGGAGACGTCAGATAGAAGAAGTGAGAAAAAAAGAGCTAGAGGAAAGCCCCAAGGAAATTCCATCAGAGATAAAAATCATCTGGTCAGGCAAAAAAATGTCCACGAACAAGGTATTTTCAAATTTTTTTGTTCATTTGAGTTATATGTATGTAATCCAAAATTGATGGGTAATAAAGTATTGCAAATGTATTGGATATTTGTAACCTTTATTCGATTCAATTTTAGTAGCGAAGGAAATGGGTGAGGTTTTCATTTGAAAGTGTTGTTTTATAGAAATTGATATTTTTTTATTAATGAATGATTTGTGACATATGATAGGCCGTATGTATCCTATCAATCCGATTGTGACCAAGGTTTTTATGGATCTGTTACCTGAAGGCAAGCCATTCTCTGCATCTGTGACCTTATTTACATGATTATATACCATTATATGTGACCTCGTTTAGTTTTCTTTTCCAATATATGACCTGATTGTATTCCATTATATATATTTGTGATTTAATTTACCTGATTGTCGAATATTTTATATGTCTGTGACCTGATTTACAGTCTTGTCTATCATTATCTGTATATGTGACCTCGTTTAATGTACAATTTTCAAATTTGATTTTAACATTGTTTTCATTTAAACACGTGATGCGGGTGTTGAATTTTATCATACCATGAGATAATTGGCTTCCTGACAAAACATATTCCGATAAACCTCAAAACATATCAAAGTGAAGTCCAACGACATGTACTCATGGAAACATGCTTTGCACACTTTTCTGAAATGCCATGAAATTGTCGTTAAACGAATCTAATTGCATGGACTTGAGGGTAATGATTGATAGCCTTCCACAACAGAAGAATGGGTAAGTTTGTGGCTAATATTTCAAAGTCTACACCAGTTAAATAAGTTTCATTCCTAATAAATTATTTTGTGTTGTTCTTCAGCTACGATTGCAGTATATTCGTTATTAAATACGTTGAATACATGCTCCATGATGATAGAGAGTCCATAATGAAGAAATTTGATGTGACAGGATTAGACTGGAAATAGTCACACTGCTCTTTAAACATCGGGAGATTAGGAAGCTTACATAATGGGGAAAGCCTACAAATGGAGAAAGTATTGTTATAAAGTGATAGTTGAAAATATATTTGAAAATCAAGATGATGAAGAGATTTGTAAAGTTTATAAATATTGACCTCATTTTATTTGTCATTTTTAATATTGTGTGCGATAGAACTAATTGTAATGAATATGAAACTGTGGTTTTACATTGAGATGTTGAAAACTTATTTAATTTAACATTTGAGCATATATTTGAAATGTTAAATATTCTGGTATCATGTTTCATCTTCACTTGATAAATGTAACAAGTTTCTGATACAATTGCACAATAATCTGAACAAGTCACATATTATAATACATTGGTCACATATTTCAATCATTTTGTTACAGATTATACTACAAAGGACACAAATTACACTTCTCAAGTCACATGTTATCATGTACACACACATAGGTTATGCTACTCAGTTTTGAACATACACATACGGTCGATTCATGTTTATAAGGCACATATTATGTTACTTAGTTTATTATACACATGTTATAGAGTTTAATGCAGCGGTCACGTATTGTTGTCATTAGGTCACATAATATACTACACCGGTTATAATTTATTCTACACAGCTCATAGGTTGCATAGTTCTCTGTCCATACGTCACACTATACTAAATTGGTCACATATTACAATATCAAATCAGAGATTATGCTTCATATGTCACATGATATTAATTGAAGGTCACATATGAATTACCAATACCAAAGATAAAATATAAATGTTCACATATGTCTGTGAAGTGCTAACATTTTACAAATTGATGTGCACATATCACAAATTCATTGTTTACAAGTTAAACATAACTAAAAAAATGGTCATAGGTCACGGAGTCAAATGCAGTGATCACATATTGTTGTCATTAGGTCACAGAGTATACTACACAGGTCATAGTTTATCCTGCATAGCTCCTAGGTTGCATAGTTCTCTATCCGCATGTCACAGTCTCTTGAATTGATCGCATATTACAATATAAAATTACAGATTATGCTTCTTATGTTACATGGTATAAATTGGAGGTCACCTATGAATTACCAACACCACATATTAAATGTAAATGTTCACACATGCCTATGAAGTACTAACATGTCGCTAATTGATGTGCACATATCACAAATTCATTGTTTACAAATGTAACTAAAAAAGGTCGCAGAATCCAAAGCAGTGATCACATATTGATGTCATTAGGTCACAGAGTATGCTACACAGGTCACAGCTTATCCTGCATAGCTCCTAGGTTGCATAGTTCTCTATCCGCATGTCACAATCTCTTAGATTGATCGCATATTACAATATAAAATTACAGATTATGCTTCTTATGTTACGTGATATAAATTGGAGGTCACATATGAATTACCAACACCACATATTAAATGTAAATGTTCACACATGCCTATGAAGTGCTAACATGTCGCTAATTGATATGCACACGTCACAAATTCATTGTTTACAAGTTAAACGTAACTAAAAAAATGTCATAGATAATATGCACAAATTAAAAGACATTGTGCACATCTCACTGATTCACCCGCTCATATTATATATTAACTTGTGACGAGATATACCGTGATGAGAACTTTCAATTTTTGATCTAAATTGTCCGATTATTTTCAATATAACCGATTTTGGCAACAATTAATTGGCAAGAACCTTCGAATTGTTATCTGAATTGTTGATTTCGGCGCCGATAAATGTTAATATGATAGATCTCTGCGTTTTTTATATTGTGTTTTAGAGAGTTCAACTTCAGAAGGTAAGTGCACGCTTGATTTTATGAAACTAATTGAACGGAATATATATACACACACCACACCCCTGACTTTTGGATTTTGAAATTTAATGTCTAGAAATTGATTTGGTGCATACTTAATATTTTAGATGTGATTTTTTCCTTGTAGCAAAACTCTTGATTTGATTCCATTCTCGTGAAAATTGGGTATCACTAAATTATGTCTGGGTTGAGGAGTCAAAAGAAGTGAATCAGTTCGAATAGGCTTGCTACATTTGATGTCCAATTACGCCTCTAAACGGGCCTTAAGTGGCCTCTCTCTATTGAGAATTTTTAACTTCTTAGGAGTCAAGATGAGAATTTAAAAAAATCCTCATTTTTTGCTCCATTTAATCAATCAATCAATTATTTTTTAAACAGGTTTAAATCGAAAAATGTAAAAATAAAATAAATAAATTAGGCTGTGTTTTCGGAAAATTCGAGAAGGCGGAGGACGAAGGGTTTCGCTATCCCTAAATTTCTTCATATGTGGTAACATATAAGGTAATGGTATAGTTGTAATTTGGTTTGTATATAAGTTTTCTGTTGGGGAAAAAGCTACATTTTATTTTGTATGTTTCCTTTTACTTAATGGGGACAAAATTGAAGGAGTTGGAAGATAATTTCTCTCATGATATGGATGGAGTAAACATTATTTTTAAAATTGCACTTAGGGGTGGAGTTAGAAAATAAGTTTTGTGGGGACAAATTACAAAAAAATAAAATAAAATAAAATAAAATAAAATAAAATAAAAATAATAATAATAATAATTGTGAGAACAAAAATTAAAAACAAAAAGGATTTTTTTTTTTTTTTGGAAAAATTTGAGCAAAATATTGAATTTTCAAATTGACAGGTGGGGCAGGTGACCCCACTCTCCCCACTGTAAATCTGCCCTAATTGCATCTATTACATTATATCACGAACTCGTTCTTGATCTGAACTTGACATTTCATTTGCAGTATTGTCCCACTCAATTTGTAGAATCCTGATGGGCCGAGGAGATGGGTTGGGCTTGAGGAGCAGTGGACGCTACAAACAAAAGTTTCAAATTGTCCAAGAACTGGATCAGTGAATTGAACATCACAATCGACAAATTTTATTTCTTTTTAAATAGAGGAAATTATACAAAACTAGATTTTTAAATATTCAATTTCAAAAATCAAATTAAATGTTTAACTTTTCAAAAATCAGACATTTTATTTTAAATATTAATTGTACAATTTTCATCCCAAACCTAATCAATTTCATTTTAATTTTCCTCATCATTCTCTCATCTCTCTTCTCACTCTCTCTACCTTCTCTCATCTCCGTCACTCTCTCTTCTCCACTCCGTCACTTTCTCTTCTCTACTATCTCTCTCCTTGCTCTCCGCCGACAGTCAGCCTCCACGCAGCAACTCATTGTCGAGTCCAAACAACCCATTCTCAAATTACAGTGGCGCAGATTGTCGGAAGCTTTACAGATCTCAGGTAAGGCCATTCCTTCACTGTGAACACTGAAGGCTCTACAGATTGCTATTACAGCGACGTAGATTGCTGTGACGATTTTTTTTTTAATTGTTGGATGAGTGACAGTAGTTTCCATGTTTTGGTGACTTTGGGATGATGTGGTGGTGGCACTACTTGTGGTTATGGTGAGGTATTAATGATGATGATGGCACTGGGGACAGGTGTTCATGTGGTGGTGGCGTTGGTGGAGGCAGTCAGATTTTGTTACTTGCGATTTGGTATTTGGGCGGCGATGGTTGGGAAGTGATTTTATTGATTTTTCGGCTGCGATTTTGTTGATTTTTGGGAGGCAATATGGTGTTTGGGCGACAGTATTGGGTCTTGTTGGTGAAGTGTTGATGGTGGTTTTGTTTGTGGTTGTGCTGACGAGGTGGTGATGTCGATGGATTTGAAGTTGAAAATTTGTTAGAGATGGTCAGCGACGATGATGATAGGGTTGGGGATTTTTATTGGTTGTAGGATAGGGGTGGGGGTGGGGGTAGAGGTGGAGGTGGTGGTCCGGCGACAGGGTTTGGGTTGCATTGCTGTTGGTAGCAGTGGTGAGGTGATAGTCACAAGTGTTGGTAGTTGTTACAGATTATTTGATTGTTTGTGACTAATAAATTTGTTGATATCCGACCTATGACTAGGGTTGGACAAAATTTTCGAACCGAACCGGACCGAACCTAATCGAATCGAGCGGTTCTTCATAAGTTAAATACTCGAACGGGTATCTGAATCGAGAACCAACAGATTTGGTTCGGTTCTCGATTCTAGACCCAGAACCAAATAAGAATCGAATTTAAATAATTGTTTTAATTTTTTATATTGAATTAATTAATTTTTTTTAATTTTTTCTAAACAAATTAGCAAATTAGCTGATTTAGTGATTAATGTTCCAACTCCCAAATCAAGTCCATGCTTAGCTAGCCCAGCCCAACCCAACCCAATTTCTAAATTCAATTTTTTAATTTAATTTTTTGGTTCTATGATTAATTTCATTCTTAACCCAAGATTTAGGTCTTTTTAAGTTTTTAACATTCTTTTTCCAATTTCACACTTTCATTCGATAACCACTGAGTCAATGACCCCAAATCATTTTATAAATTGAAAACCTACATCTACATGTCCAAATCGAAATCGCCGACTGCCGAGTCCGACTTCCCCTCTCCAATGACCATCGAAGCCGCGACCTCCAACCACAACCACCGATCATTGACCATTAAAAATATATTAAAAAATTTAATTATGGTACGAAACCGAATAGAACCGAACTGAACTCGAACGGTTCCAAAATTATATTTGGACCCGACGGTTCCATTTATTAAATACTCGAAAATTTTGAGAACCGAACTGGACCATGTCCAGCCCTACTTATGACCTCACCAAGACGAGTACCGACTCGGGGGTAATCCGACCTCACCAAGGCGAGTACCGACTTGCGACCTCATTAAATACAGTTGATTGTATGCTTTAGGCTCATACTAATAAGAGCTCGAATATGTGAGGTCAGCTCGATTATGTAGTTTATCGAGGCTTAAGGAGAAATTAAGGATCACTGACAGAATATATGACCTACCAATCAACAGAGTGCACATGGAAAGGTCTTATGTCAGGAGACATAATGATTAAGATTCACTGACAGAATATATGATCTACCAATCAGCAGAGTGCACATGAAAATGTCTTATGTCAGGGCCCACATAATTCTCCAATCAAACACCTTAACTTTCTCCCCTAAGTAATGCATTAATTGTTGGGGACCACCTGTAAGGATAAAATCATGATGACCTGACAAGTCAAGCTCATCAACCAATCAAGAGGTTCCATTGGCGTACCTTCCCAGCTCGGTACTGTAGTTGATGTGACGTGGGAGGGCCAAGTTGTTTGATTAGAGGCCTATAAATAGAGGCTATTGGAAGGAGAAAAGGGATCCCGAATACTTTGCTTCAATTAATACAAGCATTATCATTCTCCCACTATCCAAGAAGCCAAAATTGCTCCCGCTCGACCTCATCGTGACCTGTTTTTATCAACCTCAAAGAACTGATGAAGAGTCAACAGAAAGCCTTGTAGATAACCTATTTTTGGAGGTCAATAGGCTGTTTTGGGAACCTATAAACATGACAAATGATTCCCTAATGCGAGGTGGGAAGGACATACAATATATATTCTACAAGTTTTTCTTTGTAATACATATTTCTCTCTTTTTCTACTATTTCAGCAATTTATCTCTTACAAATCATCCATTGAGTTGGCTTGAATTTTATCCATACAATTTTTGACGTCAACAAAATTGATTAATCTTTGACCGATAAACAAATTGTGACCAATGAAAAAGATAAATTGTGACCCAAAAATAATGTGTGACCTAAAAAATTTTTAATTTGTAACCAATAATTTGATAATTTGTGACTTATAATATTTGTGACTTATGACCTATAAATAAATTGTGACGTTTCAATTTTTGACTTGTGACCGATGAACAAATTGTAACTTATAAAATTTTTGAATTGTGATGTTAAAATAATTTGTGATATATAAAATTTTTGATTTGTGATCAATGAATAATACGTGACTTATTAATTTTATAAATTTGTGATCGATAAAAAAATTGTGACCTATGAAATTTTCTATTTGTTATTGTGAAATAATTTGTGACCTATGAAATTTTTATTGTGACCGAGAAATAATTGGTGACCAATTAATTTATAATTTGTGACGAAATTATATGGAATTGTGACCTTAATATATTTAATTAATAAAATATATTAAGGTCACAATTAATTAATTTAAAAATATCTGAAATTTGAAATTTTAAACTTAAGTTCTTAAATTTGAAATGAGTGAAACTAATACTTTTAATTATGAATTTTTCCCTTTTAAATATTATCTTTTAACGTACCGCTCTCAATATTTGCTTATAAAGTAGTTTGCCTCACGAAAACACGTGAAAAATTAAAAAATAGTAGAAAAACTGGAGAGAATAAAAATAAAAAATTGGAACAATGACACAATTGTATGCCCGTGCACCGGCCCATATCTTTAGTGATACCCATGCTGGCGCCGCCCTTTCCCTTCCACTTGTTGTAGTTCCATAATCCGTGTCTTCATTTCCAATGTCAAAAGCATTTTTCCATTTTTTCTCCTCCACCAATATCCCCACACTTTCTCCTACTTACCCACTCACAAAAAAAAGTAATAATACTTCAATTTTAGGATTAATCAAAGTTGCTCGTAGTCTAAAATATTATTCATTTAAAGAAGAAAAACACTAGCTCGAGATGTATCACATTTACTAGCTCTCAACTGATACAAATCTTCAAGAATTTTCTACAATAATATTTTTACACGAAATTGCACGTTCTGAACCATAACTGGTTTGAACTACTTGGGTCGATCCAATTTTGGGTCATAGAATCAAGAATCAAATAATTCTAGCTATAGAACCAAATTTTGATTCAGCTGTAAAGATTTTTTTTAGAGTGTGTTTGAGAGAAATTTTTGTGGGATTTTAATCAAAATTATAGCCGTTAAAATCAATCCGTTGGCTCCACCTGTGAGAGGGAAGGTAAAAAATGGTGACTGATTTGATAGTTAACGGCTAGATTTTTTATTTTAAAATTTCTCCCAAATAGGACCTTAATCTTCAAATGAAATCATAATTTATATGATTTCAGAAGTACTCAAAATTGATAATTTTATTTTTTAAAATATAAAACATAAAAGTGAAATACGAAATGTTACACTCATTATTTATATTTGAAATATAAAATAAACGGATTAGAACCAACATAAACATTTCTATGAGAAAAATAGGGACGAGATCAGGTCCGATTGATTCGATCCGATTCTCAAGATATTTGGATCGAACGACCAGTGTCCACCCCTAATTATAACGATTTGTTGTAACTTGAGTGTCAGAGTCACAAGTCGACATTAACGTTAACATTTGTCAGTGGTTAGTGACACGAGCACAGGCAAGACCATACGAGAAATTCAAAACTAATCACAACTAATTAACTACTTATTCGTAGATAAGTACGGTTTTGTTTTGTTCAAATTTATAAGCAAGTCAAATGACTTATAAGCAACTCAAATCCTAACCTTCATATTTCAAATATTAAAACTTTTCAAAATTAATTTTAAATTCTACGAAATTAATGATATTATTAATATAAAGATCGTATTACATTGTTAAATTATTTTAAAACTAAAAACACGAAGTTTAAATATCAAAAAATTGAGAATAAAAGGACTCGTATATATCACAAGCTTAAACATTATGAATTCTTTTCAACACTTTGTTCGATCAACTATTCTTGATTGTTGTCTTTTTAAAGAAAACGTTAATAAATTTTTTTGATTAATACTAATTAGCTATAAGTTGTTTGACGCTTTTCCATCTATCACATCCATGATCTAGAAAAACATCAGGGGTGAACCTCTATACAAAAACAATCATGCTATATGTACATCATCTTTTACATTGTGTTACATGACAAATCATCATTGAACAGTTTTCCCACCCACAATATAGTATTAGCTAGTGATTTGGAATGAACTGTCAATAGCAATGTTGTCGACAATCATCAACAAAAATCATAGATAGTCTTGACAAAATCAAATATTAGGCGGTGATTGAAAAGGAATTACTGATAACAATATTATAGTTGATCATCAACTCACAATCATCGAAGATCACCGATGCACAACAATAAGTGATTATCGATGATAATGTCGTCTGTGATGTCATCGGTGGTGCTTTGATCGTTGATGGTCGATGAAGAATAATTTGCTTTTTATTTACTTTTTTAATTATTTCACCGATAATTTAAAGTTTCTAATTATTTTTTATTTATATATTTACGACTGTTATTTTATTCTTGACAAAAATAGTTATTCATTAATATTAAATTTTATATTTTGAATATATTATGTATTGAAAAAAGGTAATTAACAATATTAAAAATAATTGTAAATTATTTTAGTTAGTGATATTAAAAACATAAATAACATATTTAATCTATGAAAGAAAATCTCATCAATAAATAAATTAAAAATATATAAAAAATAAATACTGATTGAAATGTCTATCAAGAACAAATAAAATTCAAAAAAATAACTTGAAAGTTGGTGATATTATAATGAAAGAATAAAAAGACATAACTTATTTGTCATTATCTTAAAAAACACAAAACATATAGAGAGAACAAAATTTTGTAAGTGACATCGACGAAGCCATAGGTGATTCCCTACATAGTTAGTGACAATGTCGCATGTCTGTCTCAATCACCAATATATGTTGATATCAATCTAAATAACCACAAGTAATCATTGATGGTTTCTTGTCAACAAACGAAGGATCGTCGGTGATTCTAGGCAACATCAAGGACAACATTCTCGATTGAAGCACTGTCGGTGATTATCGATATCACCGATGATGTTGATTTTAAAGAATGAGTACAATCACTTTTTTGTTTTGTTTGTTTGTTTGTTTAGGCATGTTTCTTAAATAAAAGGAAGAGGAGCACTCTTTCAAATTTTGCACAGGGGTAGCACATTCTCATGGTCGACCTTGCACATGAGAAATAGAGATAAAGATATACGTATATATTCGATAAATAGAGATGGGATAAATTAACAATTGACATTTATCAAGAAGTAGATTTTTCACATGCACTGCAATACAAGTATAGTTTCTCTAACATATGTATCTAATTTTACTTTAATATTTTTTTTTCGGAAATCATGATCATATATCAACATTGATCAATATCATTTGTTGGTAATGATTCTGGAAATCCCTCCAACAAGCAGAAAACTGGAGGAATTGTAACTGTCATGAGAACTCCATATGCATTCCAGCAAAATGGATCCAAAATTTTCTGTCCTGAAGCAGGAAGCAATTCCACTTCTGAAAGAGTGATATTAGTACATGGAACAGCATCACTACAACCTAAATGCATTGGAGGGCTTCTTACATCATAAGTTCCCCTAATATTCGCGTAAGTTATGTCGGAAATGTACACTGCTGATGTTTGATTAGTGCAGCTTTTAGTGTTGCAATAGTACTGATCTATGATGATGGGGTTCCGAACGGTGTCCATGTGAATGTTTTCGAAGGTGACTTTAGATACAGCTCCGAATCCACCTTGCCATGTTTTAATTCGGACACCATTATCAGAATGCTTGATAACGGAGTCCTTCACCGTTATGTTTGAAACACATGCAAGTGAGTTGCGAATGCCTAGGCTGCCAATGCTACACCAAGAAGAAAGGTAAAGTTAGACGAAAACAAAATATGCACGAATAGGCCTAAGTGTTTTGAATAACACTTGTTGGACGAAAAAGAGTGATGTTTGAACTTTAAAGGTAACAAAAATTGTACCTTATCCCATGACTAGGACCACACGTTATATTCCTTATATCTACATTATAAGAACCAGCTCCAATGGATACACAGTCATCACCTATGTAAAAATAAATTAATAAATAAATGATTGGCATAAAAAAAATTAATTGCAAAAGAATGAATTCTCGTCAAAGTCTTGAGGAAATTACCATTGGAAATAATTGAATTATATATCTTTACATCATTGGTGTTCTCTATGTGAATTCCATCAGTGTTGGGACTTCCAGACGGCGACTTTATGTAGAGCGAATCGATGTGCACAGCGTGGCAGCTATCAAACCGGAAATGGAATTGGGGACTGTTCTTGATTTTAAGCCCTTGTACTGTCAAATTGGAGCTCATAAAGAACCTTATAGCCTGTAAAGGGACAAAAAAAAACTTAGTTTTTTGTTGAAATAATGGCCTAAATAGTTGTTTATAGTGTCTCAGTTAACTTACAACTGGACTGTCACAAGGGCCAGACAGGGTTGTTCCATTTATTCCCTGTTTCGTTGGCATGAAATTAAGTTAATTAGATGCTCAAATTAAGTTAAAATGTCGAAAAATTTATTGAAAGAAGAAAATCACTTTGTGAGGTTTGCAGGGAAGATTCCACCAGTTTTCTCCTCTCCCATCTATAAGTCCACCACCTTGCATCAACATTCCATTGATTCTGTAGAAGACGAGCCATTGTCGTTTACTGAACGTTTTAGGCCACGAATCAGGTCCATCCGGTGGCATTAGACTTCCTTCGATCTTCACATAACGAGAAAAAAAATCGTAACATCAATGCTTATTCAGTACTATCATCTTGAATGAAACTTCAGATTTGACAAGAATGTAAAAGATTACCTGAAATATTAATCCATTTTTACATGGACCGGTGAAAATAGTTGATTGTATCATAAACGAGTAATGCTTAGGAACAAGAAAAATAGCAGATTCAATTTGGCAAGCAGCATCCCAAGCCATTTTAAATGCTTGTGTATCATCAGTAAAACCATCTCCCACAGCACCATAAGATAATACACTAAAAACTGCTGCAGGCTCGGAAAAAGTAGCTGGTTGAGGTGCAGGAGAAGGTGGTATCGAAATTTGAGATAATTCACGATGATGCATATATATCGAGTAGTCATAGAGCCTACATTGAACTGAAAGCACAGAAAGGCATAAAGAAACATGAAAAAGCAGGACAAAAAAGCCTGAGAATTCCATAACAAGGCCTAGATTTCCCCTCTCCTAAGATTGAGGTTTTTATAGGACAAAACTATGAAGAAGCACGATGAATTTGGCAAGTTGTCCTAGTAGGCAGGCGCATGCACTCCTAGAGAATGTCTAAAGACTAGGATTTGAAGAAAAACTGAAGTTAAAATTGCTGATATACTTTATCAGTATTAGTAGGTGGAATTTATAGGCATTGAGAGTGAAGGCAGCCACGTTTCTGGAAGTCGAAAAGGCCAGAAAAAATAAGTGCTTATGACCACTTAGATCTATCCAGATTGATTAGTTCTGTGAAGATACTACAAAATGAGTTGAGGTGAATGCAACTTTTTATACTAGAAACTCTTAGTGGAAACTGCTTTTCCACAGTCTGTTTTGCACCTTACATTATTTTAGTCCCCCAGCAAAACCGACCAATTCCATTTGCAGAATGGCTTTTCTGGTAAGCAAGAATGTGGAGTCTGCAAACGTTAGAATTGCCAAAAAACAAAACGAGGATTGATGTTTGATATATAATACTAGACGAATATAATGAATGACATATATATATTTTTTAATATTGTCAACTAATATCCCGTCCAATCTAGTAGAAGAAAAAGATAGATAAATTGAAATGTTTCATGACTTCGTTCATCTGATTCAATTCAATAAAACAAAACAAATTGAAGTGATACTGATCAGGTAGTACTACTTAGGTTCCTAACTTGGAATTAATGGATGGCCGAGAGCAAGTGGCAAGTTAGTGAGCACGTCTATCCTTATTTTTTTCGTTTGTTTCGTGGAGAGATAGTTGACCATGAAAAGGGATATTCGAATTCTTGAGAAGAGAGGAGTAGTGGTGGAACTGGTAGTCCCCAAATCATCTAGATCTAGTCGACATGGGATAATAGTAATAACGGCAAAATCTACGATGTCAATATATTTTTTCTCTGATGAGTATATGTTTGTTCCTAAACTAGATATTAACCAAGGTAGATTTTTGTCCCAGGTCTTATTTCCTTAGCCGATTTTTGAGTAATGCTATCATTTAGAGCCATATAGACAGGGGTTACAACCCCACTGAGAATTAATAGTATTACTCTTTTGGTATTCTACAGTTAGACATCCATTTCCAGGAATTCTAATTTTGGTTTTCAGTTGGCATTGCATAATATTTTAAAAAATAAAGTTAGCAAGTGAAATTTACCTCTACCTTACGATCACATTTCAGTGAAGAAAATAAATGATATAGTGAAAGTTGAATAATCTTTTGTGAGAATTAGTTTAAAATGCGATTAGAGGTCAAAAATATTTTGTACTTTAATTTTGTATTTTCAGACATGTATTTTCTTAATAGTACTTTAGCAATTTATATGTTATCTGAAAAATAGTAATTTTCTTGTACAGATAAATATTGCTGCAATAACAAAAATAATATTGCCATTATAATTTTAAGACGTGACATCTTGTTGGACAAAATGCCTATGTTAGATTACCCTCATTCAAGGGTATATTTAGTGACGTTCGTGAATACCTAAGGGCTAAGAGCATGCCAGACTCTGCCAAGAATGGGGGAAAGAAAGTGTCTTTGAGCCCTCCACTACATTAGGATATTGACATTACATATTCTACTCTAGACCACAGTAGCTTGACCTTTAGGTTCGTCACCATTCGTCGGGACTTCGTTTTTATATCATTATGTCAACAACTTTCTTGATCTCTTGGACTGGACAAGCGTCTGTTCTATATACATAATGAATGAGTTTGCAGAGACATGTTTTTAGTGAACCATCGACCTGATCATTGCAACATCATTTGTGAGGAGGCACCCATTCTTTCGAAGTTATGGAGTTATTTTGTTGAGTTCCATAGAGAGAGATGTCTCATGTCCCTAGACATTCTACACCTATTACCTATGCCGGTTGTGGGTGCGAGTATCCACTTGTCTAAAGGCCGTTCAAACCTTTCCTAGTTTCCTTGAAGTATGACATAATCAGTTGGTGTTCTAAATTGGACCGAGGCATTTTGCCATGCCATTTAATACGGTTGAGTCCACTAATTAAAATGTGATTTGCAATTAGATTCAGTCTACGGGTACATGAAATTGGTACATAAATTGAAATTGACAACACAGATTCAAAGATGGGAAAAATACACACACATACACAGGACAGCATCTTGTACAAATTCTGTGAGTTATTCCCTGTACTTAGGGAATAACTCTTGCAGTTACTAAGACGAGAAAGAAAATAAAGAACATTCAAATTGCTTAAAATTATTCTATCTGGTCCTTCTTGACCAAAGTTGGCGGATTGTGCCCTCCAACTTTTAACCGTCAACACCTTTTTAGTTAGAGTTATGCTATTTAGCATAATTGATATTGCAACATCGGTCTACATGACAATCAAGTGGCATTAAATGATAAACATGATTAAATGAATCACATAATTTTACATTTAATTGAGTCTATCACATTATGAAACTTAAATCGGTGCTCTAACACTAGTGGTGTTAGATAGCGTTATTATTATTTTTTTTTTAAAGTAATGTTATTCAGCATATCAAGTAACTAATTTAGGTGGCAAGTATTCCTTTTTATCGAACTAATTTGAAGCAAATTAAAAATCCCAATGTTCGTAATCAAGTTGAAAGTGAAAGTTGTCAAAAACTGAAGGAATGCTCTCAAAATCAATTCATTTGAGTGAGATAGATGACAGTGAAATTTCGTGTGTAGGGGTGAAATTCGGAGAATTAATCCAACCATCATCCAAGAAAATTAGAATTCTAGAGTACCGAATTTGTCTTGAGATCTTTCACGATTTCCCCCAAATATTATGCATCTACTAAGAAATGGTTATGTTTTATTGAAAATCGAACTTTAAGGGCATTTTCAGTGATTTCATTTAAAGTGATCGTTTTACTAATTTTCATTAAAAAAAAAAAAATTCATTTTCTAGAAAGGACATATTTCGGTAACCTCCAGCTTTTGGAAATGCATATTAGAAAAACTAACCAAATATAGTGAAGTGAACTACAACTAAAAATGAATTAGCCTACGGCTATATCTCGTCTGCTCTCATCATGTGTTGAGTTAGGTACTTAGTTGTCTCCTTATGATCTTATCGCTATTTAAACTGAAATATTTGGTGAAAAAGTAATCAATATTCCAGCATTGAGCTAAGCAGCAGAAATGAGACCTAAAGCATCGACTTCTGTTCGATTGAATACAGTTGAACGGAATATTATTCGAGTGACACATTAGTGAATTACTAATAACATAAAAACTCATCGAGTTTCCCAGTCAACCACTAAATTGAATCTAAGCCAAATTTTGCAAGGACACTAACGAGTCTATTCAACCTTCCACAAGAACACCATAGCCGGCCGACCATAGTGGTTGGGTCAATGTGATATTTCGAAGATTTTAAAGTCCTATCATTAACTTTGCATTAAACGAACTCATACTTTGTATGAGTAATATGTATGTCGCCATCTTGGCTCAAACATAGCGTTCCATGAATAAAGTTAGTCTTACCATCCTTAACTTTATGTGGCCGATCAAAATATTTGACTCTCAAAAAAACTTCGTCACTTTTGTTGGCCTTCATTCTGCCACGTGGCTGAATTTGTATGAATATACACAAAAGAAGCAGGTAGTCAAACCACGATTACTTAAGAGGAGAATGAAGCATAATTTAACACACACATTGATTCTTGTCATTTTATAATTCTTGAACCTTTGCTTTCCACATGGTATTCTTATATAGCATTTTCCATTCACATCAGTTCATATTTAAAACACCATGTCAGTCCTTCAAACCCCAGCTAGAATTATATACTCTTATATCAAAAGACAAGCTTAGGATTCTGGAGCTCGAAAAGAAATGCCAAACAAACTCCCCAGTTTCTTCAGGTAGTGCTACTCCATGGTGCTCTAGAGAGAAAAGCTCACTTGCGGAAACTTATCATCCAAGGCCTTCTTTAGCAACTAAGAGTGTTTTTGATTGACATGGAAAATATATCCTAAAAAATAAAATATTTTCCTTGTTTTGAGGAAAACAAAAACCTACTCCCCCTCAAAGAAAATGTTTTCCTTAAAAACAAGGAAAATTAGACACATTTTTACAAGTTGAAAAATATTTTCCATGAAAAAAATAATAATCAAACACTTTAAAGTAAGAATTTAGGTGAAAAATTGACATTTTCTATAGAAAATAATGCATCAAACACACCCCGAGTGACAGTGTAATAGATCTAATGAGTTGAGGCACGTAAAATGCAAAAAGGAGTAGAAAGAAACCAGTAGTGGCATCTGGTAGCATGGGTGGACCTTGGGGGGGGGGGGGGATTGAAATCTAAATTTTGATCTAAATCAAAGTTAACAATTAATTTTAATAACATATTTCATAGAATCCATAACTGTTTAATTTTTATCAAAATTTACTACAAATTTTATTTTAATCTCCACCAAATATGAGCAAAATCAAAATAAATTTGAATTTCGATAATATTCTAATTTTAAAAATTCTCCGACAATCGTACACGAATCGAATATACAAATTGCTTATGTCATTTCAACACTTATTTTGAGAACTATATTATGGGCATATCGAATAGTCCAAACAGATATCGAAAATAGTTAAAAATACGTTAAACGTGAGTCTTAAAAAAGACATCTAACTCGCATTTTTTTTAATTCAATTATTTCATTAACATTTATTATTTTTGCGATACAAATTTCTCAATATAATTTTCATCATTTTAATAGAAAATTTTATATGAAATATGACATCAAAAATTTTCGAAATTTTACATCCGAAAAAGTCATATCCCATGTAAATTTTCGAATGTAAGATTATATAGGGTATGATTTTTTTGGACGTAAATTTTCGATTATAAAATTTCTCCAAATTTCTTTACAAGTTCGATTGTGTCCCCTAACTTTTAAGTTCTGCATCCGCCCATTCAAAACCACATACAAGGCTCAAGAATGCATCTCCAGAGACTGCAAGGTATATATATGGCTTTAGAAATGTAAGAGACGCTGAAGAAGCATGGATTGGGAGATGAAGCTGGACGAGTTTTGTCGAGGGGAAAGGAAAAGTTGGAAAACTCGTGAATTCTCTTTGTGAATGGCAAGAATTCTCTCCTATTCCTAAGAAGTTTAACTCTAAATCCCTTCGCCATATCGCTTTCACTGCATTACAGCTTATCACGGGAGTAATTTGCATTGCATGCACATATATATGAACCATATCAAGCGAGTCTAGGTGAATTTAAGTCTTGTGATTCATTGTGCATATCTTGTACATCCAAGTCACAAGATTGCCTCCAACAAAAATACAATACCCCCAGAATACATCCAGTTGGAGATGTCCTCGATTCTCACTTAGAAACCATTAGTTCAGTTCTCTTCCCAACCAAACCAAACCGGAATGTTCCCACCAGTGGCGGCCCTGACTATAGGCAGGGTAGGCAATCGCCTAATGCCCCTCTTTGACGAGGGCCCCGAATTTTATAAGATTAATTGGTTGGTTGAAGAGAAACGAAAATTATATTAGTGAAATTATTTAAAATCTAATTGTCATATGCAAACACAAGAAATTAATAAAATTTAAAAATACAAAAATCTATATATATATATATATATATATATATATATATATATATATATATATATATATATATATATATATATATATATATATATAAATGATATAAAATTTATACTTACATTTATTTATCATATAAATATATCACAACCATAACTTTCTATTCTATAACTAATTTGACCATTTATCTTCCAAACATCCATTTTCTTTTTCTTAACCATATAAAAAGTCTTTTTTGTCTCTTCAAATTCCTCTCCAACAGTCAACTACCATTATTTTTTTAAACCCAATATAAAATAAATTCTCTCTTTGAATTAAACTTTCAAAGATACAATTTAGCAAAAAAGGGTCTCTTTAGTCTTCACGTACAAATTAAAAGCTTTGCAAGACCAGTACCATTTTCAAGTGAAAGAAAGAATTGGTAGAGTTCCTTGATCAGAAGGGGCGTCGATGTCGGAACTTTTTACGGGTTTGTAGACAATTTTAGTGGTTCCAACACTAACACTTTCCAAAATTAGTTAGTAAAAAGTGTCTGGAGATTTATTTATCAAGGGAGTGGACACAACATTTGGCTGAGAGTGATCAAGTGGGCATTTTTGTCACATTGCACGAACTGCCAGGTTTTATTGTTCCTTAACTAATTTAAAGTTTAATATTGTATTTATTTTGTTTTTTGTATTGCTTTAATATGTCTACTAGAAAGTATTTGTTTGGACATAAAAAAAGAAAAAAAAAAACTGAAGAATTTATTCAATCTCAAGTGGGAGCTATGGACAAGTTTCTTGGTAGTAATATTAATAATAAAAGAGAAAGTCTGATGAAAGATTTGGTTGATAAAGAATTTGAAAATGAAAAGGTTCAAAGTGAAGATAAAATGAATAAAGGACATGAAATTTTAGTAGATCATGAGCAAGAAAATCTAGAGGAAATTGAAAAATGTGGACCTTTGCATTTCGACATTAGTGATCCAGGAAATTGGAAAACTATTGATCAGAACTTGATAGACTTGTTAGTGAAAAGAGGTCCCCTTAGAAAGGATGGTTTTACTTTTCCAAAAGATTCAGAAAATAGACATTTCTCTTCTACATATTATATTCGGCATTTAGTAAATGGTGAGAAGAGTGATAGAAAATGGTTGTTTGAAGTGTTGGTGTGATAAGTTTGAAGAATTTTTAAAACACGACATGGATTCTGACATTGATGATCAGAGTTATTTGCTAAGCTACAAATTGTGAGAAATAGTTTTCCAGAAGAGACTAAAAAGGCGATTGAAGTGTTGAACTACATAAAAATGATGTACTGTTTTCCAAATGTGTGGATTGCTAATAGAATATTATTGACTATACCAGTTATGGTTACATCTGCCGAGAGGAGCTTCTCGAAGTTGAAGTTGATAAAATCCTATCTTCGATCAACAATGTCACAAGAAAGATTAAATAGGTTGGCCATTGTATCTGTTGACCCCAAAAAATGTTGCCAACAGATGCCCGGCCCACTCGTGCACACTCAAGCTTAATCCGACACGCTAGTGCCGATAGACGGTCATGATGGCTCCAAGTAATGGGCGTGAGAGTGGCTCAAAGGCACGAGACGTTTCCGTTTAGGCCACCCGGAAAAAAGACGTAGCACGATTGTATAAGAAACCAATCGATAAATAACAAGATTCATAGTTGTAATTTTCGTGGCAAAAAGAGAGCAATATGTTTCCAAATATTTAGTTCTTCCTTTGGAATTTTGCATTGGTCCCCCTTGTATTACATGGTTGGGGTATTTATAGTGTTACAACTCAAATTGTGACCTTTGGATCAATTTACACGTGGCACCATCTCCTCGGCCAAGACATCAAGTCCTAGCCATCAAGTTGACTCTCCTAGCCTTACAAAGCATTAAATATTCTTACATTGACAAGACAAGACATAAACAAACTTTACACAAGAGTCACATCAATCATTTGTTAAAGATTTTCATCATGAGTGAATCCCCGCAAGTGGTCCTTTAATGAGCCTCGGACGTTAGCAGCAGGGGCCTCAGAGTGGTAGCAAGGGCCTGGGAACCCACGGCTGAAGCTAGAGAATCGTAACCTGATTTAATCAAGCTGGTCCCACCGTCGACACGTGGCGCCACGTGTCGATTCTGTTCATTAACCCGTAACAACAGTCCCCCAAGTCCATGTGTGGTTATTTATGCCAGACGTGGACTTTCAAAGTCTGTATTTCCTGTACTTCACACCATTTCTAAGAAAGTTGCCTGTAAAACTGAAGTTTAGGAGCCATGCCAAGATGCGAGTTCATATTCGAGCTGGCCGAAGCGGAATTCCTTTTAGACGAGGCGAGTTCATATTCGAACTGGCCGAAACTGAATTCCTTTTAGACGAGGCGAGTTCATATTCGAACTGGCCGAAGCTGAATTCCTTTTAGACGAGGCGAGTTCATATTCGAACTGGCCGAAGCTGAATTCCTTTTAGACGAGGCGAGTTCATATTCGAACTGGCCGAAGCTGAATTCCTTTTAGTCGAGGCGAGTTCCTTTTCGAACTGGCCGAAGCTGAATTCCTTTCAGACGAGGCGAGTTCATATTCGAACTGGCCGAAGCTGAATTCCTTTTAGACGAGGCGAGTTCATATTCGAGCCGCCGAAGTCGAATTCCTTTTAGACGAGGCGAGTTCATATTCGAATCGTCGAAATCGAATTCCTTTTAGACGAGGCGAGGCGAGAAGATGTCCATAGATATTAGTGCCTGTGATATGACGGTTTCTTATGTTTCCAAGGCACATTAACTGCATCAAGACGAATTTCAATAGCCGTACAGCTGTTTTTATTTAATGCACAATGATGGCTAATTATTAGGATGCGTGGTTTCGAGGACAGGTCCACGCGCGAGCCAATGTTGGTTCGTGCACGCACAGATCTGGAGCGTTGATGCAGAGAAAACGTTTAATTTCAAGGGTTAAGATTTGTGCATTTTTTAACGCCTCAGATTAACTGAGATCTGATCCAACGGCTGGGGCTGGATCCTTCACTAGTATAAAAGCCAGAACTTTGTCATTCTCAAACTTTACTTTCGCGAAACACTCTGAAATTTCTGAAACTGTCCTGCTGCCGACATTTTCCGGCGAACTTCCAGCGATCCCTCTGAGTCTCTTCTTCATTTTAGGTATTTTCTCCTTACGTAGTTGTCTTCTTTCCTCCTTGAGACACCTTTTCCTGTGCTGTTCATCACCTTCCTTCAACTGCAATGTCTTCCGAGGCGTCTTTAGCTATGACAATAGTTAGAAGTGGGGAGGAGTCAGTATCTGGGGCCTCTGGCGAGTGGTATAGTATGACCGAAGAGCCCATAGATTATGAGGCGGGATGGGGGGCAGCCAAAATCCAATCCAATATCACTTCTGCCAAACTAGACGAACTTAGGCAGACCTATAACATCCCCCATTACGTCAAACTCTTAGTCCCTGATGCTCACGAGAGAGCTTGTTTCCCGAGGCCCAATTGTGTGGCCTTCAGTGAGCACCTGTTTAAGGCAGGTGTGCGTCTGCCTCTGCACCCCTTCTTCAGGGCGGTGCTGAGGACCTTCATGTTGTCCCCCACCCAAATCCTTCCCAACGGGTGGAGCCAAGTCGTGGGGACCTACTTCCTGTGGAAGGAAGTGTCTCTGGGCGAGGACCTCCCACTTCATGTTTTCGAGTCCCTCTTCCATGCTAGGGTCGTGGGAAAGGATGACTCAAAGGGGTGGTATTACATCACCCCCTGGGGTTCCCACGCCCCTTTTGTGGTTGGGCTCCCCTCCTCCATAAAGGGGTGGAAGGAGTCGTGGTTCTGGGTGACCGGTAGGTGGCAGATGGTGGAGGGAGACGCTGTCCCAGCTATTACCGCGCCAACCCAGTACTACGAGGCTTGTGAGTGTCACCTTAAGTTCTTATAGCTTCGTCTTGACTTTCTGATACTGATATCTGTTTGTTGATTGCAGATTGTAGCACGAGGTACGAGCTTTCCGAGGCTGAGTGGGCCATTGTAGAAGACATTTACCAATGATCTCCGAGGCTCCGAAGTTTCTCCCATTTGATCGAAAGAAGCAGATACTTCATAGACTTCGGACTGATGGCCCCCAAGGGTAAGAGGTGGCCTTACTTCAACCGACTGCCACTGAAATAACTGAAACTGACTCTTATCTTTTCTTAATTGCAGACAAGTTCACCAAGAAGGAGTATGCTTTGCCTGATATGGCCAGCATAATGAGGGCCACGTCGACTACTGGGGCAAAGGCCTTGAAGCCTGGACCTTCTGGGGCAAAGCAAGTGAAGTCCAAGTTGGACCGCCTCAGCAAGAACAAGAATGATAAAGAGGCTGAGGAGGAGGTACCGAAGGAGGCTCCTAAGGGAGGCAAGCCACCAGCTGCGAAGGGAAAAGGCGTGGCCGAAGAGCCTCAGAAAAAGAGAAAGTTGGGCCCAGGTGGGGGGTCATCAAGTTTTGGGACCACCGTGTCCTTTCCAGAGAAGGGTGCTTCGAAGCAGCCGAAGCTCCTCCAGTCTTCAATCGATGCTGCATTGGTGGCCCAGTCAAGGAAAATTGTACTGGATGATGTGGCGAAGGCATCAGAGGCCACCCAAAAGAAAGCTGTGGAAAGGACCCCAGGCAAGTCTGGGAACTTCCTGGGGGGTAGGGAGGATAAGATTGCCCCTGCCATGATAGAGATGCTGCCTCCCGAGGTGAGGGCTGCCACGGAGGGCTTCAATAAGTTCTGGATGGAGAGGTGGCAGAATTATGTGGCCACCAGTGATGCGGTGGACCTCACCACCACCTTGGTGAGTCAAACTGCCAGAGCCTTTGGCGTGGCCTTGGAGTGCCAAACTGTTTTGGCAGATATCCAATCAAGGAATCGAGCCTCGCGTGACGAACTGGAGAAAGTGAAGGCGGGCGGCGAGGAAAAGAAAGAGGCCAACATCGAACTGAGGATTCAGAGAGATGTTGATGATTCAAAACGCGATGCTCTCCTGGCAGAGATTGAGGCCTTAAAGAAGGAGGTTCATGAGAGCCAGTGTGAGGTAGCTGCCCTCACTAAAAAGGTGGAGATTTCTGACAACCACCAGAAGGTCACTGCCGAAGCATTGGAGAAGGCAAACCTTGAACTAGCTGGGGCTAGGGATGCCGGTCAGTTTATGGAGAAGAAACTGAGGTGGCTGGAAGCCGAAGTGAAAAAATACGAAGCTGACGTGGTCGAGGCGAGTGATATTGCAGTGAGGAATTACATAGCAAACTTCCATCACACTGAGGAGTATCGCCGCTTCGGCCTATATTGGAGCAGAGTGGCCTACCAGGAGGTCTTTGAGAGGTTGGGAGAGGTGCATCCAGAGTTCGATGTTTCTGAATTGAGAGCTGAGTTCTTGGAGGAGGAGGTTCCTCAGACGCCTGCTGAAGAAGGTGAAGTGGTGGAACTTGATCGTGAGGATGTGCCTACTGAAGAGCCTCAACCTGTTGAAGCGCCTCAAACAGCAGATGCTCCAGCTCCCCCACCCCATGCCCCTTGATGCATTTTTTGTAATTTTAATTCATTGCTATGTAATTCCTTCAGCACATTAATGGAACACATTTCGCTTTATTGTTGTACTGCAACTTATTTTTGCCGCAGTCAATTGTCCTGGGCTTTACAACATAATTTTTGAGAAGAACATTCGAACTTAACTTAATGCAACCGCATCAAAGCCTTGTTATACAAACAATTAACCCAAAAGGACGAAACTGAGTAAATCATTCAGCAAAGCAGACTAAACAAATCCGATGTAACTTAACCGAAGCCCCTTTATAAAACTCTTAACAGCCTCAAATCAATTCTTAATCTCACGTTCCCAAGTGTTATGAAATTGTTCTTACCTTCTTGCTTGGTGGATGGTCCATCCAAGCAGACGCTCCTCCTTTTGACGTTCAGCTTCATCAAAAGGAGGCTAGTGAGGTACGCTTGGGTTCGAATGAGGTGGCCTACTTTTAAGGTTCCATCCTCTCCTCCGAAGCGCCCACGCTTCCCAGCTTGGTGGATGGTTCATCCAAGCAGAGGCTTCTCCCTTTGACGTTCAGCTTCATCAAGGGGAGGCTTGTGACGTACGCTTAAGAGTTCGAACGAGGTGGCCTTCGTTTAAGGTTCCATCCTCTCCTCCGAAGCGCCCACGCTTCCCAGCTTGGTGGATGGTTCATCCAAGCAGAGGCTTCTCCCTTTGATGTTCAGCTTCATCAAGGGGAGGCTTGTGACGTACGCTAAGAGTTCGAACGAGGTGGCCTTCGTTTAAGGTTCCATCCTCTCCTCTGAAACGCCCACGCTTCCCAGCTTGGTGGATGGTTCATCCAAGCAGAGGCTTCTCCCTTTGACGTTCAGCTTCATCAAGGGGAGGCTTGTGACGTAGCTTAAGAGTTCGAACGAGGTGACCTTCGTTTAAGGTTCCATCCTCTCCTCCGAAGCGCCCACGCTTCCCAGCTTGGTGGATGGTTCATCCAAGCAGAGGCTTCTCCCTTTGACGTTCAGCTTCATCAAGGGGAGGCTTGTGACGTACGCTTAAGAGTTCGAACGAGGTGGCCTTCGTTTAAGGTTCCATCCTCTTCTCCGAAGCGCCCACGCTTATTTAATAATTTGATAGTTGACGAAGACTGGGGAAAATTCGTTTATTTATAAAGTAACATCCGGCTACTGATTACATTCATTGATAATACATCCTCAGATGCTCAACATTCCACGGGTGAGGTTGAATTCTGCCATCCATGTCTTTTATCCAGTAAGTACCAGGCCAAATTTCCCTTTCGATTCGATAGGGTTCCCAATTGGGTCTTAGGGTGCCCATCCCCGGTTCCTTCGTGGATAAGAAGACCTTGCGAAGGACCAAGTCGTTCATGCGGAAGGACCTCTTTTTCATCTTCGAGTTGTAGTACCTGCTCATTTTCCTCTGGTAGACAGCGAGTCTCAGTTGGGAATCATTCCTCCTTTCTTCGAGAAAATCAAGTTCACATCTCCGAAGTTCATCATTGGATATCTCATTGAAGCTCACTCTCCTAGGAGAGGGTAATCCTACCTCCACCGGGCTCATCGCCTCAGCACCATAGGTCATGGAGAAAGGAGTTTCCCCTATAGGAGTCCTACTTGTCGTTCGTATCGCCCATAGTACCTGGGGTAGTTCGTCTACCCAGGCTCCTTTAGCTGTGTCAAGCCTCTTTTTCAGAACGTGTTTGATAGTCTTGTTGACAGCTTCCACTTGGCCATTGGCCTGAGGGTGATGAGGCGTGGAGAAGTGTTTTTTAATCCCAAGTTCTTCACAAAGGTCCCGGACCTTACGGTTGTCGAATTGTTTGCCATTATCAGAGACAATTGAGTAAGGGATGCCGAAACGACAAATGACATTTTTCCACAGAAATTTGGAAGTATTGGCTTCAGTGATCTTTGCCAGAGGTTCAGCTTCTACCCACTTCGTGAAATAATCAATAGCCACTATGGCGAAACTGGCGCCTCCTCTGCCCTTGGGTAATGGACCAATGAGGTCCACGCCCCACTTGCTAAAGGGCCATGGGCTGGATACTGTAGTAAGCTCCTGAGAGGGTCGCCTCTGCACGTTGGAAAAACGTTGGCACTTGTCACATTTGCGAACAAATTGGAGGGCATCTTTCTTCATTGTAGGCCAGTAGTATCCCTGCCTCAGTGCTTTATTGGCCAAGGCTAATCCTCCGGAGTGATTGCCACAAATGCCCTCATGAATTTCCCTAAGCACATAATTAGCCTCTTCTTCTCCTACGCACCGAAGGAGAGGTGCAGAGAATCCACGCTTATATATGATATTGTCAACTAGCATGAAATGGGCGGACCTCCTACGTATTTTTTACACCTCTTCCTTATTGTCAGGCAAGGACTGATCCTTGAGGTAAGATATGAGGGGTTGCATCCACGTTGGGGTACCTTCTACCCACATTATCACTTCTGCGGAGGTGGATGGCCTGAGGAGGTGCTCAATCGGGACCACTGCCAATAACTCAGAATCTTTGCTGCTGGCAAGCTTAGATAAAGCATCGGCGTGCGCATTTTCGAGGCGTGGTATCTGTCTTAACTCGAATTTCTCAAAAGAAGGGAGTAGGCTCATTACCAATTTGAGATATGAGACCATGGCTTTATCCCTAGCCACAAAGTTGCCGTTCACTTGTCCCACTATAAGTTGGGAATCGCTACTGATGTGAAGCCTCTTTACTTGCATTTCCTTGGCTAGCCTGAGGCCAGCGAGGAGGGCTCATATTCTACAGCGTTGTTGGTGGCCTTAAAGCCAAACCGTACTGCACTATTCAACGTATGACCTTCAGGACTTATAAGAACTATACCAGCTCCGGAGCCCGTCTCCCCTGTCGAACCGTCTACGAACAAATTCCATGTTGGAGGCTCGGGAGGCTCTGCCTCCTGGCCAATTGCGGGGGCGTTGGTGAATTCTGCCATAAAGTCTGCTAAAGCTTGCCCTTTGATGGCAGTTCTAGCTTTAAAGAGGATCTCGAATTCACTTAACTCCACTGCCCATTTCAGTAGTCTACCCGAGGCGTCTGGTTTTTGTAGAACTTGTCTGAGTGGAAAGTTCGTCAGTACATGAATGGTGTGAGCCTGAAAATAGGGTCTCAATTTGCGAGATGCAATGATCAATGCCAAGGCTAGTTTTTCCATGTCTGGATATTGCGTCTCATGAGGTATCAAAGCCTTGCTGATATAATAAACTGGCATCTGAGTTGAATTTTCTTCCCTCACCAGTACTGCACTTATAGCCTCGAGGGAAACTGCTAAGTAAAGTAGTAGCACCTCGCCAAGCTTGGGTTTTGATAGGAGGGGGGCCCGTCCTAGGTGACTTTTGAGCTCCTGGAAAGCCTCTTCACACTCCTCAGTCCACTGAAACCTCTGTCCTCCTTTTAATATTTTGAAGAATGGAAGGCACTTGTCAGTGGATTTCGATATGAAGCGGCTCAAAGCAGCCACGCGACCCGTCAGACTTTGTACTTCTTTTGGTTTCTGGGGGGATTTCATCTCGATCAACGCTTGAATCTTTTCAGGATTTGCTTCGATGCCCCGTTGATTGACCATGTATCCTAAGAACTTGCCTGATGCTACCCCAAATGCACATTTAAGGGGATTCAACTTCATGCGGTATTTTCGCAGAACTTCAAAGGCCTCATGGAGGTGGGATATGTGATCATCCACTTTCAAACTCTTAACAAGCATGTCATCCACATAGACCTCCATTGTCTTCCCAAGTAAATTGGCAAACATCTTGTTTACTAGCCTCGGTAAGTTGCTCCAGCATTCTTTAATCCAAAAGGCATCATTCTCAGCAACAATAGAGGCATCGGTCCGTGATGAACGAGGTGTGCTCCTCATCGCCCGGGTACATGGGGATTTGGTTGTAACCGAGAATAGGCATCCATGAAACTCGGGGACTCGTGTCCAGCAGTGGAGTCCACCAACCGATCAGTGCAGGGAAGTGGGAAGTCGTCCTTTGGGCACGCCTTGTTGAGATCGAAAAATCAATGCATACTCTCCACTTCCCATTGTGCTTTTTCACCGCACCGGATTGGATATCCATTTTGGGTAGAGGGCCTCTCTCGATAAAGCCGTTGTTAATGAGCTTACGCACTTCCTCTTTCAAGGCCTCATACCTTTACGGGTTAAGAGCTCGCCTCTTCTGTCTATGCGGGGCAAATTTGGGATCAATTCTTAGGTGGTGGCAACTGACTCCAGGGTCAATGCCTACCATATCCTCATGCCTCCAAGCAAAGACATCGTGATTCTTACACAAGATTCTTTAAGCTCCCCTTTGAATCTCGGGGCTAAACTCTTACCAACCTGCACCAGCTTGGTTGGTTCCCTTGGATCGATAGGGAAGCTTTCCAACTCTTCCATGGGGGCTGCCTGGGAATCAGCCTCGGTCATTCGTGGATCGAGTTCATCGAGTGCTGGCAATTCGAGGCTACTGGCGCCTGTCACCATGTGCATATCCCTAGGCTCAGCCTTCCTTACGGAGTTAAGGTAGCATTCCCTTGCCCCTCTTTGGTCTCCTTTCACTGTTGCCACCCCCCTATCAGTTTGAAACTTCATGCATAGGTGATGAATGGAGGTGAACGCAGGTCTCCCTAATACCCCATGATAGGCTGACCTACTGTCCACTATCAAAAATTTCATAAAACATGTGGTTGATAGGGGAGGCTCTCCCATCTCCACAGCTAGGGTGATTTTGCCCATTGGGATGATATTGTCCCCAGTGAAGCCATATAAGGGAGTGTTGGTAGGGGTTAACTCATGGTCCAGGATCATTTTGTCGAAAGTAGATCCAAATAGGATGTTCACAGAACTTCCGTTATCTACCAACATTCGTCTCAATCCGTTCCTGGCCACCACAGCTCTTACTACTAAAGCATCACAGTGGGGGTAGTGAATACCTTCAGAATCTTCGTGTGTAAACACAATCGGAGGCGATTGACTCCTCCGTGAACTGCTGCCCACAATGTAGCTAGTCAATGGAGGACCCCTTGCCTCTCGCACATAGTTCCTTTGGGAGTTCCTGGTGCTTCCACCAACATAAGGGCCTCCAAAAATAGTGTCAACCTCGTGAACTGGAACGTCATCAGGCCTACCTCGATGGTCCATGCGTTGCTGTTCGTTCGAGTTTCTATTCCTTTCTCGTTCTCTTCCACGAGGAGATGCTTCCCTGTGATGGGAAGGGGCCTCGCCTCGCCTAGATCGTGAATCCTGCCTTGGCGGGGGCATGCTCCTCGGTCTTGATGCGTTCTAGTTGTTGCCTCTAGAACCCGAATTTCTGGGATGTAAGGCTATGTCTCTACAGTCAGCAGTCGCGTGGCTGTAAGAATGGTGATAAGTGCAATACCCTTGGGAGTTGCCTCTGCCTTGATTCGAACCTCTTCCCCGGCCTCGTCCTCTATGGGGGGCTTGTTGTGTTCGTGGGTTTTCATGGGTACCCGTAGTTGGTACGTCCTCGTAGGCCAAAGTTGGCACAGCATTCAACGTAGCTGCGGCAAGTGCCTGACCTGAGCCTTCGACAACTTCCGCATAGGGTTGACCCCATTGCTGATCCATCAGATGGGAGGTTGGTCCTCTACCACGTTGTCTTTGTTGGGGTTGGAGGCCCCTACTTGCCCTGTTTCGATGTTCTATCAGTTTCTCGTTGATGATTTCACGTCGCATCATCTCCAACAAAGCATCGTAAGTTGGGGGATCTTGATTCTGCACATCTCTCCAAAACAGGGTATTCATGTTGAGGCCTACCCTAAGGGCGGATAGAGCCTCGCGATCAGTGACTTGAACACAACAAGTCATTTCGTCCGTGAAGCGGGACATAAAACTTGTCAAATTTCTTCAGGCTGTTGCCTCATATCCTGGAGGCGTTGGATTGGGGCTTCGCACTCTTTGCTTACAGCAAATCTTTTCAAAAACGTAGTTTTGAATTCTGGCCAGCTTCGAATGCTCCCAGGCGGCAACCTGCTATACCAAATCTCAGTAGCTCCGCTTAGAGTCAAATGGAAAGCTCTGCACTTAACAGCTGGAGTAGCGCCTCTCAGGCTCATGTGCGTTTTGTAGCTGTTCAAGTGCTTTGCTGGGTCGCCTCTCCCATCATATTTGGGTATCTTGGGCATAGTGTAATGATTTGGGACCTGGGCATTCCTTAATTCCCTTGAGAATGGCAGATTGTCATCATCATCATCTAAGTCGCAGGATCTTTGGGGACCGTCCGAATCATAATTAGCCCCAGCCTCATACCTGGGCTGTTGTGTGGATGGTCCTGCCTGGTTGCGATCCTCCTCGTCACTCCCCGAGACGCTCATGACGATGCGGCGCGATGCGGGGGCACGTTCTTGCCTTTCCTCCGCCGCCGAACCTCGGGAGGTGGGGGCCGTGGTCTACTTGTAGGAGCATGTGCTGCATTTCTTTGCCTACGCCTCGACCTATTGAGTGAGCTCAAAAAACTCTTGGTAGACCTGCGGGGCCTCGGTGCTGGCTCATATTCGGGAGGGAAATTATCCTCCATGTTGAACGGGGCCTCGGAGGGTCGACCGGAAGCATAATTGGAGGAGATATCGACTCCCACTTCCCTTTCTACTGGGCTTACTCCCCTATGCTGCCTGGAGGAATAAGCTCTTTGACTTTGAACCTCGTCAGGTTGATATGGCCCTTGTGGAACAAAGGAGGGAGGTGGGGGACCTCCCTGGCCTTGCATTTGCCTCAACAGCTCTTGCATCGCCAAGTTTTGGTTGGTAATGTTCCTCATATTGGCTGCCATGGTTGCCATTTCCCTAGTAAGCTGGGCCGCCAACCTCCTACCACCTCGCCTGTGATGGTGATGGGGTCGGCGTCGGACCGCAGGGGCCTCATTGTCAGCTTCTCTAGTTCGCCTAGGGGGAGCCTCTTCTTCCGAGCTCATATCTTTTGAAACTTAAAACTGTAAATATTTTCCTTTAGGGGCTTCCTCTTACTCTTTTTTCAAGAATAAATCATTTTTAAAGGGGGATGCCCCAAAATATTTTAGAAAGCCTTCTTTCACGGGTTGCTCGTGGTTATAGTATCGTTTCCCACAGACGGCGCCAATCTGTTGACCCCAAAAAATGTTGCCAACAGATGCCGGGCCCACTCGTGCACACGCAAGCTTAATCCGACACGCTAATGCCGATAGACGGTCATGATGGCTCCAAGTAATGGGCGTGAGAGTGGCTCAAAGGCACGAGACGTTTCCGTTCAGGCCACCGGCAAAAAAGGCGTAGCACGATTGTATAAGAAACCAATCGATAAATAACAAGATTCGTAGTTGTAATTTTCGTGGCAAAAAGAGAGCAATATGTTTCCAAATATTTAGTTCTTCCTTTGGAATTTTGCATTGGTCCCCCTTGTATTACATGGTTGGGGTATTTATAGTGTTACAACTCAAATTGTGACATTTGGATCAATTTACACGTGGCACCATCTCCTCGGCCAAGACATCAAGTCCTAGCCATCAAGTTGACTCTCCTAGCCTTACAAAGCATTAAATGTTCTTACATTGACAAGACAAGACATAAACAAACTTTACACAAGAGTCACATCAATCATTTGTTAAAGATTTTCATCATGAGTGAATCCCCGCAAGTGGTCCTTTAATGAGCCTCGGACGTTAGCGACGGGGGCCTCGAGTGCTAGCAAGGGCCTCGGAACCCACGAGTGAAGCTAGAGAATCGTAACCCGATTTAATCAAGCTGGTCCCACCGTCGACACGTGGCGCCACGTGTCGATTCTCCGTTCATTAACCCGTAACGGTATCTATTGAAATAAAAGTTCTAAAGCAGTTGATTGTAATAATATAATTGTTGACTTTCTATCAAAAATTTTAGAAGAGTAAATTTAATTTAGACATTTGAAAGTTTTAAATTCTTGTTTTTGTAATTTTGAATGTGTATATATATATATATATATATATATATATATATATATATATATATATATATATATATATATATAGGGCCCCATATTTGAAATTGGCATAAGCCCCCAAAATATTCGGGCCGGCCCTGGTTCCCACTCCCTGACTTATTGCTATTTTTTTTATACTACTGAGTGGCATTCTAACCAGCTTCCAATCTATTTACTATATTAAAGAAGGATAGCTGCCCGCTTAAAATGCCGCCCCAATTTCCCGCCCAAAGGAATGGAAAAAAAAAACAAAAAGGAAAAAAGGAAAAGGGACTGCAGACTGAAAAAAACGCAACAGTGTTCCCGCCCATAATTCGGCCTCCATCCCGCCCAAGATAAAAAAAAAAAAAAATTGTTTCGAATACATCTCGACTCCCGCCCAGATTTTTTGACTTGAATACCGCCCAAAATTCTGGAGTCAATCCCGCCCAACCAAAATGCTTACTCTTTTATGTAAGCGTTCGAAAAATGCCGAGCCGCTCAGTCCTCCGCACGCGGAAGCTCAGTAATTTGAAATTACTGTGGAACTAATTTCAGAGTAATTTGAAATTTAACGCAGATGTATCCTATTGTTGGGGAACATACTGTGTTGAGAAAATAGGGTTTGACCTTTGTGAAGGATGTTATAAGAATTCCTCCAAGCTTCCAGCCCGATTCATTAGTTATGTTTTACAAATTATGGAGCCAGGAATTGAGGAATATGAATGTGTTTGTGATTTGTTGAATTATGAGTCGACGCCGTCCGCCGGCAGCTTCAAGTCTCCAACGTGAGTCGACGCAGTCCGCCGGGAAGAATGAAGAAGACAGCCGAGACGCCGGCTTGCACAACAGCCAACAGGTTTTTTTCCCTTTGTTTCGTTTCAGTATTTGGGTTAATTAGGCCAAATTTCAACCCATTAGCCACACAAACAAAACCCAAGTGACCGAGCTTCAAACCGGCAATTGTGAAATCCCAATTCCAAAATTGAACCAAACTGGGAGGGAGAAGACGAGCGAGTTCCAGAATTCTGGAACTCGCGGAGGTTCCAGCCTCCGCACGCGGAGGTTGGAGCCTCCGCACGAGCGAGTTCGAGTCATCGGAACTCGCGGAGGTTCCGACCTCTCCGCGTGCGGAGGCTCCACCCTCCGCGTGCGGAGGCTGGAACCTCCGCTGCGGAGCTCCAGCCCCCGCGTGCGGAGGTTCCGATTTAGGTCGTCACCACCAATCTGCAAATTTCAAATCCGGATTCAAATACTCCAGCCTCCGCGTGCGGAGGTTCCTAAATCCTCTGGGCGGGGTTCCTAATTCTGGGATTAACCGGTTTCTGTTGCCGGCATCTGACAACTGTGCTTCTTTCATTAGGGCTTTTGTGATTTATTGCATAATGAAATACTTCTTGCAAGTAAGAAATTATGTGGAAAATCATAATTCTTAACACTCACTTCATTTGGTTTCAAGTTTGGAAAATGATTGTTGATTGTAGATTAGTCAAGATTTTGTGAGCTCAGATATGTGTCTATGGTGTTCCAATTTATAATTTTAGAGAACTCACAACTGTGCTTCTTTCATTAGGGCTTTTGTGATGCCTTTTTTTTTTGACTTATTAGTTAAGTTGTTTATTATTTGTGGCTAATACCCTTTTTTGGATATTCTACTAAGTTTTTTCTTCCCCAATATTATTTGTCACCCCTGTGGCTTAAAGTCAATAGGGTCATCCTGCATTTAGACTACAAATACCGTTTGGAGAACCAGCAAATCCATTGTCCTTTCCTCTTATTTAATTGATAAAATTGATTCCTCTCATGTAGCTTCAAACAATAGTGTTTATGAAATGATTAAGAATTATGGTTATTTGGGAACATTATCAGTTCGGAGTTAATTTATTCGGAATCAGTTCTGATTTAGCCTATGTGACACACTTCATTAATGGTCTTAAATTAGGCACTCTTCGTATGAGGGTCAGTTGTCTGTGAATTATGAAGCCACCTAAAAGTTGGAACTGAATTGTGCACCTTTCTGTAGGGAAAAGCGAAATCTTATAGTGACACTTTTTGTCATATGACATATCATCCAAGAATGTCTGGTCATATTTTGTGACTCTTCTTTACCGCTTGTCCTATTTCGAATTTTACTCTAAAAAGCTACAATAATTGAGATTATTTATTGCTGTTGAGAGTTATCTTTCCCCTAAAGTCCATTCATACTATCAGCAATCTTAGAAGAATCTTTGCTTATCTTATGAACTTGGAAAATATTTCAATAATTGTTATGTTGTAAACCGTAAATGCACCCGCTATTAATCCCGAACGTGATCAAGATCCTCATTTCAAATTAAATGTACGTAAGTTTACGGAGAAGAATACCTAGAAGTATTGAATTTGGTTGCACGAAGTGGAAAGAATTTTTGAGTTACTTGATTTTCCAGAAACAAGCAAGTGCAGTTGGTGGAATTCAAGAAGTTAAAGGTGCTACTGGTCAGTGAATTTTATCTTGGAAGAGTAATTAATAAGTTGTGATTACAATTATCTATTTTTGTGTATATATCTACCTTTTAGTTTGTACTGATATTCATTTTGCTTATTTGGAGCTTTATATGTAATTGTATAGCTTTCCTGGGAAGACTGTTGGAGTGAGAATTGGAGGCCAATCTGCTCCTGCTGAAGCTGCACCAATTAAGGAAGCCAAGGTAGATATTTCCAACCGAGTTAGTCGTGGATCTTAAATGTTCAAAATGCTGTGGAAATTATGTTTGAGTTTGCACAAGTTTTCATTAGTATTCTTCCTGAAGTGTGGTGTATATATTTTTATTTAAAATTACCGATTCACTCGCAAGTTAATTTTATAAAGTGTTTTGCATCTAATTGGATTGGAAAATCAATTAGCATATCACTTTAAGTTTGTACATCGCACCGTGCATCGCACGGGTGAAATACTAGTAATCCATTAAAAAAGCATGGTCATACATGGAAATTCTGGTGTCCTGAAATTGCTTGTGACAATAATAATTGTAAATTGTCACACACTCCCTTAACAGTATTTGCAAAAAGTTCTTTGTTTGCACACAAGTCTTCCAAAATTTCCAACGTTCATGTGAATTGGTTCTTAAAGGTTTGCCCTACTGCCCCATATTAGCATTGATGAGGCTATATATATAGTAATGGAAGAAGCTCCTTTCGACACTTAATTTCAATTATTAGTAGCTCGGGGCGAGATTTTACACTTCTTAAATTGTGTTCTATACTTGTTTGTGTCGGATGATACAAGATTTTCTTTGTAGAGCCCTCATAAATCACCATCTCAAGCTTATCATAAAGATGAACGCATAAGCAGGAAAAAGGAGAATGTGAACCTTACAGAAAATCAAGAAATAACTTGAAATCCCAACATCCTTGTTTAGAAAAATAGCCATCCTTAACCGCATAATGTTACAATCTGATGGGGGTCAAAGGGCCACGATGAACATAAACACAAGGTGAAAAAGATACATGATGTCAATATAGAAAACACTTGATGGTTCGTCTCGTATTAAAGAGCGATCATAATCCAATGGAAGGACACTGCTTTCTGGCATGCTCGGGAATCAACTTCACTAGGGTCTCTGCTGGCACACCCTTTAACTCTGAATACAAGATCATGCGAATTTTAACTAGATATAATGTTAACAGGAAAAAGAAAATGTCAGGCTAGTTTGCATTCAAGAGCTTCATACCAAGAGGCTTGAAATTGAAAAGTGGAGGAAGAAAACGTCCACTTGGCAGACGGGTATTTGGCTCCCGTAGCTCATCAAAGAAGGTGTGGCTCAAAGCATCCAACTGCATCAAAATAGAGGAGTCAATTTCCAAAGTACGTCCACGCAGAGTATAAGAGTAATCATGAATGAGTCCACGAGCTTCTATTAAAAACCAGCACCAACAAATTGAGAAAGGCGAGTGAAAAAGCTTCAATTCTGGCTCCCTCTCAATTTCAAATATGGGTAGCGTTAAACTATACTTTAATCCATTTCCAGTAGTGAAAACAACCTAATGTGAAAAATAATGAAACAACAGAGGCAAGGTAGACAAATTAAACCCTCTCCCCAGCCAACAAAAAACCCAAGAAAAAGAAAGATTTCCAAAAACTTACAGCCGAGCAACGTAAATTAGGAGAGTATTGTAGCAGTCTTGAAACAAGATCACCAGCTTCTGGAGGCATGCGTTTGTGGAAAATCTGATAAAGAACAAAGACATAAATGAATAGTGAAACAAAAAAATAAAATAAAATAAATAAACAAACAAGTTGAGAAAATAAGCATAAACACATATGGTAACAAATACCTTGTGCCACGGATGAGCTTTAATTTGTGGGAATCTATACTCAGTATAGTTAGGATTCATGCATTTTATTTCCTCCCTGGTTGGAGTACCCAAAACCTGAAAGAGAGCCAAATTGGTTATTGGGGCATAGGAAGCATATGAGGGAACAATAGCAACTTCAAAGACAGAGCATTAATTTAATCGAAATTAACAATAACAACTTCCAATACCAGCTTGAACTAATTCAGACTCTATCCATAAATGGCATTAAAGTATAAAATCATATAATCTTGTCAGACTCTTTTAGATGTAAACGTCATTAAGACAAACCAATCCACTGCCTACAGGTCCCACAAAACCCTCACCACCCGTCAGGAAAAACACACACTCAAAGGAAAAAAAAATCCCAAGGAAAATTACAAGTATGGTAAAAATCCAAATAACTAAGAGATAACTGAGAAAGTGCGCACGTGCATTTACAAGTGTCTCTCTGTGTGTGTGTGTGTGCGTGTGTGTGTGAGAGAGAGAGTGAGAGAGAGAACCTTAATAATCTCAACAAGCTGGTCTACTCCACTCTCACCAGGAAATAAAGGCTGAAAAAACAAAGACCAACAGTACCATTTAAGAGAAAACCTTGCTTCCAACAGTGCAAACTTGTGCAAAAAGAAGTAAGCCAACTACCTGCCCAAGAAGAAACTCAGCCAGCACACAGCCAGCAGACCAAATGTCGATAGCTGTAGTATACTCAGTTGCTCCAAAAATAAGCTCGGGTGCTCTATAATACCTAGAGCAGATGTAAGAAATGTTGGGCTCCCCTTTAACCTATCAAGAATCATGGAAGAAAGTCATAAAGCATGCCAGTTTCATAAAATTTACCCGATCTTTATGATAGCATTCTACATACCAAAACTTTGGCACTCCCAAAATCACATAATTTAACCTGGTGGGTATGCGGATTTACCTGCAAAAGGTCACAAGTATTAGCTTGAAAAAGTGATTTTCTATGGGACAAGCAAGTTGAAAGGGGCAACCAAAGGCAAAATCTGAAGGCAGATAAACACATTTATGAAACATGTCAATCTTCCAAATCAACACTCAAAATATTGGTGTGTCTGCCGACAAAAGATTTGATTTCTCATAATAGTGGGAGGTCTGCATATAAAAGGGTTGATTTCCTAGGGCATTTCAGAAAGGTAGCTCTAAGTCGAATTAAATGACAAAAAATGATTCATATAGCAGACCCAAGTTTGTTATGAATAAGGCTTAGCCTCTTCTTGTAGAGAGAGTGTGGTGTCCCAAATGGCATGAATGAAGTGTATAGCATGACTCAAGTTAAACTTCTTTCTGAAAGGCTCTTGCTGCTGTAGAATAACTGAATTTCCAATTAAAAATACTCTGATTGGAATATATAAAAACATTCCTGAACTCGCCAACCTAAGACCTCATATTCCAGTTTCACACAAGAAATAGAAAACACTAATGATACTCATTTTTGACAAGTAGAATTAATTTACATTACGTGTATTTGATGAAAATTCAAAAGTAAGAAGAAAGAAAAGAGGTATGAAAGTACACTTGATTTATCTTTTCTACTGGCATAAAGCAACTAAAAGGAAGTTCGACAGCTTGAAAAACTAATTTTTTGATGTCAAACATAACTAATGTTCCTAAATTTCTGCAACTTCTATCCAAGAAGTACAGTATAGAATCAAAGCAAAATAGCATAAAATGTACCAGTAGATTTTGAGGCTTGATGTCCCTGTGACACACTCCAATACCATGGTGGATATAAGACAACGCTCTGAAAATCTGCCAAATAGCAGCATAGTTAATTGAATAGCAGTACAGAACTCGGGTAAATTTCATTTGTTTATACATCCAGAAAACACAGGCAGAACAGTAAAATGTCTGGTGTTCCCAAAATAAGCGATAAATAAACATAAAACCAGTATTCAGCAAACAAACTATCAAAGTTAGTGCACATATTGTATACCAGAACATCATGAATAAAACCCATCAACATTTATGTGTAAAAACTGCAAAGAAAATTCTATGAGATTTGAAGTGCAAGAGTCAATCAGATATAAATGTAGAAAGCAAGTTCCATTAAACATAAAAAAATTCAGAATAGGGAGCTTCATTTAAGGCCAATTTAATCAAGACTTAAAAATAGCAGTTTCAAGAGAAGAAAGAGGCTAGATTTGGCATCCACACCGAGTTATCAAGAATCTGAACAGGTACACATACCATGCATTAAACCGAACTGTGCATTAAAGGATAACAAATTACCTGGTAAGAATACAGCTTGACATATATCAGTGGTATCCTCTGGTTCAACTTATTATAGTGCTTGACAACACGATGAAGAGTTTCTGGGACATACTCAAGTACCAGATTAAGATATAGTTCATCCTTTTCAGTTGTAGAGAAGAAGCAGTGCTTCAAGGACACAACATTTGGGTGGTCAAGGAGACGCATGGTTTGTAACTCTCGGTTTTTGTATCTTTTGTCTTGAAGAACCTTCTTGATGGCAACTGTTTCTCCTGTTTCTAAGCATTTCGCCTAAAAAATCAGGGGAATAAAAAACAGCAAACAATGATACTTATAATTGTCGTCAAAGAAAATAAATGGGAGTAATCAAGCAGGACCAAGGAATTCCAAGTAATAAACCCTTTTAATAAAATATTAATATATTAATCCTTCGATGTTTTTAATCACATTATTACTGCAATTTTAAAGTAAAAATGGTATCTTAATAAACAACTCACTCCTAAATTAATCAACCCATATTATGCCACCAAACAATCCCCAAATTATTACAACCCATGGTTATTGCTCAAGAAACTTCCATAGTAAGATTTTACCTGAAACACTACTCCAAATGATCCGTGCCCGACAACGCGTTCAGCCATGTAACTAATGGTCTGGAAACACCAAAAGAAGATAAAACAAGGAAAAAATAAATGCAACTGTAAAACATTAAGGAAGATACAGTAGGTAGGAATTAGAAATAGGAAAGGTCTCAAAGAATACACGTAAATTACATTAAAATACCTCAACAAACCAACATTTAACCCAAATATTTATGATTACGCCTAAAAGAGAGGATTTTCATGAGTGGAAACCCTTCTTATTGGATTATCAAGATACTTTCCTAAAATTAAACTCTTATCAATGGAGAAAAGTTGTCGCAAATCTGTAAAAGCATATATAATAGTAAACATGATTCGTTTATTAGCATCACCAAAATTATGAAAATATAAGGTGTTGTTTCCTGGATACGAAATGCACATAAACTTGAACCAGAAATGACAACACATGCTCTGGCACATTACCTGCTTTGGCTGGCCATTTCGACCCCCAATTGCAGCAACAATTATGTGGCCAGCTTCAGTCCCATTACCATTCACAACTGTAGCTTCCATTTCCTATTCAACGAAATCAGAACCATCATTAAACGAGGCAAAACCATTCTCCTGGCTGAATAATTCTTATTAGGACAGAAAAATACAAGTATCTTTTACATCTTGAATATACATACCTTGTCATCCCGGATTGTCATGTCATTCATCTCCTCGGGCAATCTATCAACCCCCACAGCATGGCTGCTTGATTCCCTTAAGCCAGAAGTAGGCGCTATGCCCACCGAACCCATTTGATAAAGTCTTGTAGCTTGTATTACCTCAATAAGGCATTCACCTGCTAAAACCACACCACATGTAAACTGCTCCGAACTACATCTGCATTTATACTAAAAAAAAATTTCTATCCTGATATGTTACATCCCTTTTTAATTGAAAAGTAACCATTTTAAGTGAAATTATTTTCATTGAAACGCATTGACCAAATATGTAGAGGAGTCAAACAAATCTGATACGTAACGGCAAAATCAAAAACAGAATTACATGAAACTCACAAGGACTTTACTGGCACCTCTTAAACTAGGCAAATAGTCAATACGACAATTACTCTGCCTCGGAAATAAAAGATTAAACAGCTGGAAGTACAACTATATGTATAGTAAACAAAATTATTTTCATTGTAATCAATACAAAATTTACGACTTCAAATTTTTATTCAGAAGTGACATAAAGCAAGCCTGGCAAATCAAATAAGCTGCATGACACAACAATAACAAATGGACTCAAACATTACCTAATCTAAAATAAATTTGGAGATTGACAAGTAACAAAACACGAGAACAAAGCCTCTTTATGGACAGCTAAATCCATAGGAGGCATAGAAATATGATATCCACTTTTGGAAAAGAAATGATAAAGACAGATATTGGCATTCAGTTGTGTATCTTTATCCTTACCGCTACATAAAAGTAACTAGTAACTAGTTTGACTATTGTGTTTCGTATAATATAAACTAAAATAATCAACAAAAAAAATTCAATCAATATCAGATAATGCAATTCAAGATTATGACAATATGAACCATAAAGTCAAAAGACGAAACAAGGACAGTTGGTCATACAGATATTTATCTAGAAAAAATACACAAAATAGAACCAAATGAAGACAGATTTAAGGTTGTAAGAAACCAAACAGAAAAGTAAGGACATCCAGAAAGCCAACACATCAAGGCTACTTTAAGCCATTGCTCAATACAGTGAAAAGAGGTTTGCCTATCAAATTTCGTCAGATAAGATTAACTATCCACAATATAAACATCTTACAGAATTTAAATTCTGTATGCGGTATCAATTTATCTTGAATCTGTTGTGACATCTAAATAAAGTAATCCAATCTCTATATAATAGACTGCATAATATATGAAATAAAAATATACACCAAAACTGAGGGTGTTATCAATTTGGCTGCGACTCAAGTGGTGGGACATGTCTTGCATAGATTTAAAGGATCTTCCACTTACAAGAGCGATGATATAGGGATAGAACATGTTAGAAGCAGGACAGGTGGACCAAAATTAATATGGTCTACTGTGATTGTGAAGGATGTAGTTGTGTTGGATTTTTCAGTAAAACTAGCAATGAACTGAACAAAATAGCAAAGAAATTAGTCACGTAAGCCAACTTCAAGTTAATTGAGAATAATGATTAGTTTGTTGGTGTCGTCATTTTAATTCCTACAATATCATATTGATAAAAGAGTGTTGATGCACCCGATTTTAAAATGGTTGAACCAGATATCAAGGCCTTCCACCTCCACAGGGAAAGGCATTTTTTAAGCATAAGCCTCAAGACAAATTAAGTCCCTGTTTGACCCACATTATATTTTTCATTATCATTCTTCTACTCATTTTCAACCACACATTCTTCAATAAAATAATATTTTCCATTACATCAATAACTTTTCCTTCATTTTCAACCACATATTCCCCATCACATCACTTCAAAAAAATGCATTCTCTCATTTTAATGTGCACCAAACAGGCTCTAATAAAACAATTCAAAAGAGTATAAAAAACAAACAACAATGATCATGATAAACCAAATCTTGAAAATTCCCTATAAAACAAATTAAGAATGTTAAAAATATCTCTTGCAAACAAATATAAATAAATCAATAGAATTGCAAATATTTTTTTCTCAAATTAGCAATCACATAAAATAAATAGAACTAGAAATGACCTAGAAGACTCCCTTTTCATCACTATTTATAGGATCTTTAAGAGAAATATCAACATTTTCAATTCCCCTATCATCCTCCTCACAGCTGTCACGTACTCTCATTCTTTATAACCATCCTCCACTTAAAATCTTTCCTTCCCCTGTTGATCGGCACACATCAGATCAATTCGTATTATCTATAGTTTGTGGCCAATGAATAATTTTATGACGAATTTTTTATTTTATTGTAATAGATTTCTGAAAATTTTACAGCATCAACTTAAATATGCTAAATTTTCCGTATTAATAAGATAATAATCATAGTATTACTACAGCTCGGTGAGAGTTCTCGTATGCGTAATCTGTAGTGATAATGTATGGTGTCAATTAAGTATATAAATAATGTCCAAGATTATACAGAAACTTTTTATCCATGTGAGCCACCTTGGCCGTGATACTATTTTCCATGTGGGCCACTTTTAGTTGCAATGAGATACTGCGAGAGCCACACTGACTGCAACACGATTGAGATTAACAACAGCTATCATCGTTTAAGATACACTACGGCCAAGGTGGCTCACACAATTAAACCATGTAGCTCTTAGGCTCCATCATTTATGGGTGATTAGGACAACAGTCAAGAGGACGGAAACAAAGACCAAACAAACAAAAAGCCCAAAAATTATATCACACTCCGACAATAACATGAACCACACTCTGAAAGTCGCATTAGCTTGTGTCCTCTCTACATATAGAGATTTCCAATTTAATATTGTGAATTATATTTGCCGCGATAGTAATTTCCCAACAAACTCTGCTCTGCCTTGCTACCTGACCAGTAAGTAATTCAAAAGCCTATACCACTCATTTTGGGAGAACAAGAATATATGGTCCAAAATTGTCCATACATTTTCCATTTTGGTTAATAAGATTTTCAACTTCGGTGCAATTTCGGTTTCACCTCAGTTCATTATTTGATTGTTTCCTTCACTAGTTTGGTTCAATATTAGGTTTAAATATGTTCTAAATAACACAGAAAAGATTTTTGAATCATCAATTAACAGAATTTGAGATTTAGTATGTTTGGATAAATGTTTCTAGGTGTTTATAAACACCTTGGTCAAGAAATACTTTTGGTTCAACCATTTTTTATTCACACATTTGAAGGACCCACAAGTCTTGTCCACTTCTCAACCACTCATTTAACCTAGATGAACACCTTGCCAGACATACCCTTAATTTAAAGTTCCTAAATCTCAATCTATTTGAATAATTTTCAGGTAACTACATTGGTTCTAATTTGTCCGAATCCTGAACTTATTTTTGGTATTCTGTAAACAATGATGAAAGCTCTCATTTATGTCTCAACATCTTACAATCAATTTCATGATTCAAGTTCAAATAGTTGGCCAAATATATGTCCAAATTTGCATACCGGCCAACTTTTTGGTTGAAAATAAAATGAAACTATTCCATCAAATTTCTGAAACTAGATAATCATTAAAAGTTTAAGCAACACAGTGAGTTTAGTTGGAGAAACTACCCTTAATTTGTAGTGAAATCTTGTAGAATAGGGGTTCAATTTTTTGCAAAGGAGTGAAAAATAATTTTAGGTATGTTATTTCGGGGCCTTATGAGACATCTCATTCCTCTCTCACTATCGTGTGATTTCAGTTGCAAATGAAAAGTCTACACGGCCTCTACATATTGCTTCTAGAGCTTCCTTATATAAAGTGGGTTCATTGTTGTAGTTGGCTTAACATGTCAACTCACACAAGCATTGAATTGTTAAAAAAAACGTTCCTGCAAGAATTTTTTAATAGATGTGGTGTATTTCCTAGAATTATAGTAGTTCATGTATTTATCATTTTTATATTTTATTTTGAATTCTTTACAAAAAAAAATCTTGAGATTTATCAAGGTATTATCCATAAAATAATTTTTTTGTGTCCTGACACCCCAGATTTTTAGAGGTGCTCCAGTTCTTACATTGTTTTAGATTTCATAAGATTCTTTTACAATTTTCCATGTATTTTATTTAAAAATCAAATTTCATACAAATATGATTATTCCATAAAATCGCCAAAAATTTGGAAAAATTGCAAGTTATACTAATCGTAATAATTATTTTAGACTAAACTAAGGTGTATTGCAACAGTTACTATATTAACCAAAAATAAAATATTTGTTTGGACCAAATTCGATCTTCATAACTTCAGTTAATTTAGTTAAATCCAGGACAATACTTAGTTGGATATCCAAATTGAAAGGCAAATCTCTTGCATTCCAGATGGAAGGGGCTGTCAGGACAACATACAGGAGCATAATAACATCAATTTTCAGAAAGAGTCTAATTCTATAGACACTAATGACACTACCATGTTTCGTCTCTTTCACAGACACCTTTCTTTTAATTCAGCAATTTTTGCGCCATTATAAAATCAACTTAATTTTCAATCGATGATAAAACGTTGATCCTATGACCCACACACGTCCCAGAAGCAGCTAAGCTAGCAATCACAAATGTTTACATTAGCTTCAATAGCCACAAAATCATGTTTCTTTATTCCAACACATACAAATTTTCATTCAACCTTGTGATTCCATAAATAAAGCATTTACTTTTATATCCTTAAATGACGGATGTAGCAAAACCCTTTCAACTCTGTTGTGCAACATTTATTTTTCATATAAAATTGGACACATAATCTTTATCTGCTTCGGCATTCCTAATACAGAAACTTATTAATTTGGTAATTATAAATTTATCATACACAGTTCAACAGAACCAATGTACCAAATTAAAAAAGAAAATATCAATTTTATCACTTAACTTCCATTGAATCCCCAATTCAGAAATAACAATATCAACATTACTAAGGATAATGAAAAATTGAAAACAAAAATCCAAAAAAAAAAAAAAAAAGATGACATTTTTAACGGAAATAAAGATTTACATTATACAGCCAACATAAAGATTAAAAAACTAAACAAATTTAAATAATTATAAACTCACATATTTCCAAATATTTATGGTGTTATTGACAAAATAAAAGGAAAACAACCGCTTCTCTTTCTAATACAAAACTGTTGAGTTCTAAAAACACTAAACAGGTAAAAGACACCAAATTTAACCCAAAAATCTACAGATCCACGTCAAAAAAAATTCCCAAATACAGTCCTAACAAATATAAAAAATAAATGCAACGTTCCAGTATCAAGAACAAAATCAAATTTCCAGATTAATTAACGAAAAAGAAAAAGTAAAACACTAGCGAAACCGTACCGATGAAATCAGAGAATTCAGGAGGAGGTGGAGCAGACACCGATGATCATCGGTGACGAACTCTGACAATTAATTTGCTTCGTATAACCATCACCCAAAAGAGGCAATGTAGAGATAGAGAGAGGTGATTTTATTTTTCTATTTATAATTTATTGACGTTTTTTGGCTAATTAAAATTGTGTTGAGTTGTGTGATGTGATGTGACGTGACGTGATGTGACATATAATATAAGAAGAATGTGCTGACGACGGTCAAAGTGGCTGTAAATGATAGGTGAAATAAAGGGTGAAATTATTTAATTTCACCTATCATTTAATGTCGTATTAGCGCCACCTAAATCGTGTTTTCATCGTAGGTGAAATGAAAGGTGAAATTAAATGACTCATTTAATTTCACCTATCATTTAATACCACATTAGCGCCACCTAAACTGTGTTTCAGTCTAGTAGCTGTAAATGATAGGTGAAATCTATCATTTACAGTCACTAGATTGTGTTTTCATCCCCATTGGGAATGAAAACACAGTCCAAGTGGCTATAAATGATAGGTGAAATGAAAGGTGAAATTAAATGATTTATTTAATTTCACCTATCATTTAATGCCACATTAACGCCACCTAAACTGTGTTTTCATCCCCACTGGGGATGAATAGTAATGCTATTCATCCCAGCGGGGATGAAAACACAGTCTAAGTGGCTGTAAATGATAGGTCAAATAAAAGGTGAAATTAAATGACTTATTTAATTTCACCTATCATTTAATGTCACATTAGCGCCACCTAGACTGTGTTTTCATCCCCATTGGGGATGAAAACACAGTCTAAAATATTGTAAATGATAAGTGAAATGAAAGGTGAAATTAAATGACTTCTTTAATTTCACATATCATTTAATGCCACAATAGCGCCACCTAGAAGTGTTTTCATCCCGATCTGATCTAAGTGGCTGTAAATGATAGGTGAAATGAAAGGTGAAATTAAATAATTTCACCTATCATTTAATGTCACATTAGCGCCACCTAAATCGTGTTTTCATCGTAGGTGAAACGAAAGGTGAAATTAAATGACTCATTTAATTTCACCTATCACGATCTAGTGTTGTAAATGATAAGTGAAATTAAATGACTTATTTAATTTCACCTATCATTTATTAGCGCCACCTAGATCGTGTTTTCATCCCAGTGGGGATGAAAATACGATCAAGTGGTACGTAAATGATAGATGAAATGAAAGGTGAAATTAAATGACTTATTTAATTTCGCATATCATTTAATGCCACATTAACGCCACCTAGACTGTGTTTTCATCCCCACTGGGGATGAATAGTAATGCTATTCATCCCCAGTGGGGATGAAAACACGATCTAAGTGGCGCTATGTGGCATTAAATGATAGGTCAAATGAAAGACCTATCATTTAATGCCACATAGCGCCACCTAGACTGTGTTTTTATCCCCACTGGGGATAAATAGCATATAGTGGGGATGAAAACACAGTCTAAGTGGCTGTAAATGATAGGTGAAATGAAAGGTGAAATTAAATGACTTATTTAATTTCGCATATCATTTAATGCCACAATAGTGCCACCTAGACTGTGTTTTCATCCCTAGTACAGTCTAAGTGCTGTGAATGATAGGTGAAATGAAAGGTGAATGACTTATTTAATTTCATCTATCATTTAATGCCACTTTAGCGCCACCTAGACTGTGTTTTCATCCCCACTGGGGATGAATAGTGGCTGTAAATGTTAGGTGAAATGAAAAGTGAAATTAAATGACTTATTTAATTTCACCTATCATTTAATGCCACATTAGTGCCACATAAACTGTGTTTTCATCCCCAGTGGGGATGAATAGCACTACTCATTTTTTTATGGACTAATGCTATTCATCATCACTGATGGCGTTAATGTGACATTAAATGATCACATTTCATTTAACATATGTGATGATGAATATGTGGTTGAAAAAAAAGTTATTAATGTCATAAAAAATATTATTTTATTGAAAAATGTGTGGTTGAAAATAATAGAAGAATGAAAATGAGAACATGGCTCAAATATGTGCTAAATTTATTTTTATTTTTATTATATTTTTGGTGATTTTTTATTTTATTTTATTAATATGCCTGTTTTTTAAATTATTATATGAGCAGTTGTATATATTTTAGAGTTCTTACTATTTAGCCTATGTTCGAGCAGCATTTCTTGAGAATAGATTTGTAAAAAAAAAAAAAAAAGAAAATGTACAGTTAAAAAATAGAGAAATGATGTTTTCTTGTACTTTTTTTTTCTCTCTCTCTCTCCATGTCGACTTTATCTATTTTCTTTTATTTGAAAAATCATCTTCTATAATATATGTTATTCAAAATATCTTTATTAAGTGACGGGTCACTGATATGAGGTTGATTGTGCAAATGAGAGATAAAGTATATCGCATATATTATACAACGTAAAAATATTGTTTCGATAATAATCATTTATATGTATCTTTGGTTATGAAATTAGAGGTGCAGAATTACTTCGAGTCATAGCGTAGTCGATTTTTCTCTTAATCAAACTAGAAGTAAGATGCACTTACCTTTTACTTGACATCATGCAAGGGGTGGGCCATTTACTATTGTTGCTTTGTTAATCACTCTCTATTTAAAAAAAATGTCGAATCCTTTCTTTTGTTTTTTCTTCCGCGATATTGGGAGAAATTGAATTGATTTGAAATTTTCATTTTATACAAATTCCATATTTGGTATTGCTTAGTAAAAATAGAGGATCAAGCAAATTTAAACCGAACTTCTCCTTATCATAGATATTAGGAAACTATTATGTTAAACTGTTATGATAATAGCCAGTAAAAACAGCGCATTTCAACTAGATAACTCATTATTACAACTTCAAAATTTTGGTCTACATATTTGAGTTAAAATTATTTGAACGTTTTGGTATGTGCTGGTAAGAAGATTATTTTTGTCATCTGAACTCGACAAATTATTGTATATTATTTACTTGCATTTTTACTTCCTTTTATCATTTAAGCTCGATCGAGCGTAGTTTAAAGTGAAAGAACAATAAGAAATTTGCAAATAATTATTGATTTATAATAGGTAAAGAATCTTTAGTAAGTGAATAATGAAATAATGTATTTTGAAACACAAGGCTATTTGTGTAATTTCCTAGAAGAGAAAGGAGTTTCACATAAAATACTATTCCCTTTTGGATCCTGCGAATATTCACATTGACAATCAATGCTCGAGATTTGCCACACATGAGCAAATACAATGTTTGGTAGAAATTAAAATTAAAATTTTAATCTAAATATAAATCAAAGTCAACAATTAATTTTAATCATATATTTTATGAATTTCACAACTTTTCAAACACATATTTTATGGATTTTTATCAAAACCTACTAAAAATCTAATTTTAATCCACATCAACTACGGACAACATGTTAGTCTAAAATAATAAAGAGAAAATTGCACTCGGCATCACTTTTTACGTTTTCAACTACAAAAATATTATTGACATTACAATTTTTATATTTTACGTCACGTTTTAATTACAGTTAAATTTCTCAATCTGTGTTCATTGTAATAATTTTTTTCCTTCGAATTATTTTCTTCAACCTCCCACTAATTAGTACGTCTCGTAAAATATTTTATTTTCATGTTTTGCAATTAGGGGAAAATCCATACTAGTAATCTATTTATTTTTTTAAAAACTATGATAAAAATAAGTTTTATTTTAATGAATTTTCGGATATAAAGCTATTATCAAAATACAAAATGTGCTAACTACTGAAAATTTTGAGAATAAAAATGATTATGAAAAATCATTAATGATATAGGAGCAAAGATTTAAGAATCTTAGGTGCAATTAAAATGTGTTGCAAGAAATAAAAAAATGTGTGTGGAAATAATTACCCTAATAATTTTGTCACTTTTGGACTTTTTGCCCTTCGAAAATTTTTAAATACCTTTCATATCCTACATGAAATTGAAATTCAAAAAGGTTGAAAACATCACGCCAAACCCCCCACACCTATTCCACCCCCACTTACTATACAAGCATACCTCCATTGTTGGATGCATACAAGAGACACCTATTGATAAGTTCTATCAAACGGCTGCAAACTAATTATAAGAAAAGTTACAATGAGATCGCATTTAAGGTGTATGATGGAAAATATTGTTGATGGAGCATTAAGTATGTTCACCAATGGTCAACTACCAAATAATCAAATCTTGACAAAAAAAAATTACACAATGCTATATTAAATAGGGAATATTTTAAATTTTTATATGCTTTGAAGCTATATTTTGTCAAAATAGTTCACAAAAGTAATCAAAATAAATGATTGAAGAATAATTTGCAAAGTAATGTGAGCATGTTATATTTAACATTCTAAAATATTAAATTATAAGATAAAAACATTCCACAAATTGTAAATGCTAACATCAAATTGAAAGATGAATCCATAATGATTTCAAGCTTTATATTGCAATGGTGAAGGGATAAAAAGCTTATGTTTTTTGAGAGAAAATATCACTTGATCTTCTCAACAAACAATAAGGCTAAGTGTACATTTCATTGTTTACATTTTTTTGACATCCTTTTTGTTTTCAAAAAGAAATGGCGGAAAAATAGTTTTTTTTCTTAAATTGGCGAATAGTGTGTTGCCACGTGATACAATACAAACAACGATGTTAAATATGATGTACATGTAACATGATTGCTCAACAAAATGTTATGAAATAATTTTTTTTGGGTTAACAATTGTAGAGTCTTGATCTCTTATGCACCGGGCTTAACTTATGCTAAGCACCCATGACATGGCACAGTAATTACCAACAAATATAATCATTTCAATGGGATCCACCATTATTTTCCACAATATTAATTCACACGCATGTTAAGTTAATACTCAAGGGTTATAAGATTTTTTGCATCCAAAAATGGACATTTATTAGCACCTTTACAAAAAGGTAATTATATTACCACTAAAAACTTCACTTACTATATACCACATTTTAATCAAGCCACATTTAAAACATATTTAATAAATACACCATAACAAATTTACAATTATACTCTTAATCAAACAAAACTAAAAATAAAAATAAAATGAAGTATTATAGTGTATTCATTATCCCAGTATTACTTCTCATTTTTCTCGTCCTTTCCACCCATTCTGAATTTTCTAAAAGGCAAAAACTTGGTAGAAAGAAATATTGTCAACATCGGTACTAGAAGAACTTGCTACAGGTAGCGGCCGCGACAAAGACACTGGTGTGTAACTAGAATTTGACCATGGCACCACCTGATTCTTGCCGTTCTCATCGTCTTCTTCTCCCTCCGTGTATTCATTACTGTCACTATAGTAATCACATCATCAATTTCACTTTCTTGAGAATCATCGTCTTCATCTCTCTGAGTTGTCACTTGATTTTCTGCACGGCATCACAAGTGTGAATGGAACCGGTGTGCCCCTACCTTCGTACTAACGGCTTTACATAGCGTTAGAGATAGACAGACACTAAGGAGCTCATATTTTTATAGTTAAAATATTCAACCTTATTGATAAAAATAAATATAAATTTCACTTATGAAATTTGAAATAATTAAAATTTGTAATAAATCTCAAAATTAAAACCAAGACCAACACTGAAAAGGAATTAAAACAAATTAAATTTGAATATTTAAAGCATTAATTCGATTTTGTAACAAAAAGCGAGTCAATTTATTAATAATTATAAAGATAACATAGTTACAGAAAATTTGTATATTTTTTCACTATGAAGTAGATTTTCTAGTGCGGAAGCGGAATTAAAAAATTTTATACGAGAAGAAAGTTGGAAAACTTGAAAATTTATAGAAAATAATTTGATTATAATGAATTAATATAAAAAGTGGATAAAACATTTGTTTATATAAGCAAAATAATATCATAATCTTAATAGTTTAAGGAAGATAGCTTGCATCGTTTCTGCCCCATTTATTTATTTATTTTTAAAAAACTTCCAATTAACTATTTTTTGTTTTTAATTTGTAGTTAATTATTTTTTTTTATTCTTCACGGAGCAGATTCGGGGCGCTTCGAGGCGGGGTCCCACCAACCCGTCCCATCGGTGGGGCCGATTTTTTGGCCATCACTGATTAAGCTTAAAATAATAAAAAAATTCTAATTTATTGTACCTGCAATAGGATTGTCCAACATTATTTTCCCCAACTTGAAGAAAACTTGTCTCGAATTTGATAGGAGAAGATAAAATCAACCAATTAGGTGGAAAGCACTCATTAATTCATGCCATGACTAAGATTGAAGAAATATCTATATCTTGATCTGCTTGACAAGCATCATTATATTCCATTACTGCATTTTCTGAAGTCAACTTTCTTCCACCTTGTTCATTTTCCTGCATGATATTACTTCATAAATGAAGCATGGTTCAATTTCTCTGCCTTGAGTCCATTCTCGGAGGAAGTCACTAGTGTGATTTTCAATTCTTCATGCTTATAATCTTCTGTTATAATGTCTAATGATGCTTCATCTATAATTTATTTATTTAATATATTAAATATCACATCAGGTGAGAATAATTTTTTGGACAATTCTAGCCCTACTATAAATCAATTATTTTAATAATACCTCACTTTTCGTTTTTTAAAATGTATTTAATTTATTTAACCATTTTGTTACCATCAATGTACATGTACATTTGATATATTCATTTCATATGTGTGCTTTCATTAATGTATAAATTTCCTTTATTAATTATCAATTAATTAACATTCACAATCATTTAATTAATATTCATTTTTATTTATGTATTTCAGTGTTATTAATTTTAATTATAAGTTAATTAAAATTTCACATTTACGAATGCATTTCATTATTCACGCCCATGTATGCTAATTAACATTCAATTTTACTTAATTAAAAATTAAATAAATGATTTAACATTCATGCCACGTATATATTCAATGATATTAATTTTAATTTAATTAACATTTAGACATATTCAAATATTACTTTTACAGTACCTATAAAACTTTTAATAATAACGTGCAATGCACGTTCAACGTAGACTAATTCGTTGCACGTTCAACGTGAACTAGTTCAATATAAAAAACAGGAAAAGGGGACTCATAACCATACCGTCCATAATTACTTGTGCTTATGTAATTCATTGGCGTCGGGACTGCAAAGAGGGTCGATGGCAATTTCATTCTCAGTTTTACAAGTTTTACATAAAAAGTACAATTTTCGTTTCTTTCTTTCTATTGGACACTTCTGAACTTCAACTTGTTTATTATCGGAGTAGTTTGAGCTTAAGGTCTTCAATTACTATTTCACTAGAATGTTCTTCATCCTCATACTTGCATTTTGAGATTTCAACTTGCACGTGTTTTTCAATCTCCATTGCCATATCATCGTCGATAACATTGTGATCATTTTGAACAATATCTTTTTCAACCTCATCAATTGTTTTATAAATCTTTTGCTATTTGTTTATAATAGTATTCGAAAATTGCTTCTTAAATGGCATGAAAATAAAAGATATAATACCAACAAAACACATGCATATTATCTCTACTATGTAAGTGGCATCACAATACCATGCTTATCCCCAAAGTGTATTACAATCGTCCATTTTTACCACATTACACATCTTTGTAGACTTTTCAATAGAAGGTGGAATTTTGAATACCTCAACATTCTGAATTTCTTGCTCCTCATTAACTAATGGAACTTGATACTAGGATGGTAATTTTTCCTTCTTCAAATATAATGCTTTCACCAACTCTTTAAATACCATGTTCTCACTACTCACATGGTTTATGATGATGTAGTATTGTTGATGGTGGATGCATCATGTTCTAAAAAGCACATTACACTTTAATTTGAGTTATTTTATATTATCGCGGAGATCAATACAAAATCCTTGACAACTTGTTCGTGCAATCCTTGACAACTTGTTCGTGCTCGCTACTCGATCTTAAATCGCTAATATCTGAATCGCTATGGCTAGCTTGGTCATCTGTCGCAACTAGTCGTTGTCCTGAAATTGCATCTGACTTCAATGATGAACGCAACCGAGGTTTGTAGATATTTTGAATACTTTTTTCGATTCTGTCAAGCTGTTGCTCGATGTTTTTAAACCCCCGCTCATTTTTGATGGCTCTGACTCCGCTACTACTGTCCTAAGCCATCGAGCCATTAAATCCTTACTCTCATACTGAATTGATGTGAGAATGAAAAAAAAATAGAAACAAAAACTACAAAATTTTATAGAGAATAATTGCATGATAACAAATTGATGATTGAAAAAGTGTAAAATATTTTTTGTTTCTATAGGCAAAATAATATCCTAATCTTAATATCTCAAAAAATATAAGTAATTAAAATCTGAAAGAAAAGTGTTGACCCCAAAAAAAATAACCGAACACCAGCGGATGAAACAAAAAATAATTCTCCTAACAACAATTACCAATCAAATACCTAATATTATCCGCTAGAGATCAAGTTCATAAATATGGAACAAGCAAGATGATATATAGAGATTTTTCCTCTTGAATGTGTGCTGAAAAAGAAGCTTACAAGGCTATATTGTATTTCTCTTTTTAGATTTCCTCCAAATCCTCGCTCATTTACAAAGACTTCCTATTTATAGTGTTTTGGTCGACATGGTGTCCGTTGGATCAGAACCACATGGCCTCATCTCCTTGACTAAGATTTCATATCACTGTCTATCATACAATAAATATATTGACAACGAGTAGCCTCCTTATGCATTAGTCTGACACATCTAACATTCTTTATTACAAATATTACATCGATTATTCTTAAAGATTATCTATTAATCTTTTAAGAGACAATTTCAGCTTCGGGAGCTTCAGATAAACTAAGGCTTTAGTTGGAGGAAGCTTTGTATTGGTCTTTTATGTGAAGAGTTTCGTCGTCTTCTCTAAACTCCTTAGGTAGCACTTCGGCTCAACGGGAAACGCTTCAGATTTATGTGCTTCGGCACAATAGATTCAGCCATTCAATTCATCTCTTAAAATTTGACCAATTAACTCTTTGCTAACTTTTCTTTCCATATGGATTGTTACATGGCGTTTTGACTTGAGCTTCGATAACGTGGCGTAACAATAATCCCCCAAATTTAGGTATGATTATTTATGTAATGCATTGACTTGTATGTACATAAAAAAATTTTGTTAGGGGATGGCTTTTACCACACCACAATCTGGCCCACTCACGCCAACCCAAGCGAATTTCAGCATGTTTTGTCCGGAGTACCAGAAGGAAGCGAGGACAACGTGAGTGCAGGAGATGCTTCACGACGTGAGACACAATCGTTCGAGCACAGACGGGTGAAACAAAAACTGATTACGCCAACAACAATCACCGATCAAATACCTATAATTATCCGCAGGGATCAAGTTCATAAATATGGAACAAGCAAGATAATATATGGAGAATTTTTCCTCTTGAACGTGTGTAGAAAAGAAGTTTACAAGGCTATTTTGTATTTCTCTTTTTAGATTTTCCCCAGATCCTTGCTCATTTACAAAGACTTCCTATTTATAGTATTTGACCAACGTGGTGTTCGTTGGATCAAAACCACTTGGTCTCATCCCCTTGACTAAGATTTCACATCACTGTTTATCATACAATAAATATATTTACAATGGGTCACTCACCTTATATATTAGGTTGACACACATGACATTCTTTATTACAACCGTTACATCAATCATTCCTAAAGATTGTCTATTAATCTTTTAAGAGACAATTTCAGCTTTGGGAGCTTCAGATAAACTAAGGCTTTGGCCAGAGGAAGCTCTGTATCGATCTTCTGTGTGAATAGCTTTGTCGTCTTCTTTGACTTCTTTAGGTAGCACTTCGGCTTAACATGGCCATTTAGGCCATGTTTCGGCACAATAGCTTAAACCATTCAATTTATCTCTTAAAATTTGACCAATTGACTTTTTGTTGACTTTTCTTTCTACGTGGATTACTACGTAGCATTTTAACTTAAGTCTCTGTAGCAAGGCGTAACAATAGTCCCCAAAATTTAGGTATGATTCTTTATGTAATGCGTGGACTTGTAGATATATATATATAAAAATTGTTAGGGGGTGGTTTTTACCACACCACAATCGGGCTCACTCATGCCAACCCAAGTAAATTGCGGCACATTTTGTCCGGAGTACCAGAAGGAAATAAGGAAAACGTGAACGCGGGAGATGTTTCACGACGTGAGACACAATCGTTCGAGCACCGACAAGTGAAACAAAAAATGATTGTGTTAACAATAATCACCTATCAAATACCTATGATTATTCACTAGAGATCAAGTTCATAAATATGGAACAAGCAATATGATATATGAAGAATTTTTCATCTTCAACACGTGTTGAAAAAGAATCTTACAAGGCTATTTTGTATTTCTCTTTTTAGATTTTCCCCACATCCTCGCTCATTTACAAAGACTTCCTATTTATACTAGTGTTTTGGTTGACGTGACGTTCGTTGGATTAGAAATAGGTGGCCTCATCTCTTTTACTGAGATTTCACATCACTGTCTATCATACAATAAATACATTGACAACGGGTCAGCCGCCTTATACATTAGGCGACACACTTGACATTCTTTATTACAAACGTTACATCAATCATTCTTAGAGATTGTCTATTAATCTTTTAAGAGCCAACTTTAGGTTCGAGAGTTTTGGATGAACTAAGGCTTCAGTTGCATGAAGCTTTGTATAAGTCTTTTGTGTGAAGAGCCTTGTTGTCTTCTTTGACCTCTTTAGGTAGCACTTCGGCTTAACAAGAAGCGTTTCAGATTTACGTGCTTCGGCCATTTAGACAGTGACTCGGCACAATAGCTTCAGCTATTCAATTTATCTCTTAAAATTTCACCAATTGACTCTTTGCTGAGTTTTCTTTCCATGTAGATTGTTACATGACGTTTTGACTTGAGATTCGGTGGCGATGCATAACAAAAAGTAATAAAAAACTTTTAAAAGTAAAAAAGTAGTATAAAAAAGAAATAAAATTCTATTGCAAGAATAAATAATCCGTGTCCTACATATAAAAAATTGTCATACATCATTTTCACAATTTCTAAAAAATAAAGAGCACATAGCTCTCTACTCTTGAAATAATATCAAAAGGGGTCAAATTTATTGCAAAAGATAAGAGGAGGATCGACCCTTGTATATTTCCGTAATTTTCATCCGGTACGGAGGGCACTTTGAGTAATTATCCAAGAGAAAATTTCACTGGAGGGCACCCAATTTATAGGTAAGTTCATTTTAATTACTCAACTTTAATTTGCTTCGATTTAACCATTGATTTATATCTTTATTTCAATTAGATCACTCACTTATATTTTTATTTCGATTTTCCTACTACATCTATAACTATTATTAAAACTAACGGAATTCATGACTTGGTTAGTAGAATGGTCTAACGTGCTACAAAAGTTAAATTTGTGACCTGATTAATAGAATTAACCAAATAAAAATATGAAATATAGCAACGTCAGTTTCTAGCACAAAAAGAAAATTGTGTTGAAAAATTGGATTACAAATTCCATGAGAATGGGTTCAACGAAATTAAATTTGTGATCTGATTCAATAAAAAACGTGAAATTTAGCAACATCGGTTTTTAGCACCAAAAAAATTTAGCAATGTCGGTTGCTAGGGCCAAAAAAAAAAAAATTGAGTTGCAAAAACAAATTCCACAAGATAAGTTGCAAATTATATGACCTTTTGGTAATGGTTGAGGTAGATCGATTTGTCTAATTTTGAAAAAGATACAAGTTAAATTGAAGTTGGATAACCAACGTGAAATAAATGTGCAAGTGAGTGGCTCTCATCCCAATTATCCAAGAATTTTTATAAACCCTGTGACGAACGCCCAGAAATTCAATCTTCCTTTCTTCACAAAAATATCTATCCTCCATTGATCTCTGGTTAATCACTTATTTAATCATGGTTTTGCCATAATTGACCTCGCAATTATACTTCACCGATCTGGTAATCGCTGATCGATCTTCAGTCATGTAAGCTTTATTCAGGTGTTCTTTCTTAATTTTTTTTCTTTGCTAAATCGTAAATATATATTGATTTTGAAGTAAAATCGAAATTAACTTGATGATTTGATTTTATTTCCTGAATCAGATGGTCAAGAATCTGAAGCTGTAAGCAGAGCAATCTATTGTGAGTTTTTTCGTCGTATATATAATTTTTTTATTATTATTTTTATGTTGGCGCTTCTTATCAAATTGTTTTTTAGGAAAAAAGTGAAAATCCTGGATTGTTGAATGTTTAGATTTTCTTCTTAATTTTAATTGCGATGAAAATTATATGTTTTTGATTTTTGAATATAATTATAAATCACTGTAGAAATGATTTGATTGCAGCACTAAGAATTGTAGATCTATAACCTGAGTATTTTCTGTTACTATGTTCTTTTGATTTATGATGATTGCAGATTATTAATTCCAATTAGAAAGTATTTTATCCAGGTAAAAAGAGAGGAAGAAACTGATGATTGTTTCTTCTTTCTCACAGTTTATCCAATCGATCAGCCAACTAAATTTTGCACCTTTTTGAGGATCAAGGGCCTAAATTATTGTCATTTTCAATGGCTGATCGTCAAAATAACCATGCCAAAACTAGCAATACGAAGGCATCAGGAAGTTCAGCAAATGCATACACGATAAACCTTGAAAACTTCAGTAAGAGGTTAAAATTCCTGTACTCGCATTGGACTGAGTACAAGGATGATTTATGGGGTTCATCTGAGGTTATTGCAATAGCAACTCCTCCTCCGTCAGAGGATTTGAGGTACTTGAAGTCATCAGCATTAAATGTATGGTTGGTTGGTTATGAGTTCCCGGACACAATTATGGTGTTCATGAAGAAGCAGATCCATTTCCTGTGTAGCCAGAAGAAGATATCATTACTTGATATTGTGAAAAAATCTGCGCAGGATGCTGTCGGGGTGGAAGTTGTAATGCATGCTAAGGCTAAAAATAATGATGGAACAGCATCGATGGATGACATATTTCATGCTGTGCGTGCTCAGTCGAGGTTGGACGGTCTTGTTATGCCTCTGGTTGGGTACATTGCAAGAGAGGCGCCTGAAGGTAACCTTTTGGAGAAGTGGGATGAGAAGTTAAAGACTGCGAACTTTCAGCTCAATGATGTAACAAATGGTTTTTCAGATCTGTTTGCTGTAAAAGATGCTGCTGAGATTACTAATGTGAAAAAGGCTGCTTATTTGACTTCTTCAGTGATGAAACTGTTTGTGGTCCCAAAATTGGAGAAGGTCATTGATGAAGAGAAGAAGGTATCTCATTCTTCCTTAATGGATGATACTGAAAAGGTAATACTCGAACCTGCAAGGATAAAGGTCAAGCTGAAAGCAGATAATGTCGATATCTGCTATCCACCTATTTTTCAAAGTGGAGGAGAGTTTGATCTGAAACCAAGTGCATCAAGCAACAACGACAATCTATTCTATGATTCAACTAGTGTGATCATATGTGCAATAGGGTCCCGTTACAGCAGCTACTGCTCAAATATAGCTCGGACTTTTCTAATTGATGCCAGCCCTGTGCAGAGCAAGGCTTATGAAGTCCTCCTCAAGGCCCATGATGCAGCAATCGCTGCTTTGAAGCCTGGAAATAAGGCTGGTGATGCCTATCTCGCAGCTTTTTCTGTGGTTGAAAAGGAGGCACCTGAATTGGTTCCACACTTAACAAAATCTGCAGGAACTGGAATAGGCCTTGAGTTTCGTGAATCAGGGCTCAGTCTTAATGGCAAGAATGACAGGACGTTGAAGCAAGGCATGGTCTTTAATGTGTCTCTTGGGTTTCAGAATTTACAATCAGAGACAAAGAACCCTAAAACCCAAAATTTTTCTGTCTTGCTTGCTGACACTGTTATCATTAGTGAAACTTCTGCTGAAGTTGTTACTTCTTCAAGTTCAAAAGCTCTAAAGGATGTAGCTTACTCGTTTAATGAAGATGACGATGAAGAAGAACAGCAACCTAAAGTCAAAGATAAGCCTAGTGGTTCTGTGCCAATCTTATCTAAGGCAACCCTCCGATCAGTTAATCATGAGGTATCGAAGGAAGAGTTAAGGAGGCAGCATCAAGCAGCTCTGGCTCGCCAAAAGAACGAAGAAACTGCTAGAAGACTTGCAGGTGGTGGCTCCGAGGGGACAAGTCGTGGTGTGGTGAAACCCTCTGGTGAATTGATTGCATATAAGAATGTCAATGATATACCTCCTCCAAGAGATTTTATGATTCAGGTTGACCAGAAACATGAGGCCATTCTTTTGCCTATATACGGGATCATGGTTCCTTTCCACATTGCTACTGTGAAGAGCGTGTCTAGTCAGCAGGATACTAGTCGTACATGCTATATCCGAATAATCTTTAATGTTCCTGGTGCTCCATTCACTCCACAGGACTCCAGCTTGCTGAAATTTCAAGAGGCTATTTATGTTAAAGAAGTTTCATTTCACTCGAAGGACCCCAGGCACATAAGTGAAGTTGTACAACTTATTAAAACCCTTCGAAGGCAGGTTGCTTCACGAGAATCAGAGAAAGCTGAGAGGGCAACTTTGGTCACCCAGGAAAAACTTCAACTTAGTGGCGCCAAATTTAAACCGATTAGGTTGTCTGACTCTTTGACGAGGGCCCCGAATTTTATAAGATTAATTGGTTGGTTGAAGAGAAACGAAAATTATATTAGTGAAATTATTTAAAATCTAATTGTCATATGCAAACACAAGAAATTAATAAAATTTAAAAATACAAAAATCTATATATATATATATATATATATATATATATATATATATATAAATGATATAAAATTTATACTTACATTTATTTATCATATAAATATATCACAACCATAACTTTCTATTCTATAACTAATTTGACCATTTATCTTCCAAACATCCCTTTTCTTTTTCTTAACCATATAAAAAGTCTTTTTTGTCTCTTCAAATTCCTCTCCAACAGTCAACTACCATTATTTTTTTAAACCCAATATAAAATAAATTCTCTCTTTGAATTAAACTTTCAAAGATACAATTTAGCAAAAAAGGGTCTCTTTAGTCTTCACGTACAAATTAAAAGCTTTGCAAGACCAGTACCATTTTCAAGTGAAAGAAAGAATTGGTAGAGTTCCTTGATCAGAAGGGGCGTCGATGTCGGAACTTTTTACGGGTTTGTAGACAATTTTAGTGGTTCCAACACTAACACTTTCCAAAATTAGTTAGTAAAAAGTGTCTGGAGATTTATTTATCAAGGGAGTGGACACAACATTTGGCTGAGAGTGATCAAGTGGGCATTTTTGTCACATTGCACGAACTGCCAGGTTTTATTGTTCCTTAACTAATTTAAAGTTTAATATTGTATTTATTTTGTTTTTTGTATTGCTTTAATATGTCTACTAGAAAGTATTTGTTTGGACATAAAAAAAGAAAAAAAACTGAAGAATTTATTCAATCTCAAGTGGGAGCTATGGACAAGTTTCTTGGTAGTAATATTAATAATAAAAGAGAAAGTCTGATGAAAGATTTGGTTGATAAAGAATTTGAAAATGAAAAGGTTCAAAGTGAAGATAAAATGAATAAAGAACATGGAATTTTAGTAGATCATGAGCAAGAAAATCTAGAGGAAATTGAAAAATGTGGACCTTGCATTTCAACATTAGTGATCCAGGAAATTGGAAAACTATTGATCAGAACTTGATAGACTTGTTAGTGAAAAGAGGTCCCCTTAGAAAGGATGGTTTTACTTTTCCAAAAGATTCAAAAAATAGACATTTCTCTTCTACATATTATATTCGGCATTTAGTAAATGGTGAGAAGAGTGATAGAAAATGGTTGTTTGAAGTGTTGGTGTGATAAGTTTGAAGAATTTTTAAAACACGACATGGATTCTGACATTGATGATCAGAGTTATTTGCTAAGCTACAAATTGTGAGAAATAGTTTTCCAGAAGAGACTAAAAAGGCGATTGAAGTGTTGAACTACATAAAAATGATGTACTGTTTTCCAAATGTGTGGATTGCTAATAGAATATTATTGACTATACCAGTTATGGTTACATCTGCCGAGAGGAGCTTCTCGAAGTTGAAGTTGATAAAATCCTATCTTCGATCAACAATGTCACAAGAAAGATTAAATAGGTTGGCCATTGTATCTGTTGACCCCAAAAAATGTTGCCAACAGATGCCGGGCCTACTCGTGCACACGCAATCTTAATCCGACACGCTAATGCCGATAGACGGTCATGATGGCTCCAAGTAATGGGCGTGAGAGTGGCTCAAAGGCACGAGACGTTTCCGTTCAGGCCACCGGCAAAAAAGACGTAGCACGATTGTATAAGAAACCAATCGATAAATAACAAGATTCGTAGTTGTAATTTAAGTGGCAAAAAGAGAGCAATATGTTTCCAAATATTTAGTTCTTCCTTTGGAATTTTTGCATTCGTCCCCCTTGTATTACATGGTTCGGGTATTTATAGTGTTACAACTCAAATTGTGACCTTTGGATCAATTTACACGTGGCACCATCTCCTCGGCCAAGACATCAAGTCCTAGCCATCAAGTTGACTCTCCTAGCCTTACAAAGCATTAAATGTTCTTACATTGACAAGACAAGACATAAACAAACTTTACACAAGAGTCACATCAATCATTTGTTAAAGATTTTCATCATGAGTGAATCCCCGCAAGTGTCCTTTAATGAGCCTCGGACGTTAGCAGCAGGGGCCTCAGAGTGCTAGCAAGGGCCTCGGAACCCACGGCTGAAGCTAGAGAATCGTCACCTGATTTAATCAAGCTGGTCCCACCGTCGACACGTAGCGCCACGTGTCGATTCTGTTCATTAACCCGTAACAACAGTCCCCCAAGTCCATGTGTGGTTATTTATGCCAGGCGTGGACTTTCAAAGTCTGTATTTCCTGTACTTCACACCATTTCTAAGAAAGTTGCCTGTAAAACTGAAGTTCAGGAGCCATGCTAAGATGCGAGTTCATATTCGAGCTGGCCGAAGCGGAATTCCTTTTAGACGAGGCGAGTTCATATTCGAACTGGCCGAAACTGAATTCCTTTTAGACGAGGCGAGTTCATATTCGAACTGGCCGAAGCTGAATTCCTTTTAGACGAGGCGAGTTCATATTCGAACTGGCCGAAGCTGAATTCCTTTTAGACGAGGCGAGTTCATATTCGAACTGGCCGAAGCTGAATTCCTTTTAGTCGAGGCGAGTTCCTTTTCGAACTGGCCGAAGCTGAATTCCTTTCAGACGAGGCGAGTTCATATTCGAACTGGCCGAAGCTGAATTCCTTTTAGACGAGGCGAGTTCATATTCGAACTGGCCGAAGCTGAATTCCTTTTAGACGAGGCGAGTTCATATTCGAACTGGCCGAAACTGAATTCCTTTTAGTCGAGGTGAGGCGAGAAGATGTCCATAGATATTAGTGCCTGTGATATGACGGTTTCTTATGTTTCCAAGGCACATTAACTGCATCAAGACGAATTTCAATAGCCGTACAGCTGTTTTTATTTAATGCACAATGATGGCTAATTATTAGGATGCGTGGTTTCGAGGACAGGTCCACGCGCGAGCCAATGTTGGTTCGTGCACGCACAGATCTGGAGCGTTGATGCAGAGAAAACGTTTAATTTCAAGGGTTAAGATTTGTGCATTTTTTAACGCCTCAGATTAACTGAGATCTGATCCAACGGCTGGGGCTGGATCCTTCACTAGTATAAAAGCCAGAACTTTGTCATTCTCAAACTTTACTTTCGCGAAACACTCTGAAATTTCTGAAACTGTCCTGCTGCCGACATTTTCCGGCGAACTTCCAGCGATCCCTCTGAGTCTCTTCTTCATTTTAGGTATTTTCTCCTTACGTAGTTGTCTTCTTTCCTCCTTGAGACACCTTTTCCTGTGCTGTTCATCACCTTCCTTCAACTGCAATGTCTTCCGAGGCGTCTTTAGCTATGACAATAGTTAGAAGTGGGGAGGAGTCAGTATCTGGGGCCTCTGGCGAGTGGTATAGTATGACCGAAGAGCCCATAGATTATGAGGCGGGATGGGGGGCAGCCAAAATCCAATCCAATATCACTTCTACCAAACTAGACGAACTTAGGCAGACCTATAACATCCCCCATTACGTCAAACTCTTAGTCCCTGATGCTCACGAGAGAGCTTGTTTCCCGAGGCCCAATTGTGTGGCCTTCAGTGAGCACCTGTTTAAGGCAGGTGTGCGTCTGCCTCTGCACCCCTTCTTCAGGGCGGTGCTGAGGACCTTCATGTTGTCCCCCACCCAAATCCTTCCCAACGGGTGGAGCCAAGTCGTGGGGACCTACTTCCTGTGGAAGGAAGTGTCTCTGGGCGAGGACCTCCCACTTCATGTTTTCGAGTCCCTCTTCCATGCTAGGGTCGTGGGAAAGGATGACTCAAAGGGGTGGTATTACATCACCCCCTGGGGTTCCCACGCCCCTTTTGTGGTTGGGCTCCCCTCCTCCATAAAGGGGTGGAAGGAGTCGTGGTTCTGGGTGACCGGTAGGTGGCAGATGGTGGAGGGAGACGCTGTCCCAGCTATTACCGCGCCAACCCAGTACTACGAGGCTTGTGAGTGTCACCTTAAGTTCTTATAGCTTCGTCTTGACTTTACGATGCGATATCTCGTTTGTTGATTGCGTATTGTAGCACGAGGTACGAGCTTTCCGAGGCTGAGTGGGCCATTGTAGAAGACATTTACCAATGATCTCCGAGGCTCCGAAGTTTCTCCCATTTGATCGAAAGAAGCAGATACTTCATAGACTTCGGACTGATGGCCCCCAAGGGTAAGAGGTGGCCTTACTTCAACCGACTGCCACTGAAATAATCGAAATCGACTCTTATCTTTTCTTAATTGCAGACAAGTTCACCAAGAAGGAGTATGCTTTGCACGATATGGCCAGCATAATGAGGGCCACGTCGACTACTGGGGCAAAGGCCTTGAAGCCTGGACCTTCTGGGGCAAAGCAAGTGAAGTCCAAGTTGGACCGCCTCAGCAAGAACAAGAATGATAAAGAGGCTGAGGAGGAGGTACCGAAGGAGGCTCCTAAGGGAGGCAAGCCACCAGCTGCGAAGGGAAAAGGCGTGGCCGAAGAGCCTCAGAAAAAGAGAAAGTTGGGCCCAGGTGGGGGGTCATCAAGTTTTGGGACCACCGTGTCCTTTCCAGAGAAGGGTGCTTCGAAGCAGCCGAAGCTCCTCCGATCTTCAATCGATCTTTGCATTGGTGGCCTACCAAGGAAAATTGTACTGGATGATGTGGCGAAGGCATCAGAGGCCACCCAAAAGAAAGCTGTGGAAAGGACCCCAGGCAAGTCTGGGAACTTCCTGGGGGGTAGGGAGGATAAGATTGCCCCTGCCATGATAGAGATGCTGCCTCCCGAGGTGAGGGCTGCCACGGAGGGCTTCAATAAGTTCTGGATGGAGAGGTGGCAGAATTATGTGGCCACCAGTGATGCGGTGGACCTCACCACCACCTTGGTGAGTCAAACTGCCAGAGCCTTTGGCGTGGCCTTGGAGTGCCAAACTGTTTTGGCAGATATCCAATCAAGGAATCGAGCCTCGCGTGACGAACTGGAGAAAGTGAAGGCAGAACTGGCAGAAAAGAAAGAGGCCAACATCGAACTGAGGATTCAGAGAGATGTTGATGATTCAAAACGCGATGCTCTCCTGGCAGAGATTGAGGCCTTAAAGAAGGAGGTTCATGAGAGCCAGTGTGAGGTAGCTGCCCTCACTAAAAAGGTGGAGATTTCTGACAACCACCAGAAGGTCACTGCCGAAGCATTGGAGAAGGCAAACCTTGAACTAGCTGGGGCTAGGGATGCCGGTCAGTTTATGGAGAAGAAACTGAGGTGGCTGGAAGCCGAAGTGAAAAAATACGAAGCTGACGTGGTCGAGGCGAGTGATATTGCAGTGAGGAATTACATAGCAAACTTCCATCACACTGAGGAGTATCGCCGCTTCGGCCTATATTGGAGCAGAGTGGCCTACCAGGAGGTCTTTGAGAGGTTGGGAGAGGTGCATCCAGAGCTCGATGTTTCTGAATTGAGAGCTGAGTTCTTGGAGGAGGAGGTTCCCAGACGCCTGCTGAAGAAGGTGAAGTGGTGGAACTTGATCCTGAGGATGTGCCTACTGAAGAGCCTCAACCTGTTGAAGTGCCTCAAACAGATGTTCCAGCTCCCCCACCCCATGCCCCTTGATACATTTTTTTTGTAATTTTAATTCATTGCTATGTAATTCCTTCAGCACATTAATGGAACACATTTCGCTTTATTGTTGTACTGCAACTTATTTTTGCCGCAGTCAATTGTCCTGGGCTTTACAACATAACTTTTGAGAAGAACATTCGAACTTAACTTAATGCAACCGCATCAAAGCCTTGTTATACAAACAATTAACCCAAAAGGACGAAACTGAGTAAACCATTCAGCAAAGCAGACTAAACAAATCCGATGTAACTTAACCGAAGCCCCTTTATAAAACTCTTAACAGCCTCAAATCAATTCTTAATCTCACGTTCCCAAGTGTTATGAAATTGTTCTTACCTTCTTGCTTGGTGGATGGTCCATCCAAGCAGACGCTCCTCCTTTTGACGTTCAGCTTCATCAAAAGGAGGCTAGTGAGGTACGCTTGGGTTCGAATGAGGTGGCCTACTTTTAAGGTTCCATCCTCTCCTCCGAAGCGCCCACGCTTCCCAGCTTGGTGGATGGTTCATCCAAGCAGAGGCTTCTCCCTTTGACGTTCAGCTTCATCAAGGGGAGGCTTGTGACGTACGCTTAAGAGTTCGAACGAGGTGGCCTTCGTTTAAGGTTCCATCCTCTCCTCCGAAGCGCCCACGCTTCCCAGCTTGGTGGATGGTTCATCCAAGCAGAGGCTTCTCCCTTTGATGTTCAGCTTCATCAAGGGGAGGCTTGTGACGTACGCTTAAGAGTTCGAACGAGGTGGCCTTCGTTTAAGGTTCCATCCTCTCCTCTGAAACGCCCACGCTTCCCAGCTTGGTGGATGGTTCATCCAAGCAGAGGCTTCTCCCTTTGACGTTCAGCTTCATCAAGGGGAGGCTTGTGACGTAGCTTAAGAGTTCGAACGAGGTGACCTTCGTTTAAGGTTCCATCCTCTCCTCCGAAGCGCCCACGCTTCCCAGCTTGGTGGATGGTTCATCCAAGCAGAGGCTTCTCCCTTTGACGTTCAGCTTCATCAAGGGGAGGCTTGTGACGTACGCTTAAGAGTTCGAACGAGGTGGCCTTCGTTTAAGGTTCCATCCTCTTCTCCGAAGCGCCCACGCTTATTTAATAATTTGATAGTTGACGAAGACTGGGGAAAATTCGTTTATTTATAAAGTAACATCCGGCTACTGATTACATTCATTGATAATACATCCTCAGATGCTCAACATTCCACGGGTGAGGTTGAATTCTGCCATCCATGTCTTTTATCCAGTAAGTACCAGGCCAAATTTCCCTTTCGATTCGATAGGGTTCCCAATTGGGTCTTAGGGTGCCCATCCCCGGTTCCTTCGTGGATAAGAAGACCTTGCGAAGGACCAAGTCGTTCATGCGGAAGGACCTCTTTTTCATCTTCGAGTTGTAGTACCTGCTCATTTTCCTCTGGTAGACAGCGAGTCTCAGTTGGGAATCATTCCTCCTTTCTTCGAGAAAATCAAGTTCACATCTCCGAAGTTCATCATTGGATATCTCATTGAAGCTCACTCTCCTAGGAGAGGGTAATCCTACCTCCACCGGGCTCATCGCCTCAGCACCATAGGTCATGGAGAAAGGAGTTTCCCCTATAGGAGTCCTACTTGTCGTTCGTATCGCCCATAGTACCTGGGGTAGTTCGTCTACCCAGGCTCCTTTAGCTGTGTCAAGCCTCTTTTTCAGAACGTGTTTGATAGTCTTGTTGACAGCTTCCACTTGGCCATTGGCCTGAGGGTGATGAGGCGTGGAGAAGTGTTTTTTAATCCCAAGTTCTTCACAAAGGTCCCGGACCTTACGGTTGTCGAATTGTTTGCCATTATCAGAGACAATTGAGTAAGGGATGCCGAAACGACAAATGACATTTTTCCACAGAAATTTGGAAGTATTGGCTTCAGTGATCTTTGCCAGAGGTTCAGCTTCTACCCACTTCGTGAAATAATCAATAGCCACTATGGCGAAACTGGCGCCTCCTCTGCCCTTGGGTAATGGACCAATGAGGTCCACGCCCCACTTGCTAAAGGGCCATGGGCTGGATACTGTAGTAAGCTCCTGAGAGGGTCGCCTCTGCACGTTGGAAAAACGTTGGCACTTGTCACATTTGCGAACAAATTGGAGGGCATCTTTCTTCATTGTAGGCCAGTAGTATCCCTGCCTCAGTGCTTTATTGGCCAAGGCTAATCCTCCGGAGTGATTGCCACAAATGCCCTCATGAATTTCCCTAAGCACATAATTAGCCTCTTCTTCTCCTACGCACCGAAGGAGAGGTGCAGAGAATCCACGCTTATATATGATATTGTCAACTAGCATGAAATGGGCGGACCTCCTACGTATTTTTTACACCTCTTCCTTATTGTCAGGCAAGGACTGATCCTTGAGGTAAGATATGAGGGGTTGCATCCACGTTGGGGTACCTTCTACCCACATTATCACTTCTGCGGAGGTGGATGGCCTGAGGAGGTGCTCAATCGGGACCACTGCCAATAACTCAGAATCTTTGCTGCTGGCAAGCTTAGATAAAGCATCGGCGTGCGCATTTTCGAGGCGTGGTATCTGCCTTAACTCGAATTTCTCAAAGGAAGGGAGTAGGCTCATTACCAATTTGAGATATGAGACCATGGCTTTATCCCTAGCCACAAAGTTGCCGTTCACTTGTCCCACTATAAGTTGGGAATCGCTGCTGATGTGAAGCCTCTTTACTTGCATTTCCTTGGCTAGCCTGAGGCCAGCAAGGAGGGCCTCATATTCTGCAGCGTTGTTGGTGGCCTTAAAGCCAAACCGTACTGCACTATTCAACGTATGACCTTCAGGACTTATAAGAACTATGCCAGCTCCGGAGCCCGTCTCCCCTGCCGAACCGTCTACGAACAAATTCCATGTTGGAGGCTCGGGAGGCTCTGCCTCCTGGCCAATTGCGGGGGCGTTGGTGAATTCTGCCACAAAGTCTGCTAAAGCTTGCCCTTTGATGGCAGTTCTAGCTTTAAAGAGGATCTCGAATTCACTTAACTCCACTGCCCATTTCAGTAGTCTACCCGAGGCGTCTGGTTTTTGTAGAACTTGTCTGAGTGGAAAGTTCGTCAGTACATGAATGGTGTGAGCCTGAAAATAGGGTCTCAATTTGCGAGATGCAATGATCAATGCCAAGGCTAGTTTTTCCATGTCTGGATATCGCGTCTCAGGAGGTATCAAAGCCTTGCTGATATAATAAACTGGCATCTGAGTTGAATTTTCTTCCCTCACCAGTACAGCACTTATAGCCTCGAGGGAAACTGCTAAGTAAAGTTGTAGCACCTCGCCAAGCTTGGGTTTTGATAGGAGGGGGGCCCGTCCTAGGTGCCTTTTGAGCTCCTGGAAAGCCTCTTCACACTCCTCAGTCCACTGAAACCTCTGTCCTCCTTTTAATATTTTGAAGAATGGAAGGCACTTGTCAGTGGATTTCGATATGAAGCGGCTCAAAGCAGCCACGCGACCCGTCAGACTTTGTACTTCTTTTGGTTTCTGGGGGGATTTCATCTCGATCAACGCTTGAATCTTTTCAGGATTTGCTTCGATGCCCCGTTGATTGACCATGTATCCTAAGAACTTGCCTGATGCTACCCCAAATGCACATTTAAGGGGATTCAACTTCATGCGGTATTTTCGCAGAACTTCAAAGGCCTCATGGAGGTGGGATATGTGATCATCCACTTTCAAACTCTTAACAAGCATGTCATCCACATAGACCTCCATTGTCTTCCCAAGTAAATTGGCAAACATCTTGTTTACTAGCCTCTGGTAAGTTGCTCCAGCATTCTTTAATCCAAAAGGCATCATTCTGTAACAATAGAGGCCTCGGTCCGTGATGAACGAGGTGTGCTCCTCATCGCCCGGGTACATGGGGATTTGGTTGTAACCAGAATAGGCATCCATGAAACTCAGGGACTCGTGTCCAGCAGTGGAGTCCACCAACTGATCAATTCTGGGAAGTGGGAAGCTGTCCTTTGGGCACGCCTTGTTGAGATCAGAAAAATCAATGCATACTCTCCACTTCCCATTGTGCTTTTTCACCAGTACCGGATTGGATATCCATTTTGGGTAGAGGGCCTCTCTGATAAAGCCGTTGTTAATGAGCTTCTGCACTTCCTCTTTCAAGGCCTCATACCTTTCTGGGTTAAGAGCTCGCCTCTTCTGTCTATGCGGGGCAAATTTGGGATCAATTCTTAGGTGGTGGCAACTGACTCCAGGGTCAATGCCTACCATATCCTCATGCCTCCAAGCAAAGACATCGTGATTCTTACACAAGATTCTTTAAGCTCCCCTTTGAATCTCGGGGCTAAACTCTTACCAACCTGCACCAGCTTGGTTGGTTCCCTTGGATCGATAGGGAAGCTTTCCAACTCTTCCATGGGGGCTGCCTGGGAATCAGCCTCGGTCATTCGTGGATCGAGTTCATCGAGTGCTGGCAATTCGAGGCTACTGGCGCCTGTCACCATGTGCATATCCCTAGGCTCAGCCTTCCTTACGGAGTTAAGGTAGCATTCCCTTGCCCCTCTTTGGTCTCCTTTCACTGTTGCCACCCCCCTATCAGTTTGAAACTTCATGCATAGGTGATGAATGGAGGTGAACGCAGGTCTCCCTAATACCCCATGATAGGCTGACCTACTGTCCACTATCAAAAATTTCATAAAACATGTGGTTGATAGGGGAGGCTCTCCCATCTCCACAGCTAGGGTGATTTTGCCCATTGGGATGATATTGTCCCCAGTGAAGCCATATAAGGGAGTGTTGGTAGGGGTTAACTCATGGTCCAGGATCATTTTGTCGAAAGTAGATCCAAATAGGATGTTCACAGAACTTCCGTTATCTACCAACATTCGTCTCAATCCGTTCCTGGCCACCACAGCTCTTACTACTAAAGCATCACAGTGGGGGTAGTGAATACCTTCAGAATCTTCGTGTGTAAACACAATCGGAGGCGATTGACTCCTCCGTGAACTGCTGCCCACAATGTAGCTAGTCAATGGAGGACCCCTTGCCTCTCGCACATAGTTCCTTTGGGAGTTTCTGGTGCTTCCACCAACATAAGGGCCTCCAAAAATAGTGTCAATCTCGTGAACTGGAACGTCATCAGGCCTACCTCGATGGTCCCTGCGTTGCTGTTCGTTCGAGTTTCTATTCCTTTCTCGTTCTCTTCCACGAGGAGATGCTTCCCTGTGATGGGAAGGGGCCTCGCCTCGCCTAGATCGTGAATCCTGCCTTGGCGGGGGCCTGCTCCTCGGTCTTGATGCGTTCTGGTTGTTGCCTCTAGAACCCGAATTTCTGGGGTGTAAGGCTATGTCTCTACAGTCAGCAGTCGCGTGGCTGTAAGAATGGTGATAAGTGCAATACCCTTGGGAGTTGCCTCTGCCTTGATTCGAACCTCTTCCCCGGCCTCGTCCTCTATGGGGGGCCTGTTGTGTTCGTGGGTTTTCATGGGTACCCGTAGTTGGTACGTCCTCGTAGGCCAAAGTTGGCACAGCATTCAACGTAGCTGCGGCAAGTGCCTGACCTGAGCCTTCGACAACTTCCGCATAGGGTTGACCCCATTGCTGATCCATCAGATGGGAGGTTGGTCCTCTACCACGTTGTCTTTGTTGGGGTTGGAGGCCCCTACTTGCCCTGTTTCGATGTTCTATCAGTTTCTCGTTGATGATTTCACGTCGCATCATCTCCAACAAAGCATCGTAAGTTGGGGGATCTTGATTCTGCACATCTCTCCAAAACAGGGTATTCATGTTGAGGCCTACCCTAAGGGCGGATAGAGCCTCGCGATCAGTGACTTGAACACAACAAGTCATTTCGTCCGTGAAGCGGGACATAAAACTTGTCAAATTTCTTCAGGCTGTTGCCTCATATCCTGGAGGCGTTGGATTGGGGCTTCGCACTCTTTGCTTACAGCAAATCTTTTCAAAAACGTAGTTTTGAATTCTGGCCAGCTTCGAATGCTCCCAGGCGGCAACCTGCTATACCAAATCTCAGTAGCTCCGCTTAGAGTCAAATGGAAAGCTCTGCACTTAACAGCTGGAGTAGCGCCTCTCAGGCTCATGTGCGTTTTGTAGCTGTTCAAGTGCTTTGCTGGGTCGCCTCTCCCATCATATTTGGGTATCTTGGGCATAGTGTAATGATTTGGGACCTGGGCATTCCTTAATTCCCTTGAGAATGGCAGATTGTCATCATCATCATCTAAGTCGCAGGATCTTTGGGGACCGTCCGAATCATAATTAGCCCCAGCCTCATACCTGGGCTGTTGTGTGGATGGTCCTGCCTGGTTGCGATCCTCCTCGTCCCTCCTGAGACGCTCATGACGATGCGGCACAGCACGGGGGGCACGTTCTTGCCTTTCCTCCGGCTGCCGAACCTCAGGAGGTGGGGGCTGTGGTCTACTTGTAGGAGCATGTGCTGCATTTCTTTGCCTACGCCTCTGACCTATTGGGCTGAGCCTGTCAAAAACACTGGTAGACCTCTGGGGCCTCGGTGCTGGCTCATATTCGGGAGGGAAATTATCCTCCATGTTGAACGGGGCCTCGGAGGGTCGACCGGAAGCATAATTGGAGGAGATATCGACTCCCACTTCCCTTTCTACTGGGCTTACTCCCCTATGCTGCCTGGAGGAATAAGCTCTTTGACTTTGAACCTCGTCAGGTTGATATGGCCCTTGTGGAACAAAGGAGGGAGGTGGGGGACCTCCCTGGCCTTGCATTTGCCTCAACAGCTCTTGCATCGCCAAGTTTTGGTTGGTAATGTTCCTCATATTGGCTGCCATGGTTGCCATTTCCCTAGTAAGCTGGGCCGCCAACCTCCTACCACCTCGCCTGTGATGGTGGTGGGGTCGGCGTCGGACCGCAGGGGCCTCATTGTCAGCTTCTCTAGTTCGCCTGGGGGGAGCCTCTTCTTCCGAGCTCATATCTTTCGAAACTTAAAACTGCAAATATTTTCCTTTAGGGGCTTCCTCTTACTCTTTTTTCAAGAATAAATCCTTTTTAAAGGGGGATGCCCCGAAATATCTTAGAAAGCCTTCTTTCACGGGTTGCTCGTGGTTATAGTATCTTTTCCCACAGACGGCGCCAATCTGTTGACCCCAAAAAATGTTGCCAACAGATGCCGGGCCCACTCGTGCACACGCAAGCTTAATCCGACACGCTAATGCCGATAGACGGTCATGATGGCTCCAAGTAATGGGCGTGAGAGTGGCTCAAAGGCACGAGACGTTTCCGTTCAGGCCACCGGCAAAAAGACGTAGCACGATTGTATAAGAAACCAATCGATAAATAACAAGATTCGTAGTTGTAATTTTCGTGGCAAAAAGAGAGCAATATGTTTCCAAATATTTAGTTCTTCCTTTGGAATTTTGCATTGGTCCCCCTTGTATTACATGGTTGGGGTATTTATAGTGTTACAACTCAAATTGTGACATTTGGATCAATTTACACGTGGCACCATCTCCTCGGCCAAGACATCAAGTCCTAGCCATCAAGTTGACTCTCCTAGCCTTACAAAGCATTAAATGTTCTTACATTGACAAGACAAGACATAAACAAACTTTACACAAGAGTCACATCAATCATTTGTTAAAGATTTTCATCATGAGTGAATCCCCGCAAGTGGTCCTTTAATGAGCCTCGGACGTTAGCAGCAGGGGCCTCAGAGTGCTAGCAAGGGCCTCGGAACCCACGGCTGAAGCTAGAGAATCGTAACCTGATTTAATCAAGCTGGTCCCACCGTCGACACGTGGCGCCACGTGTCGATTCTGTTCATTAACCCGTAACAGTATCTATTGAAATAAAAGTTCTAAAACAGATTGATTGTAATAATATAATTGTTGACTTTCTATCAAAAATTTTAGAAGAGTAAATTTAATTTAGACATTTGAAAGTTTTAAATTCTTGTTTTTGTAATTTTGAATGTGTGTGTATATATATATATATATATATATATATATATATATATATATATATATATATATATAGGGCCCCATATTTGAAATTGGCATAAGCCCCCAAAATATTCGGGCCGGCCCTGGTTCCCACTCCCTGACTTATTGCTATTTTTTTTATACTACTGAGTGGCAATCTAACCAGCTTCCAATCTATTTACTATATTAAAGAAGGATAGCTGCCCGCTTAAAATGCCGCCCCAATTTCCCGCCCAAAGGAATGGAAAAAAAACAAAAAGGAAAAAAGGAAAAGGGAATGCAGATTGAAAAAAACGCAACAGTGTTCCCGCCCATAATTCGGCCTCCATCCCGCCCAAGATAAAAAAAAAAAAAAAAAAAATTGTTTCGAATACATCTCGACTCCCGCCCAGATTTTTTGACTTGAATACCGCCCAAAATTTTGGAGTCAATCCCGCCCAACCAAAAGGCTTATTCTTTTATGTAAGCGTTCGAAAAATGTCGAGCCGCTCAGTCATCCGCACGCGGAAGCTCAGTAATTTGAAATTACTGTGGAACTAATTTCAGAGTAATTTGAAATTTAACGCAGATGTATCCTATTGTTGGGGAATATATTGTGTTGAGAAAATAGGGTTTGACCTTTGTGAAGGATGTTATAAGAATTCCTCCAAGCTTCCAGCCCGATTCATTAGTTATGTTTTACAAATTATGGAGCCAGGAATTGAGGAATATGAATGTGTTTGTGATTTGTTGAATTATGAGTCGACGCCGTCCGCCGGCAGCTTCAAGTCTCCAACGTGAGTCGACGCAGTCCGCCGGGAAGAATGAAGAAGACAGCCGAGACGCCGGCTTGCACAACAGCCAACAGGTTTTTTTCCCTTTGTTTCGTTTCAGTATTTGGGTTAATTAGGCCAAATTTCAACCCATTAGCCACACAAACAAAACCCAAGTGACCGAGCTTCAAACCGGCAATTGTGAAATCCCAATTCCAAAATTGAACCAAACTGGGAGGGAGAAGACGAGCGAGTTCCAGAATTCTGGAACTCGCGGAGGTTCCAGCCTCCGCACGCGGAGGTTGGAGCCTCCGCACGAGCGAGTTCCAGAATACTGGAACTCGCGGAGGTTCCAGCCTCCGCGTGCGGAGGCTCCAACCTCCGCGTGCGGAGGCTGGAACCTCCGCTGCGGAGCTCCAGCCCCCGCGTGCGGAGGTTCCGATTTAGGTCGTCACCACCAATCTGCAAATTTCAAATCCGGATTCAAATACTCCAGCCTCCGCGTGCGGAGGTTCCTAAATCCTCTGGGCGGGGTTCCTAATTCTGGGATTAACCGGTTTCTGTTGCCGGCATCTGACAACTGTGCTTCTTTCATTAGGGCTTTTGTGATTTATTGCATAATGAAATACTTCTTGCAAGTAAGAAATTATGTGGAAAATCATAATTCTTAACACTCACTTCATTTGGTTTCAAGTTTGGAAAATGATTGTTGATTGTAGATTAGTTAAGATTTTGTGAGCTCAGATATGTGTCTATGGTGTTCCAATTTATAATTTTAGAGAACTCACAATTGTGCTTCTTTCATTAGGGCTTTTGTGATGCCTTTTTTTTTTTGGCTTATTAGTTAAGTTGTTTATTATTTGTGGCTAATACCCTTTTTTGGATATTCTACTAAGTTTTTTCTTCCCCAATATTATTTGTCACCCCTGTGGCTTAAAGTCAATAGGGTCATCCTGCATTTAGACTACAAATACCGTTTGGAGAACCAGCAAATCCATTGTCCTTTCCTCTTATTTAATTGATAAAATTGATTCCTCTCATGTAGCTTCAAACAATAGTGTTTATGAAATGATTAAGAATTATGGTTATTTGGGAACATTATCAGTTCGGAGTTAATTTATTCGGAATCAGTTCTGATTTAGCCTATGTGACACACTTCATTAATGGTCTTAAATTAGGCACTCTTCGTATGAGGGTCAGTTGTCTGTGAATTATGAAGCCACCTAAAAGTTGGAACTGAATTGTGCACCTTTCTGTAGGGAAAAGCGAAATCTTATAGTGACACTTTTTGTCATATGACATATCATCCAAGAATGTCTGGTCATATTTTGTGACTCTTCTTTACCGCTTGTCCTATTTCGAATTTTACTCTAAAAAGCTACAATAATTGAGATTATTTATTGCTGTTGAGAGTTATCTTTCCCCTAAAGTCCATTCATACTATCAGCAATCTTAGAAGAATCTTTGCTTATCTTCTGAACTTGGAAAATATTTCAATAATTGTTATGTTGTAAACCAGAAATGCACCTGCTATTAATCCTGAACGTGATCAAGATCCTCATTTCAAATTAAATGTCTGTAAGTTTACGGAGAAGAATACCTAGAAGTATTGGACTGGTTGCACGAAGTGGAAAGAATTTTTGAGTTACTTGATTTTCCAGAAACAAGCAAGTGCAGTTGGTGGAATTCAAGAAGTTAAAGGTGCTACTGGTCAGTGAATTTTATCTTGGAAGAGTAATTAATAAGTTGTGATTACAATTATCTATTTTTGTGTATATATCTACCTTTTAGTTTGTACTGATATTCATTTTGCTTATTTGGAGCTTTATATGTAATTGTATAGCTTTCCTGGGAAGACTGTTGGAGTGAGAATTGGAGGCCAATCTGCTCCTGCTGAAGCTGCACCAATTAAGGAAGCCAAGGTAGATATTTCCAACCGAGTTAGTCGTGGATCTTAAATGTTCAAAATGCTGTGGAAATTATGTTTGAGTTTGCACAAGTTTTCATTAGTATTCTTCCTGAAGTGTGGTGTATATATTTTTATTTAAAATTACCGATTCACTCGCAAGTTAATTTTATAAAGTGTTTTGCATCTAATTGGATTGGAAAATCAATTAGCATATCACTTTAAATTTGTACATCGCACCGTGTATCGCACGGGTGAAATACTAGTAATCCATTAAAAAAGCATGGTCATACATGCAAATTCTGGTGTCCTGAAATTGCTTGTGACAATAATAATTGTAAATTGTCACACACTCCCTTAACAGTATTTGCAAAAAGTTCTTGGTTTGCACACAAGTCTTCCAAAATTTCCAACGTTCATGTGAATTGGTTCTTAAAGGTTTGCCCTACTGCCCCATATTAGCATTGATGAGGCTATATATATAGTAATGGAAGAAGCTCCTTTCGACACTTAATTTCAATTATTAGTAGCTCGGGGCGAGATTTTACACTTCTTAAATTGTGTTCTATACTTGTTTGTGTCGGATGATACAAGATTTTCTTTGTAGAGCCCTCATAAATCACCATCTCAAGCTTATCATAAAGATGAACGCATAAGCAGGAAAAAGGAGAATGTGAACCTTACAGAAAATCAAGAAATAACTTGAAATCCCAACATCCTTGTTTAGAAAAATAGCCATCCTTAACCGCATAATGTTACAATCTGATGGGGGTCAAAGGGCCACGATGAACATAAACACAAGGTGAAAAAGATACATGATGTCAATATAGAAAACACTTGATGGTTCGTCTCGTATTAAAGAGCGATCATAATCCAATGGAAGGACACTGCTTTCTGGCATGCTCGGGAATCAACTTCACTAGGGTCTCTGCTGGCACACCCTTTAACTCTGAATACAAGATCATGCGAATTTTAACTAGATATAATGTTAACAGGAAAAAGAAAATGTCAGGCTAGTTTGCATTCAAGAGCTTCATACCAAGAGGCTTGAAATTGAAAAGTGGAGGAAGAAAACGTCCACTTGGCAGACGGGTATTTGGCTCCCGTAGCTCATCAAAGAAGGTGTGGCTCAAAGCATCCAACTGCATCAAAATAGAGGAGTCAATTTCCAAAGTACGTCCACGCAGAGTATAAGAGTAATCATGAATGAGTCCACGAGCTTCTATTAAAAACCAGCACCAACAAATTGAGAAAGGCGAGTGAAAAAGCTTCAATTCTGGCTCCCTCTCAATTTCAAATATGGGTAGCGTTAAACTATACTTTAATCCATTTCCAGTAGTGAAAACAACCTAATGTGAAAAATAATGAAACAACAGAGGCAAGGTAGACAAATTAAACCCTCTCCCCAGCCAACAAAAAACCCAAGAAAAAGAAAGATTTCCAAAAACTTACAGCCGAGCAACGTAAATTAGGAGAGTATTGTAGCAGTCTTGAAACAAGATCACCAGCTTCTGGAGGCATGCGTTTGTGGAAAATCTGATAAAGAACAAAGACATAAATGAATAGTGAAACAAAAAATAAAATAAAATAAATAAACAAACAAGTTGAGAAAATAAGCATAAACACATATGGTAACAAATACCTTGTGCCACGGATGAGCTTTAATTTGTGGGAATCTATACTCAGTATAGTTAGGATTCATGCATTTTATTTCCTCCCTGGTTGGAGTACCCAAAACCTGAAAGAGAGCCAAATTGGTTATTGGGGCATAGGAAGCATATGAGGGAACAATAGCAACTTCAAAGACAGAGCATTAATTTAATCGAAATTAACAATAACAACTTCCAATACCAGCTTGAACTAATTCAGACTCTATCCATAAATGGCATTAAAGTATAAAATCATATAATCTTGTCAGACTCTTTTAGATGTAAACGTCATTAAGACAAACCAATCCACTGCCTACAGGTCCCACAAAACCCTCACCACCCGTCAGGAAAAACACACACTCAAAGGAAAAAAAAATCCCAAGGAAAATTACAAGTATGGTAAAAATCCAAATAACTAAGAGATAACTGAGAAAGTGCGCACGTGCATTTACAAGTGTCTCTCTGTGTGTGTGTGTGTGCGTGTGTGTGTGAGAGAGAGAGTGAGAGAGAGAACCTTAATAATCTCAACAAGCTGGTCTACTCCACTCTCACCAGGAAATAAAGGCTGAAAAAACAAAGACCAACAGTACCATTTAAGAGAAAACCTTGCTTCCAACAGTGCAAACTTGTGCAAAAAGAAGTAAGCCAACTACCTGCCCAAGAAGAAACTCAGCCAGCACACAGCCAGCAGACCAAATGTCGATAGCTGTAGTATACTCAGTTGCTCCAAAAATAAGCTCGGGTGCTCTATAATACCTAGAGCAGATGTAAGAAATGTTGGGCTCCCCTTTAACCTATCAAGAATCATGGAAGAAAGTCATAAAGCATGCCAGTTTCATAAAATTTACCCGATCTTTATGATAGCATTCTACATACCAAAACTTTGGCACTCCCAAAATCACATAATTTAACCTGGTGGGTATGCGGATTTACCTGCAAAAGGTCACAAGTATTAGCTTGAAAAAGTGATTTTCTATGGGACAAGCAAGTTGAAAGGGGCAACCAAAGGCAAAATCTGAAGGCAGATAAACACATTTATGAAACATGTCAATCTTCCAAATCAACACTCAAAATATTGGTGTGTCTGCCGACAAAAGATTTGATTTCTCATAATAGTGGGAGGTCTGCATATAAAAGGGTTGATTTCCTAGGGCATTTCAGAAAGGTAGCTCTAAGTCGAATTAAATGACAAAAAATGATTCATATAGCAGACCCAAGTTTGTTATGAATAAGGCTTAGCCTCTTCTTGTAGAGAGAGTGTGGTGTCCCAAATGGCATGAATGAAGTGTATAGCATGACTCAAGTTAAACTTCTTTCTGAAAGGCTCTTGCTGCTGTAGAATAACTGAATTTCCAATTAAAAATACTCTGATTGGAATATATAAAAACATTCCTGAACTCGCCAACCTAAGACCTCATATTCCAGTTTCACACAAGAAATAGAAAACACTAATGATACTCATTTTTGACAAGTAGAATTAATTTACATTACGTGTATTTGATGAAAATTCAAAAGTAAGAAGAAAGAAAAGAGGTATGAAAGTACACTTGATTTATCTTTTCTACTGGCATAAAGCAACTAAAAGGAAGTTCGACAGCTTGAAAAACTAATTTTTTGATGTCAAACATAACTAATGTTCCTAAATTTCTGCAACTTCTATCCAAGAAGTACAGTATAGAATCAAAGCAAAATAGCATAAAATGTACCAGTAGATTTTGAGGCTTGATGTCCCTGTGACACACTCCAATACCATGGTGGATATAAGACAACGCTCTGAAAATCTGCCAAATAGCAGCATAGTTAATTGAATAGCAGTACAGAACTCGGGTAAATTTCATTTGTTTATACATCCAGAAAACACAGGCAGAACAGTAAAATGTCTGGTGTTCCCAAAATAAGCGATAAATAAACATAAAACCAGTATTCAGCAAACAAACTATCAAAGTTAGTGCACATATTGTATACCAGAACATCATGAATAAAACCCATCAACATTTATGTGTAAAAACTGCAAAGAAAATTCTATGAGATTTGAAGTGCAAGAGTCAATCAGATATAAATGTAGAAAGCAAGTTCCATTAAACATAAAAAAATTCAGAATAGGGAGCTTCATTTAAGGCCAATTTAATCAAGACTTAAAAATAGCAGTTTCAAGAGAAGAAAGAGGCTAGATTTGGCATCCACACCGAGTTATCAAGAATCTGAACAGGTACACATACCATGCATTAAACCGAACTGTGCATTAAAGGATAACAAATTACCTGGTAAGAATACAGCTTGACATATATCAGTGGTATCCTCTGGTTCAACTTATTATAGTGCTTGACAACACGATGAAGAGTTTCTGGGACATACTCAAGTACCAGATTAAGATATAGTTCATCCTTTTCAGTTGTAGAGAAGAAGCAGTGCTTCAAGGACACAACATTTGGGTGGTCAAGGAGACGCATGGTTTGTAACTCTCGGTTTTTGTATCTTTTGTCTTGAAGAACCTTCTTGATGGCAACTGTTTCTCCTGTTTCTAAGCATTTCGCCTAAAAAATCAGGGGAATAAAAAACAGCAAACAATGATACTTATAATTGTCGTCAAAGAAAATAAATGGGAGTAATCAAGCAGGACCAAGGAATTCCAAGTAATAAACCCTTTTAATAAAATATTAATATATTAATCCTTCGATGTTTTTAATCACATTATTACTGCAATTTTAAAGTAAAAATGGTATCTTAATAAACAACTCACTCCTAAATTAATCAACCCATATTATGCCACCAAACAATCCCCAAATTATTACAACCCATGGTTATTGCTCAAGAAACTTCCATAGTAAGATTTTACCTGAAACACTACTCCAAATGATCCGTGCCCGACAACGCGTTCAGCCATGTAACTAATGGTCTGGAAACACCAAAAGAAGATAAAACAAGGAAAAAATAAATGCAACTGTAAAACATTAAGGAAGATACAGTAGGTAGGAATTAGAAATAGGAAAGGTCTCAAAGAATACACGTAAATTACATTAAAATACCTCAACAAACCAACATTTAACCCAAATATTTATGATTACGCCTAAAAGAGAGGATTTTCATGAGTGGAAACCCTTCTTATTGGATTATCAAGATACTTTCCTAAAATTAAACTCTTATCAATGGAGAAAAGTTGTCGCAAATCTGTAAAAGCATATATAATAGTAAACATGATTCGTTTATTAGCATCACCAAAATTATGAAAATATAAGGTGTTGTTTCCTGGATACGAAATGCACATAAACTTGAACCAGAAATGACAACACATGCTCTGGCACATTACCTGCTTTGGCTGGCCATTTCGACCCCCAATTGCAGCAACAATTATGTGGCCAGCTTCAGTCCCATTACCATTCACAACTGTAGCTTCCATTTCCTATTCAACGAAATCAGAACCATCATTAAACGAGGCAAAACCATTCTCCTGGCTGAATAATTCTTATTAGGACAGAAAAATACAAGTATCTTTTACATCTTGAATATACATACCTTGTCATCCCGGATTGTCATGTCATTCATCTCCTCGGGCAATCTATCAACCCCCACAGCATGGCTGCTTGATTCCCTTAAGCCAGAAGTAGGCGCTATGCCCACCGAACCCATTTGATAAAGTCTTGTAGCTTGTATTACCTCAATAAGGCATTCACCTGCTAAAACCACACCACATGTAAACTGCTCCGAACTACATCTGCATTTATACTAAAAAAATTTCTATCCTGATATGTTACATCCCTTTTTAATTGAAAAGTAACCATTTTAAGTGAAATTATTTTCATTGAAACGCATTGACCAAATATGTAGAGGAGTCAAACAAATCTGATACGTAACGGCAAAATCAAAAACAGAATTACATGAAACTCACAAGGACTTTACTGGCACCTCTTAAACTAGGCAAATAGTCAATACGACAATTACTCTGCCTCGGAAATAAAAGATTAAACAGCTGGAAGTACAACTATATGTATAGTAAACAAAATTATTTTCATTGTAATCAATACAAAATTTACGACTTCAAATTTTTATTCAGAAGTGACATAAAGCAAGCCTGGCAAATCAAATAAGCTGCATGACACAACAATAACAAATGGACTCAAACATTACCTAATCTAAAATAAATTTGGAGATTGACAAGTAACAAAACACGAGAACAAAGCCTCTTTATGGACAGCTAAATCCATAGGAGGCATAGAAATATGATATCCACTTTTGGAAAAGAAATGATAAAGACAGATATTGGCATTCAGTTGTGTATCTTTATCCTTACCGCTACATAAAAGTAACTAGTAACTAGTTTGACTATTGTGTTTCGTATAATATAAACTAAAATAATCAACAAAAAAAATTCAATCAATATCAGATAATGCAATTCAAGATTATGACAATATGAACCATAAAGTCAAAAGACGAAACAAGGACAGTTGGTCATACAGATATTTATCTAGAAAAAATACACAAAATAGAACCAAATGAAGACAGATTTAAGGTTGTAAGAAACCAAACAGAAAAGTAAGGACATCCAGAAAGCCAACACATCAAGGCTACTTTAAGCCATTGCTCAATACAGTGAAAAGAGGTTTGCCTATCAAATTTCGTCAGATAAGATTAACTATCCACAATATAAACATCTTACAGAATTTAAATTCTGTATGCGGTATCAATTTATCTTGAATCTGTTGTGACATCTAAATAAAGTAATCCAATCTCTATATAATAGACTGCATAATATATGAAATAAAAATATACACCAAAACTGAGGGTGTTATCAATTTGGCTGCGACTCAAGTGGTGGGACATGTCTTGCATAGATTTAAAGGATCTTCCACTTACAAGAGCGATGATATAGGGATAGAACATGTTAGAAGCAGGACAGGTGGACCAAAATTAATATGGTCTACTGTGATTGTGAAGGATGTAGTTGTGTTGGATTTTTCAGTAAAACTAGCAATGAACTGAACAAAATAGCAAAGAAATTAGTCACGTAAGCCAACTTCAAGTTAATTGAGAATAATGATTAGTTTGTTGGTGTCGTCATTTTAATTCCTACAATATCATATTGATAAAAGAGTGTTGATGCACCCGATTTTAAAATGGTTGAACCAGATATCAAGGCCTTCCACCTCCACAGGGAAAGGCATTTTTTAAGCATAAGCCTCAAGACAAATTAAGTCCCTGTTTGACCCACATTATATTTTTCATTATCATTCTTCTACTCATTTTCAACCACACATTCTTCAATAAAATAATATTTTCCATTACATCAATAACTTTTCCTTCATTTTCAACCACATATTCCCCATCACATCACTTCAAAAAATGCATTCTCTCATTTTAATGTGCACCAAACAGGCTCTAATAAAACAATTCAAAAGAGTATAAAAAACAAACAACAATGATCATGATAAACCAAATCTTGAAAATTCCCTATAAAACAAATTAAGAATGTTAAAAATATCTCTTGCAAACAAATATAAATAAATCAATAGAATTGCAAATATTTTTTTCTCAAATTAGCAATCACATAAAATAAATAGAACTAGAAATGACCTAGAAGACTCCCTTTTCATCACTATTTATAGGATCTTTAAGAGAAATATCAACATTTTCAATTCCCCTATCATCCTCCTCACAGCTGTCACGTACTCTCATTCTTTATAACCATCCTCCACTTAAAATCTTTCCTTCCCCTGTTGATCGGCACACATCAGATCAATTCGTATTATCTATAGTTTGTGGCCAATGAATAATTTTATGACGAATTTTTTATTTTATTGTAATAGATTTCTGAAAATTTTACAGCATCAACTTAAATATGCTAAATTTTCCGTATTAATAAGATAATAATCATAGTATTACTACAGCTCGGTGAGAGTTCTCGTATGCGTAATCTGTAGTGATAATGTATGGTGTCAATTAAGTATATAAATAATGTCCAAGATTATACAGAAACTTTTTATCCATGTGAGCCACCTTGGCCGTGATACTATTTTCCATGTGGGCCACTTTTAGTTGCAATGAGATACTGCGAGAGCCACACTGACTGCAACACGATTGAGATTAACAACAGCTATCATCGTTTAAGATACACTACGGCCAAGGTGGCTCACACAATTAAACCATGTAGCTCTTAGGCTCCATCATTTATGGGTGATTAGGACAACAGTCAAGAGGACGGAAACAAAGACCAAACAAACAAAAAGCCCAAAAATTATATCACACTCCGACAATAACATGAACCACACTCTGAAAGTCGCATTAGCTTGTGTCCTCTCTACATATAGAGATTTCCAATTTAATATTGTGAATTATATTTGCCGCGATAGTAATTTCCCAACAAACTCTGCTCTGCCTTGCTACCTGACCAGTAAGTAATTCAAAAGCCTATACCACTCATTTTGGGAGAACAAGAATATATGGTCCAAAATTGTCCATACATTTTCCATTTTGGTTAATAAGATTTTCAACTTCGGTGCAATTTCGGTTTCACCTCAGTTCATTATTTGATTGTTTCCTTCACTAGTTTGGTTCAATATTAGGTTTAAATATGTTCTAAATAACACAGAAAAGATTTTTGAATCATCAATTAACAGAATTTGAGATTTAGTATGTTTGGATAAATGTTTCTAGGTGTTTATAAACACCTTGGTCAAGAAATACTTTTGGTTCAACCATTTTTTATTCACACATTTCGAAGGACCCACAAGTACTGTCCACTTCTCAACCACTCATTTAACCTAGATGAACACCTTGCCAGACATACCCTTAATTTAAAGTTCCTAAATCTCAATCTATTTGAATAATTTTCAGGTAACTACATTGGTTCTAATTTGTCCGAATCCTGAACTTATTTTTGGTATTCTGTAAACAATGATGAAAGCTCTCATTTATGTCTCAACATCTTACAATCAATTTCATGATTCAAGTTCAAATAGTTGGCCAAATATATGTCCAAATTTGCATACCGGCCAACTTTTTGGTTGAAAATAAAATGAAACTATTCCATCAAATTTCTGAAACTAGATAATCATTAAAAGTTTAAGCAACACAGTGAGTTTAGTTGGAGAAACTACCCTTAATTTGTAGTGAAATCTTGTAGAATAGGGGTTCAATTTTTTGCAAAGGAGTGAAAAATAATTTTAGGTATGTTATTTCGGGGCCTTATGAGACATCTCATTCCTCTCTCACTATCGTGTGATTTCAGTTGCAAATGAAAAGTCTACACGGCCTCTACATATTGCTTCTAGAGCTTCCTTATATAAAGTGGGTTCATTGTTGTAGTTGGCTTAACATGTCAACTCACACAAGCATTGAATTGTTAAAAAAAACGTTCCTGCAAGAATTTTTTAATAGATGTGGTGTATTTCCTAGAATTATAGTAGTTCATGTATTTATCATTTTTATATTTTATTTTGAATTCTTTACAAAAAAAATCTTGAGATTTATCAAGGTATTATCCATAAAATAATTTTTTTGTGTCCTGACACCCCAGATTTTTAGAGGTGCTCCAGTTCTTACATTGTTTTAGATTTCATAAGATTCTTTTACAATTTTCCATGTATTTTATTTAAAAATCAAATTTCATACAAATATGATTATTCCATAAAATCGCCAAAAATTTGGAAAAATTGCAAGTTATACTAATCGTAATAATTATTTTAGACTAAACTAAGGTGTATTGCAACAGTTACTATATTAACCAAAAATAAAATATTTGTTTGGACCAAATTCGATCTTCATAACTTCAGTTAATTTAGTTAAATCCAGGACAATACTTAGTTGGATATCCAAATTGAAAGGCAAATCTCTTGCATTCCAGATGGAAGGGGCTGTCAGGACAACATACAGGAGCATAATAACATCAATTTTCAGAAAGAGTCTAATTCTATAGACACTAATGACACTACCATGTTTCGTCTCTTTCACAGACACCTTTCTTTTAATTCAGCAATTTTTGCGCCATTATAAAATCAACTTAATTTTCAATCGATGATAAAACGTTGATCCTATGACCCACACACGTCCCAGAAGCAGCTAAGCTAGCAATCACAAATGTTTACATTAGCTTCAATAGCCACAAAATCATGTTTCTTTATTCCAACACATACAAATTTTCATTCAACCTTGTGATTCCATAAATAAAGCATTTACTTTTATATCCTTAAATGACGGATGTAGCAAAACCCTTTCAACTCTGTTGTGCAACATTTATTTTTCATATAAAATTGGACACATAATCTTTATCTGCTTCGGCATTCCTAATACAGAAACTTATTAATTTGGTAATTATAAATTTATCATACACAGTTCAACAGAACCAATGTACCAAATTAAAAAAGAAAATATCAATTTTATCACTTAACTTCCATTGAATCCCCAATTCAGAAATAACAATATCAACATTACTAAGGATAATGAAAAATTGAAAACAAAAATCCAAAAAAGAAAAAGATGACATTTTTAACGGAAATAAAGATTTACATTATACAGCCAACATAAAGATTAAAAAACTAAACAAATTTAAATAATTAAAAACTCACATATTTCCAAATATTTATGGTGTTATTGACAAAATAAAAGGAAAACAACCGCTTCTCTTTCTAATACAAAACTGTTGAGTTCTAAAAACACAAAACAGGTAAAAGACACCAAATTTAACCCAAAAATCTACAGATCCACGTCAAAAAAAATTCCCAAATACAGTCCTAACAAATATAAACAATAAATGCAACGTTCCAGTATCAAGAACAAAATCAAATTTCCAGATGAATTAACGAAAAAGAAAAAGTAAAACACTAGCGAAACCGTACCGATGAAATCAGAGAATTCAGGAGGAGGTGGAGCAGACACCGATGATCATCGGTGACGAACTCTGACAATTAATTTGCTTCGTATAACCATCACCCAAAAGAGGCAATGTAGAGATAGAGAGAGGTGATTTTATTTTTGTATTTATAATTTATTGACGTTTTTTGGCTAATAAAATTGTGTTGAGTTGTGTGGTGTGATGTGATGTGATGTGACATATAATATAAGAATAATGTGCTGACGACGGTCAAAGTGGCTGTAAATGATAGGTGAAATAAAGGGTGAAATTATTTAATTTCACCTATCATTTAATGTCGTATTAGCGCCACCTAAATCGTGTTTTCATCGTAGGTGAAATGAAAGGTGAAATTAAATGACTCATTTAATTTCACCTATCATTTAATACCACATTAGCGCCACCTAAACTGTGTTTCAGTCTAGTAGCTGTAAATGATAGGTGAAATCTATCATTTACAGTCACTAGATTGTGTTTTCATCCCCATTGGGAATGAAAACACAGTCCAAGTGGCTATAAATGATAGGTGAAATGAAAGGTGAAATTAAATGATTTATTTAATTTCACCTATCATTTAATGCCACATTAACGCCACCTAAACTGTGTTTTCATCCCCACTGGGGATGAATAGTAATGCTATTCATCCCAGCGGGGATGAAAACACAGTCTAAGTGGCTGTAAATGATAGGTCAAATAAAAGGTGAAATTAAATGACTTATTTAATTTCACCTATCATTTAATGTCACATTAGCGCCACCTAGACTGTGTTTTCATCCCCATTGGGGATGAAAACACAGTCTAAGTGGCTGTAAATGATAAGTGAAATGAAAGGTGAAATTAAATGACTTATTTAATTTCACATATCATTTAATGCCACAATAGCGCCACCTAGACTGTGTTTTCATCCCCAGTACAGTCTAAGTGGCTGTAAATGATAGGTGAAATGAAAGGTGAAATTAAATAATTTCACCTATCATTTAATGTCACATTAGCGCCACCTAAATCGTGTTTTCATCGTAGGTGAAACGAAAGGTGAAATTAAATGACTCATTTAATTTCACCTATCACAGTCTAGTGGCTGTAAATGATAAGTGAAATTAAATGACTTATTTAATTTCACCTATCATTTATTAGCGCCACCTAGACTGTGTTTTCATCCCCAGTGGGGATGAAAATACAGTCCAAGTGGCTGTAAATGATAGATGAAATGAAAGGTGAAATTAAATGACTTATTTAATTTCGCATATCATTTAATGCCACATTAACGCCACCTAGACTGTGTTTTCATCCCCACTGGGGATGAATAGTAATGCTATTCATCCCCAGTGGGGATGAAAACACAGTCTAAGTGGCGCTATGTGGCATTAAATGATAGGTCAAATGAAAGACCTATCATTTAATGCCACATAGCGCCACCTAGACTGTGTTTTTATCCCCACTGGGGATAAATAGCATATAGTGGGGATGAAAACACAGTCTAAGTGGCTGTAAATGATAGGTGAAATGAAAGGTGAAATTAAATGACTTATTTAATTTCGCATATCATTTAATGCCACAATAGTGCCACCTAGACTGTGTTTTCATCCCTAGTACAGTCTAAGTGCTGTGAATGATAGGTGAAATGAAAGGTGAATGACTTATTTAATTTCATCTATCATTTAATGCCACTTTAGCGCCACCTAGACTGTGTTTTCATCCCCACTGGGGATGAATAGTGGCTGTAAATGTTAGGTGAAATGAAAAGTGAAATTAAATGACTTATTTAATTTCACCTATCATTTAATGCCACATTAGTGCCACATAAACTGTGTTTTCATCCCCAGTGGGGATGAATAGCACTACTCATTTTTTTATAGAGTAATGCTATCCATCATCACTGATGGCGTTAATGTGGCATTAAATGATCACATTTCATTTAACATATGTGATGGTGAATATGTGGTTGAAAAAAAAAAAGTTATTAATGTCTTGAAAAATATTATTCTATTGAAAAATGTGTGGTTGAAAATAATAGAAGAATGAAAATGAGAACGTGGCTGATAAATTTATTTTTATTATATTTTTGGTGATTTTTTATTTTATTTTATTAATATGCCTGTTTTTTAAATTATTATATGAGCAGTTGTATATATTTTAGAGTTCTTACTATTTAGCCTATGTTCGAGCAGCATTTCTTGAGAGTAGATGCGTAAAAAAAAAAAAAGAAAAATTAGAAAATGTACAGTTAGAAAATAGAGAAATGATGTTTTATTGGACTTTTTTTTCTCTCTCTCTCTCCATGTCGACTTTATCTATTTTCTTTTATTTGAAAAATCATCTTCTATAATATATGTTATTCAAAATATCTTTATTAGGTGACAGGTCACTGGTATGAGGTTGATTGTACAAATGAGAGATAAAGTATATCGCATATATTATACAACGTAAAAATATTGTTTCGAACATAATCATTTATATGTATCTTTGGTTATGAAATTAGAGGTGCATAATTACTTCGAGTCATAGCGTAGTCGATTTGTCTCTTAATCAAACTAGAAGTAAGATACACTTACCTTCTACTTGACATCATGCAAGGGGTGGGCCATTTACTATTGTTGCTTTGTTAATCACTCTCTATTTAAAAAAAATGTTGGATCCTTTCTTTTGTTTTTTCTTCCGCGATATTGGTAGAAATTGAATTGATTTGAAATTTTCATTTTATACAAATTCCATATTTGGTATTGCTTAGTAAAAATAGAGGATCAAGCAAATTTAAACCGAACTTCTCGTTATCATAGATATTAGGAAACTATTATGTTAAACTGTTATGATAATAGCCAGTAAAAATAGCGCAGTTCAACTAGATAACTCATTGTTACAACTTCAAAATTTTGGTCTACATATTTGAGTTAAAATTATTTGAACGTTTTGGTACGTGCTGGTAAGAAGATTATTTTTGTCATCTGAACTCGACAAATTATTGTATATTATTTACTTGCATTTTTACTTCCTTTTATCATTTAAGCTCGATCGAGCGTAGTTTAAAGAGAAAGAACAATAAGAAATTTGCAAATAATTATTGATTTATAATAGGTAAAGAATCTTCAATAAGTGAATAATGAAATAATGTATTTTGAAACACAAGTCTATTTGTGTAATTTCCTAGAAGAGAAAGGAGTTTCACATAAAATACTATTCCCTTTTGGATCCTGCGAATATTCACATTGACAATCAATGCTTGAGATTTGCCACACATGAGCAAATACAATGTTTGGTAGAAATTAAAATTAAAATTTTAATCTAAATATAAATCAAAGTCAACAATTAATTTTAATCATATATTTTATGAATTTAACAACTTTTCAACCACACATTTTATCGATTTTTATCAAAATCTGCTAAAAATCTAATTTTAATTCACATCAAATACGGACAACATGTTAGTCTAAAATAATAAAGAGGAAATTGCACTCGGCATCACTTTTTACGTTTTCAACTACAAAAATCTTATTGACATTACAATTTTTATATTTTACATCACATTTTAATTACAGTTAAATTTCTCAATCTGTGTTCATTGTAATTGTTTTTTTCTTAATTTTTTCCCTTCGAATTCTTTTCTTCAACCTCCCACTAATTAGTACGTCTCGTAAAATATTTTATTTTCATGCTTTGAAATAAGGGGAAAATCCATACTAGTGATCTATTTATTTTTTTTAAAACTATGATAAAAATAAGTTTTATTTTAATGAATTTTCGGATATAAAGCTATTATCAAAATACAAAATGTGCTAACTAGTGAAAATTTTGAAAATAAAAATGATATGAAAAATCATTAATGATATAGGAGCAAAGATTTAAGAATCTTAGGTGCAATTAAAATGTGTTGTAAGAAATAAAAAATGTGTGTGGAAATAATTACCCTAATAATTTTGTCACTTTTGAACTTTTTGCCCTTTGAAAATTTTTAAATACCTTTCATATCCTACATGAAATTTAAATTCAAAAAGGTTGAAAACATCACGCCAAACCCCCCACACCTATTCCACCCCCACTTACTATACAAGCATACCTCCATTGTTGGATGCATACAAGAGACACCTATTGATAAGTTCTATCAAACGGCTGCAAACTAATTATATGAAAAGTTACAATGAGATCGCATTTAAGGTGCATGATGGAAAATATTGTTGATGGAGCATTAAGTATGTTCACCGATGGTCAACTACCAAATAATCAAATCTTGACAAAAAAAAATTACACAATGCTATATTAAATAGGGAATATTTTAAATTTTTATATGCTTTGAAGCTATATTTTGTCAAAATAGTTCACAAAAGTAATCAAAATAAATGATTGAAGAATAATTTGCAAAGTAATGTGAGCATGTTATATTTAACATTCTAAAATATTAAATTATAAGGTAAAAACATTCCACAAATTGTAAATGCTAACACAAAATTGAAAGATGAATCCACAATGATTTCAAGCTTTATATTGCAATTTGCAATGGAAGGGATAAAAAGCTTATGTTTTTTGAGAGAAAATATCACTTGATCTTCTCAACAAACAATAAGGCTAAGTGTACATTCCATTGTTTACAATTTTTTTTACATCCTTTTTGTTTCCAAAAAGAAATGGTGGAAAAATATTTTTTTCTTAAATTGGCGAATAGTGAGTTGTCACGTGACACAATGTAAAAAATAATGTTAAATATGATGTACATGTAGCATGATTGCTCAACAAAATGTTATGAAATAATTTTTTTTGGGTTAACAATTGTAAAATCTTGATCTCCTATTCACCGGGCTTAACTTATGCTAAGCACCCATGACATGGCACAGTAATTACCAACAAATATAATCATTTTAATGGAATCCACCATTATTTTCCGCAATGTTAATTTACATGCATGTTAAGTTAATCTCCAGGGTAATAAGATTTTTTGCACCCAAAAATGGACATTTTTGAGTACCTTTACAAAAAGGTAATTATATTACCACTAAAAACTTTACTTACTATACCACTTTTAAAACATATTTAATAAATATACCCTAACAAATTTACAATTATACTCTTAATCAAACAAAACTAAAATAAAAATAAACTTAACTATTATAGTGTATTCATTATCCCAGTATTACTTCTCATTTTTTTCATCCATCCATTCTGAATTTTCTAGAAGGCAAAAACTTGGTAGAAAGAAATATTGTCAACATCGGTACTAGAAGAACTTGCTATGGCAGCGGCCGCGACAAAACACTGGTGTATAACTAGAATTTGACCATGGCACCACCTGATTCTTGCCGTTCTCATCGTCTTCTTCTCCCTCCATGTAATCATCACGGTCTCTATAGTAATCACATCATCAATTTCACTTTCTTGAGAATCATCATCTTCATCTCTCTGAGTCGTCACTTGATTTTCTGCACAGCAGCACAAGTGTGAATGGAACCGGTCAGCCCCTACCTTCGTACTGACGGCTTTACATAGCGTCGGAGATAGACAGACACTAAGGAGCTCATAGTTTTATAGTTAAAATATTCAACCTTATTGATGATAAATAAATATAAATTTCACTTATGAAACTTGAAATAATTAAAATTTGTATTAAATCTCAAAATTAAAACCAAGACCAACACTGAAAAGGAATTAAAACAAATTAAATTTGAATATTTAAAGCATTAATTCGATTTTGTAACAAAAAGTGAGTCAATTTGTTAATAATTATAAAGATAACGTAGTTACAGAAAATTTGTATATTTTTTCACTATGAAGTAGATTTTCTAGTGCGGAAGCGGAATTAAAAAATTTTATACGAGAAGAAAGTTGGAAAACTTGAAAATTTATAGAAAATAATTTGATTATAATGAATTAATATAAAAAGTGGATAAAACATTTGTTTCGATAAGCAAAATAATATCATAATCTTAATAGTTTAAGGAAGATAGCTTGCATCGTTTCCTGCCCCATTTATTTATTTATTTATTAAAAAAAACTTTCAATTAACTATTTTTTGTTTTTAATTTGTAGTTAATTATTTTTTTTTATTCTTCACGGAGCAGGTTCGGGGCACTTCGGGGCGGGGTCCCACCAACCCGTCCCGTCGGCGGGGTCGATTTTTTGGCTATCACTAATTAAGCTTAAAATAATAAAAAATTCTAATTTATTATACCTGCAATAGGATTGTCCAACATTATTTTCCCCAACTTGAAGAAAACTTGTCTCGAATTTGATAGGAGAAGATAAAATCAACCAATTGGGTGGAAAGCACTCATTAATTCATGCCATGACTAAGATTGAAGAAATATCTATATCTTGATCTGCTTGACAAGCATTATTATATTCCATTACTGCATTTTCTGAAGTCAACTTGCTTCCACCTTGTTCATTTTCCTGCATGATATTACTTCATAAATGAAGCATGGTTCAATTTCTCTGCCTTGAGTCCATTCTCGGAGGAAGTCACTAGTGTGATTTTCAATTCTTCATGCTTATAATCTTCTGTTATAATGTCTAATGATGCTTCATCTATAATTTATTTATTTAATATATTAAATATCACATCAGGTGAGAATCATTTTTTGGACAATTCTAGCCCTACTATAAATCAATTATTTTAATAATACCTCACTTTTCGTTTTTTAAAATGTATTTAATTTATTTACCCACTTTGTTACCATCAATGTACATGTACATTTGATATATTTATTTCATATGGGTGCTTTCATTAATGTATGAATTTCTTTTATTAATTATCAATTAATTAACGTTCACAATCATTTAATTAATATTCATTTTTATTTATGTATTTTAGTGTTATTAATTGTAATTATAAGTTAATTAAAATTTCACATTCACGAATGCATTTCATTATTCACGTCCATGTATGCTAATTAACATTCAATTTTATTTAATTAAAAATTAAATAAATGATTTAACATTCATGCCACGTATATATTCACTGATATTAATTTTAATTTAATTAACATGTAGACATATTCAAATATTACTTTTACATCACCTATAAAACTTTTAATAATAACTTGCAATGCACGTTCAACGTAGACTAATTCATTGCACGTTCAACGTGGACTAGTTCAATATAAAAAATTGGAAAAGGGGACTCATAACCATACCGTCCATATTTACTTGTGCTTATGTAATTCATTGGCGTTGGGACTGCAAAGAGGGTCGATGGCAATTTCATTCTCAATTTTACAAGTTTTACATAAAAAGTACAATTTTCATTTCTTCTTTCTATTGGACACTTCTGAACTTCAACTTGTTTATTATCGAAGTAGTTTGAACTTAAGGTCTTCAATTACTATTTCACTAGAATGTTCATCATCCTCATACTTGCATTTTGAGATTTCAACTTGCACGTGTTTTTCAATCTCCATTGCAATATCATCGTCGATAACATTGTGATCATTTTGAACAATATCTTTTCAAACCTCATCAATTGTTTTATAAATCGTTTGCTATTTGTTTATAATAGTATTCGAAAATTGCTTCTTAAATGGCATGAAAATAAAAGATATAATACCAACAAAACACATGCATATTATCTCTACTATGTAAGTGGCATCACAATACCATGCTTATCCCCAAAGTGTATTACAATCGTCCATTTTTACCACATTACACATCTTTGTAGACTTTTCAATAGAAGGTGGAATTTTGAATACCTCAACATTCTGAATTTCTTGCTCCTCATTAACTAATGGAACTTGATACTAGGATGGTAATTTTTCCTTCTTCAAATATAATGCTTTCACCAACTCTTTAAATACCATGTTCTCACTACTCACATGGTTTATGATGATGTAGTATTGTTGATGGTGGATGCATCATGTTCTAAAAAGCACATTACACTTTAATTTGAGTTATTTTATATTATCGCGGAGATCAATACAAAATCCTTGACAACTTGTTCGTGCTCACTACTCGATCTTAAATCGCTAATATTTGAATCGCTATGGCTGGCTTGGTCATCTGTCGTAACTAGTCGTTTTCCTGAAAATTGCATCTGACTTCAATGATGAACACAACTGAGGTTTGTAGATATTTTGAATACTTTTTTCGATTCTGTCGAGCTGTTGCTCGATGTTTTTAAACCCCCGCTCAATTTTGATGGCTCTGACTTCGCTACTGTTGTCCTTAGCCATCGGGCCATTAAATCCTTACTCTCATACTGAATTGATGTGAGAATGAAAAAAAAAATAGAAACAAAAACTAAAAAGTTTATAGAGAATAATTTCATGATAACAAATTGATGATTGAAAAAGTGTAAAATATTTTTTGTTTATATAGGCAAAATAATATCCTAATCTTAATATCTCAAAAAATATAAGTAATTAAAATCTGAAAGAAAAGTGTTGACCCCAAAAAACATAACCGAACACCGGCGAATGAAACAAAAAATAATTCCTCTAACAACAATTACCAATCAAATACCTAATATTATCCGCTAGAGATCAAGTTCATAAATAAGGAACAAGCAAGATGATATATGGAGATTTTTCCTCTTGAACGTGTGTTGAAAAAGAAGCTTACAAGGCTATATTGTATTTCTCTTTTTAGATTTCCTCCAAATCCTCGGTCATTTACAAAGACTTCCTATTTATAGTGTTTTGGTCGATGTGGTGTCCGTTGGATCAGAACCATGTGGCCTCATCTCCTTGACTAAGATTTCACATCATTATCTATCATACAATAAATATATTGACAACGGGTAGCCGTCTTATACATTAGTCTGACACATCTAACATTCTTTATTACAAATGTTACATCGATTATTCTTAAAGATTGTCTATTAATCTTTTAAGAGACAATTTCAATTTCGAGAGCTTCAGATAAACTAAGGCTTCAGTTGGAGGAAGCTTTGTATCGGTCTTTGTTGTGAAGAGTTTCGTCGTCTTCTCTAACCTCTTTAGGTAGCACTTTGGCTCAACAGGAAACGCTTCAGATTTATGTGCTTTGGCACAATAGCTTCAACCATTCAATTCATCTCTTAAAATTTGACCAATTAACTTTTTACTAACTTTTCTTTCCATATGGATTGTTACATGGCGTTTTGACTTGAGCTTCGGTAACGTGGCGTAACAATAATCCCCCAAATTTAGGTATGATTATTTATGTAATGCATTGACTTGTATGTACATAAAAAAATTTTGTTAGGGGGTGGCTTTTACCACACCACAATCGGGCCCACTTACGCCAACCCAAGCAAATTTCAGCACGTTTTGTCCAGAGTACCGGAAGGAAGCGAGGACAATGTGAGTGCAGGAGATGCTTCACGACGTGAGACACAATCGTTCGAGCACAAACGGGTGAAACAAAAACTGATTACGCCAACAACAATCACCGACCAAATACCTATAATTATTCGGAGAGATCAAGTTCATAAATATGGAACAAGCAAGATAATATATGGAGAATTTTTCCTCTTGAACATGTGTAGAAAAGAAGCTTACAAGGCTATTTTGTATTTCTCTTTTTAGATTTCCCCCAAATCCTCGCTCATTTACAAATACTTCCTATTTGTAGTGTTTGGCCAACATGGTGTTCGTTGGATCAAAACCACTTGATCTCATCTCCTTGACTAAGATTTCACATCACTGTCTATCATACAATAAATACATTTACAATAGGTCACTCACCTTATATATTAGGTTGACACACATGACATTCTTTATTACAACCGTTATATCAATCATTCCTAAAGATTGTCTATTAATCTTTTAAGAATTTCAGCTTTGGGAGCTTCAGATAAACTAAGGCTTTGGCCGGAGGAAGCTCTATATCGATCTTCTGTATGAAGAGCTTCGTCGTCTTCTTTGACTTCTTTAGGTAGCACTTATGGCGTAACATGGCCATTTAGGTAGTGTTTCGGCACAATAGTTTAAACCATTCAATTTATCTCTTAAAACTTGACCAATTGACTTTTTGTTGACTTTTCTTTCTATGTGGATTGCTACGTGGCTTTTTAACTTAAGCCTCTATAGCAATGCGTAACAATAGTCCCCCAAATTTAGGTATGATTCTTTATGTAATGCGTGGACTTGTTGGTATATATATAAAAAAGATTGTTAGGGGGTGGTTTTTACCACACCACAATCAGGCTCACTCATGCCAACCCAAGCAAATTGCAGCACATTTTGACCGGAGTATCAGAAGGAAATAAGGAAAACGTGAACGAGGGAGATGTTTCACGACATGAGACACAATCATTCGAGCACCGACAAGTGAAACAAAAAATGAATGTGTTAACAATAATCACCTATCAAATAACTAAGATTATTCACTAGAGATCAAGTTAATAAATATGGAACAAGCAATATGATATATGAAGAATTTTTCATCTTCAACACGTGTTGAGAAAGAATCTTACAAGGCTATTTTGTATTTCTCTTTTTAGATTTTCCCCACATCCTCGCTCATTTACAAAGACTTCCTATTTATACTAGTGTTTTGGCTGACGTGGTGTTTGTTGGATTAGAAATAGGTGACCTCATCTCCTTTACTGAGATTTCACATCACTGTCTATCATACAATAAATACATTAACAACGGGTCAGCCACCTTATACGTTAGGCGACACACTTGACATTCTTTATTACAAACGTTATATCAATCATTCTTAGAGATTGTCTATTAATCTTTTAAGAGCCAGCTTTAGGTTTGAGAGTTTTGGATGAACTAATGCTTCAGTTGCAGGAAGCTTTGTATCAGTCTTTTGTGTGAAGAACCTCGTTGTCTTCTCTGACCTCTTTAGGTAGCACTTCGGCTTAACAAGAAGCGTTTCAAATTTATGTGCTTCGGCCATTTAGACAGTGATTCGGCACAATAGCTTTAGCCATTCAATTTATCTCTTAAAATTTGAACAATTGACTCTTTGCTGAGTTTTCTTTCCATGTAGATTGTTACATGACGTTTTGACTTGAGATTCGGTGGCGAGGCGTAACAAAAAGTAATAAAAAACTTTTAAAAGTAAAAAAGTAGTATAAATAAGAAATAAAATTCTACTGCAAGAATAAATAATCCGTGTCATACATATAAAAAATTGTCATGCATCATTTTCACAATTTCTGAAAAATAAAGAGCGCATAGCTCTCTACTCTTGAAATAATATCAAAAGGGGTCAAATTTATTGCAAAAGATAAGAGGATCGACCCTTGTATATTTCCGTAATTTTCATCCGGTACGGAGGGCACTTTGAGTAATTATCCAAGAGGAAATTTCACTGGAGGGCACCCAATTTATAGGTAAGTTCATTTTAATTACTCAACTTTAATTTGCTTCGATTTAACCATTGATTTATATCTTTATTTCAATTAGATCACTCACTTATATTTTTATTTCGATTTTCCAACTTCATCTATAACTATTATTAAAACTAACGGAATTTATGACTTGGTTAGTAGAATGGTCTAACGTGCTACAAAAGTTAAATTTGTGACCTGATTAATAGAATTAACCAAATAAAAATATGAAATATAGCAACGTCAGTTTCTAGCACAAAAGGAAAATTGTGTTGAAAAATTGGATTACAAATTCCATGAGAATGGTTCAACGAAATTAAATTTGTGACCTGATTCAATAAAAAAGGTGAAATTTAGCAACGTCGGTTTTTAGCACCAAAAAATTTTAGCAATGTCGGTTGCTAGGGCAAAAAAAAAAAAAAAAAAAAAAAAAAAAAATTGAGTTGCAAAAACAAATTCCACAAGATAAGTTGCAAATTATATGACCTTTTGGTAATGGTTGAGGTAGATCGATTTGTCTAATTTTGAAAAAGATACAAGTTAAATTGAAGTTGGATAACCAACGTGAAATAAATGTGCAAGTGAGTGGCTCTCACCCCAATTATCCAAGAATTTTTATAAACCCTGTGACGAACGCCCAGAAATTCAATCTTCCTTTCTTCACAAAAATATCTATCCTCCATTGATCTCTGGTTAATCACTTATTTAATCATGGTTTTGCCATAATTGACCTCGCAATTATACTTCACCGATCTGGTAATCGCTGATCGATCTTCAGTCATGTAAGCTTTATTCAGGTGTTCTTTCTTAATTTTTTTTCTTTGCTAAATCGTAAATATATATTGATTTTGAAGTAAAATCGAAATTAACTTGATGATTTGATTTTATTTCCTGAATCAGATGGTCAAGAATCTGAAGCTGTAAGCAGAGCAATCTATTGTGAGTTTTTTCGTCGTATATATAATTTTTTTATTATTATTTTTATGTTGGCGCTTCTTATCAAATTGTTTTTTAGGAAAAAAGTGAAAATCCTGGATTGTTGAATGTTTAGATTTTCTTCTTAATTTTAATTGCGATGAAAATTATATGTTTTTGATTTTTGAATATAATTATAAATCACTGTAGAAATGATTTGATTGCAGCACTAAGAATTGTAGATCTATAACCTGAGTATTTTCTGTTACTATGTTCTTTTGATTTATGATGATTGCAGATTATTAATTCCAATTAGAAAGTATTTTATCCAGGTAAAAAGAGAGGAAGAAACTGATGATTGTTTCTTCTTTCTCACAGTTTATCCAATCGATCAGCCAACTAAATTTTGCACCTTTTTGAGGATCAAGGGCCTAAATTATTGTCATTTTCAATGGCTGATCGTCAAAATAACCATGCCAAAACTAGCAATACGAAGGCATCAGGAAGTTCAGCAAATGCATACACGATAAACCTTGAAAACTTCAGTAAGAGGTTAAAATTCCTGTACTCGCATTGGACTGAGTACAAGGATGATTTATGGGGTTCATCTGAGGTTATTGCAATAGCAACTCCTCCTCCGTCAGAGGATTTGAGGTACTTGAAGTCATCAGCATTAAATGTATGGTTGGTTGGTTATGAGTTCCCGGACACAATTATGGTGTTCATGAAGAAGCAGATCCATTTCCTGTGTAGCCAGAAGAAGATATCATTACTTGATATTGTGAAAAAATCTGCGCAGGATGCTGTCGGGGTGGAAGTTGTAATGCATGCTAAGGCTAAAAATAATGATGGAACAGCATCGATGGATGACATATTTCATGCTGTGCGTGCTCAGTCGAGGTTGGACGGTCTTGTTATGCCTCTGGTTGGGTACATTGCAAGAGAGGCGCCTGAAGGTAACCTTTTGGAGAAGTGGGATGAGAAGTTAAAGACTGCGAACTTTCAGCTCAATGATGTAACAAATGGTTTTTCAGATCTGTTTGCTGTAAAAGATGCTGCTGAGATTACTAATGTGAAAAAGGCTGCTTATTTGACTTCTTCAGTGATGAAACTGTTTGTGGTCCCAAAATTGGAGAAGGTCATTGATGAAGAGAAGAAGGTATCTCATTCTTCCTTAATGGATGATACTGAAAAGGTAATACTCGAACCTGCAAGGATAAAGGTCAAGCTGAAAGCAGATAATGTCGATATCTGCTATCCACCTATTTTTCAAAGTGGAGGAGAGTTTGATCTGAAACCAAGTGCATCAAGCAACAACGACAATCTATTCTATGATTCAACTAGTGTGATCATATGTGCAATAGGGTCCCGTTACAGCAGCTACTGCTCAAATATAGCTCGGACTTTTCTAATTGATGCCAGCCCTGTGCAGAGCAAGGCTTATGAAGTCCTCCTCAAGGCCCATGATGCAGCAATCGCTGCTTTGAAGCCTGGAAATAAGGCTGGTGATGCCTATCTCGCAGCTTTTTCTGTGGTTGAAAAGGAGGCACCTGAATTGGTTCCACACTTAACAAAATCTGCAGGAACTGGAATAGGCCTTGAGTTTCGTGAATCAGGGCTCAGTCTTAATGGCAAGAATGACAGGACGTTGAAGCAAGGCATGGTCTTTAATGTGTCTCTTGGGTTTCAGAATTTACAATCAGAGACAAAGAACCCTAAAACCCAAAATTTTTCTGTCTTGCTTGCTGACACTGTTATCATTAGTGAAACTTCTGCTGAAGTTGTTACTTCTTCAAGTTCAAAAGCTCTAAAGGATGTAGCTTACTCGTTTAATGAAGATGACGATGAAGAAGAACAGCAACCTAAAGTCAAAGATAAGCCTAGTGGTTCTGTGCCAATCTTATCTAAGGCAACCCTCCGATCAGTTAATCATGAGGTATCGAAGGAAGAGTTAAGGAGGCAGCATCAAGCAGCTCTGGCTCGCCAAAAGAACGAAGAAACTGCTAGAAGACTTGCAGGTGGTGGCTCCGAGGGGACAAGTCGTGGTGTGGTGAAACCCTCTGGTGAATTGATTGCATATAAGAATGTCAATGATATACCTCCTCCAAGAGATTTTATGATTCAGGTTGACCAGAAACATGAGGCCATTCTTTTGCCTATATACGGGATCATGGTTCCTTTCCACATTGCTACTGTGAAGAGCGTGTCTAGTCAGCAGGATACTAGTCGTACATGCTATATCCGAATAATCTTTAATGTTCCTGGTGCTCCATTCACTCCACAGGACTCCAGCTTGCTGAAATTTCAAGAGGCTATTTATGTTAAAGAAGTTTCATTTCACTCGAAGGACCCCAGGCACATAAGTGAAGTTGTACAACTTATTAAAACCCTTCGAAGGCAGGTTGCTTCACGAGAATCAGAGAAAGCTGAGAGGGCAACTTTGGTCACCCAGGAAAAACTTCAACTTAGTGGCGCCAAATTTAAACCGATTAGGTTGTCTGACTCATGGATCCGCCCGGTGTTTGGTGGCCGTGGAAGAAAGCTTCCTGGTACCCTGGAAGCACATGCGAACGGATTTCGTTATGGAACTTCAAGGCCAGATGAACGTGTGGACATCATGTTCGGTAACATCAAGCATGCATTCTTCCAGCCCGCGGAGAAGGAAATGATTACTCTTCTGCACTTCCATCTGCACAACCACATAATGGTGGGAAACAAGAAAACCAAGGATGTTCAGTTTTATGTTGAAGTAATGGATGTGGTGCAGACAATTGGAGGTGGAAAGAGATCTGCCTATGACCCTGATGAGATTGAGGAAGAACAACGGGAAAGGGATCGGAAAAATAAAATTAACATGGATTTTCAAAACTTTGTGAACAGAGTCAATGATCTCTGGGGGCAACCTCAATTTAAAGCATTTGATTTGGAGTTTGATCAGCCTCTGAGAGAGCTTGGCTTCCATGGGGTGCCACACAAGTCGTCAGCGTTCATAGTCCCTACATCGAGCTGCCTTGTGGAGCTCATAGAGACACCCTTTGTAGTAATTACCCTCAATGAGATTGAGATAGTCAATTTGGAGAGAGTTGGTCTTGGACAGAAGAATTTTGACATGACAATTGTATTCAAGGACTTCAAGAGAGACGTAATGAGGATTGATTCAATTCCTACATCGTCACTAGATGGCATCAAGGAGTGGCTGGATACAACTGACCTGAAGTACTACGAGAGCAGGTTAAATCTAAACTGGAGGCAGATTTTAAAGACAATCACTGATGATCCCGAACAGTTCATAGAGCATGGTGGATGGGAATTTTTGAACTTGGAGGCTAGTGATTCAGATTCTGGAAATTCACAGGAGTCAGATCAAGGATACGTGCCTTCAGATGTACAATCTGAGTCTGCATCAGAGGAAGAAGACGATGATAGTGAGTCACTGGTGGAGTCGGAGGACGATGAAGAAGATGATTCTGAGGAAGGCTCGGAGGAAGATGAAGGAAAAACCTGGGAGGAGTTGGAAAGGGAAGCTAGCAATGCAGACAGAGAGAAAGGGAATGAATCGGACAGCGAGGAAGACAGAAAGAGAAGGAAAATGAAAGCTTTTGGGAAAGCTCGGGCTCCTCCTGATAGACGACCCACTGGCAGACCAAATGGCACCCTCCCTAAGAAGGCCAGGTTTAGGTAAAGCTATGGAAAGGGAATTAGTTGCTGAAGTATGGATTACGTGTCACTCTGTTTTTGTTGGTATGCAGTACTAGTTTGCTCTTTGAGCTCTGTAAAATATTGGTTTCCTTGTTTTTCGTATCTGTATGAACTAATTAATTTCGCACTAGAGATTGCAAATGTCTTCTTTTGGTGGGGAATTTTTTTTATTTTATCTATAATTTGGTCCATTTTTCAACAGGAACTCATTTTATATCACCGCACCATTTTCCAGCCAACTGTTTTGTCCAAATTCCGATTTGCAGTTGACATTGCTTCTCGAAATCCAAAACCAGCCACATCTTTCTCTAGTGTGCTGATGTCACTTTGAATTGTGTTCTAAAGGTTTTATCATCTTGTTTACATGGTTTATTTTGGGCGTTAGCAAAAGCAAAAATCAGGACAATATCTTATCCTATTGTGTGCTCAAAACCAACTATTTTATTAGTTGCAGATTCAAAGGCAATAGCAACACAACTAAAGAACATCAACATCATTTTCTACATCAGAACGATGTTTAAGAACGAAAGTGTATCCTTAAAAAAAATTAACTCGGTTAGTTAATGTACTTATGGCTCAAACTAAGTTTGAAAAATCAACTATTGGAGGGTTTGACCTTTTTCTTTTTGAAATTCACCCTCCCATCCCAAACGAGACTCAAACCTATCTCAGTTGAGTTGGTAACGTTTCGCTCCTACTTCTTTACTAGATCTTGATCTTCGATTTGATTGAGGATTAGAATGAAACATAAACTCTTTTGTGAACTAATAGACTAGCAACTTTATGATTGCATGGAAAACCATGCCTATGTAGTCTCATCAAAGTTCTCATTTTAACCTTCACGATTATTTCAGAAATCTTAAAAGATCATGTGAGCCCAATGGAAGTCTCGATCAAATTTTGCTTAATATTGAAACTATTTGTGGGCTACAAGTGTTCACCATTTTCCATGCTCTAGACAATTTGTATAGTGAATAATATAATCTCTTCATTGAATCATCTATATAAAAAGTACGCCACACTTTCGACAAATAGTATAGTGAATAAATGGGTTTTGCTAGTGGTACATAGGAGTGTACCTAAGGGGTTACACCCACCTCACAAGGGGGTGAGATCCACTTAAATAAAAAATATTGAATTATTTTAGTTGTACATCAAGAATTGTACATAAGGATCTACACTTCACTCACATGAGGGGTGGGACCCATTGAAATAATATTTTTTTATTAGAGCAAGTCCCACCCCTCATGTGAGAGGGGTGTAGACCCTTTTGTATAGGGTGATGTACCCCTAGCAATGCTCAAAAATATTTTATGCAAGTGGGTCCCACCTCGTGTGTGTGTGTGTGGGGGGGGGGGGGGGGGGTAACACGTTTTTTTTGATGTACCACTAGCATTATTTGTGAATAAATAATACAATCTCTTTAATGGATTTCACGATTATTTTTTTTCCTTGGGTTTTGGATGAATTATCTTTTGGTCACTGACTACGATTAAAGTAATTTGTGATCTACTTAATGCCAACACTTTTAATTTTTTATTTTATTTTTGGTTAGGTTGAAGTGGAAATGTGGAATGCACTTTTTTCCCCCCTTGTATTTTTGGCATCGAACTATCTAATTTTACTTGAGGGAGTTGAATTCTGATTTGGTTGCACAAGGCAGTGGCAATGGTTGGACGGATGGTATTAAGATGATGGTGGTAAGTACCCGTGTTTCGCAGGACTTGAGGCGAATTTCAGAATTTGAACTTTTAAATCGTAGCAAGTGATCAATTTTTTTTTTCATTTATAAAATCAACAATAAAATAATTAAATGATATATATATATATATATATATATATATATATATATATATTAATCAGTTTTGAATAGTCGAGTTATTCAATCATTTATTTTTCAATAAATAACATGATCAATCCATTCAATCTTTACTGTGACAAAGTTGATCGGAAATAATCTTAATTAATTTCAAGTTGAAGAAACTTCTTTCTGCTGATACAATTGTAATCAGTGAGGTAGTTGACTTACTTATTTGACTTTTAGCTGTTTTTCTAAATATTCCATTCTACAAGTACAAAATCAAACCAAGATTTTTGTTTCTATTTTACAATATGGTTATAAGATATCTATGAAGGCAAATTGGTAGGAAAAAAAGTGTCCAAACAATCTATTAACAGAAAAGGAAAAAAATAAAATAAAAATAATCGATGATTAACAATGTTTATAACTTAGTTATAGTGGGAGAAGATTTTCTTCCATTACATGTGTATGGTAAATACACTTCGCACTCATAATGAATTCAATTTCACATAAAATGGGAAATAAACTTCTTATCTGCAAAAATGGTTAAATTTTATACACTTTCCCACTTTACACAAGGCTCACGACCTTTACAGAAAAAAATTGTTATTGCAACAACAACAACGATATATTATCTAAAGTAATAAATATTTTCATAATGTAACAGTGAAATGGAAAAAAATAAATCACATCATATTTAACCATATATTGCACCCAATTACCCCATGGATGGTACAAATTCACATTAATTATTAACGGATTATAGTCCGAGAAAAGAAATTCAATCCCACACACAAATCAATGATCCAATCACCAAGATATTGAAAAAATATAATTGAATTTAAAGACAAAACTATACAGTAATCAATTTAATATATAAAATCTATCAATCAATACAATTACAAAAAATTAGGGTTAATAAACGATCAGATCAACAAAGATGTGTGTAACGATGCATAAATATATACCAAGGGGGTGTTACACAATGAAATGAGTATTCCAAATTGAGACATTAATTCTATGATTTATGATATCATTGTTGAAGAAGTATCATTGTTTGGAGCAGCCAAATAAGGGTGAGCGAGTATAAACGGCAATGAGTTATTAAAATAAAAAAAACAAATTTTTTTTGGGCCCCATAAAGAGCTGGGCCTGAGGCGACAGCCTCTTGGGCCTCTCCTCAGATCCAGCTATGATGATATGTTAAATGTAATATAATGTGTTACTATGTAAAATTTGATTATTAATGAAGATGGTAGTAGCGGTGTCAACGAGCCTAGCCGAGCCGAAAAAAAAAACTAGGGCTGTTTTCGAACTTTTTTGGGCTCGAGCCGAGCCCAGTCAAAAAAAAAAGAAGCTTGTCCCGAGCTTTCGGCTCGAGCCTTTGCGGGCCAAGCCGGCTCGGGTTTTTTTTTTTGTGTCAAATTTAATTTTTTTTCTTAAAAAATTGAAATCTGTACAACTTATACGTATTATAAATTTGTACAACTTATACATACAACTTAAAAGATTTTTTTTTTTTACGTGTTACACGCAATAGCTATTGAGTGCACGCAGGCAGCTATTTTAGCTGCCTAGGTGCAACTACAAGCAGACAGCTAAAAATAGCTGCCTGCACATGCAGGCAGCTAACGGGTCGGGCAGGCAGCTAACGGGTCGGGCCGAGCCGTGCTCGGGTCAACGCGCCCAAGCCGACGAGCTTTTTTGCCATTGCTAGAGGGTCGGCTGCTTAGTTTAGAAGATGGTGTTAGTCGTGAAAGAGTAGCGGGGATGGTTAAGATAGGAGAAATCTAAGCTGATTGGTGGCGAAAATGAAATATTTTTAGACAAATATAAAATGACGCATTTTTAAGAAATACGGTTCCATCTTTCAAAAATCATATGATTGAATTATTTATTATATATTATTAAATTCAATTAATATACACCTCACTAACCCACTCATTACCAGATTTGAATTTTTAGAGACAGTCCTCTCCCTCCCTCCCTCCCTAACTCTTCTCTTCGGCTTCGGCAATAGCTCCAACAATGATTCTGGCGATGACGTCGGAATTTTGGGGTGAATTTTTTTTTTGGTTGTTGGTGTTGTGCAAATGTTGATGTTGCCGGAATTCTGTAGTGGTTGTCGGATCTTCGACCGTTGCCTATATATTTACCTGAGATATTGATCCTATGGTCTATAACCAATTCGAGTTTGTGACCAGTTGACAATTATCATCAGATTTTTGAAGGAAAAAACTCTACATGTCTCTAAACAGAACCCTCCCTGTAATTTCTACTTACAAAATTGATAGAGATTAGAGACACTCCCAAAAATTATTTTGCTCAATCATCATCCGTACATAGACAGACTAGGCCGATGATGAATATAAGTAGGACCATGCTTGATGTACACTTTGGTGTACATCATGGATGACAGCCCCCTCACATGGGGGTGGGGCCCACAATTGCGGATCCCACCCATGTGAGGTAGCTGTCATCCATGATGTACACCAAAGTGTACATCAAACATGGTCTTACTTATATTCATTACCAGCCTAGTCTGTCTCCCACCCATGCGAGGGGGCTGTCAAACTAAATGTACATCAAGGAGAGTACATTTAGCATTATCCATATAAGTATTCCTAAATGCATCTCGACTTAATTATCAGAGTGCCATCCACTGCCCATTCCCCATCTTAATGATTGTTTCGCTAGACCTCTACTGTGCCAATTACCTTTTTTTGGGACGAAGCGTATGTTTGACAATAATTTCTTAGTGAGTAATGTTATTTAGCAGTGATCACTGATGTTAAAACACTAATTTAAGTGGCACTTAGAGATAGTAAAAAAATCCGTTCAACTCGAAACCCGTGAGGCCCCACCCCGAACGGGGCAGAGATTACCCGCCTAAAAAGGGCGGAGACGGGGGCGAGGGTCATTTTCCCGAAGCCGCTATCTGTCCCGTTTAAAGTTAATTTTAAATTTAAGTTTTTTATCAAACAAAAATAATAGATTTATCATATTTTTAAAAGGAACATAAGTTGTTTCTAATAAATTGGTAAAAAAGTAATAATATTTACTAAGTAAAAACATAAAAAAATAAAAATAAAAAATAAATGAGGCGATAAATGGGGCAAAGGACTCGCCCCGAACCCGCCTCTATCTCATTCCGAACCCGCCTTGTCCAGTTTTAAACGGGTATGGAGATGAGGTAATGTAACAAAAATACCGGATGAGATGGGGGTGGGAAAGACCGACCCGTTCTATACCCGCTCCGTTGCCATTCCTAGTGGCACTTATGTGAGATTACCTAAGAAGTATAGTTAAATCACTTAATTCTACTTTTTATTGAGTCTATCACTTAACGTTACCTAGGCTGGTGTAGAAGTATTAGTGGTGCTAGATATCATTATTCTTTCTTAGTGTATCCAGACAGGGGCGGAGGCAGGGGTTCCTGGGGGCGACCTGGATCCCCCAATTTTTTGACATTTTTTTTTTAAAATTTTCTTGAAGCATTCGTACAAATATTTTAGTAAACTGATATTTATGAAGAAGAAACAAAGAGACATGAGATGTTTGTTTGTTGGTTTATTCGAGTTTAACATGTCAAATGTGACATTTGAGCATATTTGGTATATGGTATCGAATGATAATAGTATGTCAAATATGTCGTTTGAGTATAATTGGTATATGATTCATATTGTCATACGAAAGTAGGAAAATGTGTTTCCTAATTTAATTCAATAATTTTCAATGTAAATGAATATTCTATCAATAAGCAATTAAGACAAATTCTATACCGAAACCAATTTTCTATTAATAGTATTGTTTCATTAACAATCAATTTTCTATTAATTGAGTGATGGTATGATTTTGCTAAATTAAATTTTAATACTTTCTTTTATACGTTTTTTTTGTTAATAATGTACATTAATTTATGTTCATTTGTTTCCTTTCTCCATCACAAAGTATCAACTTCCCCCATTTTAAGAGATAATGTTTCTAAAAAAAAAATAGGGGCCCTGCCCCCAAACCCCCGTGGGCCCCCACCCCTTCAATTCTGGGACCCCCCTACTTCGTCGGGCTGGCTCCGCCCTTGTATCCAGACGCCAACATTTATCATTCTAGAGAGAGAGAGAGAGAGAGAGAGAGAGAGAGAGAGAGAGAGAGAGAGAGAGAGAGAGAGAGAGAGAGAGAGAGAGAGAGAGAGAGAGAGAGAGAGAGAGAGAGCAAATTAGGGAAATCTAGGAGGCAGAAAACATTTTCTCTAAACTTTAGAACTAATGAATATAATTTTTTATATTTCCATCCTATCTGCTGATGATGAATTTAAACCTAGCAATAACTTAACTACTTTTGGTTTGGTGAAACGCCCTTTATAGGAAAATATTATTGGAAGTTAATGAGGATTCAAATACTTACATCTCTTAATGAGAATTTTTACTGTGCCAAGAATTTTAAGGCTTTTTCACCCTTCATTAACTTCATTTCATTTTGGTAAAAAACCATAAATTCCATTCAACAACATGAAAACATGCTTGTATATTCAGTCCTGCATAGTCAAATGTCCAAGGATCAACAAAGATAATAACACTCATTGTTTATATCTTTATTATAACAGCTTGACATAACAGTGTATGTGTGTATGTTGAACTGTACGTAATTAATGAACACATATATCTAGTTCAACGTACCAAATATTCAGCTACCATGTCATTAATTACCTTGTTTTCTACATACCAAATATCTAGCTAGAGTGTATGAACTGGATAGGCTGGTTTTTCCTAGTCCTGTTTTCACACTGTAATTCAACGGAACCTTAAATTGAGTAGAAGGGTTAATAGCAATTACCAGTCTCATTTAATGTTCACTAATCAAAAGGACATTACTCTAGTATAAATACACTTCCATGCAAGTCTTTTTCTACATCACAGCATAAAAATTACCAAAGAAATTAGAGAAAGATCCAAGGAGAGAGTTAAAAATGGAGGGTTTTGCTAAAGTGTTTTTCATTCTTAATGTGTTTCTTGGTGCCCTCACAATGAATGTTACAGAAGCAAGAAGTCTCAAGAGCAATGAGGAAGTAGTTCAGCCTCAGACCTTTGGTATTAGACCTCCAGGGTTCCCTGAAATTTTACCAAGTCCTTTCCCCCCTGGATTCCGGGGGCTACCTTTAACCTTCCCCAGTCCAGGTTTGCCTGGATTTTTTCCCAACCCGGGACTCGGCTTTGGGTCGTTGTGCTCATTCCTTGGAATCATATGTCCTCCACCTCCATCTCAGCCCATCAGCCCTACTGGATCCACAGAGGGTGGTGCTGGTGCGAGTGTTAACCATGATAAGGAAATGGGGTAGTGATTTGCTTCTTTTTCTTCCGTTTGTTCTTATTCTTTAAGGTTTATGTGGGATCTAGCACTGATAATTTAATATATGAAACATGAATGTAAAAGGTAGAACATATGAGTTTCAGTTGTAGTTTATGCTGCTCTTTCATATCTTCAAGTAATTGTGATTTCTGAAAAATGTTGCTTTTGTTCCTGTGTTAATGCATGCCCTTTTAATATATTACTGTTTTCCTCTCACCTGCTGTAGATATGATCTTTTGTATTAATGATGCATTTGAGGTGAACCTTATTAAGAAAAAAACAAAAATTTTGTTCGTTTTAATATCGAGTGTCATCGAGTACTCTATGTCCATGACATTGTCACTAATTGCAAATTTCTCACCTATAACAATTTTAGAGGCTGTCTATTCCAGATTTTCCACAAATTAAAATCACAAAAAGGAACGGTAGTGGGGCCCGCCTGAGAGAAAGGAAGTCAATTGTTGTGGCTAAACGGTCTGATTTGTGCTGAAAATCCTTGCAAACACTTTTACCAGACAGCCCCTTATTCTAAAAGTCTCACATGAATTGTTTGAGAAACAAAATGCATTACAACAACTTTAAGGGGCTCTTCATCAATGAATGTTAGAGAAATCCATTTAATTAAACATGGATAACAAAAAAAAAATGATGAACCGCATCCTTAGCGGCCCCCATTTGCCCTGCCCTGAGCCTTGGCGAAGGAGGTAAATCGCAGGTTATGTCTCCAAGGGTACAGAGTAAAAGACTGCTTGTACACTTGCACTTATCCAATGGCCAAATTCATATTTCAGGATTCGAACCCTTGACGCGGCAGCCTCAAACAAAGTTGGAGTTTTTCCACCTTCTCCTTTTACCACTTGGAGATGTGCCCTAGGGGCAAAAAAAAAAACATGGATAACAATACATATATAAGGTAGTTACAAGAGACAATTTCAAAATTAAGTAACTTATTTTAAAGTCTCAAAAACTAGGTTATAATATTGAAGTCATAATATATAATTTATGATTACAATTACATAATAATCACAATTACATAATGTTGCAAGCAAAAATATCAATTTTTATAGGCCACAACATATTTATCGATCACAAATTATCAAATTAATTAATCTCGCATTATGTTTGGATCACAAATCACAAATTTTATAAATCACAATTTATTTATTGGTTATAAATTATGAAATGTCACACATTATTTCTCGATCACAAATCATAAATTTTGTAGGCCACAATTTATTTTATGGTCACAAGTTTTTTTTTTATTACAAATTATCAAATTAATTAATCACAACTTAATAATTTATGAGTCACAATCTCAATTTTTTTAGATCACGTATTATTTATTGATCACAAATTAGCTGTTTTGTTGATAACAATCATATAATTAATTGGTCACAAACGCTCTTTACCCCACCCCACCACCATCGCCACACCAGCAACCACCATTTGCAAACAACCAACGAAAACCATCTCGCTAGATAGATCGGAAGAGGAAGAAACCACCAGAAAACCCCAAATGCATTGTCCATGTGCGCAGTGGTGGTGAGCCTCATTGCACACAAAGCCTAAAATAGCAGCGACATTCGCAGAAATGGCTATTTTTCTACCTGTTGTCGTTAGAGCTGTCGGAGCCAACTTTCTTCTACTTGTCGACGGAGAAAATGGTTGTTTCTATGATCATGTAAAATAAGAAATAGGGTTAAGGTGTGTAGGTTGTAGAGAGAGATTGATTTTTTTTTATTTTTTATTTTGTATAGAGAGAGTAACAAAATTAAAAAGTAGATTAATTTAATTTAATAATATTATAATTAACAATAAAAAATTGAATTATCACCTGATTTTTGAGTAAATAAGTATTAAACTCGAATTTTGAAGTTGGAAGTTGAAATCCACACGTGGGTGTAATTTTCACTTAAGTATTATAAATGAGGTGAGAACCCAACACCCGTCTTTTTTCTTTCATAAAATTTTCAAAGTCATTTTTTTGAAGCCTTTATTTTATAGGCTAAAAATGAAGAATAATTTTGTTTTTAGTGTTCTTTTATTTGAAATTTGCACTGTATGCATGTTTAATGTTATAAATTACAAATTAATCCCTATAATGACACTTAATGCCACCTAAATTGGGGTTGTAATTCCAGTGAGGCTAAATATTAAAAATAACGTTGTTATAAAAATGGTATACGGACTTTGCCCGATTTCAAATTGGAATGTGTAACGCAATGCATATTTATTTGTATTCCAAATTGTAATTAATTCTAAAACCAGAGCGAGCAAACCACAATTAATGTTAAAATAGCATAATTATCATGAATTTTCCAAAAATGCTTGGGGTACTTATTTTGGGATAGCGTTAGACTGAAGATTTGAAGGTCAATTGGAATTCTATGAACCTTGATTTATAGAGTTGGTAATTAATAGAAAAAAAATGTTGGGTTTTCGTGCAAAAAGAGAGATTTGATAACAATTTAAAGAGACAAACACAGAGCAGTAAAGAACACAACACCAAAAATGTTACCTAATTCAGCAAATGCTTAATCTCGAGAGCTCAGCGATCAACCCATTCACTATGTGCATCAACAGCCTTCTAGAGAAAGTACAATGTACATAGAATCAAAATCAGACAAAGATTATGATCAAGAACTATAAGGCACTTCTAGAACCGGATTCTAACCCACGGATGAAAACCAACACTAGTAAATCTATACAATGACTCACAAACGCAGCCAACATTAGAGGCATGTAAAATTAATGTAACACACCCAATTTACAAGGTTCAATCTAGGCTAGAAACCAGAAGAACCCAGAGACAAACGAGAGAGACGAAGAAAGAATATTATGGAGATAGTTCATTCAAATCCAAACATTCCCCTGTTCTTGGTAATATTCTAGGGTGGAGGCCTAAAGTCGGCAAGGTTTTTAGAAGCCTGTTAGTTGTAATAGCAAGGTGTATGATAAGTGAGTTTCGTGCACTTAATTAGATCATATTACTAAACTTTTATGTAGTCAAATTATTGAATTTTACTTAACTTATGTTGATTTTCTTTTGTTTCAGTATCGACCCGTTTTTAAGTAATTTAAAAGGAAGAAGGACAAAATCGAATGAAATCTATAATTTTGGGATCAAATTCCACAAGTTAGAATTTGAGAAGGACATTGGTTGCACAATTGATGAACTCAAGGACTAACTTGTATTATTTGAGAAAGATGAAATATTGGAAAGAAAATTACATTAAATAGGCATTGGATATAAATGGGCCACAGTTGGACTTTCATTTGGAATCAAATTCAAAGGAAAATTCATAAATAATGTGTTTAGTTTACACCAATTCAAAAATCATGTTTATAATTTGAAAATTCAAAAATAAAGTTTTTATTTTTAATTCTAATATAATAAACTCATCCCACATGTACCACCTCTACCGCTCTGGGAATTATTTCGGCGACCATTCCGACCACCACTCTTCTCCAACGACCATTTCGGGCGACTATTCAGGCAATCATTTCGATCACAGAATTAAAATTTAATTAGTCAAATATTATTTTTCAGTCACAAATAATAATTTATAACATCACAGATTATTTTATGGTCACAGTTCAAAAATTTTATAGGTCACATTTAATTCGTTGATTACAGATTTCCAAATTAGTTGGTCACAAATCAAAATTTATAGGTCACACGGTCACAGATTTCCAAATTAATTGGTCATAGATTTTTTACGGTCATAAATTTTATAATTTTTAGGTCAGAGATAAAAAAATGGTTAATTTCATTGGTCACATATTTTCAAATATTGGTCACAGATTATTTTTCAGTCACACATTGTCAAAATTTTAGGTCACAGTTAAATACTTGGTCACAAATAACTAAATACTTGGTTACATACCACTAGCAATACTTCAACCACCATCACCACACAAAACACCACCCACAGCCACCAAACAAAGCACCGCCACCACCCCAACCTACCAACCCACCACACACTCCAGACTGGTCAAAAGCCACACACCCATGCCGCCAATACCACTGCATCGCACCCACAGCTTGCAGACACACCCACCACTACCGCAGCATTCAGCCACAGACTATCAACACCACCACCAACCAGATCTGAACCCACCACACACAACATCTGTAGTCAAACACCACATCCATTTCGCCAGCTGCCGTTCACAGCACACACACCCACAGCACGCACACACACATACTCACCCACTGAACGGCAGTCGGCAGCCGCGAACGACACACACCCCGCGAACGTCAATCCGGCACACACCCATCGAACGAAGCCACCAGATTGAACATCACAGTGCACCAGATCTCGCAACACCTCTCATCGAACAACGGAGTGAAGGAGAAACGATGGGACGTAAGGCTTTATCGACTGCGGTCCCAGTGACGGCTTCCGATGGTGTCTCTGGCGACAGCTTCCAAATCGCCGCAAAGCGTACCACCTCCACAACACCGGTTGTAGCAAGTGACGCAGAGGAGGGCTGCTGCTACTCGTGTAGCAGGCGACGCAGAGGAGGGCTGTTGTTGGTGCTGTAGCAGGCGATGTAGAATAGGATGAGGGAGAAGAGAGGAGCGTCGATCGCCTGAGCAGCCTTCCACTTGTTGTCGACGGATCCGCCGGAGGGAGTGGAGTGAGAGAAGGAAGAGAGAGAGGAGGAAAGAAGAGAGAGGCGAGAAGGAGAGAAATGAATTGATAAAAATGATTTAGGATTTGGGATTGAGTAGGGTGGGAATAATATTTAATTTTTAAATCAATACCTGAATTTTGATTAAAAAATATTCTGACCTGATTTTTGCACTCTAATCTTCAAATACCTGATTTTTTATAATTTCCCCAAATTCAATAATTATTTGGACTCTTAATTGGACACAAAAGGAATGGGGCGGCTGGGGTTTGAGAGAGATACATAGACGCATGGCTACAACATCGACGGCTGGAATTAGAAAGGGAGGAATTGATTGGAATAAAAGGGAGACAGATACAAGAAAAAACAGCAGAACCACACAGCTGAAGAAAAGGACGAACAAGGCAAAATATTGGGATATGTAAGAATATTTTTAATTCTACTTGATAGAAATTGTTAAACAAATTAGGAATATTAATCTTCATAATTGAATCATGTTGTCAAATTTATAAGTTTCGAAGTTAAATAGGATTGATTTAAGGGGATTCGCGATCCTAGTTCACTTTTCATCATCGTATTTTTATAATACTTGTATTTAATGATAACTTTGCATTGATTTTAATTAATTTTGATCTTGCATTTATTAGTAGATTATTTAATTTATAGGAAAAATCCCGAATTTCAATTGTGTCGCTAAATTAATTCAAATTTAAACTAGTACAATCTTTGGGGGAACGATGCTTTGAACTCAAAAATTCATTGTACCACTTGTTAACGAATCTTGCACTTGTGGTATTTAAAAAGAACAATATTTTCTGACAAGTTTTTGGCGCCGCTGCCTGTGATTGTATTTGAGTTCAATTTCATTTGTGTTGGCACTAATTCGGGAGACAATAAATTGATATTAGCTGATTCAGAAATCGAATGCACCTTTCACCGTAGACAAAGAAAAGCACAAAACATGAAGATGGCTAATGCACATAATAATCCGATTCTTCAAGTGAATGAAGATGCAATGGTCGATGAAGGGAACATGCTAGTTGGGGACTTCATGACTCCACAAATTATTCAAAGCCAATCTAGCATCGTTTATCATTCCTTTGGGCAACTGAAGACAAATGTCATCTATTTATTTCAAAATGGACATCAATTCTATGACAGGACTAATGAAAATCCACAAACATACGTCTCTCGATTTTTGGACATGTGTCACACTTTAAATATCAAGGGGTTTCAGATGATGCAATTAGATTGAAATTATTCCCACACACTCTATGTGATAGAGCCCTTGAATGGTTGGACTCACGGCTTATTGCTAGTATCACTGCTTGGAATGACTTGACTCAAAAATCATGTACTAAATTCTTTCCACTGGCAAAGATAGCAAAATTGAAGCATTACATATCCATATTCCGTCAAAGAGAAACCGAATCCTTGGATGAAGATTGGAACATATTCAAGAACATTCTTCGGAAGTGTCCTCATCATGGCATCAGTAAGGGGCTCCAGGTCCAATATTTTTATGGAGGTCTACTTCCATCTTACAAAAGTATGGTGGACTCATCATCAAATGACTCTTTATCCACGAAGACAATTGATGTAGCAATGGAGTTGTTTGAGAGAGTAGCTACTACTACACCCCATGTGGACTTCTAAGCGAGTTGTTAATAAGAAGATACTGAGATGGGTATGAGGTGAACACTTATACATCATTATCTACAAAAATTGATTCTTTAGTTCATAAGGTTGAGAGCATATCACAGTCAGACAACACAGTACAGGCCAAGCGGCCAAGTTATGAAGAATGTGAGGCAAATCATATTACAATAGATTGTCCAATTCTTACACAAGAAACAGAATGAGCGGACTATGTACAAGAGGATCAGCGCCCAAAAATTACCAATATTCTGACACTTACAACCCTAGTTGGAGGAATCATCCAAATTTTTCATGGAGTAATCACAATCCCAATGGTTATCAGTATCAGCAGCCTAAGAAAAGATTTCATTTGGAAGAGATGTTTACCAAATGTATGGTAAAGACAGAGCATTATATGGAGGCAAACAATCAATTCATAAGAAGGATTGAGACAATCCTTCAAAATTAGAGTGCTGCAATCAAGAACCTGAAAACTCAGATAGGACATATAACACTTGCTATATCAGGCAAAGCATTAAGTACCCAGCCAAGCACTACTGAGACTAATCCCAAAGAGCAGGTAATGGTCGTAAGTGTTCCGAAGAATAAAATAATTGAGGATCTGCCTGTGAAAGCACTAAAGAAGAAGCTTGAAGAGCAATTTGCAAAATTTTTGGACATCTTCAAAAAGCTTCATATCAATATCCCATTACTTGATGCCATATCTCAAGTATCGATCTATGTTAAGTTCCTGAAGAAGATGTTATCGAAGAAAAGAAAGTTCAATGGATTTGAGACCATTGCGCTAAATGAGTAGTGCAATGCTATATTGCAACACAAACTACCTCCTAAATTAAAAGATTTAGGGAATCTCAAAATATCTTGCTCAATAGGAAATCATCATATTTTTAATGCTCTATGTGATTCAGGAGCAAGTATAAATCTAATGCCTCTTTCTGTCTAAAGGAAATTAGGTTTAGGAGAGCTAAAGAATACTACAATCTCCCTTTAATTGGTAGACCAATCAATCAAGTACCCACGATGAGTGGTCGAGAAAGTGTTCATTAAATTGGGCAAGTTCACATTTCCAATGGACTTCTTAGTCTTAGACATTGAAAAATACTGGGATGTCTCACTAAACTTAGGTCGATCATTCTTATCCACGAGTCGAGCCATTATGAACTTCGAAGTAGATGAACCAACCTTGATGATAGATGATGAGTAAGAAAGTATCAGATTTATGTCAATGTCAAAAAGCTATCCCATAATGAGAAAAGCCAAAAAGTTAAAGATGATGAAGTAAATGATTATACAAAGTGCTCACATAGAAAGGAAATATGTGGAATCATTGGAAACCTCGAGGATAAAGAAGGAGCTTTCCATGTTTGGAGAATCGACAAGGGGGTTAACAATGCTAAACATAGTGTGAATAATTTTTCCAGTGCCGTCCACTTTGAACCGCCATGAGTAAATCATCCAAAAGTTGAGTTCTAGACTTTAATTAAATTTTTAATGGTAGGCAACCCATTTTTCTATCATTTTTCACTTATTTTGAATTAATTATTTCATTATTCGTAGTTTTAGGGATTGCGATAATTTAAGAACTCATGCATTTAAATTGTTTTTAAGACATATTAGAGCATCTCCAACAGACTCTTTAAATATGAGATGCTCTCTATTTTAAATTTTAAAGAGTCAACATGTAAAATCATGCTCCAATAGACTCTTTAAATTAAGATTTTAATTTAGAGAGTGGGTTTTGGGGGGCAAAATTGGTGTGGCCAACCCACTCTCTATAATTAAATGCATTAAAAAAGTTTCAATTTTCAATATAGAAAAGCAATAAAATAATCTATAGAAAAACTAGTTAAAATAAAAGATAAAGAAAAATAATAAATATTTTTTGGGAATAGTAAACTTCAGTGTGAAATATAAAGAGCTTGTTGGAGTACATCAAGATTTTAACTCTTTAAATTTATAGATGCTCTCCAAATGATAGAATATGCTATTTAAAAATAGAGAGTCTCTTGGAGATGCTCTTAGGTAGTATTTAAGACTTGGATTAGTAACTTAGGCATGTTCACTTTAAAACGAACAAAATTTTCGTGATAGTGTGCATGCTATTAGGATGGCTTTAAATAGGTTAGTACTTTTGTATTTCATAATTTTTTTTCCCTTGTGCCTAGGGGCGGACCCAGCACCCGACGAACCCCCGCGGCATCCTGTGTTGGATCCGTCGGGAACTTTTTTTTTTGACAATAGATAAAACTTTTAGCTTATATAACTGTTATTTCATTTCATTTTCAAACTCCTCCTTCTGTTGAGTTGGTCAGAGCTGCAATTCTTATGAGATGTCTCTGGTTTGATTCCCTAGCTTGCAATTCATATATTTTTAGTTCTCCAATTTTTACCAAAATTAATGGCGATAGGGAGGGGGGAGTCGAACCTGTGTCTATCCTTAAAAATTATTGGAATCCTTATTATTAGGGCACTTGTTGAGTTCGATATCATTGTTAACATAATAATATATATTAAGTTTTAATAGTTTTAATGCAATTGTAAAAATTTGAACTCGAGCTCTTCATTTGAATTAAAACTTGGCCACAATGTCATTTGGTGAGTATTTTTAACTTGTATAAAAAATTATTTTGTTCAAATTAATTTTTATATTTAAATTTTAGGCTTTGATTTCCATTTTTTTTTTCAAAATACATTTTTCTCTCTTCTTTTCAACCATATAATCTTAAATAAAATAATATTACACGTAAATTCAAAACTTTTCTTTATTTTTAAACCCACATCATCCAACAAATCACTATTCTAAAATGTATTTTTTTTTTTACAAAAATGGGCATCAAATGAACTCTTAATATTTTATTGCTGTCGACGGCCAACGGTCGCTCGGCTCCCGTGCTGACTTAAAACCCTGGATCTGCCTGTGCTTGTGCCATCTTTTAAGTATGTTTAAAATGTGAAGGACACATGGAGTAGAAAGGAAATTGCTTCAAGTTGATAAAAAAAAAAGGGAAAATTGCGGCCGCGGTCCCTAACCTTTCATTTTGTTGCAGATTACACCCAAACCTTTAATTTTTGCAGTCGAAGTCCCACACCTTTATATGTAATAGCAGCGTCGGTCCCAAACCTTTACTTGTTGCGGTAGAAGTCCCAAATATTTGTACATAATTGCAGCGTCGGTCCCAAACCTTTGTATGTAATTGCAGCGTCGGTCCCAAGCCGTGAATTCCGTCCGTAAAACCGTTAGTCAACGTTGAAACAGTAATTTTGACTCGGAATAATTACAGCACCGGTCCCAAACCTTTCATTTTGTTGCAGATTACACCCAAACCTTTCATTTTTGCGGCCGAAGTCCCAAACCTTTATATGTAATTGCAGAATTGGTCCATTTCCAGCTTTTTTTTTTTTTTTTTTTTTACAATGGAAACAAATTTCATAACCAATTATTAAAAAAAAAAAAAAATCTTTAATGAACAATTTTCATGTAAAACGAAGTCAAACGAACACTAAACTTTGATGAAAAAATAGTTTTTGAGCAAAAAAATTTTTTTTTTTTACATTTTTGGCAATTGTAACAAATTTCATAACCAATTGTAAAAAAAAAAAAAAAAAAAAAAATCACTTTGATGGACAATTTTCATGTAAAATAAAGTCAAACGTGAACAAAAAAAAATCTAAAATTTCAAAATTTTTCCGGGAGGAAAATTATACGAATCAAACACATTTAATTAACAATTCCCTAGAAAATGATTTTTAGGCAATTACTTTCCCTGAAATTCATTTTATTTCCACTAATTTTCCACAATTGCAATCAAACGGAATCTAATTTTGACTCAAATGATAACTTAATTGATGCGCAAAATTGTCAAAACAAGTTATTAAAAAAATGTTTTTCTTTTTCAAATCACTTTAATAGACATATTTTACATGACAATTGTCCATTAAAGTGATTTTTTTTTTTTGCAATTGGTTATGAAATTTGTTACCATTGCCAAAAATTTAAAAAAAAAAAAAATTTGCTCAAAAACTATTTTTTCATCAAAGTTTAGTGTTCGTTTGACTTCGTTTTACATGAAAATTATTTATTAAAGTGAATTTTTTTTTTTTTTTACAATTGGTTATGAAATTTGTTTCCATTGCAAAAAAAAAAAAAAAAAAAAAAAGAGCTGGAAATGGACCAACACTGCAATTACATATAAAGGTTTGGGACTTCGGCCGCAAAAATGAAAGGTTTGGGTGTAATCTGCAACAAAATGAAAGGTTTGGGACCGGTGATGTAATTTTTCCGAGTCAAAATTACTGTTTCAACGTTGACTAACGGTTTTATGGACGGAATTCACGGCTTGGGACCGACGCTGCAATTACATACAAAGGTTTGGGACCGACGCTGCAATTATGTACAAAGATTTGGGACTTCTACCGCAACAAGTAAATGTTTGGGACCGACGCTGCTATTACATATAAAGGTTTGGGACTTCGGCTGCAAAAATTAAAGGTTTGGGTGTAATCTGCAACAAAATGAAAGGTTTGGGACCGCGGCCGCAATTTTCCCAAAAAAAAAGATCATGGAGGTCAGAGAGAGAAACTAATGAATGGTCAATGTGAACCTTCTGCCAACCAAGAGGCATATCCAACCAAGCCACAATCGTCGGCCGTTGCTCAGATTTAACGATCCAAATAGAACATAAGAAGCACAATCCAAGTGAATGCCAAGCATCCAATCAGGGGTAGCCAAGTGTGGCCGCCAACTTAATCCAAATAGGGAGCCAAGGAATTACCAAAATGACCTCTTAAAAAGGCACTTCGGAGAATCACACTTCAAAAAAAAAGTTAGCAGTTTAAAAAGTAAAATTAATTTCTTTTAAACTTAACTCTATTTATTCGAGAAATGACAAAAAGTTTAATAAATGAAGTAATATTAATTGACGAAAAACTATACAATAACATCGTAGATAGTTGTAGAGATATCTATCTTGTGGAGGAGGAAATGACGAGATTATTATTGTATCTTCGCTATATTTTGATTTGTATATTTCTTTTTATTTTGTTTGAGGACTTTGTCGACCAATAAATTAGAGGTTTTTTTTGGTAGTGGTGGTGATCCCAACTCTCTGAGGTAAGTGAATTTGTAAACTTGCTTCCCTCACGATAGATATGGAAAATAGTATCATAATAAAAAAAGAAGGGGTATCTAATACGTCTAAGAGTACCCTGAATCATCCATTGTTCTCTACCCTTGATGATGCAGTGAACACGACACTTATGTAGATTTATAGATATGGATTGCTTAGCTTTAGAGGTTTGTAGCTTAGGACTTATTTGCTTTCTTACTGCTTTTACTACATTTTGTTGCTTTATTGCTTTCTAGAGGTCAGGTTTATGTCCCTCTCCTTCCGTGTACTCTCATCTTTTTGATGATAATACATGGTTGAGTAATCGACCTTTCTTGGTGGAGCCTAAAAACTTTTTAACGATGTGTGGATATCTTCGCTAAAATAAATAATGAGAGGTTGTCCCATTGTTGAGTTTTCATCTCTTCTTTGAAGCAAAGTGGTTAGAACCTTGTAACATTTTGATTGAACTCATGTACGACAAATATTTCAGAAAATTTATTTTTCTCCTTGCATTATTTAAAGGATTGTGTAATGTTGCTAAAAGTTGATAAAAGCAAAAAAAGAATTAAAATAATAATAATAATAATAAAAGAAATTATGGAACTTGTTACTTGGTCGAAAAAATGCCTATGCCAGTAACATAATTAGATGTCTTGGATAACCTTAGCCATGTACTAAAATCTCAATGGCTCTCTGATAAAGAAACCTCAATGTTGATGCACTATACCTTTGTGTGCAAACTATGAATTTCAGGACAAGATCTACGAAAGAACAAATGTCCATAATTTTTGAAAATTAGACTTAAATCATAACTTCAACTAAAATGGAAAAAATTAAGTAAAATGTCCTCATAAATTGCCTATAAAAAGACCATTGTACAATAGAAAAAAGGAGTTGTATTCGATTTCTAATCCAAAAATATTGAGAATGAAAAACATCTCTCACAAAAAAGGCTTTGGATTGAAAGTATCTGGGGTCCAATATCTTGAAAATTGAAATAATATCTATGATCAATATACGTCTCTAGCTTAAAAGAACATCGGAGTATCAATTTCTCTCTCTTAAATAGAAGATTGACTTCAAAAATATCAAAATCAGGGAATGCCGAGTCAAAATTAAGAAAGAAAATTATATTATTGGCTTTAGAAAATACTATCCTTTTTGTTTGGTTAATAGTTTGGCATCCGTCTATGGATATTCATTCAGAAACTACAAGCAAAAAGAATGTTGGCAAATAATGATTTGACTGTACAATATTTCATTTTCAAAATAATCTTTTGCTTTGAATAAACAGTTGGGTAGAATGCAGACTTATATAATGATAATGGTCTAGATAATAATTAGACTCTTTCTCCTTAAGACGATAATGCTCTCGCACTGATGTTGACGGATTTTCGGCACTCGTTTCCCAAGATACAATAACCTCGACTTATAATAGTAGCACTTCAAATTATAAGACCCAACGAACCCACTAACTTTTTTGATCTCTCTAAAACTTGAAGGCTAAAATGTACAAAAATAATATTTGAGACCGAAATGCAAAATATGAAATAATGCAAGAATGAAGGAATATAATTCGTAAGAGAGAAAACATAATTGATTTTGAATGAATAAAACCTGGAGTATTGGAACCGATATATAGAAGTTGAAAATTTGTGTCCAAAAGACACAATAGCTAAAATCTCGCCAGTTTCTAGAAGATGTCACTCGTCGCGTACAGAAAATTTGGGGAAATAAATAATATAAATAAATATATTATTTTAAATAATGAAATAATATAATTCAACTATTATTTTACTAAAAAATATATACCCGTAATATGACCGAACCCGCTCAAACCGTCCAAACCGAACCACCCAACCGGTTTGGATTGGTTTTTTTGTTATTTTTACGTTGGGTGGGTTGGCTGTGTATGTGGGTTGAGTTGGGTCGGGTTACAAGTTATCAGTAATCAAGAAGGAATGAACTGTAAAACAAGAAAACAAAGAAAAATTTAATGGAAGAATATGAAGACAACTTTTGGAGACTACTGATGTGGGATGATTATTGAGATCCTAGAATATACATAGTCATGGATATCATATCTTGGCCTTGCAAAAATCTATGAATATAAGTTCCAACTTCAAATCCGTTAGATCACAGTCCAAAATGAAAATAGTCACCGAAGGAACATATTGATTTGAGGATTGGGCTTTGACTGTTCGGGCTTCGTACATCTATCAATTTGACTTAGAAAATGAAGTTATATCAGAGAGACACCCTTCAAATTTCAAAAGTGACAGAGACACTCTCAAAGTTCATTTTGCTCTACAAATGACCCATCTATCTACTAGTTTTGAAAAAAATTTATTAGAATTTTTTAATATCTAACTTGTCATTATAAATAAAAGGTGAATAATACACCTTTCCAGCCTGAGTAGCTCCTAAGCAGCCAAACCACAGCTCGGAAGGGGCTTGAATCGAGGCATTCAAAAGGCGAGCATACAAGCAGAGATGACATATTGTCAAGGAATCACGTTAGACAAAAGCATAGTCATCACCAATATGTAGACAGACTGGGCTAGTTATGAATTTTAAGTACTCCTAAAGTACATCTCGACTTAAGTATTAGTGTGCCATCCGCTGCCCACTCCCCATCTTAATGATTGACCCATTAGACCTCTATAATGTTAATTTCTTTTTTTAGGACTAAGCATATGCTTGACAATAATTTCGTAGTCGATCTTGATGTCAACATTTATCATTCTTGAGAGAGACCAAATTAGGGAAAATCTTCGAGGCAGAAAACCTTTTTTCTGTACTTTAGACTAATGAATATAATTTTTTGTATTTCCATCCTGTCTATCGATGATGAATATTTAAACCTAGCAATAACTCACTCAACCACTTTTGGTTTGGTAAAAAGCGCTTTATAGGAAAAGATTAGTGGAAATTATGAGGATTCAAGCACTTCCATCTCTAAATGGAAATTTCATTAAGGTACTCTGCCAAGGATTTATAAGGCTTTTTCACCCTTCGCTAACTTCATTTCATGTTTGGTGTGAAACCATAAATTCCATCCAAAACCCCTCCCTTGTTCATATCTTTATTATAATAGATCGACTCCCTTGTTCAATTTGGTAATTCCAGTTCTAAGTACCAAATATCCAGCTACTGTGTTATAAACTGACAGGCTGGTCTTTCCTAGTCGTGTTTTCACATTGCAATTACAAAGGAACCTTAAATATAATGGTCGGATTTATTCATTGGCACTTACCTGGGCCATTTAATGTGCACTAATGAAAAAGACATTCCTCTATTATAAATACACATCCATACAAGGCTTCTCCATATCACAGCATAAAACAGACCAAAAAAAGTAGAGAAAGAGAGAAAAATCTAAACATAAAGTTATAAATGGAGGGTTTTGCTAATGTATTTTTCATTCTTACTGTGTTTCTTGGAGCCCTCACAATGAATGTTACAGAAGCAAGAATTCTCAAGAGCAATGAGGAAGTTGTTCAGCCTCAGATCTTTGGTATTAGATCTCCAGGATTCCCTGAAATTTTACCACCTTTCCCCCCAGGATTCCGGGGGCTACATTCAACCTTCCCCAGTCCAGGTTTCGCCTGAAACTTTTCTTGGATCCACAGAGGGTGGTGTTGGTGTGAGTGGTTCACCATGATATGGAAAAGGGGTTGAAATTGGAAATTTTGATGGCATCATCCGTTCAGCGTTGAAATTGGAAAGTTCGACAATTTTGTAGAAATCTTGCAATATGGGTATTTGGATATTCATGTGTCTTTCTATAAAATTGCAAGGTGTTGAATAGATTGTTTAAATCTGCCCTAAGTTGAAAGTTATTTTGCCCAAAATCTGGATATACTATGCTTGATCAAACATGAACTGTTGCTGGAGTGAAGAAATGTGCAACGATACGTAGTTGAATTGACAGAGCCGCCAATCAAACTTTGTTGGTTTTGGTTGTATTATTTTTGTCTTCGTTTAAAAGTACATCCAATCTTGGAGCCGAAAGATTCAAGATTGTCTTCTTGCGAACCGAACATATGATGAACACCTTTTTTTACTTACAATGAAACAAAGAAAAACAAATGGAATAAAAGCTAGAAATAATGGAAAGCAAAATTAAATAAAAAATAATCCCATGCAATGACGTCAAATTTTTTTTTTTTTTTTTTGCGTGATTTCTATCACAAGTGTACTATAATATAAACAACTAATAAAGTGAATCTAAGAGTCCAGACTATTGTTCCCACAAAGTCTATATATTTAAGTAGTGTTTAAACTTTTTTCTAACTTCTTTTAATGAAAATAATGAAATTGATTTAATAATTATCTTAAATACTTTCATCTGAGAAAACAATGAAAACGTGTGCAAGTAGCAGATAGGATTTTTGAATTACATCTGAAAAGTTTTAAGACACACGGTTTTATTCATTCGAATTCACTAATTTAATCAATTTACATATATTTCGAGTTTAAATCAATCATTTTTAGTCGAGTCAACTTACTATAACTTTATATAAATTAGAATAAGCATCAAATAAATGCATTAAATCACCTAGCAATTCAATTCATGACCAAACCTTATTATAAAAGTGTATCCTAACCTATTATCCAATTGCCAAATTTTACTATGCAGTCTGAATCTATAACTTACCAAAGATTTATTATTATTATTATTATTATTATTATTATTATTATTATTATTATTACTCGAAACATCATATTACTAAAATTACCAAGATTGACAAATATCTTATATGACGATAATATTGTTTGAAGCCTATAACAAGAAAATATAAAACACACTTCACCAGAATTGCGATATTGAAGACAAAGTTTTAGTCTCATTGAGTTTTTTTTTTTTTTTGCAAGGCTTTAATGATGCATTATTGTATTATTCTAGTTTTTTTATAATTAATTGTATTTTTTCTTGGTTTTGTATTTTTACACTAGATCTTTGCTAAACTAGATTTTTAACGAGAAAAAAATTGTCCAAATGGTTATAAAAGGGGGAGTGTTGTAATTTTATGGAATAATTATTGATGATTACTTAGTCTTATCGAATACTTAAATAAGTCTTACATACTCTAGAAAAATATAATATGTATAGATTGTTACTCCCATTGATACCTATATAGGGATCATTCTTATACACACTTGGTTTTGACTCTATTATTTTTCTTGTGATATTTTTTCCTTTCCTCTTATTTTTATAATATGAATTTATTCTGCGTTATTTATTAAAATTGTGTTTAAGTTTGACCTCAAAAGCCAAATATAATCCTTTAATTATCATTTTGTTTATCTTTTGTATGGATAGGTACTGTAATTCTTAGTGTTCTAAAATGCACACTTATAAGGTATGTACGTGATAATGTCATCAACGAATTTCATTGACCGCATATGCATGCTTAAACGCCAAAATGCGTATGTATGTGTTAACAATTGCATTCAAATTAACTTAGAAAATTCCAACTCATTTTTATAACTTGTTGAGTCCACTCAATCTCAAATTAGTCCAAATGACCCAAACTCACGAATTATATTCAACAATATATAGGGTTTTTGACATTTAGAAAATTAAAAATCAAAATAATTTTTAGAGTTACAAATTATCTAAGCGAGCCCAAGCCTCAATCTTATTTGGTTTTCCTCTAGTGTCATTGTTGAGACTTTCATCAAGTTGCAAAAACTTGAAGGTGCATTTTTCATTTTCATATTGCTCATATAAATAGAAATTTGAAGGTCCTTTTTCTCTCCCCTTTTTTAATTTAAGGAAAAAATATGTATCAAACTTCAAAAGGATTTAGTTTTTTATGTCAGTGTTTATGTCTAGTTAAATTGTATGAATTGATTGCAAACAATTGTAGTATTTATGATTTTGAGCAATATTTTTTTAAAGAGAAATTTAAAGAATATGTATAAAGTTTAAAGAATACATTATTTTATTAATTTATTAGTTTTGAATATTTAAAATAATATTAAAAATTGAAAAACACATAATTACGCTTATGCTTGTAATGCTTGATGCTGACCGAAATGCAGTGCGATACATTATGCATTTTAGAACTTTGGTAATTCCTATATAAATTTGGGGCATACGACTAGAACCAACAAATTAAACAAAAATATCATAGACACAAACTTATAGTATTATTTGAAAAAAATAATATTAAAATTTAAACTTAACGAACATTATCTTATTAAAACGATGTTCTCTTAGTGCCTAATGTTGCCTTTAAAGATGGAACATGTTTCACTCTAAAGGATTTAGCACCCTTATCAGTTACCAAAAAGGAACGAATTGTAAAACAAGAAAACAAAGAGAAAAATTTCATGGAAGAATATGAAGACAACTTTTGGAGACTACTGATGTGGGATGATTATTGAGATCCTATAATATACGTAGTCATGGACAGGGGCGGACCTGGGGGGTGGCCTGGGGGGGCAGGTGGGCCCCCCCCCCCCCCCCCCCCACAAAAAAAAATTTTTTTTTTTGATTTTTTTTTTTTTTTAAATATGAAAGAAAAAGGAATCAACATTAATTTCAAACCAATGTTTTCTCTCGCCTGAGTCTCATCTTCTCATTTTCTCTCCTCTTCTTCATGGTAGTTAAATGGATACGAGAATGGTTGTGATAATACTGAATGACTGAACAAGAATAGTTCAAAATTTCAAATCTCATTTATCTTTGTTTAAATGATTTATAGTTACTCTCAAAGTCTGTCTCCACTCTATAGACATTTCAAGTTCAATTGCGACAAAGAATTCTAAGATCTGACCCAAAGAAAAAGCTAATAAGCAAGGCTTTCGTGAGCTATAGTGTTGAAACCAGTACTAAACGAAGTAATTAGTGTAAAATGATTGTATACTTGGATTAGATCAATGAATAAGAATAGAAGAATTTTTAGTTGAATTTAGTTACGTTCTTGTAATGCATGAGATTCACCAGTGAAATTCTCAGTTGAAGTGACATTTTTAAGGAAATTTCGAGAGCCTTTTAGCCTAGGAGAATTTAGTCCGACTGAATGTAATCAGAAGAAAGAGTTATGCAATATAATTGAACTTGAATGAGCAAGGATTATTTCTTGGATATTTGATGCATCGAAAATAAATCTGGCTTTTACCATTTCCTAGTCCCTTGTTGATTTAATTGTTGCATCTGTTAAATAAGTTTCAGAATTTAAGAAATGTACATATAAATCTGTGACTTGGATTCTATCAAAGTTTGTGTAGCTCTTGATGACCAAGATTGTATACTCAATTTCTTTGTTGATTTGAATTACGAAACTACATTAAATTTTTCTCTATTTTCCACTTTAATTATGGAACATTATCAAAATATGAGAATACGTAGATAACAATTGTAATAAAATATTTCTTACTTTAATTTTTTCGTCACTTTTTGAAAGTTTGATTGTGCACCCCCAACATAAAAAGTCTGCGTCCGCCCCTGGTCATGGATATCATATCTTGGCCTTGCAAAAATCTATGAATATAAGTTCCAACTTCAAATCCGTTGGATCACAGTCCAAAATGAAAATAGTCACCTTTGGAACATATTGATTTGAGGATTGGGCTTTGACTGTTCGGGCTTCGTACAACTATCAATTTGACTTAGAAAATGAAGTTATATCAGAGAGACACCCTTCAAATTTCAAAAGTCACACAGACACTCTCAAAGTTCATTTTGCTCTACAAATGACCCATCTACTAGTTTTGAAAAAAATTTATTAGAATTTTTTAATATCTAATTTGTTATTATAAATAAAAGGTGAATAATATACCTTTCCAGCCTGAGTAGCTGCTAAGTAGCCCAACCACCTTGGAAGGGGGCCTGCATGGAGGCATTCAAAAGGCAAGCATACAAGCAGAAATGACATATTGTCAAAGAATCACGCTAGATAAAAGCATAGTCATCATCTGTATGTAGACAAACTAGGCTAGTTATGAATTTTAAGTAGTTCTAAAGTACATGTCGACTTATGTATTAGCGTGCCATCCACTGCACACTCCTCCAGGGGCGGAGCCCAATGAAGTCCAGGGCAGGCACAACCCTGCACTGAACTTTTGTGCCCAATCTGAAGGCCCATTGTTTAAAACTAATGTCCACATTTGTAACCAATAAGTGAAGCCTAATAAACCAATACCATTCATATTCAACCCAATACCATATTACCATTAGATTCATTAGACCCTTACCAATTACAACCCTTCTTCCTCCGTCCCCACTCCACCTCCTCTCCCAGTCTTGGCTCCACTCAGTTTTCGCTGCCTCATCAAATTGAATGACGGGATGACTCATCCCGTTATTCAATTTTCGCCACCTCCTCCGTGTTTCAATTTTGGTTGCTGCTCGCAGCTTGCCTAGTTCGTTGGAGTTCGGACCATCCCTATTGTAGGCTGCAGTTAGCCTGCTCCGTTGGCCATCGTCGATTCTTCAGCAGCAGTAGAAGAAGAAGGTGAAGCCCCGAACCCCAAGCATATACTTGTTTTTCTTTTCTTATTTTTTGTTATTTGATTTGTGTAAATTGTAATAATGTTTGATTTTTTTTTCTTTTTAACACATGAAATTAGCACTTTGCTCTTTGATAAGTGCGAGTTTTCGCACTTATTCGGACCATTAATTTAGATATTTGTGAGTTTTTATTATCAATTTATTACTTAATTTAGTTATTTTTATTTTGTAGGTGAAAACCCGAGTTTGAATGATGATTAGAAGGAATTTACGCAAGAAATGAGAAAAAAGAACCAAAGACGCAAAATTTCAAAGTTTGGGGACCAAATTGTACAAGTGCCGGAAGTTGGAGGACCTAACGTGCAATATCTGAAAACTTGACCCCAAAATCAGTTTTTTGGCAGATAAGCTGATAAGGTGGCGCCCAGTTTAGCATTTTTGGCATTTTTAAATGCTTATGGACCATTGTTTTTATTTTTCCAAAGATAGGGGGCTTGGGCTGCAATTTACCAATTAGGTTTTAATTAAAAAACCCAAAGAAACTGTTTTGAGAAATAGACACGAGAAACAAGGCAGCAGCTGGACGTGAAGGGGAGGCTGGGACGTGAACCGGCAGGAGGGACTTTTCTTTTGCAATTTTTCTTTGTTTTTCTTTTCAATTTTCTCTCTTTCTTCTTCTTCCTTTAATTTCCTTTGGTATTTTGGATAAACTTGGAGCTTGAGAATGGTGGATAGCTTGGAGAAGAGGATCAATTGATATTCTATTTATCAATAAGTTTTTCTATTCCCTAATTTATCTTCCATTAATGAGTTGTAAGGATTTAATTGTTATTTTTGAGTATTTAATGGGTAACTAAACATATTTGTGATTGGGGGTAATTTCAAACCCGAGTTATGATTTTTAATTAATTTGTGCCTTATAGTTCTCTTAATTAATGTGTTTAATCCATTGATTTATATGTTTATTTTGTTCTTCTTGATTGTTTAGGTGTACAACTAAATGATTGAGTTTGTTCAATGAATACTATTTTAGGATTTATAGTACGTAATCGCTATTTATTCTAAAACCTAGTGGCAATTACATTTCAATGGATTATGAGGAATTTTCAATTGATTGTATGTGGATTAACACTTAAATAAGTAAACCGAGTTTGTGAGTTTGCCCTTAATTCAATTCATCTCTTTTGTCGTAATGCTTTTGTTAAATTAAATTTAGAGAGCTTACTCTAAGTTGTTTAATGAATAGGGTTGAGTAAAGAGCTTGTTTTATTCAACTAACATGTAAGAAGAAATTGAGATAATTGAGCTTGTAATTATTCTCGAATTGTTGTTAATTTGGAGAACGAAAATTTATTGTGTAATTGATATGAAAATAATTCTCGTGGTAACGAAATAACCCCTCAATCACATCTTCACATCTTTGATTTAAAAAAACTATTTTGTTTATTTTCAAATTCAAGTATTTTCTATTTTGAATTTATTGCTTTCCTTAGTTCAACAAACCAAACCCCCCCATTTAATCACTTTAGTATATAATTGTTAAATTTAATTTTTTGTTTGCAATTGATTAAATTGAAACAATCCTCTGCGGGAAATAACCCTTACTTGCCATTTTACTATTTAAGACGACACATTTAAAGCTAAGTAAGGAAATTAGTTGGTACCTCGTTTTGAGCGTACCAATTTTGGCGCCGTGTCGCCGGGGATTGTTCTATTAATTTGTTAATTGCAATATTTTCTTTTTGTTACTATTTTTCTTATTTTTGTCATTTTCTTGGTATTTAGGTTGTGAATGAGCAAAAAGCCTACTACACACTACAACCTAAGATCAAGAAAAGAGGTCGACACATCGGAAAGTGGAGAAGACATTTCTCCAACTGAACTTCTAAGGAAATTGAGCATTGAATCTTCAAGTGAGTCCGAGCACATAGAATCCGAAATGGCGGATGCAAATCGAACATTAAAGGAACTTGCAGCTCCAACTTTTGTTCAACAACCTCTATGCATTCAATATCATCAACTAGAGGTGGGATTTGAACTAAAGTCCGGAATGATTCATCTACTCCCCACATTTCATGGATTTGCTGGAGAGGATCCCAATAAACATTTGAAGGAATTTCATGTGGTTTGCTCAAGCATGAAACCAACGGGTATATCGGAAGAGCAAGTGAAATTGCGGGCATTTCCTTTCTCTCTTGCAGATACTGCTAAGGAGTGGCTTTACTATTTGCCTTCCGGTCTTATTACCACATGGAATGACATGCAAAAACACTTTTTGGAGAGATATTTTCCAGCTTCAAAGGCTACAAACATCAGGAAAGAGATATGTAGCATTCGACAATTTCAAGGGGAAAATCTCTATGAATTTTGGGAGAGATTCAAAAGACTTTGTGCTAGTTGCCCAAATCACCAAATCAGTGAGCAATTACTTCTACAATACTTCTACGAAGGATTACTCCCAATGGAGAGAAGTATGATTGATGCAGCTAGTGGAGGAGCTTTAATGGATAAAACACCAGTAGTTGCTAGAGACTTGATAGCCAACATGGCTGCCAACTCACAACAATTTGGTAGTAGGGAAGAGGCACCGGTTAAACAAGTAAGTGAGATAGGAGCAACCTCTCAAATTGAAAGACAATTGGCTGGTCTCACTTCTCTTGTACAACAAATGGCACTTGGGACAATTCAACAAGCAAAAGTGTGTGGGATTCGTTCTGTTGTGGGACATCCTGCGATGCATGCCCGACACTACAAGAAGGAGCCTCAGAGCAAGCAAATGCCATTGGGGGATTTCCAATGCAACAGAGAAATAGGTATGATCCATATTCTAACACATATAATCCCGGATTAAGAGATCATCCTAATCTCAGTTATGGAGGAAATCATTTCATAGCCCCACAACAACAGTTCAATCATCCACCGGGTTTTAATCAACAAAGGCAACCACAGTACTCTCAACCTCGTCAACAAACTCCGTCTCCAAGTTCAAATATGTCTCTTGAAGATATGGTTAAATCCTTAGCTTCTAGCACAATACAATTTCAACAAGAGACAAAGACCTCAATCAAGAATTTGGAAACACAAATGAGTCAATTGGCCACACGGTGGGTAAAATGGATCGGGAAAACTCCCTTCTCAAACAATTAACCCGAGAGAAAATGCTAGTGCCGTGACATTGAGAAGTGGGAAGATTTTAGAAGAGGTACCAAGGAAGATGAAAGATCACGTTGAGGAGTCAACGCAAGAGAAGAACTTAGCAACTGAGAAAGATGAAACTGCGACTCCAACCTCGGGATCTAAGGTAAATTCTAAAAGTTCTATTCCTACTAATGTTCCCTCCCCTCCATTTCCTAGCAGGTTTGCAAAGTCAAAAAGGGATGAACATGAGAAAGAAATATTGGAGACCTTTCGCAAAGTTCAAGTGAACATACCACTTTTGGATGCCATTTATCAAGTGCCCCGTTATGCAAAGTTCCTCAAGGAATTGTGCACTAACAAGCTTAAGTTAAAAGGTAATGAAGTGGTAAGCGTTGGGGAAAATGTTTCGGCGATTTTGCAAAGGAAACTTCCACCAAAATGTAAGGATCCAGGAAGTTTTACCATCCCTTGCATTATTGGTAACACTAGGTTTGAAAAAGCAATGCTAGATTTAGGAGCATCTATTAATGTCATGCCATATTCTATATATGCTTCTTTAAATTTAGGATCACTCAAAGAAATCGGTGTTATTATTCAACTTACTGATAGATCTAATGCATTTCCAAAGGGTGTGTTGGAAGATGTTTTGGTGCAGGTAAATCAATTGATTTTTCCAGCAGATTTCTATGTTCTTGACATGCAAGATGATTCAACATCTTTGTCGCCACCATTGCTCTTGGGAAGACCATTTATGAGGACTGCGCGTACAAAGATAGATGTATATGATGGTACTTTGACAATGGAGTTTGATGGTGAGATTATTCGCTTCAATATCTTTGAAGCAATGAGGTATCCCAGTGATGTGCACTCTTGTTTTTCAATTGATATAATAGATTCATTAGTACAAAATATTTTTGAATTATCAAATGAAGATGCATTGGATACTACTTTGATTAGAAGCATTGATGTTAACAATCTCACCGGGTTGAGCAAGAATTTACAATTGTGTGAGAATATTGTAGAAACCGTAGCATCACTCGAGTCACTACCGAGTATTCCACCAAGGTATAATCTCTCTTATATTACTCTTCCAATATCTAAAGAGAAACTTTTACCTTCTGTGATGCAGGCCCCCACTTTAGAACTCAAGCCTCTCCTCGAGCATTTGAAGTATGTATATTTGGGAGATGGTGAAACACTACCGGTGATCATTGCAAAGAATCTCACAACACTTCAAGAAGATAGGCTTATCCGTGTGCTCAAGGAACACAAAATAGCTATTGGTTGGACCATAGCCGATATCAAGGGGATAAGCCCTTCCATGTGCATGCATAGGATATTGCTCGAAGATGGAGCAAAGACATCAAGAGAACCACAACGTCGCTTGAATCCTCCAATGATGGAGGTTGTGAAGAAAGAAATTTTGAAATTGCTAGACGTTGGTGTTATCTTTCCCATCTCAGATAGCAAGTGGGTAAGCCCGGTCCAAGTTGTTCCAAAAAAGTCTGGAGTGACAGTGGTGACAAATGAAGAGAATGAGCTTGTACCAACTCGGGTCCAAACGGGTTGGAGGGTTTGTATTGATTATAGAAAACTTAACTGTGCAACTCGAAAAGATCACTTTCCTTTACCTGTCATTGATCAAATGTTAGAAAGATGCAGGTCATTCTCACTATTGTTTTCTTGATGGTTATTCAGGTTATAACCAAATTGTGATTGCTCCGGAGGACCAAGAAAAGACAACATTCACTTGCCCATTTGGCACATTTGCTTACCGTCGCATGCCATTCGGTCTTTGCAATGCTCCCGCAACCTTTCAAAGATGCATGATAAGTATATTCTCTGATTATATTGAAAGCATCATAGAGGTATTCATGGATGATTTTAGTGTTTATGGTAATACTTGTGATAGTTGCTTGAAAAATCTCACACTTGTGCTTAAGAGATGTATGGATGTTAACCTAGTACTTAATTAGGAAAAATGTCATTTTATGGTTGATCAAGGCATAGTGCTAGGTCATGTCATTTCATCTAAGGGGATAGAGGTTGATAAATCTAAAATTGATTTAATTCGTTCTTTACTCCCTCCAACAAGTGTGAGGGAGATTCGTTCTTTTCTTGGACATGCAGGATTTTATCGAAGATTTATCAAGGATTTTTCAAAGAATGCAAGACCATTATGCAGGCTATTGCAAAAGGAGGTGCCATTTCATTTTGAAGGAACTCTTGACATCGGCACCCATCATTCAACCACCAGATTGGAATAGGCCATTTGAGATAATGTGCGATGCAAGTGACTTTGCATTGGAAGCAGTTTTAGGGCAACGAGTTGGAAAAACACCTCATGTTATTTATTATGCATCAAGAACTTTGAATGATGCCCAACTTAATTATTCTACTACTGAGAAAGAGCGTTTAGCAGTTATTTTTGCTTTAGAGAAATTTCGTTCATATCTTATTGGCACTAAAGTAATTGTCTTTTCTGATCATGCAGCTCTAAAGTATTTGCTTGCCAAGAAAGAGGCAAAACCAAGACTCATCAGATGGATACTCCTCTTACAAGAGTTTGACCTTGAGATTAAAGATAAAAAGGGTAGTGAAAATTCTGTGGCCGACCACCTCAGCCGTCTTATCCACGAGAGAGAAACTCTTCCATTGCAAGAGAGCTTCTTTGATGAACAATTGCTTCATGTCATGGATGCATCTCCTTGGTTTGCGGATATAGTGAATTATTTAGTCACTAAGAAAATTCCAAGTGACTTGACAACTGCTCAAAGGCAAGAACTCAAGGCAATGGTGAAGTATTTTGTGTGGGATGAGTCGTACTTGTGGAAACATTGTCCTGATCAATTGATAAAAAGGTGCGTGCCTGAAAATGAATTTCATTCAATACTAACATTTTGTCATTCCTATGCATGTGGTGGACATTTTGGAGCAAAGAGGACGGCTCTTAAGGTGCTTGAGAGTGGATTCTTTTGGCCCACCTTATTCAAAGATGCATTCCTCTTTTGCAAATCTTGTGATAGATGTCAAAGAGTTGGTTCGTTGGGAGCCCGAAATCAAATGCCACAAACACCTATACTTTTTGTTGAAATTTTTGATGTTTGGGGCATTGATTTCATGGGACCTTTTCCTTCATCTTTTGGTAATCTTTATATTATTATTGCCGTTGATTATGTGTCAAAATGGGTGGAAGCAAGGGCCACTCGAACTAATGATTCTAAAGTGGTTGTAGATTTTGTTAAGTCTAACATTTTTGCAAGGTTTGGAACACCAAGAGCTATTATTAGCGATGGGGGACTTCATTTTTGCAACCGCTCTTTTTGGGCCATATTGAAGAGATACAACATCACCCATAAAGTGTCTACACCTTACCATCCGCAAACTTGTGGGCAAGTCGAAGTGTCAAATCGAGAGGTCAAATCCATCCTCGAAAAAACTGTGAATCCCAATAGAAAGGATTGGAGTCTCCGCCTCAATGATGCACTTTGGGCTTACAGGACAGCATACAAAACACCAATTGGCATGTCCCCTTATCGCCTAGTTTATGGTAAGCCTTGTCACCTCCCGGTTGAACTTGAACACAAGGCATTTTGGGCAGTCAAGCAATGCAACATGGACCTAGGTGTGGCGGGTAACCAAAGAAAGCTCCAACTTAATGAACTTGAGGAAATTCGAAATGATGCATATGAAAGTTCAAGAATTTACAAGGAAAAGACAAAGGCATACCATGATAAGATGATTTCAAGAAAAACTTTTGTTGTTGGACAGAAAGTTCTTCTTTTCCACTCGCGCCTCAAGTTATTTCTAGGTAAATTACGTTCTCGATGGATTGGCCCATTTGTTGTTACTAATGTTTTTCCTCATGGTGCAGTAGAAATCAAAAGTCTACAAACTGAGAAGGAGTTTAAGGTGAATGGGCATCGATTAAAACCATATTTTGAACCCTTTGTGCCTCAAAACATGGAGGAAATGCGATTGGAGGATCCAATTGAAGAATGAGCAAAGACAAAGTCTAGCTATAGACTGTAAAGAAGCGCTGGATGGGAGGCAACCCATTGTTCTTTATCTACTTTTTTCTTTAAAATTTTTCTTTATTTTTGAGTATTTTTGTTGTCCCCATATGGCAGATTCTCGAGCGTCACAATAAAACATTGAGCATTAATAATCGCCAATGATCCCCAACCATCCTCACAGCCATCACCATAAAAAAACAACTCAGGGGAGTACTTGAACCTCTTGCTCTTTATATTTCTTGCTTTTACATTGAGGACAATGTGCAATTTAAGTTTGGGGGTGTGGTATGTGGCTAAATTTGTACTCGCTAAATTTTTTGTCAAAACTCAAATTTCGGGTTAAATATTTGTTTTTTGCTTGTTTGTATAGTTTGATAGCTTTGCCAGTTGTGTTTTGAGTTATTGCATTGCATTGATTTATGAATTGTGGAGATGAATGCTAAGTGTTGTTTATTTTCATCCACTTATTCCATGATTGACTCTTTATTGGGCACTTTGGTCATGAGATTCATTGTACGCACTTGTTGGTTGCACTTGCAGTTTGTTAAGGGAACTTAAATGACCATGCTATTATCAATTCTTCAATCACTCTACTAATGAAAGGATAAGTTTGGGGGTGGTTGAGCCGGTGAAGGATATTATCTAGAAGTGTGTTGATTCCATGCATGTTGAAAAAAAATTTGTGTGGAGTTTTTTTTGGCCAAGTATAAGCTGAGTAATGACCATATGTTAGGGATCTAAGCCCCATTTTGTCTTGTTGTGCTCAAAAGAATAATTTTGCACATGTAGAATCTTGGTCCTCACTTCGTAGCCTTTTTGACTCGAGCTATTAAGTCCGTTGGGGTATCTTGAAACCCGGTACCCTTTGGTCTAAACAACCGGGGAGCTATCGACCTAAAGCTTGCTACAAGGGTCAAAAAGAAAGTTTAAGGGAGTGAGGTAAAACATGAGATTTGATAAAAAAATAAAAAAAATTATGCAATTGTATTTGGTGATTGGGCTTAGATAACTAGTGGGTTTGAATTACTTGGTATAAGCTTGAATGTCGAAGCGCTCATCTAGTGGAGAATCATCACATGACTAAATGTTGAGATTGCCGATTAGACCCAACCAAACAAGAGCGAAAAAAAAAATAAGTGATTTGAGGGCAACCTTAAGTTTTTGATACCTTGGGCTAGAGTGAAAATATCAAGTTTAGGGGAGTGTGCATTCCACGAGTGAGAAAGGAAAATTTGACCATTGAGGGTCGGGAAAATCACCAACTTGTGTATTGCGATGAATTGGAATGACTACACACACACACACCAGTCAAGCATGGTGTAAGTTAAAAGTGTTTGTTGTAGCATTTTTGGAAACATTTCATAACTTATTAGCATAATGTAAGAATTGAAGCAAAGTGGCAAACTATCTAACTTTTGGAGTGTTTGTTGTTATAGTATTATTGTTTGGTTTTAATTTGTGTGATTGCATGCTTGTTTGTTTAGCTTTGTTTGAGGACTAACAAAGATTTAAGTTTGGGGGTGTGATAAGTGCGAGTTTTCGCACTTATTCGGACCATTAATTTAGATATTTGTGAGTTTTTATTATCAATTTATTACTTAATTTAGTTATTTTTATTTTGTAGGTGAAAACCCGAGTTTGAATGATGATTAGAAGGAATTTACGCAAAAAATGAGAAAAAAGAACCAAAGACGCAAAATTTCAAAGTTTGGGGACCAAATTGTACAAGTGCCGGAAGTTGGAGGACCTAACGTGCAATATCTGAAAACTTGACCCCAAAATCAGTTTTTTGGCAGATAAGCTGATAAGGTGGCGCCCAGTTTAGCATTTTTGGCATTTTTAAATGCTTGTGGACCATTGTTTTTATTTTTCCAAAGATAGGGGGCTTGGGCTGCAATTTACCAATTATGTTTTAATTTAAAAACCCAGCAGCCCCTGTTTTGAGAAATAGACACGAGAAACAAGGCAGCAGCTGGACGTGAAGGGGAGGCTGGGACGTGAACCGGCAGGAGGGACTTTTCTTTTGCAATTTTTCTTTGTTTTTCTTTTCAATTTTCTCTCTTTCTTCTTCCTTTAATTTCCTTTGGTATTTTGGATAAACTTGGAGCTTGGGAATGGTGGATAGCTTGGAGAAGAAGATCAATTGATATTCTATTTATCAATAAGTTTTTCTATTCCCTAATTTATCTTCCATTAATGAATTGTAAGGATTTAATTGTTATTTTTGAGTATTTAATGGGTAACTAAACATATTTGTGATTGGGGGTAATTTCAAACCCGAGTTATGATTTTTAATTAATTTATGCCTTATAGTTCTCTTAATTAATGTGTTTAATCCATTGATTTATATGTTTATTTTGTTCTTCTTGATTGTTTAGGTGTACAACTAAATGATTGAGTTTGTTCAATGAATATTATTTTAGGATTTATAGTACGTAATCGCTATTTATTCTAAAACCTAGTGGCAATTACATTTCAATGGATTATGAGGAATTTTCAATTGATTGTATGTGGATTAACACTTAAATAAGTAAACCGAGCTTGTGAGTTTGCCCTTAATTCAATTCATCTCTTTTGTCGTAATGCTTTTGTTAAATTAAATTTAGAGAGCTTACTCTAGGTTGTTTAATGAATAGGGTTGCATAAAGAGCTTGTTTTATTCAACTAACATGTAAGAAGAGATTGAGATAATTGAGCTTGTATTTATTCTCGAATTGTTGTTAATTTAGAGAACGAAAATCTATTGTGTAATTGATATGAAAATCATTCTCGTGGTAACGAAATAACCCCCCAATCACATCTTCACATCTTTGATTTAAAAAAACTATTTTGTTTATTTTCAAATTCAAGTATTTTCTATTTTGAATTTATTACTTTCCTTAGTTCAACAAACCAAACCCCCCCATTTAATCACTTTAGTATATAATTGTTAAATTTAATTTTTTGTTTGCAATTGATTAAATTGAAACAAGCTTCTGCGGGAAATGACCCTTGCTTGCCATTTTACTATTTAAGACGACACATTTAAAGCTAAGTAAGGAAATTAGTTGGTACCTCGTTTTGAGCGTACCACTCTTCAATTGCTCGAAGCCTAATTTATACACATTGCTCTTCAATTGATTTTGCTATCAGACTTCGACTTCCTTCCAGTATTCCTGCCTTTGTGAGTGTGAGTTGCTTACTCTGTCAATGTGAATATGTGATTTGTGAAGTGTGAATTGCACAAGTTCAGGAAATAGTAATATAGTATTGTCCTGTGATTTTTGAATTTCACTGTGAAATGTGAATTGAATATAGTATTGCCTTGTGAATTGCTTTGCTTTGGCTTCTTAATTTGAGTTTATCCTATTACATGTATGCAACAGATTGTGATTACTCAAGTTATGTGAACTGCATTAATAAGAATCTTTTATACTGGATTATGTCAGGAAGGAAGCAAAGATATTTGTGATCTTTTATGTTATTTTTAATTATTATGATTTATGAATTTCTAGCTAGATTAAATTTTTGTTGGTTTATATGGCAGTAATTGCTAGAATGTAATCTGTTAATTTCATGTTTAGATTTTTTACGTGAATTGGATTACGTAGTAATTGGATATCTAATGTTTCAATTCAGGTATGAAATGAAGATATTCTTTCAAAAAATAACTAATGTAGACAATGTAAATGTTGATGGGAGATGTAGAATAATGTGGAATTTGATGTCAAAAATTTTTCGACTAATCCTGATCTAAGGATACCCATTTTGGATTACAATGCTAACATCCGAGATCAAGTTCGAAGAACATATATATTAAAGGGTCATTGTCAGCCCCAAGATCATGACTTTTCAAAACGACAATTTGGAGTAAAAGCTAGACGATTCAATCCTTCTTGGTTTAAAGAGTTCAGTTCTTGGTTGGAGTATAATGTTGAAAATGATGCTGCTTATTATTTGTATTGTTATCTTTCCAAACAAGTTCTGGAAAGCAAGGTGGAGGTACAAGTGTAATTTATAAATTATGTCATTTTTAGTATTGTCGTAATATTGTTTTATATTTTTATCATCATTAAATCCATAAAAAAAAAAACTCGACGTTTTCGATAAATTGTGCCCACACTAAGTTACTTTTCTGGCTCCGCCCCTGCACTTCCCATCTTAATGATTGACCCATTAGACCTCTATAATGTTAATTTCTTTTTTCTGGACTAAGCATATGCTTGACAATAATTTCGTAGTCGATCTTGATGTCAACATTTATCATTCTTGAGAGAGACGAAATTAGGGAAAATCTATGAGGCAGAAAACCTTTTTTCTATACTTTAGACTAATGAATTAATTTTAAACCTAGCAATAACTTACTCAACTACTTTTGGTTTGGTGAAAAGCGCTTTGTAGGAAAACATTAGTGGAAATTATGAGGAGTCAAACACTTCCATCTCTAAATGGAAATTTCATTAAGGTACTCTGCCAAGGATTTATAAGGCTTTTTCACCCTTCATTAACTTCATTTCATGTTTGGTGTGAAACCATAAATTCCATCCAATAACCCTCCCTTGTTCATATCTTTATTATAATAGATTGACTCCTTTGTTCAATTTGGTAATTCCAGTTCTATATACCAAATATCCAGCTACTGTGTTATAAACTGACAGGCTGGTCTTTCCTAGTCGTGTTTTCATATTGCAATTACAAAGGAACCTTAAATATAATGGTTGGATTTATTCATTGGCACTTACCTGGGCCATTTAATGTGCACTAATGGAAAAGACATTCCTCTAGTATAAATACACATCCATACAAGGCTTCCCTATATCACAGCATAAAACAGACCAAAGAAAGTAGAGAAAGAGAGAAAAATCTAAACATAAAGTTATAAATGGAGGGTTTTGCTAAGGTGTTTTTCATTCTTACTGTGTTTCTTGGAGCCCTCACAATGAATGTTACAGAAGCAAGAATTCTCAAGAGCAATGAGGAAGTTGTTCAGCCTCAGATCTTTGGTAGACCTCCAGGATTCCCTGAAATTTTACCACCTTTCCCCCCTGGATTCCGGAGGCTACATTCAACCTTCCCCAGTCCAGGTTTGCCTGGAACTTTTCCTGGATCCACAGAGAGTGGTGCTGGTGTGAGTGGTTCACCATGATATGGAAACGGTGTTGTGATTTGCTTCTCTGTCTCCTGTTTGTTTTTATTCTTTAAGGTTTATGTGGGATGTAGTACTAATAATTTAAGTTGTTTAGCAACTTATATATATGAAACATGAATGTAAAAGGTAGAACATATGAGTTTCAGTTGTAGTTTACGCTGTTATTTCGTATGTTCAAGTAATTGACCATGATTTCTGAAAAATGTTGCTTCTTTTCCTGTGTTAATGTATGCCATTTTAATATATTACCGTTTTCCTCTCACCTGCAGTAGATATGATCTTCTGTATTAATGATACATTTGAGATGAATTCAACCTTATTTAGAAAAAACCAAAATTTTGTTGGTTTTAATATAGAGTGTCATATATAGTACTCTATGTGCATGACAACATCATTAATCGAGAATTTCTCACCTATAATAATTTTATTCTAAAAGTCTCACTTGAATTGTTTGAGGAACAAAATGCATTACAACTTTAATGGGCTCTTCATCAATGAATGTTCGAGAAATCCATTAATTAAAAATAAGTATAATAAACGAGGTCAAAACTCAACATCCCATAATATAAGTGTTAGAATAATTTTGTTTTTATTTTTCTGTATAAAAATATGTCTTTTATCTGAAAATTTGCATTATATGTACATTTAATATCATAAATTACAAATTTATGCCCTGCAATGATTTATTTTTGACGGTCTTATCCTCGTTCCTCAAAGGACAAAATGCATTACACTTTAAACGGCTCTTCATAAATGAAAGTTTGAGAGATCTACTTAAGAATAAGTATTTTAAACGAGGTCAGAACTCAACATCCCTACTTTTTCTTTTGGCGTTTTTTAAAACCCTTACTTTGAAGGCTAAAAACGAAAAATAATTTTGTTTTTAGCTTGTATGAAAATATTTATCTTTCTTTTAATAAAAAATGGCACCATATTTACACTGTGTTACTTAGATTTTCTCAAGGAGCTAAGGGAGCATTCCCTCGAGCCCATTTGGTCTCCTCGCACCGTAGCGATTCCCTTCTCGATGGAGAATTTCATGCATAGTTGATGTATGGATGTTACGACCTCAAGTTCTTTTAAGGCAGGTTGTCACACTATTTCCACTGCCAATGTGATATTTCCCCTGGGCACAATGTTGTCACCAGTAAAACCATATAAGGGAGCGGTCATGGGGGTGAGTTCGTGGTCCACTATCATTTTGTCAAAGGTGGTTCCAAATAGGATGTTAACGGAGCTCCCATTGTCTACCAACATGCGCCTCAGCCCATTCCTGGCTATGATGGCTCGTACTACCAGTGTGTTGCAATGGGGATAATGAACCCTTGCGGTGTTTTCTGAAGAAAAGGTTATTAGTGGGGCGTTCCCGGATCCGCGACCAGTGCTATTGATTAAGTAGCTCATCATGGATGGGTCATTTGCTTTCCTCACATAATTCCTTTAAGCATTTCTATACTCTTCCCCTATGTGTGGACCAACTATGATGGTGTCAATTTCTCTGATGAGGTCATTATTTGCATTGGCCGGGGGCTCTGTCCTGGGCCTTGGCACTCATCTTGTCCTGTTTCCTTCTTCCTCGCGTTCCCGTCGAGACGATTCATTCCCGCGGTGTCGCCTTGGCTCATTATGTCTAGGTTCTCTTTCTCACCTAGGCTGAGGTAGTTTCTTTGCGTCTGATGGGCGTTTCTTCTCTCAATGAGGGGGGCCTGTCGGTTCTTCATGATACAACCTTGACATGTAATTCTCAGTGCTGTGGCTATTGGTTCGATGGTAGGTGTAGTATTGCCTATCTCGAAGATCCCTGCTTTTCCCTCTGCCTCTTTCCCTAGATGGATTCGACTGCCTTTGAGCCTCAGGTCCAACCTCTTCATATGCCAAAGAGGGTACTGCATTTAGTGTGGTTGTAGCCAAAGCTTGGCCTGAGGTAGGGACTATCGTGTGTCCCTCTTGGGTCCACTACTGGTCTACCAATTAGGATACATGGCCTCTTCGCTGTCTTTGAGGTGGTGGGAGTCCCAGTGAGGTTCTATTGCGGTGGTCAATCAACTCCTCATTAACAATTTCGCTTCTCTTCATTTCCACCAATGCATCAAAAGAAGTGGAATTTTTGTTTCTTATGTCTCTCCAAAATAGGGTGTTCATGTTGAGGCCTATTTTTAGAGTAGAAAGGGTCTCTATCCGTAACATATTCGCAGTAGGTCATCTCATCTATGAAACGAGCCAGTAGCTTTTCAAGGTTTCACCTGCCTGCTGCCTCATGTCTTGCAACCTTTGGATGGGGGTATCCCCTTCTTTATTAGATAGATACTGGTTTAACAAGGCATTTCTAGGGTCTGGCCAACTTCTGATACTGCCAGTTGGGATACGGCTATGCCAAATTTCTGCAGCCCCAATTAGTGTGAGATAAGAAGCTCTACATTTTAGTGTCGACGATGCTCCTCGTACAGACATGCGGGTCTTGTAGTTGTTGAGTTGCTTTGTCGGATCAATTTTCCTTCATATTTGGTTATCTTTGGGGGCACAAAGTGATTTGAAACTGGGGCTCTTCTCAACTCTTAGGAGAAGGGTAAGCTTTCGTCATCATCATCCAACTCAAATGATCTGCACGGACCATTAGAATCATTTTCCTCCGCCTGATAACGAGGGGGTTGTGATGTTTCTGCTTGATTTCTCAAGTTTTCTCGTCTCTTCTCTCTTGCCTATTTCTAGGCGAAGGTGAAATCCCATGATGTTCATATGCATGGTATTGTTCTTGCCCTCTTTGAATAGGGGGTGGTTGATGGGACCTATTTCTAGGACTTTAAAGTCCAATTCGATCAAAAAAGTTGTTGGACCTTTGAGGTTCATGCTCTTGAGTATATTCTAGTAGGAAGTTTCCCTCATACGGCATGTTATCGTCAGGTCGGCTTGTAACATAGTTAGTGCAGGTGTCTACTTCCACTTCCCTCTCTGCTGGGCTGATATCCTTGCTATGAGCTTGAGGGTTTGCTGCCGTGTCATTCTCCTCACCTTCTTGGGGAAACATTACATGTCGAGGCCCCTGATATCCTGCCTGTTGGTGCATTTACATGACTAACTGCTGCATAGCAGCATTCTGCTTGGACATGTTTCTCATATTCGTGGCCATTTTCCCTACTTTCCTGGATAAGTGTGTTGTGGTACCGCCTTGCCTATATTGGTGATAGGGACAACGCATGTTCACATTTGTGCGGAGGACCTCTTCTTCAGAAGCCTCTTCTTGCCTATTTCTACTCTCCGATCCGTGGTAGCTGGAACTCATAGCGAGGACTTTGAGCTAAAAGTAGGCGTTTGAGATGTTCCTTCTTTGTAGCTGTCCTTTCTGCAATAACTAAGCCTTTCTAAAAGGTTTTGTTTCAGATCACTTTTACCACAAAGATGTTTGTGGTTATGGTGTCGAATTTCCACAGATAGTGCCAATCTGTTAACCCCAAAAAAACGTACAAATGATATGACCAACAGATGTGGCCTTCTCTTGAGGGAATAAAGTTGGCCGCTCGCACTTCGATAGTCAAGTCTATTGGAGAAATAGTTTAGAGTGTGGGAAAGCTTTGAACGTGAGCCTAGGATAAATGAAAAGGGGGTCGGCTTGGGAGAGAATAGTTAAAATATATAGCAAGTATATAGCTTTGAGAGTCTAAACTTGCATTACCCTCGAATGACACTAACTGTGAGCTTTTATACTTGGACGAAATGAATGGAGTCCATTGGATGGTAGTGCATGTGGCTTCATCTGAACGACTTCTCTTTCTTGTCATATAAATCAATCAATCATTGCCTTAAATGTTATCACCCTTTGTGTCCATAAAACCTAGCCTGTACTTTAGACTTGACCAAACAGGATGATGGCGGCAGCAGTGGCAGTGAGTTGTCTTGTCAACTCATGTAGTGTGGGATCCATTCGAGATCTTGCCATAGCCTTGTCTTGTCCGATTCTATCAATGGGGTCTGTCGTAGAGAGGTATGTCCAGGTGTTTTATGTGGGAAAGTCGGGTCTTTCGTACCTGGATTGGTTTGTATGTATGCATCTGGGTTGCCCTATGCCAACGTATGTGGCATGGCCCCCAAATTGTTTGCCACGTAGGCTAATTGGGCACCTTCATGGGTCCTAACTTTTCACGACGTAACATATTTTTAAAAATATTTTTTAAAAATCAAAATAGAAGTTCTCATTCAGCAATGTGGCCACGAACATTGGATGAAAGGAAAGGGACATACAATGATCCCCAAACACGTAGACAATTGACGCAATATAAGATTGGACGCTAACGTATGAGTCTGTTACCCTGATGAGAAATAAAAGAACGAGAATCATAACGTATATCATAGCATAGGTAATAAAATATTAAATTACTCACCCCTACGAGGGACAAGACCAATGACCAACTTAAGATTTTGTACCACACAATCTAGCAAAGACATTCTCATATAGTCACAGCTGCAACACAATCCATGGACATAAAAGCCCTAGTCTATTAATTAAAAATAAGCATAATAAACGAGGTCAAAACTCAACATCCCGTAATATAAGTATTAAAAAAATTTTATTTTTATTTTTTTGTATCAAAATATGTCTTTTATCTGAGAATTTGCATTATATGTATGTTTAATATCATAAATTAAAAATTTACGTCCTACAATGATTTTTTTTCTTTTTTGACAGTCTTATCCTAGTTCTTCAAAGAACAAAATGCATTACACTTTAAATGGCTCTTCATAAATGAAAGTTTGAGAGATCTATTTAAGAATAAGTATTTTAAACGAGGTCAGAACTCAACATGTGGAAATTACACTAAACCAGCTATTTAGTTTTGACTTTTAAAAAATCAGGTTTTTACTTTATTTAATCAAAAATCAGGTTTTAATTTCACAAATAATATTAATAATAATATTTTTAAATTAAATTAAATATATACCCACCCTACTACCTACCCCACCAACTTTATTTAAATATAAAACCCAACCAAAACCTAATTCATTCCATTTCATATCTCCCATTTCTTTCGACGCCGCCGCCGCCGCCTCCACCGCCAGCTCCGGCCACCGTCCGCCGCCCCTCCCCCTCCCCCTCCCCTCTTCTCCTCCCTCCCGTCCGTTTCTTCCCCTCCCCTCCCCCGCCGTTTCTCCCCCTCGTATCGGGCCGCAAATCGCAGCAGCAGCGGGCGACGCCGCCGCTGCGATTTGCAGCCGATTCTTGGCCATCGCAGCAAGAACGTCGCTGGTCGCTGCGATTTGCGAGATCGCGATTTGCAGCAGCGATCTGCTGCTGCACGTTGCGTGCCAGTCTCGGTCTTTGCGCCGCTGCCGCAGAAGAAGCTGGCCGCGACGCTCGGTGCGACGCTGTCTCGTATTATTTTTTTTTCCTTCTTCCTACTACCAGATCTTGGGTTTTTGAGTTATGGTGATATTGGGTTTTTATTCATTCTCAAATCTTGTTAGTGATTTGCACATTGTGATTTTTTTGAAAATGAAAATGGTGAGGTGGTGATTATTTTTACGTTTTGGTGGTGTTGGAACTGTTGTGGCGATGGTTCTGTGTTGTTGTGACGGGTCGAAGGCGTTGGAGGTGGCGATCGCGAGTCTCTGTAACCTAGGTAGGTGTCTGTGACCTAAGAATTGTGTTTGTGACTCGTTGAAATAAAGTTTAGGTGACTGTGACCTAGCTATTGTGGTTCTTTTTGGTGTCTGTGACCTTACTATTGACCTGTGACTTTGAAATTGATAATTTGTAACTGAAAAAGGGAATCTGTGACCTTAATTTTTTTCATCTGTGACCTCAAAATAATTTGTGACCTATAAAATTTTAAATATGTGACCTCGAAATAATCTGCGATCTACAAATTTTTTTATCTGTGACCTCGAAATTACCCGTGACCTACAAATTTCTTGATCTGTGATCTCGAAAAAGTCGCCGTATCGGAGCAGTCGCCGGTCGCCGGAGTAGTAGCCGGAGCAATTGTGGTGGCGTAGGTGGGGTGGGGTGGGGTGATTTTATTATATTACAGTTAAATATTTAATTTAATATAATAATTATGAAATGTAATTAATTAATTTAAGAAAAACCTGATTTTTGTAATTTTAAACTGTTGGACTTGATTTTTAATTTTGGAATAGTAAATACCTGACCCATAAACTTTTCCCACTCAACATCCCTCTTTTTCTTTAGGCGTTTTTCAATAGCCCCTACTTTCGAAGGCTAAAAAGGAAAAATAATTTTGTTTTTAGTTTGTATCAAAATATATACCTTTCCTTTAATAAAATGGCACCATTTTATCTTTATTACAAATAACTTTGTAGTCAAAATCATAATTAATTCTAAAACCAGAATAAGTAAACCATAATTAATGTTAAATGCGCATAATCATCATAAATAGCGTGGATAGCTCGTAATTTCTTTACTTTTTCTTTTTACTGCATTTGGTGCCTGCACAAGTGAAAATAGAAAATTGGGACTCTAGGAATCTTGATTTAAAGATATGGTAACTAAAAAATAATAATAATTAAAAGTTTGATAGATACAGGATTCAATTTTCAAACTTATTTATTTATTTTTTTGAAAGTTAACTCTGTTTATTCAAGAACCATCAAAAGTTTAACAAATTAAGTCAATTAATTGACGAAAAATCAATAAATTATATCTTGTGGAGAGGAAAGAATGAGATCATCATTTATCTTTGCTCTATTTTGATTTGTATATTTCTTTTCATTGTGTTTGAGAACCATGTTGAGCAATTAATCAAAGGTTTTCCAGTAGTTGAGTTTTTTATATCTTCTATGAAGCAAAGTGATTGGAACCTTGTAACATTTTGATTGAATTCTTGTACATTGAAAAAGTCATAAGATTTATGTTGCTCCTTGTATCATTCAAGGGGTTGTGTGATATTTCCAAAAGTTGAAAAGAGTTGTTACTTCAATGAATGTTGGTAAAAAAATAATTTTGACTAACCTTTTAACAAAGAGAGAGAGAGAGAGAGAGAGAGAGAGAGAGAGAGAGAGAGAGAGAGAGAGAGAGAGAGAGAGAGAGAGAGAGAGAGAGAGAGAGAGAGAGAGAGTTCAACTAAACAAGCACTAGATTACTAAATTAAGGGCTTAATTTCCTTAAAAAGAGTGAAGTACGTGCAATGATTCAATGTGTCAAAAATTTAACACTATTATTCTTTAAAAATATGCTTGTGCGTTATACTTTGTATGACATGGCAAGATTTTTACAAAATATGTTTGTTGAACAAAATCGATTTATAATCTTATAGATTTTTTAAAATCTTTTTTAAAAAATTAAAATTGAAGTTCTCATTCAGCAATGTGGCCACGAACATTGGATGAAATGAAAGGGACATACAACGAACGTCAAACACGTACCCAATTGACGCAATATAGACTCAAACGCTAACATATGAGTCACTTTATTACCCTGATGAGAAATAAAAGAACGAGAATCATAACATACATTCCAGCATAAGTAATAAAATATTGTATTAAGCAGCCCTACAAGGGACAAGATTAATGACTGACTTAAGATTTTGTACCACACAATCTAGCAAAGACATTCTCGGATAGTCACCGCTTCAGCACAATCCGTTGACATGCAAGCCCTAGTCTATTTGGACTAAGCAACCACTAGCACCCGCCGAACTATCCTCATCACCACTGTTACATGATTTCTATCGTAAACCAAGTAATAAAATGGAAATAAGAGTTCGGATTACAGTTCTCAGGAGAGGTATCTATTTAAATATTGATTAAATTATTCCTTTTATTCGAATATAAATAATGAAGATTGATTTTAATAATAATCTTAAAATCTAAGAGAAAAAAATTAAAACATGTGCAAAGTACAAATTAGGGTTTTTGAAATATTCAAATAGAAGTTAGGAATAATTTCACTAATCACTAATCATTTAACACCATTGTCTCGTATTCTTTAATATTATGTTATCTTGGATATTATATCTTCTTCAAGAATTCGGTGTAGCTCGAAATTTTTAATATAACATCAATTAACGAGATGTTGATATCCAAAATTGATGGTATGAAGATATCCATTTTTTCGTTTATTGCTTGTCAAGCTTGTGCTTATGCAAACTTTGAAGAAAATGAATAGGGGATACAATCTTTAATCGGACTTGGTGCTTTAGACTGTGTGCTATCATTTTGATCAAAATCCTTTGCTGATTCAATTTCGTCTTCAACTATTTCATTTCCATTAACAATCTTTCATCTTTTCTTTACTGATCTCTTCACATGGATTTATGGCAGTTGTACCCGCTCCTAGTAGTTATGGCTTTTACCTCTTGTTCTTCTGAATAGTTTCAAACCTTGAGATAACGAAAATGGACGTATGTCTTCTCTAACGGGAACGACTACCTTTGATCATGTATTTTCATAATTATTGTTCTCGATAACATTAATGTTGAATGTGTGCTCCTGCGGATTGATTTCAGTATTGCTAGGTAAAGTATCATGTGGTATCTCCGATAATTTCTTGGTAGGGCATGACGGTCCTGATAATTTTTTTCCACTTGCTGAAGCATTTTGTCAATCTTTTCCATATAATGATGAAATATCTCCCAAAATTTGTTCTTCTCTCCTGTTGAGGTTTATTGGCTTTAATCTGAAGTTTGGGTATTGTTTCTATTCGGATTGTTCGTTTGTGAGTATGGATAGTACTATGAGCATTGATCATTTTACAAAAAATTCAATTGTTCATCTAGAGTTATCAATAGCATGCAATCCTCATATGATGAGTAGTCCCACAATTTTCACACTCCTTTTATCCATGCTACTCTTCTCGGGCCTACCAATCTGAGGAGAATGTTGAGTGTCTCTTCACAATCAAATCAAATAACTCTATGGCTTCATGCACCGAATTAGTCGCGATAGACCCGTTTGCAGAGGATTCAGCCTGTAATTTTGCAAGGGGTGAAAGTCTAGTACATAGCGTTGTGCCTGTTCACCATTGCCTTATATCTGACATGTGCCTCATTATAGCTTTCTCCGTCAAGTTGTTAAAAAGTAGAGATTTTTAGTTGCATCGTTGTCACTTTAATTCGTGTGAAACATTTATTACAGAATTTTCGGCCAAATCGCCCTAGGCGGTGATACTGACATTTAACTTAGAATACAACCATTCAAATGAAAATAGTCGAAGCTTGTTGGCATCATTCGGTCTGTGTTGACATTGGAAATTTTGACAATTTTGTAGAAATCTTGCAATATGGGTATTTGGATATTCATGTGTCTTTCCATAAAATTGCAAGGTGTTGAATAGATTGATTAAATAATGAAATTGATTTTAATAATTATCTTAAATACTTTAATCTAAGAAAACAATGAACACGTACGCAAGTAACAGATAGGATTTTTGAATTACATTTGAGAAGTGTTAGGACTCACAATTTCACCTTCATTATTACCTTTAATTTGCATCTCAAGTTCATCCTTAAAATTTTATTCGTTCGAATTCCCTAATTTAGTCAATTTAAATATATCTTGAGTTTAAATCAATCATTTTTAGTCGAGTCAACTTACTATAACTCTATATAAATCTGAACAAGCATCAAATAATTGCATTAAATCACCTAGCAATTCAATTCAATTCATGACCAAACCTTATTATAAAAGTGTACCCTAACCTTTTATCTAATTGTCGAATTTTACTATGCACTTTGTGTAAGGAAATAAGCCTAAAAAATCAAACGGAAGCAGTCAAGAATTCACCAAGAACACCGAACAATATACACAACGAATCATCTATTTTCTTTAGGCTCAGAAATAGAACATTGTGCCCGTCTGTACAATATAGAAGCGACCACAACAGCCCTAAACCCCAAGACAATAACCCTAAGCAGCCACTACAATGGACTCGATCGAACACATCAATCTACCAGTCGAAACTCCCCCTCAATCACAGAGATTACAACACAAAGAACAATGATTAAAATCAGGTGTTTTAATCCTATCATGAAGACAGAAGTAGAGAAGGAAGAAACGAGCAGAATCACAAAGACAGAAAACCCCAGAAACTTTTCTCGCACACAGCAGAAGGGGAAGAAAGAGAATCACGCCCAAAATAGACAGTCAAGCCGGTATATATGGACAGCCTATCAACCGTAGATCTGATCCTCATCCGACGGTCTAGAGCAACACACTTGGGTAAGTCTTGGGCAAGTCTTGGGCTTGGGTATTGGGCCTGAATCTTGATTGTGTTATTGGGCAATGGCTGAAACTTATGCAGTAATGGACTGAGCCCTTTTCTTTTCATCATTGCCCAAAGTGTTAGGAACCAAATGTCACGAATGACATCAAATTCCAACAAATCTCCCCCTTGATGCCAATGATATAAACCACCAAACACATTAGTGTTTCATAGCACCAACACCAAGAAGGTTACCACCTGCAAGAAAAACAAAATTCACCCAAAATCAATTCTTAGAATTTGTAAACAAGATTTAAACTTGGAAAGAGGAAGTACCTTCGTTCCCATATCCGCGGGATTAAACTGTGTAGGGATTTTCTCAAGTAAAATAGATTCTTTATGAACTATATCTCTAATGAAATGCATCCTAATATCTATATGTTTAGTCCTATCATGAAAAACAGGATTTTTACATAAATGAATAGCACTCTGACTATCATAATAAACCACAACAGGATCATGCAATTCATTTAGTTCACATAACAAGCCTTTAAGCCACAAAGACTCTTTTATAGCTTCAGTAGCAGCTACATACTCAGCTTCAGTAGTAGATAAGGCAACAATAGATTGCAATTGAGACTTCCAACTAATGCAAGCACCACACAAAGTAAACACATATGCAGTTGTTGATTTTCTATTGTCCTTATTACTAGCATAATCAGAATCCACATACCCTTTCAACACAACTCCCTCTTTATAAAATTTAAAATGCAATCCTAAATCTGCAAAACCTTTTAAGTATCTTAAAAGTCATTTTAAAGCGGTCCAATGTTCCGGACCCTGGTTTGCCATGAATCTACTCAAAATGCGAATAGCATGTGCAACATTCGGTCTAGTACATACCATAGTATATATAACTGATCCAACCGCATTAGCATAAGGTACTTTTTGCATGTATTTAATACCAGACTCATCGTGTGTACATTGCTCTTTACTCAATTTAAAATGACAAGCAAGAGGCAGAGTAACAGGCTTAGAATCTTGCATAACAAATTTAGATAACACATTTTTTACATAGTCAGATTGGGTTAAAAGAAAAGATTGTTGTGATCTATCACTTTTAATATCCATCCCTAAAATTCTCCTACCATGTCCTAAGTCTTTCATTTCAAATTCAATACTTAAAGCCTTTTTGATGTCATTTATATTACTCATTTTATGTCCAACCAATAGCATATCATCAACATACAAAAGTAAATAAACAATCACATCATTCTTATCATTTCTTTTAAAATAAAGACAATGATCAAAGGCACTTCGTACAAAGCCAATATAAGACACATAATTGTCAAATCTAATATACTATTGCCTAGGTGATTGTTTCAAACTATACAAAGATCTATTAAGTAAACAAACATGATTAGGTATTTTTGAATCAACAAAACCTTAAGGTTGCACCATATAAATCATTTCATTCAAATCACTATGCAAGAAAGCAGTTTTAACATCCATTTGTTCAAGCTCTAAATCATATTGAGCAACTAAGGCAAGCACGACTCTTATAGTAGTATATTTCACAATGGAGAGAAAATTTCATTATAATCAATACCAGGCTTCTGTGTAAATCCCTTTACAACAAGTCTAGCCTTAAACCTAAGAGGCTATTTAGAAGAACTACCCTCCTTAATGCTATAAACCCACTTACAGCCTACTAAAGACTTATCCTTAGGTTTAGGAACTAACTTCCATGTATGCTTCACAAGTGACTTCATCTCTTCTTCCATAGCACCTAGCCACTCTTTAGATTGTTGACATCTCAAAGCCTCTTCGTAAGATTTAGGCTCCTTGAAGGCTAAGTCTTGATATGACAAAATAGCAAAGGAATGATAATGACCCATCCTAGCAGGTTCCCTGATCTCTTTCCTAGCTCTATCACGAGCAAATTGATAATCACCTAGAGGATCAACTACATCACCTACTAAGTCATGTTCACCACCTTCAATCTCAGCTTGTTCCTCCTCAACAAGTCCAGGGGAGTCACCTACTCTCACTTGCATTCTAGTCTCATCATCCTCATCACTCTTAGGATCATCACTAGAGACTTTCTTACTCAAACAAGGCATATCAGCTTCATTAAAGGTCACATTTCTACTGGTTATCATCTTAAAACCCTTCTCATCTCTAGCCCAAAGTCTGTATCATTTCACTCCCTCAGGATACCCCATGAAAACACATTTCTGAGATCTAGGCTCCAACTTACCTATACTTTGGTGAGAATAAGCAGAACATCCAAAAGTCCTCAAAATAGTATAATCAGATAATCTCCCTGACCATACCTCTTCAGGTGTCTTACCATCTAAAACACTAAAAGGAGTTCTATTCACAATACACACCGTTGTCATCACAGCCTCACCCTAAAGTACTTTAGGAACCCCTGAACTAATCATCATGCATCTAATCTTATCCAATGTAGTCATATTCATTCTTTTAGCAACTCCATTTTGTTGAGGGTATAAGGAACAGTTTTGTGCCTGAAGATCCCATCATCTCTACAGAGTTGATCAAATTCAATATTACAAAACTCCAGATCATTGTCTGTTTTTAGAACTTTGATCTTTTTATCCATTTGATTTTCAATTAAAGTTTTCCAGTTTTTAAACTTTTCAAAAGTATCTGATTTTTGTTTCAAAAGGTAAATCCAAACTTTTCTTGAAAAATCATCAATCAGTGATAAAAAATATTTGTTGCCACCTTGAGTGGTAGTAGATGATGGGTCCCACAGGTCAGAATGAACATACTCAAGGATAGAAGCAGTCCTATGTTGACCAGTATTAAAATGAAGCCTATGTTGTTTTCCTAAAGTACAGTGCTCACAAAATGGAACCTTAGAAATCACATCCTTCCCAAATGCCCCTCTCTTATTCAAAATATGCAACCCCTTTTCACTCACATGAGCAAGCCTCTTATGCCACTTCATGGTGGCATCAATCTCAGCACTAGAGGACTCAGCAATGTGACTCTGAACAACACTGGTTCTAGTGACATATATACCATTCCTCTTAGTACCTTTGAAAATAACTAAGGAACCTTTAATTATTTGCAAAGAACCATTACCAATTCGGCCTTGCAGGCCTATGTCATCTAGATTGCCCATAGAAATCAAGTTCCTATTCAAATCAGGAATATACCTTACTCTTTCTAAAGTAAAGGTATATCCATTATCAAACTCCAGAGTCACACTACCAATTCCCTTAATGCTACATGCTACATTGTTACCCATAACCACATCTCCACCATCAAGATCCTTAAAGTTTTCTAACCAAGGTCTTCTAGAGGTCATATGGAATGTACATCCTGAATCCATAATCCACTCACTATCTTGACCACTGTCATCCACATAATTGGCAGTATTCAAATCAGAAAAGGGTTCTGTCACCACATAAACATCAACAGTCCTCTCATCTAGGGATTCAACTACATTCCCCTCATCCACTCTCTTCTCTCTCTGTTCATTCTTCTTCTTATAACAATCATTTATAAAATGTCATGTCTTACCACACCCATAACACTTCCTAATCCCACTCCTAGACTTAGATCTTCCCCATTTCACATTCTTCTTATAATTGTTATGATTGCTTCCTTGATAACTCTGACCACTGATTGACTTGGTCATAGGTCTATCTCTCATAGACAAACTCTCAAAATCCTTCCCGGTTCTATCAACCTTAAGCTCTAATTCTTTACTCCTCAAAGAATTGATCACTATGTCGGGAGTCAAGGTATCTCTACCATACTTAATAGCAGATTTAACATCCTTATACACATCGGGTATAACATTCAACAGGATAACAGCTTATATTCATCAGACACATTCTCCCTAGTATTAGCTATATCTTGAACTAATTTATTAAAAGTATCAAGATTATCATCTAAATCTTTAGACATATCAATCTTAAAATTAAAGAACCTCTCTAAAAGGAAGAGTTTATTAGGTTGACTCTTAGACATGTATTGCTCTTCTAACTTATCCCACAAAGCCTTAGCATTATCAAGTCTACCAACTTTCCTCAACACTTGATCAGACAAATGAAGAATTATAGAAGTATAAGCAAGTTCATCAGATTCAAGTTTTTGATCATCAGTCATAGTAGCAGGAAATTCACCAGTTATAGCCTTAGAAACTTTCTGTTGAACTAAGACCCCTCTCATTTTTGCTGTCAAATGGGTAAATCCCCTTTTCCATTAAAAACTCCAAGTTCAAATGTTGTCATTGTCATTTGAAGTTTTTAATCAACACAAAGAGATTTTGAGGTTACAGTTCCACAGAAAGAAAAATAGTAAACATATGTTTCAAATAACCCGTTTAAAGGATCACACAGAACATAGTGTAACCAAGCAGGAATGAAAACATATCAAAACTGAAAAATAGATTATTAACTTAATGAACAGTAGATAACAGTAATAATATGCAGTTTAATAAACTCAAAGAATCACAAAGATAGAACAGTGAGATTAAACAGATCTATAATCACAAAAATTCACAGAGAATATAGCTACTGAAAACAAACAGACTAATAATCAGAATTCTATCAGTTCCAGGTGTTAGAATTCACCAGGATTCTGTGAGGTTCAAGACCCCAGGTCAAGACTCAATTCTAAACACTAAAAAGGGCACACAAAAATGGGGAAATCAGGGAGAATTTACAACATTCAGATATAGTAATTAACAAAATAATGACAGGGTTAGGGAATTTTTCACAAAGAAGATTCGAAGAAGAACAAGCACTAAGCAGATTCGATCGACCAATTAACTACAGCTCGAAGACCAGGGCTCCAAGTAGGTTTACCAAGAACTCAGGGTCCAACAGGAAACACGAAAGACGGAGAAAAAATTGTTAGTAGCCAAAACCGAAAGAAAAATAAAATTGGGGGAAAAATTAGAGTTAGAGTTTCTCTGTAATTCGTTCGATTTTTAGGGCATCAGTTGGAAATTGATTTTCCAGTGACAAACCGTAAATCGAAGACTCAAGAACGCCTTACACACGCTCTGATACCACTTGTAAGGAAATAAGCCTAAAAAATCAAACGGAAGCAGTCAAGAATTCACCAAGAACACCGAACAATATACACAACGAATCATCTATTTTCTTAGGCTCAGAAATAGAACATTGTACCCATCTGTACAATATAGAAACGACCACAACAGCCCCAAACCCTAATACAATAACCCTAAGCAGCCACTACAATGGACTCGATCGAACACATCAATCTACCAGTCGAAACTCCCCCTCAATCACAGAGATTACAACACAAAGAACAATGATTAAAACCAGGTGTTTTAATCCTATCATGAAGACAGAAGTAGAGAATGAAGAAACGAGCAGAATCACAAAGACAGAAAACCCCAGAAACTTTTCTCCTACACAGCAGAAGGGGAAGAATGAGAATCACGCCCAAAATAGACGGTCAAGCTGGTATATATGGACAGCCTATCAACCGTAGATCTGATCCTCATCCGACGGTCCAGAGAAACACACTTGGGTAAGTCTTGGGCTTGGGTATTGGGCCTGATTCTTGATTGTGTTATTGGGCAATGGCTGAAACTTATTCAGCAATGGGCTGAGCCCTTTTTTTTTTCATTATAGCCCAAAGTGTTAGGAACCAAATGTCACAAATGGCATCAAATTCCAACACTTTGAATCTATGACTTACCTCTCGGTCCATTAAAAATTCACTATTCAATTTATTAATTATCAATTATTTTAAAAACAATAAAGAATTTAAGTGAAATCAACACGTGAAAGAATTATACGATAAAACATTTTGAGAATTGAAAGTAAAAGTTGACAACTAAGTTATATCATTCGTCCCAACAACCAAATTAGTAAAATATAATTTGGGAAGAAAAATACAAGAGAGGAATTGAATACATCACTAGGTTTTCAGCAAAGAACAACATAATATAGCTAACAGCGCGGACCACAGCCCGACCATGGTTTGAAAACCGTGGCATGGACCGTGAAAAGAAGCCCATACAGTTCGACAGCGGTTGTTTGCCTTGACTTTTAAGAATTTTCAATGTTTTTCAATTTGGTCCCCAGCTTCAGTTTTTCGTGCAGTTTTTTCATTTATTCGCATTTTTGTTCAAATTTTGTCCTTTTTTCTTCCTATACTTGAATTTTGATGCTGAAACTTTCAAAAATTTCTAAATTGGTCTCTGAAACTTCATAATCATTTGAAATTTGTCCATATTTAAGTTTTAAAAAGTGTACAATTTAGTCCCCTAAAGCTTTTCAAAAGTTGAATTTCATTTGAAACTTGCAATTTTCTTCTGATAACTCTCATTTTACTTAGGGTTTGTTTGTGAGGGATTTTTGAGGAAAGAATTGATTTTGAATAGTGATATGATGGGAAATGTGTGGTTGAAAAAGATAAAAAAAATTATTGATGTGATGAAAAATATTATTTTATTGAAGAATGTGCGGTTGAAAATGAGAATTGATTTATTGTAGAAAAATCAAAATCACTCACAAACAGGGCCTTATTATCACTCCATGCCATCTTGTTAGTCTTTAATTTCCTTGAACCAACTCCAAACTAGCTCAAATCACCCTTTTCGCTCCAAACGCATCCAAGTCCGCTTTTTTTCCACAATTAACATAATTACACTAAATTAGATAGAAATCTACTTAATTAACCATAATTTATCACGTTTTAAAGTATGAATAAATGTGTAAAAACAAACTTATCAACCACTCTAACCCTATACACATCCCACCCCCTACAAGAGCCACGTTCTTATTCAATTTTAGACACTCGGCACAACCTACCTCACCTCCACCCTCTCACCTGGCAACCTACGTCTCACCCCTCATCCCTTCTATCGCCATGGAAAGCGATGCATAGGTCTGGGCTCCGACCATGCCTGACCCTGTTGCATTCTCCCTTAGGACCCTCATCAAACAACTCTCTCTCTCTCTCTCTCTCTCTCTCTCTCTCTCTCTCTCTCTCTCTCTCTCTCTCTCTCTCTCTCTCTCTCTCTCTCTCTCGTATAGTATGACAAATCGAATCTTGTTAGAAAATTGAAAAACTGGAAATTTAAAATTACCGCCGCATGAAAAACGTGCACAAACAACCTCAAATATGCAAGTTATCACAGGAAGCCACCCAAATGCAGCTCGAAAGTGCTATGCACGTCTTCCATCACTTCATAATGTAACATTATAGGAGTGGGAATTGACGTATAACCTACCAATATTATATATATTCACATGAGTCATGCATGACCGAAAGTTTTTCAATATCTTTATATATGATTTGCTCATTTTATTTTTGGTAGAAGCTGAAAAAATCCACCGGTCCAACTTAAATTAATTGAGCTTTAGATCTCACTTATTTTATACGTAAAGACTGAAGAATCACGACACTAAAATTACAAAGATATTCACGAGTATTATACCAAATATTCTATTCCATTATAGACGTGGAAGGAACTAACTTAGGGTCGATGTTGATAGTTGAACTTTTACAAGATTCTTTCAATTTTACTACTTTTAAAATTTATAGTATAAAAATACAATCAGTCTATAGGTACAGAAATTTTTTTACAGAAATTGTACCGAATACACACAACACATGGGTCTCATTATTTTTAACAATATTTAATTCATGTGGACCTTGCCTCCTCATGTGAGAGAGATTCAAAAATTTGGCAAAATTCTGTAAATTTTTTCCTGTACTTTCATCATTTTTCATAAAAATAAGTACATACTCGTATTCAAAAATCAATTTACGCGTTTCTACAAATTCGAGCTAAATTAATTACACTCGAACAGTGATATCAATTTTTATTTTTATTTTTTTGGTCTAAGGTTTTATGTCACCTACCTATATCTGGATAGGAAATTTGGTATTTCCACTTACCATGTCTAGTTAATAAAAATAATTAGAAGAGAAACGTGCAGTCTTATTTTATATCTGATGTGTGTTTGATGGATATTATTAAGGAAATTATGTATTTTAAATAGTGATATGATGGAAAATGTTATTTTATTGAAAAATGAGTGGTTGAAAATGAGTTTTGAAAGAATATATTTTGAAAGAATATGTACCCAACAGAGGCATACAAAAGAAGAAAAAGTAGTATTCAAAGAATTGAAATTTCCAAGCGCAACTATCACACGATTATTTTCATTCGGTCGAAGTAAATATTGATCATAAATTTCCCAGAATTTCATGATCTACTATATGAAGAAAGTTAGCACATGATATGCAGTTGAATAGATGTATTCAAATGTATTGATTATGTAGGGTTCCTTGCAATGCTTTACATAGACATAGTAATAAATGAGATATCACAAATTGTCAGGCAAATGATTTTGATATTTAATCGACAGGAATTTATGATTCATTTATTAGGACCTATAATATGCTGACATCTAACATTATTCTAAGTTAAATTATAGGCATGGTAGACCACAAGACAATGTTATATTTACATAATAATTACTAAATAGATATCAATGTTAGGGTCGCATGAAATTGAATCAAAATATACAATCATAGGAGCATATTAAGTATTTTTTACATATATCAAGTCTACATATTTCCTACTATATAAAAAATTTATGTGAGGTAGTTTTTCCATCTGAAGGGGTTGGGGAGGGGGGGGGGGGTAATATTTTATACATTTTCTTTAGTATAGTGAAAACATGTAATAATAATTAGAGCTATTTTATATAGAAGTATATAAAATTTCTCCATTTTGTTTCTATTTCATCTCAAGACGTGTTTCACGTTTTGATTATAAAAGCATCATCAATATCGAGAAAATATCAAAATATTTATTACGATTTTTCTTTTCTTTTATTTTTTTATTTTTACTTTTTCTTTCTTTTTTTCCTTTTTTTTTTTGGGGGGGGGGGATAAGTAAGAGGCCATAATTGGCTCATATGAAATCGAAGAACATTTTTTTTTTTTCAAGTCTCAAATATACGAGCTACACTGTCTTCGTTATCTTTTTTTCCTTTTTTTTTGGGGGGGTTGGGGGGTTGGGGTGGCGGATAAGTAAGAGGCCATAATTGGCTCATATGAAACCGATGAACATTTTTTTTTTTTCAAGTCTCAAATATACGAGCTACACTGTTTTCGTTATCTTTTTTTTTATAATTTTTTTTTTATCAAAGATATAACACGCAAAACTTTTATAAATTGGTGTTGACAAGACTTAATTTCTATTGGATTTGATTAATTTTGATAAAAGTTGATGAAATGTATGGTTGAAAAATTGAAAAAAAGTTGTGGATTCATAAAATACGTAGATCAATTAAGTTTGGAAAAAGAAAAAAAAAAAAGAGCTTTTAACGTTGGGGCCAAACAGGGGTTTTGGACTCATTACATATGTTTACTCTAATTACCTACAAGTTTAAACCAACAAAAACAGGACATATATTTATCCTCGATTCATGTAAAATGTAAAGTACCAATAATTTTTTTTTTTTTTTCCGACCGGTCAAAATTTAACACTCGTCTCAACCACATATTCATAAGCACTACCCGTTTATTATCCATACATTTCGTGAAGCCAACCACTATTCCTCTTAAAAAGTTACTAATAATTTTAGATAAATTATTGACAAATGCTTGCATAATTCATTTGTAGAGCTTCGAGGACCGTAATCATAAATAAAATTTCATATTCTATTTTTGGCTCATGTTTTTAAACTATTGAGAAATATACTCGAACTATTTTTCATCCACAAATTTTTAAAGATTCATAAGTATTATTTATTTACAGCGTTCTAAAAAGCGCGTCGAGATGTGAGTGAAACATCACGGCTTGGCAATAAGTGTGAATTAAGCAGTCAATTGCAAAGTTGACTGCTTAATGCGTGACTAGGCGTGCCTAGTTGTGTTCAGGCACGTTTTACTAATTTTTTTCTTTTTTAAAAGCTTTATATATTTTTTTAGTTTTTTTTAATTTCCCCCTTTTAAAAAGTTTTCTATTGACTTTAGTTACAAAAATAAAAATGACTTTATTACAGAAGTAAAAAAAAAAACCTTTATACGGTAAAGAGTTATAAAAGATTTATATTACGATACTATCCACATTATTTAATTATGATTTTGAGATTTATTATTTTGTTGAAAACTTTGAAAGTGTTTATGAAGTTCTTATAAATCTATTAAGTAGAATTTATCTAATTGAAACTTGAAATTATGAAAAATAGTATAGCTTTTGTATTTTGAAACTTGAAAATTATATAATGCCTAATTATAGGATTTTTTAAGTAAAAATATTATTTTATAATTTTAGATGTTTGGTATATATTATTTTTAATTATTAAATAATTTTTAAAATGATTAAAATTTTAAAATAATATTAAAAATAAGAAAATAATTTTTTACGTCCAGATACACTTTATGTTTTATAGAACACAGCTCAGTTGTTCACCACTGAATTTTATTTAATTACATTTACAACCACTTATTATTGTATAAACATACCAAACCAAGACCATTATGGGATGGTCCACCTCCGGGGTTGGTGAACTGAAGACAAACAATTATGGTACAAGTCTCACCAATAAATTACCATACAAATAAAAATATAAACTAATTTTAACCACATAAATGTCACTCTCGCCACCCACTCCAAACGATGCTGACCATTGGATCTCCAATCTGACGGCTGAAAACATAACCACCCTAGACCCCACATCACATGACTTATTGTCAACTCCCTCGCATACCATTTTTGTATAAATAGACTCAAAACCGATGTCAGAATTGCAACCTAAAACTAGTCTAACCAAGAAACACTCGTCTGTCAGCTGTTGGGTTCATCTTTGAGGTACGAGAATTTAGTGAACTTGTGGAAGAATCCATTTTTTTAGGTTCATGGGTTTGTTGTTTATAATGTTGTCCTAGTTTGTTATGTGTTAATGAATGGATCTGAGTGTTTGTTCGATTGAATTATGTGGGGATTATGGCCCTGTTTACTTGAACTCGGTATTATAATATTAATAATTGTTTGAAGTTTTCTGAAGTTTTCGTTTTTGACAGAATCTATGTTGAATTAGTGTTAATGCTTTGCTATTTTCATTTAAATTCGTCGTGCTTTTAGATCTCTGTGTTACAAGGAGCCAGTTATATAGCTTAATTTGATGTGGGTATTCAGAGACTCAATTTGAGTAGAGGGGATTGAAAAAGGGAGGGATAGACCAAAAGAATTACAATCCTTCAGGGTCATCGGGATCTAGTTGCTTTGAGTCTTCTACTAGATCTCATAATGCGTAATTTAATGGGAAAAAGACTTTGTTCTTGTTGTAATCTGGGATCAACTTCATAAAATGAGCAGAAAATTTGATTGGTGAGTAGGTTTAGTTTGTTGTTGTCTCTATTTATTTGGTTACGGATTTCTTGAAATGTCTTGGAAAAAGAAAGATCAAGATCTGAACTGTAAGCTTCCAAATTAAACAGTTTCGTTGATGATGATTGTCGGTGACTTCATCAGAGTTCAATTTACAAGATATCTATGCGACGTTCATTTTATTGTTTAGTGTCAAATATTGCTGCAATAAATACTTATGATCATTTCTTGATTTGCACTCTCAATGTTCAGGATGTATTTAAGTAGTTAAATCAGTAGATTGGTTATACTGTTTCCTTTGAATAAGATCTCTACTAGATGTGCGATGTCACCCCTGAAAGTATCGTTTTTCCTGGAAGGCTGTCCAGCAATCTTGTCTTGGTAGCTTAAACCAGAAAAAGCAAAGAACATCTGGACACTGTGTTCCAAAATTGGTTAAGTTGGCTTCTTTATTTGGTTAAGTAGGTGCTGAACTTCTTTATGAGTACAAAGTTAAAAATGCACCTATTCTACGGAATATATTGTTACATACATTTTTCCCCATTAGTGTCCACAAGAGAACATGTTATCATGACATTTTCAGAAATTATCAATTGCTTTTCCTGGGCATATACGCTGTGTTTTGCTTTCTTAAGCACTCACGAAATACACATATATTCTGCTTCTAAGAGAAGTGCACGTTTGGTGCCAATACAAAACGCAAAAGTTACTTGGTTATATAGTGATTGATAGAAAGTCTGGTTATGTAGTGTATGTTATATTTTCCTTACATGAAGGGGTTGAATTATACTTTAACTATGAACTTAATACTTTTTAAATGTAATTTAACTTACGCAGGTTGAAAACATGGACACCTTCCTATTCACCTCCGAATCTGTGAATGAGGGCCACCCTGACAAGCTCTGTGATCAAATATCAGATGCAGTGCTTGATGCCTGCCTTGAACAGGATCCCGATAGCAAAGTTGCCTGCGAGACTTGTACCAAGACGAATATGGTAATGGTCTTTGGTGAGATCACAACCAAGGGAAATATCGACTATGAGAAGATTGTGCGTGACACCTGCCGTAACATAGGATTTACGTCAGATAATGTTGGTCTTGATGCGGACAAGTGCAAGGTCTTAGTTAACATTGAGCAACAGAGCCCTGATATTGCTCAAGGTGTCCACGGCCACCTAACCAAGCGTCCAGAGGAGATTGGTGCGGGTGATCAGGGTCACATGTTTGGCTATGCCACTGATGAGACCCCTGAGCTCATGCCTCTCAGTCATGTGCTTGCGACTAAACTAGGTGCCCGTCTCACTGAAGTCCGCAAGAATGGTACATGTGCGTGGTTGAGACCTGATGGAAAAACCCAAGTTACAGTCGAGTACTACAATGACAATGGTGCAATGGTTCCGGTTAGGGTCCACACTGTTCTCATCTCAACTCAGCATGACGAAACTGTTACTAATGATGAGATTGCTAAGGACCTTAAGGAGCACGTCATCAAACCTGTCGTCCCCGAGAAGTACCTTGACGAAAAGACAATCTTCCACCTCAACCCGTCTGGTAGGTTTGTTATTGGTGGGCCACATGGTGATGCTGGTCTCACAGGTCGTAAAATTATTATTGACACCTACGGTGGGTGGGGTGCCCATGGTGGGGGTGCTTTCTCTGGAAAGGACCCAACTAAGGTCGACAGAAGTGGGGCCTACATCGTTAGGCAGGCTGCCAAGAGCATTGTTGCCAGTGGCCTTGCCCGCAGATGCATAGTGCAGGTCTCATACGCCATTGGTGTGCCTGAGCCATTATCTGTGTTTGTTGACACTTACGGCACTGGTAGCATACCAGACAAGGACATCTTGACGATTGTGAAGGAGAATTTCGATTTCAGACCTGGAATGATTTCCATAAACTTGGATTTGAAGAGGGGTGGCAATGGAAGGTTCTTGAAAACCGCTGCATATGGCCACTTCGGAAGAGATGACCCTGACTTCACATGGGAGGTAACTAAGCTCCTCAAATGGGAGAAGCCCCAAAACTAGTTATGCTATACAATCTTTACAATGTGTTGAATAATGTGATCGTTCCAGTTGGATGGTCTGTGAACAAGTCTTATTTTGTTGTCGTGCTGTCCCCCTTTTATTTTTCTCTATTTTTTTAACCCATAGCTTGTCTTATGCCTGCCTTGTGAAGAGATATGGATGTAGTGTGTCATAAAATTTCTCTATAGTTGATGTTTGGAAACCTTTAAATATAGTGAATTGTTTGTTCACAGAGTTCTATTTGGTTAATTCTAAGTTAATTTGATTGCTCCATACATTTCAATTCAAAGTGTTGTAAGAAAATTTTACCATGCTATATACGCTGTTATTCACTCATTTTGCTCAATTCCAACGCAAACTCGTTGCATTTTAGCGCACCAAATCAAAGTCATTCGTCGCTTCATAAACATGAAAAACATCGAATTTATTAACATAAAAGGTTTAGGATTCATTTGTTAAGCTACGTGTGTCTCTTGCCTCATAGTATATATATCATTATAACAAAACATCGATTTATCAAGCTCTAATCTGTCGGTAATCAAGAAAATATTGCTAATGATGGTTACTAATGAATACATGTGATACTTTCACTTATTATTTTTATGAGAAGGGTTATTCCACTTGTACCGAGGAGGGTTTACCGAATGCTTCCCCCCCTCCACAATGCACGCCCCCCAAGTGTAGTAAAAAATGTCGGCTCGTGGAACCCACCTCGGTAATATGAGTACTTGAGTAGGGTGTAAAAGATTATGTATAAAATTATGTACATGTAAACTAACCCGAGCCCTTGCCTTGTGCTCTACATTCCATTGCACTCATGGATATTGGCAGCTCCCAACAAATTCACGCGATAACAAACGTGGAACCCATTTCAAAAGTTGAAATAAAATGAATAGACAATTGAAAATAACTAACAAATCAATACTATAATTGCATTATATATTAAATGATAAATTGTCAGCGCAGAAACGTGACTTAATTTTGGTCAACCAATTTGAAGTATCGACTACAAGAGCAAAGAATAATGCCCACAAGAATAGTAAAACAAAACAAAGAACTAATGATATTTGCCATCTTGTTTGCTCAATCACCCCCACTAGTCTATGGTTTCTGATAATTAGTACTTTTGACAGATTCATTGAGCTTAAATAGGAGTTGATGTTGAAATCTGAAAGTTGAATTCACTAAATCCATTGAGATTGTTTTGCAAATTCTCATATCTTCTGGATTTTAGCGATATTACAAATTTGCGATGGCTTGTCAAAAGTACTTTTCATTTTAACCTTGTAGGATTTCGAAAATATGACATGACATTAGGTAATTTATCTGTATCCCTAAAAAAGCAAAGAACTTGTGGACCCTCTGTTCCAAAAAAAATTGGTAAATTTGGCTGCTCAAATTCTTTCCAGGTGCGAAGTTAAAGACGCTTCCTTTATTTCACAATCTATTCTACGGAATGTACTGGTGCATAACAATTTTATATTTTTAACCATTACTGTCTGCGAAAGAACTTGTCTGTGGAATTATGACCTTTTCAGAAATTGTCAATTGCTTTTCCTGGGCATATACTTTGTGTCCTGATTTCTTCCAGCATTCATGAAATTGTAAGAGAAGTGCACGTTTTGTGCCAATACTAAATGCTTTGTTTATAGTGATTGATTAATAGTCTGATTATAATGTATGTTATATTTTCCACACACAACAGGTTGGAATTCGATTTTAACTACAATGGACTTACACTACTTGAATGTAATTGTAATTTGTGCAGGTTGAAAACATGGACTCCTTCCTATTACCACTGAATCTGTGAACGAGGGTCACCTCGACAAGCTTTGTTATCAGATATCAGATGCAACGCTTGACGCTTGGCTTGCACAGGATCCTGATAGCAAAATTGCATGTGAGACTTGTACCAAAGACGAAACATGTTAATAGTTTTCAAGATCACAACCAAGTAAAATGTAGATGTTGAAGTGTATGGAATCATTGCAGACGCTTACAAGATCTGCAATACACTCACCGGATTTCCTAGCTACTCATCGGATTGTGCAACACTTACCGTATCTGCACTCACCGCATACCACACTCACTGGATTGTGTAACACTTACCGTATCTGCACTCACCGCATATGCGCTCACCGGATTGTGCAACACTTACCGTATCTGCACTCACCGGTTTCTTCTAATACATTGACCATGACCATGACGACTGATGGTAGTAGAACTAGTTTCTTCAACTCTGATTATCTCAAGGCCAAGGACTTTTGTGGAGAAGACAGCAAGCATATTCAGCAGGCAAGTTCTAAAATCAATTTTATTATAATGTCTTCTAATTTTTATATGTTTTTTTGTAAAATGGCTATAATTTTTTATCCTCTGATCCTGCTACCGAAAGATTAGTAGGGACTAATCCGTAATCCGAAACCCGAGAGCAATAATGAATGAAATGAAAAACAGAAATACGTAAACATAAATACAAAAATCCTATCGTGATTCACCCTCAATGTGAGAGTTATGTCCATTCACCACTACTTTAATGGAGGAGAATTACAAGGTCACATTACACCTATCCAAAAAGACTGCCCCTCGGATTCCTATTATGACGTAGAAAATTATGGTGTCTTTATACAACTATATGAATTCCCATTATACATACTATGTTGATCTGCTGTTGAGGGGATGTGTCATGTGTGAACATTAATGGTTCCTTGAATGCAGTATTTCAGTGGAAGTTTATGAAGAAAATGAGCATGACTGGTGTTTACATAATTGCTTCTGGTTTTACTCCCAGCAGTGGAGGACATGGGCAGCCTGCTTAATCCAAGTATCATGGCGTCGACATTGCAGGAAGATGATTGAGAAACCTTTGCAAGAGGCAGAAGATAGAATGCACGAGGCCTTGGCAAAAGAAGGTGGGAGCTAACCTACCCTTTTTACCACCATTTATGCGTCAAAATTTGCTGCCAATATACTTTGGTTTCTTGCACAACAATCATCCACATAATGTTAAATTATTACCTAGCACAAAATTACCTCCTCGGCTGCTTCAGAAGCTAGCCGAGCCTGATTTTACTGCAAAGGACTATTCATATGGAGTGCATACTTATAGATGACATTGCATTGCACAATGGTATCCTATTAGAAAACCGCACGTGTCACATAATAATGATTTGCCTCATTTTTTTCTCCTATCTCAGAGTTTTCTTTTGGTATGTACATATATAGTATTTTGATACGCTATTGCCTGTTGATGTACCCGGATTTGGCTCAGTTTCACGTGAAATTTACCAGTATGTATGTAGATGACAGCCTGCAACTATTCATTTACCTGTTCCCCTATTTTTTCCATTACTGTGGTATCCATAAAATTTGTACCGTAAAATGCATTCTTGAGGACTGTATTTTCTTGTGCAATAGCATCAGTTGTTACAATTTTTGTAGAGTAAAAAGTTTAACATAAAAAAATGATCCCCGTAAGAAACCCATCGCTAGTAGCAAAAGAAATCTTCCATACAAAATTCAGTGGGTATAAGGGTAATTTTTTCATGAAACTATTCTGTCATTTTGATAAATAAAATGTGTTGGCATATAAAGCTTCCAATTTCTCATCAAATCGAAAACTGAAGAAGATTCGAACTCTTTAAAATATTCTAAGAATTTGAAATTCTACTGTATTTGAATCATCTCTATTAGTTATAGTACAATTCAAAGTTATTCCAAAACAAAACAACATTAAAAACTTGGACAACAGTAAAAACAAGAGTAACTATTTCATAAACAAAAACTTGATAATTCTGAAATAAAATTTGAATACATGACTATTATGTGTACTTCGAAATACAAATTTAAACACATCTAATTCAAAATTTTCCTACACTAATCAGTACTAGATCATGTCTGAACTTTCAGACACAGACATCTGGGTCTTGTGCATATTGTCTTCTACACCTCGGAGACGATACTCGGGCCGCAGCCGCTGCTACTGCTTGCAGCATCATGATCGATGGCTTTTCTTGCCGCTTTCTTGAAATTTAAAGCCAAATGGAATTGGGAATTTTGGCGATATCCCCACAGTTGAATCCAATCACCTTCCTCCAATTTGTTTGCTTCCACCAGTTTACTCCAATCTTTTTTAAGCACAACCATTTTCAGGGTACCCCACCTCCTCATGTGCAACATATAGTATTTACCTTTCGGATCAATTGTAAGAATCTTGACACTGCCTTGGTTAACTTCTACTAATTGTCGCTCCATTTGTGTCAAGAATTCCATCACTTTTTCTCTGTTATGAGAAAGAAAAATCCGATTCTGATCAGGCTTAGTATCAGAACTCGTGAGCCGTTTTTGGTACAAGAAAATTGGCACCGTCCCTCCATTCAATCCTATTTCTCGCAAGATTTCGGGAAGAAGTGGTTCTGGACTAGGCTCGGGCTCATTCTGCACTTGGCTACGAATGCTCGTAATTTTTCCGTTGCCCTTCCGCTTTCTATTTTTCTGAAGAGTTACGGCAGATTGGGGCATTGTTTGGCCTGAATAAGGAACAATAGCTAGAATTGGTTCAGGGTTTATAGCATGAAAGGTTCTTTTAAGATTTGGGTTTGAGTAAAGCTTTTGGTGGTGGGTTTGAGGCGGCACTGACGGTGGTGGTGGTTGATCATGAAGAAGAAGATCATCAAAGAGGCTAAGTGAAACTACCTTCTTCTTCTTCATTGGAAACGCGCTAGGAATAGGAAGAGGAAGGTGAAGATCTTCATCATCGAACAGATTAAAGGAAACACTCTTCTTCTTCTTCATCATCGTAGACATCACTGAATTTTTATATCAAATTCCAATTTGGAAGTGGAACTCACAAAACCCCTGAAACTCCTTATGGAAATATTTTTCGATCAAAATAAGGAAATATTTTTCGATCAAAACAAGGAAATATTTTTCATGTTACCATATGTTCTCTCTCTAACGGTAAAATTGGAAGTAATGAATGCTAAACTGTCAATCAGAATATTACCTATTTCCAAATTACATCTCCTCCTAATGCCATCACCCGCCCAAATTTCTTTTGAATTCTCGCCCAAATTTAGTACCCAGTGAATTTGTAAAATTAAAAAATTTCATTGGACAAAACTTATAATTGGTATAGAATAAAAAATAGAAAAATGTTTGTTCTACATCACCCTTTGTCTTTTACAAATTTATAAGGTGTTAAAATGAAAGGTAAATACAAAGATAGTGTCAATACTCAATAGTGATATTTTTCCTCGATTTTCAGCTACAAACTTCCCTGTACTACGTGCTTCTTCAGCAAGCGTGCCAATGAGCCATCCGCGAAGAAGTCGATCTGATTTTCGCCATGCGATAACATCTCATGTGATTTTGTCTGTGGTTGATATGGAGGACTTAGTTGGTTCGGTTGATTCTCCAATGAGATGACCAACCATGTCTTGGCTTTCTGCAAGAGCCATAGCTTGCTCCTGCCATAGAGGATAATTGGCGTGTTTGAGTTTGAGGGTGATGAAGTTACTGACGTTGTGAGAAAGGGAGGCCATTGAGAGATAACTTGTTGCTCACACTGGCTCCGATACTAAGAAGATGTTTTGAATTGTATCAAATGATAATGTTTTATTGTTCTTTCACCAACGTGAGCAATAGCAAAGAATTACATGCCTTATATATACACAAAGAAAGGAAGCTGTGCAATTGTTAGAAATGCTACATAGAAGGAAAGACATTAAGTTATGGCAACTATATCAGAATTTCCCTTCTTTAGACTAAGGTATAAAAGGATAAAATTAAGTGTATTGTCTTGATTTTATGCAAGTATTTTCACACAGTGATCATCTCCAAAAATTGAGGATTCTGTCCACAAAATTGATGCTGATTCACACGGTAATCATCTCCAAGAATTGATGCTAATCATGAGGATTCTGTCCACTGATTATGAAGATTCTGTTGTAGTTGGCTGATTTGTGTTAATATATATATTAAATGATAATTTGTTAGTGCAAAAATGTAACATACTATTTTTTGGTCATCCACTTTGACATCTCGAGTACAAGAGCTAAGAACAATGCCCACAAGAAAAATAACACGAAACAAAGAAGTATTGATATTTGCCATCTATTTGCTTGCTCAATATCTCAGTAGACCATGGTTTATGATAATAAGAATTTTTGACAAATTCAATGAGCTTAAATAGGATTTGATGTTGAAATCTAAATGTTTAATTCACTAAATCCATCAATTTTTTTTATTTTTTTTTCAAATTCTCATAATCTTGTGGATTTTAATGATGTTACATTAATCTAGTTACTCTAGAATTAAATTTCATTCTTGGGTTTATTTTCATATCTTTCGAAATTGGTGGATCTAACTTCTGCCATTATTGTAGATTTTTCATTATCTATAATCTTATATGACATTTAGGTCATTCATGTGTATCACAAGAATTGTTTTGTGAACTATAACTGTTGATTTCTATAATTTTACATAATATCTAGGTAATTCATGGGCATCCCAAAAATTGAATTCTAGATAAACGATAAAGTAATGCTATTCATTAGTAGTTGTGATGGACAACCGCTTTTATTACACTATTGTCATTGCCAGATTGTCCAATAAATGAAATTTTATTCATTCAAAATGGAGAGACTAGCCGTTGTGGTCCCTAAACTTTCAAAACTTAACAGAAATTACACAAACCTTTCATATTCACAGCTGAGATCCCAAACATTTACTTACCATTGCAAATGGAGGACACGTGGATGAAATCCGTCCGTCCATCCATCTGTTAGTTGACCGGGAAAAAAAAATAAAAAAATTCCCTTGTTTTGATCTTTTAAGTGAAAGGCATATCTCTATTTCCACTCACTTTTAAATATTAAAAAAAAAAATAAAGAAAAATCTAACTCTTGTCTTTCTTCCCAACACCCCTCCCGAACCCGAACCCGAACCCGAATCCACCCAAAACCAAACCAAAAAAGCCACCAACTTGTGCCCCGGGGCACATCCAAGATGATAAAGACAGTGCAAGGCTGGGCTTACAACCCCAGTGTGGGGAGTTCGAATCACGGACAGAGCAGCCAAGTGTTGTAATACTCAAACCATGTAGTGGAGCAGCTTGGTAATGTAAGTCCGGCGCAGGAGGGCTCCCTTCCTGGGTGATCCAGGATATAGTCTGATGTAAGTTGGAAAACCTGGGTATAAAAAAAAAAGCCACCAACTTCCACGGCCCCCACAACCCACCCCTTCATTTTTTTCCCTGACCCACTCACCGCCCCCAAAATAAAATTGGGATTCTTCTCCCCTAATAATACCACTTGTCTACTGTACAGCAATTGCATTCTACCCTTCCATTTCTCTCTCCACCAAGCCTCAAAAGCCCATCTCTCTCTACGGATTCAATTCCATTCCTCCCACCTCGTCGAAAGAGCTCTGTTTCAAAAATGGTTGGGTTTACGACCCTATTTTGGGTCATACTTCTTCACGTCAGAAAGTGGGTTCAATTAGCTGTTCTTTGAGACTCAATAGTTCAGTTAATAAGTTGGTAGGACACACAGGGAAATGCGCAAAATATAAGGCGGTCATGTTCAATTGGATGTTAAATGTAAACATCATTCTTTATCTAGGTTTCGTACGGATAAAATGGAGGTTGACCAATATTACATAGTTTTGGTCATTCTTAGTATGTCTTGATTCAACGCTCAAACATAAAACAAATGAGATATGTGGATGGAAATTTGTTGTGAGAATTCTTGCTCATTGTCATCTAGTCACTGCTTAACTTTTTTAACTGATTGTAACAAAGATTTTGCTTTATGATGCTCTATGTTCCTGGCTTTACATTTCCATTCAAGGCGGCGGTGGTGGAGGTGGTCATGTTGGCGGTGGTCATGGAAGGTGGTGGCTCTTTGGATTTGGGTTTGGTTTTGGGGGTTCGGGGTGAGTGGTTGTTGGTAGTGGTGGTGGTGGCCGTGGAAGGTTGTGGCTCTTTTGTTTTGGTTTTGTGTTGGTTCGGGGGTGTGGCGAGTGGGTATTGGGAAGAAGAACATGAATTAGATGTTGTACATATAGTATTGTTCTTTTCGTAACTTGTTTAGGCGAGCCACGGCATCACCTTTCGATTATCGGCAACCTGTCGTAGCTTGTTTCATTCCGACCTCTCCGCGCCTCTTCTTGTTCAATTTTGTCATGTTCCTTCAATTTCTTTGAAGAAATGCTATTCATCCCCACTGGGAATACATCCCCAGTCTATGTGGCGTTAATGTGGCATTAAATGATAGGTAAAATTAAATAAGTCATTAACGCCACATAGACTGAGGATGCATCCCCATTGGGATGAATAGCATTTTTCATTTCTTTGACCCATAGACAATTTCATTGAATTTTCAAGAAAAAGTGAATTTCAAATTGATTCCAGTAGCCACACAAAGGATTGAAAATGGAATTTATTTGAAAGAAAATAATTTTAAAATTATATCAGTTTCTTACTTTCTTATACCCACACGTTCAGGGTTTACAATTGAATACAACAATCACAAAATCTTTTAAAATCACAATCCTCGTTCAACAACAAAACATTTATAACTTGAAAACAATTAATTTTTGAGATTGTTCTCTCTCTGTCTCTCTCTCTCTCTCACACACACAGAGACACTGTTGGATTTTAGGGCTCCAATCAATGATTTCCGGGCTCAGATTAAACCAAAGTCGACACCACAAAGACAACCAAAGCTCCAAAACCGAGCCACCACCCAAACTACCGGTTGCTCTACCTTAAATCAGCCCACAAAGGGCTCGGTGTGAAGAGTATGGTAGCCTCAAGAGATAGCCACAAAGGCTAGAGAAGAAGGCAAGCACAAAGCAAGACCAAGAAGCACAAAGCAATCTCTTCTCTCACAATTTCTCACGGCTCCAAGTTTTTCACCCTTCTCCAAGACCAAAATAACGACCCCCTTATAAACCAAATAAGTGGTCTTCTAGGTCAAGCATAAGTAGCCCAATAAGTACCAATAAATGGGCCTCCACGCAACAAAGCCGTCCAAGGCATTTGGGTTGGGCCATGAGCAACACCAATAAATTGGGCTACTTCAAATGGCCCATTTAGGTAGTCGGAATGATTCGTTCTTTGTGGTGTCAACATTTTTCTTCAATCATCGACTGAGGCCTATGAAGTCAAATTCAAACTATAAAACCGGTTTAACATCATAGCCCGGATTTATTGGGTATCAAAACCCAACAAATCTCCATCTTAATCCCAATAAATCTGCAAGTAGACAAAACACACAGTTTACACTTGCACAATCAAGGTAACCAATAAAATTGGCATCACAGACCTTACCTCGTGTCTCCACCTGAAACACATATCATACTTGTTCCATATACTCACCAGGGCTAAGGTCACGAACACCCAAGCAGAAACAAATAAGCACAGCAATCAATCAAGAGCAAATAAAACATGCGACGGAGATATCACACAGGATAACACAGAGATCTTATCACACCCGTTCACACAGAACAACAGATTAACAAGTTAATCAACAGGCCAACACATACGCAACAAATGCATAAAAGACCTCACACAGATCTCACCATACTTATCCTATCCCATTCCGTGTTACTCACTCACCTCGAGGACACATATCTCACTTCATTTGCCCACCTGCTCACTAGACTAATCACTCAAACAAACAAACAAAACATGTCTAATGGTAAGTCTCTATAGATCCTAGGTTCTCGGGATAATCCTCTATCAATACATCACTTCTCCAACCTACGTGGATAATGGGTCTCCACCTAACAGAAGTGATAGAAGTGCATCACTCACACTCCACCTGATCAGGGTCTCTTACAGATAAAGAATTCCAAACATTTGATCACATCTCCACCGTGATCCAAATGTAACACTCCACATCCCACAGTACAAACCACAATGTACCCCTAGGCATCTATACTCCATCTTACCAAAAAAACATACACACACACACACACACACACTGCCAAATGCATCACAAACCCACTATGCATGCAAACACATTACACCAAGTAATAAGATCACTCCAAATCATGCCAATGCACATATCAAACACATTGAAATGCAACATATAGCCATGCAGCGGAAACGAGCAATCACACACATGCAGAAAGGATTACACACAGATGCAAATGCAGTAACTAAGGTTACACTCAGTAAACCTCACTAGGGTCATCACTCGACCCTATAAGCAAATTCGCATCACCTCTCAACTTACTCTTCTTCTTGGGACAATCCCTAATGAAGTGTCCAGACTTACCACAGCTGTAACACCGTCTACCACCAGACTTGTCACAACCCTTGCTCTTCTTCTTATCACCCTCATCACTCGAGTCACTACTCGAATCACTGTTATCTTGAGCTCTACCTAAACTCATTTGCTTAAACTTCATTCTACTCCTCATCATATGCAATTCACCATTTCTCTTATCTTCCTTTTTAGCTTTAACCTCCATTTCCTTACTCCTAAGGGAATCTATGACAATTTCAGGGGTTAAGGTGTCCCTACCATACTTAATAGCATTTTTAACTTCATGATAAGTATCAGGTATAGCATTCAACAAAATAATAGCCTTGTAGGTTTCAGACACCGCCTCGCCACCTTCAACAATATATTGAACAAGTTTGTTAAACACATCCAAATTGTCATCCAAATCTTTTGAAGAATCCATTTTAAAGCTAAAAAATCTTTCAAGCAAGTATAACTTGTTAGAAGTGGATTTAAGCAAATATAAATCATCCAACTTTTTCCAAAGTTCTTTGGTAGAATCAAGTTTTCCAACTTTTCTCAAAACAGTGTCAGACAGATGTAAAATAATTGAAGTGTATGCAAGTTCATCATATTCTTCTTTTTGTGCATCTGTAAAATTTTTATGAAATTTGCCATCAATGGCCTTTGAAACCTTTTGTTGAACCAAAATACCCTTCATCTTTTGTTACCAAATTGAAAAATCACCTTTCCCATTGAACATCCCAATTTCGAAACGTGAAGACATTTTGAAAAAACAGAACAACCAAAAATGCACAAGTAGATCACACAGAGTAAACCTAAGGCAACAATATACACCGTTCTAGATTCCCAGGGTTTCGTGAGACTCAAAATCTCAGATCAAGGGAACGTTCGAATGGGTCAAGTCCAAGGTGTTCTAACAGGATAATCAATGCAACACGAAGGTATGTCAACAAAATTCAAATTTCCACGCAAAGGAATCTCACACAGAGACAAAACAACAGTTCCAGCACAAAAGCAATTACCAACTTGCAGTTAAATTCAACACTTCAAATAGAGCAATTAATTCCTAAACTTCTAGCACAAGCAATGGTTACCCCTTCACGGTAACCCCAATCCTAATGTCACCCCACACGATGACGCGCTAATGCCGGAATTAAACGGGATAAGCCAATTTACCAGAGCGGACCTATCTGAGTCCGTAAATTACGAGGAATATAAATTTTAACACTTTAGGGCCACCACTATTCGCCCTAAAGTTTACAGCAACTGCAGCAATCAACCGAGCGACAATTGAACTACGAACGTAGGCGCAAAATCGTCCAAATTTTTCTGCGCAACCTGAAACACTAAACCAAAAATATCAGCACGTTCACAAAATTGAAATAAAGAAACTGCCTGAAGAAACCCTGGTCAGAAAACGCCGGACGCGCCCACACGCGCCACGCCGGAGTTCCCCACGCGCCGCCGCCGACCACCACGCGCAGGCCACCCAGCAGCGCCTCCACCTGCACGTTCCAAATCCGGTCTCCGTTTGTCCAAATTCCTCCTGGAATGGCCGGAAATTAGAGATTGCAGGTCCGATTTTCGCACCAAAATCTGGACAGATTTTTCAACTGCTTCCTGGTCGATTTCTGCTGCGTTTTCTGCTGGATTTTGAAGCCCAATACACCACCAACCAGCTCTGATACCAAATGTTGGATTTTGGGGCTCCAATCAATGATTTCCGGGCTCAGATTAAACCAAAGTCGACACCACAAAGACAACCAAAGCTCCAAAACCGAGCCACCACCCAAACTACCGGTTGCTCTACCTTAAATCAGCCCACAAAGGGCTCGGTGTGAAGAGTATGGTAGCCTCAAGAGATAGCCACAAAGGCTAGAGAAGAAGGCAAGCACAAAGCAAGACCAAGAAGCACAAAGCAATCTCTTCTCTCACAATTTCTCACGGCTCCAAGTTTTTCACCCTTCTCCAAGACCAAAATAACGACCCCCTTATAAACCAAATAAGTGGTCTTCTAGGTCAAGCATAAGTGGCCCAATAAGTACCAATAAATGAGCCTCCACGCAACAAAGCCGTCCAAGGCATTTGGGTTGGGCCATGAGCAACACCAATAAATTGGGCTACTTCAAATGGCCCATTTAGGTAGTCGGAATGATTCGTTCTTTGTGGTGTCAACATTTTTCTTCAATCATCGGCTGAGGCCTATGAAGTCAAATTCAAACTATAAAACCGGTTTAACATCATAGCCCGAATTTATTGGGTATCAAAACCCAACAGACACATATATATGACTTGATTGTCGTACATAGGAACTTAATCCTAGGTAAGTAATGGACTTTAATTTCTTTGAAGTAAGCATGAGAGAGATTGACAATTATCTTGGTGTCTTGAAAATTATAGTGAAATAACGGGGAATATATATTTGTAACTTGGAATTCCTCACCTATGTAATAGGTGTGATCTTCACCTCAAGAGATTTTTTAATGAATAGTTAATTCAGAACCTAGTAGTTTGTCATAGATTGTTGAGTTAATATTGTGATCCGATAACAGTGACGAGAGTAATATGTAAAAATTACCTTGATTGATCAAGAGTGGGTCGAATCAAATTTAATTTATAGGAATTCAGCTTAATTATCTCCAACCAGGACCCTTCAGGAGTTTCAAAATAATAACTTGACTAGATGATAAGAGTTTTAATTTATCAAAGACGTCTCTGCGAGTATTAGATTCATTTGTACAAAGACGTGCTAACCTAGCAAACATGTGCACTAGAGAGTTTTATCATCGTGAGTCTGCAAATAAAAATCTCTAAATTGTTTAATTCTTGAAGAACACCAGAAAAGGCTCGAGTGTTTTAATGTGAAATCAAGAGTAATTAAAAGGAAGAACACAAATGGGTTTTTGTAAAGAATACTATAAGAATAATTTGTAAAACACTGTGTTCCATCTTAAACAAAAGTCATTATATTCAAATTAGGTTTTATATTAATATTCTTTCAATAATAACGAACTGACTTTAGACTGTCACTATGGGGCATTAACGAGGGCATTAATCCAAGTCATTAACCACTTTATACACACGAAAAACAGCAAATTCATTAAGGGGTTTAGGATTCATTTTATAAATCTGCATCTCTTGCCTCATACTGCATCTTTACACCAAAACAACAATTTATCTAACACTAATCTGTCGATAATCAAGAAAGTATTGGCAATGATGATTTCTCGCGAATACATTACACTAATTATTTTTATGAGAATCCTAGTCCTTGTCTTGTGCTTGACATTCCATTGCACTCATGGATATTTGCATCTCCCATAAGCTGCACCAAGAAATTCGTGAAATAAGATACGTTGAACCCATGATCAAAAGTTAAATAAAAGGGTAGATAATCGAAAACGAGATCTAAATAAAACACTTGGGATTGATAACATAGACACCATAGCACTTACAAGGATTGGTGGCTGCTGGAGTACCGATATCAGCATTGCACACTCCATTGTTTCTGTAGTATAAATCAAGAGCATACGATGCGTGATTTCTTATTGTGTTTGGCTCAAAACACGTACCACCTGGATTGATTTGTCTACAATCCAAACTTCCGCAATTAGCATCCAAGAATGCTTGCATTTGGGCATCCGTTGCAGATACTTTTGCCACACACCACATTTTCCCCTACAGATACACAAAATTTAAATCAAATGAAACCATACATACATACATACGTACATATGTGCGCGGATGCGCTTGCATTACTAATAAATCTATAATGATAATTATAGGGTTATGTATAAAATGATAATATTTTGGTGCGGAAATGTGGCATACTCGTTTTTTGTCATCCAATTTGAGGTCTCGAGTACAAGAGCAAAGAACAATGCCCACAAGAAAAGTAACAAGAAACAAAGAAGTATTGATATTTGCCATCTATTTGTTTGCACAATCACTCAGTAGACTATGTTTATTGATAATAAGAACTTTCACAAATTCATTGATCTTAAATAGGATTTGGCATTGATATCTACAAGTTGAATTCACTTAATCTATTGAGAATTTTTTTTTTTTTTGGCAGATTTTCAGAATCTTGTGGATTTAAATGATTTTACGTTGAAGCTAGCTATCCTTGAATAAAGTAACGTTCTTGGATTTATTTTCATGACTTGTAAAAATGTTGCATCTAACTTTGACCATTATTGTGGATTTTCTTTATAATCTTGTGGATTTTGATAATCTTATGTTGACAGTTATGCAATTATGTGTATCCCAAGAATTGCATTGCGGCTTTCGAAAAAATATATATTTTTCAATATAACTTGTAGATTTCGATAATATTACATGACAGATGATTCATCTGTATCCAAGGAATAAATTTGCTATAACTGCTCGAGTAATGCTATTCATTAGTATAGGTGATGAACAATTATGTATGTGACAATGAGATTACTATCACGTTATCCAATAAAGTTGAAATACATTTTTAGTCCCTGTTTGTTCTACATTTTTTTCCATTCTTAGAAATTTTGTGACCTTTTTTTTCAAACAGCTGGGCCCCATCATCACACAGGAGGTCAAAAATGTCGGCTGCTTTACTGTGCAACGGTCATAATATTTATACAAATGGGAAAAAAATGTATAACAAACGGGGGTATAATCATTGTACAATATGATTGTGACTCACGATCACATAATTTTTTGTTCATCAAATTTTTGGCTAATCTTTATAATTGATATCTAATATTTATATTTATTTGAAGATGATGCATTAAGGTACCACGGCTTGGTTACATCCCCAACCCCATCCACCTCCGTCTTCTTCAATTTCGTCCAGTGCCTTCAATTTCTTCAAACCAGAGACAATTACAATAAAAACCCCAATTTTCAAGAAAATTTTGAATTTAAGGTTTACGACCAATACTATTAAAGAGAAAAAAAAATGAAAAATTATATAAATTACCTATACTCGCACTTTTAGTTTTATAATTGAATCTAACGATCATAGAATATATTGGTCACGACAGAAATAAACATTCATTCATGTAAATAATCTCAATCATATAAATTCTATAGAACAAAACTAGACACTTCTCAACTATAAATCATGTAATCAATAATTTCAAAATCGTTTTGATGAGAATACAGTTAAATTAGATCGTTCTGATTCCAATGGTTAGAAATAAGTTCGTAGAAATCGAATATAATAAAAATTCTATCAAAAATCTACAAATCCTATAACTCTTTTAAATTAATTCATAGGAGTTAGGGGAATTATCATTGAAGCGCGATTATTTCTGACTCCGTATTCGGTATTTGTAGTTGAAATGCAATTGCTAACATTTATGTTCTTGAATTTTCTAGCTTCAAACTCGTGCATTTCTTTTGATAATTTTTAATGTACTGAAGTATGGGTGAGTGGATACTAAATTTTCTAGCATAATAGCATCCAATTCCAACTGTAGCTTTTCGTGCGGTGCCCCGAGGGAAGCAGAGCGTAAATTATAGCTAAGAATGACTGCAAACGAAAGTAATATGATTCAATTATTAAAATAAACGAATCTATTTGATTATGGATACTACTTAGGCCTTATAAATTTGCTACTTGTTGAGCTTAGCAAACTTGCTACTTGGATCGGATCATTAGATCAGGGTGAACAAATTGTATGTATAAAAAACTTGTGAAAAAGAAAATTTTGATTCCAGGGTCACGTACCCAAGGTTTCGGTTCAAGAAACAAGAATAGCCCGCAACTCGATCTTTATTCAATTCTAGTTCCTAGTTTATTTTTTTGGACCGATTTTGGTTCGAGAGTTTTGATTTCAGTTAAAATGTACATCCCTACTATTGAGGCAGATGCTTCTGAGAGTACAGAGACATTACTAAATAGAAAACTCGAGAAGAGTTTCATGTACCTGAAACTAGTGATATAAAGACAACTCGATATGTTATGTCTATACGGGGATGAGATCAAATCGAAAAAGAAGTAGTTGTCGAATACATATGTTTAACATAGTTATAGATCCCTATTGTTAATGAAAGTGAGAATTTTGAATCAAAATTTGTCGAAGATTGTCGACGTAAAATTATTTGGCCAAAGTGGGAAGCAATCAAGACAGATTTTTATGTTATGACCTACATTCCAAAATATTGAAAAGTGCAAAGCTTACTAACTACCAATAGGTATTTGTGCAAAAAAGAAATTGAATGATATAGGAGTGTAAAGTACGACTTGTTACACATTGAATTTTTCTAAGAATTAACAATGAATATAAAATGATATCATCTAATATGGTGAATGCGATTAGAGTCTCATATTTTATTTAACCCTACTACATGTACAATGACTAAGAGGTTGTAATTTTTACAACCTCTCACATGGAGGTGGGACCCACTAATTAATTAATTAATTAATCATTGTACAAATAGATTTTTTTTTTATTTTATTAGCCTAAAATGCATGAAAATCATAAGCTTCAATGAATATTATTATAAAATGATATTATCTACCATTGAATACTTGACGACAGAGTCCTAAAATGATTGCATATAGAAAAATGAAATTCATTTGATATCCGATGGTAATTTTTTCACTTGAAGTGGAAAGATGACCATTTCATCCTCAAGATGATAGTTAATAATTGATTGATCGCAATATAAGTGCAACATATGTACTATTATATTTTGTTTTTTTTTTTTTTTTTGATAAGAGACTTTCATAGATGAACGGATATACCGATTACAGACAGTCATCAAGCCAAAAGCTTGAGAAAGATATTCTGGAATACAATCCAACACAAAAATGAAGTAACAGCATTGACTCACTATAGCGCCCTCGCACACAGAGGCGAGCTTTGTCTATACTTCGAACCTCTCCAAGGGAGAGAGTTCACCAAATACAAAGAAACAACAACACTAACACTAACACAACCAAACAAGACACAAACTATACAAACACCACCACAGCCACACCAAACTCAAACACCACAACCCAACAAACAAACAACACAACCAACAAAATAAAAAACAACAACACGACCCACAGCAGTGGTCGTCCACCGTCGGCAAAGAGGTCCGGCCGCTCTTCCCCTGCAGGCAAACAGCATAGCGAAACCACAAATGGCACGAGCACCCAGAACACTCACCGTCGGCAAAGAGGTCCAGCCGCTCTTGTTAATAGCTCATGATTCGGGGAAAAGTTGGTTATGATGATGCAAAATATTATTTGATCCTCATAAAGCTTAACAACAAAATTATTATTCACGTGTGGTAATAATTATGATTTGCATGAAAGAAATACTCATAAAAGTATTATCTAGTGCAACTTGAGAAGGTATACGCGTAGGGATGTCAAAAAAGCTCGTCGACTCGAGTTCGGCCCGAAAAAAGCTCGAACGGGCCTGTCTCGGGCTCGGTTCCACCGAGTCCCATTTTGGGGCATCGGCAGCGAGCCCGGCCCGGCCCGTGACTAAGTAATATGAAAAAAATATTTAATTTTTCTTTTGAGTTTAAATGTGTTTTTTTATATATATATTAATATTTTGTTATTATTTATAATACGTATAAATTGCACAAATTTTAAATAGATTTATAAAAAAATTTAAAACAAAACACGGGCTGGCTCGACTCGGCCCGCTAAGGCTCGAGTCGAAAGCTCGGTTCAAGCCTCATTTTTTTGGCAGAGCTTTTGCTCAACTCGACTCGGACAAAAAAAAGCTCGAACCTGTTTTGCTCGAACTGAGCCCGAGCTTTGAGTTTCGGCTTGATTCGTTGACATAGCTATATACGGATTGTACTATTTTTCTTTCGCTCTATTTATTTATTTTTTGCCACTTGGTTTTCCTGACAGGTTTTAATAAGGCAGGATTTTATTACTTGAAATTTTTTGTACTTATTTTCCTTCTTTTGGTGTTTTTATCCTACCAAATTGTTGTCAAACAAGGTTTTTAACGAGGCACGTGTTGTGTAATTATTCATTCAATGGGGGGTGTTATAAGTCAAATATTATTTATAAATGACAATTATATTCCACAACACTAGTTATATCCTGTAATATAGGGTTTTGATTCCCGTGAAAAAAACTAATATAATATAGGGTTTTCATACCCGGCAAAATAAATAAGAGTTTTCACACTTTTTCCATTATCTTATACTATTCCACCTTTTCTCTTAATTTTATAGCACTTTTTTCATTTGCAATTTAATAAATAGAAATGCTCTGCGGCTCTGAGTCAATTTTTGAACAAATTCATTCTCGCTAATTTAGTAAATTATTTATTATATACAAAAACGTAGTCAGACGCACAAGATTAAATTGGAGCAAAACGAAGTATTGTGACTTGATTGCATGAAATAAAAAAAATGAGGGACTTGGATGCCACTAGAAGTTGAGTAACTCACAATTAATTAAAGGGATAATTGCAGCTACGGTCCCAAACCTTTCAAATTTTTGCGCATTTTACCCTAACCTTTGATTTGTACCAGACACAGTCCCAAACCTTTGATAAATATGCGCCGAAAGTCCATTTGGATGGAAACCGTCTATTTGACCGTTAGTCAACTAAAAAAAGTCAAAATTAGATCAATTTTGACCATATTAATTAGGGCAAAATAGTCATTTTACAATTAAAACATTAAATAAATAAAAAGTAAAAAAAAAAAACAAAACAGAAAACCCAACCTCTCTCTCTCTTCCCAGCCAACAGGCGACAACCCAACCCCAAGTTTCTTCTCCGGCGAGACCATACCGGGAACCTCCACACCGCAACCTTCGACCCAAGCGGTGCTCCACCTCCTACCCCAAAAAATCAAGATTAATAAACCAGTCCCACCAAAATAGCATTCCCTATCACCATTACATTCCTCCTCTGCCGACACCACCACTAATGGAAGCAGTGAGTACGTCTTACCCAATTGGCAATCTCCTTCTTCACCCCTCAATCTGTTCAATCTCCTTCTTCACCGCCTCCTCCCCTGCACCACCGTCCCCACTCCCCCTCAAAGTGTTCAATCTCCTTCATCCCTCACCACCCAATTCGCCTCCAACTTTGGGGAGACAAGGCCTTCAAATAAGCCTCCAAATACTGCAAGCCCGAGACCAATTGTAGCGGGAAATCAGAGAAATACGTCAATACCCCCAGCTTTAGCACCCATGAGCAAACGCCTGAAATATTTGGGGGTGATCTGCACTAGAGCAAAGGGTGACTGATTTCTGCTTTATGATGGCTGAGTTGTGGGTTCGAGCCTTTGATTTGGTTGGTGTTTAGTTGAAACTAAGCCCAGTTTTTTTGCAAAAATTGTAGTTTCACAATAAATCGTATTAGAGCATAGGTGTGTGAAATTTGGGCAGAAATCAACCGGAAAAGGCAGAAAAATGCTGAAGAAAAACCTGTGTAGAAAACTTTTTAAAAGATCAAACCAACCAGATTTGATAATTCAATTACCAGGCAATCTAGAGATGTGGTGGAAAAACACAGGACATATTCGGACTCCTAACATCGAGGCAGAGCCACGGCTCCAGTCACGTGCTGTACGCACCACTAGAGACGATTATGCTACTGATTTCTGCTTTATGATGGCTGATTTCTGAGCAAAGGGTTCTTTATGGTGGCTGATTTCTCATTTTTTATTGGGTGAGGGGGTGAAGAAGAAGATTGAACAGTAGTTTATTCTTTTAATTTGTTCTCAGCGTGACTAAGATCTTGTATGTTGGGCCTCACAGTGGACACTATCTTCCAACAGAACTTTGAGGAATTAATGTCATTTCTGAAGCAACACAATGTTGGTCTCGCTGGAAAAAATTCCATCCAGTCGCCGAAGAAGAGACTTGGGGTTGGGTTGTTGCCTGTTGGATGGGAAGAGAGAGAGAGGGTGGGGGTTTTTTGTTTTTTTGTTTTTTTTTTACTTTTTTATTGTTTTAATTGTAAAATGACTATTTTGCCCTAGTTAATATGGTCAAAATTGATCTAATTTTGACTTTTTTTAGTTGACTAACGGTCAACTAGACGTTTCCATCCAAATGGACTTCCGGCGCATATTTATCAAAGGTTTGGGGCTGTGTCTGGCACAAATCAAATGTTAGGGTAAAATGCGCAAAAATTTGAAAGGTTTGGGACCGTAGCTGCAATTATCCCTTAATTAAATTATTAAGAGTGTATTCTGTAGCAATTTTGTCTCCCTTCCATTTTTGCCCTTGTTTGACTCCATTTTATTTTTTTTTTGGAAAATGAAGTTTTGATTAGTGATTTTAAAGAGAATGTGTGGTTAAAAAGTAATGAAAAGTTTTGAATTTATATGGATAGTATTTTATTGTATGAATGTGTAGTTAAAAACGAGTACGTAGAAAAAAAAAGTTTGAATAAAACAGTTGTCAAACGTGGACTTTATCTCGTCTGTGCCCTAACCTTCATTAATTAACAAGATTCATCTCTAATATCAATTTCGTCAAAAAAATTATGTTAAAATGGTATAAAACCATTTCCATGAAAAATTTATGTTAACAGTAGTATGAAAATACATTCTTACCCTTAAATTTAAAGAAACAAAAAGTAAATAGCAAAAAGAAATAGACAAAAGAAATAAAATAAAAAGGAAAACATCAAACAAACAAAAAATGATGTGTTTGTTTAAGACCCAATCAAGCAACAAATAGCTTGAGTTCATTATACCAAGCAAGAGGTGCTTGTTTACGACCATGTATTACCTTTATGAGATGACACACATAATAATGTTGATGTTGATCCACAAATCTCTAGAGATGAGTATGTAGACATCATTAGTGATGGTGCCCTATAAGAAAGTGTAATTGACATTAGTTTACAATTGCCCTCTAAGAAAATTAATTTTACTATTTACAAAAGCTTCGTGTCATGAGATAAGGTAAGGCTAAGGATGAGCCTATGGTCGTGTTTTAATAATTGGAATGGAAGTTTTATGATAATTGACCTGTTACAATTTTAACTTTTTAGCGATCGATAGACCCATCGAGTTTCCTTTTGATATGAATTTGATTTTAATCCGAACTAAACAGGACCAAATTGCAATCGAGTGTAAACTACAATTTTAAAAAATAATTATATACGTTGTAATCGGATTAACAAGTTACTATTATTACAATTAGTGGAATTTAAAATCAAATTTTTAGTAAATTTTAATAAAAGTTGTAGAAATGTGTGACTGAAAAGTTATGAATCCCATAAAATATGTGATTAAAATTAGTTGTTAATTTTGATTTAGATTAAAATTTGAAATTTTAATTTCTATCAAACAGTGACTAAATATACAATTTATAGTAATTTGCCAAGAATTACAAACATGTCAAAAATTACATAGCTTTAATTACCAGGATTTTCTTTAAGTATTTCGTTCAAATTATTTACAAAATACTCTTTTTTTTTTCTCTTATCTACGACTAAATATTCAATAAAATAATATTACACGTAAATTCAAAATTTTTAATTATTTTTAAACTACAAAATATTATTTTAAAATACATTTTAATAGAAAAAATCGGCTCAAACAGAATCCAAAACTCCATAAAAGTTGAAATTTTGCAAAATATAACCAGAATCAATATTTTTTCAATTCACTCACATATTTGTGTAAACTGCCATAAAAATTGGAAAATGAGGTTCTTTGAGGTGAAGATTGAAGAACAATTCTCAATTGGAAGAAACCCTAGATTAAAGCAACATGAAAATTGTTCAGGTATTTTTATTTTTCGGCCTTGAGTTCATATAGTTACCTTTTATTTCCTTATTTCCATTTCAATTTGTGTCCTATTTGGTTATAATGGAGGATACGAATCTATTGATTTAGTTTCCTCTCGAGTAAGTTATGCAGAATAAGTGCGTTTTCACTTATTTTACAGTAAGACTGTTATATATTGAGATAGATTCTATTCAGATAATTGCATGTTTGAGAAAAATATTAAACAAATATTAGGTTGAATGCATTTTCCACACCCTACAATGGAGGATACGAATCTATTGATTTAGTTTCCTCTCGGTTTATAGATTGGCAAAAGATTTCCCTTTACATTCTAGCTGCCAGAAGAGGTTGAATGCATTTCCCACACTCTACAATCAGCATTAAATATTAAAAGAACAAAAGTCTTATCCTTAGTGAACTTGGAGTCAGCTATATGAACTTAAATATATAGTAGACTATCATCTTTTTCAACTTCATCATGCCATATTATTTATTCGGTCTAGCTCTTCATGTTCTACTATTTTATTGGGATCACATCCTTCTTGCAAATGAGTCTTGTTTGGACTCTCTGTAAGACACCGACCATCTAAGTTGTCTTTTCTTAAATTATGTCAATTAATGTCACTTTTGTTGTTGGACTTAACTTGCGTGGTTCATCTGCCAAACCTAAACTGTGATTTAATTTGTGAGGGCTTACTTTGACACTCTCGCAGGATCATTCAGGAAAGGCAATAAGAATATGTGACTTCTTGTTGAACAATATGGTGTTGGACCGCAGTTGGATGTTGCATCAAGTAGATGACGAATTTGTTCCAGATTTATAGGGAAGTTTTGAGATTTCATTGATTTTTCCCTATTCCAAACAAGCGATGCCGATAAAATTAAATGTACATGCTCTAAATGTGACAATATAAGGCTTCTGGAAGGAGATCTCATGAAATTTTATGTTTACAAAAATAGGTTTACTAGTGGTTATACATAGTGGAATCCACACAGGGAACCATTCATTATCAGTGGATCAGATTGTGGTGAATTCTTAGCTCCACAGGTTAAACCAAAGTATACCCATCAAACAATGCTAATGTATGCAATGGGACCAAAAATGTAGAATAATTTCATCAATGAAGATCGGGATGCTCTTGAAGAACATGCCACAAATCAACATGCAGAAATATCTTTATACTATTCGAAGAGTATACAAACCTATTTGGCCAGGTAGTAGCAAGCACACCAAACTTTTGATAGTGGCATGACTCTTGAATTTGAAGTCTGAATCTAATATGCTTATAGTGTGTTATGATCGCATGTTGTCCATAATTTATAATTTAGGGAAGTCTGCTAGAATGTAACCAAATAGAAGTTACGTTCTTAAAACAAAGAAAAATTTACCTAGTCTTGGCCTAGGTGTCGAGAAATATGTGTGCGCGTCAATGATAGCATGTTGAACTATAGAGAAACCAAGTACATGACTCAATGCCCTACGTGTTTTAGCCACGTACAAAGAGAAGATGTCCTAGCCTGGGCATAGGGTGTCATACATGATGCTTCCACGCCTCACTATTTACTGAAATGTCATGGGCTGATGAAAGCTTCTTTTGGTTTATTCTCATTTGATATGATATAGCTTTATTTCACATGGTTTCTTCTTTTAGAAATCGTAAATGCGAGGCTTCTGTTTAGATCATCTTGAACTTGAAAGTATCTCTATATGAGTTCAAAGTGAAGGTATGTATGTGCATAGGTTTAAAGAGTCTCATGGAAAATCCAGTTATTGAGCTTATTTCTAGATGACCATAGTATCAACCTACGTCATAACTCAAAAATAAAATAAAATAACGCTTGTTTGCAGTAAGGATCTTAGCAGTATACGGATTTAGTTTATGTTGCTCAACTATTTAGAGTGTTATTTGCCTCGATGTTGAATCACATAATTTATTTGCACTTCATTTCTGTTCCCTAATCTTACGATTTGCTAATTTTATTTGTCAGGTACTTGGAGTCTTCTGCTAATTTATTTGTATTATGTTAAACAGAAATATTTGATGTCTATCACTTTAAGGGTAGAAGAGATGCAAGTGAAAAGGTGAGATGCAGAGCAATGGATGTCCCTCCGTATGCTTCCTGATAATTTGTTGAGAGGGATTAGACGATATGAGCAATACAAATGGCAAGAAACCAAAGACGTTGAGGAAGATTCTATGATTCATAACCTGCCCAACGACTTAAGAAGGGATATCAAGCGCCATCTCTGCTTGACATTACTGACAAAAGTAAATTCAATTCAATCGCTGCTCTAGAGTACTCTTTATTCAAGTTTAATAAATAGTATGATAAGCCATCAAAGGCGCCACAAGAAGGGGTATAATGGGAATTAGAAGGGAAGAAAGGGGTTTGTTAGTAAGTTGACATCATGTTTGTTAGGAGTAAATAAATAGAGAATAGGAGGATCTAGAAACTATTCAGCTGGTAGTAAAAGTCTGAATCGTGAGGAGAGGGGCAGCTCTCGAAACCTGCCTTGCTATCTTTCATTCTGTAGTTCAATCAAATAAATTCCTTATTACCCATCCAGTGTGTGTTAAATTCTTCTGCCCAGGAGTCATTACAGTTAATTTGAGGTGCTTAATTCATTGTATTATTGCAGATCTTAACATAGTAGTGCACGGTATTGTGTGGGATAACATGCATGGTTTTAGCTTGTTTTTCTTCTCTAGACATATCGACTATTTATTCAAGGTACCAATGTTTGCGAAAATCAGCTGTTGTATGCAATTTGTTATCGTTTGAAGCCAGATCTCTACACAAAGAAGAGCTTCATAGTTTGCGATGGAGATCCAGCTGAAGAGATACTCTTTATTATGCATGGACGTGGTAATACATTGACCATGACGACTATTGGTTGCAGAACTAGTTTCTTCAACTCTGATTATCTCAAGGCCAGGGACTTTTGTGGAGAAGACAGCAAGCATATTCAGCACACTTTTAGGCAAGTTCTAAAATCAACTTTATTGTAATGTCTTCTATTTTTTATTTGTTTTTGATAAAATGACTACAATTTTTTATTCTCTGATCCATCTCCCGAAAGATTGGTAGGGACTAAGCCATAATCCGAAACCCGAAAGCAATTATGAATGAAATGAAAAATACAAATTTTCAAACAGACAAAAAACTTATCGTGATTCACCCTAAATGTGAGAGTATGTCCATTCACCGCTACTTTAATGGAAGAGAATTACAAGGTTACATTACACCCACCCAAAAGACTGCCCCTCGGATTCCTATTATGATGTAGAAAATTATGGCGTCTTTGTACAACTATATGAATTCCCATTATACATAATATGTTGATCTGCTGTTGAGGGGATATGTGAACATTAATGGTTCCTTGAATATAGTATTTCAGTGCAAGTTTACGAAGAAAATGAGTATTACTCTGGTGTTTACATAATTGCTTCTGGTTTTACTCCCAGCAGTGGAGGACATGGGCAGCCTGCTTAATCCAAGTATCATGGCGTCGACATTGCAGGAAGATGATTGAGAAACCTTTGCAAGAGGCAGAAGATAGAATGCACGAGGCCTTGGCAAAAGAGGGTGGGAGCTAACCTAGCCTCGTTGCCACCATTTATGCGTCAAAATTTGCTGCCAATATACTTTGGTTTCTTGCGCAAAAATCATCCACATAATGTTAAATTATTACCCCGATTACCTATCACAAAATTACCTCCTCTGCTGCTTCAGAAGCTAGCCGAGCCTATTTTAAAGCAAAGTACTATTCATATGGAGAGTATACTTATAGATGACATTGCATTGCACAATGGTATCCTATTAGAAAACCAGATGTGTCACATGATAATGGTTTGCCTCATTTTTTTCTCCTATCTCAGAGTTTTCTTTTGGTATATACATATATAGTATTTTGATACGCTATTGCCCGTTGATGTACCCGGATTTGGCTAAGTTTCACGAGAAATTTATCGGTATGTATGTAGATGACAGCCTGCAGCTATTCATTTTCTCATTACTGTTGTATCCACAAAATTTGCACCGTCAAATACATTCTTGAGGACTGTATTTTCTTGTGCAATAGCATCAGTTGTTACAAAGAAGCGTTTTACATAAAAAAAAAAGATCCCCGTAAGAAACCCATCGCTAGTAGCAAAAGAAACCTTCCATACAAAATTCCGTCGGTATTAGGGTAAATTTTTAATGAAACTATTATCTGTCATTTTGATAAATAAAATGTGATGGCATATAAAGCTTCCAATTTCTCATCAAATCGAAAACTGAAGAAGATTCGAACTCTTTAAAATATTCCAAGAATTTGAAATTCTATTGTATTTGAATAATCTCTATTAGTTATAGTACAATCCAAAGTTATTCCAGAACAAAACAACATTAAAAACAAGAGTAACTATTTCATAAACAAAAACTTGATAACTCTGAAATAAAATTTGAATACATGATTATTATCTGTACTTCGAAATACAAATTTAAACATATCTAATTCAAAATTTTCCTACGCTAATCAGTACTAGATCATGCCCAAGATAGTGAACTTTCAGATACAGAGCATGTGGGTCTCGCGCATATTGTCTTCTACACCTCGGAGACGATACTCGGGCCACAGCCGCTGCTACTGCTTGCAGCATCATGATCGATGGCCTTTCTTGCCGCTTTCTTGATATTGAAAGCCAAATGGAATTGGGAATTTTGGCGATATCCCCACAGTTGAATCCAATCACCGTCCTCCAATTTGTTTGCTTCCACCAGTTTACTCCAATCTTTTTTAAGCACAACCATTTTCAGGGTACCCCACCTCCTCATGTGCAACATATAGTATTTACCTTTCGGATCAATCGTAAGAATTTTGACACTGCCTTGGTTAACTTCTACTAATTGTCGCTCCATTTGTGTCAAGAATTCCATCACTTTTTCTCTGTTATGAGAAAGAAAAATCCGATTCTGATCAGGCTTAGTATCAGAACTCGTGAGCCTTTTTTGGTACAAGAAAATTGGCACCGTCCCTCCATTCAATCCTATTTCTCGCAAGATTTCGGGAAGTAGTGGTTCTGGACGAGGCTCCGGCTCATTCTGCACTTGGCTACGAATACTCGTAATTTTTCCGTTGCCCTTCCGCTTTCTATTTTTCTGAAGAGTTACGGCAGATTGGGGCATTGTTTGGCCTGAATAAGGAACAATAACTAGAATTGGCTCAGGGTTAATATCATGAAAGGTTCTTTTAAGATTTGGGTTTGAGTAAAGCTTTTGGTGGTGGGTTTGAGGCGGCACTGACGGTGGTGGTGGTTGATCATGAAGAAGAAGATCATCAAAGAGGCTAAGTGAAACTACCTTCTTCTTCTTCATTGGAAACGTGCTAGGAATAGGAAGAGGAAGGTGAAGATCTTCATCATCGAACAGATTAAAAGAAACACTCTTCTTCTTCTTCATCATCGTAGACATCACTGAATTTTTATATATATCTAAGAATCTCTCTCTCTTAACTATTTTGTTTGCAGTAAAAAAAATTATGTGTAGAACTGATCGGGGGTGAGTTCACTCTTATATAGATGTGTGTGATAATCAAATTCCAATTTGGAAGTGGAACTCACAAAACCCCTGAAACTCCGTATGGAAATATTTTTTGATCAAAATAAGGAAATATTTTTCATGTTACCATATGTTCTCTCTCTAACGGTAAAATTGGAAGTAATTAATGCTAAATTGTCAATCAGAATATTACCTATTTCCAAATTACATCGCCTCCTAATGCCATCACCCGCCCAAATTTAGTACCAAGTGAATTTTGTAAAATTAAAAAATTTCATTGGACAAAACTTATAATTGGTGTAGAATAAAAAATAGAAAAATGTTTGTTCTACATCACCCTTTGTCTTTTACAAATTTATAAGGTGTTAAAAAGATAGTATCAATACTCAATATATTTTTCCTCGATTTTCAGCTACAAACTTCCCGGTACGTAAATGTAACTTCTATCATATCAAAATTAAAAGACGGCTCAAATAATTTATGGATTTTAGGGAAAATATTTGGAAAACGTCACATATACACTCTTTCTTGACATGTTGATTGAAATTGTGTATGCTTGTAAGTGTTGATTTGATGGAAAAATTGTCAAAAATTGAATGTGTTCATGATGTGCTGTCATGTGATTCAATATAAGAAATAATGTAGAGGATAATGCACATGTAATATGATTGAAACATTTGAAGGTCCTTTGCAAAAATAATAACCATGATAAACATATACACGGGTGCACGTTCTTAAGTAATGATAAGCAGTGGCGGAGCTAGCACCCTACGAGGGGGCGTAGCCGTGCGTGCTGGACTTCGTCGGAACTTTCTGTAGTCGTCGCTGGCCGGGTGCCAATTGCAGAGACAGAGCGGTGTGGAACGAAGAAGGCGAGGGGGGAAAGCAGTAATTGCCAATTAGTTTCTTTCTTTCTGAGTTGTAGCCCTTTTGTTTGGGCTCATAAGTGATGGCCTAATGGGCCTTAAAAAAAACTAGGCCCAATCCATGGATATATCATAGAGGAAATTACATCTAGCCCTGTTTTTAAAATTTACATTTCATTAATCAGATTTGAAGTTTAATTTTTCTAAAATCAGGTTTTAATTTTTTATTTAATGTTTATTATAAATCAATATATTAATAATATTATTATAAATTAATTCATATACACCACAAACCCTAACCATTTCATTCTCTCCCATCTCACTCTCACCGTCTCTCTCTCTCCCCTCTCTCTCTCCCCACCACCACCACACCGCGCCGCCTCTTGCTGCAATCGTGTCTGTAGTGGCCCAAGGCCATCCCTTCACTGTGAACGCCAACTAAGGTTCTACAAATTGCGGTTGCAGCGGCGCAAATCGCGGTGGTGATGGCATAGATCCTGACTGCAATAACGCAAATCGCGGTGATGGTGCTTGTTTTTTTTAAATTATTGGATGGGTGGTAGTAGTTTCCATGTTTTGGTGGCTTTGGGGTGATGTAGTAGTGGCGGTGAGATGGTGATGGTGTTGCAGATTCCATTTCAGGAGCGAATCGTCAATGATGCGATGCTCCTTAGTGGTGGTGGTTTGTGCTGGTATTTTGTGTGGTGGATGGGGTGGTTACGGTGCGGTGGTGAGGAGGAGGAGGAGCGGGTTTGTGATTTTGGGGGTTTTTTTTTTGTCTATAATCAGCAGTGGCGATTTTGGGGTTTGCGATATGTTGACGTCCGGTGCGGTGCAGGGGCGGACATGGCGATGGCGGATCTGAGCGGCAGTTACCCCCACTTTATTCAGCCACCGAAAGCTGCAACGACTCAATCCATCCACCGGAAGGCGCATCGTCGCTGCGAGATCTGTGCACGAAGGCTCTCGATGATGTGAGCGTCGTTACGGTACGGTGCCTACATCGCTGTGGCTTCAGGCATCGCGACGTAGCGGCAGCTTGGTGAGATGTTGACGGTGGTGGTGCGGTGGTAGAATGCTGACGATGATGGTGGTGTTGGCATTGATGTTAGTGGTTTTTGTCTGTTGTGTTGGTGGAGGTGCGGCAGTGATGGTGAATCTAGCGGTGGCGGTCAACGATTTTGGTGGCATGTTTTGTGTTGATTGTTGAGATGGTGTGCAGGCGGTGGTAGTGTGCAGAGTGGTGGTTGTGTGGCGCGTGATTTGTGACTTGGTGGTGGTCACAAACGATTTTGGTGGTGGTCAACGATTTTGGTGGTGGTGATTGTTTGTGACCATTAATTATTGTTTGTGACCATTAATTATTAATTGTGACCTAAAAATTATTAATTGTGACCAACAAATTGATAAATTGTGACCTAAAAATTATTAATTGTGACCAATAAATTGATAAATTGTGACCTAAATAAGTATTGTGATTTATAAATTTTTTGATTTGTGACCGATAAAAAATTGTGACTTAAATTTTTAAGTTGTGACCGATTTACAAATTGTGACCTATGAAAATTTTGAATTGTGACCTAAAAAATTTTGAATTGTGACCAAATTGTATAGATTTGTGACCTGAACATATTCGTCGGAATTGGATCAGTCGTCGGAAAAGTCGCTGGAACGTTCGCCGGAGAAGAGTTCCCGTCGCCGGAACATCCCCGGAGTTGTAGGGGTGGTGGAGGTGGGGGTGGGTTAATTATTTTATAATAGAATTAAATATTAATAATAAATTAATTTAATAATTATTATTTCATAATTAAAATTTTAAAAAAACCTGATTTTTGAAATTTGAAACATGTTTTTGGTATTTTTGAAATGGGTAAAAGTAAAAGCCTTATTTATGTATTCTTCCCTATATCATATGTGCGTAGCAGTACTCACGAGTCACGCATTTTCAAACCCTCCTTCTCCTACTCTCCACCTCCTGGCTCCTACCGTGCGATTTGTGAAGGGAAGCGGTACTCAAGCAGTTGTTGTTGCCAACGTCGTCGCCGATAGAGCAGTGAGCGCCTTTCTCTCTCCCTCTCTCCTTTTTTTTTTTTGTTTTGTGTTTTGTCATCTGTGTGAAGTCGTCATCGATAGAATCTTGGATGGTCGGACCTCTTGTGAGTAGTGAGCGCCTTTCTCCCTCTCTTTTTTTTTTTTTTGGTTTTTGATTTTTGTTTTGTGTTCCTTCATCTGTGTTCACACTTCACATAATCATATAGTTCACTTTTTTATTTATTATCTGTGAATTATGATTTATGTTTTATGAGTTAATAGACAGAGAAATGAGAGTTGTGATTTATGATAAATAATTTATGTTGTATGAGTTATAATTTATTATTTATGAGTTTTGATTTGTGATTTGGGAATTTATGTTTATGAAATTAGGATAAGTGAAAAAAATTAATGGAGAAGATATTGGGCTCAATTCAAAAATGTGTACTCTGTTTTTTAATCAATTTTAATTGAAAAATAAATTGGGGCATTTGGCAAATAATGGAACAATTTTTTCAACCGAAACGAGAGTGCATACCTGGTTCTTCTAGTTCTAGTGGTGCATCTAGTCCCGCCACTGCTTCTAATCGAGCACACGAGTTGTTAAATAACACAAAAAAATCTTTGGTTCAATTCAATGTGGATGATCTTGTATCTGATCCAAGAAAACGCCCCCTATTAGGTCATATAATCCTAATATTAGAGATGATGTTACGATATCATACTTATTTAATTAAATATTAATAAACGACCTCGTTATTATGATCATTGATTATCGATGGTCAATCGTCAACGATCAATAGTCAAAATCCGCCCTATTTGAACTTCGATCTTGAATTCGCCCCTGGTGATAAGTGTTATATTTATTAGTCACAAAAAGTGGGTTTTGTGACTATTACTGTGAAATTGATACTTAATTATTAATATTTTTTATTATATTTGGAGAAAACTCGAATTGGAGCAAATATGGATCAAGAAAGATGAAATTGAATAAAATATGCAATTTTAGGATCAAATTCCACAATTTAGAAATTGAAGGACTTGAAGAAGATATGGGTTGTGCAATTAATTGGACTCTCGATGATTAAAATGTATTACTTGAAAGAATTGAGGCCTTGAAGATAAATAATTCACTGATTGGTTTTTAAAGATCATTTTTCTATTCCTTCTAGGTGATTAGAAAAAAAGACAAATGGTTAATATATTCAAGATAATTACGTATGAGTTAATTCACTTAATTGTTCCAATGGTTAGTAAACTTATATTTATATCTTCAATTGCTCACTGAAATTTGAAATGTTGAGTTTTGACTACTAAACTTTTAAAAATATTGGACGTTAATTACTAGTATAACATCCATTTAAAACCCTAACATAATTGATGATGTGGCCGACATAATGTATACGTGTGGCATCTGTCACGCTATTAAACTTTGAGATTGTCAAATTTTGATAACTAAACTTTGGAAAATGTCTTTAATTGTTCACTAAATTTTGAAAAATGTCTTTTGCTGCTCACTAAACTTTAAGGTGATCGAATTTTGATCACTAAACCTTGATATGGATGAATTTTGGCCATTAAACTTTGAGATAGTTGAATTTTTGCCACTAAACTTTAAAAAAGCTTTCGATTGCTCACTAAACTTTAAAAATGTCGTACAATGCTCACTAAACTTTGAGATAATCAAAATTTGACCAATAAACTTTGAAAAACATCTTCTATTACTCACAATAAATTTGGATTTAATTAAAATTCATTGTTAAATTTTGGATTAAAATTTGAATTTAATTTAATTCTAACAACTAATTTAGTCCATGTTTGGTAAGAATTAAAATCTAGATTTTTATCAAACGCAAAGTCAACAATTAAATTTAATCACATATTTATCGGATCCACAACTTTTCAACAGGACATTTAATTAACTTGTATCAAAATTTGCTAACAATTTGATTTTAATCCCCGACCAAACAAGGGCTTATTGTGTATTTCGTTGTAAAATTCAAATATTAAAAGTAAAATTTAATTTAATTGTAATAACAAATTTATTGTATATTTCATTGCAATTAGTAGGCATTTCCTTTACACAATTATGCAAGCATTGTCTACCATAATATTTTAATTTTGTAACAAAATATACAATAAGTTTGTTATTAAAATTTAATTAAATCAGAATTTTAATATTTGAATTTACAACGAAAAATTAAATTCAAATTTTAATCCAAATTTTAACAACGAATTTTGATTAAGTTCAAATTTCTTGTGAGGAATAGAAGACGTTTTTCAAAGCTTAGTAGTCAAAATTCGATCACCTCAAGATTCAGTGAGAAATAGAAGCCGTTTTTCAAAATTTAGTGAGCACTCAAAGACGTTTTCCAACGTTTAGAGGTCAAAATTCGACAATCTCAAAGTTTAACGGTGTGATGGGGCGCCAGATGTGCATTCTATTAACCACATTGCCAATTCCATTAAAAATTTTAAACTGAAGTTAAATCAGTGAGTAACGTCCAACGTTTTTCAATGTTCAATAACCAAAACTCGATATTTTAAACTTCATTGAGTAATTAAAACATATACATAAATTCAGTGACCATTGGAACAATTAACTCGTTTTTAAACATGGGACTTTTGATGGGATTGAATTTCCAGCAAGAAATATATTAGGTGAAAATCAAATTAGGCCACAAACCAATTGAAAAAGGAATGAACGCCCAATTGAAATGGGATTCCTATGGGAACAAGGGAAGCTTGCAATTGATTATAAAAGGACGACAGGAATTGAGAAAAGGGGCCGAGGGGGAAGGAAAGACACATAGGGACGACACAGCGGCAAGAACTAAAATTTCAAGTTTTTGTGCATTTAATCAATCAATAATTTGTGCAAGAATTTTAGGAGATTATCACGAACTGTCATCAATGTACCAAAAGATTTACCCTATACAATGTAGAAAAATGAAGGACAATTGTTGGGATTCGTGTGGCGAGGATCAACCGTAGCTCAGAGTGGTTTTCATTTTGTTAATTATAATTAAATCCGATAATATCTTTTAAACTTATTTATTTAATTGTGACATTTCGAGTAACTGAGTAATTTTAGTACTAGGATTACGATGAAACTTTTATCATGAATATTTGATTTTTAAATCTTATTTCTTTTTTAAATTTGAAGTTTTCAATTTTAAATGATTGACATGGGCTTATTGTTCTATACAATTATGTGCTCAATGATTGTATGAGTATTGTAGCTTATTTTACCATCAATATATTGAAAATAGGTTAGATATAATGTTAAATGTCGTAGGTCTGATATGAGATGGAAATATACAATTATGCTTTATGTGATATTAAAGTATTCACAAATCGTTAACGCATTATTGTATGTTCGCGTCCGTCATAGAAATATAATCTAATCAAATATAAAAATATGTTTAATTCTACTCGAGAGATATTGTTAAACAAATTAGAAATATTAATCTTCATAATTGAATGGTACTGCCAATTTCAAGGATTTTGGGTTAAAGGTTATTGATATAAAGGGATTCGAGATTCTAGTACATTTTTCATCATCATATTTCATAAAACTTTCATTAATCACAACTTTCCATTGATTTTCGTTAAGTTAGGTCTCACACTCGTAAGTATATTAGTTAGTGACATTTTAGTTTTAGAAAAATCACTAATTTTCATAATTTTGGTATTACGTTAATTCGAAATTTAACTAGTACAATTTCCGTGGATACGATACTTGAACTCAAAATCTGTTTTTCTATTTGTTAACAATCCATGCACTTGAGATATTTCAAATGAAAATATTTCTCAACAAGTTTTTGACCCCATTGTTAGGGATTTTATTTGAATTTCATTTCATTTACATTAACACTAATTCGAATACATTTTTTATTTAATTTCACTCTATCAATTTATTTCAGTGCTCATGTTGAACTTTCAAGCCTTTTATGTGAAGTTTTGGAGACAATGAACTGATATCAGTTCATTCGGAAATCAAATGTATCTTTCATCGTAGACAAAGAAAAGCAAAAAAAAAAAGGTTGCACTCTTTCTTTCAAAATAAAAATTTACGTTTAATCGCAGTCAACCACGGTTTGCAAACCACGATGAGGTCGGGTTCACACGAATTACCTACTTGCTGCAGCTTTGAAAACCACGGTTCCCAATTTTAATTAGGTGAATTCTCTAACACACTTGTAAAACCTAAGAATGTTAGTAGACGAAATGATAAATGCAATAGAAAATTAAAGTTTGATATGGGAGATAATGTATTCGATCTATTGTCTATGCTTGCAATAACGGTCAGCAGTTCAAAATGTTACATTCACTAATAGCCAGTGCGTTCAATAGATTCTTACGAAGCCCCTATTTGATAACCATTATTTAGAAAAATATATATATATAATATTTTGAAAAGTGAATTTTTTGAGAATGTACTGTTAAAAGGTAAAAAAAATTGAATTTACGTACAAAGCCCCCGTTTGAGCCCCATTAAATGAAATTTCATTACATTAATTTTTTCTTTCTCTTCATTTCAACCATACATTCATCAAACAAAATAATACTACACACAAATCTAAAACATTTCAACCCCCAAAAAATGGGGGCCAAACAGGGGCAAAATATGAATGTGTCGTTAAAAATAAGTAAAAAAAAAAAAAAAGCACATCAAACTGTGGCTAAAAAAGGTTCAAAGTGAAAGATACCTAATTTGACGTGTTATCTTTCAAATAGTACTCTTCTTTATTTTTATTATTTTGAATCGACTTTTTCCATTCATTTAGAGGATTGCTAGAATATATGAGTATATAAAGATTGAAATATGCGAATTGAAAAGTCTCCAATAAGTGCAACAATTCAAATACACAATATGCATAATGAAGAGTCGTGATCTTTAATAGTATGTGATCTAGATCATTAGATGATGACCCAATCTGAAATAGTGCAATCTAATGATTAAAATTAATTTGTGGCAAAATGTGATCATTGAAAAAAGACGCATTAAAATTTATAAATTGGACCATCATAATTCAATTTTGTTCACTCCAATTCAATTCAATTGATTTCTAATTCCTTTTACAAATTATTTCAAAATAATTTCCATATTGTTTTCAAGTTTCGCGTTCGATATTTTTTGTATTCGATATCATCCAATCTAGAAGAGTATAATAAAGCTTTGATTAGTGCAACAAAATTTTGGAATAAGCATTGTATTTTAAGGGACAATCATTCATTTGATCATGTTAACATATCCTCATCGTTTTGAAAAATTCCAATTTAAAAATTATATATATATATACAGAAATGATCTAATGAGCACCGGTGCTCATCTTATTCTAAGCACCAATGAGTTGGCACATTAATTCATTTGTGGATTGGAACTCACAAAATCTTTATCCACCAATGAATTAATGTGCCAATTCATTGGTACTTAGGATAAGATGAGTACCGGTGCTCATTAGATCATTTCTGATATATATATATATATATATATATATATATATATATATATATATATATATATATATATATGTATGTATATGTTTGGTTTCCATTTTTTAAAATTCATTTTCAACCACACATTTCATATGATCCACAACTTTTACCAACATTTCAACTATATATTTAATCAACATTTATTAAAATTTACTAAAATCTTGATTTTAATCCAAACCAAACAAGCTACTGTAATCGAGTATAAATTATAATTTTAAGAAATTACATACGTTGTAATCGGATTTGCAAGTTACAATTATTACAATTTATTAAATATAGTAATTTGCAAAGAATTACAAACATGTCAAAAAATCACATAACTTGACACCGGCGATATTGCTATTGAATAATATTACTCTTTCACAAATTATAACCAAAATTAATATTTTTCGGTTCACACCAACAATTTATCCATATTTGTGTAAGGCTAAATAGCACAATACTCCCCAATCTCAATGCCAATCTGTCGAAAACCTTTTACCTTTTGGAAATAGCACAAAATGTCATTGTTTCAAACGTTTAGTATGGATTACCCCTTCTACCGTCCATTTTTTCAATAAAAAATTATGAAATAACGAATATACCCTCTCAATTAAATAAAACAAAAAGAAAAAAAGAAAAGTAATTATAATCACGATCCCAAAATTTTCAAAAAATTATAAATGAATCCCAAATAAATAATTAAGAAATAAAAAATAGAACAAATTTTAATTCATTTCATCTTCTTCTTTCTATTCCCACCACCACCACCACCACCACCACTATCACCATCACCATCACGATCACGGTTGCCGCCATCACCCGCCATCCCAGGGTGATGGTCACCCACTATCCCAAGGCGATGGTGGGAAAATCAATTTCTAAAAAAAAAAAAAAAATTATAATCTTGAAGATTAGAACATCCCAGGATGATCCAAGAATAGATCCCTAATATTCAAATAATTCCAAACCATTTTCTAAAATGACTAATCTTCTCTACCTCTACCATCTTCTCCACAATCAGGCAAAAGCATGCACAATCCCCACTACCCGCTTCTCCACTCCCAGCATTCCACTCTTACTCCTCTTCCTCTCCACCACCCCCTTTTTTTACGCATGCATTCATAATATGGGTTTAAAATTCGTCGTCAATTTCTTTTTCTTAGGCTTCTCTTTGATTTATGAGCTTTAATATAATTTGGAGCTTTTCTTTTTGGTGGGGAATCTGCGATCTTTAATTCTTTATTACTTTGAATTTGGACAAAAATTGATACTTTCTGTTTAATTGGCTAATCGCGTCAACAATACAGATTTGAAGAAACCCTAGTGATATAGGATGACATCAATAATTAACCGCGTACGCGGGTGATTGTAACCGGTAGGTGAGGACAACTTGATATGATGGGATCGAAGTAAGGGTTACTTGATATGCACCCCTGTAAAGTACCACGTCAGAGGCCGTCGACCACCATGGGGTGCTTTACGTTCTAATGATAAGATCGCCTACTACCATGGGGTGCTCTACGTTCTCATGATAGACCGCCTACCACCATGGGAGTGCTCTACGTTCTCATGATAGACCGCCTACCACCATGGGGGTGCTCTACGTTCTCATGATAGACCGCCTACCACCATGGGGGTGCTCTACATTCTCATGATAGACCGCCTACCACCAAGGGGTGCTCTACGTTCTCATGATAGACCGACTACCACCATGGGGGGTGCTCTACGTTCTCATGATAGACCGCCACCACCAAGGGGTGCTCTACGTTCTCATGATAGACCGCCTACCACCATGTGGAGTGATCTACGTTCTCATGATAGACTGCCTACCACCAAGGGGAGTTTTTATTTCTTCTTTCTGATGTAATGATCACATGTAAATATTGAAGCTAGGATTTTCATGATGTAATGTCTGCTAAGGCACACTTGATTGAAAATTGTTTAGTGAAAATGTTAAGTGGCGGCAGATGATGAGGGTGCTATAGAAGGGCCAGCCTAGCTGAGACGTCCCGGTGCGCCTACCAAGTCCCCAAATCTTGGCAAATTAAATTCTGCAATGAGTGTTGTCCATAATTGATTGAAATAAAGACTACAAGCGGTGAGCAAAAAGCCTAAAAATTGGCTGGCTCGAAATCGCTAGGGGATGGTGGTGAGCCCTCAAAACCTGAAATGGTTAAGGCTCAAAATCACTAGACCTCGACCTCAATGATCCAAGGCAGCTTGACATATAGCGGTGAACAAAAAAGCCTAAAAATTGGCTAGCTCGAAATCGCTAGGGGATGGTGGTGAGCTCTCAAAACCTGAAATGGTTAAGGCTCAAAATCACCTGACCTCGACCTCGACGATCCAAGACAGCTCGACACATAGCGGTGAGCAAAAAAGTCAAAATCTTGACTAGCGCAAAATCGGTAGGGGCTGGTGGTGAGCTCTCAAAACCAAAAATGGCTAAGGCTCAAAATCACGAAGCCCGGTGATCAACATCGCTCGACGCATAGCGGTGAGCAAAAAAGTCAAAAACTTGACTAGCTCAAAATCGCTAGGAAATTTGGTGGTGAGTTCTTCAAAATCAAAAATGGTTAAGACTCAAAATCACTAGACCTCGACCTCGATGATCCAAGGCAGCTTCACATATAGCGGTGAGCAAAAAAGCCTAAAAATTGGCTAGCTCGAAATCGCTAGGGGATGGTGGTGAGCTCTCAAAACCTGAAATGGTTAAGGCTCAAAATCACCTGACCTCGACCTCGACGATCCAAGACAGCTCGACACATAGCGGTGAGCAAAAAAGTCAAAAACTTGACTAGCGCAAAATCGGTAGGGGCTGGTGGTGAGCTCTCAAAACCAAAAATGGCTAAGGCTCAAAATCACGAAGCCCGGTGATCAACATCGCTCGACGCATAGCGGTGAGCAAAAAAGTCAAAAACTTGACTAGCTCAAAAATCGCTAGCAGCTGGTGGTGAGCTCTCAAAACCAAAAATGGTTAAGGCTCAAAATCACCAAGTCTGGTGATCAACATCGCTCGACGCATAGCAATGAGCAAAAAAGTCAAAAACTTGACTAACTCAAAATCGCTAGGGGCTGGTGGTGAGTTTTCAAAATCAAAAATGGTTAAGGCTCAAAATCACCAAGCCCGATGATCAACATCGCTCGATGCATAGTGGTGAGCAAAAAAGTCAAAAACTTGACTAACTCAAAATCGCTAGGGGCTAGTGGTGAGCTTTCAAAACCAAAAATGGTTAAGCAGAAAACCAAAAATGGTTAAGTGACTTTTCTAACTCAAATGGGAAGTTATATAAGCTAGGACACTTTGGAATCTCAAGAAGTACCTCCTCGCCCGCGGCATCTCGCTCAATTTCTACATTTTGGTTTGAAGATTTAGCTGACCCAACATGACGTTTTGTGAAAATCGGTTGGAAATTTTGAAATTCAAATTTGAATGAATCGAAATATTTGACTCGAAAGGGATCGGAGCGCGAGGCGGGGACACCATCGACGAGTGACACATGACCGGCCATAGGGCTGGTCGACGGGGAAGTCGACCGGTACGGGTGGTCGACCGTCGACCCGACGGGGGTTGATGGTCGACCGGCTTACGGGTCGATGGTCGACCGACTCAAATTTGGTTGACATCGGCCGTCGACCCGGCCTGCTGGTCGGCGTAACCGTCGACCGACAAGGGTGGTCGGCCTTGACCCATGGTCGACCGACCCACCCAAAGGTGGGTCGAACGACCCTATCGCCCCCTCACCCTCGCTTTCGCCGGAAGATGAAGAAATGAAAGTTTTATAAATTATGAAACACGAAATGAAGGACGAAAAAGAGAGAAATTACTTTGAAGGAGAATGAATGATGATGAAATAAGGTGAGAATAAAATCTTTCACCAACATGGAAGAGGCAAAGATGCTACCCCCCGTCGATAACATCAACAAGGGGTAGAGGGGCTAATGATATAGGATGACATCAATAATTAACCGTGTACGCGGGTGATTGTAACCGGTAGGTGAGGACAACTTGATATGATGGGATCGAAGTAAGGGTTACTTGATATGCACCCCTGTAAAGTACCACGTCAGAGGCCGTCGACCACCATGGGGTGCTTTACGTTCTAATGATAAGATCGCCTACTACCATGGGGTGCTCTACGTTCTCATGATAGACCGCCTACCACCATGAGAGTGCTCTACGTTCTCATGATAGACCGCCTACCACCATGGGGGTGCTCTACGTTCTCATGATAGACCGCCTACCACCATGGGGGTGCTCTACATTCTCATGATAGACCGCCTACCACCAAGGGGTGCTCTACGTTCTCATGATAGACCGACTACCACCATGGGGGGTGCTCTACGTTCTCATGATAGACCGCCTACCACCAAGGGGTGCTCTACGTTCTCATGATAGACCGCCTACCACCATGTGGAGTGATCTACGTTCTCATGATAGACTGCCTACCACCAAGGGGGGTGCTCTACGTTCCAATGATAGACCGCCTCTACCATGGGGTGCTCTACGTTCTCATGATAGACCGCCTACCACCAAGGGGTGCTCTACGTTCTCATGATAGACCGCCTACCACCATGGGGGTGCTCTACGTTCTCATGATAGACCGCCTACCACCAAGGGGTGCTTTACGTTCTCATGATAGACCGACTACCACCATGGGGGGTGCTCTACGTTCTCATGATAGACCGTCTACCACCAAGGGGTGCTCTACGTTCTCATGATAGATCGCCTACCACCATGGGGGTGCTCTACGTTCTCATGATAGACCGTCTACCACCATGGGGGGTGCTCTACGTTCTCATAATAGACCGCCTACCACCAAGGGGTGCTCTACGTTCTCATGATAGACCACCTATCACCTATGAGGCCCTCAATGCTCACCTAGGCCGTCTACCACTACGCGGCCGTCGACCCCCATGAGGCCTTCTACGTTCACACATGTAGCAACCACCATGCGGCTAATGCTATACTTAACCATACAAATAGCAATGAGCAAGACGGAAACCACCCAACGACGAACGTGGGGCATAATCAACTGAATGACGAGTGGAGGTTACCACCATAGAACTTGGGGAAAGTGGGAAGGTTTACGTAGGACACGTGGCACCAGCAACCGCCGAATGCGTAGCAACAGGTGCCTATAAATACCTCCAAGGTGAGAAAGGTAGTGTCCTTTTGGAACTCGAACTTATTGAATGCTCATATACTCTCTGTTTACTCCCTAAAACCGACTACTAATTCTCACGCCAGAGGTACAACGGGGGACAAAGCCCCGACCTCATTTTGCAGGTAACATTCGTTGATTTGAGCAACCGGAACACCCCACACGTCATCATCATCGTGGAGGTAAATTTTGTGATTATTTCACCTAGCTTTATTATTTGTATAATAATTTCGAGACTGCTATTTGCATTCCAAATCGTCTTGTGGGCTCAATTAAATAAGATTTTTTTTAATCGAGGTTTGTTGCAGGAATTGCTAGTGTTATTTATTTTAGAGAATTTGAGATAGAAGTGTTTGTAGTCGTTGTTTAGGGCACATGTCACGAGGCTTTGAATACGTTGGTCGAGTACGATGTTTGGGATGTTTCTACATGAAAGTGGTCGCATTGGAGAGGCGAGGTGGCCGGTGGTGGTGCCATGTGGTATTGTGCGCAACCGTAGGTGTTTTGGCCTCGAATGATGTTGTTTGGCTCGGTGGTTGATTGGAGTGTGTTTGTGGGATCAGACTGCCAGTGTGGATGGTGGTTTCCGAAGGCTTTGGTGACACCGCCTTGCAGACTATTTGTTTCTCAATATTTCTTTTCCTCTACTTGAACCCAATGAAATATAGAGCTCTTCAGTCTCATGTGGTCGATCGCAAAGACTTTCCTAAGAAGTTTATCCATTGCTTGTGGTGGGGACTGCAGAATTTAATGCTTTTGATTCTCTTTATGTTTCTTTACTAAATGTTTTTATGTGCTTTGTATCATGTATTCTCATGTTGCTCATTTCAGTTCTCTGGGCCAAAACATCATTGGGCTGGTTTTATTTCTTGCTTAATCGAACCATAGGTGATTACTTCATACCCATAAAAAAAAAAAAAAAAAACCCTTAACGGCATGTTTAATAAAGAACACTACACTAGATAAAGTTTAAACATCTTTTCGTTGAAGTCTTTTTTGCTCATCTCTATCGTTGTTTCAACATATATCCACCTAAGGTCGCTTCTTAGTGCCTAACACATTTTTCCTACACAAGTGGTAGAATTTTGATAGGACAATGTCTAAGCTTGCTCTTTTTTTTCTTCTTTTTTTTTTTATTTAACAGAAATTTTTTGCAGTCTATCACTGTTAGGGTAGAAAAGATGAGAGTGAAAAGGTGAGATGCAGAGCAATGGATGTCTCACCCTATGCTTCCTGATAATTTGTGAAACCTGAAATGTGTGGCCTCCCAATTTGGGCATCTTCTCAACAAGCATACTTAGCACACTTTTAGCCAAGTTCTGAAATTGACTATATTATAATGTCTTCTATTTTTATTTTAATTTTGGTAAAATGACTACAAATTCTTATCCCTGTGACCTTTCTCCCGAAAGAATAATAGGGACTAAGCTGTAATCCAAAACCCAGAAGGCAGAAGCAATAATGAACGAAATGAAAGGCAATAAATGCGCACACAGAAACAAAACAAAAAACTCATCATGATTCACTCTCAATGTAAGAGTTGTCCATTCACCACTACTTTAATGGAGGACAAGAATTACAAGGTTACATCACACCTTTCTGAAAAGACAGCCTCTCGGATTTCTATATATAATGTAGAAAACTTTGGTGTCTTAATACAGCTATATGAAAGCCTAATATACAAAATGTTGATCTGCTGTTTGGGGGATATGTGAACATTGTGATTAGGCTCCGTAAACCAGGGCTCCTCGAATGTAATATTTCAGTGGAAATTTTTGAAGAAATAAGCATGACTTGGGTGTTTACATAATTGCTTCAGGTTTTACTCCCAGCAGTGAAGGACATGGGCAGCCTGCTTTATCCAAGTCACATGGCGCGACATTGCGGGAAGAAGATTGAGAAATCTTTGCAAGAGGCAGAAGATAGAATGCACCATTCATGCATCAAAATTTGCTGACAATATGCAATTGGTGCCTCGCACAACATTCATATACATAATGCTAAATTATCACCCTGATTACCTAGCACAAAATTACCTCCTCTGCTGCTTCCTAAGCCAGCCGAGCCTGATTCTACTGCGAAAGACCATTCATAGGGACCATATACTTATAGATGACATTGCACAATGGTACCCTATTGGAAGACCAGATGTGTCACGTTGTCATGGTATTGCCACATATGTTATTTTTCTCCGATCTCCAGTTTTCTTTTTCTATATACATATGTTATATAGTATTTTATAAGGTATTGCCTCTGTTGATGTAACCGGATTTGCTCATTTTTATGACGAATTTACCAGTATGTATGTAGATAACAGCCTGTAGCTATTCCTTTACCCGTTCCCCTATTTTTTCCTGCTATCCATAAAATCCATACCTGTGAAATGCTTTATTGAGGATTGTATTTTGTTGAAAAAGCTTTTTTTTAAAATGATCTCCATAATAGCTACAAAAATCTTCCGTATAAATTTCCGTAGGTATTTGGTTAATTTTTCATGAAATAATTAAATAAAATGGCTTAGCGATAATTATCTGTAATTAAATAAAATGGCTTAGCGTATAAACTTTCCAATTTCTCATGAAATCACAAACTAAGAAGATTTGAACTCTTTAATATATTCTAAGAATTTGAAATTCTACTGAATTTGAATAATCTCTATTAGTTATAGTACAATTCAAAGTTATTTCAGAACAAAACAACATTAGAAACTTGGACAATAGTAAAAACAAGAGCAACTATTTCATAAACAAAAACTGGATAACTTTGAAATAAAATTTGAATACATGACTTTTATCTGTACTTTGAATTACAAATTTAAACATATCTAATTCAAAATTTTCCTACACTAATCAGTACTAGATCATGCCCAAGACAGTGAACTTTCAGACACAGACAGCATGTCTGGGTCTCGTGCATATTGTCTTCTACACCTCGGAGATGATATTCGGGCCACAGCCGCTGCTACTGCTTGCAGCATCATGATCGATGGCCTTTCTTGCCGCTTTCTTGATATTGAAAGCCAAATGGAATTGGGAATTTTGGCGATATCCCCACAGTTGAATCCAATCACCTTCCTCCAATTTGTTTGCTTCCACCAGTTTACTCCAATCTTTTTTAAGCACAACCATTTTCAGAGTACCCCACCTCCTCATGTGCAACATATAGTATTTACCTTTCGGATCAATCGTAAGAATTTTGACACTGCCTTGGTTAACTTCTACTAACTGTCGCTCCATTTGTGTCAAGAATTCCATTACTTTTTCTCTGTTATGAGAAAGAAAAATCCGATTCTGATCAGGCTTAGTATCAGAACTTGTGAGCCTTTTTTGGTACAAGAAAATTGGCACCGTCCCTCTATTCAATCCTATTTCTCGCAAGATTTCGGGAAGAAGTGGTTCTGGACGAGGCTCCGGCTCATTCTGCACTTGGCTACGAATACTCGTAATTTTTCCGTTGCCCTTCCGCTTTCTATTTTTTACGAAGAGTTACGGCAGATTGGGGCATTGTTTGGCCTGAATAAGGAACAATAACTAGAATTGACTCAGGGTTAATATCATGAAAGGTTCTTTAAGATTTGGGTTTGAGTAAAGCTTTTGGTGGTGGGTTTGAGGCGGCACTGACGGTGGTGGTGGTTGATCATGAAGAAGAAGATCATCAAAGAGGCTAAGTGAAACTACCTTCTTCTTCTTCATTGGAAACGCGCTAGGAATAGGAAGAGGAAGGTGAAGATCTTCATCATCGAACAGATTAAAAGAAACACTCTTCTTCTTCTTCATCATCGTAGACATCACTGAATTTTTATATCTATCTAAGAATCTCTCTCTCTTAACTATCTTGTTTGCAGTAAAAAAAGTTCTGTGTAGAGCTGATCGGGGGTGAGTTCACTCTTATATAGATGTGTGTGATAATCAAATTCCAATTTGGGAGTGGAACTCACAAAACCCCTGAAACTCCTTATGGAAATATTTTTTGATCAAAATAAGGAAATATTTTTCGTGTAACCATATGTCATCTCTCTTAACGGTAAAATTGGAAGTAATTAATGCTAAATTGTCAATCAGAATATTACCTATTTCCAAATTACATCGCCTCCTAATGCCATCACCTGCCCGAATATCTTTTGAATTCTAGCCCAAATTTAGTACCAAGTGAATTTGTAAAATTAAAAAATTTCATTGGACAAAACTTATAATTGGTATAGAATAAAAAATACAAAAATGTTTGTTCTACATCACCCTTTGTCTTTTACAAATTTATAAGGTTTTAAAAAGATAGTATCAATACTCAATAGTGATATTTTTCCTCGATTTTCAGCTACAAACTTCCCGGTACGTAAATGTAACTTCTATCATATCAAAATTTAAAGACGGCTCAAATAATTTGAGGGTTTTAGGGAAAACATTTGGAAAACGTCACGTATACACTCTTTCTTGACATGATGATTGAAATTGTGTATGTTTGCAAGTGTTGATTTGATGGAAAAATTGTCAAAAATTTAATGTGTTCATGATGTGTTGTCATGTGATTCAATATAAGAAATAATGTAGAGGATAATGTACATGTAGCATGATTGAAACATTTGAAGGTCCTTCGCAAAAATAATAACCATGATAAACATATACACGGGTGCACGTTCTTAAGTAATGATAAGCAGTGGCGGAGCTAGCACCCTACGAGGGGGCGTGGCTGTGCGTGCTGGACTTCGTCGGAACTTTCAGTAGTCGTCGCTGGCCGGGTGCCAATTGCAGAGGCGAAGCGGTGTGGAAGGAAGAAGGCAAGGGAGGGAAGCAGTAATTGCCAATTAGTTTTTTTCTTTCTTTCTTAGTTGTTGCCCTTTTGTTTGGGCTCATAAGTGATGGCCTAATGGGCCTTTAAAAAAAACTAGGCCCAATCCACGGATGTATCATATGTGTGTAGCAGTAATCACGAGTCACGCAATTGCAAATCCTCCTACTCCTATTCTCCACCTCCTGGCTCCTACCGTGCGATTTGTGAAGGGAAGCGGCACTCAAGCAGTTGTTGTTGCCAACGTCGTCGTCGATAGAGCAGTGAGCGCCTTTTCTCTCCCTCTTTCCTTTTTTTTTTTGGTTTTGTGTTCTGTCATCTATGTGAAGTCGTCATCAATAGAATCTTGGACGGTCGGACCTCTTGTGAGCAGTGAGCGCCTTTCTCCCTCTCTTTTTTTTTTTTTTTTGGTTTTTGATTTTTGTTCTGTGTTCCTTCATCTGTGTTCACACTTCACATAATCATATAGTTCACTTTTTTATTTATTATCTATGAATTATGATTTATGTTTTATGTTTTATGTTTAATGAGTTAATTGACAGAGAAATGAGAGTTGTGATTTATGATAAATAATTTATGTTGTATGAGTTATAATTTATTATTTATGAGTTTTGATTTGTGATTTGGGAATTTATGTTTATGAAATTAGGATAAGTGAAAAAAATTAATGGAGAAGATATTGGGCTCAATTCAAAAATTTATACTCTGTTTTTTAATCAATTTAATTGAAAAATAAATTGGGGTATTTGGCAAATTATGGAACAATTTTTTCAACTGAAAGAGAGTGCATACCTGGTTCTTCTAGTTCTAGTGGTGCATAGGGGTGGGCGTGGGTTGGGTTGGGTCGGTTTTTGCCCCAACCCAAAACCAACCCAACATTGTCGGTTTGTTCGAAATCCAACCCAACCCAACCCATGTAAATGTTGAAACCCAACCCAACCCAACCCAACCCAATTATATGTCGGTCGGGTTAGGTTGGGTTGGTCGGTTTGTATCAATGATTTCCATTAACTAGTTCTAGATTACAATGTTTTAACTCATGTCTCAATTCAAATTTTCAACAAGAAAATCAGAACTAAAACGAGAATCTAAGAGAAATAAATGAATATATGGAAATAAACGAGTAGCCACTAAATAAAGTAGTGAAGATGAAGAAATGAGAGGTTAAATATGTTTCTTGGTCATGCTCAATGATCTATTAAATAAGTTTGTACAAAAAGTCTGCAAAATGAGGGTTTGAATCTTAGTAATAAGCGAGAAAAAAAAATGCAAACTTGGTAATTTACCTTGGGAAAGGAATTGAAATTTGAATAAGCGAGATAGAAACCGAAAAGTTGAAATATGTTTGAAAAAAAAAAGGCCCATTTTTTTTTTTTTTTTTAATTGTGAGGTTGGGTTAGGTCGGGTTTGGTCGGGTTGGATGGATTAACCCACAACCCGACCCAACCCGACCCACTAAGCTTTGTCAGAACCCAACCCAGGAAAAAAAATGGAAAAAAACCGACCCAACCCGATCGGGTTGGTTTGGGTCGGTCGGGTTAGTCGGGTTGGTTCGATTTTTGCCCACCCCTAGTGGTGCATCTAGTCCCGCCACTGCTTCTAATCGAACAAATGAGTTGTTAAAAAACACAAAAAAATCTTTGGTTCAATTCGATGTGGATGATCTTGTATCTGATCCAAGAAAACGCCCCCTATTAGGTCATATAATCCTAATATTAGAGATGATGTTACGATATCATACTTATTTAATTAAATATTAATAAACGATCTCGCTATTATGATCATTGATTGTCGATGGTCAATCGTCAACGATCAACAGTCAATAGTCAAAATCCACCCTATTTGAACTTCGATCTTGAATTCGCCCCTGATGATAAGTGTTATATTTATCAGTCACAAAAAGTGGCTTTTGTGACTATTATTGTGAAATTGATACTTAATTATTAATATTTTTTTATTATATTTGGAGAAAACTCGAATTGGAGCAAATATGGATCAAGAAAGATGAAATTGAATAAAATCTGCAATTTTAGGATCAAATTCCACAATTTAGAAATTGAAGGACTTGAAGAAGAAATGGGTTTTGCAATTAATTGAACTCTCGATGATTAAAATGTATTACTTGAAAGAATTGAGGCCTTGAAGATAAATAATTCACTGATTGGTTTTTAAAGATCTTTTTTCTATTCCTTCTAGGTGATTTGAACACAAACAAATGGTTAATATATTCAAGATAATTACGTATGAGTTAATTCACTTAATTGTTCCAATGGTCACTAAACTTATGTTTATATCTTCAATTGCTCACTGAAATTTGAAATGTTGAGTTTTGGCCACTAAACTTTGAAAAATGTTGGACGTTACTCACTAGTATAACATCCATTTAAAACCTCTAACAGAATTGATGATGTGGCCGACGTAATGTATACGTGTGGCATCTGTCACACTGTCACGCTATTAAACTTTGAAATGGTCAAATTTTGATAACTAAACTTTGGAAAATGTCTTTAATTGTTCACTAAATTTTGAAATATGTCTTCTACTGCTCAATAAACTTTAAGGTAGTCGAATTCTGATCGCTAAACCTTGATATGGCTGAATTTTGGCCATTAAACTTTGAGATAGTTGAATTTTTGCCACTAAACTTTAAAAAAAGCTTTCGATTGCTCACTAAACTTTAAAAATGTCTTATAATGCTCACTAAACTTTGAGATGATCAAAATTTGACCAATAAACTTGAAAAACATCTTCTATTACTCACAATAAATTTGGATTTAATTAAAAATCATTGTTAAATTTTGGATTAAAATTTGAATTTAATTTAATTCTAACAACTAATTTAGTCCATGTTTGGTTAAAATCTAGATTTTTATCAAATGCAAAGTCAACAATTAAATTTAATCACATATTTATCGGATCCACAACTTTTCAACAGGACATTTAATTAACTTGTATCAAAATTTGCTAACAATTTGATTTTAATCCCCGACCAAACAAGGGCTTATTGTGTATTTCGTTGTAAAATTCAAATATTAAAAGTAAAATTTAATTTAATTGTAATAACAAATTTATTGTATATTTCATTGCAATTAGTAGGCATTTCCTTTACACAATTATGCAAGCATTGTCTATCATAATATTTGAATTTTGCAACAAAATATACAATAAGTTTGTTATTAAAATTTAATTAAATCAGAATTTTAATATTTGAATTTACAATGAAAAATCAGTGTTCTAAAATGGGCGCAAATGCGCCGTCTAGGCGCAATGCGCGGCCAAAACGCGTCGAATTCGGGAATGCGCGAGACAATGCGTTTTCCATCTAAAAGGCAGCGCAATGCGCGCCTAATGCGTGCATTATGCCAACCAATTTTTTTTTCTTTTTCTTTTTTTTTTTTTTTGTAAAAAATCTATTTTTTTATATATAAAAATATATTTAATGCCTTAAAAATATGAAACGTATTATGACGCTTATTTTTCGCATTGATACGCCTAAACTTGTGATTCTTGATTCTCGGCCTCGACGTATCGTAACGCATTACGCATTTTAGAACACTGCGAAAAATTAAATTCAAATTTTAACAACGAATTTTGATTAAATTCAAATTTATTGCTAAGAATAGAAGACGTTTTTCAAAGTTTAGTAGTCAAAATTCTATAATTTCAAAGTTTAGTGGTCAAAATTCGATCATCTCAACATTCAGTGAGAAATAGAAGCCGTTTTTCAAAATTTAGTGAGCACTCAAAGACGTTTTCCAACATTTAGAGGTCAAGATTCGACAATCTCAAAGTTTAACAGCGTGATGGGGCGCCAGGTGTGCATTCCATTAACCACATCGCCAATTCCATTAAAAATTATAAACAGAAGTTAAACCAGTGAGTAACGTCCAACGTTTTTTAATGTTCAATAACCAAAACTTGATATTTTAAACTTCATTGAGTAATTAAAACATATACATAAATTCAGTGATCATTGGAATAATTAACTCGTTTTTAAACATGGGACTTTTAATGGGATTGAATTTCCAGCAAGAAATATATTAGGTGAAAATCAAATTAGGCCACAAACCAATTGAAAAAGGAATGAACGCCCAATTGAAATGGGATTCCTATGGGAACAAGGAAAGCTTGCAATTGATTATAAAAGGACGACAGGAATTGAGAAAAGGGGCCGAGGGGGAAGGAAAGACACATAGGGACGACACAGCGGCAAGAACTAAAATTTCAAGTTTTTGTGCATTTAATCAATCAATAATTTGTGCAAGAATTTTAGGAGATTATCACGAACTGTCATCAATGTACCAAAAGATTTACCCTATACAATGTAGAAAAATGAAGGACAATTGTTGGGATTCGTGTGGCGAGGATCAACCATAGCTCAGAGTGGTTTTCATTTTGTTAATTATAATTAAATCCGATAATATCTTTTAAACTTATTTATTTAATTGTGACATTTCGAGTAACTGAGTAATTTTAGTACTAGGATTACGATGAAACTTTTATCATGAATATTTGATTTTTAAATCTTATTTCTTTTTTAAATTTGAATTTTTCAATTTTAAATGATTGACATGGGCTTATTGTTCTATACAATTATGTGCTCAATGATTGTATGAGTATTGTAGCTTATTTTACCATCAATATATTGAAAATAGGTTAGATATAATGTTAAATGTCGTAGGTCTGATATGAGATGGAAATATACAATTATGCTTTATGTGATATTAAAGTATTCACAAATCGTTAACGCATTATTGTATGTTCGCGTCCGTCATAGAAATATAATCTAATCAAATATAAAAATATGTTTAATTCTACTCGAGAGATATTGTTAAACAAATTAGAAATATTAATCTTCATAATTGAATGGTACTGCCAATTTCTAGGATTTTGGGTTAAAGGTAGATCCTAGTACATTTTTCATCATCATATTTCATAAAACTTTCATTAATCACAACTTTCCATTGATTTTCATTAAGTTAGGTCTCATACTCGTAAGTATATTAGTTAGTGACATTTTAGTTTTGGAAAAATCACTAATTTTCATAATTTTGGTTATGATTACGTTAATTCGAAATTTAACTAGTACAATTTCCGTGGATACGATACTCGAACTCAAAATCTGTTTTTCTACTTGTTAACAATCCATGCACTTGCGATATTTCAAATGAAAATATTTCTCAACAAGTTTTTGACCCCATTGTTAGTGATTTTATTTGAGTTTCATTTCATTTACATTAACACTAATTCGAATACTTTTTTTATTTAATTTCACTCTATCAATTTATTTCAGTGCTCATGTTGAACTTTAAAGCCTTTTATGTGAAGTTTTGGAGACAATGAACTGATATCAGTTCATTCGGAAATCAAATGTATCTTTCATCGTAGACAAAGAAAAGCAAAAAAAAAAAAAAAAGGTTGCACTCTTTCTTTCAAAATAAAAATTTACGTTTAATCGCAGTCAACCACGGTTTGCAAACCACGATGAGGTGGGGTTCACACGAATTACCTACTTGCTGCGGCTTTGAAAACCACGGTTCCCAATTTTAATTAGGTGAATTCTCTAACACACTTGTAAAACCTAAGAATGTTAGTAGACGAAATGATAAATGCAATAGAAAATTAAAGTTTGATATGAGAGATAATGTATTCGATCTATTGTCTATGCTTGCAATAACGATCAACAGTTCAAAATGTTACATTCACTAATAGCCAGTGCGTTCGATAGATTCTTACGAAGCCCCTATTTGATAACCATTATTTAGAAAAATATATATATAATATTTTGAAAAGTGAATTTTTTGAGAATGTACTGTTAAAAGGTAAAAAAAATTGAATTTACGTACAAAGCCCCAGTTTGAGCCCCATTAAATGAAATTTCATTACATTAATTTTTTCTTTCTCTTCATTTCAACCATACATTCATCAAACAAAATAATACTACACACAAATCTAAAACATTTCAACCCCCAAAAAATGGGGGCCAAACAGGGGCAAAATATGAATGTGTCGTTAAAAATAAGTAAAAAAAAAAGCACATCAAACTGTGGCTAAAAAAAGGTTCAAAGTGAAAGATACCTAATTTGACGTGTTATCTTTCAAATAGTATTCTTCTTTATTTTTATTATTTTGAGTCGACTTTTTCCATTCATTTAGAGGATTGCTAGAATATATGAGTATATAAAGATTGAAATATGCGAATTGAAAAGTCTCCAATAAGTGCAACAATTCAAATACACAATATGCATAATGAAGAGTCGTGATCTTTAATAGTATGTGATCTAGATCATTAGATGATGACCCAATCTGAAATAGTGCAATCTAATGATTAAAATTAATTTGTGGCAAAATGTGATCATTGAAAAAAGACACATTAAAATTTATAAATTGGACCATCATAATTCAATTTTGTTCACTCCAATTCAATTCAATTGATTTCTAATTCCTTTTACAAATTATTTCAAAATAATTTCCATATTGTTTTCAAGTTTCGCGTTCGATATTTTTTGTATTCGATATCATCCAATCTAGAAGAGTATAATAAAGCTTTGATTAGTGCAACAAAATTTTGGAATAAGCATTGTATTTTACGGGACAATCATTCATTTGATCATGTTAACATATCCTCATCGTTTTGAAAAATTACAATTTAAAAATTATATATATATATATGTATGTATATGTTTGGTTTCCATTTTTTAAAATTCATTTTCAACCACACAGTTCATATGATCCACAACTTTTACCAACATTTCAACTATATATTTAATCAACATTTATTAAAATTTACTAAAATTTTGATTTTAATCCAAACCAAACAAGCTACTATAATCAAGTATAAATTATAATTTTAAGAAATTACATACGTTGTAATCGGATTTGCAAGTTACAATTATTACAATTTATTAAATATAGTAACTTGCAAAGAATTACAAACATGTCAAAAAATCACATAACTTGACACCGCGATATTGGTATTGAATAATATTACTCTTTCACAAATTATAACCAAAATTAATATTTTTCGGTTCACACCAACAATTTATCCATATTTATGTAAAGGCTAAATAGCACAATACTCCCCAATCTCGATGCCAATTTGTCGAAAACCTTTTACCTTTTGGAAATAGCACAAAACGTCATTGTTTCAAACGTTTAGTATGGATTACCCCTTCTACCGCCCATTTTTACAATAAAAAATTATAAAATAACGAATATACCCTCTCAATTAAATAAAACAAAAAGAAAAGAAGAAAAATAGAAAAGTAATTATAATCACGATCCCAAAATTTTCAAAAAATTATAAATGAATCTCAAATAAATAATTAAGAAATAAAAAATAGAACAAATTTTAATTCATTTCATCTTCTTCTTTCTATTCCCACCACCACCACCATCACCATCACCATCACCATCACCATCACCATCACGGTCGCCGCCATCACCCGCCATCCCAGGGTGATGGTCTCCCACTATCCCAAGGCGATGGTGGGAAAATCAATTTCTAAAAAAAAAAAAAAAAATTATAATCTTGAAGATTAGAACATCCCAGGATGATCCAAGAATAGATCCCTAATATTCAAATAATTCCAAACCATTTTCTAAAATGACTAATCTTCTCTACCTCTACCATCTTCTCCACAATCAGGCTCAAGCATGCACAATCCCCACTACCCGCTTCTCCACTCCCAGCATTCCACTCTTACTCCTCTTCCTCTCCACCACCCCCTTTTTTTACGCATGCATTCATAATATGGGTTTAAAATTCGTCGTCAATTTCTTTTTCTTAGGCTTCTCTTTGATTTATGAGCTTTAATATAATTTGGAGCTTTTCTTTTTGGTGGGGAATCTGCGATCTTTAATTCTTTATTACTTTGAATTTGGACAAAAATTGATACTTTCTGTTTAATTGGCTAATCGCGTCAACAATACAGATTTGAAGAAACCCTAGCTTTATTATTTGTAGAATAATTTCGAGACTGCTATTTGCATTCCAAATCGTCTTGTGGGCTCAATTAAATAAGATTTTTTTTAATCGAGGTTTGTTGCAGGAATTGCTAGTGTTATTTATTTTAGAGAATTTGAGATAGAAGTGTTTGTAGTCGTTGTTTAGGGCACATGTCCTGAGCCTGAATCTGTTGACTGGTACAGTATTTTGGGATGTTTCTACATGAAAGTGGTCGCATTGGAGAGGCGAGGTGGCCGGTGGTGGTGTCATGTGGTATTGTGCGCAACCGTAGGTGTTTTGGCCTCGAATGATGTTGTTTGGCTCGGTGGTTGATTGGAGTGTGTTTGTGGGATCAGACTGCCAGTGTGGATGGTGGTTTCCGAAGGCTTTGGTGACACCGCCTTGCAGACTATTTGTTTCTCAATATTTCTTTTCCTCTACTTGAACCCAATGAAATATAGAGCTCTTCAGTCTCATGTGGTCGATCGCAAAGACTTTCCTAAGAAGTTTATCCATTGCTTGTGGTGGGGAATGCAGAATTTAATGCTTTTGATTCTCTTTATGTTTCTTTACTAAATGTTTTTATGTGCTTTGTATCATGTATTCTCATGTTGCTCATTTCAGTTCTCTGGGCCAAAACATCATTGGGCTGGTTTTATTTCTTGCTTAATCGAACCATAGGTGATTACTTCATACCCATAAAAAAAAAAAAAAAAACCCTTAACGGCATGTTTAATACAGAACACTACACTAGATAAAGTTTAAACATCTTTTCGTTAAAGTCTTTTTTGCTCATCTCTATCGTTGTTTCAACATATATCCACCTAAGGTCGCTTCTTAGTGCCTAACACATTTTTCCTACACAAGTGGTAGAATTTTGATAGGACAATGTCTAAGCTTGCTCTTTTTTTTCTTCTTTTTTTTTTTATTTAACAGAAATTTTTTGCAGTCTATCACTGTTAGGGTAGAAAAGATGAGAGTGAAAAGGTGAGATGCAGAGCAATGGATGTCTCACCCTATGCTTCCTGATAATTTGTGAAACCTGAAATGTGTGGCCTCCCAATTTGGGCATCTTCTCAACAAGCATACTTAGCACACTTTTAGCCAAGTTCTGAAATTGACTATATTATAATGTCTTCTATTTTTATTTTAATTCTGGTAAAATGACTACAAATTCTTATCCCTGTGACCTTTCTCCCGAAAGAATAATAGGGACTAAGCTGTAATCCAAAACCCAGAAGGCAGAAGCAATAATGAACGAAATGAAAGACAGAAATGCGCACACAGAAACAAAACAAAAAACTCATCATGATTCACTCTCAATGTAAGAGTTGTCCATTCACCACTACTTTAATGGAGGACAAGAATTACAAGGTTACATCACACCTTTCTGAAAAGACAGCCTCTCGGATTTCTATATATAATGTAGAAAACTTTGGTGTCTTAATACAGCTATATGAAAGCCTAATATACAAAATGTTGATCTGCTGTTTGGGGGATATGTGAACATTGTGATTAGGCTCCGTAAACCAGGGCTCCTCGAATGTAATATTTCAGTGGAAATTTTTGAAGAAATAAGCATGACTTGGGTGTTTACATAATTGCTTCAGGTTTTACTCCCAGCAGTGAAGGACATGGGCAGCCTGCTTTATCCAAGTCACATGGCGCGACATTGCGGGAAGAAGATTGAGAAATCTTTGCAAGAGGCAGAAGATAGAATGCACCATTCATGCATCAAAATTTGCTGACAATATGCAATTGGTGCCTCGCACAACATTCATATACATAATGCTAAATTATCACCCTGATTACCTAGCACAAAATTACCTCCTCTGCTGCTTCCTAAGCCAGCCGAGCCTGATTCTACTGCGAAAGACCATTCATAGGGACCATATACTTATAGATGACATTGCACAATGGTACCCTATTGGAAGACCAGATGTGTCACGTTGTCATGGTATTGCCACATATGTTATTTTTCTCCGATCTCCAGTTTTCTTTTTCTATATACATATATTATATAGTATTTTATAAGGTATTGCCTCTGTTGATGTAACCGGATTTGCTCATTTTTATGACGAATTTACCAGTATGTATGTAGATAACAGCCTGTAGCTATTCCTTTACCCGTTCCCCTATTTTTTCCTGCTATCCATAAAATCCATACCTGTGAAATGCTTTATTGAGGATTGTATTTTGTTGTAAAAAGCTTTTTTAAAAAATGATCTCCATAATAGCAACAAAAATCTTCCGTATAAATTTTCGTAGGTATTTGGTTAATTTTTCATGAAATAATTAAATAAAATGGCTTAGCGATAATTATCTGTAATTAAATAAAATGGCTTAGCGTATAAACTTTCCAATTTCTCATGAAATCACAAACTAAGAAGATTTGAACTCTTTCATATATTCTAAGAATTTGAAATTCTACTGAATTTGAATAATCTCTATTAGTTATAGTACAATTCAAAGTTATTTCAGAACAAAACAACATTAGAAACTTGGACAATAGTAAAAACAAGAGTAACTATTTCATAAACAAAAACTTGATAATTCTGAAATAAAATTTGAATACATGACTATTATGTGTACTTCGAAATACAAATTTAAACACATCTAATTCAAAATTTTCCTACACTGATCAGTATTAGATCATGTCCAAGACAGTGAACTTTCAGACACAGACAGCATGTCTGGGTCTCGTGCATATTGTCTTCTACACCTCGGAGACGATACTCGGGCCACAGCCGCTGCTACTGCTTGCAGCATCATGATCGATGGCCTTTCTTGCCGCTTTCTTGATATTGAAAGCCAAATGGAATTGGGAATTTTGGCGATATCCCCACAGTTGAATCCAATCACCTTCCTCCAATTTGTTTGCTTCCACCAGTTTACTCCAATCTTTTTTAAGCACAACCATTTTCAGGGTACCCCACCTCCTCATGTGCAACATATAGTATTTACCTTTCGGATCAATCGTAAGAATTTTGACACTGCCTTGGTTAACTTCTACTAATTGTCGCTCCATTTGTGTCAAGAATTCCATTACTTTTTCTCTGTTATGAGAAAGAAAAATCCGATTCTGATCAGGCTTAGTATCAGAACTTGTGAGCCTTTTTTGGTACAAGAAAATTGGCACCGTCCCTCTATTCAATCCTATTTCTCGCAAGATTTCGGGAAGAAGTGGTTCTGGACGAGGCTCCGGCTCATTCTGCACTTGGCTACGAATACTCGTAATTTTTCCGTTGCCCTTCCGCTTTCTATTTTTCTGAAGAGTTACGGCAGATTGGGGCATTGTTTGGCCTGAATAAGGAACAATAACTAGAATTGACTCAGGGTTAATATCATGAAAGGTTCTTTTAAGATTTGGGTTTGAGTAAAGCTTTTGGTGGTGGGTTTGAGGCGGCACTGACGGTGGTGGTGGTTGATCATGAAGAAGAAGATCATCAAAGAGGCTAAGTGAAACTACCTTCTTCTTCTTCATTGGAAACGCGCTAGGAATAGGAAGAGGAAGGTGAAGATCTTCATCATCGAACAGATTAAAAGAAACACTCTTCTTCTTCTTCATCATCGTAGACATCACTGAATTTTTATATCTATCTAAGAATCTCTCTCTCTTAACTATCTTGTTTGCAGTAAAAAAAGTTCTGTGTAGAACTGATCGGGGGTGAGTTCACTCTTATATAGATGTGTGTGATAATCAAATTCCAATTTGGGAGTGGAACTCACAAAACCCCTGAAACTCCTTATGGAAATATTTTTTGATCAAAATAAGAAAATATTTTTCATGTTGCCATATGTCATCTCTCTTAACGGTAAAATTGGAAGTAATTAATGCTAAATTGTCAATCAGAATATTACCTATTTCCAAATTACATCGCCTCCTAATGCCATCACCTGCCCGAATATCTTTTGAATTCTAGCCCAAATTTAGTACCAAGTGAATTTGTAAAATTAAAAAATTTCATTGGACAAAACTTATAATTGGTATAGAATAAAAAATACAAAAATGTTTGTTCTACATCACCCTTTGTCTTTTACAAATTTATAAGGTTTTAAAAAGATAGTATCAATACTCAATAGTGATATTTTTCCTCGATTTTCAGCTACAAACTTCCCGGTACGTAAATGTAACTTCTATCATATCAAAATTTAAAGACGGCTCAAATAATTTGAGGGTTTTAGGGAAAACATTTGGAAAACGTCACGTATACACTCTTTCTTGACATGATGATTGAAATTGTGTATGTTTGCAAGTGTTGATTTGATGGAAAAATTGTCAAAAATTTAATGTGTTCATGATGTGTTGTCATGTGATTCAATATAAGAAATAATGTAGAGGATAATGTACATGTAGCATGATTGAAACATTTGAAGGTCCTTCGCAAAAATAATAACCATGATAAACATATACACGGGTGCACGTTCTTAAGTAATGATAAGCAGTGGCGGAGCTAGCACCCTACGAGGGGGCGTGGCTGTGCGTGCTGGACTTCGACGGAACTTTCAGTAGTCGTCGCTGGCCGAGTGCCAGTTGCAGAGACGGAGCGGTGTGGAAGGAAGAAGGCAAGGGAGGGAAGCAGTAATTGCCAATTAGTTTCTTTCTTTCTGAGTTGTAGCCCTTTTGTTTGGGCTCATAAGTGATGGCCTAATGGGCCTTAAAAAAAACTAGGCCCAATCCATGGATATATCATATGTGCGTAGCAGTACTCACGAGTCACGCATTTTCAAACCCTCCTTCTCCTACTCTCCACCTCCTGGCTCCTAACGTGCGATTTGTGAAGGGAAGCGGTACTCAAGCAGTTGTTGTTGCCAACGTCGTCGCCGATAGAGCAGTGAGCGCCTTTCTCTCTCCCTCTCTCCTTTTTTTTTTTTTTTGTGTTCTGTCATCTGTGTGAAGTCGTCATCAATAGAATCTTGGACGGTCGGACCTCTTGTGAGCAGTGAGCGCCTTTCTCCCTCTCTTTTTTTTTTTTTTTTGGTTTTTGATTTTTGTTCTGTGTTCCTTCATCTGTGTTCACACTTCACATAATCATATAGTTCACTTTTTTATTTATTATCTATGAATTATGATTTATGTTTTATGTTTAATGAGTTAATTGACAGAGAAATGAGAGTTGTGATTTATGATAAATAATTTATGTTGTATGAGTTATAATTTATTATTTATGAGTTTTGATTTGTGATTTGGGAATTTATGTTTATGAAATTAGGATAAGTGAAAAAAAAATTAATGGAGCAGATATTGGGCTCAATTCAAAAATTTATACTCTGTTTTTTAATCAATTTTAATTGAAAAATAAATTGGGGCATTTGGCAAATTACGGAACAATTTTTTCAACCGAAACGAGAGTGCATACCTGGTTCTTCTAGTTCTAGTGGTGCATAGGGGTGGGCGTGGGTTGGGTTGGGTCGGTTTTTGCCCCAACCCAAAACCAACCCAACATTGTCGGTTTGTTCGAAATCCAACCCAACCCAACCCATGTAAATGTTGAAACCCAACCCAACCCAACCCAACCCAATTATATGTCGGTCGGGTTAGGTTGGGTTGGTCGGTTTGTATCAATGATTTCCATTAACTAGTTCTAGATTACAATGTTTTAACTCATGTCTCAATTCAAATTTTCAACAAGAAAATCAGAACTAAAACGAGAATCTAAGAGAAATAAATGAATATATGGAAATAAACGAGTAGCCACTAAATAAAGTAGTGAAGATGAAGAAATGAGAGGTTAAATATGTTTCTTGGTCATGCTCAATGATCTATTAAATAAGTTTGTACAAAAAAGTCTGCAAAATGAGGGCTGAATCTTAGTAATAAGCCAGAAAAAAAAAATGCAAACTTGGTAATTTACCTTGGGAAAGGAATTGAAGGCTGAATAGCCGATAGAAACCGAAAAGTTGAAATATGTTTGAAAAAAAAATGGCCCTTTTTTTTTTTTAATTGACGGGTTGGGTTAGGTCGGGTTTGGTCGGGTTGGATGGATTAACCCACAACCCGACCCAACCCGACCCACTAAGCTTTGTCAGAACCCAACCCAGGAAAAAAAATGGAAAAAAACCGACCCAACCCGATCGGGTTGGATTGGGTCGGTCGGGTTAGTCGGGTTGGTTCGATTTTTGCCCACCCCTAGTGGTGCATCTAGTCCCGCCACTGCTTCTAATCGAACAAATGAGTTGTTAAAAAACACAAAAAAATCTTTGGTTCAATTCAATGTGGATGATCTTGTATCTGATCCAAGAAAACGCCCCCTATTAGGTCATATAATCCTAATATTAGAGATGATGTTACGATATCATACTTATTTAATTAAATATTAATAAACGATCTCGCTATTATGATCATTGATTGTCAATGGTCAATCGTCAACGGTCAATAGTCAAAATCCACCCTATTTGTACTTCGATCTTGAATTCGCCCCTGATGATAAGTGTTATATTTATCAGTCACAAAAAGTGGCTTTTGTGACTATTATTGTGAAATTGATACTTAATTATTAATATTTTTTTATTATATTTGGAGAAAACTCGAATTGGAGCAAATATGGATCAAGAAAGATGAAATTGAATAAAATTTGCAATTTTAGGATCAAATTCCACAATTTAGAAATTGAAGGACTCGAAGAAGAAATGGGTTGTGCAATTAATTGGACTCTCGATGATTAAAATGTATTACTTGAAAGAATTGAGGCCTTGAAGATAAATAATTCACTGATTGGTTTTTAAAGATCTTTTTTCTATTCCTTCTAGGTGATTTGAACACAAACAAATGGTTAATATATTCAAGATAATTACGTATGAGTTAATTCACTTAATTGTTCCAATGGTCACTAAACTTATGTTTATATCTTCAATTGCTCACTGAAATTTGAAATGTTGAGTTTTGACCACTAAACTTTGAAAAATGTTGGACGTTACTCACTAGTATAACATCAATTTAAAACCTCTAACATAATTGATGATGTGGCCGACGTAATGTATATGTGTGGCATCTGTCACACTGTCACGCTATTAAACTTTGAGATGGTCAAATTTTGATAACTAAACTTTGGAAAATGTCTTTAATTGTTCACTAATTTTTGAAATATGTCTTCTGCTGCTCACTAAACTTTAAGGTAGTCGAATTTTGATCGGTAAACCTTGATATGGCTGAATTTTGGCCATTAAACTTTGAGATAGTTGAATTTTTGCCACTAAACTTTAAAAAAGCTTTCGATTGCTCACTAAACTTTAAAAATGTCTTATAATGCTCACTAAACTTTGAGATGATCAAAATTTGACCAATAAACTTTGAAAAACTTCTTCTATTACTCACAATAAATTTGGATTTAATTAAAAATCATTGCTAAATTTTGGATTAAAATTTGAATTTAATTTAATTCTAACAACTAATTTAGTCCATGTTTGGTAAGAATTAAAATCTAGATTTTTATCAAACGCAAAGTCAACAATTAAATTTAATCACATATTTATGGGATCCACAACTTTTCAACAGGACTTTTAATTAACTTGTATCAAAATTTGCTAACAATTTGATTTTAATCCCCGACCAAACAAGGGCTTATTGTGTATTTCGTTGTAAAATTCAAATATTAAAAGTAAAATTTAATTTAATTGTAATAACAAATTTATTGTATATTTCATTGCAATTAGTAGGCATTTCCTTTACACAATTATGCAAGCATTGTCTATCGTAATATTTGAATTTTGCAACAAAATATACAATAAGTTTGTTATTAAAATTTAATTAAATCAGAATTTTAACATTTGAATTTACAATGAAAAATCAGTGTTCTAAAATGTGCGCAAATGCCCCGTCTAGGCGCGATGGGCGGCCAAAACGCGTCGAATTCGGGAATGCGCGAGACAATGCGTTTTCCATCTAAAAGACAGCGCAATGAGCGCCTAATGTGTGCATTATGCCGCCCAATTTTTTTTTTTTCTTTTTGTAAAAAATCTATTTTTTTATATAAAAATATATTTAATGCCTTAAAAATACGAAACGTATTATGGCGCCTATTCTTCTCATTGATACGCCTAAACTTGTGATTCTTGATTCTCGGCCTCGACGCATCGTAACGCATTACGTATTTTAGAACACTGCGAAAAATTAAATTCAAATTTTAACAACGAATTTTGATTAAATTCAAATTTATTGCGAAGAATAGAAGACGTTTTTCAAAGTTTAGTAGTCAAAATTCTATAATTTCAAAGTTTAGTGGTCAAAATTCGATCACCTCAACATTCAGTGAGAAATAGAAGCCGTTTTTCAAAATTTAGTGAGCACTCAAAGACATTTTCCAACGTTTAGAGGTCAAGATTCGACAATCTCAAAGTTTAACAGCGTGATGGGGCGCCAGGTGTGCATTCCATTAACCACATCGTCAATTCCATTAAAAATTATAAACAGAAGTTAAACCAGTGAGTAACGCCCAACGTTTTTTAATGTTCAATAACCAAAACTCGATATTTTAAACTTCATTGAGTAATTAAAACATATACATAAATTCAGTGATCATTGGAATAATTAACTCGTTTTTAAACATGGGACTTTTATTGGGGTTGAATTTCCAGCAAGAAATATATTAGGTGAAAATCAAATTAGGCCACAAACCAATTGAAAAAGGAATGAACGCCCAATTGAAATGGGATTCCTATGGGAACAAGGAAAGCTTGCAATTGATTATAAAAGGACGACAGGAATTGAGAAAAGGGGCCGAGGGGGAAGGGAAAGACACACATAGGGACGACACAGCGGCAAGAACTAAAATTTCAAGTTTTTGTGCATTTAATCAATCAATAATTTGTGCAAGAATTTTAGGAGATTATCACGAACTGTCATCAATGTACCAAAAGATTTACCCTATACAATGTAGAAAAATGAAGGACAATTGTTGGGATTCGTGTGGCGAGGATCAACCATAGCTCAGAGTGGTTTTCATTTTGTTAATTATAATTAAATCCGATAATATCTTTTAAACTTATTTATTTAATTGTGACAATTCGAGTAACTGAGTAATTTTAGTACTAGGATTACAATGAAACTTTTATCATGAATATTTGATTTTTAAATCTTATTTCTTTTTTAAATTTAAAGTTTTCAATTTTAAATGATTGACATGGGCTTATTGTTCTATACAATTATGTGCTCAATGATTGTATGAGTATTGTAGCTTATTTTACCTTCAAGAGATTGAAAATAGGTTAGATATAGTGTTAATTGTCGTAGATCCGATACAGGATAGAAATATACAATTATGATCTATGTGATATTAAAGTATTCACAAATCCTTAACGCATTATTATATGTTCGCATCCGTTATAGAAATATAGTCTAGTCAAATATAAAAATAGGTTTAATTCTACTCGAGAGATATTGTTAAACAAATTAGGAATATTAATCTTCATAATTGAATCGTGGTGCCAATTTCAAGGATTTTGGGTTAAAGGTTATTGATATAAAGGGATTCGAGATCCTAGTACGTTTTTCATCATCATATTTTCATAAAACTTTCATAAATCACAACTTTGCATTGATTTTCGTCAAGTTAGGTCTCACACTCGTAAGTATATTAGTTATATATTGGTTAGTGACATTTTAGTTTTAGAAAAATCACTAATTTTCATAATTTTGGTTATGATTAATTTAATTCGAAATTAAACTAGTACAATTTCCGTGGATACGATACTTGAACTCAAAATCTGTTTTACTACTTGCTAACAATCCGTGCACTTGCGATATTTCAAATGAAAATATTTCGCAACAAGTTTTTGACTCCGTTAGGAATTTTATTTGAGTTTAATTTCATTTACATTAACACTAATTCGAATATTTTGTTTTTATTTAATTTCACTCTATCAATTTATTTCAGTGCTCCTGCTATCTCACTTTCAAGCCTTTTATGTGAAGTTTTGGAGACAATGAACTGATATAAGCTCATTCGGAAATCAAATATATCTTTCATTGTAGACAAAGAAAAGCAAAAAAAAAAAAGAAGGTTGCACTCATTCTTTCAAAAAATAATTTACGTTTAATCGCAGTCAACTGTGGTTTGCAAACCAAGGTGAGGCAGGGTTCGGACGAATTACCTACTTGCTGCGGCTTTGAAAACCGCTGCCATCTACGGTTCCCGATTTTAATTAGGTGAATTCTTTAGCACACTTGTAAAACCTAAGAATGTTAATAGACGAAATGATAAATGCAATAGAAAATTAAAGTTTGATATGAGAGATAATGTATTCAATCTATTGTCTATGCTTGCAATAACAGTCGACAGTTCAAAATGTTACATTCGCTAATAGCCAGTGTGTCCAATAGATTCTTACGAAGCCCCGGTTTGATAGCCATTATTTGGAAAAAAAAATATATAATATTTTGAATAGTGAATTTTTTGAGAATGTGTGGTTAAAAGGTACAAAAAAAATTTAACTTACGTGTAAAATATTTTATTACATGAATGTGTGGTTAAAAATAAGTATGTAGAAAAAAGAGTTTTTTTTTTTAAAAGAAAAAAAAAGAAAAAAAAAAACACATCAAACTGTGGCTAAAAAAAGGTTCAAAGTGAAAGATACCTAATTTGATGTGTTATCTTTCACATAGTACTCTTCTTCATTTTTATTATTTTGAGTCGACTTTTTCCGTTCATGTAGGGGATTGCTAGAATATATGGATATATAAAGATTGGAATATGCGAATTGAAAAGTCTCCAACAAGTGCAACAATTCAAATACAAAATATACATAATGAAGAGTCATGACCTTTAATAGTATGCGATCTAGATCACTAGATGATGACCCGATACAAAATAGTGCGATCTAATGGTTAAAATTAATTTGTGGCAAAATGTGATCATTGAAAAAAGAATAAATTTGACCTCATAATTCAATTTTGTTCACTCCAATTCAATTCTATTGATTTCTAATTTTATGTACAATTTTTTTCAAAATAATTTCCATATTGTTTTCAAGTTTCGTGTTCGATATTTTTTGTATTCGATATCATCCGATCTAGAAGAGTATAATAAAGCTTTGATTCAGACGACAAAATTTTGGAATAAGCATTGTATTTTAAGTGACAGTCATTCATTTGATCATGTTAACATATCCTCCTCGTTTCGAAAAATTACAATTTTAAAAATTATATATATGTACATGTTTGGTTCCCATTTTTTAAAATTCATTTTCAACCACACATTTTTTATGACCCACAACTTTTATCAACATTTCAACTATATATTTAATTAACTTTTAATTTATTAAAATTTACCAAAATTTTGATTTTAATCCAAACCAAACAAGCTACTATAATCGAGTATAAATTATAATTTTAAGAAATTACATACGTTGTAATCGGATTTGCAAGTTACAATTATTACAATTTATTAAATATAGTAATTTGCAAAGAATTACAAACATGTCAAAAAATCACATAACTTGACATCAACGATATTGAATAATATTACTCTTTTACAAAATATAATCAAAATTAATATTTTTCACACCAACAATTTATCGATATTTGTGTAAAGGCTAAATAGCACAATACTCCCTAATCTCAATGCCAAACTGTCGAAAACCTTCTACCTTTTGGAAATAGCACAAAATGTCATTGTTTCAAATATTTAGTATGGAATACCCCTTCTACCGTCCATTTTCTCGATAAAAAATTATGAAATAACAAATATACCTTCTCATTTAAATAAAACAAAAAGAAGAGAAAATAGAAAAGTAACTATAATCATGAGATCATGAAGATTAGAACATCCCAGGATGATCCAAGAATAGATCCCTAATATTCAAATCAATTCCAAACCATTTTCTAAAATGACTGATCTTCTCTACATCTACCATCTTCTCCACAATCAAGCTCAAGCATGCACAATCCCCACTACCCGCTTCTCCACTCCCAGCATTCCTCTCTTACTCCTCTTCTCCACCACCCCCATTTTTACGTATGCATTCATAATATGGGTTCAAAATGCGTCGTCAATTTCTTTTTCTTAGGCTTCTCTTTGATTTATGAGCTTTAATATAATTTGGAACTTTTCTTTTTGGTGGGGAATCTGTGATCTTTAATTCTTTATTACTTTAAATTTGGACAAAAATTGATACTTTTACTGTTTAATTGGCTAATTGCGTCAACAATACAGATTTGAAGAAACCCTAGCTTTATTATTTGTATAATAATTTCGAGACTGCTATTTGCATTCCAAATCGTCCTGTGGGCTCAATTAAATAAGATATTTTTTAATCCAGGTTTGTTGCAGGAATTGCTAGTGATAAAAGTGTTTGTAGTCGTTGTTTGGGGCACATGTCCTGAGCCTGAATCTGTTGACTGGTACAGTATTTTGGGATGTTTCTACATGAAAGTGGTCGCATTGGAGAGGCGAGGTGGCCGGTGGTGGTGCCATGTGGTATTGTGCGCAACCGTAGGTGTTTTGGCCTCGAATGATGTTGTTTGGCTCGGTGGTTGATTGGAGTGTGTTTGTGGGAGGAGACTGCCAGTGTGGATGGTGGTTTCCGAAGGCTTTGGTGACACCGCCTTGCAGACTATTTGTTTCTCAATATTTCTTTTCCTCTACTTGAACCCAATGAAATATAGAGCCCCTTCGACTTTGATTTTGGCTAAATGACTACAAATTCTTATCCCTGTGACCTTTCTCCCGAAAGAATAATAGGGACTAAGCTGTAATCCAAAACCCAGAAGGCAGAAGCAATAATGAACGAAATGAAAGACAGAAATGCGCACACAGAAACAAAACAAAAAACTCATCATGATTCACTCTCAATGTAAGAGTTGTCCATTCACCACTACTTTGATGGAGGACGAGAATTACAAGGTTATATCACACCTTTCTGAAAAGACAGCCCCTCGGATTTCTATATATAATGTAGAAAACTTTGGTGTCTTAATACAGCTATATGAATGCCTAATATATAAACTATGTTGTTCTGCTGTTGGGAGGATATGTGAACATTATGATTAGGCTCCGTAAACCAGGGCTCCTCGACTGTAATAATTGTGAAGAAATAAGCATGCCTTGTGTGTTTACATAATTGCTTCAGGTTTTACTCCCAGCTGTGAAGGACATGGGCAGCCTGCTTTATCCAAGTCACATGGCACGACATTGCGGGAAGAAGATTGAGAAATCTTTGCAAGAGGCAGACGATAGAATGCACGAGGCCATGGCAGAAGAGGGTGGAGGCTTACCTAGCTTCATTGCTGTTAAGAAATATATTATTATTTTGTTAACATTATTTATTAAGGGTAGAATAGTCTTTTAAGTTTTCTTTATTTTTGACTATATATATAGTCTCTTTGTGTTTACATTTCGTTTCCCTTACTTTTGCGATTTGGGTTTCCTTCTTCTTTTCTTTTATTATGGCTACTGAAAGAGACGATTCGCTTCAATCTGTGAGTGTGAGGTTGGATGGAAAGAATTATTCATATTGGAGTTATGTGATGAGAAATTTTCTTAAGGGTAAAAAGATGTGGGGATATATTAGTGGAACTTCTGTAAAACCTACGGATATTGATGAGGGTTATGATGCTTCAATAGATACTTGGGAAGCAAACAATTCAAAAATTATTACTTGGATTAACAATTACATTTGAGCATTCCATAGGTAGAGAGTTAGCAAAGTATGATCGACAAAGGAGGTTTGGGAACATCTGCAAAGGTTATTCACTCGATTAAATTTGCAAAACGATTATCAATTAGAGAATGACTTATACGAGCTCTTGAGCGAGAAAAGTATGAGTGTTCGGGAGTTTTGTTATTTATGTAGCAGATCTTTGGGATCAATTGACTCTTAGAATCGGCGGAAATTAAAGAAGCGTGCAATGCCTTTATTGTTCATAGAAACGACAACGGTTGGTACAGTTTCTAACGGAACTTCGTAGTGATTTTGAAGGACTTAGAGATTCAATTTTGCATCGTTCTCCACTTCCTTATGTTGATTCAGTTGTCAGTGAGTTATTGGTTGAAAAAATACGTCTTAAGTCTTATTCTGAAAAGGGAATTCTTTCTACTCCTAATCCTTCTGTGTTAGCAGTGACTTCTAAGTCACTGTCTAATAATCAGAATATGTTTCACACAAGGACTGCTCGTGATGAGTGCAGTTGCGTAAGGAGAAAGAAAGGTCATTGGAAGGCTCGGTGTCCTAAGTTGAGGCAATGAGAATCGTACGGTGCGAAATTCCAAGCTTGGAAACACGGCAATCAATCACAATCGAACGATCGTAGACCACCTCAGGGGTTATAGACCACCGCGGTTCAATACTGCGGTAGCTTCATCGGGTCCTTTGGATCCTGGTACTGCGTTTGAGCAATTTCGAAGTTTCTCTCCTTACGACCACAAGCTATGTATGCATACCGTAGGTCGGTTGCCTCATAGTTCTTCGGGTATGTCACATTAAGTCTGTTTGGGTCTTGGATTACAGTGCTTCACATCATATGTCTCCAGGATTCTTCATCTTTTGCTTCCGTGTCTCATTCGTCTTGTATTCTGTCACTTGGCTGCATTGGCACTCCTATGCCTTTAGCGGTGTTGGTTGCATTGTCACACCTCACTTGTCTCTCCCTAATGTTTATCATATTCCGAAACTCAAATTAAATCTTGCTTCTGTTGGTCAGTTATGTGATTCTGGTAATTTAGTCACATTTTCTTCTTCTTCTTGTTATGTGCAGGATCTCCAGTCTCAGAAGCTGATTGGGACAGGCCGTAGGAAGGGGGGACTATATGTTTTGGATGAGTTAAAAGTACCAGTTGCTGCTGCTGCTACTAGTGTTGATTTATCTTCTTTTCGTTTGAGTCCTTCTTCTTCTAGTTTTTATTTATGGCATTCTCGTTTAGGTCATGTTTCGTCTTCTCGTTTGAGATATTTGGCTTCTCTGAGGGGCATTAGGAAATTTGCAACCTTATGATATTTCGATTGTAGTGGATGTAAGCGGCAAAATTTCGACTTTACCTTTTAATCGAAGTATTTCTATTTCTTCATCTCCATTTGATTTGATTCATTACGATGTATGGGGGCACTTCTCCTGTTGCCACAAAAGGAGGGTCCCGGTATTATGTTTCTTTTATTGATGATCATACTCGTTATTGTTGGGTTTACTTAATGAAACATCGTTCTGAATTCTTTGACATATACACAACATTTCGTGCTCTTGTCAAAACTCAACATTCTACTGTTATCAAATGTTTTAGGTGTGATTTGGGTGGGGAATACACTTCTAAAAAATTTTGTGAACTGCTTGCCTTAGATGGAACTATTCACCAAATTTCGTGTACAGATACTCCTGAGCAAAATGGTGTTGCTGAAAGAAAACATAGGCACATTGTTGAAACTGCTCGCTCTCTCTTGTTGTCTACTTCAGTTCCTAGTGTGTATTGGGGTGAAGCTGTTCTTACTGCTGTAAGTTTGATTAATACAATTCCATCTTCTCATATTTCGGGTTGTTCTCCTTTCGAAAAGTTGTATGGGTATGCCCCTGATTATTCTTTGTTTAGAGTTTTTGGTTGTACTTGTTTCGTTCTTCGTCCTCATGTAGAACGCAGCAAGTTGTCATCTCGATATGCTATTTGTGTCTTTCTTGGTTATGGTGAAGGTCAAAGGGGGTATCGTTGTTTTGATCCAATAACTCAGAAATTTTATGTGTCTCGTCATGTTGTGTTTCTCGAGCATATACCTTTCTTTTCTATTCCATCAACTACTCATAGTTTGACTAGATTTGATCTTATTCGTATAGATCCTTTTCTCACCGGTTACGATAGTTTGTCATCTCGAGTTCCTAGCACTTCAAATGCGATCATTACTGCATGTCACGACACTTTACTCTCCGACACACCTAAAGCTCCATCTTCTCCTATGGTCCCTCAAGCTCCGTCTGAGACTGTAGATCCACATCTATGTCAATCCATAAGCATTCGTAAGTCTACGAAGTTACCAGATTTTGCTTATTCTTGTTATTTTCCATCTTTTACTTCCTTTTTAGCTTCTATTCATTGTTTCTCTGATCCCTCTTCCTATAAAGAGATAATTCTTGATCTTTTTTGGTGGCAAGCTATGAATGAGGAACTTTTTGCTTTGCATAAGACTGGTACTTGAGATTTGGTTCTTCTACCTCATGGTAAGAGTATTGTTGGTTGTCGTTGGGTGTATAAGATCAAGACTAATTATGATGGATCAATTGAGCGATACAAAGCTAAGTTGGTTGCAAAATGGTACTCTCAGCAGTATGGTATGGATTATGAGGAGACATTTGCTCCTGTTGCAAAAATGACTACTATTCATGCTCTTATTGTAGTAGCTTCGGTTCGTCAGTGGCGTATTTCTCAACTTGATGTTAAAAATGCCTTCTTGAATGGAGATCTACAAGAAGAAGTTTATATGGCTCTCCCTCCTGGTGTTCACATGATTCGGGGTATGTTTGCAAGCTCAAGAAAGCGTTATATGGTCTCAAACAAGCACCTCGTACTTAGTTTGAGAAATTTTATGTTGTGATCTCTTCCCTTGAATTTGCTTCTAATGGTCATGATTTTCCTCTTTTTGTTAAGTGCACTGATACAGGTCGTATCATTCTATCTTTATATGTTGATGACATGATTATTACTGGTGATGATATTGATAGTATTTCAGTTTTGAAGACAGAGTTAGCTAGACAGTTTGAAATGAAGGATTTGGGTTCTCTACGATATTTCTTGGGTATTGAGGTGCTTTGCTCACCTAGAGGTTATCTTCTTTCTCGGTCGAAATATGTTGCGAGATATTCTTGAGCAGACTCGACTTTCTTTGATAATAAGACTGTTGATACTCCCATTGAGGTTAACGCAAAGTATTCTTCTTTTGATGGTTTGCCTTTATCAGATCCTACTTTATACCGTACTATTGTTGGGAGCTTGGTATATCTCACTATTACTCGTCCCGAGATATTGCATATCTTTGTTCATGTTGTTAGTCGGTTTGTTGCTTCTCCTACTACGGTTCATTGGGCATTTCTTCGTATGTTGCGATATCTTCGATCTGATCTTTCGAGTCTTTTACTTCCATCCACATCTTCCTTGGAGGCGTGCACACTCGATCTTGATCATGGCGGTGATCCCATGAGATCGTAAAGTACATTCTTTGGTTTGTATCTTTTGGGTGATTCTCTTATTTCTTGGAAGAGCAAGAAGCAATCTATTGTGTCTCAATCTTCAACAAAAGTAGAATATCGTGGGATGGCATCCACTACCAAAGAGATTGTTTGGTTACGTTGGTTACTTGCAGATATGGGAGTTTTTCTTTCACATCCCACTCCTATGTATTGTGATAATCAGAGTTCCATTCAAATTGCTCACAACTCGATTTTTCATGAACAAACTAAGCACATTGAGATCGATTGTCACCTTACTCGTCATCATCTCAAGCATGGCACAATTACTTTGCCATTTGTTTCTTCTTCTTTACAGCTTGCAGATTTCTTTACCAAGGCACATTCTATTTCTCGTTTTCGTTTTCTTGTTGGCAAACTCTCGATGCTTGTAGCTGCTGCATCGTGAGTTTGAGGGGAGATGTTAAGAAATATATTATTATTTTGTTAACATTATTTATTAAGGGTAGAATAGTCTTTTAAGTTTTCTTTATTTTTGACTATATATATAGTCTCTTTGTATCTAGATTTTATTCATTCAATTACATTATGCAGAATCAATAAAACCCTAGCTTCTTTTTCTTCTTCTTCTCTTTGGATTGTTTAACAATTGCCACCTTTTATGCATCAAAATTTGCAGTCAATATGCAATTGGTGCCTCGCACAACATTTATCTACAAAATGCTAAATTATCACCCCAATTACGTAGCACAAAATTACCTCCTCTGCTGCTTCCTAAGCCAACCGACCCTGATTCTACTGCGAAAGACCATTCATAGGGATCATATACTTGTAGATGACATTGCACAATGGTACCCTATCGGAAGACCTGATGTGTCACGTTGTAATGGTATTGCCACATATGTTTTCTTCTCCGATCTCGAGTTTTCTTTTTTCTATATACATATATTATATAGTAATTTATACGATATTGCCTCTGTTGATGCAACCGGATTTGCTCATTTTTGTAGCTATTCCTTTACCTGTTCCCCTATTTTTTCCCATTAATGTGCTATCCATAAAATCCATACCTGTGAAATGCTTTATTGAGGATTGTATTTTGGTGTGCTTTAGCACCAGATTTTACAATTTTTGTGGAAGTAAAAAGGTTTTTTAAAAACTGATCCCCATAGCAGCAACAAAAATCTTCCGTTCTATCGGTATTTGGTTAATTTTCCATGACATAATTATCTGTAATTAAATAAAATGGCTTAGAGTTCTAAGAAGATTTGAACTCTTTAAAATATTCTAAGAATTTGAAATTCTACTGAATTTGAATCATCTCTATTAGTTATAGTACAATTCAAAGTCATTCCAGAACAAAACAACATTAAAAACTTGGACAACAGTAAAAACAAGAGTAACTATTTCATAAACAAAAACTTGATAACTCTGAAATAAAATTTGAATACATGATTATTATCTGTACTTCGAAATACAAATTTAAACACATCTAATTCAAAATCTTCCTACGCTAATCAGTACTAGATCATGCCCCTTTCAGACACAGACAGCATGTGGGGGTCTCGTGCATATTGTCTTCTAAACCTCGGAGACGATACTCGGGCCACACCCGCTGCTACTGCTTGCAGCATCATGATCGATGGCCTTTCTTGTTGCTTTCTTGAAATTCAAAGCCAAATGGAATTGGGAATTTTGGCGATATCCCCACAGTTGAATCCAATCACTTTCCTCCAACTTGTTTGCTTCCACCAGTTTACTCCAATCTTTTTTAAGCACAACCATTTTCAGGGTACCCCACCTCCTCATGTGCAACACATAGTATTTACCTTTCGGATCAATCGTAAGAATTTCGACACTGCCTTGGTTAACTTCTACTAATTGTCGCTCCATTTGTGTCAAGAATTCCATCACTTTTTCTCTGTTATGAGAAAGAAAAATCCGATTCTGATCAGGCTTAGTATCAGAACTTGTGAGCCTTTTTTGGTACAAGAAAATTGGCACCGTCCCTCCATTCAATCCTATTTCTCGCAAGATTTCGGGAAGAAGTGGTTCTGGACGAGGCTCCGGCTCAATCTGCACTTGGCTACGAATACTCGTAATTTTTCCGTTGCCCTTCCGCTTTCTATTTTTCTGAAGAGTTACGGCAGATTGGGGCATTGTTTGGCCTGAATAAGGAACAATTTCTAGAATTGTTTCAGGGTTAATATCATGAAAGGTTCTTTTAAGATTTGGGTTTGAGTAAAGCTTTTGGTGGTGGGTTTGAGGCGGCACTGATGGTGGTGGTGGTTGATCATGAAGAAGAAGATCATCAAAGAGGCTAAGTGAAACTACCTTCTTCTTCTTCATTGGAAACACGTTAGGAATAGGAAGAGGAAGATGAAGATCTTCATCATCGAACAGATTAAAAGAAACACTCTGCTTCTTCATCATCATCGTAAAGAATCTCTCTTTCACTATCTTGTTTGCAGTAAATTTTTTTCTGCGTAGAACTGATTGGGGTAAGTTCACTCTTATATAGATGTGTCGGAAGAGGAACTCAGAAAACCTGAAACTCGTTATGGAAATATTTTTCGATCAAAACAAGGAAATATTTTTCATGTTACCATATATTCTCTCTCTAACGGTAAAATTGGAAATAATTAATGCTAAATTGTCCATCAGAATATTACCTATTTCCTAATGCCATCACCCGCCTGAATTTCTTTTGAATTATCGCCCAATGTTAATACCCAGTGAATTTGTAAAATTAAAAAATTTCATTGGACAAAACTTATTGATTAACTAGCTAGTGATCCTGGAAGTAGACTTTTAGTTGATTTTAATAAAAATTGATGAAATGTACAATTAAAAAGTTGAGAAAAATTATGAAACTTGCGATTAAAAAAGAATTTGGAAAAAATAAGTTTTCAAAAATAAGGGCCGAACAGAGGCTAAATATTAATGCGGCATAACATTGTCTGACCTTGTTAGAATTGCACACATCTACAATAATGGAGAAACATTTTGTTAATAATTTTATTTCTATATTATTCCACTTTTGTCGATAATAATACCCTTGATCTTTTGATGGGATCACCATGATTAAGTATATTTAACACAAAAAACATGATGATCGCAAAAATATGAAATATTGGAAATGTAGATATGTTGATTGATTAAAATGACATTGATCTAATAATCAAGACATAAAATTATTTACCCTCAAACGCGTCGGTCGAAATATATAGAGCCAACAACATATAATACCCTTCTTCATAATACAGTCGAGTGCTGTCTAACTTCCCTACCAAATATGTCATAAAGTATAAAAGAAAAAATCCGTCTTCACTGCTTTGTCTACTCAAACTCCTTTCCTCCGACGAGCTTTCAGAGAGTGCCTGACAGCCGCCTTAAGGAAATAACACACCACCAAATTGAAATATTTTACAGAAGGATATTTCTTTTCAAATTATTCCAAGCCTTCAATATGAGTAATCATCTTAGGTTAAATTTAAAAGTTTCTTCTGCTATCTGACCTCAGCTCCTGGTTGTCACTTTTGTCAGTGTCCGAGTTCTCTCGTTGGGATTCCATATCCGTGCTACCTGCTCGACTTCTTCTGTGCCTTCGATCCTAGAGGATTGAAATACAAAAACACCCAAAATTCATTCATTTGTTTGTGGCTATCATGAGAAAGTTTTGGCACGAAATATTTCTAGTGGAGTGAAATGGGATATCATATGAGCAAAAAGAGGTGAAATATTAAACCGTATAAGAAAACAAAATGTCTTAATGTAGTGACACCAAAACACAGGCATAGATGCGCACACGAATAAACAGAAATGTATTGCACAAGCAAGCAAAGTTCATTTCTCAATAAGAAAAAACACGCATAGTTGTAACTTGGGGTCTTCTGGCAAACATGGGACAGACTACGAATAGCTTAAATGTAATTTGGCCTACCAAGGTAACGGAAGCAGGCAGGATTACCAAGTTTAGACGGATTACAGGTTCCTTACATTAGGTACAAGAAATAAAGTATCGCTATGTACATCAGTGATGATGGCATTCTAATTTATCGAAATTATTTTACGATGCATTGTAAGGGAGGTAGTACCTCCGATTTTAGATGTTCGGCTTTACTTATGCTCATTTGCAAGGTCCGAGGTATGGCCCCACGTCCCCCTCAGCGTACATACATTTTTATTTATAGACTCGGTATGGATATTGCTGACCACCACCACCACCAATGGGCAATTAGGTGGGGGCATAAAAACCGCACCTAAGCATTTTATGGCGTTCTGACCAAGGAAAAGCACTCATAGTCGGTGCATTAGTGTAGGAGATAATACTTTTCTTTTAAAATTCCACATAAATTAGTTCTGACAGCCTTGTTAAGTTTCAAGAACTACAGAAAACAGAACAATTTGTAGGCGGATTATGAACTTGTAAGTTATTTATTCCCCTAATATTTAATTCCTAAACTTTATGTAAGAAAAAGATTGGAATACCACAAACAAAAAGTTACAAAACACCAATGCTCACCACCGTTCCTAGCCATCTTAATTTAGGATCTGCTCTCTGAACAGTGACACATTTATGCAGTCAAAAACTGTAATCCGTCCCTCTACATACTTCGGAATCCCTCCTCTATTTCATACTTTACAAGGTGTGTCAGCTGAGGAAATGATTAAGAGATGTTAAGCTTGGCTCTCCGTAATGCTCAGATTATGGCCAATCTTCCTAGCCGAATGTGGCCAGGGTTAGAGTGCTTAGTGGGAGAGAGGATGAGGAAATTGAAAGTTGAGGGTGACAGTTGACCCCAAAACTTCAGTTCATAGTGATTCTAACTACTTTTACCTTACATGTGCTAGAGGAATAATTTGGAGTAGATAAAACCTTTCTCTAAAACGTTAATTATTGAAGATGTTTAAGCTGGCTTTTGCATTTCCTGTTAAAGACTACATGGGTGGCAATCACATGGTTAAGACAAGACACAGTTAGAATGTCAACTAGCAGATCAACACAGACCTTGAATAGACATGTCTAGTATGGTCAAACTAGTCTTATTATAATATATTTAAAGTAAAGGTGAAATGTCATAAAAAAATGAGAGGTGTGAAAGTGTAGTGTCACCAGTCAAAATTAACCCAAGACTCACCTGAAAATTCGTAGAAGAGTTTGACTACATTAAAACACATCTTCCTGATTGGATAGATCATATTATGTAAATCTACAAATCTTATGAAAATGAATTAATTGCTAGAACAAGAAGTAGTATAACGTATACGATTATTCAGATAAGCGTATCAATGTGTATTAATGCCTTAAGTGAAAGACTTAGTATAGAAACAATAGGATTAAGGGAAAATACTGAAAGAGTATAAATTAATTATTCTATCAAAAAAAAAAAAAAAACCTAGAAATTTTACAAATCTCTTAAAACCCAAACTAGACACTGTAGATAGTTCTGACATTGTCAAGCACTCTTACATCTTCAATTCACAATCTTAATTTTTTTTCAAAGAATATACGATTACCAACAAATCACATAAGACGTCCTTTATTGTATTCAGTGAATGGCCTTAGATGACATGATCTTAGGTGGCACAAACTGGGATGTTATTATTTCATTATCAATTTTTCATCCCACGTGAGGTTCTATGCTATTTCATTTTACTTTTCAAATTCCTATAAATATTGAAGTTTGAAAAAATAATCTCGTGCAGGAAAACAATTTTGCGCAGTAGGAAATGATCTCACACTGACCTCTCTTGATATTGGATATTCTTCTGATTCAAGCATCCGGACAACTTGGCTCATCCTGGGTCTCTTGTCAGAATCTGGATCAACACAACGTAAAGCAGTCAAGAGGGCTTTCTTGAGGGCTCTAGTTGATGGCCTTGTGTCAATATTTGGATCTACCACCTCCTCAGAGCGCCTACTTCCAACCATCATTTTCAACCAATCAACTAGATTTACCTGTGTCAAAAATTCCACATTAGAATAAAATAGAAGAGTAGATGCATCGATGAAACATATGTGCAGATTTGAAGCACTTCAACCAAAGATGCTTCGAAAGGAAAGGTTCAGGTTTACCATCATGAGAAACAAATGGAGCAGACTAACTTACTAGCATAGCATAAAAACCAAAACAAAAAGAAAAAAAAACAGAACAGAACAAATTTCAAGGCTTCTACAAATTTCTCGATTACAACTGTGTCATATCTTTATCAAATAACAGAAAGGAGGCACAAATATATAATGAAGATAAATTAATGCAAAAGTATAATTGTATTTAGATAATATCATGTGCTAAGCAAAATCCTACCAGTTCTGGCAGTGAAAATTCATGTGATACTGTAACGTCTCCATCTATCTTTTAATATTGAGTGGTACCTCAAGTCACGGGGATTTAGTTAATGTTCACTTATTTTTTTCATATTGCCAAATGATATCTAACATTTCCAATATAAGAAGTACACTTGATACCACAATTAAATAAAATAGCGCCATAAACGAGAATCTATAATGGATGTTGAATGTCAAGTTCCTAAAATATGATGTTATGCAACAGTAAAATATTTCAAATTTACCTTCATGTTTTTAAGTCAAGAGAGGTGAGAAAGGGTTGGAACCTTTCTTCTTTACTGGAATATTCAATGAAGTGATCGAGCCAAGAGACAAGTTTTATATGAGAAAGGTACCGACAGTTTACAGTGAACCCATATATTATTTCACATATTCACAGCCTGTTTGATGTAGATTTTTTCAGAATAGATTTATTGAAAAATGAATTTTTTGGAGAATGTATGTCTAAAAAGTATGGAAAATTTATGGTCCATGTGCAAATTTATTTTATCGGGAGAATGTGATGCTGAAAATGAATTTTGAAAAATGTGTACAAAACAGGGGCTCAGAAACAATATCACGATTATTGACACAGAGAAGTGTCAATTTTATTTTATTTTTTAATAAAAGTCTTCACGCAGAAACTAGTGCTTCTTTATCTCAAATTCAACATCATCAGATTAAGCTAAAGACTAAAATCATCGATGATAAAAAGTGGCCGAGGAAGTGACCTATGTATTTCAAAAACATTGTATAATTTGTCCAGATGTATTAAATTCATTATACAAATGGTTGTCATAATCTTCATAATTTTTTTTATGATGAATATACAAGAGAAGATCCAACAAAGCTGTAGACACTGAATTATGTGGGTAACATTTAATACCTCTTGAGCAGCACGACCATAGTCAACGGGATCTCTTCCCGTGATTGCCTCTAACAGCAAAACCCCAAAGCTATAAACATCACTCTTTTCATTTAAAAAGCCGGTATTTGCATATTCAGGAGCCACGTATCTGTATGTTATTTGAAGCAAAATGATTGAAAATGAAATATGGCTCTGGAAAGTTCAATATTAAATGCAACTTGATCCACTCATGAAGCTCTTATGATGAAAAAGAAAATGCAATGAAAAACTGAATTTGGGTCATGATCAAAATGTTCAGCATTCAACAGCTAAAAAACAATAACCGTGGATGACTTAAGAAACACTGTAAAGAACACAAGGGAAACGAAAAAAAAAAAGAACTAACCCGAAAGTACCCATGACACGAGTTGTGATGTGACTTTTCCCAGCACCAAGCAGCTTAGCCAGACCAAAATCGGAGACCTTCGCATTGAAGTCTTCATCAATCAGTATATTGCTGGACTTTATGTCCCGATGTACCACTTTTGGTTCGATTGCCTCATGCAAGTAGGCAAGACTGCAAGAAGAGTATATACTTAGATCTATAATTTTGGGAAAAAATCACAAAAGAAATTTAGAAAAATAAAACAGCTGAGCCAACATACGCCTTAGCCGTGCCAATGAGGACCTTCATTCTGGCCTCCCAAGTAAGAAATCCGTGATGGCGCATAGCTCCATGAAGCCATTGTTCTAAATTGCCGTTGTTGACATACTCATAGACCAGCATCCTGAAATATCAAAAAAAAGTTCAATAAGGATTGTTTTGAATGTTATGCATAAAGGTAACCGATTTCAATAGCAGTAAACATGCTAAATTTATATATTAAGAGCCTACAATTAAATTTTCATTTTAGACCACAGGCATATAACATAACCACGTCTTGTGCTATGGCAAGAACAAGTGATCAGAGAGCCATAAATGTGATGACATTCAATAAATGTATTAAATTTGAAAGGCAAATTACAAGTACAAAAACGGTAACCAGATTTTGATGGACAGTACCTATGAGTTCCTTCAATACAGTATCCCAGAAGTCGAACCAAATTTTTGTGACGCACGTGGCCAATAGCATCAACCTCAACTCTAAATTCTTTTTCTGCTTGACCTCTGGTTGAAAAGAAAAATGTGATATGTATTAACTTCACAGAACTGACAAGAAAACCATCCCATAAAAATTTCCATCAAATATAAAAAAAAACAAAATTCAAATTCCAAAACTTACAAGTTGTTGAGGAGCTTTTTGATAGCAACTGGAGTCCCATTAATTAACTGCCCATGGTAAACAACGCCGTACCCGCCCTCTCCAATAACATTCTCCTTTGAAAATCTGTTGGTTGCAAGCTCAAGATCTCTTAGCGTAAACCAATGGCCCCAACCCAAGTGAGAAAACTCTGGCAGACCAGTTAACGGCGAAGGAGCAGTTATTGGATGAGAAGAAGAAGGTTTATAAAGTGCGGATGTTCCAGAACTTCCTTCTTCTCCTGATTGCATATCATAATGATCTCTATCGACGTGACGGCATGAACCAGATCGACTGCTGTTGTCTCCATTCTTTACTTTCGGCATTTCCATATGGACCAAAACCTTGTCCAATTCCTTGTCACTGGATTTATCATGAATGGCCAGAAGAATCCCATCACGTTGAACAAATTCATTAGTTGATACTTGTTCTACCCGTACCTCTTTAATTTCTTTTGAAACAGTTGGTATTTGGCTAAGGGGGAGCTTGTCTAGAGATCTTCTCGATTTCTTTTGTGAAGTAAGATAATAGGTTAATGCAAAAAGGATAGCCACAATCACCAACCCAACAATGATTCCAACAACTTCCCAGACCTTTAGACCAAAAAGGCGAGTATTCTTCGAGAGTTCCTCATTCAGATCAGAACCCATCTCTCAGGATCCCGAAAACTCTGCAGTGTTAGTAACACATTTGATCATTGGAATTGATACTGTATTCTAAACCTATTTCACAATCCTGGTTTCATTATGCAATAAACAAACTCTTAGGAAAAACTCATAATACAGATAATAGTTGTTTTCTTATAATTAGAAATAACTGCAAAGGAGAATCATAATACGGAGACAAATCTAATGTCCGACAATAATTCAACCAAATAGGGGCGGACTGGAAAGATCAAATGAACAAAAAGCATAGACCAGGACAGCAAAATTGATGAACTTGAACATTCTGAAAAGTCAAAATAATTGCAGAAAAAACAAGTAAAAAATCTTGCAGGAGGTCAATAGCATGGATAGCAACAGTATAACCAAGACAAGAACATTCCGAGCTCATCAACGATTAGTTAAATTATGCAATTCAAAATTAGATACATTAATATTTCTTCTTGCACATCATGTTAGCACAGAAAATTAAAAGGAGACCTTAATTGAAATGCATTCTGTAAACAAGTTTTTTAAAAAAACAAATAAATGCAAGTGTGCTTAAACTTGTTACCTTTTTCAGAAAAGAATTCAGAACAGTAGCCTTCAAATTCCAGATCTTGAAAATCCCATCTACCATATAATTTTCATCAAGGCCTCAAGAACAGATCTCTGAACTAGACACCCAAACAGTCCCTATCAAAATCCCCACATTCGAGAAATCCCAAGAATCAAAACATCTTTTTTCCCCTCAAAATCACCCCTCAATTTGGTAGCCCGATTGAAATTCCTTTCTGGGAATTCACTGCAATACCAAATGCCAGTGGTTTCTGCCAGCAGAACTCATTAAAGAGTCTTAACCAGATGACAACAATGAAAGGGCTGTCTTTGTGGTACAGGTACATAGAATGCTATACGGGGATAATAGTTAATTAGAGATATAAAGCTTTGATAATTAGTGTATTCGGTGGTTTCTGGTAAGGAACATGAATATCAAAATATAAACATATAGAGAGAAGGGTGGAGTTATCAGTGGTAGGTACTGAGAAAATGCCTAACCATCAACACAGCAATAAAGGGAGGACATTGAGAAAGATGGGAGGTACCCTTCTACAGTTGGCACTTCAGTTTTTTATTTTTTATTTTTTATTTTTGTTGAAGATGACTGATTCTAGAACACTTCACCACATTAACTCAAGCAAATGCATATTGACTGTAAATCTTTTCTGTTTTTCGGGGATTAATTTATTGAATTATATATTCAAAGTGTAATTACATGTGATGTATGTAATATATATACACTACACGTCCCCACCATTGAAAGTTGGAGAACATTTTGTCTTGCTTCTTGGCAGAATATTACATACACTACACGTCCCCACCATTGAAAGTTGGAGAACATTTTATCTTGCTTCTTGGCAGAAAAGAACCAAAAAAAAAAAAAACTAAACCCTTTCCCGACACTTTCTTATCAGGTAGCTTAGGCCAGTCAATTACTTGTTTTTCTTTTCACTGCTATAATTTCGTACTCAGACCTTGTTAGGTCTATCATTTGAAAATTTACAAGAGAATTTTCACGTGTAAATATTGAGATTTTTTATACAAGCTGTAATAAAGTTAATGTCTCGTTTTTTGTTTTGCTCGTTTTTTGTTTTGTTCATGTACATGGGTATAAAAAGACACGTTTTGCTCGTTTTTTGTTTTGTTCATGTACATGGGTATAAAAAGACACGTCAATTAGTATGTCAAAATGGATTATGGTTAGAGATGTACAAAACTCTCGAATCAAATGGCTCCTCTTAAATTAAATATTCAAACAAGTATCAGAATTGAGAATCGATGGATTTAATTTAGTTGGGTTCTCGATTCTAGGCCAAGAACCAAAAAATTGAAGCTCTCTATTTTATATTTTTTTCATTAAATAAGATAAATTATTTTAATTTTTGTCTAAATAAATTTGTAAACTTATGAATTGAGCCTAAAAACATGATTTCCTGATAATTTGTCAACTAATTAATTGAGATCAAAATATTATTTTTCTATTTTCAGCCCAAACTAAACTTTGTAGTCACATTTTAAAGAATTAAAATTGAGTAATCTAACTTTTTCTCAATCATTCTGCAGTTTCTTCAATAATCGAAGTTGAGTGGTCGTGCCTATCATCATCTTACTTTCTTTTTCTGCCCTATTTATTAAATTTCCTCTAATTTGATCAAAGTAAGTTTCAACTCATTCATTTCTAATAATTTTCACTCTCAATGTATAAATATAATAATTTATAATTAGTTTTCAAGATATTTATTGTGAGCTCGAGCATTTGTGTATTTTCCTTCCTTAATGTATCATTTATTTTAACCTTTTTTTACTGAATATTTTCACCTTTCTTTTGGCATGTCTTCCGTATTGAACACGTCATTAGTTATATTAATGTTGTGTTGTTGTAAATGTTAGAAAAATTAATTATGCTAAAGTTCCAAAAATTCTTATTCGATTCGGTTATCTTTAGAACCAAACAGAACTGGACTATGTACAGCTCCAATTATGACAATCAATAAATAACTCATCGGTCCATGTGATTTCAAATTATTCGTTTGTCATGCAATTTAGAAAATACTTCAGATGAGTGGTTAATATCGATTAAATTTACATGCTTCCTATTTGATTATACCTTAGTTGAATATTTAATTTTAAATTGATGGAAAATTAGTTGGATGCATTTTCCTTACAAAAAATTCAAGATTCTAAGGGTATGCTTTTCTCTTAAATTTATTAAAATTAGGTCCATAATATTCAATGGGAGATAAAGTTAAATGGAAATTATATCTTCTGGAAGTTGTCATACCATGAATGACTAATTAGCTGTTTAATGATAGTGATTGATTGCCGATTTTTACAGTGAGTCGGTGACCATTTTGAGATAAATGTGTGTGTATGTACTTATTATGTATACATTTTACCCAGGGGTGGCAAAAAGGTCCAGAAACTTGTCGGCTCGGTTTCGTCAAAACTCGGTTTATGAACGACTAGAGCTCGTTTCGAGACGTGCTGGGACGGGGCTTTGTCCGGCGTGCCGAGCAAGGCTCGTAAAAAATGTGAAGAAAAAAAGTGAAAAATGTGAAGAAAAAAAAGCTCATGGGTCGAATGGGCTCGACTCGTGAGGCTCGGCTCGTGAGGCTACTCGACCCTTGAGCACGAGCCGAGCTCTAGCTAGTGCTCAAGCAAGCTGAAGCTCGGCTCACCACTTAGCTCATCAAAGTGACTAGCCGAGCTTATGGGTAGATAGGACGAATCGGTCGGATCAGCCCATTGCCACCACTAATTTTACCGGAATTAACTAATGGATTACAATAAAACTCATAAATATCTTCAACGAATATTAGAAGGATGCAACGGCACTGAGATATAACTACGTAATGTAATACAATTAATACCTCCTAATAAATATTACATGATACCAAATATAATATTTGAGTTTAATATTGCGTGTTAGAGGCAATTAACAAACACGTTGAGCAATCCTCCTCGAGCAACAAAAAGGTTGCTTAGTCTCTTTTAATAATTGTCATTGGGACCTAAACACCTTCATATGCAAGATTGTCTTGTAATTATAAATAATCGGTCAAAAGTTGTCACTGAAAATGGAAAACTGTTTTTAAATTTATTTGAATAAATTTTTTAAAAGTATTTTATCTAATTAGAAGAATTTCTTATCTAATTTTTAAGGATCCATTTGGCAAGTCTTTTGAAAAGTCAAAAATTGCTTTTCAATTTGTTTGAATAATTTATTCAAAATATTTTGTTTGATTAAATGAATTTTTAGAGGAAGTTGACTTAAATAACTTCATCCTGAAGTGAAAGCTCTGCCAAACTGGCCTAAGATAAATGAGAGAAAACAACCACAATTTTTCCCTCTCCATAGCTTTTTTGGAGGTTCTAATTGAGCCTCATTTTTTTTTTCAAAATTCATTTTCAACGACATATTTTTCAATAAAAATAATATTACGAGAACTTTTTCTTATTTTTCAACCACACATTTCAAAAATGCATTTTTCTCTCAAAATGAGGCTTAGACAAGGGCATAATATTTGTTCATTAAGTATATTGTAATAGGTTCGTTTACGATAAGGTTAAAAATTAGATTAATGTTATTTAGTACAACTGGTATTTAACATCAGTCTAAATGATAACATTATTGTCATTAAATTAAATGTTCAATTTAATATAAGGAATTATAACTCATAGTAGAATCTATGATATGTTGACACCTAAATTAGTATTTAACACTACTGATGTTAGATCGTATTATTTTAAAAACAACAGGGAAGATGATAAGATAAGTGAGCTTCGATAGTTCCAAAGGAGTTGGCAATCTATGTTATTGGGCAAATCATAATAGTTTTGTTGTTGAACCTTGCTTGGTGTACAATCATTAGGGAGTTGTAAATCTTACAACCTCTCACATTAGTGAGATTTACAACTCCCTAATGATTGTACAAGTGGATTTTTCCTTTGTTGTTTAGCAAAATCCTCGACAATAATTACTCATCACGTCTATGTGTAGAAGTTTGTAAACAGTATTATTATACGTTATAATAGACAAGATCAAAGACATTCACAATACAATATTAAATAATATAATAAACAATTACATTTTACCGTTTCTTTTAATATTACCGTGTCCATATAAGCACACGGCATTGACTAATTGTATTTTGTGAATGAAAATGGTTGTCAATGTCCGAATAATAATTCAGCCATGTGTCATGTACTCTTGTTACATAATGATTGAAGTAGACAGTAAGGGATTTTTTAATAATTGATTTCAAACTATGGTCTCGCTCCTTCGTATTGATCCAAGTTTTAGCCGAGCTGGGCTGTAAAGAGATTTCAGTTAAAATCCAGAGGAAATTACTGATTTGAAGATTGGAATTCAAAAATCACGGATGAAGTTTCGTTATTCAAAAATCAGGTAATATATAAAACCTCTAACCCTAATTTTTCCCCCCCCCCCCCCCCCCCTCCCCTCTTCCCATTCTCTCTACTTTCTCCCTCGTTTAACGGCACCATCAGAAGACGTCACCGTCCACTAAGTGATGAAGCCACTGTAGTAGCTGGGCTGTAAAAGATTTCAGTTAAAATCTAAGAAGGCCCAATTCAACAAATTTTGCATAATTTCAAGTTATAAATTAAACTAGCAATCAGTGAGCTTTGCTCAAGAATTATAAGCAAATTGGTTCTTCACATAAGTATCTACATAATTTAAACAACGATCAAAGTTCAAAAACTAGTACACAGCACAATCCCTAAAACATTACAGTCGAATAAGTTTGTCATTCCATATACATCATCAGTAGAAACTCGACCTTGATTGGTCCCTCTAATTGCATATCTTTAGTAAACCAACGGTTGCATTTTCGTCAGTAGATGAAGGGAAACATTTAGTGTTTAGGTCTCAAGTCCCATCATGTTGTAATTCACTGTAATTCACTTAGCAAACGAAAAAGATCAAACCCTGATATGAATCCTCCATTTATAGCCATGTTATAATCTGCACATAAATATAGTGGTTTTATCAGGTTTTGATTGCTGTTGTGATCATCTATTTTTTCTCCAATCAGGTTTTGATTGCTCTGTCCCTCGTGCTTAGTTGCTGTGATCTTTCTGTCTTGATTCCTGTTCGCAACATCTTGACAAAAGTGACAAATTTATCACATAAAAGCTCAACTCCTTCAGACTCGACCACATTCTACATCCACCTTATTGCCCAAAACTCCGGCTCCAAGTCATCAAACACATTTTTCTTGCTGATATATACAAAATATGAACCTCCTGATTTTCTTCATAATAACTGACAAGCTTGAATATTCATATCATGATTTAGGAAAACAACTATTATAAAAATAGTTTTCCAAAAAGTTTAATCCATCAATATGCTCAATAGAAGCTCCACATAACGAATTAAGCACAGCAACTACAATTCTCCAAATTGCTTCTCTTTAATAATTTCAATCACCGAACAGCCACATAAAGCAATGTCCAAGGAATTTCAATTATCAGTTATATAGCCAGCTTACCACATAACATATATGCACATCTTCCTGTAAAGGTGATCTATGTATGCCATTACAGCCAATTTAAAACTCTACAGATTCAGCAGTTTTTCTAACCCAATCAATCTCTTGCCCAGCCGCACTTCATGGATTTCCAAGAAAAAGAGAAGTACAAAAACAAAATTACCACTAAATATTATCCCAAGCTAAATACTCCACCATCCTCAATGTCAACAGAGCTATTTACTCTGCTGCCAATTATTCGAAGGGAAGGACAGGCCATGCCAATTATAACCAGTGCTCAATTTTAAGCCAATTTGAATGGCATGCAGCAAATCGGCAACTATCTACAGGCCTGTTTCCATTCCCATACCTAGTTCTTTGGGAGCTTATTTAGCAGTTGCCACCCCTGAATTAGGGCTGGACTCTGTAAGATTAAACATTAATTGCTTGCCATCCACACTGAGAATTATATATAATCCACCTTTTCACGTTTATTACCATGTGCAAAATCTGTAGAACTTCACCCAAAGCAAGCTCTTTTAAGCACATCTTTTTCATTACTGTAGCTGCCTCGTACCTACAGATTAGACGAGGATTGAAGAACATGAGATGGATTAACTATAAAATAACTTATCCATGAAGTAGAAATAGATTACAGACTATCAAATTAACAGATAAGCAAAATGTAACTTGATGCGAACTGCAAGATTGTAATTTACCTGCACTGAGTTCTCAGTATTGCAGATCGTCCATCAGCAGATGACAGAAATTTCTGAATTTTGTACCATGTCACCTTTGGGTGCTGCTTTGCTTTGCCAGCCGCGTCCACGCATTGCCATAGTTTCTCATCCTTTTTAATATACAACTGCAAAGAACCTAACTTCTGCTGTACTACCATCTGCTGCTCAACGGCACTCATTAGAGCCTTCTTAACATCAGTATTACGATGTCGAGGATCTCCATATCTAATGCAATCAGCAATGTTTTCCTCTGTGGGTACAATCTTCTCATTCTTAAGGGTGTTCAGAGCAAGCAGAATGACCCCAGTAAGGCCTTGAATATAGTCAGAAGGTTTTGGACATCCTGGTGTCCCCCATAGACCATTACCAGACATATTAGTAGTTTCCATCCCAAAAGATGGTGGCGGAATTTCTTGACTGCCACGTGGGTACCTGTTGATCTGCGCCTCTTGAAAAAATGGAGGGTTCTTTTGAGCATTATATCCTTTGTGGGGACTGTTCGAGTTTACGCGGTTGGCAGACTCAATAGAAGTTGGTCTTCTCTCTCCTCCATTCCATGGTTGCGAAGGAGAAGGATTGCGATCATTTCTGGGGCATTCAGAAATGTTTAAATTACCAATATCGGGTGCATATGTTGGAGGACCTGATGTAAAGCTGGCTGCATCAGGTCTGTGGGGCGCTAAATGAGGCAGTACGTGCTGATTAGTTGATGGGAAACTAATTGGTGGATGAGGACAGTGGTTTTGATAAGAACCAGGCAGGTGACTCCTGTGACTCGAAAAATAAGGATTACCAGATGTGAAATTAGGAGTGGATCCTGGTCCATTTTCAGGAACTTTTGGATTATTAGTACCAGAAAAATCCTGGGAATCATTGAACTGCATTGGGTGCCTATAGGTCGGTTGACGGAAGTTGGCCTTGTTATGATCTTCTTCAATTCCTATTGCACTTGAAGTTCTTGATATATTAGGTCTACTCGTGTTTTTACGATTTTGCTTTCCTTTATGTTTTACATCATTCCCTCTTCCCATATTCGAGAATTTTTGATTTCCCAATTGCTGACTACCATGAGAAGAATCATCGGGCTGGTTTGCATGAACAGAATTAATAACTGGAACTTGTAATGAGTCAGAGCCAGATAAATGACTGTAACCATTATTTAGAGTCTGTGCAGAATCAACATTTGTAAGTGGTGGCCCCCCAGCCGATAGACTTGTCCAGAGCCATACACTCTTTGCAGCAGCAAGAAGCGATGCTGACGCTTTTTGGGGTTGTGCCAGAAGAATGTTATATCGACGCATGCGTAACTGGTGGAGAGCATTTGAGAAATCTCGGTCTCCAGAAATTAACAAATAATTAGCAGGTGCAGGATTGTCGACTGCCCAAAATAACATATCCACCAAAATCTTCTTGTCGCTAGCATCTTTTACACCTAACCATGATAAATTCAATAATCTAATTAAAACAACTTATGAACGCGTGAAGAAATTCATAAGAAAAATAGCAGTAAAAAGATCTATTAAAGTTATTAATTTGAGATGAAAGCACCGACGTGTATCACCCATGAATGGTCTTCACTGAAAATATTCAATCATACATAAAAAAATTTGGAGGCATACTCACAAGACACGGGATTGCACCAAGACATGAACCTACTACCAAAGATCTAGTATCTGGCCCACAAAACTCTTCAAGATTCAATATTTGACACTTGAAGATCAACAAAATTGACAAACCCAAACTAAAAATTCCTGAGACTAAAACTCAACCGGTAGAATAAACTAATTACCACTCAAAAACTAAAATTAACCTCCCCGAAATCATCGTTCCACCCCTCCATCTCAAATCGCTCGAATTCCACTGGATCTCCTCTCCACAAAATTCATCAAAAAAAATCATAAACATTAAAAAATCGATGTATACATAAATTAAACGTCATTAATTAAACTTATACACAGACATATATAGATAGGTACCTGCAGGGACGTGATTGAGGGCGACGCCGGTACTATTAAGCGCCTGCTGCACGGCGGTGGATATTTTGGTGGTATCACCATACGCTGATATAGAAAGAGACCCGCAGTAGTTTATCTTAACAAGAGCTGAGCTTATATTCTGCGCAATCGCGTGTGGATCGCAATTCTGCGGCACCTGACAGTTCTCGATGTCCCACCACACCGAGACCTTGGCCTTCACATACTGCTCCTCTGCCGCCTCCGCCTGCTGCGACTGCACTCCGCCTCCGCCCATATTCTTCGATTAGATTAAACTGAAACCGAGTTATTTTGTGTGATTGTATTGATTTCTTTACAGTGTAGTATGAGCGTGGACTGGGCTAGACGTTTTATTGACGGAGAAAAGCGCACGATAGCATTGGACAACGCGGTCTTCAACGGTGCGTAGCGTAACGATTGGAAAGACTGTACTTGTAATGAGCGTTGGGTGGTTTCTCTTTTTAAAACAAAAACTCTTTAAACTGCTGTTTATTTAAAAATATATTTCAAATAGTAATATTTTAAAAAATATATAATTTAAAAGAGAAAATATTTGAACTTACGTTCAAAAAATTTTATTGTATGAATATGATTAAAAATGCGTATCAGAAATAAATTGTTTTGTTTTAAAGGGAGTTAAACAAAGCTAATTCTCATACTCATTTTCAATCACATGGAGCTTCTGCTTTTCTTTACTTTTAACCACACGTTCTCTAAAAAACAAATATTCGGAAAACATCATTTTTTCTCTAAATTTTTTTTATAAAATATCTAATGTATTGTACTTGAGCGTTTACTTTGTATAAATTTTTTAAATATAATACAACATGATAGTTAAATATTAAAATTGAAACGTTTTAAGTTAAATATTAATACAAGTTAAATATTTCAAAACTCTTTATTTTTCATACTCATTATAAAATATTTTGCACGTAAATCATAAATTTTTTTTCTATTTTTTAACCACACGTACTCTAAAAAATGAATATTCAAAACATCAAACAAGGTAAATAAGCGAATAAGAAATTATTAAAAATTTGAAAATAAAAAAAGTTACCGATTTTAAACGAGTATTAATTATAAGATCCAAATTTAGCCCCTCTTTGATAATTTTTTTATTGGTATGGATTCATTGACCATATAGGAGGACTTAGGGTATGTTTGGTAAAAATTCTCATTTTTAACAGTAAATCAATTCTCATTTTCAACCACACATTCTTCAATAAAATAATATTTTCTATCACATCAATAATCTTATCTTCTTTTTCAACCACACATTTCCCATCATATCACTATTCAAAATCAATTATTCCCCCAAAAAATCCCTACCAAACACACACTTAGTAAATTTATTGCTATTGATTTAATTATGCTTTACTATTGAGGGCGAATAAAGCAATAAAGTGGATGAGATCGTTATTTGAAAACTCTTCAATCAAATATTTCATATGTAAATTCAAAATTTTTTCTTACTTTCTAATTATACAAATCACAATTTAAAATATTATTTTAGTCCAATAATAGCCATAATATAGGGACTTAGTTGTAGTATCTCTGATTTAAGAATTTTTTTATTTTTATTTTGGGAATTGCTATTTGTATATCGAGGTTGACACATTGGTATACACTACCTCACAATAAAGGGGCCCACAACCAATAAAAAAATTATGAGCCCCGGGTGTGGTGTGGTGGGATGGGATGGGATGGGATGGGATGGGATGGGGTGGGGTGGGGTGGACTCTTTTATTTTCTTATGAAGAAAGAAAGGTAGTTACTTTTGAAACGGACAAACGAGCTAAAGAAAGGTATTTAACTGTGAGTTGAATTGGCCAATAGGCTTCGTTCTTGACATGGGAAATGGCAAATGATAATGGACACAAGAACACGACAAAAGGCTTTAACTAATCTTAAGGTTTAATTAGTTGTTTAATGTTTAGGTTAGAAAAAAAGCCTAAAATAAATACTTTATCACGTGTTTTATTTTTTGTAAGTTTAACTTTATATTCCACATGTTTAAATTAGAAATTCGATAATTTGATACCAAAAAATAAATAAAAAAATAGAAGGCCTTGCATGATCGAGTACATTATTAAGATAATATGATCCATTAATTTATTTATATATGTTTCGTCATTGTGAAATACTTTTACAATCTCTTAACAAAGTCATTATATAAAAGTTTCTTTAAATATGCATTACGAGTAATAATTAAAACTAAACAACGAGATTCTCAAATCACAAAATTGAATTGAAATCGTTTACTAAAAATCATTTCTTTAGATCCATGTGGAACTATGACTTGTTTAACCGTTCTCTAGATCATTTTCAATTCAATCTATGGATTGCTATCTTGGTAACAAAGAAATTGGAAGACTTCCAACTATGTCTAACATTAAAGTCTAAATTAATCTTCAATATATACTATGAATATCTATCTAGTGTCATTTATTTTCTTAAAATAAAGTCAAACTACTTCCAAATTTGGATTTCTATATTAATTTGTGGAGTCACTTCGTCTAACACAGTTTATAAATCTAGACAGGGCTTTAAATACTTGTTTACTTTTTTATCTACCAAATTAGCATAACAAAGCCCTTATCAGCTTGTATTACCGTCGATTTTTCCTTATGTGACACGATTTTCTTGGAATCTAAATTACATTGGAGATGCTCTTATAATCATTTAGCTTTATCAGAATGTTCATTCCAACTATACTAAAAATATTATTCAATCAAACTAGAAGGTAAAGTTGATCAACTCGACGAGCTTGGGGAGTTGGACAAATTGGCCAACTATATAAAATGTATTCAAAAGCACATTTTCATATCCAAAAAAATATAAATTAGTCATTCAAAACTTACTACATAAAGCTTTTGGGAGGACATTATTTGATATGAATAATTTTATTATAGATAGATGAGGTATCAAGAAGATAGTGGATATTTTTTTATTTTTTTGATTTGAGAAATTATGAATTAATTATATCTTATCACACGTGTATGTAAATTAATCCGTAAGTGGTGATACAACCGTTTTGATACGGAAATATTAAAGCTTTTGGGCTGTCCATGGGCTTCAAGAAAATGGACCAAATTCAAATTCTCCAGACTTACCAGGCTGTCGCCCATTTTCCCTGAATGCCTCGTGAATGTCAATTCGATAATCCTTGACTTTTCGTTTCGAAAGTATCCAAAAATAGGTTCGAATCTTGTCATTTTGCCTAACCGTAGCTCGGAACCGAACTACCATTCAAACTCAAATCCGAACCTCTGATTTCGCCGTCACACAAGAAGAATAGCTTTATTATCGCACTATTGACTCCCACTTAAACCTCTGAATCTCAGTCTACTACTCTTTCTATCTCCATTTTCTGCCGTCACATGATTTGACAAATATAAATCCAGAAGTTGGATTTGAATTTATTCTTGTTTGCATTGTCTCTTCGTCTTTCTACCACCCAACTCTTGAATAATTACGGGTTTTTTTCTCAATTTGAACCTAATTTGGATCGAATTGTTGCTAAAGCTTGATGTATTTCGTGTTTTTGTACTGAGAATCCCTGGAGGTGGATTCAGCAAGTGTGTTCCTCTCTTTCCCTCTATCTATATACACACACAACTATTATGTATATATGCATCCGTGTGCATGTATGGAGTATTTTTTAGTGTCTGTGATGAAGGAAAAATAATAACTCAATTTAATTTCGGGTTTGTTTGTTTTTGACGAATTGTTAGTCTAATTTGAGTGGAAACGGGCCAATAATCACAACTTCAGAGCCTCCTGAAGCACGTCAAATTTTGGGCAAATTTCATCGTTTAGGCCCTTAATTATGCGTTTTTGCCTTTTATGGTAATTTTTATTTTGGTAATATCTTAATTAAATAAACTCGGATTTGATTTCCGTTTGTTGGGGGACGATCCTGATAATTAGGAGAATCAAGATCCGTGATTATCTCAATTTTTTCTATTTTTGGAAAAAAATAATATTTTTTATTATTATGTAATTTCTTTTCGAATTTTATTAGGGTTTCACTATTTAAACGTTGTAAACCTTTTGAAACAGCTCAATTTTGAATGAAAAAAGTTTTTTCTTGAATTTCTCTTGATTGAAATTCTTTTTTGTGAGATTTTTTATCTTTCCTATAAGTTTCCCTTGTATCAGTTGGTATCAGAGCCGAAGTCGTTCCTTCATCATGCCTTCAAGGAGACGTCAAGAACCCCGTGAAGCCCTAGTAGAGGAAATACATAGACGTGATAAAATCGCACAGCTGCGTCAACAAGTGGAGTTGCTGACACAACAAGTTGCTGCACTTATGCCGCAGCAACATGCACCTAGGGTCGTGGTCGTCGTGGGCAGGTTCCGATTGAGGAAGTCCAACACCGTGATCATAATAGTCAAAATGTCACGATTGAAGACATTGAAGAAGCAACAGAGGAGGAAGAGTTTGATTATGAAGGTCCGCTTGTATTTGATAATGAAGACATTGAAGAAGCAATAGAGGATGAAGAGTTTGATTATGAATGTCCGCCTGTATTTGACAATGAAGATACTGAAGAATCAACAGAAGAGGAAGAGTTTGATTATGAATGTCCGCCTGTATTTGACAATGAAAACACTGAAGAAGCAATAGAGGAGGGAGAGTTTGATTATTACGGTCTGCCTATATTTGACAGTGAAGGTGTAGGAGAAGCAGTAAAGAAGGAAGAGTTTGTGATTGGTGATGTGGGTCAGTCATTGGTGGTGAGGCGGAATTTTCTGACTTCCCTAAAAAATAACACTGACTGGTTGCGTACTAATCTCTTACAGTCGACGTGTACTATTGGGGAAAAGAAAAGCGTGTTGCTTCCGGATAAGGGCTTAGTAAAAGCAGTTGGGGATGACTCCAATTTACTGACCAGAGTGAAGTTCGAGACAAATATGGAAGGGTATGGGACAGTGTATGTGCTCGTGGAAAAGTCAGTTGACAGTGAGTAGGAGGTCACTCGCAGGATTCAGTCATTGCTAGAGGAATTTCATGAGGACTTCCCGGAAGAGCTCCCAGATGCATTACCGCCAGAGCCGTCATTTCGAGGTGATAATTCTGATGATGATGAGGTTTCTACCCCCATCAAATTCGAGGGCGAATTTTTCTCAACCCGTGGAGAATGATGAAGGCAAATAATAACTTAATTTAATTTCGGGTTTGTTTGTTTTTGACGAATTGCTAGTCTAATTTGAGTGGAAACGGGCCAATAATCACAACTCAGGGCCTTTGGCCCTGAAGCACGTCAAATTCTGGGCAAATTCCATCGTTTAGGCTCTTAATTATGCGTTTTTGTCGTTTATGGTAATTTTTGTTTTGGTAATATCTTAATTAAATAAACTCGGATTTGATTTCCGTTTGTTGGGGGACGATCCTGATGATTAGGAGAATCAAGATCCGTGATTATCTCAATTTTTTCCATTTTTGGAAAAAATAATATTTTTTATTATTATGTAATTTCTTTCCGAATTTTATTAGGGTTTCGCTATTTAAACGTTGTAAACCTTTTGAAGCAGCTCAGTTTTGAATGAAATAAAGTTTTTTCTTGAATTTTTCTTGATTGAAATTCTTTTTTGTGAGATTTTTTGTCTTTCCTATAAGTTTCCCCTGCATCAGTTGGTATCAGAGCCGAAATCGTTCCTTCATCATGCCTTCAAGGAGACGTCAAGAAGCCCGTGAAACCCTAGTAGAGGAAATACATAGACGTGATAAAATCGCACAGCTGCGTCAACAAGTGGAGTTCTTGACACGCCAATTCTTTGCCACTTATGCCGCTTGACAACATGCACAAAAGTGGGTCGTGGTCGTGTGGCGGGTTAGATTGAGGAAGTCCAACACCGTGATCATAATAGTCAGAATGTCACGATTGAAGACATTGAAGAAGCAACAGAGGAGGAAGAGTTTGATTATGAAGGTTCGCCTGTATTTGATAATGAAGACATTGAAGAAGCAATAGAGGATGAAAAGTTTGATTATGAATGTCCGCATGTATTTGACAATGAAGACACTGAAAAATCAACAGAAGAGGAAGAGTTTGTTTATGAATGTCCGCCTGTATTTGACAATGAAGACACTGAAGAACAACAGAGGAGGGAGAGTTTGATTATTACGGTCCGCCTATATTTGACAGTGAAGGTGTAGGAGAAGCAGTAGAGAAGGAGGAGTTTGTGATTGGTGACGTGGGTCAGTCATTGGTGGTGAGGCGGAATTTTCTGACTTCCCTGAAAAATAACACTGACTGATTGCGTACTAATCTCTTACAGTCGACGTGTACTATTGGGGAAAAGAAAAGCGTGTTGCTTCCAGATAAGGGCTCGATCGCAGTTGGGGATGACGCGATTCGACGGAGCGAAGTTCGAGACAAATATGGAAGAGTATGGGATAGTGTATGTGCTGGTGGAAAAGTCAGTTGACAGTGAGTAGGAGGTCACTTGCAGGATTCAGTCATTGTTAGAGGAATTTCATGAGGACTTCCCGGAAGAGCTCCCAGATGGATTACCGCCAGAGCCTTCATTTCGAGGTGATAATTCTGATGATGATGAGGTTTCTACCCCCATCAAATTCGAGGGCGAATTTTTCTCAACCCGTGGAGAATGATGAAGGCAAAATAATAATTCAATTTAATTTCGGGTTTGTTTGTTTTTGACGAATTGCTAGTCTAATTTGAGTGGAAACGGGCCAATAATCACAACTCAGGGCCTTTGGCCCTGAAGCACGTCAAATTTTGGGTAAATTCCATCGTTTAGGCCCTTAATTATGCGTTTTTGCCGTTTATAGTAATTTTTGTTTTGGTAATATCTTAGTTAAATAAACTCGGATTTGATGTCCGTTTGTTGGGGGACGATCTTGATGATTAGGAGAATCAAGATCCGTGATTATTTCAATTTTTTCCATTTTTGGAAAAAATGATATTTTTTATTATTATGTAATTTCTTTCCGAATTTTATTAGGGTTTCGCTATTTAAACGTTGTAAACCTTTTGAGGCAGCTCAGTTTTGAATGAAATAAAGTTTTTTCTTGAATTTCTCTTGATTGAAATTCTTTTTTGTGAGATTTTTTGTCTTCCCCTGCATCAGTCTGGAATCAGTTTGAACTGTGAAGTTTCATAGTTGTCAACTGTGTTGAGGTTTAGTAGTGGTATAATATAATATTCCATATAAAGACGAGGAATATTTTGTTGGCAAATAATGATATTACCGTCAATAATTTGGGTAGAATTACGATTTGAAGAAATGAACGATATAAAATGTTAATAATCGAGGTAAGAGTTCTACTCTTTTTTCATAAGACGATAACGCCCCGTACTGGTGCGATGGTATTCCGACATTCATCTCCCATGTTATAATGACCTCGACATGTAATGGTAGCACTCCGAATTACAAGACCCGGCGAACCTACTCATGTTTGTGATCTATCTAAAATTAGAGGACTAAAAAACACGAAAATAATTTTCGAGACCGAATTGCAAAACATGGAATAATGGATGGATGAAGTAATATAATTTGGAAGATGAATAAATTCAAAATTGATTTTGCAATGAATAAAATTCGAGGTATGGAGACATTTATATAGAAGTTGAAAAGTTGTGTCCAAAACACAACAATCGAAAAATTGTGTCTTCAATAGACACAATCCGTTTGGACATGTAGTTTAGCTGTCAACCTCCATTTTCTTTAAGAAACCACGTGTCACGGACAGAAAATTCAGGGGAAAATAAATAATATATATAAATATATTATTATTTTAAATAATAATATAATTCAAATATTATTTTACCAAAAAATATATATCAACTTGGATTAAGCCTAAGTCAAGCCCACGACCCCGTGACCTGTTCTGGCCTATCGAAGGGATCCGTGGGCTTCCCCTTCAAAAACTATTGGTACTCATGGGCCCAAACTCAAGTTCCAAATTTGAGCAATATAAAGTGGTTTCTATTCTTCTAGTTTTCCTATGTGGAATTGACATTTTTCAATTTTTCACCAATTTTTATTCTCAATTTATTTCAATTTCAAGTGGTCATCTTTTGGTCTTAATTTCTCATTCACCCTAAATTGATTTTGAGAAAATAAATACATTACATTAATTTACTCATGGAGTATAACACATTTAGCCAAAGAAATCTTTTGTCAAACTAACAGGACCCACTAAAATAATTGGTCAAACCAACTAATTAAAACAAATTTTTCTTAACAATCCTTCACATGAATGGAAATTAATGCAATAAACTATGCAGATCCTATAGAGAGATTAAGCGGAATGGTATCACATCTAGATAGATACTTTATGAGTTTGAACCTTTCGTAGTATAAAACTATAGGATTTACTTGGCTAATTAGTAAACCCGGTGTTTTGAACTGTTAGCCATTGGTGTAAACCAAGACAATAGTATCAACATAATAACCACGCTAACATTTTCGAGTTCTCAGTGTTGTGTTCATTTTGACTCTGAACAACCCTTGAATTTCATATGTGCCTTAGAGAATTCAAGTCTTTGAAACTTTCTCATAGAAGCGGCCACACTTCACACTTGTATAGGTGGTCTCCTATTAAGAGTACTTGTCATACCCCACTTAGGTAGTCCAAGATATAGGCGTTGACCTATGGTTGATTTCGAGTTTTAATTATAACAAACAAGTTATTCTTATCTCTAACATTTATGTTCGAGTTTTCATTAATGCATGTTGTAAACCTGGTGGAAATCGAGCCTTCACAATCAAGTTTGGAATCAAGCACTCACGTCAAAACAATCGGAAACAAATCAACTATTTACACCAAATTCAAAATCGAGCAACAAAACGTGCACTCACGCCAAATTAATCGAAGACATTAGACTTAGATGATTTGAATTCATATGTACAGGTAAAACGCTTTAATTTTTAGCAATGAATCACGTCAAGCTCGTAAGTTAAATTTTTATACATGAAATAAATGTTTCTCAAAATCACTTGCATAAAAATTATTTTCGATGTGACAAAATTCTTCACTTACCTTTTTTTTCTCCAATGACACTTATTTTGAAAAAGTGAAAATATCCCTAAAGATCTACACTTGCAAAAATAATTAAGAAAATGGTAAACCGGAGATTTCCAGTCTGGCGAACGTTCGGTAGTCCAACTGTCAAATTTTTAACCGTCTTGATTTCTGACACTCAACGGCTAGTTTAGTCGTCCGGCACACTGGCAGACGTCCGATTGGACAGAAAAATTTACATTTTTAACTACTATAAATACCAACTCACTTACCATTTATTACAACAACTTTAGATCAATCAATTGAGATTCTTTTGAGCCTAAAATTGCATTGATCTCTCATATCATTTATTATCAAATCACTTTGGTGTTGAAAAATCTTTGATCAAATTAACTCTTGAAAATCATTCTATACATCAAAGTTTTTCATACCTAACACTTGAACTTCATTCATTGCTAGCTATTAAAGTGTTAACCTACTTCTTTTCTTGTACTCAACTTTGAATCTATCATTCATTAAGAAGAGGAGATTTCACTTGTAAATTTGTTTGAGTTGTGGGTTGTGTTGAAGTCCCGTAAAACTCAACGTTGTAAAAGGGTCGGTGTTCCATGCTTGTAAGTCACCGAAAGTTTTGTAAATGGTTGATTTGCGCCACAAGTCAATCAACATAGTGAAATTGGCTTTGCTCATGTTGGAGAGCTTGGCAACGGAGGACGTAGATCATTGCGTTGGATCGAACCTCCATAATTACATCGTTTGTACTTTCTATCCCTCTTTACTTATTGCTTTCATATTCGTGCTTGCTATTTGAATTAATCTATTTAGTTATCGCGTGCTTGATTTTAAGTTAATTAATTGAAATAGTTTTAGAAACCTATTCACCTCCCTCTTGGTTATCTATTCTTAGGATTTCAATTGGTATCAGAGTAAGGTACTCTTTTTCAAAGATTTCACAATCTTGAGTAATGGCTAACCCAATGTTTCGAAATCATATGGGGCATTCCACAAATCGACATTCCTTCTTTAATGACACACACTATAATTATTGGAAGGCTAGGATGATGATTTACATTCAATCTATTGATTATAATATTTGAAAAGTTATCGAGTATGGTTCTTATAAGCCTACCAAGACTATTAAGATAGACGGTCAACCCGATCAAACTATCCCCAAACCAAGAAAATAGTACGATGAAGAAAATAGAAGAAAATTATCCTTAAATGCCAAATCTAAGAATTTACTCTATTGTGCATTAGACAAAAATGAATTTAATCGTATTAGTACTTGTGAATCCGCATATGATATTTGGCATGCACTTGAAGTTACTCATGTTGGCACTAGTAAAGTTAAAGAAACAAAAATTAATATGTTAGTCAAGGAATTTGAAACTTTCTTTATGAAACAAGATGAATCTATTGTTGACATGATTACTCGTTTTATCAATATTGTAAATGATCTAAAATGATTCAATCATAAATTTACTAACGGTGGACTTGTAAGCAAAATGTTTAGGCCGCTCTCGGAGGAATGGAGCCCTTTAAGGATGTTGATAGAAAATACCAAGGATGTAAATACATATCCCTTGGAAGAACTCTATGGAACATTGATAACCTAAGAACTTAACAATCCCGAAATCAAAGAGAAGACAATGAAGAACAAAGAGGAATCAAATGAGGTTCCTAAGCGGCAAATTGCTCTAAAATCGGCACTCGATGAAGGAACAACAAGTAGCAACATGAGAGATGAAGAGCTCGATGACTTGGTTCTTCTTGTCAAAAAATGGAGAGATTTTTGGAACAATCGAAAATTTCAAAAGAAGTAAGAAAAGAGCGAAGAAAGAGACAAGAAAATCATTTGCTATGATTGTGACAAACCCGATCACAAGAGAACTGAGTGCCCAAACAAAAAGAAGAACATCAAGAAGAAGGCACTCCAAACAACATGGGATGAAAGTGATGATGATGATTGCAATGAAAATGAAAGTCAAGAAGAAATGGCCAACACGTGCTTCATGGCAATCAATGATGAGTTAAATTCTATTGAAAAATTCTCATATGATGATTTATCTTTCTCTTATGATGAAATTTTAGAAGAATTTGAAAAACTCGCCCTTGACCATTCTACTCTTAAAAAGAAACATAAATTATTAAAAAGTGAAATTGAGAAAATTTTGGAAACCAAAAGGGAAAATATTGGTTATGATTCATTGTACAAAGAAAATGTAGGGAATCAACCCGAAATTCCCAACCTGTGAGAAACACTAAATAGAGAAAATGCACGCTAAAGAAAAACAATCACGGGCACAAGACAATATTTATGTGGTTCAGCTAATTTGCCTACGTCCACGGAGTTATAGGGATTTCACTATTATTAGGAAAAGAATACAAAGTGTTGCCGTACAGTTTTTCTCTCTATATATTATAAAGAACCCTAATCACCAAAACTGAGTTTTCTATATATATCCGGCTTGGGCCGATACTCCATTGACTAAGCCTCAGAAAATATCGCATTAAAAAACCACGCAACATTATTCGGGTCAGGTCGTCAACCAGATCAAACAAAATTAGGCTCCACAAAGCCCAACAGAAAATTGTTCTTTGAAAGAAAAAGTTGAAGACTTGACAAACATTATTTTTAAATTCAATCAAGGAAAGAAGAATTTTGATTTAATGCTCAGTGATCAAAATATGTTTTTGATAAAGAAAGCATTGGATATAAGCCATTTTTAAAACAAAAATGTCTCGAAAAAATTTATTCGTCAAAGTTTCAAATACAATTCCCTCAAAAATCACTTGTAGCTTTTGCAACAAAGATTGACATATTGCCTACAATTGTCTAACAAAAAAGAAGTTACACTTTAAAAACAAGTGGACTCGAGGATCCACTAAAACTAACTACCAAGGACCCAAGCTTGTGTGGGTACCAAAAATTAAAAGTTGAATTGTTATTGTAGGTACCAAAGAAAATAATGAGCAAATGATTCTTGGATAGCGGATGTTCAAAGCACATGATCGGAGATAAAACCTTACTATATCAAATTTCAAAAAGAATGATGGAGGTCATGTCACATTTGGAGACAATGCAAAAGGAAAAATAATCGAACTTGGAAACATTGATAATCATCTCTCCCCTTCCGTTGAAAATATACTATTGGTAGATAACCTTAAACATAATTTACTTAATATTAGTCAATTATGCGATAAAGGCTATCATATTAAATTTGATTATTTCAAATGCCTTATTAAGGATGCTATATCAAAAGAGGTGATATTTATAGAGAGACATAGTAAAGATGTTTATATCATAAATATCGAATTTGAAAATAATGAAAAATGTCTTTTGAGTTTGAAAGAGGATACTTGGTTGTGGCATATGAGATTAGGTCATGCTAGCATGGACCTTCTCTAAAAAATTTCCAAAAATTGTTTTGTCAAATGATTTCCAAACTCAAAATTCGAAAAAGTTAGAGTTTGTGATGCTTGTCAATTTGGAAAACAAGTAAAAAGTTCTTTCAAACCAAAAGTACACTCTTCAACTACGAAAACATTGCAATTTCTTCACATGGATCTTTTGGGCCATCTAGAATCGCTAGCTTGGGCAGAAAACATTATGCTTTTGTAATTGTTGACGATTTCTCAAGATTCACTTGGGTTCTTTTCTTGAATCTTAAGGATGACGCTCTAAAGACCTTCAAACATATTTGCAAAAAGATTCAAAATGAAAAAGGATATTCAATTTCAATCATTAGAAGTGATCATGGTGGAGAATTTGACAATCTCGCCTTTGATGAGTTTTGTAATGAAAATGGATATGAACATAATTTCTCGACTCCTAGAACTCCTCAACAAAATGGTGTAGTAGAAAGAAAAAATCGTACATTACAAGAAATGGCTAGAACCATGCTTAACGAAAATAATTTACCAAAACACTTTTGGGCCGAAATCGTTAATACCGCTTGTTACATTATAAATAGAGTTTTGGTTAGTTATAAGAAAACTAAAACTCCCTACGAGATTTGGAAAAATAGAATTCTCAATATTAGTTGCTTTACAGTTTTCGGTTGCAAATGTTTTATTTTGAATACAAAAGATAATTTGGAAAAGTTCGATTCAAAATTCGATATTGGTATTTTTCTAGGATATTCATCGACTAGCAAAACTTATAGAGTATTTAATAAAAGAACTCTAGTCGTTGAAGAATCCATGGATGTCATATTTGATGAGACTACCTCACTTGATCGTGAGAAATGCATTGATGATGATGTAGGTTTGGAAGCTCCATTTGAACAAATGAACATTAAAGACCAAAACAAGGAAATGCCTAACGAAAAAATGAAGGAGCACAATGTTCAAGAAAGTGAAGAAAAATCAACTGATGCTCAAAGTGATCCCTCGCTACCAAAGGAATGGAAGTTTGTCCTATCTCATCCAAATAAATTAATAATAGGGGATCCATCCAAAGGTATTACCACTAGAACTTCTCTTAAAAATCATCTTGGTAGTTGTACATTCATTTCACAAATTGAACCTAAAAGTTTTAAAGAAGTTGAGTTTGATGAATTTTGGATATTAGCAATGCAAGATAAACTAAATCAATTTGAAAGAAATCATGTTTGAGATTTAATTGCTAGACCAAATGATCAAACCGTCATTGGGGCCAAATGGGTTTTTAGAAATAAATGTGATGAAAATGGGATAATTGTGCGTAACAAGGCTAGACTAGTGACCCAAGGTTACAATCAAGAATAATGCATCGATTTTAAAGAATCATTTGCACCGGTAGCTAGATTAGAATCAATTCGCATACTTATTGCATTTGCATATCATACAAAATGGATGTCAAAAGTATTTTTCTTAACGGTTTTATTCAAGAAGAAGTGTTTTGTTGAAGAACCACCCGATTTTAAAAATCACAAACATCCGGACCATATTTTCAAATTTCGAAAAGCTCTATACAGTTTAAAACAAGCTCATAGGGTTTGGTATGAACGATTGGGAAAATTTCTAATTTCAAAGTAAGTACATTTTGGATATGTTCAAGAGATTCGACATGGATGATTTGAAGCCAATGAATACCCCTATGAGCACATCCATAAAATTGGATAAGGACGATCAATATACGTCCGTTGACATAACAAAATATCGAGGTGTGATCGGATCCCTTGTTTATTTAACTGCAAGTAGACCCGATATCATGTTTAGTGTGTGCCTATATGTTAGATTTCAATCAAATCCTATAGAATTACATCTCAAGGCTGTGAAATGAATCTTTAGATATCTTAGTGGCACTAGAACTTTAAGGCTTTGGTATCCTAAGGGCACTAACATTGATCTACTTAGCTATTTGGATGCCAATTGTGCCGGATGCACAATTGATCGTAAAAGCACTAGCGGAACATGTAATTTTCTAGGCTTTGCACTTGTATCATGATTTAGCAAGAAATAAAACTCCGTTGCATTGTCTACCGCCGAAGCCGAATATATTTCTGCCGCTAGTTGTTGTGCACAAGTTCTATAAATGAAACAAACTCTTCATGATTGTCACCTATTCTTTGATCAAATACCCATTATGTATGATAACACTAATGCCATAAACTTGTCTAAAAATCTTATTTTGCACTCTAGGATGAAACACATTGAAATTAGACATCACTTCCTAAGAGACCATACTCAAAAGCGTGATATTGTGTTAGAATTTGTAAACACGAAAAATCAATTTGCTGATATCTTCACAAAACCTCTAGCTCTTGATCATTGCTCACATATTAGAAGGGGTTTAGGGATTTTTTATGAATTAGAAATACATAATTGAGTACATGCAATTACATGTCTTTATTATTTCATGTGCATCATATTTAGTTTATTTTAATTTAATTAAAAAAAGGGAATGGACGAGCTAACCGGACGTCCGGTTAACACGTCCGGTTTGACAGAGATTTTTAACTTTGTTTACTGCACGTCCAGTACTACGCGATTTTAAAACCCTGGTTTCGCGAACTAGAGCACATTTCTCCTATTTCTTCTCACTTTTCTCTCATTTATGTCCCTAAATACACTCTAAATCACTCAAACCTTCAATCTACTCCTCAATTTCTCATTGAATTCGTTAAACCCACTACTTTTCATCATCAAATCTCAAAATAACTTTTCATTCACCAGAATCTCTTTTTCTCATAAGATCCAAACCCATCCTTTTTCTATCATATCTCTACAATGTCGGGGTCTAGAAGTATAGGAAAAAGACTCAAGAGCATGGCGCGGCGATCTCCTCAACCGTCATCCGACGAGGAATTTGATATGGAGCCCGAGATGCCGGTCAACCCATTTGAAAAATCACCCATTCTATTAGGTAAGAACGTTGATTTTGCCGACTTCACCATTGAAGCACCCGCATTTCATATTGAAGAATATTTTAAAAACATGGGTTGGATGTCGGTCGCTACTCTCGAAGAACATGCATATTCTAACCTTATGAAAGAATTTTATCAAAAAATAGTTATTTCACCTTGTTCAGATGAGATTTCATGTTTACTCAAAAATGTTTGTATCACCGTCAACAAAGCTCTCATTCGTGAAATTCTTGAGCTTAAGCTGTGTGATACTCAAATTTTTCTTCATAAAACTCATCCTACACTTGAAGGGTACGACCCTTCCGAAGCATGTCGTCAGGTGACCAGAAAGAATTTTGAAAATATCACAAAAATTAGTGCAAATCATCTAACACTTTCATGTAAAGTTTTACAAAACATCATTGCACATGCGATTCTTCCTCGAAAGGGTCATCGAGACGAGGTAAACTTTTTTGATCTTTTTGTCATCGATTCCTTTCTTGCTAGGCAAAAACTCGACTTTCCAACTATTGCAATAGGTCTCATGAAGCTTGTGCATTCCACGCGACATCTTAAAGCTTTGTCTTACGGAATGCTTCTTACAAATTTTTTAAACATTTTGACATTCCACTTCATGATGAGACTTTTGTTAAACTCCGCCCTACCGACCCCATCAACATTCAAACCCTTGCATAAAATAAATCACTTCAAGCTCGTAAGTTAAATTTTTATGCACGAAATAAATGTTTCTCAAAAGCACTTGCATAAGAATTATTTTCGATGTGACAAAAATCTTCACTTAACTTTTTTTTACCAATGACACTTAGTTTGAAAAAGTGAAAATATCCCTGAAGGATCTACACTTGCAAAAATAATTAAGAAAAGGGAAAACCAGAGATTTCCAGTCTGGCCGAAGTCCGGTAGTCCAACGGTCAAATTTTTAATCGTTCTTATTTTTGACCTCAACGGCTAGTTCGGCCGTCCTATACAGTGGCGGACGTCCGATAGAGGTCGTCAGATTGGACAGAAAATTTTACGTTTTTAACTACTATAAATACCAAGTCACTTACCATTTATTACAACAATTTAGAGCATTCAATTGAGATTCTTTTGAGCCTAAAATTGCATTGATATCTCATATCATTTATTATCAAATCACCTTGGTGTTGAAAAATCTTTGATCAAATTAACTCTTGAAAAGCATTTTATATATCAAAGTTTTTCATACCTAACACTTGAGTTTCAGTCATTGCTATCTATTAAAGTACTAGCCTACTTCTCTTCTTGTACTCAACTTTGAATCTATCATTCATTAAGAAGAGAATATTTCACTTGTAAATTTATTTGAATTGTGGGTTGTGTTGAGGTCCCGTTATGTTCAACGTTGTAAAAGAGTCGGTGCTCTTTGCTTTTAAGTCACGGGAGGTTTTATAAAGGGTTGGATTGCACCACAAGTCAATCAACATAATGAAATTGATCTTTCTCATTCCAAAAAGCTTGGTAACGGAGGACGTAGATCATTGCATTGGATCGAATCTCCATAATTATATCGTTTGCACTCTCTATCTCTCTTTACTTATTACTTTCATATTCGTGCTTACTATTTGAATTAATTTATCTAGTTATCACATGCTTGATTTTAAGTTAATTAATCGAAAAAGTTTAGAAACCAATTTACCCCTTCTTGGTTAGCTATTTTTGGGATTTCTATAGGAATCATTAAAAGTATAACTTAACCTAAATTTTTCAGCAGATAGCACTTTCTGATCGTAGGAATAGGTATGAGTTAACTCTGAAGTGCTTCTTTGAATCTTCATAACTTAGTTGTCCCATTAAATCAAGATTTTAGGATCTCCAGTCAATAAAGTTGGGTTACCATTACAAAGATTCTTGCGTAGTAGGCTTTAACATCATTCCCCTTGATAGGCAGTATACTTGATCTCTTGGTAAGCCTTTAGTAAGCGAATCTGCGAGATTTTCTCTAAACTTTATATAATATATGGAAATAATACCATTTGAGATCAATTGCTTAATTGTATTATGTCTTCAACAAATATGTCGAGACTTACCATTATACAGACTATTTTGTGCTCTACCGATAGTTGACTGACTATCACAATGCATATTAGTTGCAGGCACGGGTTTAGGCCAACATGGAATTTTCTCTAAAAAATTACGAAGCCATTATGCTTCCTCTCTAACTTTATCTAAAGCTATGAACTCAGATTCGATCATCGATCGAGCTATACATGTTTGGAGGATTTCCAAGATACGACTGCACCATCAATGGTAAAAACATATCCACTAGTGGATTTTGAGTCTTTTGTATCTGATATCCAATTAGCATCATTTTATCCTTTTAATACAGATGGATACCTAATATAATATAATCCAATATTTGAGGTGTATCGTAGATATCTAAGAATCCTTACCAGTGTCTTCCAATGGTCATTATTTGGGTTACTTGCATATATACTAAGTTTGTTCACTGCATATACAATATCTGGTCGAGTGCAGTTTGTAATATACATTAGACTGCCTATTATCCGAGAGTACTGTAATTGAGATATGAGTTCGCTTTTATGTTTGGCCAAATGTAGACTTAAGTATACCGGTGTTTTAACTGGACTTTCATCATATATATAAAACTTCTTAAGTATGGTCTCAATATAGTGAGATCAAGATGGACAAGTCCCTCAGATGTTTTAAGGATTTTAATTCCTAATATTACATCTACAAAACCCATATCTTTCATGTCAAAATGTTTTGTCAAAATTTTCTTAATAGTTGTTATGATATAACAATCACTACCCATAATTAGCATGTCATTAACATATAGACATACGATTACATATGCATTAGGTGTGATTTTGATATAAACACATGTATCACAGTCGTTAATCTTAAAACCATTTGACTACATAGTTTTATCAAATTTTGCACGACATTGTTTTGGAACTTACTTTAGTCCATATAACAACTTAATGAGCCTACACACATTTTTCTCATATCCAAGAGCAATGAACCCTTCGGGTTGTTCCATGTAAATTTCTTCTTCTAGCTCACCATTTAAGAAAGTTGTTTTAACGTCCATCTGATGGATTTTCAAATTATGCAATGTCACGATTGTAATTAATACTCTAATTGATGTTATCCCAAGTGAGTATGTATTGAAAAAATCAAGACCTTCTTTTTGATTAAATCATTTAGCTATCAATATGGTCTTACATTTATCAACTGATCCATCAGTTTTTAATTTTCTTTTGAAAATCCATTTACAATCTAACGGATTGTTACCAAGTGGAAGATCTACCAACTCCCAAGTTTGACTCTGCATAATGGAATCAATTTCACTATTGATAGCCTCTTTCCAGAATGGAGTTTTTGAGTTCGACATTTTTTCATTGAATGTCTTAGGTTCATTTTCTAACAAATAAGTTAAAAAAATTGGACCAAAAAATGTAGATATTTTGGTCCTTTTGCTGCGTCTTTGATGATTACCAATTGCAGTATCGTAAGTTCATTCTTGCGAACTTATCTCTTTCCTATCCTTATAAGGAAAATTGCCCAAAAAAATACAGCATTCCTAAATTCAATGATAGTATTTTCATGTACATCCAGAATGTCAGACTTATGTACGAAGTACCGATAAGCACTACCGTTATTAGCATATCCAATGAATATGCAATCGATGGTTTTATGCTTTGGTATTTCTACATTATCCAAACACCCACACACTTTTAAGTATTTGTACGAATGTTTATGGCCTTTTTATAACTCATAAGGAGTTTCGTTCTTACATTTGTGTGTTAGTTTATTTAGAATGTGGTTAGCTGAGAGATTGCTCTCCCCTCCTCACTCCCACAACAAATTTTAAGGTAAACCAGAACTAATCAACATAGCGTTCATCATTTTTTCCATAGTACCATTTTTGCGTTACGCAATACTATTCCACTGAGGTGAAGAAGGAGCTATAGTTTGATGAATAATCCTAGAATCTGAACAAAATTATTCAAACGGTGCTCCATATTCCCCACCTCTGTAACTACGAACAACTTTTCTTTGTTTGCTTAGTTGATTCTCAAACTCATTATTGTACTGTTTAAATGCTTCTAAGGCCTCGTCTTTACTCCATAGCAAATAGACATAACAGTACCTTGTGCAATTATCTATAAAAGTAATAAAATACTTTTATCTCGTCTAATTTGCACAAACTTTAAATCACAAATATAACTGTGAATTAATTCTAGAGGAGTCAAGTTCCTTTCAACTGAATGAAATTGTATTTTTGCTAATTTAACATCTACACATATTTCGCACCGATGATTTTGATCAAATGAAATAGAAGAAAATAAATCCAAAATTATTAATTTACGTAAAGTATTAACATTAACATGTCCCAACCTATCATGCCATAAGTTAGAAGACTCAATCAAGGAAGTAGAAGATTTATTTTTATTAATATCAAAATTACGAAGTAAAAGCATTACATTCATTTTGAGTAGCCCATTGGCTAAGTACCCCTTGCCCACAAACATGCCATTTTTGGTGAGTACATCATTGTCATATTCAAATATTAGCCTAAATCCATTTTTGCTTAACAAAGCTCCAAAGACCAAGTTTTTTGCGAATATCGAGAACATGCAGCACTTCGATGAGTGTTACTTCTTTCTCTGATGTCATTTTCAGCACTACTTTACCTAGACCAACAACTTTTGATGTTGCTAGTTGCCCGTCCATTGATATGAGTGTAAGATGAAAACATCTTCTTATCAATACAAACGTGATGAGTAGTGCCAGTATTTATGAACCATTCTCTCGAATTGTCCATCATGTTTGCTTCAAATACAACAACTGAGAGCATTAGTTCAGACACATCGTTGACAATTTGTCTTCCTTGGTTAAGTGTACTTCGTCTTTTTTGTTTTGCTTTTTTTGTCGGCAATCCTTTGCAATGTGACCAAACTTACCGCAGTTATAGCAATCTCCTTTGAATCTCTTGGTCTTGCTCTTTTGCTTGCCATTACCCGAGTGCTTCCTTTTTTTGGTAGTATTTGGCTCCACCAAATAGACTTTAGCCTCCATTTGGAGCTTTCCAGATTTCTTTTCAGAATTTCGATTATCTTCCTCAATTCTTAATCTTATAATCAGATCTTCAAGTCTCATTTCCTTTCGTTTATGTTTCAGGTAGTTATTGAAATATTTCCACATTGGTGGTAGTTTTTCGATAATCGCAGCAACCCGAAATGACTCACAGAGTTTCATACATTCTGTATGTATATCGTGAAAGATGATTTTTAACTATTGAACTTGATTCATTATTGTTTTAGAATCTACTATTTTGAAATCCAGGAATTTGCCTACAACGAATTTCTTCAATCCGGGATCTTCCATTTTGTACTTCTTTTTCCAATGACTCCCATAGTAATTTAGCTATCTTGACCAAACTGTATACGCTGCATAGTGTGTTGTCAAGGCAATTGAGAATGTAGTTCTTACACAAGACTATGACTCCATGCATCGAATGCTACTCATTTTTTAGAATCTATTTCTTCTTCCTCAATAGATGGAGCATCTTCACTCAAGAATTTTGCCAAATTCAGAGTCGTAAGATAAAACAACATTTTCTGTTGCCATCTCTTAAAATCCACTTCCGTGAATTTTTTCGATTTCTCCCCATGAGGATTGTTAGGGGATACAACAAATATAGTATTACTTGCTATTATCGTTTTAAGATTGTTGGCAAATAATGATATTACTTTGTAATAATTTGGGCAGAATTACAACTTTAAAAAATTAACGATATAAAATATTAATGGTCGATGCAAGAGTTCGACTCTTTTTCCTTAAGACGATAATGTCCGCACTAGTGCTGACGATATTTCAACACTCATTTTTCAAGATACAACGACCTTGACTTATAATAGTAGCACTCCAAATTACAAGACCCGGCAAACCTACTCAAGTTTGTGATCTCTCTAAAATTGAAGGACTAAAAAGCACAAAAATAGTTTTCGAGACCAAATTGAAAAATATGGAATAATGCAAGAATGAAGGAATATAATTTGGAAGAAGAATAAAATCACTTGATTTAATTTACAGTGACGTATGTGATTTAAAACTTGTACAAACAGGTAGCAACAAGTACTTTATTACTTTTGTCGAAGATATAGAGAAATTTATTACTTGTGTATCTGTTTAAAAGTAAGGACAAAGATATAGAGAAATTTATTTTCTATAAGAATGAAGTTGAAAATCAATTTAATAAGAAAGTTAAGGTATTGAAAAGTGATCGGGGTGGTGAGTATGAAGCACCATTTGCTGAATTCTGTGCACAACACGAAATCATATATGAAACCACCGCACCTTATTCTTCGCAACTAAATGGCGTTGTTGAACGAAAAAATTGTATCTTAAAAGAAATAATGAATGCAATGTTAGTAAGTCTTGGGTTACTTTAGAACATGTGGGAGAAGCTGTGTTATCAGCAAATTAACTTTTAAATAAGGTGATTCGAAAGAAAACGGAAAAGACCCGATATGAGTTATGAAAAGGAAGAAATTTTTTATATAAAAACTTACGAGTGTGAGTGTGTCTTGGTAAAGTGGCTGCTCCAATACCAAATAAGGTAAAGATATACCCGAATGCTGTAGATTGCATCTTTATAGGCTATGCACATAATAGTAGTGCTTATCGGCTTCTTGTGCAAGAGTCTCAAATCCGAGAAATACATAAAACACGATAATAGAATCGAGAAATTCTTCATTCTTTGAATATGTATTTTCGTACAGATCCAAGAGGAAGCAAGATCTTCTAAACGGACACATGAAACTATGGTTGAAAATAGCCAGGACCAAGAATTAGAAGAAGACGTTGAGGTTGAATCAAGACATAGTAAAAGAGAAAGGACAAAAAAACTTAAGATTCTGATTTTTTGACTTATATACTAGAAAGTAAACCTCGAAGCCTTCAATAAACTGTGAACTCTTCAGAAGGATCTCAGTGGAAATATGCCATTAAAAGTGAAATAGATTCCATTTTGCAAAATCATACATGGGAGCTAGTGGATCTTCCTCTAGGAAGTAAACCACTAGGTTACAAATGGATTTTCAAAAGAAAAATGAAAGCAGATGGAACAATAGAAAAGTATAAGGCAAGATTGGTAATAAAAGGTTACAGACAATGAGAAGGCTTTGATTACTTTGACACATATTTTCAAGTGACGATAATAACATCTATTAGGGTGATACTTGCGATTGCCGCTCTGAGAAATCTTGAAATATATCAAATGGATGTTAAAACTACATTTCTGAATGAAGATTTAGATGAAGAAATCTGTATGGAACAACCCGATGAAGAAAGTCTATAAACTGGTAAAGTCATTGTATGGCTTGAAACAAGCTCCAAAATAATAGAGTGAAAAATTTGACAATATTATGATGGAATGTGGATTTAAGATTAACGAGTGTAACAAACATATCTACGTCAAAGACACCGAAAATGATTATGTCATTTTATGTCTTTACGTTGACGACATGTTTATTGTTGGTAGCAACGATACGATGATTAAATCCACTAAAAATATGTTAAATTCAAGGTTTGACATGAAAGATATGGGTTTAGCTGATGTCATTCTTGAAATTAAAATTAGCAGATTATGTGGATAAAATTTTAGAAAAATTTAGCAAGGATGATACTCAAATGGCTAGAACGCCAATAGATACGAGTCAGTATCTATCAAAAATAAAAGTGAGAGTGTTTTTCAAGTAGAATACTTTAGAATTATTGGAAGTTTGATGCACTTGATGAGTTGTACGAGACTAGACATAGCATACACAGTTAGTAAACTGAGTAGATAAACAAGTAATCCAGAAGCTGACCACTATAAATGAATAGTAAGATTACTAAGTTACTTAAAATATACTCATAATTTTGGACTGCACTATACTAGATATCCAGAAGTCATTGAAAGATGTAGTGATGCAAATTGGATATCTGATGTAAAAGACTCCAAATCCACTAGTGGATTTGTGTTCACATTAGGAGGTGCAGCTATATCCTGGAAATTCTTTAAACAAATCGTTATAGCTAGATCTACCATGGAATCTGAGTTTATAACTCTAGATAAATGTGGTGAAGAGACTGAGTGGTTACGCAACTTCTTAGAGGATATTCCAAGATGGCCGAAACTTGTACCAACAATTTGCATACATTGTGATAGTCAATCAGCAATTGGAAGGGCACAGAGTAACATGTACAATGGTAAGTCTAGATATATATGTCGTAGACACAATACCATAAGACAACTACTTTCAACTGGAGTTATCTCTATTTAACCCATTGATTATCGCTAATCAAAGGGTTAAATAGAGAGTTAGCTGAAAAATTATCGAAAGGAATGAGATTTAAACCCTTGAACTGATAAGTTAATACAAAGAAAATACAACCTAGTTGATTGAAGATCTCAAGATTTAGGTTCAAAGGGACAACCTAATTGTAAAGACTTAATTGAATCACCGTGGGGGAGTATTACCTCATGTCCATTCCTATGATGCAACAGTGATATCCATAAAGATGAAAGATAAGCAATAAACTTTTACTGATTCTTATGCGTCGAAAATAGAGCGAAGTAATGCGGGTTACTTAGAATAAGAAATCACCTATGTGATAGAGAAGTTGGACGGCTTCTAAGAGAATTGTGTGGGGCTCAATTCTTAGGAACTTTCGCAAAATCGGCATATGTTCGTGGCCAAAACGAATATAATAATAAGAACTGAATTGTGTTAGGAAGAATCCTGTGTGGAGTATATCATCTTTTATATAAAAGGCAGAATAGTTCAAGGATATCGTATTTACTGGTTAGCTAGTAAAATAAATATACTTTCACAAGAGAATGTTCAAAGAGTAATACCTACCTATCTTATGCAGGTTTCAACAGTTGAACTATATCACCAACTCTTTATGTCTTCTCTTCCTATATCTCTCAATTTTCATTCATGTGGAGGATTGTTGGAAAATGAATATAATGGCTGACTTTGTGACAAATTTTGAGTGAGACCCGTTTGGTTATTTTGAAAGATTAAGATTGATTTGTATTCTCCTCCTTGAAAACATCGAAATCATATATTTATTTACCAAAAATGATACTCGGGTGAATGAAAATTGGACCTCAAAGTAATGCATTAGAAAATACTTTGTGTTGAAGGGAAACTAGTTTAAAGTTATCACACAAAGGAAAATAGATAAATGCATAACTACTTTAAATATGATTGCACTTTATAAGGGTGTAATCATGTGTAGTATAGAGTCTCTCTCCACGTGCATGCGTATGGGGGAGTACAAATCACGGACTAAAATAGGTTTCGGACCTTGAACTTGTGTGCGGGCGCGACCTGCTTACACGAATATCGAATCGGATTGGATTGATAAAAATTTGGCATTTAGGAGGGTCCACGTTTTGCATTTATTTTATTTTTCCTAAAACCCTTTAAATTCTTTTTAACTCCTGAAATTCATGTAATTTTGCTTGTATTAATGGAAAGTTTAACAGCCGGATTAATGGTGGTTAATAATATAATTCCTGGCTTTTGATTCTCCATTACAGTCTATTTATTCAGCCATCTTCATCCATTGCATACATACGAAGAAAATTATTTTTCCGCATATTTTTCCAGTCTGCACACATAATTTAGTTTCTGTTAAGATCTTTGTGATAGTATTCAGATACTAAGTCAGTTCGTCGGAATAGTATCTGCAGTGCTCATGCTCTACTAATTTTTTAGTTGTACTCTGGGAAATGGATGCTCGAACTAAACCTCAAACACATACGGTGATGGAGTAAATCTGTTTTAAGGAAACTATGTTCACATAGGTCTCGGTTCATTTTATTAATTTTTTTAAAAGCAATTTAGATTACTTGTTCTGTTTTATTGTAATTAATAAATTATTTGATTTGTAATAGTTTGGCTAACATCCGGTTAACTAGTGTCCGGTATATATTTATATGATATTTCTGTTAGTTGCAAATTCGGTATGTGGTATGCGTTGCAAATTCGGTATGTGCAATTCCGATATGTTGCAAATCCAGTATGTGTCCATCCGGTATTTGTTAAACCGATATTCATTCACTATTATTTTGTCTAACAGTGGTTTCTAGTAAGGAACATAAATATGAATATATAAACATATATACATATAGAGAGAAGGGTGGAGTTATCGGTGGTAGGTACTGAGAAAATGCCTAATCATCAACAAAACAATAAAAGGAGGACATTGAGAAAGATGGAAGGTACCCTTCTATAGTTGGCACTTCAGTTTTTTATTTTTTATTTTTGTTAAAGATGACTGATTATAGAACATTTTACCACATTAACTCAAGCAAATGAATAAAAACCGTAAGTTTTATAGGTAAATGTGGAAATGAATTCAAATTCCATGTTAGTTGGAAAATAAAAACCTATCAAACCCATAAGAATTCGTTTTCCATGAAAATAAAGAAAATGCAGTTTAAAGTTGTTGTACCTTAGAATTCAATTTCTATTTTCACGTTGCAATCAAATGGCCAAAGTGAAACTCATTTTCCTTGGATGTGACATTTTTCATAGAATTCGTTACAATCAAATATAGCCTAAATCTTTTCTATTTTTCAAGGATTAATTTATTGAATTATATATTCAAAGTGTAATTACATGTGATGTATGTAATATATATACACTGCACGTCCCTACCTTTAAAAGTTCGAGAACTTTTTACCTTGCTTCACGGCACCAAAAAAAAAAAAAAAAAAGGTAGCTTAGGCCAGTCAATGACTTATTTTTCTTTAAAAGCTCAAGCGAGCTTGAGTTTGGCTCGTCACTTAGCTCGTCAAAGTGACTACCTGAGCTTATGGGTAGATGGGTCGAGCATGCTCGGGTCAGTCCATTGCCACCACTAGTTTTACCGGAGCTAATTAATGGATCACATTAAAACTTATAAATTTCTTCAACAAATATTAGAAGCATGCAACCAAATATAATTGCGTGTTAGCAGGCCATCGACAAACACGTTGAGCAATCCTCCTCGGGCAACAAAAAAGTTGCTTAGTCTCTTTTAATAATTGTCATTGGACCTAAACACCTTCACATGCAAGATTGTCTTGAAATTATAAATAATCGATCAAAAGTTGTTGCTGAAAATGGAAAACTGTTTTTAAATTTATTTGAATAATTTTTTAAAAGTGTTTTATCTAATTACACGTAAATTGAAATTTTTTTCTTAATTTTCAACCACACATTCTCCAAAAATCACTATTCAAAAATGTATTTTTTCTCTCAAAATGTGGCTCAAACATAGGCTTAATATATGTTCATTACATATATTTTAATAGTTTCGTATGTGATAAGGTTAAAATTAGATTAAAGTTATTTAGTACAACTGGTATTTAACATCAGTTTAAATGGTAACATGTTCAATTAACTATAAGGAATTATAACTCATTTAGTAGAATAGATGATATGTTGACACGTAAACTAGCACTTAAAACTACCGATGTTAGATCCTCAATAGTTCCAAAGGAGTTAGCAAAGGCGGGAGGGAGTCTCGCTTAGGTTGACACTTCGTTAGCAATCTATGTTATTGGGCAAATCATAATAGTATTGTTGTTTAGCATAATCCTCGACAACAATTACCCCTCACGTCTATGTGTACATAATTTAAACAATTACAACATTTTATCTACATAATTTAAACAACGATCAAAGTTCAAAAACTAGCACAAACCCTAAAACATTACAGTCGAATAAGTTTGTCTTTACACATACATCACATACATCATCTGTAGAAACTCAACCTTGATCGATCCATCCTCTAATAGTAAACCATTGGTTGCATTTTCGTCAGAAGATGAAGGAAAACTCGACCATATTCTACATCCACCTTATTGCCTAAAACTCCGGCTCCAAGTCATCAAACACATTTTTCTTGCTGATATATACAAAATATGAACCTCCTGATTTTCTTCATAATAACTGACAAGCTTGAATATTCATATCATGATTTTGGAAAACAACTATTATAAAAATAGTTTTCCAAAAAGTTTAATCCATCAATATGCTCAATAGAAGCTCCACATAACGAATTAAGCACAGCAACTACAATTCTCCAAATTGCTTCTCTTTAATAATTTCAATCACCGAACAGCCACATAAAGCAATTTCCAAGGAATTTCAATTATATATAGCCAGCTTACCAGATAACACACATGCACATCTTCCTGTAAAGGTGATTTATGTATGCCATAACAGGCAATTTAAAGCTCTAAAGATTCAGCAGTTTTTCTAACCCAATCAATCTCTTGCCCAGCCGCACTTCATGGATTTCCAAGAAAAAGAGAAGTACAAAAACAAAATTACTACTAATATTATCCCAAGCTAAATACTCCACCATCCTCAATGGCAACAGAGCTATTTACTCTGCTGCCAATTATTTGAAGGGAAGGACAGGCCATGCCAATTATAACCAGTGCTCAATTTTAAGCCAATTTGAATGGCATGCAGCAAATCGGCAACTATCTAGAGGCCTGTTTCCACTCCCATACCTAGTTCTTTGGGAGCTTATTTACAGTTGCCAATCCTGAATTAGGGCTGGACTCTGTAAGATTAACCTTAATTGGTTTCCATCCTGACTGATTATTATATATAATCCACCTTTTCTTGTTTATTACCATGTGCAAAATCTGTAGAACTTCACCCAAAGCAAGCCCTTTTAAGCACATCTTTTTCATTACTGTAGCTGCCTCGTACCTACAGAGCAGACGAGGATTGAAGAACATGAGATGGATTAACTATAAAATAATTTATCCATAAAGTGGAAATAGATTACAGACTATCAAAATAACATAAAAGCAAAATGTAACTTGATGCGAACTGCAAGATTGTAATTTACCTGCACTGAGTACGCAGTATTGCAGATCGTCCAGCAGCAGATGACAGAAATTTCTGAATTTTGTCCCATGTCGCCTTTGGGTACTGCTTTGCTTTGCCAGCCATTGCGTCCACGCATTCCCATAGTTTCTCGTTCTTTTTAATATACAACTGCAAAGAACCTACCTTCCGCTGTACTACCATCTGCTGCTCAACGGCACTCGTTAGAGCCTTCTTAACATCAGTATTACGATGTCGAGCATCTCCATATCGAATGCAATCAGCAATGTTTTCCTCTGTGGGTACAATCTTCTCATTCTTAAGGGTGTTCAGAGCAAGTAGAATGACCCCAGTAAGGCCTTGAATATAGTCAGAAGGTTCTGGACATCCTGGTGTCCCCCATAGACCATTACCAGACATATTAGTAGTTTCCACCCCAAAAGATGGTGGCGGAATTTCTTGACTGCAACGAGGGTTCTTTTGTGCATTATATCCTTCGTGGGGACTCGTGTTTTTACGAATCTGCTTTCCTTTGTGTTTTACATCATTCCCGCTTCCCCTATTCGAGAATTTTTGATTTCCCAATTGGGGACTACCATGAGAAGAATCACCGGGCTCTTTTGAATGAACAGAATTAATAACTGGAACTTGAAATGAGTCAGAGCCAGATAAATGACCGTAACCATTATTTAGAGTCTGTGCAGAATCATCATTTGTAAGTGGTGGCCCTCCAGCCGATAGACTTGTCCAGAGCCATACACTCTTTGCAGCAGCAAGAAGCGGTGCGGACGCTTTTTGAGGTTGTGCCAGAAGAATGTTATATCGACGCATGCGTAACTGGTGGAGAGCATTTGAGAAATCTCGGTCTCCAGAAATTAACAAATAATTAGCAGGTGCAGGATTGTCGACTGCCCAAAATAACATATCCACCAAAATCTTCTTGTCACTAGCATCTTTTACACCTAACCATGATGAATTCAAAGAAAAAACTCAAATTTAACATATGTAACCACATAAGCAAAAAATAGCAGCCCGATTTCACTCTATTCGCTAATCTGACGCACAAAACTCTTCAAGATTCAATATTTGACACTTGAAGATCAACAAAATTGACAAACCCAAACTAAAAATTTCTGAGACTAAAACTCAACCGGTAGAATCAACTAATTACCACTCAAAAACTAAAATTAACCTCCCCGAAATCATCGTTCCACCCGCTCCATCTCAACTCCTCTCCACAAAATTCATCAAAAAAAAAATCATAAACATTAAGACATAAAAACATCGATGTATACATAAATTAAACGTATACACAGACATATATAGATAGGTACCTGCAGGGACGTGATTGAGGGCGATGCCGGTACTATTAAGCGCCTGCTGAACGGCGGGGGATATATTGGTGGTATCACCATACGCTGATATAGAAAGAGACCCGCAGTAGTTTATCTTAACAAGAGCTGAGCTTATATTCTGCGCAATCGCGTGTGGATCGCAATTCTTCGGCACGTGACAGTTCTCGATGTCCCACCACACCGAAACCTTGGCCTTCACATACTGCTCCTCTGCCGCCTCCGCCTGCACTCCGCCTCCGCCCATATTCTTCGATTAGATTAAACTGAAACGGAGTTATTTTGTGTGATTGTATTGATTTATTTACAGTGTAGTATGAGTGTGGACTGGGCCAGACGTTTTATTGACGGAGAAAAGCGCGCTTAACGATTGGAGAGACTTATTATTTAAAAATATTTTTTAAATATTGATTTTTAAAAAAATGTGTAATTTAAAGCAACAAAGTGGAGATTAAAGCAAATTTAATTATGCTTTAATAAAGCAACAAGTTAAAGAAAGAACCCTTTTATTCCCTTTTATTTTCTTAGGAAGAAAGAAAGGTATTTAACTGTGAATTGAATTGGGAAATGGCAAATGATAAAGGACACAAGAACACGACAAAAGGCTTTAACTAATTTTAAGGTTTAATTAGTTGTTTATTGTTTAGCTTAGAAAAAAAAGCCTAAAATAAATACTTTATCACGTCTTTTATTTTTTGTAAGTTTAACTTTATATTCCACATGTTTAAATTAGAAATTCGATAATTTGATACCAAAAAAATAAAAAAATATATACTATGAATTTGTTTAGATCCATGTGGAACTATGACGTTTTTGACCATTCTTTAGATAATTTTCAATTCAATCTATGGATTGCTATCTTGGTAATAAAGAAATCGAAATACTTCCAACTATATCTAACATTAAAGTCTAAATTAATCTTCAATATATACTATGAATTTCTATCTAGTGTCATTTATTTTCTTAAAATAAAGTCAAACTACATCCTAATTTGGATTTCTATATTAATTTGTCGAGTCACTTCGTTTAACATAGTTTTTACATCTAGATAGAGCTTTAAATACTTGTTTACTTTTTTATCTGCCAAATTAGCATAACAAAGCCCTTATCAGCTTATACTGGAGATAATTATTTTTAAACACCGTCTATTTTTCCTTATATGACACAATTTTCTTAGAAGGAAACTAAATTACAATGGAGATGCTCTTATAATCAGTTAGCTTTATCAGAATGTTCATTCCAACTTCACTACAAATATTATCCAATCAAACTAGAAGGTAAAGTTGATCAACTCGACGAGCTTGGAGAGTTGGACAAATTGGCCAACTTTATAAAAATTATTCAAAAGCACATTTTCATATCCAAAAAAATGTAAATTATTCATTCAAAACTCACTACATAAAGCTTTTGGGAGGAAATTTTTGGATATGAATAATTTTACTCACACATAAGGAGTCATATAAAGTTTTATAGATAGATGAGGTATCAAGAAGAGGGTGGATAAATTTTAATTTTTATTTTTGGTTGGAGAAATTATGACCTAATTATATCTTATCATATCACATGTATGCAAATTAATCGGTAAGTCACCATACAACCGTTTTGATACGAAAATATTAAAACTTTTGGGCTGTCCATGGGCTTCAAGAAAATGGACCAAATTCAAATTCTCCTTACTAGGCTATCAGCCCATTTCCCTTGAACGCCTCGTGAATGTCATTCGATAATCCTTGATTTTTCATTTCGAAAGTATCCTCAAATAGGTTCGAATCTTGTCATTTTTCCTGACCCGAGGCTCGGAACCGAACCACCATTCAAACCAGTGTTATTAAAATCGACTTGGCCCGACCAGTCGGCCTGCTAAATCTGTGACCCAAACCCTATTCCGGGCCGGGCAAGCTCATACTATGTAAATGCAAGTGGCTCGGTCAAAAATTGGATTTGATCGGATCAATTAGCCAGGTTTATATAATTATCGGGTTAATCGACCAGGTTTGGCTCGATTGATTTTTTAACAAAATTTTAAAACTTTTCTTCATTGAAATTTTAGGAGACTAAAGATTTGAACACTTGACCTCTAGCTAATGAGAATATAACCTTACCACCAAAGCAAGGAATACCGTGTTGTCCTTTTGTATAATAAACTATAATTAACATATGAACAATTTGTCGTATTTTGAAAATATTTTTAATAAAATTAGTTCAATGTTTTCATTCATTTTGTAAAATCAAATAATTATTTAGAAAATTTTAATTTTAACTAAACAAATTGAATAGATAATACACGTAAATTATTGGTCAATAACTAATAAATGGTTTGTACATCACAAAAATGGAAAATATAACATACAAAATTATAAAATCAAAATGTACCCATTATCACTAATAAATGAGTTTAAAAAATATTAATTTAAAGGTATAAAAATAATTTGTAACAAATAACTTGAAAATTTTAATTGTCTCAAGAAAAAAATAAGTAAATTATACTTTAAAATTTTTTATAGAATTTTTAAGTAATCACCACCGGTCCGACCAGTAACCCAATGACCCAGTATCTTGACCGAGTCAATATCGAGGTCAAGTCTAATAACTATTATTCAAACTCAAATCCGAACGTCCGATTTCGCCATCCCACTGGAAGAATAGCTTTATTCTTGCACTATGACTCCCACTTAAACCTCTGAATCTCAGCCATGTACTCGTTCTATCACCATTTTCTGCCATCAGATGATTTGACAAATATAAATCTAGAAGAGTTGGATTTGAATTTATTCCTGTTTGCGTTGTCACTTCATCACTCTCCCACCCAACTCCCAAATAATCACAATTTTTTTCTCGATTTGAACCTAATTTGGATCGAATTGTTGCTAAAGTTTGATGTATTTCGTGTTTTTCCATTGAGAATCCCTGGAATTGGATTCAGCAAGTGTCTCTCTCTCTCACTCTCTCTCTGTACTATTATGTATATATGCATCCGCCTGCATAGATGTGTGCATATGGAGTATTTTTTAGTGGCTGGAATCAGTTTGAACTATGAAGTTTCATAGATGTCAACTGTGTTGAGGTTCAGTAGTGGTATAATATAATATTCCATATAAATACGAGTAATATTTTGTTGGCAAATAATGATATTAACGTGCAATAATTTGGGCAAAATTATATAAAATGTTAATGGTTGAGATAAGAGTTCGACTTTTTTTCTTAAGATGATAATACTCCGCACTGGTGCGACGGTATTCCGGAACTCGTCTTCTAAGATACAACGACCTCGACTAGTAATAGTAGCACTCCAAATTATAAGACCCGACGAACCTACTAACGTTTGTGATCTCTCTAAAATTGGAGGACTAAAAAACACGAAAATAATTTTCGACTCCGAATTGCAAAATATGGAATAATGTAGGGATGAAGGAATATAATTTGGAAAAAGAATAAAATCAGAATTGATTTTGGAATGAATAAAATTCGGGGTATGAAAACCTTCATATAAAAGTTGAAAAATTATGTCTAAAAAACACAATAGTCGAAAAGTTGTGTCTTCAACGGACACAACCCGTTTGGACAGATAGTTTAACTATCAACTGCCATTTTCTATAAGAAACCATGTGTCACGCATAGAAAATTCGGGGAAAAATAAATAATATAAATAAAAACATTATTATTTTAAAAAATAATAAAATAATATAATTCAATTATTATTTTACCAAAAAATATATATCAACTTGACCCAAACTTAAGTCAAGCCCAAGACCTGTGACCCACGCTAGTGTTGTGCTGGGCCGGCCTGCGGCGTCTCGCGCTTTTAGGCTTCGACTCAACCTACTGGCATATAGGTTATCTCCCCTTCAAAGATTATTGGTACCCCTTGTGGCCTAAACTCAAGTCCCAATCTTGAGTAATATAAAATTGTTTCTATTATTCTAATTTTCCTATGTGAGATTGGCATTTTACAATTTCCCACCAATTTTTATTCCCAATTTATTTCAACTTCAAGTGGTCATCTTTTGGTCTTAATTTTTCATTCACCCTAAATTGATTTTGAGAAAAAAAAAAATACATTACATTAATTTACTCATGGAGTAGAACACACTCGACAAAGAAATATTTTGTCCAACTAACGAAACCCACTAAAATAATTGGTAAAAAATTTGTCAAACCAACTAATTAAAACCAATTTTTTCCAACATATTTTTCGTCGTTATTTGCATTTTAAAGTTCAAAATTCAAATTGAAATTTTGGACTCGAGGCAAAAGGTGTCAACTAAGCTATTAGTGAAATATATAAAATAACGTAATTAATTATTTTCAATTGAAATGTTCGTCAAAGTGTATTAAATGATGTACGCAATGGGTCACATGTAGTGTGTGATACGTATGTGGATAGATTTGATCCATTGCAAAGGGAGATTGAGTACCCAAATTAAATTCCTAGTCCTGATTCAGTCAAAGAAATTTGAATTTATGATGTTTTGGAATTTGTATAAAAACTGATGATGTCTATGGCGGAGAAGCCAATGGCATCGTCGACAGTTATCGTGGTATGTAGGGACGTATATCTGTTGCTGTAGGATCTAAATGAGAAGCAGAGTTTTAGGCGGAACGTGGTTTCATCAGCGTCAGAGCTCAAGGAGGTTTGCAAACGCCTTGCTCTACAACAGCAGTCTTTTTCTACCGAAACCCTTATTAGACAGGTACAACAAAAAATCATATTTGCCTCTGTGTTTGAGATTTTTATGAAATTTCTGATTACTTGTAGAGTGATAAATTATGTTCGTGTTTGGCCCCCATTAAATTTTAATATATTTTTTCCTCCCTTTTATCAAACACACATTCTCTCAAAACCTGGAAATTCACCTTACTCTATAACCAAACATTCCTCCAAAAACACTATTCCAAAATCAATATTTTTTCAAATAATGGATAATAAATAATGTGATTTGGGAAGTTAGATGAGATCAAATGATTTCTACCTTTTGTTTTTTCTTTTTAAAGGTGAGTAATGAGCGTGACTCATTGTTTTCGAAAGTGTTGTATCTTTGAGAATGTTGATTTCTTTTCGTTTATTGTTTATAACAGGATGCAGAAACCAAAGCGAAAATCATGGAAAAAGAAATTAGGAGATGCAGAAAAGCTTAGAGAAGAGAAATGTCCAGCTTCAGGAGTCAACGTCTGCTATTGAGATGGTACAATCCTTTTCTTTGAATGCCTGCCAAGCGAAAATCATGGAAAAAGAAATTGAATTATTCTAACAGGGCCTACGTGACCCTCTTCATCTAGCGGAACTCAAAGAAATTAGTAGATTGCAGAAAAGCTTAGTTCTGTGGTTTTTTTTTTTTCTTTTCTATTTACTATTCCACAAAAGTTTTAAGTTTCGTTGTTTTTACTTGTTTGGGCAATGCAATTATGTGACCTGATGAAGTTCGGATCTAACCTTTATTTTGGTTTTTAGGGAATTCATATTTATTTGTATAGACCCACCATAATCAAACACCTCTGTTACTACTTCTATTGGGGGCGTCCTTGTCGAATTTTCAATTTCTTTTGTTGGGGGATGTGGTGAACAGGAATATTAATAAAAATATTGTTATATATTATTGTCTCACTTAAAATGGTTAGCCGACCAAAATCGGAGACCTTCGCATTGAAGTCTTCATCAATCAGTATATTGCTAAACTTTATGTCCCGATTTACCACTTTTGGTTCGATTGCCTCGTGCAAGTAGGCAAGATTGCAAGAAGATTATATACTTTGATCTATAATTTTGGGATCAAATCACAAAAGAAATTTAGAAAAATGAAATAGTTGAGCCAACGTACGCCTCAGTCATGCTAATGAAGACCTTCATTCTGGCCTCCCAAGGAAGAAATCTGTGATGGCGCATAGCTTCATGAAGCGATTGTTCTAAATTGCCATTGTTGACCTACTCATAGACCAGCATCCTTAAAAAAAAAAAAAAAAAAAAAAGTTCAATAAGGATTGTTTTGAATGTTATGCAGAAAGGTAACCCATTTCAATATCGATAAACATGCTAAATTTATATATTAAGAACCTAAAATAAAATTTTCATTTTAGACCACATGCATGTAACATAATCAAGTCTTGTGCTACGATAGGAACAAGTGATCAGAGAGCCATAAATGTGATGACATTCAATAAATGTATTCAATTTGAAAGGCAAATTACAAGTACAAAAATGGTAACCTAATTTTGATAGACAGTACCTACAAGTTCCCTCAATACAATAACCCAGAAGTCGAACCAAATTTTTGTGACCCACGTGATCAATGGCTTCAACCTCAACTCTAAATTCTTTTTCTGGTAGAAAAGAAAAATGTGATACGTATTAACTTCACAGAATTGACAAGAAAACCATCCCATAAAGATTTCTATCAAATATCAAAAATAAATTCCAAAACTTACAAGTTGTTGAGGAGCTTTTTGATAGCAACTAGAGTCCCATTAATTAACTGCCCATGGTAAACAACTTCGTACCCGCCCTCTCCAATAACATATTCCTTTGAAAATATATTGGTTACAAGCTCAAGATCTCTTAGCGTAAACCAATGGCCCCAACCCAAGTGAGAAAACTCTGACAGACCAGTTAAGGGTGAAGAAACAATTATTGAATGAGAAGAAGAAGGTTTATAAAGTGCGGATGTTCCCAGACCTTCTTTCTTCTCTAAATTGCATACCATAACAGTCTCTATCCACGCGATGGCATGAACCAGATCGACTGCTGTTGTCTTCATTCTTTACTTTCGGCATTTCCATATAGACCAAAACCTTGTCTGATTCGATATCACTAGATTTATCATGAATAGCCAGAAGAATCCCATCACATTGAACAAATTCATTAGCTGATACTTGTTCTACCCGTACCTTTTTAATTTCTTTTGAAACATTTGGTATTTGGCTAAGGGGAAGCTTGTCTAGAGATCTTCTAGATTTCTTTTGTGAAATAAGATAATGGGTTAATGCAAAAAGGATAGCCACAATCACCAACCCAATAATGATACCAACAACTTCCCAGACCTTTAGATCAAAAAGGAGAGTATTATTCGAGAGTTCCTCATTCAGATCAGAACCCATCTCTCAGGATCCCGAAAACTCTGCAGTATTAGTAACACATTTGATCATTGGAATTGATACTATATTCTAAACTTATTTCACAATCCTAGATTCATTAAGCTATAAACAAACTCTTAGGAAAAACTCATATATTGATAAAAGTATAGACTAAGACAGCAAAATTGATGAACTTGAACATTCTGAAAAGTTAAAATAATTGCAGAAAAACAAGTAAAAAATCATGTAGGAGGTCAATAGCATGGATAGCAACAATATGACCGAGACAAGAACATTTCGAGCTCATCAACGATTAGTTAAATTATGCAATTCAAAATTAGATACATTAATATTTCTTCTTGCACATCATGTTAGCACAAAAAATTAAAAGGAGACCTTAATTGAAATGCATTCTGTAAACAAGTTTTTGAAAAAAACAAATAAATGCAAGTGTGCTTAAACTTGTTACCTTTTTCAAAAAAGAATTCAAAACAGTAGCCTTCAAATTCTAGATCTTGAAAATCCAATCTACCATATAATTTTCATCAAATGCCTCAAGAACAGATCTTTGAACTAGATACCCAAATAGTCCATATCAAAATCTCCACATTCGAGAAACCCCAAGAATCAAAACTTCTTTTTTAGCCCTCAAAATCACCCCCTCAATTGGGTAGCTCGATTGAAATTCCTTTCTAGGATTTAACTGCAATACCAAATGCCAATGGTTTCCACCACCAGCACTCATTAAAGAGTCTTAACCAGATGGCAACAATGAAATGGCTCTCTTTGTGGTACATGGATATATAATGCTATATGGGGATAATAGTTAATTAGAGATATAAAGCTTAAAATATTCTAACAATCTTAAAACAGATTCATAACAGGCAGGTTCTTTTTGATTTTATTGAGAATTAATATTTATTTGATTTTTCAGAAATGGCAACCGAACCAATCAGTATGGATGTGGTCACTGAAAACTCGGCTGTGGATTCTGTTGTAGCTTAAGTACCAAGTTTTGTTGTGACTCAGGAGCCAAGTTCTGCTATGGCTAAATTGCCAAGTCTAGCTCAACCAACTGGCCTTGTCGTTACTAATCCGGTTAATCATGGAGAAAAATCGGAGAAATTCAATAGTTTGAATTTCAAAAGGTAGCAACATAAAATGTTGTTTTACCTGACCACATTGAACTTTGCGAGGTTCTTAACTGAAACTGCCAATAAACTCAAAGGGGGTGAGGAAGATGTTCAAGCTGTTAATGCACTTGATGCGTGGAAACATTCAGATTTTTTATATTGAAACTACATTTTGAATAGTTTAGCAGACTCGCTATACAATTTGTACAGTATTATAAAAATTACTAAGGAGTTGTGAGAGTCATTGTATCAAAAATATATGATTGAGGATGTCGAGGCTAAGAAATTCATTGTTGGCCGATTCTTGAACTACAAGATGGTGGACTCCAAAACAATAATCAGTCAAGTGCAAGAACTTAAAGTGATTCTTCATGAGATTTATGTTGAATGGATGATTTTGAGTGAAACTTTTGCAATTATTGAAAAATCGTCCCCTACATGGAAAGATTTCAAGAATTATCTTAAACACAAGCGAAAAGAAATGAACATTGAAGAACTGATTGTTAGACTTTGAATTGAAAAGGACAACAGGGATTCAATCCTATTGTGGCTAAAGCCAATGCTGTTGAGCACTATCAAAGTTCTAAGACATTCAAGAATAAGTCTAGGACATCTGGTGGCAAAGGTGGTAAGCTGGGACGGAAAGGGGGCATTTCTAAGAAGCAATATCAAGGAAAATACTTCAATTATGACAAAGTAGGTCACAAATCTTCAGAGTGCAGATTGCCAAAGAAAATTAATAAAAAAAAACAAATATGGTTGACTACATGGCACATGATATGTCAGATATGAATCTCGCAGCCGTTGTTTCTGAAGCGAACATGGTGGGTTCTAACCGAAAAGAGTAGTGGATTGACACGGTGTTACGAGGCATATGTGCTCTGATAAAGAGTTGTTTGCTGCATTCGAAACAATTGAGAATAGGGAGAAGTTGTTCATGGAAAATTAAGCAACTTCTAAAGTCAAGGGTCAAGGAAAAGTGATTTTGAAGTTGATTTCGGGGAAATAGCTGACTCTTAACAATGTGTTGTATGTGCCAGAAATTCGTAAGAACCTAGTGTCCTGGTTGCTTTTGAATAAGCATGGTTTCCGTATTGTATTTGAGTCAGACAAAGTTATTTTATCAAAATGTGGAATGTTCATCGAAAAATGTTATGTTTCCGATAATATGTTTAAGCTGAATGTAATGGTTCTGAAGTCGAAAATTAATTAAGTTAATTCTTGTGCTTACTTGATTGGGTCTTCCAATTTGTGACATGGAAGACTAGGACGTGTTAATTATGATACATTGGATAGATTTCTAAAATCCTAGAAATACACAAATCACGATAATAGAATCAAGAAATGCTTCATTCTTTGAACATATATTTCCATACAGATCCAAAGAGGAAGCAAGATCTTCTAAACGGACACATGAAACTATGGTTGAAAATAGTCTGACCAAGAATTAGAAGAAGAGGATGAGGTTGAATCAAGATATAGCAAAAGGGAAATGACAGAAAAATCTTACGGTCCTGATTTTTTGACCTATATGCTAGAAAGTAAATCTCGAAGCCTTCAAGAAGCTGTGAACTCTTTAGAAGGATCTCAATGGAAATAGGTCATTAAAAGTGAAATAGATTCTATTTTATAAAATCATACATGTGAGCTAGTGGATCTTCCTCTAGGAAGTAAACTACTAGGTTACAAGTGGATTTTCAAAAGAAAATGAAAACATATGGATCAATCGAAAAGTATAAGGTCAGATTGGTAATAAAAGGTTACAGACAATGAGAATGCCTTGATTACTTTGACATATATTCTCAAGTGATGAGAATAACATCTATTAGGGTGATACTTGCGATTGCAGCTCTGAGAAATCTTAAAGTGCATCAAATGGATGTTAAAACTACTTTTTTGAATGAAGATTTAGAGGAAGAAATCTACATTGAACAACCCGAGGAAGAAAGTCTGTAAATTGGTGAAGTCATTATATGGCTTGAAACAATCTCCAAAGCAATGGTATGAAAAATTTGACAATGTTATGATGAAATGTGGATTTAAGATTAAAAAGTGTAACAAATGTGTCTACGTCAAAAACATCGAAAATGGTTATATCATTTTATGTTTTTACGTTGACGGCATACTTATTGTTGGTAGCAACGATAAGATGATTAAATCCACTGAAAATACGTTAAATTCAAGATTTGACATGAAAGATATGGGTTTAGCTGATATCATACTTGGAATTAAAATTAGCAGATTATGTGGATAAAATTTTAGAAAAGTTCAGCAAGGATGATACTGGAATGGCTAGAATACCAATAGATACGAGTCAGCATATATCAAAAATAAAGGTGAAAGTGTTTCTCAAGTATAATACTTTAGAATTATTGGAAGTTTGATACACTTGATGAGTTGTATAAGACCAGACATAGCATACATAGTTAGTAAATTGAGTACATACACGAGTAATCCAGAAGCTGACCAATAGAAAGGAATAGTAAGAGTACTAATGTACTTAAGATATACTCATAATTTTCGATTGCATTGCACCAAAAGTGGTAGGCAGTGAGAAAATGCGTAACCATTAACGCAACAATAAAAGGAGGATATTGAGAAAGATGGAAGGTACCCTTCTACAGTTGGCACTTCAATTTTTTATTTTTTATTTTTGTTGAAGATGACTGATTCTAGAACATTTTATCACATTAACTCAAGCAAATGAATAAAAACTGTAAGTGTTTATTTGATAGGTAAATGTGGAAATGAATTTCAATTCTATGTTAATTGAAAAATAAAAATCCATAGGAATTCGTTTTCCATGAAAATAAAGAAAATACAGCTTAAAATTGTTGTGCCTTAGAATTCGGTTTTCATTTTTACGTTGCAATCAAATGGTTAAAGTGAAATTTGTTTTCTTTGAATTTGATATTTTTCATAAAATTCGTTGCAATCAAATATGGCTTAAATCTTTTCTATTTTTCAGGGATTAATTTTGAATTATATATTCAAAGTGCAATTACATGTGATGTATGTAATATATATACACAGCACATCCCCATCATTGAAAGTTGGAGAACTTTTTATCTTGTAATTATCATGGAAAATTTCTTGTTTAGCATTCCCATTTTTTCAGTTGGATGCATTTGCCTTACAGAAAAATTCAAAATTCTGAGGGTATGCTTTTATCTTTAATTTATTAAAATTAGGTCCATAATATTCAATGGGAGATAAAGTAAATGGAAATTATATCTTGTGTAAGTTGTCATAACATGAATGACTGATTAACTGTTTAATGACTGTAATTGATGGCCGACTTTTACAGTGACTCGATGATAATTTTGAGATAAATTTGTGTGTATGTACATATTATGTATACATTTTACCAGAATTAATTAATGGATTACAATAAAACTCATAAATTTCTTCAACAAATATTTTTTCCCTCTCCATAGCCTTTTTGGAGGTTTGAGCCTCATTTTTTTTTAAATATTCATTTTTTTCAAAATTCATTTTCAACCACATATTTTTCAATAAAAATAATGTTACACGTAAATTGATATTTTTTTCTTAATTTTCCACCACATATTCTCCAAAAACCAAAATTCAAAAATGCATTTTTTTCTCTCAAAATGAGGCTCGGACATGGGCATAATATATGTTCAGTACGTATATTTTAATAGTTTCGTATATAATATGGTTAAAAATTAGATTAATGTTATTTAGTACAACTGGTATTTAACATCAATTTAAATGGTAACATTAGTTAAATTACATGTTCAATTTAATATATGGAATTATAACTCATTTAGTAGAATCTATGATATGTTAACACTACCGATGTTAGATCCTCGATAGTTCCAAAGGAGTTGGCAAAGGCGGGAGGGAGTCTCGCTTAGGTTGACAAAGTTATTTTATTAAAAAGTGGAATGTTCGTCGAAAAATGTTATGTTTCCGATGATATGTTTAAGCTGAATGTAATGGTTCTGAAGTCGAAAATTAATGAACTTAATTCTTTTGCTTACTTGATTGAGTCTTCCAATTTGTGGCATAGAAGACTAGGACGTGTTAATTATGATATATTGCATAGATTATGATACATTACATAGATTTCTAAAATCCTAGAAATACATAAAACACGATAATAGAATCGAGAAATGTTTCATTCTTTGAACATGTATTTCCATACAAATTCAAAGAGGAAGCAAGATCTTCTAAACGGACACATGAAACTGTGGTTGAAAATAGTCAGACCAAGAATTAGAAGAAGAGGTTGAGGTTGAGGTTGAATCAAGACATAGCAAAAGGGAAATGATAGAAAAATCTTATGGTCCTGGTTTTTTGACTTATATGCTAGAAAGTAAACCTCGAAACCTTTAAGAAGCTGTGAACTCTTTAGAAGGATCTCAGTGGAAAGAGATCATTAAAAGTGAAATAGATTCCATTTTGTAAAATCATACATGGAAACTAGTGGATCTTCCTTTAAGAAGTAAACTATTAGGTTACAAATGGATTTTCAAAAGAAAAATGAAAACAGATGGAACAATCGAAAAGTATAAGGTCAGATTAGTAATAAAAGGTTACAGACAATGAGAGTGTCTTGATTACTTTGACACATATTCTCAAGTGATGAGAATAACATCTATTAGGGTGATACTTGCGATTGCAGTTCTGAGAAATCTTGAAGTAAATCAAATGGATGTTGTTGACCTCGAAAAATGGCTCGAACACGTGGCCAACAGGATAGGTCTTCAAGTCAGCTCTTCCTGCACACGTAGCACGCCGTTAGTCACTCGTGGCCTCTCCCGGAGGGGGTGGGAGCGGCCGCAAGCACTCCGACGGTCAAGTCAGTTTTATATTCAACCGGAAAATGGTTCGCCGACGGTGGAACACTCGCCGGGAAGTGGTTGATCAAGTGTGTATAAATATATTGAAAGTCTTTTAGAGTTAAAAAGACTAGAATACCAGGATTAGAATGGGAACCTTTCTTCATTATGGAGAGAGGGTATTTATACTAAGTATGGGAAGAGGAGAGCCATTGGATGAGAGGACACGTGGTGTCAGATCCTCAAGGCTCGTCACATCCTAGGGGTCACTCGTCCTTCCATAGGTCGACCGGCATTGAATGTTCCAGCCATGGGTCGCCGATTTGACCGTTTGAGAACCTGCCGCACGTCCCATCAGTCAGAGATTTGACTTTGGGAAGATCTGTACAAAAGATCTTCGTAGAGGCGAGGTGTGACAGGTGAAGCGTTGCAGCGTTGTAGAAGCGGAGTGCGGGCCTTTGCATCCACTGTGTACTTGTGGATGAGTCCGGTTCGTTCGCTGACGCGTTTTCAGTTCGTCCTTAGTGCAATCACCTCGGCATGTACAATCAGTTTAGTTTTTGGGTCAAGCACCTCGTCCGGCACGTGGCTCGGGCCACGGGTGTTGACACGTGGCGGGTGAGGTGGCGGGTCTGACACAGGCCCGTAACAATAGTCCCGCAAGTCCGTGTATGAATATTTATATTATACAAGGATTTTCAACTCCGAGCTGGAAGGCACGGGGGGGGGTCGTTGGTGGTGGTAGTAACACAGGATCCCGCTATGGCCGAGGTGAAAGGGGTTGGCAACTCTTGGTGGAGCTGTTGCAACACTGCATTCTGATGTGGCCGAGGCGATATGGGTTGGCAGCTCTTGGTGGAGCTGTTGCAACACTACATTCTGATGTGGCCGAGGTGAGATGGGTTGGCAGCTCTTGGTGGAGCTGTTGCAACACTGCATTCTGATGTGGCCGAGGCGATATGGGTTGGCAGCTCTTGGTGGAGCTGTTGCAACACTACATTCTGATGTGGCCGAGGTGAGATGGGTTGGCAGCTCTTGGTGGAGCTGTTGCCACACTGCATTCTGATGTGGCCGAGGCGATATGGGTTGGCAGCTCTTGGTGGAGCTGTTGCAACACTACATTCTGATGTGGCCGAGGTGAGATGGGTTGGCAGCTCTTGGTGGAGCTGTTGCAACACTACATTCTGATGTGGCCGAGGCGAGACGGGTTGACAGCTCTTGGTGGAGCTGTTGCAACACTACATTCTGATGTGGCCGAGGCGAGATGGGTTGACCTTGAACCTTGTGCTAATGATTTGGAAACCTTCGTACTTTCCCAAGGCAATCATGGGGAGGCGTTCGCTTGCTTTCAAGGCACGCCTCCCTTGGCATAAATGATAATAATGACGACGGCTCCCTTTACTCAAGGCGACGTCCTCACACCAAGCGTGTGGCCCACTGCCTCATCAAGGCCGTTAATTCAAATGACCATTGATTTGGACGGAGATCCTTGCATTTGAGCGTTGGATAGCTCGGTTGTGCTTAGGTTGATCCAACGGTTGGGGTGAGTTTGGAGGGCCTATAAAAGGCCCATCTTTCTCATTTCAAAACCTTCATTTCGCGAAAATTCTGAGGTTTAGAGAGCATTTTGCGATTTTTCTTTCTTTACTCTGCATTTTACGGCGGTCCCTGTCAAATCTCCGTGACACTGCAGCTATTCGGCAATCGACTTCGTGAACTCCGGCGGCCGTTGAACTAGGTAATGTGGCTTGATTCGGCTTCCTTTCTTTTTCTCCTTTTTCTTCGAATTCTTCCAAGAATCGGTCATTGCAAATGAACAGTCGGTGAGTACCTCGGGGAGTGAGGGGAGGAGAGGTGAGGGGGATTCTGGGTTGATGGAACCGGTATTGGTTTCTCCGGACGAGCTGAGTAGGGCCATTAGGGCCGGGGAGAATATTTGGAGAAGACCAGCCTCCCCTGTGGATACTTCGGTGCAATGGGGGGCTTCCAGTTATCCTTCCAGCGTCACCAAGGAGGTTCTAGAGAGGTGTAGGGTCGTTTTCAGGATCCCAGATAACATAGATTTAATAATACCCGAGCCTCATGAGAGAGCTTGCTATCCGAGGCCGGGGTGTGTGGCGGTAAGTGAAAACCTCTTGAGGGCGGGGTTAAGACTTCCTTTCCATCCCTTCTTTAGGTTAGTACTCCGATCCTATGGGTTGGCCCCGACCCAGCTGAACCCAAACGCGTGGTCCCACATGGTGGGAACGTGGATGCTGTGGCGCCGGGCTAGCATCGGGGTGGACATGCCATTCAGCGTGTTCCACTCTCTTTTCTTGCCGAAGTGCGTGGCAGGGGGGGAGGAGAGTAAGGGGTGGTACTACTTGGCACCCTGGGGATCGCACGCCCCGTTTGTGACTGGGCTGCCCACCTCCGTTAAGGGCTGGAGGAACTCTTGGTTCTGGGTCGCCGGGAGGTGGGACACCATGGAGGGCGATCCCATGGCGCCTCTTACCATCCCCACCACATATTCCACTTACAGTAAGTTTCTTTCCCGAGTTGATTCTACTTCACATTCGCTCATGTTTTTAATATTCGTCGTTTGCAGGCTCTCTGCCGAGGTGTGAGATTTCTGAGGAGGAGTGGGATATCATAAGCCACCTCTACCAGCTACCTCCGAAGGAGAGGAGTTACAAAGAAATTATCGACAAGAACACGCACTTTACCACTCACGGGCTGATGTCGACTCGAGGTAAACACCTAAGCTCGGTTCTTTGTTTGCTCTATTTTTGTGACTAAGTGCTCATTCGTTAATTCTGTAGGAGACTTTGAGAAAAAGAAGGTGCCGAGGCCTGACTTTGCGACAATCCGCCGGAGTGTGGCGGAGGCGAAGATGCTGAAGACGAGTTCGGCTGTATATAAGAAGCAGTCGGAGCGTCTGCTCGTGCTCAGTAAGGCTCCCCAGCCTTCTGCGGAGGCCGAGGCGGAGGAAGGAGCCCCCCTCGTTAGAAAAAGGAAAGTCGGCCCGGTAAAGGCCCCTGCCCCAGCCCCTTCCAAGGAGACCCCCCCCGCCGCTCAGCCTGGGGTAACCGTGGCGGCCCCGTCGACCATCCCTCAGGCCGTAGTGCCTATCACCGCCTACTTCTCCGAAGGCCCGGCCAAGAAGAAAATGAAGAAGCCTGTATCCGCCTCGGCCCGGGGTAAGGCCACCGACTTCTTGGGAAGCCGAGACGAAGACCTCTCTGAGGCAGTGCTAGAGATGCTGCCCCCCGAAACTGCCTCTGCCGCACGGATCCATGGGAAATACTGGACCGAGGACTGGCAAAGGCACGCCGCCTCGTGTGATATTGAGGATCTGCTGGCAGCGAATAACGCTTGCGTTGCCAGGGCGCTAAGTGTGGCGCCGCCGCCGAGGATCTGGTCCGAGGCCTCCGCAAAAGGAACGAAGAGCTTGAGGAGAAGCTGAAGGCTTCGGAGTCCTGGGAGGCCGAGGTGGCCAAGGCGAAGAAGGAGGCGGAGGAGGTCGAGGAAAAATGGATAGCCGCTGCTACCAAGCTGGATTCGGCAGAGATCCAGGTGAATAATCTGAGGAACGAGCTCCACGAGTCCGTCTCCCAAGTGGCGGCCCTGACCAAAAGAGTTGACCAGGCCAATGATCACCAGAGGATCGCTTCGGATGCTCTGGCTGAGGCCAATAAGCAGAAGGCTGAGCTAAGGACTCTGTGCGAGACCCAAGCAGGCGAGATTGACTCGTTGAGGGCCGAGGCGAAGGCGGCTAAGGAGGCGGCAGTTGAAGACTATAAGGCGAATTTTGACAAGACGCCTGAGTATGACGACTTCGCCAACTTCTGGGCTTCCTGGGCTGCTCAGGAGGTGATGTCTCGCCTGCGCGAGAGTCACCCAGGGTTGGACCTTGGCCCCATCGAGGAGGAGTTCGGTGGGCCTACTGGGGGCAGGCCTGCGGCCGAGGAGCCAGTTGAGGAGGGAGAGGAGGCCCCCCTGGAAGAAGTGGGAGAGGGGGCAATTGTAAATATAGATTGAATGTGTAACGGCTTCGGCTCATATTTGATAATGAATTTTATTTCGTCAAGTGTTGTTGCCTCTTTTCTTCTTGCTTGTTTCATTGTTTCGTTGAACAGCTTTGAACAACTGACACATCGGACATAATCACTTGGTAACATGGAAGAAGCCAATGAATGATAACACATCGGACTTGCTCGACCGCTTAATAAAATGGAAGATGCCAATGAACAAGTAATAACGCATCGGACTTACTCAACCACTTAATAAAATGGAAGATGCCAATGAATAAGAGATAACACATCGGACTTACTCAACCACTTAATAAAATGGAAGATGCCAATGAATAAGAGATAACACATCGGACTTACTCAACCACTTAATAAAATGGAAGATGCCAATGAACAAGTAATAACGCATCGGACTTACTCAACGCGTGAATGTTGCTTTGTCCAGGATGGCACCCACACCACCTCTGGCTTAAGCAGAATATCTTGGGGTGTACCCTTTAAATGGGCTTGCACCTTACCAAGTTCGTTTGATTTGTGCACTCTGCCTCGTCCAGGATGGCGCCCGCACCATCTGGCTTAGGCAGAATATCTTGGGGGTGTACCCTTTGAATGGGCTTGCACCTCGCCAAGTTTGTTTGATTTGTGCACTCTGCCTCGTCCAGGATGGCGCCCGCACCATCTGGCTTAGGCAGAATATCTTGGGGTGTACCCTTTGAATGGGCTTGCACCTCGCCAAGTTTGTTTGATTTGTGCACTCTGCCTCGTCCAGGATGGCGCCCGCACCATCTGGCTTAGGCAGAATATCTTGGGGGTGTACCCTTTGAATGGGCTTGCACCTCGCCAAGTTTGTTTGATTTGTGCACTCCGCCTCGTCCAGGATGGCGCCCGCACCATCTGGCTTAGGCAGAATATCTTGGGGTGTACCCTTTGAATGGGCTTGCACCTCGCCAAGTTTGTTTGATTTGTGCACTCTGCCTCGTCCAGGATGGCGCCCGCACCATCTGGCTTAGGCAGAATATCTTGGGGGTGTACCCTTTGAATGGGCTTGCACCTTGCCAAGTTTGTCTGATGTGTCCATGCGAGAACTAAGTGAACATAACATCCGTTTATTTGATTGCAATATTTACAACAGGACACATCCCCTACTGATAATATTTCCTTAAGTGCTCAATATTCCAGGGGTGAGGCGTCATTCTCCCCTTCAGATCTTCGATTCTATAAGTTCCAGGCCTGATTTCTGCAACCACGCGATAGGGTCCTTCCCAGCTTGGCCCCAAAGTCCCTGTGCCAGGATCTCTGGTCGAAGGGAAGACTTTGCGAAGCACCAAGTCTCCAATGCGAAATGTCCTCTTCCTCACCTTGGCGTTATAGTAGCGCATCATTTTTCGTTGGTAGGAGGCGAGCTTAACTTGGGACTCATCCCTCTTTTCTTCGAGAAAGTCCAGCTCAAGCCTCCTTGACTCATCATTCATCACCTCATCGAAGTGGAGGCGGCGGGGAGATGGGACGCCAACCTCCACAGGGCTCATAGCCTCGGCTCCATAGGCCATAGAAAATGGAGTCTCCCCAGTGGCAGTTTTGCAAGTGGTCCTGATGGCCCATAAGACCTGTGGAAGCTCGTCGACCCAAGCGCCCTTGGAGGCGTCCAGCTTCCTTTTCAGGGCGAGCTTAATGGTTTTGTTGACCGCCTCGACCTGTCCATTTGCTTGGGGATGATGGGGCGTGGAAAAATGCTTTCTGATTCTAAGCTCATCACATAGATCCCGGACTTTCTTGTTGTCAAATTGCTTGCCGTTGTCAGACACTAGGGAGTGAGGTATGCCGAACCGGGAAATGATGTTTTTCCAAAGGAACTTCGTGGTATTGGCCTCAGTAATCTTGGCTAGAGGCTCCGCTTCCACCCATTTGGTGAAATAATCAATGGCGACTATGGCGAAGCGAGCATTCGCTCTTCCTTTCGGCAAGGGGCCAATAAAATCCACTCCCCATTTGGCGAAAGGCCAGGGGCTTGATACCACTGTGAGCTCTTGAGACGGTTGCCTCTGCACATTGGAGAAGCGCTGGCACTTGTCACATTTGCGCACGAATTCAGTGGCGTCCCTTTTCAGGGTTGGCCAGTAATATCCCTGCCTGAGTATTTTGTGGGCCAAAGCTATTCCACCAGAGTGATTTCCACAAACACCTTCATGTACTTCCCTGAGGATGTAGTTTGCTTCTTCCCCTCCTGTACATCTGAGAAGGGGGGAGGAGAAGCCACGCTTGAACAGAATATCGTCCTGTAGAATGAAGTGCGCGGCCCTTCTTCGGAGCTTCCGAGCCTCGATTTCGTCTTCTGGCAAGCTTTGCTCTTTCAGGTAGGCCAGTATAGGTAGCATCCATGGTGGGGTGCTTTCAATCCACATTAGTTTCTCGCCCTCCTTAATAGATGGTTCAGCCAGGTGTTCGATGGGAATCACCTTTAGAAGCTCCGAATCCTTGCTGCTGGCCAGCTTTGATAGGGCATCGGCGTGGCAATTCTCTTGGCGGGGCACTTGGATTAGCTCAAATTTTTCGAAGTTGGGCAGGGAATTCATGACCCGGCTTGGTGTAGGCCGCCATATGCTTGTCCCTGGCGACAAAGTGGCCATTGACCTGATTCACCACTAACTGCGAATCACTGTTTGTAACCAATCTTTTTACTTGCAGTTCCCTGGCGAGCCGGAGTCCGGCCAGGAGAGCCTCGTATTCAGCCATGTTGTTGGAGGCCTTAAACCCGAACCTTCTGCGCGATTAAGCTGTGCCCCTCCGGACTTTCTAACACTATACCACCTCAGGAGCTGTTTCTCGGACGAACCGTCGACGAAGAGACTCCAAGTGGGAGGCTCTGTGGTTCCATGTCCACCTCGATTTCGTGGGTCTTGGTGAACTCCGCGACGAAATCGGCCGCGCGACCCTTGATGGCTGTCCGGGCGCGTAGATTATGTCGAACTCGCCGAGCTCTCATCGCCCACTTCAAGAACCTTCCCGAGGCGTCCGGCTTCGCAAGACTCGCCTTAGTGGAAAATTTGTCAAAACATGAACGCTGTGGGCTTGGAAATACGGCCTCAATTTTCGAGAGGCGATGACCAATGAAAGGGCCAATTTCTCCATATCTGGGTATCTCACTTCGGCGGGGAGCAAGGCTTTGCTCACATAGTATATTGGCAGTTGGTGCGCCGCTTCTTCCCGTACAAGAACTGAGCTGATTGAGCTTTCAGCCACCGCTAAGTATAGCAATAAGGGCTCCCCTTCCCTTGGCTTGCTGAGGAGGGGTGCTCACCCCAAGTAGTTTTTCAACTCTTGGAACGCTGCCTCGCACTCCGGAGTCAATTGGAACTTCCAGACTCCTTTGTGGGTTTTGAAAAGGGCAGCACTTTTCGGTGGCCCTCGAGATGAAGCGATTGAGTGCGGCTAGTCCGCGCTTAGCCGCTGCACTTCCTTGGGTTTCTGAGGCGACCTCATCTCGATTAAAGCTTTAATCTTTTCTGGGTTGGCTTCTATTCCCCGTTGATTCACGATGTAACCCAAGAATTTTTCGGAAGCCACGCCAAAGGCGCATTTTAACGGGTTCAGCCTCATGTGATACCTCCTTAGGGTTCTGAAAGCTTCAGCCAGGTGTTCGATATGCTCCTTAGCCACGAGGCTTTTCACAAGCATGTCATCAACGTAGACCTCCATCGTTTTGCCGAGCTGACCGGCGAACATTTTGTTGACTAACCTACGGTAGGTTGCCCCGGCGTTTTCTGTGCCAAAGGGCATCACCTTGTAACGATAAAGCCCCTATCGGTGATGAAGGAGGTGCTTTCTTCGTCGCCGGAACATCGGTATCTGATTGTAACCCGAATAGGCGTCCATAAAGCTCAACAATTCGTGCCCAGCAGTTGAGTCTACAAGTTGGTCGATCCGTGGGAGTGGGAAGCTGTCCTTTGGGCAGGCCTGATTGAGGTTTGAGAAGTCGATGCAGACCCTCCATTTACCGTTGTGCTTCTTCACAAGCACAGGGTTCGAAATCCACTTCGGATAGTTTGCTTCACGAACGAAACCGTTGTTGATGAGTCTCTCCACCTCCTCTTTCAGGGCCTCATACCTTTCGGCGTTCAACGCCCTCCTCTTTTGTCTATGCGGAGGACAGCTCGGATCGACCCGCAAGCGATGGCAGCTAACCTTGGGATCTATACCAATCATGTCCTCATGCTTCCATGCGAAAACATCGGAATTTTGTCGAAGGAAGCTTTTCAGCTCCTCCTTTATTTCCTTATTTAATTCTTTTCCGACACGGCAGACCTTGGAAGTGTCTTGGGGATCTACCGGGAACGTTTCTAGTTCCTCCATTGGGGCAGCTTGCGATTCCGACTCAACCGCCCTAGGGTCCAGCTCCTCCAGAGCTGTTTCAGATCTGGCCTCTGCCATGATTATATCTCGGGTCGGAGGTTGTTCAGGGGCCTCCGCCATTTCAGTATCCAGCACCATGTTGACTCGAGGCTCTGCCTTCCTAAGGGAGTTAAGATAGCACTCCCTGGATCCCATCTGGTCGCCTCGAACGGTTGCGATCCCTCGTTCGGTTGGGAACTTCATGCAGAGGTGATGGATGGATGTGACTGCCCATAGTTCCTTTAGGGCAGGCCTCCCCAAGACGCCATGGTAGGCAGATCGGCGGTCGACCACTAAGAACTCCATGAAGTGATGCGCTACCTGGGGTGAGGTTCCCATTTCGACAGCAAGGGTGATTTTTCCTCTGGGAGTAATGTCGTCCCCGGTGAACCGTAGAGAGGCGAGCTCATAGGTGTTAGCTCGTGATCCACTGCCATTTTATCAAAGGTTGTGCCAAACAGGATGTTGACTGAGCTGCCATTATCTACCAGCATGCGTTTCAGCCCGTTGCGAGCCACCACGGCTCTGACTACTAGGGCATCGCAGTGTGGGAAGTGTACCCCTGCAGCGTCTTCTTGAGTGAATGTTATGGGTTCAGCAACCCTTCCACCTCGTGATTGGTTCACCAAGTAGCTGACCATAGGTGGGGCTTTCGCCTCCCTGGTATAGTTTCTCTGAGCATTTTTTGATTCGCCTCCTACGTGAGGTCCTCCAATAATGGTGTCTATCTCACGGATTGGTTGTTGCTCGTTTGAGGGGGCCGAATCTCTCCTGGGGCGTTGCCCGCTCCGGGGCCTTTCCCTGTCATCGTTTCTACGACTTGGGGAGTGCCGCCTCGTCTCGCCCCTCCTTAGGGACCGCGCCTTGGATCATCGCCTTCATAGTTGTGTTCCCTGTTGTTACGAGGGTTGCTTGCAGGTCTTCCTAGGCCTGCACAATCCCTGGTGTCATGACCATAATGGCGATGAATGGTGCAATAAGGTCGCGTTTCTGGGGGCCTATCTCTAGGCCTTCCTCCCCTTCCCCTATTTCTAGAGGTGGAGGGTCGTCCCGTATTTCTGGCGGGATTGCTCGCGCCTGGCCCAGCATTTTCGTAAGCCAAGGTGGGGACCGCATTGAGTGTAGCAGTGGCTAATGCTTGTCCCGAGGTGGGGGCCACCGTGTGCCCAGCTTGAGTCCATTGTTGGCTCACTATTTGGGAGGTGGGCCCCCTGCCTATCTGCCTCCGAGGTGGTGGAAGGCCTTGGGCAGCCCTGTTCCTGTGATCGATCATCTCTTCGTTGACGATCTCTACTTTCATCATTTCCACCAGCTCGTCATATGTCGAAGGGTTCTTGCTTCGGACGTCCCTCCAAAACAGTGTGTTCATGTTCAGTCCTCCTTTCAGAGCTGAAAGTGCTTCCTTGTCCGTGACCTGCTCGCAGTAGGTTATCTCGTCAGTAAAACGAGCAAGGTAGTTTTTAAGGGTTTCCCCTGCTGCTTGCCTCATATCTTGCAAACGTTGAATAGGCGCCTCTCCCTCTTTTCTAGAGAGGTATTGGTTCAAGAATGCCTTTTTCAGATCCGGCCAACTCCGTATGCTGAGTGGTGCCAACCTACTATACCATACCTCGGCAGAACCGCCAAGGGTCAGGTGGAAGGCCCTGCATTTCAGAGCTGGCGAGGCTCCCCTGAGGCTCATCTGTGTTTTGTATTTGTTGAGGTGTTTTTCCGGGTCGCCCTTCCCTTCGTACTTTGGGATCTTAGGAGGAACAAAGTTGTGAGGCATCGGAAATGTGCGAAGCTCCCTGGAGAAGGGCAGATTGTCATCATCATCATCGAGCTCATACGACCTACAGGGTTCGTCGGAGTCATTGCCATCTGCCTGCTGCCGAGGTGGAACCTGAGTCGTTTCAGCCCTGTTACCCCAATCCATTTGGCTTCGCCTCTCCCGCCTATTTCTAGGCGGAGGGGCTTGGACTTCTTGGCTTTGTTCGTGTCCCCGCTGGTGGGTGGTTTGCGGCGGGGGTTGGTTCCTATTTCTAGGTGCCCGTCCGATCCGATCGAAAACACTAATAGACCTTTGAGGCCGCTCATATTCCGGGGGGAAACTCTCTCCCGCAGGGGGTCCACCGGCTGGAGCGGAGGTGTAATTCGAAGTGTCCATTCCCACATCCCTTTCCACGGGGGCCTCTCCTTGGGGGCTCACATGGGTTCTTCTGCTGGATTCCGCCTCGGCCTGTCTACGTCCTGATTGCTGCGGGTGATGCGGGGCTCGAAAACCGCCTTGGTTTTGCACTTGCATGAGTAGTTCTTGCATGGCTGCATTCTGAGCCGTGATGGTCCTCATGTTAGTGGCCATCTGGGCCACTTCGGCCGCCAAACGCGCCGCCGTTCGTTTCTACGGTAGCGATGATGGGGCCGCTGCTGCGTAACGTTGGCTCGGATGATCTCTTCTTCAGAGACATCCCTTGCCCTTGCATTATCACGTTCACTGGAACTCATGGTCCGAGGCGGCTTTGAAAGACTCTTTCTCAAGAATCGACCCCTTTTTCAAGGGGGGAAATGCCAACCGGGCGTTTTTACAATTTTTGTGGGAGAACTCGTGGTTAAGTTATTTCCCACAGACGGCGCCAATCTGTTGACCTCGAAAAATGGCTCGGACACGTGGCCAACAGGATAGGTCTTCAAGTCAGCTCTTCCTGCACACGTAGCACGCCGTTAGTCACTCGTGGCCTCTCCCGGAGGGGGTGGGAGCGGCCGCAAGCACTCCGACGGTCAAGTCAGTTTTATATTCAACCGGAAAATGGTTCGCCGACGGTGGAACACTCGCCGGGAAGTGGTTGATCAAGTGTGTATAAATATATTGAAAGTCTTTTAGAGTTAAAAAGACTAGAATACCAGGATTAGAATGGGAACCTTTCTTCATTATGGAGAGAGGGTATTTATACTAAGTATGGGAAGAGGAGAGCCATTGGATGAGAGGACACGTGGTGTCAGATCCTCAAGGCTCGTCACATCCTAGGGGTCACTCTGTCCTTCCATAGGTCGACTGGCATTGAATGTTCCAGCCATGGGCTGCTGATTTGACCGTTTGAGAACCTGCCGCACGTCCCATCAGTCAGAGATTTGACTTTGGGAAGATCTGTACAAAAGATCTTCGTAGAGGCGAGGTGTGACAGGTGAAGCGTTGCAGCGTTGTAGAAGCGGAGTGCGGGCCTTTGCATCCACTGTGTACTTGTGGATGAGTCCGGTTCGTTCGCTGACGCGTTTTCAGTTCGTCCTTAGTGCAATCACCTCGGCATGTACAATCAGTTTAGTTTTTGGGTCAAGCACCTCGTCCGGCACGTGGCTCGGGCCACGGGTGTTGACACGTGGCGGGTGAGGTGGCGGGTCTGACACAGGCCCGTAACAGATGTTAAAACTACTTTTTTGAATGAAGATTTAGAGAAAGAAATCTACATGGAACAACCCGATGAAGAAAGTCTGTAAATTGGTGAAGTCATTATATGGCTTGAAACAATCTCCAAAGCAATGGTATTAAAAATTTGACAATGTTATGATGGAATGTGGATTTAAGATTAATGAGTGTAACAAATGTGTCTACGTCAAAGACACCGAAAATGGTTATGTCATTTTATGTCTTTACGTTAACGACATACTTATTGTTGATAGCAACGATAAGATGATTAAATCAACTGAAAATATGTTAAATTCAAGATTTAACATGAAAAATATGAGTTTAGTTGATATCATACTTGGAATTAAAATTAGCAGACTATGTGGATAAAATTTTAGAAAAGTTCAGCAAGGATGATACTGGAATGGCTAGAACACCAATAGATACGAGTCAGCATATATCAAAAATAAAGGTGAGAGTGTTTCTCAAGTGGAATACTATAGAATTATTGGAAGTTTGATACACTTGATGAGTTGTACAAGACCAGATATAACATACATAGTTAGTAAACTGAGTAGATACACGAGTAATCCAGAAGCTGACCAATATAAAGTAATAGTAAGAGTACTAAGGTACTTAAAATATACTCATAATTTTGGACTGTACTACACTAAAAGTGGTAGGTACTGAGAAAATGCCTAACCATTAACACAACAATAAAAGGAGGATATTGAGAAAGATGGAAGGTACCCTTCTACAGTTGGCACTTCAATTTTTTATTTTTTATTTTTGTTGAAGATGACTGATTCTAGAATATTTTACCACATTAACTCAAGCAAATGAATAAAAACTGTAAGTGTCTATTTGATAGGTAAATGTGGAAATGAATTTCAATTCTATGTTACTTGGAAAATAAAAACCCACCAAACCCATAGGAATTCGTTTTCCATAAAAATAAAGAAAATACAGTTTAAAATTGTTGTACCTTAGAATTCGGTTTTCATTTCTACGTTGCAATCAAATGGTCAAAGTGAAATTTGTTTTCCTTGAATGTCATATTTTTCATAGAATTCGTTATAATTAATTATGGCTTAAATCTTTTCTATTTTTCAGGGATTAATTTATTGAATTATATATTCAAAGTGCAATTACATGTGATGTATGTAATATATATACACAGCACATCCCTACCATTGAGAGTTGGAGAACTTTTTATCTTGTAATTACCATGGAAAATTTCTTGTTTAGCATTCCCATTTTTTCAGTTGGATGCATTTGCCTTACAGAAAAATTCAAAATTCTGAGGCCAAGATTGTCTTGAAATTATAAATAATCGATCAAAAGTTGTCGCTGAAAATGGAAAACTGTTTTTAAATTTATTTGAATAACTTTTTTATAAGTATTTTATCTAATTAGAAGAATTTCTTATATAATTTATAAGGATCCATTTGGCAAGGCTTTTGAAAAGTCAAAAATTGCTTTTCAATTTGTTTGAACAGTTTATTCAAAATATTTTGTTTGATTAAATGATTTTTTTAGAGGAAGTTGACTTAAATAACTTCATCCTGAAGTGAAAGCTCTGTCAAACTGGCCTAAGATAAATGAGAGAAAACAACCACAATTTTCCCCCTCCATAGCTTTTTTGGAGGTTCTAATTGAGCCTCATTTTTTTTAAATTCGTTTTTTTCAAATTTCATTTTCAACCACACATTTTTCAATAAAAATAATATTACATGTAAATTGAATTTTTTTTCTTAATTTTCAACCATACATTCTCCAAAATTTACTATTCAAAAATGTATTTTTTTTCTCTCGAAATAAAGCTCGGACAAGGGCATAATATAATTTCATTATGTATATTTTAATAGTTTCGTTTATGATAAGGTTAAAAATTAGATTAATGTCATTTAGTACAACTGATATTTAACATCAATTTAAATGGTAACATTATTGTCATTAAATTACATGTTCAATTAAATATAAAAAATTATAACCCATTTAGTAGAATCTATGATACGTTGACACCTAAACTAGTATTTAACACTACCGATGTTAGATCAAGGAGCCTTGGTTGTTCCAAAAGAGTTCGCAAAGGCGAGAGGTAGTCTCGCTTAGGTTGATCCTTCATTAGCAATCTATGTTATTGGGCAAATCATAATAGTTTTGTGTTTTAGCATAATCCTCGACAATAACTACTCATCACGTCTATGTGTAGAAGTTTGTAAACAGTATTATACGTTATAATAGACAAGATCAAAGACATTCACTATACAATATTAAATAATATAATAAACAATTACATTTTACCGTTTCTTTTAATATAAGCACACGGCAATTGAAGTATTTTGTGAATGATAATTCAGCCATGTGTCATGTACTCTTGTTAGATAATGATTGAAGTAGACCGTAGGGATTTTCTAATAATTTGATTTCAAACTATGGTCTCGTTCCTTCGTATTGATCCAAGTTTTACTCGAACTGGGCTGTAAAAGAGATTTCAGTTAAAATTCAACAAATTTTGCATAATTAAACTAGCAATCAGTGAACCTCCACATAATAACTGACAAGCTTGATTTAGGAAAACAACTACGATTATATTCCCAAAATAGTTCTCCAAAAAGTTTAATCCATCAACATGCTCAATAGAAGCTCCACATAACGAATTAAGCACAGCAACTACGATTATTCGAAGGGAACGACAGGCCATGACAATTATAACCAGTGCTCAATTTTAAGCCAATTTGAATGGCATGCAACAAATCGGCAACTATCTACAGGCCTGTTTCCACTCCCATACCTAGTTCTTTGGGAGCTTATTTACAGTTGCCAATCCGGAATTAGGGCTGGACTCTGTAAGATTAAACATTAATTGCTTGCCATCCACACTGAGAATTATATATAATCCACCTTTTCTTGTTTATTACCATGTCCAAAATCTGTAGAACTTCACCCAAAGCAAGCCCTTCTAAGCACATCTTTTTCATTACTGTAGCTGCCTCGTACCTACAGAGCAGACGAGGATTGAAGAACATGAGATGGATTAACTATAAAATAATTTATCCATAAAGTAGAAATAGTTTCTGTTTGGTGCACATTTTGGGAGTAAGAATGTATTTTTATTGTTGATGTGATGGAGAATATGTGATTGAAAAAGAAGAAAAAATTATTGATGTGATGGAAAATATTATTTTATTAAAAAATGTGTGGTTAAAAATGAGTAGAAGAATGAGAATGAAAAAAATAATGTGGCTCAAGCAGGGGCATAGATTACAGACTATCAAAATAACATATAAGCAAAATGTAACTTGATGCGAACTGCAAGATTGTAATTTACCTGCACCGAGTACTCAGTATTGCAGATCGTCCAGCAGCAGATGACAGAAATTTCTGAATTTTGTCCCATGTCACCTTTGAGTACTGCTTTGCGTTCACGCATTGCCATAGTTTCTCATCCATTTTAATATACAACTGCAAAGATCCTGGCTTCCGCTGTGCTACCATCTGCTGCTCAACGGCACTCATTAGAGCCTTCTTAACATCAGTATTACGATGTCGAGGATCTTCATATCTAATGCAATCAACAATGTTTTCCTCTGTGGGTAAAATCTTCTCATTCTTAAGGGTGTTCAGAGCAAGTAGAATGACCCCAGTAAGGCCTTGAATATAGTCAGAAGGTTCTGGTGTCCCCCATAGACCATTACCAGACATATTAGTAGTTTCCATCCCGAAAGGTGGTGGCGGAATTTCTTGACTGCCACGAGGGTACCCGTTGATCTGCGCCTCTTGATAAAATGGAGGGTTCTTTTGTGCATTATATCCTTTGTGGGGACTCGTGTTTTTACGAATCTGCTTTCCTTCGTGTTTTACTTCATTCCCGCTTCCCATATTCGAGAATTTTTGATTTCCCAATTGGGGACTACCATGAGAAGAATCACCGGGCTGGTTTGCATGAACAGAATTAATAACTGGAACTTGAAATGAGTCAGAGCCAGATAAATGACCGTAACCATTATTTAGAGCCTGTGCAGAATCATCACTTGCAAGCGGTGGCCCTCCAGCCGATAGACTTGTCCAGAGCCATACACTCTTTGCAGCAGCAAGAAGCGGTGCGGACGCTATTTGAAGTTGTGCCAGAAGAATGTTATATCCAAGCATGCGTAACTGGTGGAGAGCATTTGAGAAATCTCGGTCTCCAGAAATTAACAAATAATTAGCAGGTGCAGGATTGTCGACTGCCCAAAATAACATATCCACCAAAATCTTCTTTTCACTAGCATCTTTTACACCTAACCATCACAAATTCAATAATCTAATTAAACCAACTTATGAACGCGTGAAGAAATTCGTAAGAAAAATAGCAGTGAGAAGATCTGTTGAAGTTATTAATTTGAGATGAAAAGATCTGTTGTATCACCCATGAATGGTCTTCACTGAAAATATTCAATCATACCTAAAAAGAATTTGGGGGCATACTAACAAGACACGGGATTGCACCAAAGATCTAGTAGCAATAAAATATTCATGCACCCTCACAAGTGAACGGAGAAAGAGAAAGTATTAGGCTAAATCGACTAAAACTCAAAATTACCACTCAAAAAATTCTGAGACTAAAACTCAACCGGTAGAATCAACTAATTACCACTCAAAAAACTAAAATTAACCTCCAGGAAATCATCGTTACACCCGCTCCATCTCAACTCCTCTCCACAAAATTCATCAAAAAATTATATTAAATATTAAGACATAAAAACATCGATGTATACATAAATTAAACGTATACACAGACATATACAGAGAGTTACCTGCAGGGACGTGATTGAGGGCGATGCCGGTACTACTAAGCGCCTGCTGAACGGCGGGGGATATCTTCGTGGTATCACCATACGCTGATATAGAAAGAGACCCGCAGTAGTTTATCTTAACAAGAGCTGAGCTTATATTCCGCGCAATCGCGTGTGGATCGCAATTCTTCGGCACCTGACAGTTCTCGATGTCCCACCACACCGAAACCTTGGCCTTCACGTATTGCTCCTCTGCCGCCTCCGCCTGCTGCGACTGCGCTCCGCCCATATTCTTCGATTCGATTAAACTGAAACGGAGTTATTTTGTGTGATTGTATTGATTTATTTACAGTGTAGTATGAGTGTGGACTGGGCCAGACGTTTTATTGACGGAGAAAAGCACGCGTAACGATTGGAGAGACTTATTATTTAAAAATATTTTTTAAATATTGATTTTAAAAAAAATGTGTAATTTAAAGCAACAAAGTGGAGATTAAAGCAAATTTAATTATGCTTTAATAAAGCAACAAGTTAAAGAAAGAACCATTTTATTCCCTTTTATTTTCTTAGGAAGAAAGAAAGGTAATTACTTTTGAAACGGACAAACGAGTTAAAGAAAGGTATTTAACTGTGAATTGAATTGGGAAATGGCAAATGATAAAGGACACAAGAACACGACAAAAGGCTTTAACTAATTTTAAGGTTTAATTAGTTGTTTAATGTTTAGGTTAGAAAAAAAGCCTAAAATAAATATTTTATCACGTCTTTTTTTTTTTTTTTTTTTTGTATATTTAACTATGTATTCCACATGTTTAAATTAGAAATTCGATAATTTCATACCAGAAAAATATATACTATGAATTTGTTTAGATCCATGTGGAACTAGGGCTGGGCGCGGTTCGGTTTGGGTTGGTTTCGACCCCAACCCGAAACCAAAACCAAATTAGTTGGTTTGGAAAAATTTCAATCCAAACCAACCCACTCTAGCTCTTAAACCGAACCAAACCAAACCGATTCGGTTCGGTTTGGTTCGGTTCGATTAATCGGTTTGAATTTTTGACCAAATTGAATTTAAAAAAAAAAATTCTCGAGTTTTAGACTCACTTATAGTATATATAATTTTTTTTTTTTATTTATACAACTTTTTTTATTTGAGTTATAACTTATAGCATCTAAAAACATTTTTGAAATTTAAATTTTCAAAAAATGAAAATAATTATCTCAACTTTCATTTTCACAATATCTAAACTGTAATTAACTAATCAGAATGTAATATATGATTAAAAAGATTCAATATTATAACTAATACATAATCATAAATCAATAATCATTATCTCAACATGCATTTTCAGAATGTGAACTTATTACATGTAAAACTTGCTATATAAAAAAAATTAACTAAAAAAAAAAGCGTACAAACCGAAACAGAAAACAATGTTTATAAAGAATATAAAATAATATCAAAGTTTCATTGAAAGTGTCATCATAAAACAAAATGTTTATAAAGCATTCAATGAGACTACTCAAATAGACAGTTTGGACACCTCCACATTGTGGAGAACATCATTAAGCTTTTGATTTTGACTTTTCTTTTTCAAAAAAAAAAAATGGAAACATGTGTAAGTGGGTTGGGTCGGTTAACCAGTGGTTTGAGGCATTAAACCATGACCAAACCAAACCGCCGTGGTTTTGTTTAAAATAAAACCAAACCAAACCAATTAACTATGTCAAACCGACCCAAACCGACCCGAGTCGGTTCGGTTTGATCGGTTTGGTCGGTTTTTCGGTTTTTTTGCCCACCCCTATGTGGAACTATGACGTTTTTGACCATTCTTTAGATAATTTTCAATTCAATCTATGGATTGCTATCTTGGTAATAAAGAAATTGAAAGACTTCCAACTATATCTAACATTAAAGTCTAAATTAATCTTCAATATATAGTATGAATTTCTATCTAGTGTCATTTATTTTCTTAAAATAAAGTCAAACTACATCCGAATTTGGATTTCTATATTAATTTGTAGAGTCAATCGTTTCACATAGTTTATAAATCTAGATAGAGCTTTAATTACTTGTTTACTTTTTTATCTGCCAAATTAGTATAACAAAGCCCTTATCAGCTTGTATCGGAGATAATTATTTTAAAACACCGTCTATTTTTCCTTATATGACAAAATTTTCCTAGAGGGAATCTAAATTACAATGGAGATGCTCTTATAATCATTTACCTTTATCAGAATGTTCATTCCAACTTCACTAAAAATAATATTCAATCAAACTAGAAGGTAAAGTTGATCAACTTGACGGGCTTGGATAGCTGGACAAATTGGCCAACTATATAAAAAATATTCAAAATCACATTTTCGTATCCAAAAAAATATAAATTATTCATTCAAAACTCACTACATAAAGCTTTTGGGAGGAAATTTTTGGATATGAATAATTTTACTCGTACACAAGGAGTTATATAAAGTTTTATAGATAGATGAGGTATCAAGAAGAGAGTGGATAAATTTTTATTTTTATTTTTGGTTGGAGAAATTATGACCTAATTATATCTTATCATATCACATGTATGTAAATTAATCGGTAAGTGGTGATATAACCGTTTTGATACAGAAATATTATAACTTTTGGGCTGTCCATGGGCTTCAAGAAAATGGACTAAATTCAAATTCTCTTAACTTACCAGGACATCAGCCCATTTCGCCTCGTGAATGTCATTGGGAAAAGTTTATGGCTCAGGTGTTTAGTTTGTCATTTTAAAAAATCAGGTGCCAAACTTTAAAATTGTAAAAATCAGGTTTCTACTTTTTATTAATTAATTAAATATTTAATTGGTCTCGGATTATTTCGAGGTCACAGATGAAAAAATTTATAGGTCACAGTTAACTTCGTTGATCACAGATCAAAAATTTTAAGGTCACGGGTAATTTTTTATAGGTCACAGATTTAAAAAATTCAAAACTTCTACGGGTCATAGCTCTATTTCAGCGAGTCACAGTCTCAATTTCTAGATCGCGAATACCCACACAGGCCACAGATTGAAAAAAAAAAAATCACAACTTTTATTTGTCGCAACTCTATTTCAGTGAGTCACAGTTATAATTCTTAGGTCACAGACACCCACCGTCGTTAATCATGCCACATCAATAACAAAAAACTACGACCACCACACAGATCACCATCATCATAACACGACCGCCACCACAGATCCACCACCACCGCACAAAACATACCACTACAGATACACAACCACACAACCCAGATCTGCGACATTTTCCAAAACCAAATGCAATCAAGACTTGGTCACAACCACCTCCAAACACTTGGCCATAAAATCTAATGACCCAAACCCTCAATCAACTTGACCTTAGGTAACTTCACCTTGGAGGCAGTCACAGTTCTCGGCTTTCTCACAACATCAAGAACCGAATCAAAAAGCTCAGCACCCTCTGTATAATGCCCTTTAGCCCAGTTGTTTCCAGCATCGGACTGTCCAAAGACAAAGTTATCCGGCCGGAAGATCTGATGCTGTCCATAACACCAGGTTCAAGATCCATGAGCACGGCACGGGGAACAAACCGGCCCCAGCTAGCCTAGTTGTAGTAGACATTGACCCGCTCCAGTTGTAGATCTGAGTCCCCTTGGTATCGACCAGTGGGATCGATACCGTGTTCGACGCATACTACTTCCCAGAACTTGGCACCAATTTGGTTGCCGCACTGGCCACCCTGAACGGCAACAGCTTCATAGGGAGGGAGAAGGGAGGGAACGAGAAAGGGTGGAGAGAAATGGAGGCGGCGGGCACCGCGACGGTGGTGAGAGTGAGGGAGGGTTGTGTGGGATAAAATGATAAAATTAGGTTTTAAAGAGTTAATTATTTAATTAAAATGATAAAAAAATCTTTTTTTTTAAAGATAAAAAACCTGATAAATTTAAAAAAAAAGATGAAAACCTGATTTTTAAAAAGGAGATACTTAATGCCTGGTTTTCCCTAATTTTCCTAATGTCATTCCATAATCCTTGATTTTTCATTTCGAAAGTATCCACAAATAGGTTCGAATCTTGTCATTTTTCCTGACCCGAGGCTCGGAACAGAACCACCATTCACACCAGTGTTATTAAAATCGGTCCGGCCCGGCCAGTCGACCTGCTAAATCGGTTAGCAGGACCCTATTTCGGGTCGGACAAGCTCATACTATGTAAATGCAAGTGGCCGAGTCAAAAATTGGATTTGATAGGATCAATTAGCCGGGCTTATATAATTATTGGGTTGGTCGTCCCGGTTTGGCCCGATTAATTTTTTAACAAAATTTCAAAACTTTTCTTCATTGAAATTTTAGAAGACTAAAGATTTGAACACTTGACATCGAGCTAATTAAAATATAACCTTACCACCAAAGCAAGGAATAATGTGTTGTGCTTTTGTATAATAAACTATATTTAACCTGTGAACAATTTGTCGTATTTTGAAAATATTTTTAATAAAATTAGTTCAATGTTTTCATTTATTTTGTAAAATCAAATAATTATTTCGAAAATTTTAATTTTAACTAAACAAATTGAATAGATAATACACGTAAATTATTGGTCAATAACTAATAAATGGTTTGTACATCACAAAAAGGGAAAATATAACATACAGAATTATAAAATCAAAATGTAACCATTATCACTAATAAATGAGTTCAAAAAAATATTAATTTAAAGGTATAAAAATAATTTGAAACAAATAACTTGAAAATTTTAATTGTCTCAAGAAAAAATAAGTAAATTATACTTTAAAATTTTTTAGATAATTTTTAAGTAATGACCAACGGTCCGACCAGTAACCCAATGACCCATAGCTTTATTCTTGTACTATTGACTCCCACTTAAACCTCCGAATCCCAGCCATGTACTCGTTCTATCACCATTTTCTACTATCAGATGATTTGACAAACATAAATCCAGAAGAGTTGGATTTGAATTTATTCATGTTTACGTTGTCACTTCGTCACTCTCCCACCCAACTCTCGAATAATCACGGTTTTTTCTTAATTTGAACCTAATTTGGATCGAATTGTTGCTAAAGCTTGATGTATTTCGTGTTTTTCCACTGAGAATGCCTGGAATTGGATTCAGCGAGTGTGTTCATCTCTCTCTCTCTCTCTCTCTCTGTACTATTATGTATATATGCATCTGCGTGCATAGATGTGTGCATATGGAGTATTTTTTAGTGGCTGGAATCAGTTTGAACTGTGAAGTTTCATAGCTGTCAACTGTGTTGAGGTTTAGTAGTGGTATGATATAATATTCCATATAAACACGAGTAATATTTTGTTGGCAAATAATGATATTACCGTACAATAATTTGGACCGAATTATATAAAACGTTAATGATTGATGCAAGAGTTCGACTTTTTTTTTTCTTAAAACGATAATACTCCGCACTGGTGCTGACGGTATTCCGGAACTCGTCTTCCAAGATACATCGACCTCGACTTATAATAGTAGCACTCCAAATTATAAGACTCGACGAACCTACTCACGTTTATGATCTCTCTAAATTTGGAGGACTAAAAAGCACGAAAATAATTTTCGAGTCCGAATTGCAAAATATGTAATAATGCAGGGATGAAAGAATACAATTTAAAAGAAGAATAAAATGGGAATTGATTTTGGCATGCATAAAATTCGGGGTATGAAAACCTTTATATAAAAGTTGAAAAATTATGTCTAAAAAACACAATAGTCGAAAAGTTGTGTTTTCAACGGATACAACCCGTTTGGACAGGTAGTTTAACTATCAACTGCCATTTTCTATAAGAAACCATGTGTCATGCATAGAAAATTTGGGGGAAAATAAATAATATAAATAAAAGCATTATTATTTTAAATAATAATAAAATAATATAATTCAAATATTATTTTACCAAAAAATATATATCAACTTGGCCCAAGCCTAAGTCAAGCCCAAGACCTGTAACCCATGCCCGTGTTGTGCAGGGCCGGCCTGCAGCATCTTGCGGTTGTGGGTTTCGACTCAACCTACTAGCATATAAGTTATCTCCCCTTCAAAGACTATTGGTACCTTTTGGGGTCCAAACTCAAGTCCCAAACTTGAGCAATATTATGCCCCCGTTTGGCACCCATTAATTTCTCATTCTCATTTTCATTCTCATTCTCATTCTTCATTTCAACCACACATTCTCCAAATAAAATAATATTACACACAAATCAAAAACTTTTCATCACTTTTTCACCACACATTCTCACATCAATCACTATTCTAAAATTTCTATTCTCCTCAAAATTAGATTCAAACACACCTTGAGATTGACATTTTACTCTAGTTTGCCTTGAGATTGACATTTTACAATTTTCTACCAATTTATTTCAACTTCAAGTGGTCATCTTTTGGCCTTAATTTTTTATTCATCCTAAATTGATATTGAGAAAATAAATACATTACAGTAATCTACTCATGGAGCAGAATACATTCGACCAAAGAAATCTTTTGTTCAACTAACGGAACACACTAAAATAATTGGTCAAAAGTTTGTCAAACCAACTAATTAAAACTAATTTTTTCCAACATATTTTTCGTCTTTATTTGCATTTTGAAGTTCAAAATTCAAATTGAAATTTTGGACTTGAGGCAAAATGTGTCAACTAAGCTATTAGTGAAACATATAAAATAACATAATTAATTATTTTCAATTGAATTGTTCGTCAGAGTGTATTAAATGATGTATGCAATGGGTCACATGCAGTACATGATACGTATGGAGATAGATTTGATCCATTGCAAAGGGAGATTGAGTACCTAAATTAAATTCCTAATCCTGATTCAGTCAAAGAAATTTGAATTTCTGCTGGTCTAGAATTTGTATCGAACTGATGATGTCTGTGGCGGAGAAGCCAATGGCATCGTCGACGATTATCGTGGTACGTATGGAGGTATATCTATTGCTGCAGGATATAAATGACAAGCAGAGCTTCAGGAGGAACATGGTTTCATTAGTGTCAGAGCTCAAGGAGGTTTGCAAACGCCTTGCTCTACAATACCACTCTTTTTCTGATGAAACCCTTATTAGATTGGTACAACAAAAAATCATATTTGCCTCTTTGTTTTTGTTTCGATTACTTGTAAAGTATAAATTATGTTCGTTTTTGGCCCCCCATTAAATCTTAATATATTTTTTCCTCCCTTTTATCAAACACACATTCTCTCAAAACCTAGAAATTCACTTTAATCTATAACCAAACATTCCTCCGAAAACACTATTCCAAAATCAATATTTTTTCAAATAATGGATAATAAATAACGTGTTTTGGGAAGTGAGATGAGATCAAATGATTTCTACCTTTTGTTTTTCTTTTTGAAGGTGAGTAATGAGCGTGACTCATTGTTTTAGAAAGTGTTGTATCTTTGAGAAAGTTGATTTGTTTTCGTTTATTGATTACAACAGGATGCAGAAACCGGAGCGAAAATCATGGAAAAAGAAATTAGCATATGCAGAAAAACTTAGAGAAGAGAAATGTCCAGTTTCAGGAGTCAACATCTACTATTGAGATGGTACAATCCTTTTCTTTGAATGCCTGCCAAGCGAAAATCATGGAAAAAGAAATTGAATTATTCTAACAGGGCCTACGTGGCCATGTTAATCTAGGGAAACTTAAAGTAATTAGTAGATTGCAGAAAAGTTTAGTTCTGTGGTTTTTTTTCTTTTCTATTTACTGTTCCATAAAGGTTTTAAGTTTCATTCTTTTTGCTTGTTTGGGCAATGCAATTATGTGACTTGATGAAGTTCGGATCTAACATTTATTTTGGTTTTTAGGGAATTCATATTTATGTGACCCACCATAATCAAACACCTCTGTTACTACTTCTATTGGGGGCATCCTTGTCGAATTTTCATTTTCTTTTGTTGGAGGATTTGGTGAACAGAAATATTAATGAAAATATTGTTATATATTATTGCCTCACTTAAAATGGTTAGCCGACCAAAATCGGAGACCTTCGCATTGAAGTCTTCATCAATCAGTATATTGCTAGACTTTATGTAACGATGTACCACTTTTGGTTCGATTGCCTCGTGCAAGTAGGCAAGACTGCAAGAAGATTATATACTTAGATCTATAATTTTGGGAACAACTCACAACAAAAATTTAGAAAAATAAAACAGTTGAGCCAACATACGCCTCAGTTGTGCCAATGAAGACCTTCATTATGGCTTCCTAAGTAAGAAATCCGTGATGGCCCATAGATCCATGAAACCATTGTTCTAAATTGCCATTGTTGACCTACTCATAGACCAGCATCCTGAAATACAAAAAAAAAGTTCAATAAGGATTGTTTTGAATGTTATGCAGAAAGGTAACCTACTTCAATAGCGGTAAATATGCTAAATTTATATATTATGAACCTAAAATAAAATTTTCATTTTAGACCACAGGCATATAACATAATCACATCTTGTGATACGGCAGGAACAAGTGATGAAAGACCCATAAATGTGATGACATTCAATAAATTTATTAAATTTGAAAGGCAAATTACAAGTACAAAAATGGTAACCTGATTTTGACCGACAGTACCTATGAGTTCCTTCAATACAGTATCCCAAAAGTCGAACCAAATTTGTGTGACTCACGTGGTCAATAGCTTCAGCCTCAACTCTAAATTCTTTTTTTGCTTGACCTCTGGTTGAAAAGAAAAATGTAATATCTATTAACTTCACAGAACTGACAAGAAAACCATCCCATAAAGATTTCCATCAAATATTCAAAAAAAAAATTCCAAAGCTCACAATTGTTGTTGAGGAGCTTTTTGACAGCAACTGAGTCCCATTAATTAACTACCCATGATAAACAACATCGTACCCGCCCTCTCCAATAACATTCTCTTTTGAAAATCTGTTGGTTACAAGCTTGAGATCTCTTAGCGTAAACCAATGGCCCCAACCCAAGTAAGAAAACTCTGGCAGACCAGTTAACGGTGAATGAGTAGTTATTGGATGAGAAAAAAAAGGTTTATAAAGTGCGTACATTCCCGAACTTCCTTCTTCTCCTGATTGCATACCATAATGATCTTTATCGACGTGATGACATGATCCGGATCGACTGCTGTTGTCTCCATTCTTTACTTTCAGCATTTACACATGGACCAAAACCTAGTCCAATTCCTTGTCACTGGATTTCTCATGAATGGCCAGAAGAATCCCATCACGTGGAACAAATTCATTAGCTGACACTTGTTCTACCCGTACATCTTTAACTTCTTTTGAAACAGTTGGTATTTAGCTTAGGGGAAGCTTCTCTAGAGATCTTCTCGATTTCTTTTGTAAAGTAAGATAATAGGTTAATGCAAAAGACATAGCCACAATCACCAACCCAACAATGATACCAACAACTTCCTAGACCTTTAGACCAAAAAGGCGAGTATTCTTCGAGAGTTCCTCATTCAGTTTAAAACCCATCTCTCAGGATCCCGAAAACTCTATAGTATTAGTAACACATTTGATTATTGGAATTGATACTGTATTCTAAACCTATTTCACAATCCTAGACCAGGACAACAAAATTGATGAACTTGAACATTCCTGAAAGTCAAAATAATTGCATAAAAACAAGTAAAAAATCATGCAGGAGGTCAATAGCATGGATAACAACAATATAACCAAGACAAGAACATTCCGAGCTCATCAACGATTAGTTAAATTATGCAATTCAAAATTAGATACATTAATATTTCTTCTTGCACATCATGTTGGCACAGAAAATTAAAAGGAAACCTTAACTGAAATGCATTCTGTAAACAAGTTTTTGAAAAAACAAATAAATGCAAGTGTGCTTCAACTTGTTACATTTTTCAGAAAAGAATTCAGAACAGTAGCCTTCAAATTCCGGTTCTTGAAAATCCCATCTACCATATAATTTTCATCAAAGGCCTCAAGAACAGATCTCTAAACTAGATGCTCAAACAGTCCCTATTAAAATCCCCACATTCGAAAGACCCCAAGAATCAAAACTTCCTTTTTAGCCCTCAAAATCACCCCTCAATTGGTTAGCCAGATTGAAATTCCTTTCTAGGATTTCATTGCAATACCAAATGCCAGTGGTTTTCGCCACCAACACTCATTAAAGAGTCTTAACCAAATGACAACAATGAAAGGGCTATCTTTGTGGTACAGGTACATAGAATGCTATACGAGGATACTAGTAAATTAGAGATATAAATCTTAAAACGGTCTAACAATCTTAAAACAGATTCATAACAGATAAGTTCTTTTTTGTTTTATTGAGAACTTATATTTGTTTGATTTTTAGAAATGAAAACCAAACCAATCAATAGATGTGGTCTCTGAAAACCCGGTTGTGGGTTCTGTTGTACCTCAAGTACCAAGTTCTTTATGTCTATGAAGCTAAGTTCTGCTGTGGCTAAATTGCAAATCTGTCTCAACCAACTAGCCTTGCCATTACTGTTCCACTTAATCATGAAGAAAAATTGGAGAATTTTAATGGCTTAATTTCAAAATGTGTCAATAGAAAATGTTGTTTTACCTTACCACATTGAACCTTACGAGGTTCTTGACTGAAACTGCTCATAAACTTAAAAGGGGTGAGGAAGATGTTCAAGTTAACGCACTTGATTCGTGGAAACATTCGAATTTTTTATGTCGAAACTATATCATGAATAGTTTAGCAAACTCACTATACAATGTGTACAATACTTTAAAAACTACTAAGGAGTTGTAAGAGTCATTGCATCAGAAATATAAGATTGAGGATACTGCGGCAGCCAAGAAATTCATTGTTTACCGATTTTTGGACTATAAGATGGTGGATTCCAAAATAGTAACCAGTCAAGTGCAAGAATTCGAAATGATTTTTCATGATATTCATGCTAAAGGGATATTTTGAGTGAAAATTTCCAAGTGACTGCAATTATTGAAATGTGTCCCCTACGTGAAAAGATTTCAAGAATTATTTTAAGCACAAGCGAAAAGAAATGAACGTTGAAGAACTGATTGTTAGATTTCGAATTGAAAAAGACAACATAAGTTCTGAAAAAAGGAATCAATCCTATTGTGACTAAAGCCAATATTGTTAAGCATAGTCAAAGTTCTAAGACATTCAAGAACAAATCTAGGACATCTGGTGACAAATGTGCTAAGTTTGGACCGAAATGGGACATTTCTAAGAAACAATTTCAAGGAAAATGATTCAATTGCGACAAGTAGGCCACAAGTTTTCGGAGTGTAGATTGCCAAAGAAAAATAATAAAAAAGAAGCAAATATGGTTGACTACATGGCACATGATGTGTCAGAGATGAATCTTGCAGTCGTCATTTCTGAAGTGAACATGGTGGGTTCTAACCTAAAATGGTGATGAATTGACACCTGTGTTACGAAGCATGTGTGCTCTAATAAAGAGTTGTTTGTTGCATTTGAAACAATTGAGAATTGAGAGAAGTTATTCATGGGAAATTTAGTAACTTCTAAAATCAAGGGTCAAGGAAAAGTGATTTTGAAGATAACTTCGAGGAAAGAGCTGACTCTTAACAATGTGCTGTATGTGCCAGAAATCCACAAGAACCTAGTGTCCGGTCGCTTTTGAATAAGGTTTCCATATTGTATTTGAGTCAGACACAATTATTTTGTCAAAAAGTATAATATTTGTTAGAAAATGTTATATTTCCGATGATATGTTTAAACTGAATGTAATGGTTGTGAAGTCAAAAATTAATAAAGTGAATTATTTTGCTTACTTGATTGAGTCTTCTAATTTGTGGCATGGTAGATTAGGACGTGTTAATTATGATACATTGCGTAGATTAATTAACTTGAACTGTATACTGGGATTCCGTATTTGATTCTAAACATCAGTGCAAAACTTGTGTTGAAATCAAATTGACAAAGTCCTCATTTAAGTCAATTGAACAGAATATAGAACCACTTGATTTAATTCATAGCGACGTATGTGATTTAAAATCTGTACAAACAAGAGGTGGAAACAATTACTTCATTACTTTTGTAAATGATAGCACAAAATAATGTTATGTGTATCTGGTTAAAAGTAAGGACGAAACAATAGAGAAATTTGTTTTCTATAAAAATGAAGTTGAAAATCAACTTAATAAGAATATTAAGGTGTTGGTAAGTAATCGGGGTGGTGAATAGAAGCACCATTTGGGGAATTATGTGCACAATACGGAATCATACATAAAACCACTGCACCTTATTCTTTGCAACAAAATGACGTTGTTGAACGGAAAAATCTTATCTTAAAAGAAATGATGAATGCAGTGTTAATAAGTTATGAGCTACCTCAAAATATGTGGGAAGAAGTTATGTTATCAACAAATTACTTTTTAGATAAGGTGCCCCAAAAGAAAACGAAAAAGGCCCGATATGAGTTATGGAAAGGAAGAAAATCTTCGTATAAATACTTACGAGTGTGAGGGTGTCTTGTTAAAGTGGTTGTTTCAAAACCAAAGAAGGTAAAGATGTGCCCGAAAATTGTAGATTGCATCTCCATAGGCTATGCACATAATAGTAGTGCTTACCGGTTTCGTGTGCATGAGTCTAAAATCCCAGAAATACACAAAAACACGATAATGGAATAGAGAAATGTTTCATTCTTTGAGCATGTATTTCCGTACAGATCCGAAGATGAAGCAATATTTTCTAAACGGACACATGAGACTATGGTTGAAAATAGTCAGGATCAAGAATTAGAAGAAGAGGTTGAGATTGAGGTTAAACCAAGATATAACAAAAAGGAAAGGGCAAAAAATTCATAAGATCCTGATTTTTAGACTTATATACTAAAAAGTGAACTCCGAAGCTTTAAAGAAACTGTGAACTCTTCAGAAGGATCTCAATGGAAAGATGTCATTAAAAGTGAAATAGATTCCATTTTACAAAATCATACATGGGAGATAGTGGATCTTCCTCCAACAAGTAAATCACTAGGTTACAAATGAATTTTCAAAAGAAAAATGAAAGCAGATGGAACAATCAAAAAGTATAAGACCAGCTTAGTAATAAAAAGTTACACACAATGATAAGACCTTGATTACTGGTGTGCTGTCGTAGGCACCCAAAAATAGTCCTTAAACCTCTAAAACTAATGTAGTAATGGAAGTAAGGGTCGATTCCACGAAGAGTGTGTAATTCAATAATTTATGCTTCGTATAACGATTGGGGAGTTTTATTTATAATGAAATCAATCTTATAACAAATAACAAAGTAAATTAACGAGTTGTATTAAATCAATGAAACGAGTCTTGATCAAAGTCAACTTCCACCATTGGAGATTTATAACCATTCATCAATCCACAAAGAATAATTAATCCACATTCACAATATTCATCATTGGAATAAATTCATATTTCTCCTTAATTTTAGTTAATCAGAAATCAGCGTTCTAATTAACCCTAATTATCAAATAATTTCAGACCAGCGCTAAAGATTCAATTTAATAACAACTTTAAATAATAGAAAAATCGATGAACTAGATAATACAAGCACCAGCGGTTGCATTTAATCTATTTAAACATTCTTCTTAAGATTCAATAACATTTATCGCAGAAAATTATTAAATTCTAGTGCTTCACAAGTTAAATGATTCAAACAATTACGGATTTGAGATTTAACTTAGCTATAGATTGCAATATATGAAAAACTAATAGATCTCTTAGCAATCAAACATGACAATCATAAAATTATGCATAGAAGAATATTCAATACTGAAAATATAAATTAAACAATGAAAATAGGTGGATCTTACAGTTATAATGTGTTCCAAGGCTTCGGTATCCTTCAATCAAGCACCAAGAGTTAGTTACACATGATAGATCTAAGAAAAATAGAGAGAAAATAGGTTGGAGGCGTTCTGGTACGTTCTAGGGTTTTAAAATATGTATTTATAATTGTTTCCATAGGTAGTTGACTTAAATTAGGAAACCAGAATTTTCGTATCGAAAATGAACCATGCGGCCGCATGGTTTAGAGGCTTGCGGCCGCAAGGAACAAATGAACTCAACCTTCAAACTTTCGGTAATGGTCTATGCGGCCGCATGGAATTAAAGGCTTGCGGCCGCATGGTTTTACGAAATTTCCTCCGAACAGCTTTCAGTGTTTTGGTCGTATCTTCTTTTCCCGATATCCGATTGAGGCAATTCAAGATGCGTTGGAAAGATAACTCAAAGGGCTACAACTTTTATTCAGATATGATCTTCCAATTTGATCGTTTTCCATGTCGAAAATGGGTCTCAATATGAGGCTGAAAATCGGTGTATAACTTTTCGATTGGAAATTGATGTGTGATCATACTTTGACGATATTTCATCCATTTGACGTCTTCTTTCAACCAACTGGCTCTCAAATCTTCATTGTTTGGTTTGACACAACTTTTGTGTATTTGCACGCTAGTCCTTGAACTTTCATTTCCTTTCACTTTGGTCCATTTTCACATATTTCTTCCAAATTACGCTATATCCATCAACTTGCCACCTAAACCAAAATATGAGAATACTAAGTACATTTAGGCATAAAATAGTCATATGAGTGCATTAAATAAAGATGTAAAATGTGTATTTTACATTCCTATCAATTACTTTGACACATATTCTTTAGTGACGATAATAACGTCTATTAGGGTGATACTTGCGATTGCTGCTTTGAGAAATCTTGAAGTACATCAAATTGATATTAAAACTGCATTTTCTAAATAGGGATTTAGATGAAGAAATCTACATGGGACAACCCGATGATTTTTCGTCACCAGGATAAAAAAAGAAAGTCTATAAATTGATGAAGTCATTGTATGGCTGGAAACAAGCTCTAAAACAATGGCATGAAAAATTTGATAATATTATGATGGAATGGGGATTTGAGATTAATGAGTGTAACAAATGTGCTTTGTCAAAAATATCGAAAATGGTTATGTCATTTTATATCTTTACATTGACGACATACTTATTGTTGGTAGCAACGATAAGATGATTAAATCCACTAAAAATATGTTAAATTCAAGGTTTAACATGAAAGATATGGATTTAGTTGATGTCATACTTGGAATTAAAATTAGCAAATTATGTAGATAAAATTCTAGAAAAGTTAAGCAAGGTTGATACTAGAATGGCTGGAACATCAATAGATACGAGTCAGCATCTATCAAAAACAAAGGTGAGAGTGTCTCTCAAGTAGAATACTCTAAAATTATTGGAAGTCTGATGTATTTGATGAGTTGTACAAGACCAGACAAAGCATACACAGTTAGTAATCTGAGTAGATACACACATAATTCAGGAGTTGACAAGTGGAAATGAATAGTAAGAGTACTAAGGTACTTAAAATATACTCATAATTTTGGACTGAACTATAACAGATATCCAGCAGTTATTGAAAGATATAGTGATGCAAATTGGATATTTGATATAAAAGACTCGAAATCCACTAGTGGATTTGTGTTCACATTGGGAGGTGCAGCTATATCCTGGAAATCCTCTAAACAAACCGTTATAGCTAGAACTACCATGGAATCTAAGTTTATAGCTCAAGATAAATGTAGTGAAGAAGCTGAGTGGTTACACAACTTCTTAGACAATATTTCAAGATGGCCAAAATCGTTACCAGCAATTTGCATACATTGCGATAGCCAATAAGCAATTGGAAGGGCATAGAGTAACATGTACAATGGTAAGTCTAGAAATATACGTTGTAGACACAATACCATGAGGCAACTGTTCTCAACTGGAGTTATCTCTATAGATTATGTAAAGTCAAATGATAACATTGAGGATTCGCTAATCAAATGGTTAAATAGAGAGTTAGTTGGAAAATTATCGAAATGAATAAAACTTAAGCCCTTGAACTTATAAGTTAATACTAAGAAAATCCAACCTAATTGATTGGAGATCCCAAGATCTAGGTTTAAATGGACAACCTAATTGTAAAGATTTAATTGAATCACTGTGAGGATGTTACCTCATGTCCGTTCCTATAATGCAACGGTGATGCTTGTCAGGATGAATAATAAGCAATAAGTTTTTACTGATTCTTATGCGTCGAAAATAGAGCAAAGTAATGTGAGTTACTTGGAATAAGAAATCACCTATATGAGAGAGAAGTTGGGCCGCTTCTAAGAGAATTGTGTGGGGCTCAATTTTTAGGAACTCTCGCAAAACCAGGCATATGTTCATGGCCAAAACGAACATAACAATGAGAGCTAAATTGTGTTAAGAAGAATCCTGTGTAGAGTATTTCATCTTTTACATAAAAAGCAGAATAGTTCAAGGACATTGTGTCTACTGGTCAGCTAGTAAAGTAAATATACTTTCACAAGAGAAGGTTCAAATGGTAATACTTACCTATCCTATGTAGGTTTCAACCGTTGAACTTTATCATCAAGTCTTTATCTCTTCTTTTTCTATATCTCTCAATTTTCATTCATGTGGGGGATTGTTAGAAAATGAATATAACGACAAACTTTGGTATAAATTTTGAGTGAAACCCGTTTGGTTATTTTGGAAGATCAAGATTGATTTGTGTTCTCCTCCGTGAGACATCGAAATCATATATTTACTTGTCAAAAATCATGCTTAGGTGAATAAAAATTAGAGCTCAAATTAATGCATTGAAAAATATTTTGTGTTTAAGGAAAACTAGATTAAAGTTATCCCACATAGGAAAATAGATAAATGCATGACTAAGTAAATATGATTGTACTTTAGAAGAGTGTAATCATGTGTAGTATAGAGGCTCTCTCCACGTGCGCGAGCAGGGAGGTGCAAATCACTGACCGAAATAGGATTCGGACCTTGAAATGTGTGCGGGGCAAGACCTACGTATATGAATATTGGACCGGATTTACAAAAATTGGCCCTTAGGAGGGTCCACGTTTTACCTTTATTTTATTTTTCCTAAAACCTTTTAAATTCTTTATCTCTTGAAATTCATGTAATTATGCCTGTGTTAATGGAGAAATTAACAACCAGATTAATGGTGGTTAATAACATAACTCCTGGCTGTTAAGTCTCCTTACAGTCTATTTATTCAGCTATCTTCCTCCATTGCATATACACGGAGAAAATTATTTTTCTACATATTTTTCTAGTCTGCATATATAATTAATTTTTGTCTAAATAAATTGTCAACTAATTAATTGAACCTAAAAATATCATTTCTAGATTAATTTGGCAACTAGTTAATTGAGACCAAAATATTATTTTTCTATTTTCAGTCCAAACTAAACTTTGTAATTCAAATTTCAAAGAATTAAAATTGAGTAATCTAAGTTTTTCTCAATTATTCTGTAGTTTCTCCAATAATCGAAGTTGAGTAGCTGCGCATATCTTCATCTTACTTTTTTTTTTCTACCCTATTCATTAAATTTCATTTACTTTGATCAAAATATGTTTCATCACATTCATTTCTATTAATTTTTCATACTCATTGTATAAATAGTATAATTTATGATTAGTTTTCAAGATATTTATTGTGAGCTCGAGCATTTGCGTATTTTCCTTTCACTCAGTAGCTACCTTCCTTAATGTATTATTTATTTTCACATATTTTTACTGAATATTTTCACATTTCTTATGGTATGTCTTCCGTATTGAACATGTCATTAGTTAGATTAATGCCGTGTTGTTGTAAATGTTAGAAAAATTAATTATGCTAAAGTTCCAAAAATTCTTATTCGATTCGATATCTTTAGAACGGAACCAAATTGGACTATATTCGGCCCTAATTATAAGCAATAAATAACTCATCGGTCCATGTGATTTCAAATTATTCGTTTGTGATGTAATTTAGATGATACAGTGAGTCGATGATAATTTTGAGATAAATTTGTGTGTATGTACATATTATGTAGACATTTTACCGGAATTAGTTAATGGATTACAATAAAACATATAAATTTCTTCACCAAATATTAGAAGCATGCAACAACATTGAAATATAACTATGTAATGTAATACAATTAATACCTCCTAATAAATATTACATGATACCAAATATAATATTTGAGTTTAATATTGCGTGTTAGTAGGCAATTTACAAACACGTTGAGCAATCCTCCTCGAGCGACAAAAAAGTTGCTTAGTCTCTTTTAATAATTGTCATTGGGACCTAAACACCTTCATATGCAAGATTGTCTTGAAATTATAAATAATCGATCAAAAGTTGTCGCTGAAAATGGAAAACAGTTTTTAAATTTATTTGAATAACTTTTTTATAAGTATTTTATCTAATTAGAAGAATTTCTTATCTAATTTATAAGGATTCATTTGGCAAAGCTTTTGAAACGTTAAAAATTGCTTTTCAATTTGTTTGAATAAGTTATTGAAAATATTTTGTTTGATTAAAAGAATTTTTAGAGGAAGTTGACTTAAATAATTCATCTAGAAGTGAAAGCTCTGCCAAACTGGCCTAAGATAAATGAGAGAAAACAACCACAAATTTTCCCTCTCCATATCTTTTATGGAGGTTCTTGAGCCTCATTTTTTTAAAATTCATTTTTTTAAAACTCATTTTCAGTCACACATTTTTCAAAAAAAATAATATTACATGTAAATCGAATTTTTATCCTTAATTTTCAACTATGCATTCTCCAAATTTTACTAATCAAAAATGTATTTTTTTTCTCTCGAAACGAGGCTCGGACAAGGGCATAATATAAGTTCATTATGTGTATTTTAATAGTTTCGTTTATGATAAGGTTAAAAATTAGATTAATGTTAGTTAGCTCAACTGATATTTAACATCAATTTAAATGGTAATATTATTGCCATTAAATTACATGTTCAATTAAATATAAAGAATTATAACTCATTTAGTAGAATTTATGATACATTGACACAGGGTGGACCCACAAGGGTTCATGTGGGGTCACATGACCCCACAAATAATTTGAGTTTTTTTTTTAAGTCATAACTTGTGAGAGAAATAGTACATGGAGAGAAAGAGTCCATTAAGTGAGAATATTATATTATTTAATCAATTAAGTGGTGTGTAAGAATTATAAAAATTCAAATTTTGTTCAACAATTTGATCTTATAAACTATGTCATTTGTCCTAATATTGTTTTATATTTTTACCATCATTAAATTTATGGTCGAATTTTATTTGAGATTGAATATTTCATTTTGTTTATTGGTTTACTGAGTTTTAAGCTCATAGATTAGTTAGTTAAGAAAAATATGAATACATATTGCATACTTTAATTTAATGGCCCAAATTTAATGGACGTTTTAAGCCCCCAAAAACTCCGACCTCGATTAAATTTCATCTACACTGAACAATATTCTTGGTTCCACCCCTAAATATTTGCATGTGTTGTTACAATTTGTTATTTTCTTGTAGCATTCATTGGATATCACACATTTGAGATTATCGTTGATGACAATATTCTTCTTTCACTTGAAAAATCCAACCGACTTGTTGCAATGACTAACATGTTCGTTGTTGTTCATGTATTGAAAATTATTAGGTAAATCTTTTTGTTTTCGAAAATTTCCTGCTTCGATTTGTTCAACGAGTTATATTTTATCGTGTTTATTCATTTTTAGTTTTTGAAAAACTCATGTATATGTCATGCCAGTGTTTGACATAATAGAAACTTGGGGTGTAAGGCAAGGCACGATTGAGCACCAATGACTGAAGTTTACTGTCCTTGGAACGCCTGAGTTTCACTCGAGCGTTCTTAATTTTTGACCCCACAGTAAAAATGGTTTGGGTCCGCCCCTGCGTTGACACCTAAACTAGTATTTAACACTACCGATGTTAGATCAAGGAGCCTTGGTTGTTCCAAAAGAGTTCGCAAGGGCCAGAGGGAGTCTCGCTTAGGTTGATGCTTCGTTAGCAATCTATATTATTGGGCAAATCATAATAGTTTTGTGTTTTAGCATAATCCTCGACAATAACTACTCAACATGTCTCTGTGTAGAAGTTTGTAAACAGTATTATACGTCATAATAGACAAGATCAAAGACATTCATTATACAATGTTAAATAATATAATAAACAATTACATTTTACCGTTTCTTTTAATATTGCCGTGTCCATATATAAGCACACGGCATTGACTAATTGTATTTGGTGAATGAAAATGGATGTCAATGTCCGAATAATAATTCAGTCATGTGTCATGTACTCTTGTCAGATAATGATTGAAGTATACAGCAGGGATTTTCTAATAATTGATTTCAAACTATGGTCTCGCTCTTTCGTATTGATCCAAGTTTTAGTAGAGCTGGGCTGTAAAGAGATTTCAGTTAAAATCTAGAGAAAATTACGTAATTCCAGGGATTTAAAGATTGAAATTCAAAAATCAGGTATCAAGTTTCATTATTTAAAAATCAGATAATATATAAAACCCCTAACCCTAATTTTTCGCTCTCTACTCACCCCCCCCCCCCCTCTCTCTCTCTCTCTCTCTCTCTCTCTCCTCCTCCTCCTCCCCCTCCCCCTTCCCCTTCCCCTTCCCCTTCCCCTTCCCCTTCTCTCCTCTCATCTCCTCTTATTCTCTCTACATTTTCCCTCGTTTAACGGCACCACCAGAAGACGTCACTGTCCACTAAGTGATGAAGCCGCTGTAGTAGCGGCACTGTGCGGAGTCGATCGTTCCCAGTGGCGTCGAATGCGACGCCGATGCTGATGTCGTTCCCAGTGGTGCACCCGCCGCCGCTGCATACAATCGCGCGTAGTGTAGCCGTAGATCCGTTGACTCGTGAGCAACTTTTATCTATTGCTATCAATTTCAGGATCAGCTCCCCTTACAGCTGTACAATTGCTTTGGGTCAATCTGATTAGGGACACTTTAGGCGCACTTATACTAGCCACATGAAGGATTGATGAAACAGCCTCCTGTTATGAGGATTGGAGGTTTCATTACCAGGACCATGTGGAGGAATATTCTTGGTCAAAGCATTTATTAGTTGGATGTTCTTTTAGTCATCAATTTTGTTGGGAAGAAGTTATTAGGGCTTAGTGGTCCTTCAGATCCGTCAGATCGCTAGTCAAAAATTAGAATCGAATGCCCAAATCAAACAAACCCTAGATGAGTTGGGCAACGACAATTGGTGTCGTCGGCAGCAGCGGCATTTGGTGGTTGTGTTGTTTCAGTTTGTAAATGGTTGTATTTTAGTGGTGGTTGTCGTGGTGAAGGGTGGTGGTGTTGGTGGTTGTTCAGTGGTGGTGGTGGTGAGATGATAGTCGTGCAGGTTGTTTGTTGGTGGCGAAGGGAGTGATGGTGGTTGTGACTGTGATGACGGTAGTGTTATGTCTCTCTGTTGGTGTAGGATCTTGTGGTGGTGTGATGTGGTGGTGTTGGCAAGAGGTGGTGGTGAGTTTGTGGTGGGTTGTGTGATGTGGTATGGTGGAGGTGGTTGTCAGTGGCTTTGTTGGTGCTTTTGCGGCGTGGTTAAGGTGGTCGAAAGTGGCCATAGTGGTAGTGGCTGTAGTCTGTGACCAAAAGTTGGTAATCTGTGACCAAATGTTTGGTAATTTGTGACTAATTACTTAACTGTGATCTAAAAATTTAATAATATATGACTCAAAAATAATCTGTGACCAACTAATTTAAAAATCTGTGACCTCGAAATAACCTGTGATGTACAAAATTTTTAATCTGTTACCTCGAAATAATCTGTGATCAATTAATTTTAAAATATGTGACATGTGACCTATAATTATGTATATTTGATCATTAATTATATAACTATGATCTTATTATATTTAATTAATAATTTTTTTTAATTAATTAACTAAAAACCTGATTTTTGCCTTAATCAAACTTAAAACCTGATTTTTGAATTGTTTATAGTTAATACCTTACTTTTGAACTCTTCCCTAAAATATAAGAAGGACCAATTCAACAAATTTTGCATAATTTCAAGTTATAAATTAAACCAGCAATCAGTGAGCTTTGCTCAAGAATTATAAGCAAATTGGTCCTTTACACAAGTATGCATTAGTAGTGATGCCTAGAGGCGTCTACAAGCCCACCCTCGGCCGAGCACTGGCCAATTATGTAGACATGCCATGCTACACTCGGCTGAAAGCATAAATTGAAGAAATCCTGCTTAGCATGAGCATCACAACAGATATTGTGTTGTTATCGATGAAATTATCTGCTCAGCATGAGCATCACAAAAGTTGCAAACATTTATCTACATAATTTAAACAACGATCAAAGTTCAAAAATTAGCACACAGCACAAACCCTAAAACATTATAGTCGAACAGGTTTGTAATTCCATATACATCATCGGTAGAAACTCAACCTTGATTGATCCATCCTCTAATTGCATATCTTTAGTAAACCATTGGTTGCATTTTCGTCAGAAGATGAAGGGAAACATGTAGTGTTTAGGTCTCTAGTCCCGTAATATTGTAATTCACTGTAATTCACTTTGCAAACAATAAAGATCAAACCCTGATATGAGCCCTCCATTTAAACCCATGTTAGAATCTGCACATAAATATAGTCGTTTTATCTGGCTGTTGTGAACACCTACTTTTTCTCCAATCAGGTTTTGAAAGCTCTGTCCCTCGTGTTTAGTTGCTGTGATCTTTCTGTCTTAATTCCTGCAACATCTTGACAAAAGTGACAAATTTATCACATAAAAGCTCGACTCCTTCAGACTAGACCATATTCTACATCCACCTTATTGCCCAAAACTTCGGCTCCAAGTCATCAAACACATTTTTCTTGCTGATATATACAAAATATGAACCTCCTGGTTTTCTTCATAATAACTGACAAGCTTGAATATTCATATCATGATTTAGGAAAACTATTATATTCCCAAAATAGTTTTCCAAAAAGTTTAATCCATCAATATGCTCAATAGAAGCTCCACATAACGAAATGAGCACAGCAACTACGATTCTCCTGCTTCTCTTTAATAATTTCAATCACCGAACAGCCACATAAAGCAATTTCCAAGGAATTTCAATTATCAGTTATATAGCCAGCTTACCAGATAACACATTTGCACATCTTCCTGTAAAGGTGATCTATGTATGCCATAACAGGCAATTTAAAACTCTACAGATTCAGCAGTTTTTCTAACCCAATCAATCTCTTGCCCAGCCGCACTTCATGGATTTCCAAGAAAAAGAGAAGTACAAAAACAAAATTACTACTAAATATTATCCCAAGCTAATACTCCACCATCCTCGATGTCAACAGAGCTATTTACTCTGCTGCCAATTATTCGAAGGGAAGGACAGGCCATGCCAATTATAACCAGTGCTCAATTTTAAGCCAATTTGAATGGCATGTAGCAAATCAACAACTATCTACAGGCCTGTTTCCACTCCCATACCTAGCTCTTTGGAGCTTATTTAGCAGTTGCCAACCCCGAATTAGGGCTAGACTCTGTAAGATTAACCTTAATTGGTTGCCATCCTGACTGATAATTATATATAATCCACCTTTTCATCTTTATTACCATGTGCAAAATCTGTAGAACTTCACCCAAAGCAAGCTCTTTTAAGCACATCTTTTTCATTACTGTAGCTGCCTCGTACCTACAGAGCAGATGAGGATTGAAGAACATGAGATGGATTAACTATAAAATAATTTATCCATAAAGTAGAAATAGATTACAGAGCCATGCTAGTTGTACAACCGAGGTTGACAACCACTCACATGGGGGGTCTACTTTTTTTTTTTTTTTTTGAATTTTTTAAACGTGCGGACCCCGCACACACGAGGTTGACAACCTCGATTGTACAAATAGAATTTTCCCAAATTACAGACTATAAAAATAACATATAAGCAAAATATAACTTGATGAGAACTGCAAGATTGTAATTTACCTGCACTGAGTACTCAGTATTGCAGATCGTCCAGCAGCAGATGACAGAAATTTCTGAATTTTGTCCCATGTCACCTTTGGGTACTGCATTGTGTTGCCATCCATTGCGTTCACGCATTGCCATAGTTTATCATTTTTTTTAATATACAACTGCAAAGATCTCAACTTCTGCTGTACTACCATCTGCTGCTCAACGGCACTCATTAGAGCCTTCTTAACATCAGTATTACGATGTCGTGGATCTCCATATCTAATGCAACCAGCAATGTTTTCCTCTGTGGGTACAATCTTCTCATTCTTAAGGGTGTTCAGAGCAAGCAGAATGACCCCAATAAGGCCTTGAATATAGTCAGAAGGTTTTGGACAAGCTGGTGTCCCCCATAGACCATTACTAGACATATTAGTAGTTTCCATCCCAAAAGATGGTGACGGAATTTCTTGACTGCCACGTGGGTACCCGTTGATCTGAGTCTCTTGATAAAATGGAGGGTTCCTTTGTGCATTATATCCTTTGTGGGGACTGTTTGAGTTTACGCGGTTGGCAGACTCAATAGAAGTTGGTCTTCTCTCTCCTCCATTCCATGGTTGCAAAGGAGGAGGATTGCGATCATTTCTGGGGTATTCAGAAATGTTAAAATTACCAATATCGGGTGCATATTTTGGAGGACCTGATGTAAAGCTGGCTGCATCAGGTCTGTGGGGCGCTAAATGAGGCGGTACGTGCTGATTAGTTGATGGGAAACTAATTGGTGGATGAGGATAGCGGTGTTGATAAGAACCAGGGGGGTGACTGCTGTGACTCGAAAAATCAGGATTACCAGATGTAAAATTAGGAGTGGATCCTGGTCCATTTTCAGGAACTTTCGGATTATAAGTACCAGAAAAATCCTGGGAATCATTGAACTGCATCGGGTGCCTATAGGTCGGTTGACGGAAGTTGGCCTTGTTATAATCTTCTTCAATTCCTATTGCACTTGAAGTTCTTGATGTATTAGGTCGACTTGTGTTTTTACTAATCTGCTTTCCTTTATGTTTTACGTCATTCCCTCTTCCCATATTCGAGAATTTTTGATTTCCCAATTGGGGACTACCATGAGAAGAATCATCGGGCTGGTTTGCATGAACAGAATTAATAACTGGAACTTGTAATGAGTGAGAGCCAGATAAATGACCGTAACCATTATTTAGAGTCTGTGCAGAATCATCATTCGTAAGTGGTGGCCCTCCAGCTGATAGACTTGTCCAGAGCCATACACTCTTTGCAGCAGCAAGAAGCGGTGCGGACGCTTTTTGAGGTTGTGCCAGAAGAATGTTATATCGACGCATGCGTAACTGGTGGAGAGCATTTGAGAAATCTCGGTCTCCAGAAATTAACAAATAATTAGCAGGTGCAGGATTGTCAACTGCCCAAAATAACATATCCACCAAAATCTTCTTGTCACTAGCATCTTTTACACCTAACCACGATAAATTCAATAATCTAGTTAAACCAACTTATGAATGCGTGAAGAAATTCGTAAGAAAAATAGCAGTGAAAAGATCTATTGAAGTTATTAATTTGAGATGAAAGCACCGACATTTATCACCCATGAATGGTCTTCACTGAAAATATTCAATCATACATAAAAAAATTTGGAGGCATACTCACAAGACACGGGATTGCACCAAGACATGAACCTACTACCAAAGATCTAGTAGCCACAAAATATTCATGCACCCTCACAAGTGAACGGAGAAAGAGAAAGTATTAGGCTAAATCACGATGTAAGATCAACTCATTAACACTTGTAGAAATCTTTGGGGCGATTATTCATCATAACCACGCTAGCACCACAAAGGTCAGCAGATCTCCATGTTCAAAGAAAAAACTCAAATTTAAGCAAAAAATGGCAGCCCGATATCATTCTATTCGCTAATCCCGTCCCCCATCTGACGCACAAAACTCGTCAAGATTCAATATTTGACACTTCAAGATCAACAAAATTGACAAACCCAAACTAAAAATTTCTGAGATTAAAACTCAACCGGTAGAATCAACTAATTACCACTAAAAAACTAAAAATAACCTCCCCGAAATCATCGTTCCACCCGCTCCATCTCAACTCCTCTCCACAAAATTCATAAAAAAAAAGATCATAAACATTAAGACATAAAAACATCGATGTATACATAAATTAAACGTATACACAGACATATATAGATAGGTACCTGCAGGGACGTGATTGAGGGCGATGCCGGTACTATTAAGCGCCTGCTGAACGGCGGGGGATATATTGGTGGTATCACCATACGCTGAAATAGAAAGAGACCCGCAGTAGTTTATCTTAACAAGAGCTGAGCTTATATTCTGCGCAATCGCGTGTGGATCGCAATTCTGCGGCACCTGACAGTTCTCGATGTCCCACCACACCGAAACCTTGGCCTTCACATACTGCTCCTCTGCCGCCTCCGCCTGCACTCCGCCTCCGCCCATATTCTTCGATTAGATTAAACTAAAACCGAGTTATTTTGTGTGATCGTATTGATTTATTTACAGTGTAGTATGAGTGTGGACTGGGCTAGACGTTTAATTGACGGAGAAAAGCGCACGATAGCATTGGAGAACGCGGTCTTCAACGGTGCGAATGATTGGAGAGACTTTGTAATGAGTGTTGTTGGGTGGTTTGGATTTGGTGGTGCGTGTTTGCCTGAGCTTAAATAATGCCATTATTGTGTAAAAATATATTTTAAATAGTGATTTTTTAAAAAATTTGTAATGTACGTCTAAAATATTTTATTGTATAAATATGATTAAAAATGAGTATTAGAAATAAATTATTTTGTTTTAAAGGGAGTCAAACAAGGCTAATTTTCGTACTCGTTTTTTAACCGCACGTACTCTAAATATTCGAAAAACATCATTTTTTCTTAATAATTTCCATCGAACAGGAGTTTCACTAAATTTTAGCTCATGTTGACTGTCTTTATTTCAAAACTCTTTATTTTTCGTACTCATTTTTAATCATGCATTTCCAAGATAAAATATTTTGTACATAAACCCTACATTTTTTCTTATTTTTTAACCACATATTCTTTATAAAATGAATATTCAAAACATCATTTCCCTCCAATTTTTCTTTATATTGGTCATCAAACACGGTAAATAAGCAAATTTACCATTGTTCAAATTTGAAAATAAAAAAAAAAGTTACTGATTTTAAACTAGTATTAATTATGAACTCTAAATTTAGCCCCTCTTTGATAATTTTTATTTCAAAATTCTTTAATTTTTATACTCATTTTCAACCATATATATTTACATAATAAAATATTTTAAATGTAAAATTCAAAATATTTTCCTACTTTTTAACTATATATTCTCCTTAGTCGCTGAAAATTCATTATTGAGGACAAACAGACACATTCGTATGAAAAAGAAAAGAAAAAGAAAAAGTTATAGAAAGTTGGCCAGATCACCTCCCACATCTCCTTCGGACTTTTTTGTCATTGAGTTGTGCACAAATTTAATACTATTGGTGTTTGGTGGGGATTAAAATTAGATTTTTAGTAAATTTTGATAGAAGTTTTTAAAATGTGTGGTTGAAAAGTCGTGGAATCCATAAAAAATGTGATTAATATTGATTGTTTGACTTTAATTTAAATTAAAATTTGATTTTAATTTGTATCAAACAAGACGTTAATTATGCTTTACTATTGAGGGCGAATAAAGCAATAAAGTGGAGATTATTTCCTGGGATGAGATCGCAAAAATTACTATTGCAAGATTTAGCCCCTATTTGTTATTTGAAAACTCTTCAATCAAATATTCACATAATAAAATATTTTGTACGTAAATTCAAAATCTTTTCTTACTTTCTAATCATACATTATCTTAAAATTACTATTCAAAATATTTTTTTAGTCCAATAGTAGCCATCATACATGGCCTTAGTTGTACCATCTCCGATTGAAGAATTTTTTTTTTTTTTTTGGAGAATTGCTATTTGTACATCGAGATTGACACTTTGGTGTACACCCCCTCACAATAGGGGGGCCACAACCAATAAAAAATGATTCATGCTACACGAACATAGGGGATGACATATAGGATGACCGAACACACACGCGCCTCGGGGGTCGGGCATTATTTTATTCACGCGGGATCCACTTGCAATGTGAAAGTCTATCACCCGAGGTGTCAATCATTTTCGGGTAAAGTGGTTTTATTCATAAAAAAATGAACTTTGCTATGTGTACAACCTTTTTGTACAGCAATTTACACAGCCCACACACATGGGGTGGGATCCACAAAAAGGACACATAGCGAACCCTTTTATTTTCTAAAAAAATTATGTGCCCCTATGTAATTGGTTGTACAAAAAGGCTGTACAACTAGAATTTTTCTAAAAAAATTATGTGCCCCTATGTGATGTGGGGTGGGATGGGGTGGAGTGCTGGACCACATAGCGAACCCTTTTATTTTCTTATGGTTAAAGAAAGGTAATTACTTTTTAAAAAGGACAAACGCGTTAATACGTAGTATTTAAGTTGGAAGATAGTGGAAATGAGACACCGTGAATTGAATTGGCCAATAGGCTTCGTTCTTGACATGGGAAATGGCAAATGATAAAGGACACAAGAACACGACAAAAGGCTTTAACTAATTTTAAGGTTTAATTAGTTGTTTATTGTTTAGGTTAGAATAAAAAGCCTAAAATAAATACTTTATCACGTGTTTTATTTTTTTTTGTAAATTTAACTGTGTATTCCACATGTTTAAATTAGAAATTCAATAATTTGATACAAAAAAAAAAATTAATAATAATAGAAGGCCTCGCATGATCGAGTACATTATTTAGATAATATGATCCATTCATTTATTTATTTATCTTTCGTCATTGTGAAATATTTTTACAATCTCTTAACAAAATCGTTATATAAAAGTTTCTTTAAATATGCATTACGAGTAATAATTAGAACTAAACAATGACATCCTCAAATCACAAAAAATTGAATTGAAATCGTTTTCTAAAAATCATTTGTTTAGATCCATGTGGAACTATGACCTGTTTAACCATTCTCTAGATCATTTTCAATTCAATCTATGGATTGCTATCTTGGTAACAAAGAAATTGAAAGACTTCCAACTATGTCTAATATTAAAGTCTAAGAGTCTGTTTGGTACAGATTCTCATTTTCTACAATAAATTAATTCTCATTTTCAACCACACATTTTTCAATAAAATAATATTTTCCATCACATCAATACTTTTTTCTTCTTTTTCAACCACACATTTCTCATCATATCACTATTCAAAAATCAATTTTTCCCCCAAAAATCTCTACCAAACACACTCTAAATTAATCTTTCAAGTGGCCCGGACACCAACGATTATAAAAAAAAGTATAACTTAATCTTCAATATATACTATGAATTTCTATCTACATGTCATTTATTTTTTAAAAGTAAAGTCAAACTAGAGGTTGAGTCAGTTGGATTTATAATCTTTTTAAAATTCATCAAAATTTTAGTTGACGACACCTCCGTAATAAGTTTTTTTTTTTCATTAGTTTCGACACATGTACAATACATTAATTTATTTTTATTTTAAAATATTATCTTTTTTTTTTTGAGGTGGATATGTCTTTGAGCTATATCGTCTTTTCCTTTTCTTTTTATAGTAAACGTTGGACTAGATTTTGTAACACATTCTCAAAAAATTAGACCTTGTGGCTTGCACTTTCGGGAGTCGAATGATATTCTAACAGAAGTTAGTAATAATTATACATAACATTATCCTACCTATTTTCATTTAAGAAAATATCCTTAGAAACCAAAGAGTTGGTCCTTCATTGACAAAATAAAAGGTTAGGTCTTAGTTTGAACTTTCCCAAAAGGTTAGGTCCTTCAAATGCAATTTTCCCTTTTCATTTTTGTCTACCTCCCTACTTCTAAAAGCAATAAAGACATTTCCAGAGAAATGTCCCTTTCTGAAATATTACTTCTACGTTTAAGATGGTAGTAAAATGATTTTGGCACGTGATCAAGAATTTTATTTTTAGAGACAATTATCATTGACAAACTTGTAAGCAGGGTTAAGTGTTGTGTATTCAATCGAGATTTTTATAAACTTTTAAAATGTTTTTAGATTTCTTTACCAAATTTAAATTTCTACATCCAAATTTAGATTTCTTTACCAATTTGTCGAGTCAGTTCTTCTAACATAGTTTATAAATCTAGACAAAGCTTTAAATATTTGTTTACTTTTTATCTGCTAAATTAGCATAACAGAACCCTTATCAGCTTGTATTGGAGATAATTATTTTTAAACACCGTCCATTTTTCCTTATGTGACACGATTTTTTTAGGAGGAATCTAAATTATATTGGAGATGCTCTTATAATCATTTAGCTTTATCAGAACGTTCATTCCAACTTTATTAAAAATATTATTCAATCAAACTAGGAGGTAAAGTTGATCAACTCGACGAGCTTGGAGAGTTGGACAAATTGGCCAACTATATAAAAAGTATTCAAAAGCACATTTTCATAACCAAAAAGATATAAATTATTCATTCAAAACCCACTACATAAAACTTTTGGGAAGAACATTTTTGGATATGAATAATTTTACTCGTACACAAGGAGTTATATAAAGTTTTATAGATGGATGAGTTATCAAGAAGAGAGTGGATAATTAATTAATTAATTATTAATTTATTTTGTTGGAAAAATTTTGACCTAATTATCTCTCATCATATCACGTGTATATAAATTAATTCGTAAGTGGTGATACAACCATGTTGGTGATACAGTCAACAAAAGCTTTTGGGCTGTCCATGGGCTTCAAGAAAATGGACCCAATTCAAATTCTCCTGACTTACCAGGCTATCAGCCCATTTCCCTTGAACACCACGTGAATGTCAATTCAATAATCCTTGATTTTTCATTTTGAAAGTATCCACAAATAGGTTCGAATCTTGTCATTTTGCCTAACCCGAGGCTCGGAACCGAACCACCATTCAAACACAAATCCGAACCTCTGATTTCGCCATCACACTGGAACGATAGCTTTATTCTCGCACTATTCACTCCCATTCAAACCTCCGTATCTCAGCCCTATACTCGTTCTATCTCCATTTTCTGCTGTCAGATGATTTGACAAATATAAATCCAGAAGAGTTGGATTTGAATTTATTCCTGCTTACGTTGTCACTTCGTCTCTCTCCCACCCAACTCTCGAATTCCCTCGTGTTCATATTCTTTCTCTATAATCTCGGTTTTTTTCTCGATTTGAACCTATTTTTGATCGAATTGCTTGCTAAAGCTTGATGTATTTCGTGTTTTTGTAATGAGAATCCCTGGAGTTGGATTCAGCAAGTGTGTTCCTCTCTCTCTCTCTCTATACGTACACACAACTATTATGTATATATGCATCTGCGTGCGTAGATGTGTGCATATATGGAGTATTTTTTAGTGGCTGGAATCAGTTTGAACTGTGAAGTTTCATAGCTGTCAACTGTGCTGAGGTTTAGTAGTGGTATAATATAATACGATCGCGCTACACAGCCCGGCTCAGTGACCTACAATATCCCGGCTGACGTGGAAATTCCTTTAAAAAAAAGAAGATAAAATGATAAAATTGGAACAACACTCCACACCGACACCTTCCCCCAAACCCACACAATCAATTCCACCCAAAAGGCCAAACCCACACAATCCTCTCCAAACACAGTCACCATCTCCGGCTACTATTCCGGCAGCCGACGATTTTGGAACTCCGGTCGCACCGCACCTTCACCATCTGCGAAACCTATTTCCCCCTCATTCCTGGGTTAAAGCCGTCCTTTCCATTTACCACATTTTGAGCAAGGTATGATTTATAATATTTACCAGTATTTATATCCTTCAGTTTTTTCGATTTTTCGTTTTCGTCTTTATTGGAGATAAATCTGAACCTGCTTCTAACGACACAGTGGCAGCCAAGGGAACAAGAGTGCCCAGTCAAAACAGAGAAGATTACACCTGATATTTTGGAACAAGAATGCCCAGTCAAAACAGAGGATATCGCAACTGCTATTTCGGGCCAACACTTTGTTACGTTGTGATAGTGTTTTTGATTTTTTGAATAGCTTATGTATAGGAGGAAGTTATGGAGAGTTTGTATATAAATATCATACCATGTATACACCATAATAATCTTGAAGAGAAATTCTTTATTCATCAGTTCTCTCATTTAGTTAGCTTTACATGTCTTCTCTCTGGCCGTCTTCTCTAATTTGGTATTTGAGTTATTTAATTTTGACTAAGAATTCTTTATGTTTGTTGGGCTTCTTGTTTCTTTGATTGGTGAATAATTCGTAAGACTTCTTGGCTTTGTTAGACAAATGATGAATCTGACGATACAAGGGTTGTATTCTTAATATCAGAACCATCAAGACTTGGGGAAAAACAGTCCATAAGAATAAACCATAAGGCGTCGGTCATGGGTGGTTGAATGCGCAATCAGAACTTCACACAATTGGATTTCACTCAAACTAGAAAAGAAGAGTAGCAATTGAATCTAGTTTTGGCATGACTAAGGGAAAAGTTGATGGAAAAGTACTCCCCGGCACTTGAAAAGTTGCAAGGAGAATGTGGGCAGGAGAAGTTGGCAATAGACCCATGAAATGAAAATTGTTGCACTGAAAATCAACCCTTTCTGGCTCTCTTTTTTATACACGATCACCCTTGTGAAAGTAAGACTTCTTGGTTGTATTAGACAAATGATGAATCTGATGATATGAAAAATTAAGATTGGTAAATGAGTTATTTAATGTTTAATGAAAATTGTTGCACTGGACCATCAATTTATATGTAGTTTTAATGTTATTTATGTTCAATTGCTATTGTCATGTCGTTTATTATAAGAATCACAGCAGAGACATAAACTAGCAAGAAGAATAACCAAGAACAGATGTGCTACAGCAGGAAAGAAAACCAGCAGCAAATGACAGCAGAAAATGGATTTTAAACTGGAAGAAAACCTCTTCCTCAAGCCTCTTTATTAACAACAAACTTAACATTCAATTACATGAATTAGTAGAAAGAATTTCCAGATTAGTTCCTCCCCAATCTACACTTTCTACTCCAAAATTCTACAACTCCAGAATTCTACTTTCCAGAGAAATAATATCCTATTTCTCTACATATTTTTACCAGTCTCAAGCTCTCTATTTAGAGCTCCAGAATTCTCTACCGAATTCCCTCATCCAGAGCTGCTTCACAGCCCCCTTTCAGAGCTCCCTTTCACCATTCTCGAGCTCCCTTTTTGCAGAGATACACTCTCCTTTTTGAGCTCCTCCTTTACCAGATTTTCAGAGCTCTTCATCCCTCCTTTACCAGAGTTTTCGAGCTCTACATCTTCATTTTCGAGCTGCCTTTTTCCAGAACCTGAGGCATGTACTATAAATATGGGTCTCTCTTATTCAATTAGGTGAAGAAATTAGAAGCAATATTGCAATTGTTCTTGTAATTTTCTCTCCATTATTGTCATTGAATAAAATCTTCATTCCTCTGCAATTTCTCTTGTTCTCTTTTATTTTTCTTTACTTTAAATCTTGTGGATGTTCTTGTGATCTTTGTTACTTCATTGAAGCCATTAATCTCTTGTGGTGGAATCACCGATCCCAACAAAAATTTGGTACCAAAGCTTCCAGCAAATCGTCCAAGAGCGATTTTCAGCCAATTTCAGGGTTTAATAAAGTTTCCGGCGTGTTATTGTCAGGTGGGTCGAGCGGCAACAGCGATTTTCAGTGTCTCCATCCGTGTGTATTTCTCACTCTCTCTCCCGTAATTCTTTTCGGCTCTTGTTCCGTGTATTTCTTCCTCCATTTCCCGTAAATCTGCTGTGTAAGAGATTGGTACTCTCTCTCACGTGACATTAATTTTTCCCTCCAAAACCCACACACGTGACATAATTTTAAATCCCTGTCAGCAGTTGGTCATTGAGCCGGGCCAACAAGCTTTATTCAATATAATATTCCATATAAACACGAGGAATATTTTTCGTCGTTATTTGCATTCTGAAGTTCAAAATTCAAATTGAAATATTGGACTTGAGTAAAAAGGTGTCAACTTTAGTGAAATATATAAAATAACGTAATTAATTATTTTCAATTGAATTGTTCGTCAGAGTGTATTAAATGCTGTACGCAAGGGGTCACATGCAGTGCGTGATACGTATGGGGACAGCTTTGATCCATTGCAAAGGGAGATTGAGTACCTAAATTAAATTCCTAGTCCTGATTCAGTGCATCTGCGGAGCATCAAAGAAATTCGAACTTCTGCTGTTCTGGAATTTTTATCGAATTGATGATGTCTGTGGCGGAGAAGCCAACGGCATCGTCGACGGTTACCGTGGTACGTAGGGAGGTGGATCCGTTGCTGAAGGATCTGAATGAGAAGAAGCAGAGCTTCAGGCGGAACGTGGTTTCATTAGCGTCGGAGCTCAAGGAGGTTCGCAAACGCCTTGCTTTACAAGAGCAGTCTTTTTCTCGCGAAACCCTTACTAGACAGGTACGACAAAAAATCATATTTGCCTCTTTGTGTTTGTGATTTTTATGCAATAAAGTCATAAATTATGCTTATGTTCTGCTCCATTAAATTTTAATACATTTTTCTCCATCCTTTTATCAATCATACATCCTGTCGATAAAATATTTTACGTTAACTTAAAAATTCTACCTACTTTTTAACAGCTTTCCTCCGTAAACACTATTCTAAAATCAATTTTTTTTTCAAACAATGAAGCTCAAACAAGGGCATAATAAATAATGTGTTTTGGGAAGTGAGATGAGATCAAATGATTTCTACCTTTTGTTTTTCATTTTAAAGGTGAGTAATGAGCGTGCGCCACTCATTGTTTTCGAAAATGTTGTATCTTTGAGAGAGTTGATTTGTTTTTGTTTATTGTTTATAACAGGAAGCAGAAACCAAAGCGAAAATTATGGAAAAAGAAATTAACAGATTGCAGAAAAGCTTAGAGGAGAGAAATGTCCAGCTTCAGGAGTCAACATCTGCTGCTGAGATGGTACGTTATGACAGTCATTTTCTCTGAATGCTTGCCAAGCGAAAATCATGGAAAAAGAAATTGAATTATTCTAACAGGGCCTACGTGGCCCTGTTCATCAAGCGAAACTCAAAGAAATTAGTAGATTGCAGAAAAGCTTAGTTCTATGGTTTTTTCTTTTCTATTTACTTTTCCATAAAGGTTTTCAGTTTCTTTGTTTTTGCTTGTTTGGGTAATGCAATTATGTGACCTTACGAAGTTCGGATCTAACCTTTATTTTGGTTTTTAGGGATTTAATATTTATTTGTAGAGACCACCATAATCAAACACTTCTGTTACTACTTCTATTGGGGGCGTCCTTGTCGAATTTTCATTTTCTTTTGATGGTGATGTGGTGAATAGGAATATTAATGAAAATATTGTTATATATTATTGTCTCATTTAAAATGGTTATGTAACTTGAATTGTTCAAGGAAATTGTCTCCTTATAGTTGGCATTTAAAGCTAGCAAAACGGGAATCTTGGACATTTACTGATGGAACCATTTATTGATGGGTTGAATGGTCTTCAGTTAACACTTTGCCAAGCAATATTTGTTTCTTCATTCTTGCCTTTTTCCAGTTTGCTATTCAAATACATGTACATGTCCTTTTAGACATCCTTATTTTTCTCACAATCTTATTATTTGTGTCAGATAACAGGTAACAAATAGAAGGGAATAAAGATGGTAAAGTTTTTATGTGACTTGAGACATATGCTGCACAAGTTGGCATATTGGTACTTTTCACCCAAAAAAAAGAGTTTCAAGGAAATTGATTGATTTTCAGCTCCAAATACATGCATTTTTCTATGTTAATTATGCTTTTGAGATTTAATTTGTAGAAAAAGCTAATTTTGCCATTTTAATGATGGCTGGACCAATTACTGCCTAATTTCCATAGTTCATACGGTCTTATATTAGTTAATTAATCTAGTCCAAATTTTATTAGGAATTTTAGGAAGTCTTAAATCTTAGTCAACGTACCGTTGCTTGACTCTTTAGTTTCCTAATGTTTTATCACCTGTCCTGATGACAGTATTGGGAAATCCAACAATCTATAGATATGTATTTCCCAAGTGAATCACCGATGAAAATGTGATATTGCATAGTTGAAACTTGCCGAACTTATGCAAGGGGATGAAGCTCTCCTCTTGTTTCTTCATCCTCCCATATCACTATTCTTGAGTAACATTCACAAGAGCCTAAAACATCACAAAAACTCACTAAATCCTTTTCTTTTCACTGGAAACTTGTACTTGACCCATTATTTAGCTATGTGGCAATGCAATTCACATAAAACCCCTCCACAAGATCCACCATCGGAGGTTCTATGGGACTTTTTACAAGCTATCTTATATTAAGTTGATCCTATGCTAGCACCTGATGTTCTGATCATCTTGTGCTACTCATCGTGGGAAAACATTTTGCTTCCAGGCACATTTAGAACTTGCAGAGCATTTCTCTTTTCACTTCAGAAACTATGTATATTAGTTCTTCAGGAGCCACGTATAACTAGAGTGTAAACTAAATATAAGGTGAATATTATGTGGGCTTGTAAATGAGGAAAGACTAAGACTGGATTGACACAGGGCTTGGCGGGATCATTTCTTCTACAGACATATCAACTAGTTGAACTGTTGGTTCATAATAGTAACTGCGGGATGCTACTAATAAAAATGAAGAAAGATGCAACATCCAAGAGATCTATTTTTAATTTCTCAAAAAATAGCACCTTGTTATTTATGGTATTTCAATCTAATCAATGAAAAAGGTATTAATAACAATGATGTCTGAGTAAGAAAAAAGTTTTGGGTTTACGGGCAAAATATTTTATTGTGTGAATGTGTGGTTAAAAATGTGTGGTTAAAAATGAGTTTGAGAAAAAAAGGAGTTTTGATTTAACGGATGTCAAAGAGGGGCTAAGATGTCAAATGACTGAAACATTATCTGTTTGTTTATTTATTTTAAATTCTTTTCATTTTAATGTATTTTTCCCACTAATGACTTCCCACTTATAAAATTTTCCGTGCTTATTTTTATTCATGATGAACTGCAGTTCAACAAGGAACTGGATGATATGAGATCAGAGCTTTCAGCAACTAAAGCTACTGCAGATGCAAGTTCACAGTCTGCTCAATCTGCAGAATTACAGTGTTTGGCACTTCTGAAAGAATTAGAAGAGAAGAATTTCTCTTTAAAGGAGCACGAGGTTCGTGTGAATAAACTGGGAGAAAAAATAGATATTCTTCAGAAGAACCTTCAAGCTAGGGATCATTCCCAAATGCAACTGAAAGATGAAGTCATGAGAATAGAGCAGGAGATCATGCAAACATTAGCTAAGGCTGGAGCGAATAAAGATTGTGAGCTTAGGAAAATATTAGACGAGGTTTCCCCTAAGAATATTGAAAAGATGAATAAGCTTTTGACGGTAAAAGATGAAGAAGTAGCTAAGCTGAGAGATGAAATAAGGATTATGTCTGTTCATTGGAAGCTTAAAACTAATGAGTTGGAATCTCAGGTTTGTTTATCTTAACGTGGTCCTTTATAGTAGCAACTCTAAAGTTAGCTCTGTGATTACCTGCAGTCTTTTCTATGCATTTAAAGATTAGTGTGTTGTTTGTTTGACAGTTAGAGAAGCATCATAGAGCAGATAAGGAGTTGAAAAAGAAAGTTTTGAAATTAGAGTTTTGTCTTCAAGAAGCTCGTGCTCAAACTCGCAAGCTCCAAAGAGTAACTCTCTCTCTCTCGTGTTACTAGCATAGTATAGGTTTCTTGATGCAACCATTAGTCTACTTGCTAGATATGTTTGTTTTCAGAATTTGCGTTACTGCAAGACAATACTGGCCTACTGTTCATTGCAATTGTTATTCTTGGTTCACCTACATTTCTTGCTGCCATTGCTTTGATGGTGTAATATAATTCAAGATACATTTTGTCAGAAAATGACTCTTTCAATTAGAACTTTTTGTGCATGAATGCTAAGTGGTATTGGACCTTTTGGACAGTACAACAGAAAAGTTTTAAAGTTTCTTGTTCTGCTTCACTACTGTCTAATCCAACTTCCCAAACATACGACTTTGTGATATTCCCAGCTGATACATTCTGCAAGGCCGTATGCCATCTACCCGTCAATGCCCTCTCAAAGAAAATTAATACTAGTTCAAAGAAAACCAAATTTCAGGCTTGTTGACTATAGTTGATAAATTGCCTGCACAATCATGAAAGCGCTATGAAATTTATCGATTAAATAACACGTTTACAGAGTAATTATTGGTGAAATCCATGACATTTATGTTGTTACTTATTGCATTACTCTTTCTTGGTGATCATATTAATAACTATTTCAATTGTTAATTCGTTCCTCAGATGGGAGAGCGAAGGGATAAAGTTTTGGAAGAACTCAGAGATCAACTGGCAGCAAAACAACACATGAATACTGGAAAGGAGAACTACTGGGAGACACCCAGTTTCAAAATTGTGGCTTCGATGTCAATGTTGATCTTGGTAATATTCTCGAAGCGGTAAGGTTATTGTGTTATTTAATATTTTATACGGTATTGACATTGTACAATAGAATTAGATGATGGGGAGGTCAAGCTGAGCGAGCATATAGGGTATCAGCAGATTTTACTCCTTTGTAAAAATGTACATTCTAGGTCTTTTCTTTCCATTGTCATCAGACAGCAAAACCCTATTTTATGCCTCAAATATTAGAATGAAGCAGGAATTAATTGTATGGCCGAAATTTTTAGAAGAAAAATATAGGATTTTATTCTGTTGCTACATTATGAGCATTGCATTATAACCTCTTGGAAACCCCTTTTTTTTTTTTTTTTGTGTGGTTGGTGCTTATCCTTGAAGTTGGGTCCATTATCTTGGTACAGGGTTGCCCTGGTACTGGTCTAGTGGCTCCAAATTGTGGTGTTAAAATTTAAAGCACCTATACTTTTAGAGCATCTCTAGTGGTGATATAAAATTGGATGTAAATTGATATCTTCAAAATCATTTTTGCATCTTCACTTAAATTCCGATAAATTTAAATCCGAATTTTGCTCAGTGAAAGGATACAAATCCACTTTTTAACTCTTGTGAATATAAAAATTTTGCATCTCTTTATTTGAGAGATTTTCGACGATTGGGGATTTAAATCTCTATTTTAGATCAATGTTAGAGATGTTCTTAGGTATCCAACTGCTGAGTTTACAAGATTCGATGGGCAATTATTCTAATAGATCGTTCTTTTTCACCACTTTGGTCCTTCGTGAGAGGAAGTATTGAGAAGAAACGAGACAAAATAGAGTGATTTTAAATTTTAAGCCAAAAAAGCATTGTTAATAAAAATTTAGTCAACTTTTATTTGGTTCAATTAAAAATTTAGATTAAAATTTAAGTCAAAATTAACAATTAATTTTAATTATATGTTTTATAGGATTAACAATTTTTTAACAACATATTTTACAACGTTTATCAAAATTTATTAAAACTCTAATTTTTATTTAAATCAAATGGTGGCACATAATCCCATAAAAATTATGTTATACTGATAGAATGTTGACATAATATTACAATATCATTGGATTATTTAAGATACAGTAATCTTATAATCATTTGGGATAAAGTTATTTTGTTAGAAGGATTTGACATAATTGTATGTGACAATAGATTGAATAGAAAAACTGACTGTATTTTAAATTATCAAATGATAAAATGTCATGTAATATTATGTCAAAATTTATGTCAACCATGATGTTCATGTAGCATGATTCAATCATTTGAAGGCCTTTAAAAATTGAAAGTAGAAAAATGAAAAATTGGCATTTATTTATTTTTGGTCACGAGAACTGAATTAAAAATTCATCTATGATCATTTAGACTCGTCTATTTTATTATGAAATTAAATTAAAATTTTAAATTCTCGTGACTCTATTATAATGTATACATTATTTAAAATATATTTGTCTAAATTACAATTGATGTGCAATTTCTATTAGATATTTTTACACGAACATATAACATATATTTGTTGCGTTATACATAAATCAAGCCCTTGTTTGAGTCCCATTTTTTCAAAAAATCATTTTCTCAAAAAATCATTTTCAATCATATATTTTCCAATAAAATAATTTTATACACAAATCAAAATTTTTTTGTTATTATTTAATTACACATTATTTAAAAAATTACTATTCAAAATACATTTTTTTTCCACCCAAAATGGGAGCTTAAACACGGGCTAAAGCTAATAACTTCAAAAATTATTATAATAATTAAAGATAAATATATGTCATAACTGCAAAATAATATTTAAGTTACACAAGTTAATGTACTATTTCATCGAAACATCAAAAGATTTGTTATCCTATGACGCTAATTGTTCATTTGAAAAATTTATATATTAAATAATTTAAAAAATTCATTAAATACAAATTTCAGCTTTTCAAAAAAAAAATGGAGGGTCCTTTTGATTGCAATGATGAAAAATGGGTAAAAAGAAAATGAATTCTAGAGAAAATAATTGCCTAGAAATTATTTTTTAGAAAATTGTTAATTAAGTGTATTTGATTGGTATAATTTTTCACCCGAAAAATTTTAAAATTTTGCGTTCGTTTGGCTTTATTTTACATGAAAATTGTCCATTAAAGTGATAATTTTTTTCATAATTAGTCATAAAATTTGTTTTAATTGACAAAAAGTAAAAAAACAAAAACTAAATTTCTTTTTCCTAAAAAATCATTTTTTAATTAAAATTTAGTGTTCGTTTGGCTTGTTTTACATGAAAATTGTCCATTAAAATATTTTTTTTTTTTTTTACAATTTGTTATGAAATATGTTTCAATTGCCAAAAAAAAGGCAGTTAACTGGAATATCAATTCCCACAAAATTGGTGGGAATTGATTTTCCCCAAAATAAGGGAAAACAAGGCGCGTTGGTGCAGATCAAGAAGACCAATTCTCATCCAAATTTCACACATCAAATAAGGGGTTAATTTAACAAACGGTCACTGAACTTACCTAAAAATTACAAAACGATCATTGAAGTTTAAAACTTGCAGAATCAACTACTGAAATTTCATGCGCTTTCATGAATGGTCACCGAAGTTTCATATGCTTTCACAAATGGTCACTGAACTTACTTTTAGAACTGTTATGATGTTAATTCAAACTTAAAAGATCAAAACATGTGGATGTAGAAGCTTGAGGGACCGGACTTGGGTTCAAAATGGGAAGGCTCTTTTCCGTTCGCGCGAGAAGGGGTCGGACTTGGGTTCAAAAATTGGTGCAGTTTCTAAATCAATTGGTGCAATTGACATGTTACCTATGGTCGTATGTGGCTGCTGGAGACTCGATTGGGGCCAATTTGAGGACTCAATGTTGTGGGGATGAGGAATTGAGGAAAACAGATACCGAACCTGAAGCTGGGCGATTAGCGAAATTTGCAGATTTAATTCCGGCCGATTGGGGGCATTATTGGTTGATGTATGACCATGATTTTGATCGTCTGGATGAGGGCTAATTACCAGATGTGATGCACGACCATGGGTGTCATCGGAATGGTGATTTCCGGCAGGAGAAGAGTTCGACAAATCTGGCTTTTTAACCGATTTTGCTGCTGATTCCAGTGGGTTTGAAGGCGACGGTTGGGTGGTTGTTGTAGAAGACAATGAGGTGAGTTTATTGGTGGTAGAGTCCAGCGGCCATGGTGGCCAGAAGGTGGTTGATTTTGGCTCCATAGGTGGCGATCGTGCAACCATTATTCTTCAATGGCGGTCCTCAAGTTTCTACATCAACGTGTTTTGGTCCTTTAAGTTTGAATTAACAGCATAAAGTCCTAATAATAAGTTCAGTGACCATTTGTGAAAGTACATGAAACTTTAGTGATCGTTTCTGAAAGTTTTAAACTTCAGTGATCGTTTCGTAATTTTTAGGTAAGTTCAGTGACCGTTTGTGAAATTAACCCTCAAATAAGTCATTTTGTGGAAAATGAAACTTAAATTCCAAGTTCCATGGAATTTAAAGCCCATCAAACTAGGTCGAATTTCCTTTTAGAGAAGGTTCGTATTTGAGTTTCTCCAAAACAACTTTGAAAAGCTACAATTTGACTTTGAGATATATTCATTATTGTAACAAAAAACACTTTATTCAAAGAAGTGCTTTTAAACTTTAAAAAAACCCTCTCAACCACACTAATTGTCAAATTATGAACTTGTGAGATCTTCTCCTTTATTTTCATAACTACGCAAATCGAACTCTGGTATGCAATCTCGCATGCACTCTTCAAAATCGTCGGTTACTGTTGTACATGATTACATTTTATGTGCAACGAAGCCCATATATGAATCCCATTTTTTGAGACTCTTTTGTAAAAAAAATGATTATTTTGAAAAGGGTGATGCTACATGTACCCACAAACTTTCACACAATCTTTTACACCCCCCTCACATGGAGGGGGCCCACGATTATTTTATTATGTGTGGACCCCCCCTCCATGTGAGGGGGGTGTAAAAGATTATGTGAAAGTTTGTGTACACATAACATTATTCTTTTGAAAAGGGTCAAAAATATGTTATTAAAAAGTAGAAAAAATTAAATTTACGAGCAAAGTTATTTTAATGGAAGAATGGAATGTTGAAAATGAATTTGAGAAAAATAAATTGTAAAAAAATGAAACCTATATAGGGCGAAATGAAATTTTTCAAAATAAATAAATAAATAATAATAATAATAATAATAATAATAATAATAATAATAATAATAATAATAATAATAATAATAATGCTGTGTGTACACCTTGTGATGTACACAAGGCCTTTTATACCCCCCTCACATGGAGGGAGGCCCACGAATATTTTATTGTGCATAAGCCCCACTCCATGTGAAGGGGGTATAATACCGTGTATACACCATTGTGTACACATAGCATGATCCTATATATATATATACATTTTTTTTTTTTTATTATTATTATTATTATTATTTATTTGGTCAAAATTCGAAATGCCATTTTGCACCCTTAGTTTTGGACTCAATCTCACTTTCCTCCACACTAAGGGCATAATTTACCAAAAAGTGAACAAGAGCCTACCATCTCAACTTCCAATCTCGGCAAATTAATATTTACCTCAAGTCAAGCGAATAAGGAGCTAATAAGTCTTATACTAAAGGATTGCTAATAGTTTCTACTAAAAGACTCGAGCTTCTCTTTCGAGCCTTCCTCTTTCTCAAGTTCACTTGCAAGCCATCAACACGATCTCACATACATAAATTCGAGCACAACTAATGATATATGATACAAGAAGAAAGATGGGCATCTTTGGCTAAAGAGTACAGTTCTGAACTGGACAGTTCAACGGCCAAATCTTCTTTTTCTTGTTTATTACTACCCAATACTGTCCACTTTACTAATCACGCCAGGATGTATTTGCTTTCTAAAGCGGAATTATCCACCGACAGCTGAAGGCTGAATTAGTAGCCCACAAAAAAAAAAAAAAAAAAGGGACCACATGCATATTTGGAAAGTTCTACATCATACAGGCAAGAAAGTGGTAACAGAAGTTTGTTATTATGTACATACCATCAGCCTTCTAAGAACTATAAGAACATGCTGCAAAGGATGCTGTTGAATAGCATTCAGACTCCTTCCATTATCAACATCATTTGACTACTAAGAACCTGAAGTCAGATAAATGATCAAAGGAATGATGAACTAGGTGAGACTTGAATTAAACACACCAGAAAATATTGCCGGTTGAAGATGTTGATTCACCATTAGAGCGACCCTGTGGACGAAAGAGAATACAGATTAAATTGTTAAACAGCACCACACCATGGAATAAAAACATAATTAAACTTATTAAAAGCCAGCAAGATGTTAAAAATACATCGTTGGCTTGAAGTGAATGTAAAACAATATCATCTTTCGATAATCTAATGGCATACACCAAACCCAGTTTCAAACTAGACCTCCATTACAAGATTGTTGTCAAAGCAAAAACATGCTCTGGTCTGCCTAAGACCACCTCCATTACAAGATTGCTGTCTAAGCAAAAACATGCTCCGGTCTGCCTAAGATCTCAATGTAATCTTATCCACGTCAAATGCATTTTCAAGGCCATTCTTGATCACCCCTTCATGTGATTATTCACCAGTACTTGTCAAGAAACCACTTTGGTTGAGGAAACATTTTATACGACTTTTCATATAAGGCGTAGCATAAGCTGCCATAGTAGTCCCGCATCTTACCAACTAATTTTTCCAGAACTCAACTTTCCTAATAGATGCTGAACAAAATGATTTCTCTAAGCATAGTAAATGTGACCAGATTACTGTAACGTATTAGTCAGGTAGGGTATGAAGGTCTATGCAAAGAAGTTCTGCTCTTTCGTAGAAAATCTAAAAGAAAAACAAGTCAAAAAACTAAGCCAGCAAAGATACGTCGCTAGTTATCAAAAGGTCATAATTAGATAGTAGTTAAGCATCATATGCTCTAGAGCTGGAGTCTTGCTTTGTGAAATTTGAGATTTGAAGTCTGAGATGAAGCCAAAAAAGGCCAGATTCCATTTTTTTGTTGATACAACCGCTTATGTTCTTCAACTATGTGAACCTGAAGAAGAAGCCTTCTCAACCCCTCCCGACGGCAAAGCCAATTCAGTCCAGCACCGGACTAGGCAAGGAGCTGGTATCATAGATGGGCTTATGACCTAGAATCTGCCCTCAACTGCAACTTAGAGCATGTTTAGCTGTGTATAATAAGTCAAACTTACTTTTAAGTTCCTTATTTTTCCAAACATGATTTTCGAAGTTACATTTTTTACTAACAAATCTCGCTTTTCTAATAAATAGATTTTATCCAAAAAAGTAACTTTTAAGAACAGCCATCCATGCTCTACTTTGTCGGGGGAATAAGCAATATTTGCATAATCAGGTACTCGATCATTTTTCCTTTGCGAGGCATAAGCCTCAATTGGTTTTAGGCATATGCCTCACTGTAAACCAAAAAAATATCAAAATTTTATTACAATGCAAAATAAGCTCATAATACACGTAAGCAATCTTCAAAATCCATAATAGAACAATTTAAAGTTTGCAAACAAATAAAAGAAAAATCTATAAAGAGAGAAATTATTCTTTTAGTTGGTGGGGACAGGGCAGTATACTATTCCCAAAGCACGTCTATAAAATTAATTTCTTAATGATTTGGTGGGTACTGAGCTATACACAAAAAGGATCGATCAGGATATTTTGTGGGCCACAAAGCCTTAAGGCGTGTGCCTAACACAGCTAAGGCATATACCTATGAAGCACAGACAAGCCGACATGCAATTTTATGAAAAGTAACAATGCGACATGTCGTCAACACATTAAATAATTTTTAAAGCCATTCTTCAACTATACAGTGTAAAGCAACTAAAATATTAATACCGTAAAAGTTAGGTGCCCCACTTTTCAAAGTGTACAAGGGACGATTGCTTGATAATTAAAAAATATTTTATTGGTTATAAAGAAAAGTTGCATTCTTTCAAGAAAAAGAGAAGGCTAAATTATTTTTTTCCCTCCCAGTTGATTGATATATTTAATAGAGCACGTCTCTGTCTTCAAAAAAGAAAAATCGCCTATGCACCTAACAAATAAAACAAGCTTCTTGGCCCTTTAATAAAAGAAAGTCAGCTAGACAACTATGTTTTCCCTAACTAAGCACGTATTTAATAAGAGAAAGTGTGTTACTTAAGATTAGAAAACTGAAAAGTAAATTCTTCATCAAAGGTTTTTTTCGCCATTAGCACTGTTTTGATTGATAAAACACTTGGCTTGTCGGACATATGTCTCAGAGTGTCTAGGAGTGCTCATTCTTTAAAGGATAGGGAGAAAACCTCACTCTGAACCACTTGACAGTGAAGGTGAATAAAAACATGGCAGGCTACTGACTACAGATAAATGGTATTGGGATAAGATAATACTTATCAGTAATATTGTTGGATAATATGGCAAATAGCAACTGATTACAAAAAAATGTAATCTAGATGGCATATAAGCATGTAATAAGTCCAATTTGAATCAAACAGCATATAACATATTGAAATGATAGGCAGACTAATCAACATGCCGAATGTAAATCTAACAGACAGACTAACACTAGCCAGAATATCTACATTAGTGCAGAAGCAGGATGTTAAAAAGAAAGCAATGAAGGAAGATCTACATAGATCATGCATATGTTCACATTATGAACAGTAAATGAAGTATATATGCACAGATGTTCCTTTCCACTCTGGTGAATACAGTGTGCTAATGAATGGAAGTCATCTGATATGTTAAGGGATGTTTTGAATAGATAAATGTGAATGATGCAGCCAAAAACTTCATAAAGTATACTTACACAGTTTATCATTCCAGCAAAAGCTCTTTACAGCTTGATTTGTTGTGCCCACTACCCTTGCATCTACTGCATTGAAGTTGACGTTTTGCTGCATCCTGTGAGCCAATTTTCTTAGTAGTAGGCCGGCCTGGTGGACGACGAGTTGGAGGAGGGGTTACAGCCACTGCCAACTGAGAAGAGCCCTTCAGCCAGGGCCCATCTATATTTGAAACAGGATGTACTGACTGTGAATAGGTTACTCTATAGTTATTAGTTGTGAAGTATCTAGAACAATAATCATATGGATCACGGTTAACACAAGTAATGACAGCGATTGCATGGCAGCAGGGTAATCCAGTAAGCTGCCAATCCTTGCAACTACAAACACAGTTATCCACATCAACAGTTTCAATGGTATCTCCACGTACCTCAAATCTGTTACCAGCTGATATTAATACCTGAAGGGTTCTAACTTTAATGTTTTCTTTTTCGAGTTTTTCCTCCATTGACGGAGTTAATCTTGTCTGCCAGTGGTTAGATTCTGTCTGCCGGGTATAAATCAACTCCATAATCTTACCTCGGATGGCATCAACCATCTGGATTATTGGCAATTCATGTGCATCTGATAACCAACTCTGGAACAGTTCTCCAAAGTTTGATGTCATGTGATTATATCTTGCACCTTGGAAGAATGCATTTGCCCAATGAAGAGGCTCACTTTGCATGATCCAATTGTATGCTTCTAGCGAAATATTTTTGATGCTTTCCACACACCTTTGGAAGCCTTCAGGGGTAGGGGCATGAGCAGCACCATAAAAATCTTCAACCATAAGACGCTTCACTTCATGAGAAAACTGCCCCTTCAAATCTCTGATAAATTGCTCAGAGAGATGGGTCAAACAGTAGCTATGGTACACATCATCATTCTGAAAAATTTCAGCAATAGACTCTTTTAGTCCCTTCTCTCTATCTGCCACAAAAGTTATCCCACGACACACTGACAAAGCAGTTTTGAGTTGTAGTAAGAACCAATGCCAGTTGTCATCAGATTCAATATCTACAACAGCAAAAGCAACAGGAAAAACACCATCATTCCCATCAGCAGCTGTTGCTACCAAAAGTGTGCCTTGATATTTGGACTTCAAAAATATGCCATCTAGGAAAAGCAAAGGACGGCAGCCTTGCTCAAAGCCATATAGGGAAGCATGGAAAGACACAAAGAGGCGATGGAAGCTTGAGTCTTCTTTAGTGGCGAAAGTCGCTAAACTTCCGGGATTTGTTTCCATTATCTTCTCACAGAAAAGTGGTAACTTACTATATGCCTCTTTGTAAGAACCCTGGAGCTGCTCCTTAGCAATTTCTTTTCCGCGCCACGCCTGAAAGTAATTCAACTGTACTCCATATTCCTCTTTGACGTCTTTAACAATGTCTTTGGGCTTATAGTTGGGAAAAACTTTCAACTTCTCCTTCACAATGCTAGCAACCCAACTTCTTGTTGCCTGAATGCCAGTTGTCAGTGCAGATCCTTCACAAGTATGTGTTGGAATCATTTTCTTAATACATATCAGCTGGGTGGTCACCAACCTTGATGCATAAATTCTCCATGGACAACCATCTGCCTTACATTTTACAGATACGCGATGACTATCATTTTTCTTGTACTTGAAAGCAAACTGATGTGCCAGGGCATATTTACGCAATGCCTCGCGAAACTCATTTACACTATTGAACCTTTGTCCCACACCAGTAATAATGTTCAGCCACAGCTCTGCAGCTTTAGCATCTTTTTCATCATAACCAACAAAAGAAATTGGTACAGGCATTTTAGTACGAACGGGCCTTTCAGTTGGTACATCAAAAAGAGCCTCAACATGGTTAGTATCAACAACCACATCGAAAGAGGGATCAAGTAGCAGTTCAGGCTCGTTCATGTCATTTATAATCATATCTGGGGAAGCATCAGTAGGAGGGGCTTCTGACAAAGTTGTCCTACTCGACCTGCAAGTTAAAATGTCCCTAACTGCATCATCTACAGAAGAAAACAATTCTATACTACTAGATAGCAAGAGAACTACCTACTGCCAGGCATGTTGGAGACATCAGGATCAACAATTTCTTCATTCATTACGTATATCTCTGCAGTGTCAGAGTTACCATAGAATTTAATCATGCGCTTGAGGTCTTTGTCATTGGTGATGGAGATAAGTGTCTTCTTGTTAGCCGGAAGGAAATATTTGATGGACATAGTACTGAGATTGCAGTTGAACATCTCTGCTACCTCCAGCTTGAAATCTTTGAACTTCATTTGACCATCGATTTCCATAGCATGAGCATCACCACCTTTGTAAGAAAATACACCATCAGTATCTGTCTCAAATTCACCTCCCGACTGACAAATGGTGATTACTTTCTTTGCAACCATGGTTTAAGTCACTGTTCAACAGAACAAACATTAGGAAAGGTACATAACTGATTCATGCCCAACAAAAAGAAAATATACATATCAAAATCTCAAATCATGAAGAATGCCACAATCAGATTAACTCGACTCCATGGTTACCAATCAACTTGGTGTTGAGGTATCTAAACTCTTATAGCATGTTTGGTAATGAGAATTTGATAGCAATGGACAAATATTAGTTGGAAAAAAAAAAGCTAATATATTGTTTATTATTCTGTCCAGTCTATCCAGCATTGCATACCAAACATGCAGTTAATATTCCTCTAAACTGCCAAAACTTCTGAAGTTAACTTCCGAAGCAAAAATTGGGGGCCAAGTTTAGGTGCAAATCAAAATGGACTTAATGGAGGAAAGCTTTCGACAAAAGGAAATCCACAAACAGCTTGATAAAAGACGAAATATTCTTCTTTTCCAAATAGTTATTAATCCAAGTCTTGTATCATATACACTCCTCTTTGTGCATAATATTGCCAAGAGAGTAAAATTGAGAAAAACCATTGCACGGCCTCAAAAGAAAGAGAAAAGGAATAGCATCCTTTGAAGTGCAAAAACTGAAAAATCCAAATATTCCTCAACATTAGACGCAAAAGTTAACTGCAAATTATTCAAGTGTCCACAAATTGGGAATCCAAATATTAAATCCCAACTATTCGGAACCCAATTTAACCACAATGCAGTCAGCATTCACTTTGAAAGTAAAAAACAGATTTAAACAAACTAAACAAAACCCAGGAAAAAAAAACTACACTAATTTCTAGAAAAAAAATCTAAAACCAAACCCGAAATAAAAATAAAAAATAAAAAAACCCCAAATACATAAAACCCGACAAAAAGATTATACCATTAAAAAATAATAAATCTTGTGCTAAAATACTTTACCTTTTCACGGTTCTGGGATAATGAATTAGGGGAAAAAATGGTTTTTCCAGAATGGCCTCAATTCTTTGTGCGGTGATTTGCAGGAGGGAGCGGAAATGATGGAATTTGGGTGCGAAATCCTATTTTGTAAAAAGTTGAAAAATACAATTTCAAACCTGAAGAGAGACGAGAGTGAAGGATTTGATTTGCTTCGATTCTATTCTGAGGTTCACACTGCAAATAATGAAATAATTCAATTTCAGAGAAGAGAGAGTGAATTTCAGAGGCGAAAAAGTGAACAGGAAGGGTCGAAGGGTATCCAGTTACGGAAACGTGACGATGAATCGAATTGGATTACTGTGTTGGGCCCAATTAGGGCTGCTCGCGATGTGTACGAAATAGGCCCAATAGAGTAATAATGCTATTTATTATTAGTGAAAGGGAAAAGAGAAAATTAGCATAGACAAGGTGTTTAGTTTTGACTTTTAAAAAATCAGGTTTTTAGTTTATTTAATCAAAAATAGGTTTTAATTTTACAATTAATATTAATAATAATATTTTTAAATTAAATTAAATTAAATACATACCCACCCTACTACCTACCCCACCAACTTTATAAATATAAAACTCTAACCAAACCTAACATAATTCATTCTTCTTCTTCCATTTCTACCGCCGCCTCCACCGCCACCGTCTGCCCGGCCACCGCCCGCCGCCTCTCCCCCTCCCCTTCTTCCCCCCTCCTCTGCTGCTGAACGGCAGCAACGTCGCTGCGACGTTCTTTCGCCAGCCGTCGCAGCCGACCGCGACGCCGTGAAGCCGCGACGCTGCTCACGGCGTCGCAGTGTGCAGCTGTCGCACTCGCGACGCTTACACGCCGACGTTGTCGCTGCTCGGCCAGCCGTCGTAGTGACTGCGACGTTGCGAGCATGCGACGCAACAGCGGCAGCGATGTCGTCACGGATCCGATTTCGGATCTTGTTGTTTTTTTTTTTTTTTTTTTCTTTTCCTACTACTAGATCTTGAGTTTTTTATTTATGATGATATTGGGTTTTTATTTATTATCAAATATTGTTGGTGATTTGCACATTGTGATTTTTTTTAAAAATGAAAATGGTTAGATGGTGGTGATTTTGTAGTGGTTTCTCAGTTGTGGTGTGACAGATCTGTGTGTGTTGTTGGTTATCGATGGATCTCTGTGTTGTTGGTTGTCGACGGTGTTATCGGTGGTCGGGCTGGTGGTGGTTTTTTTTTTGGGTCCGTGACCTAGCTTTTTTTAGTGTCTGTGACCTAGATATTGAACTGTGGTGGTTTTTTTTTGTGTCTGTGACCTAGGTGGGCGTCTGTGACTCACTCTGAAATAGAGTCGTGACATGTAAAAATTATTTTTTCCAATCAGTGACCTTAAAAACTGTGACCTTATTTTTTCAACCTTGTGACCTGTAAAATATAACATGTGACCTATAATTTCGAACCTTGTGACCTTAAAAAAATAACCTGTGACCTATAATTTTTTATCAGTTTTGATCTGTGATTTCGAAATAATTCGTGACCAAATTGTATATAACTGTGACCTTAACAGTTGCCGGAATCGGAGCAGTCGCCGGAATTAAGTACGGTCGGAGAACAGTCGCCGGAGTAGTTGTCGGAGCAATGGGGGCGGTGGTGGAGGTGGGGTGAGGTGGGGTGAGGTGGGTATTATATTACAGTTAAATATTTAATTTAATATAATAATTGTGAAATATAATTAATTAATTCAAAAAAACCTGATTTTTGCAATTTTAAACTTTGGGACCTGATTTTTAATTTTGGTAAAGTAAATGCCTGAACCATAAATTTTTCCCAAGGGAAAATTTCACATTCAAGAGAATAAGTTTAGTCTATTTCAAAAATAAGAACACAAGTTTAAAATTTTCAAATTCAGATTTTTATTAAAATTTTTAAAATTTTTATTTAAATATTTAATTCTAATATAATATAATTAACCCATCCCACCTTCACCACCCCTACAGCTCTGCACGATCGTTCCGGTCACCGTTCTACTCCGACGAACTTTTCGACGATCGTTCCGAGAACTTTCCGGTGACTTCTCGACAATTGTTCCGGCGAACGTTTCGCGACTTTTTCGGTGACTTTTTTGATTCCGACAATTATTTATTTTATTAATTAAATATTTAATTATTTTATTAATTAAATATAATGAGATTACAATTATACAATTAATGGTCATATATACATAACTAATTGGTCACAGATTATTTTTGAGGTCACAAATCAAAAAAAAATTATAGGTCACGATTTTTAATTGATCACAGATCAAAACTTTTGTAGGTCACGTATTATTTTATTGGTCACGGATCAAAAAATTATAGGTCATAGTTATCTATCAATCACATATTTTCAAATTTATTAGTCACAGATTAATTTTTAGTCACAATTTTAAGGTCACGGTTAGATTTTTTTTGTGACCACCCCCGCCACTGATTAATTTTTAGTCACAATTTTAAGGTCACCACTAACGAATTCTGTGACCACTCCTGTGACCATCACCGACTTCTGTGACCACCTCGTCACCGACTTCTATGACCACCCGGGACCACTCATGTGACCACCACCTCATTACTGACACCAGCCACGTCGCCGTCGCTGACACCACCACTGCAATACACCAACTCAATTCTCTCCCCCACCATCGCCCAAATCATACCACCACAAGTCCACCACCTCCACAACCACACATCACAAGCTGCCACAACCCACCACCAACTCCATTCTCTCCTCCACCACCACCACTGCCCAAACCATACCACCACAGATCCACCACCTCCACAACCACACATCATAAGACCGCACAACAACTACCAATACCGCCACCAACATGGATACAGGCAACCTCCATGGTCGGTAGAACTGTAGCAGCCTGTAGACTAACAAGTTCAGTCGCTGTCAGCCTCTTGTTCGGAACCACGTGGTGCCTAAAGTGAGACAGGTAAGCATTACCTCCGCCGGAGAAGATGGAGGTGTCGTCTAAAGCGAACACCGTCATAACCTTCAACTTCGAGAGTTCAGCGAATTTCACGCAGAGAGCAAGAGAAACCACGCTATAGCCGGTGGTTCGGAGGCAAATGATAGCATCCTTCAACATCAAAATGAAGAAATCATTGGGTTAACAGCGACGACGGGAAATGGCCTAGGCAGATGATACGGAGGCGGATAAAAGGGGTTGGTACAGCGTCAGGGATGGGTACGGCACCGGTGAGATCGAGGAGAGAGAGGGAGAGGGAGATAAAGAGAAGAGACGGTAGTGAGAGAAAGTGAGGATTGAAAATGAATTAAGGTTGGGGATGGAATTAGGGGGTGGGTGCAGCTCCAGTGGGGAAGGTAGAGAGATCGAGGAGAGAGAGGGGGATGGAGAGGATAAGTTAATTAGGGTTTGGAACTTTTGAATGATTTAATATATAAATATAAAATATCTAATTTTTGAAATATCAAACTTCCAATCTGGTTTTAGAATGTTGAATACTCAAAGTATGGTTTTGTGTAATTTCCACATAGTGAAAATAGGCCATGTTCTCTTTGTCGTTTTCCAATCATTTTCTATTTTTAATTTTTCAAAACAACGAAAACGCGTTCTCTATCTTATTTTCAAAAACGAGTTTTTCAAAAAAAAAAAACACAAAACAGAAAATGAGGAAAACGTCGTTTTGGGAAATTCCATACAAAACAAGGCAAATTTCCAAAACACGCGAAATGGTCTATTCCGCTCTCCCTCACAGAAAACCCTTGCCACTCTCTCCATCTCCCTGCAAATCGATATCCTCTCACACCCACCACCCAAAAACAAAATCAGTGCTTACGTCCAAATCGAACGATTCTAGATGGATCTTCAAATCAAGGGCTTTTTTGTTCTTGTTTAGTCGGATCGAAGGCTTCACGACGGGGAGTTTGAATCTAGGTTTTGCGTCTTCAAAACCAGGTTTTGATTCCTTTGCTTGTGATAATAGTTGGTTATTTGATTGCTATTCCGTGTCATAGTACTTGGTTCCGATTTTGCACTGGTTTTTAATTTGTTTGCTGTGAAACCTGAGTCGGGTTGGATAATAAGTTGGGCAGTCAATTCGCAGGGGGAATGCCTACTGGTGGTAGAGGCAGAATTGAAGGTTGAATTCGTAGGGGGAATGGGTAGCTGGTGGTGGAGTTGGTATAATTTCTGGGCAAGGATATGTCTGTGTCTTGCTATGTTGGTAGAATTGCTAGAATGGTGATGGAGTTGGAATTGATAGAATGTTGATGTTGCCCGTGTCTGTGTCTATGTTCAGCTCGAAGAGAACAAATATCTTACATGGATTTAAGATTCTGATATTCTGATTTTGGTGATTCTGATAGAATGGTGATGTTTACATGCACGTTGTAATTTTTTGGCAGCTTCACTACTATCATTGTTTGAACTTGCAAATGACAGATATGTTGCTAAATGATAGATACTCTTCCATTGTTGGTTTGTATTTGCCTCTTCTAAGTATGCTTTGCATACATATGTCCACTACCAAATTTGAATAGATTACTGTATATGGCTTAAAAATGGAAACTGATATAAGGATTGTATAGTGGACTTTTTGAAGCAAAAATGATACCTCTTTTCTTAAATACGGAATTATTAGAAACCCTTTTTTCTCTATGAATGTCGTAAGCCATTTCATTGACAAAGTTATTGATGGATTGAATTGACATCCCATCTGTAGAGTTCCAGCCAAATAGTAATTATAATTTGATACCTGAATCTCAGTTGTTAATTGTGCCATATGTTATTTATAATTTGCTTTAGTATCTTTCTATTCTTTATATTTGGCTGATTCTTACTTAGAGTTGATGTAGGATTGACATGTATCTATGGAATGACTTATACATTTTGTGATAATTTTATTTATGTGTTGAACATAGAACATGGGTGGTCACAGAGTTAGGAATAAGGAATCAATTTTTCTTTTTAGTTTGCATGCTATGTTGCCAATTTTTATGTGATGAATGATAGTTGTTATGACTTATGACAATTAATGTGGGTATATTTTGTTCACCGTATGGATGATAATGTGAATTTTGATGATTCCATTGATGAAGAGTTTAGTGATGATGACTTGTTAATGACGGATGAGTTTGACGTAGACCTTGACAATTTTATTCGTCAGGAGCACGCTTTAGACAAGTTGTTCGTTGAGTATTCAGAGGAGAATATGGTGTTCCAAGATATACCGGAATCAAGTCAAGTACAAGAAGCCATACATTTTGATGCTAGTCAAACAGCTCAAATGGGACGAGTTATGGATCAAATTGCTACACAAATGTGGAATGACTACCCAAGACGTCGTACATGACTTCATGGATTTATTTTGTATGTTCAGTATCTGCTTATATTGTCATGACACGTAAAATTGTAATTGTATCGATTCAACTTTTTTATATTTTGTAATTTAGGTTGTGATTTTAAAATCTTGAAAAAGAATTCGACGTTTCACCAATTTCATAATTTATACGTTATTTAATAATATATTAACATTAAACTATTAAAAGTTATTGAATAATCATTTTTTTGGAATAAAATATTATTAAAAATAATTCTCAAATTTTCAAAGTAAACGCGTTTTCTATTTTTTGTTTTCGGAAACAGTTTTTTAGAATGGCAAAGAGAACGCATTTTCAGAAATCTCAAAACAGACACTCAAAACACAAAATACAAAATGAATTCAAAACTCAAAACAGAAAACTGAAACACGAAGAGAACGGCCCCTACATGTTTAAGATTGCATTTCAAAAATAGAATTATAATTTATATATACAAAATTCAAATGATAATATTTTAAAATTAAATAATAATATTATAAAATTCAATTAAATATATAACCAAACCCCAAATCCTAATATTCATTTTATTCCTCATCTTCAAGCAATTATCTATCTACTCTACCTCTTTTTCTCTCTACCTCGCCGTCGCTGTGATACGCTTAGATGTCAGAGCAGCACTGTGTTCGCTGAAAATCGTACCGCAAGTGCACGGTGGCGTTCAAGTAATAAAGTGGACCTTAAGAGTCCGGATTGTTGATCCCACGAGGAATGTATACTTTGGATTACACAACTTTAATCGATTTTAATTCTAACGACAAAAATAAATACACACATTTAAAAATAAGATTTAAAAACTAACAATTCTACAAAATAAGAAAATAAAAGTGTCTTGGCAAATTTTCGGAGGGAAAAGTGTGGTTGGAATTTACGATGTCGCTTAACCTATTGTTTCATTGATCTTGAACCAATTATGTGCCGATACATATTATCAAAATGCGATAGTTAGACCCGATTCTCCTATTATAGTTAATACCCCCTCTCGATGTCATATTAACCCTAATTGGTGTATTTGTACCGCATATCTCTATGTCGATACAAACATAACCAACAACATGATTTTCTGTGAAAATACTCAGTGGGTCACTCAGAGTAGGTGTATATCTCTATATCACCTAAACGCGCAAAAGATACACTAATGCAAATCCGAGGTATCAATCATTTCGGTCTAATTAATGCAATCATTGTTCAACAGTCACAAATAATTACCTAATAATTTCATCTAGTTGTCAATTAGATGAATCGAACACTTTGGTCTATTAAATGCAACTATCTTGCAACAATCACATTAAAATTAATTACAATCATTTAAGCGTCACCAAAAATGATGTAAAACCTAATAATTTCATCTTGTCGTCACAAAAATGAAATCATCTTAAATATGATGATCGATACACTATGATTTTGATAACAACTGCATTTATCACTAAACATGTAGATATATCGATAATCAATGAAACAACTAGGTTAAGTTCAATACATAAATTCCAACACAAAAAAAGTCTAGCTCATTTTATAGATAATATATAAACATATTCATTACAAGTTTGGCAAAATGAATAAGGAAATCAAGGTATAGATAACCCATTTTTGAAGTTCGATTTGATCTTCCCCAAATTATTTGCCAATTCCTTCGTAGTAATCTCCCTTTTGCTCTATGATTTCCTCTCTTCCATGAGCCAAGAACACAAAAGAAAAGGAAAGAAAAAGAAAAGAAAAGGAAGAAGAAGAGAGAAAAAGAGAGAGAAACTAAACTAAAACTAAACTAAACAAAAACAAAAACTAATAATATATAAACTAACTAATATGCTAATTCTATTCCTTATATATATAAAAAACGTGCCAGCCATTTCTATCTATAGATAGGATATTTTCCTTTGCTTAGCAATTAAGTTTTGTAAATATCTAGGTAAATTTGCAACAAAGGTCCCTAAACTTTTGTTAAGTTACAAAATAGTCCCTCAACTTTGATCTTGTACAATTTGGTCCTGGGATTTTAAATTCCATTTCATGTATGCCCTTGATAAATTTCACTCCAAGTCCTTCACCTTCTGACTTGTGCATTTCAGTCCTCATCTTCACGTTTTTGTGCACTTTTAGTCCTTTTTCTTTCTTTTCCGCTCCATTCTTCTTCTGACGGGGTTTTAGCCTACAAAAGTGAAAATTACACAATTATGAATAGAAATATACTCAATATCAATTCTAATTAATTTTAGAAAAGTGCCGAATAAGTGTGTTTTTGCACACTTATCACACTGCACGAGGCCGTGCACCGTTTTCGATGAGGCTTCTTTATGTAGCGTGGTGTGCAGAAGTTGCTCGCAACATCGACAAAGCTTCTCTGCTGCATCGTCGCCCACAACGTCAATGATGCCACTGCATAGAGAAGTCATGTGCAGAGGTGCCTTGCACAGTAAATGGTGGCTAGGGATGACAAAAAAACCCGATACCCGCGGGGCCCGCCCCGAACGAGGCAGGAAAAACCCGATTAAACGTGTAACGGGGGTGGGGAATTTTGCCTCCCCGTCCCGCCCTATTAAATTTTTTTTTTTTTTTTAAGAATTCAATACTTTACATGAAAATTTTCATTAGTTCTAATAGAAAATAGTAACTAAAATTATTTATCTAAATCTAATAAATATGGATAATAAAAATAAATTATCAAAAACTAAAAAAAAAAAATTAAACAGAGAATAAACGGGGAAAGGGCCTATCCTCGCCCCGCCTTAAACGGGTAACGGGGCGGGGATGGGGTGGGGAATTTCTTAGCGCCCCCGCCCCGTTGCCATCCCTAATGGTGGCAGCGGCGATGGTTTACATATTTTGACTATGGTTTTTGTTAGTGGAGATGTTGGTGGATTTAGTAGTGGTGGTGGATCTAGCTATGGAGGTAAGTTTTGTTCGATCGACGGTAGATCTAGTGGGGTGAATCTAATGGTGGCGGTGACTTTGTTAGATATGGAGGGAGCAGTGATTTTGTTAGACCAACGGTTGTGGAGGTTTTTGTTAATACATGAGGTGGTGGTGGTTGTTATTGATACATACGATGGTGGTGGTGGTGCAGGACAGATTGAAGATTTTTTTTTTTTGGTGGGATTGTGGTCATGGAGTTGTAGGCGAGTGGAGTGACATGCGGTGGTGTAACTGAATCGCTGGTGGTGGTGGTGGTGTTCATAGGATAGGGTAGGGTAGGGTGGGGTGGGGAATTAAAAGTATTTGTGACCAATTATTTGGTTGACTGTAACAATAAATTAGTTAATATGTGACCAATAAATAATTTGTGATCAATTATTTGGTTGATTATGACCAACAAATTAGTTAATTCGTAATTAACAAATAATATGCGATCTAAAAAATACGACCGCAACTCATAATTTACTAAATTGTGACTGAGAAATTACTTGTGACCGTTAAATAAATTGCAACTTGTAAAATTTGTAATTTTGTGATCGATGAATAAATTGTAATCTATAAAATTTTTGATCTGTGAGAGAGAATAATTTGTGGCCTACAATTTTTTTTTTTTTAATCCATGACAGAGAAATAATTTGTTACCTATTAAAATTTTGATCTATGACCCAAACATAATTTGTAACCAATTAATTCGACAATTCGTGATCAAATTGTATAGATTTGTGAGTTTTATATATTTAATTAATAAAATATTTTTTAATTAATAATTTCATAATATTTGAGTTTTGAAATTTTAAACTTTATTTCTTTGTTTTGAAATGAGTAATAGTTAGAATCTTATATATGAATTTTTCCCTTATTATTATGATATAAATTGTCGGTGATGTGATAATCCATTATTCATCACATTTCCCCACCTCTCTCTCTTTCCCTACTCACTCATATAAATTGAAATGTCCGATCTCATTATTTCTCATAGACTGTCATATCAACGATGATTTATTATCATGATGATAAATAACATTATTCGGCCTGATATCTCTTGTTGTAGAGTCCGTAGAGCCTAGTGGGCCCGACGGCTCTATTTTTTTTTTTTTTTTGGCCCTTGCTTTGTACAAATTAAAATTAAAATTCTAATTTATGTTCAAATCATCAATTAATTTTAATTATATATTTCATGAAACCCATAACTTTTTAATTGTATATTTTATTAACTTTTATCAAAATCTACTGAAAATCTGATTTTAATTCCCTTCAAATAGAGGATTATGTTGGAGAAACTTGACAGAAGCTCTACAATTTTTTAATTTTTTTTTTAATTTTCAAAAGGTACATCATTTCATTGTCTACAATTTACAACCTAATTTTTTTTTAAAAAATACTTCATTTTCATTTGAAGTTAACATTTCATAATTTTCTTCTAAATTTAATATTTTGATATTTTTAATTTCAAAACAACATTTTGACACGGACGATATATTTTGTTATCGTATATTACTTTATTAAAAGTTCACGTTTTACACATGTAACATGTGTTATTCTTACTTTTTTATCTCTAATTTTTACACAAGTCATTTATTATTTGAGACACCCCCATAGTACTTACATTATTCTTATTTTTATTCAACCAACATCATCAACAAAACACCACCATCACCACATTGCACTACCCATAATCATCCTCATACCATCACCTCCTGGACGAAATAGTGGGAAATGCCCGGTTGACCCGGTCACTTTTCCAAAATAGCCGTTGACTGTTTTAAAAAAAAAAAAAAAAGGAAAAACTAAAAAAAGCTTAACATTTCAGCATTTTCCCATTTTTACCCTCACGTGACTTGGAAGAGAGTTGGGAGAGAAAAACCGACGGTGTGGTGCCCGACCCAAAAACCGACGCCCAGACCGGAATTGCCATTTCTCTTGAAGAAGGTGAGCTTTTGAAAACCATTCTATGTTATTTTACAAAAAGTATGGTTGAAATCATTCAATATTATGCATGTTTGCGAATTTTTGTTGATTATTTTCGAAAAAATTGTTGTAGAATCAATTAATATCGATGAAATGTGATTTTGGGAGCCATTTGGGGGTTGGAGATCGCCGGAAATGACGTTTTCCGGCGATCTCCTTCGGAGAAGAAAGGGGGCAGACGCCAATTCGGGGTGCAGGCACGCCCCGAACGTCTGGGAGTGCAGGCACGCCCGCACCGGGCTTCGGGCCCGAAGCTCGCATTCCGGGCCCAGACATTGCATTTTTTTTTTTTTGCCTTTTTTATATTAAATTAAAATATGAAACGAATTAATAAATTATAAAATATTATTTAATAAATTATAAAATATTAAATAAACAAAATAAATTGTTTCTTTGAATTGTTTATTTCAATTGTTTATTTCGATTGTTTATTTAATTTTTTATTTAATTATTAATTAATAAAAAATTAAATATTTATTAAAAAATTATTTTAATATTTTATAATAAATATTTTACTTGTTCACTTAAAATAAATATTTAATTATAATATTTTAAAATTATAATATTTCAATTAATAATAATTAAATATTATATAAACAATTAAAATAATGAATTTATTTATAAATTCTTCTTTTACAACGAAATATTAAGTGAACAAGTAAAATATTTGTTATAAAATTATTTATTTTAATTACTTATTGAAATTGTTCAAAAAACATTAAATATATTATTTTAAATAAATTATTTCATTTAATTGTTTAGTTATAAAATAAGAAATTTAATTATAAATTCTTCTATTAATTTGAAATATTAAGTGAACAATTAAATGAAATAATTTATTTTAAATCATAATCAATCTTTTTAAATAAATTATTTCATTTAATTGTTTAGTTATAAATAATAGAAAAACTAAATAAACAAAATAAATTGTTTATTTGAATTGTTTCTTTAATATTCTAATAATTATAATTAAATATTATATAAACAATTAAAATAAGAAATTTAATTATAAATTCTTCTATTAATTTGAAATATTAAGTTAACAATCAAATGAAATAATTTGTTCCATTATTACATTATTTGTTGTTCCATTATCTATTGATTCTTGCGGATAGTAATTAATATCATTCAGTTAGTTTAATTTTCGTCTATTATGTTTTATTTATTATATCTTGCACAGGATTCTAAAATTTGAAATGTTGCAGGATGGATTACCACTTAGATGATGCGGTAAGACATATCCCATGCAAAGTTACATCGAACTGTAACTTTGCCATCTTTATAGTGGTATTAAATTTGCTGGACGAGGAGCACGCAAACATATTGAGGCGATCCTGCTTATGGCCATTGTATTCATTGCTCGGCGTACAGTTTTCTGGTCAGCTGCTCGATGCGTTGCTATGTCGGCTGCTTAAACCAGTTGACGGAGATACCCTCCATTTTGATTTTGGGGGCAAGGTAGTTAGATTTTCTATATTCGAGTTTGCCCTCATCACCGGATTGATGTGTACGGGCGAAGAAGCAGCCCGGGCCCGTATTCCGAGAAACAAGAGGTTGTTGAATGAATATTTTCACGGGCAGACGGCGGTCACTCCGGTGCAGTTGGCGGACGCATTCAGGGCATGCGAGGACATGTCTGATAAGTTGAAGCTGGGTATGGTGCTTATCCTCGAGAGTGTGCTCAGGTGTCATCACAAGAAGACGTCGATTGACCTTTTTCATTTGGAGGTTGTGGATGACATTGATACCTTCAACAGCTATCCTTGGGGGCAGAGATGTTTTGAGGATACCTTACGACACTTCAGGAGGGGATATTCGATGCCTAAGAGGGATAGAGCCGAGCGCAAGTACGATGCATATGGCCTGCCGTTGGCTTTGCAGGTAAATGTTCAACATAATGAATTATCTATTTTTAGTATTCAATTCTATATGTAATAATTGTAACTGTTGCAGATATGGGTGTACGAGACTGTCCCCATATTGGCTAGCCGGTATGCGACGAGAGTGGAGACGTGCTGCCCTCGGATTTATCAATGGCGAGCACAGGACAAGCCACTTTCAAAACAAATATCAGCTCTTCTCGACGATCCTGAGGTACGTAGTATACATTTTGCGATTTATATTGTATGTCCTTTCAAAATATCGATACATGGTCATGAACTCGGTAAAATGTCAATATGATAGGTTGAAGTCCTCTCTGAGTTGACCCCGTCGATAGAGGAGGAGGGTCAGAGTTACATACGTTCCTTGTCTGTCCAGGCCGCGTCAGATGATCCGACGCCCGAGTCCATCGTTGATCGGCATAGGGTATGTTCATTGAATATAATATGTTGATTAACGTTTTGATTTTTGAATTAAATTAATAATTCGGACTTTATTTTCTCAGGAGTGCCGTCCAGTATCACCTCCGCCGCCGAGGTCACCTCCACCGCCGTCGAGGTCACCTCCGCCGCCGAGATCACCTCCCCCGCCGAGGTCACCTCCACCGCCGAGGGCCTCACCACCGCCGTCGAGGGCATCACCGTCGCTGATCAGGTCTCCTTCTCCCTCGTCCACTGATCTGTATGGTCGTCTTACTGAGTTTATACAGGGTCAGATGGGCGCGATGCGTCGAGAGTTGGGACGGCAGGGCGACGATCAGTATTCAAGATTGTCGTTCGAGATGGGCGCGATGCGCCGAGAGTTGGGACGGCAGGTCGACGATCAGTCTTCCAGATTGGCATTCGAGATGGGCGCGATGTGCCGAGAGTTAGGACAACAGGTTGACGAGAGCTCTACCAGACTGTCAGAAGAGATGGGCGAACTGCGATAAGAGCTGAAGGGACATATCGACGATGTATATAATGATGTATTCGTTCTACGTCGCGACGTGGTAGATCTACAGCGCGAGATAGGAAACCTTCGTACTGAGGTCAATATGTTACGGGGCGACGTAGCAGCCCTACGAGGGACTGACAGTCATCGAGATGGAAAGGGTGACGGTGGAGCGAGACAGATGGGGTACGATGATCTGTCATGGCCGGGGGGAGATTACGAATCATTTTTTGATGGGGTACCGGAGGAGGGAGTACCAGCAGAAGCGGAGGTGGGGGTACCGGTGGAGGTGGAGGGGGTACCGGCGGAGGCGGATGTGGAGGTGGGGGAGTACCGATGGAGTCTGAAGGGGGGGTACCAGCGGAGGTGGAGGGGGGGTACCGGAGGGGGTACCGGCGGAGGTGGAGGTGGAGGTGGAGGGGGTATCGGCGGAGGTGGGGGTACCGGAGGGGAGGGCACAGGAGGGGGTGGAGGGAGCACCGGCGGAGACCGAGGTGGAGGTGGGGGTACCGGAGGAGGGGGTACCGGCAGAGACGCACGTCGAGGGGGTACCGACGGAGGCAGAGGTGGAGGGGGTACTGACGGAGGTGGGGGTACCGGAGGGGAGGGCACAGGAGGGGGTGGAGGGGGTACCGACAGAGGTGGAGGCGGATGACGTAGTATTTGTGTCGGAGGGGACTACGGAGCTGAGGAAGGGTACTAAGCGTGCTGTTGACGTGACACCGATGGTGGTTGGTAAGAGATCGAGATTGCCGTCACAGTACATCGTTTCCCCCTTCACAGCTGAGGCGAAGAGACGCACGTTCTTGGATGGGACCTTTCCCAATCTCTTCCGCGAGGTCGACCCGGTTCGGCAGAAGGCGTTCTCATTGTGGTTCACATCCCTTCAGCATGAGTAAGTATTTTATCATTTTCGTAAAGTACATACGAGATCATCTATGCTTTTTGTAACAATTCACTATTTTGATTTTTGTAGGGACAATTATAAGATAGGGACGATGACCATCTCGAACGCGAAGAAGTGGTTCGACGATGTTCTGACGAGGGGTGCGTGGCTCGCCGATGATGTAAGGATATTCTCATTGTTATTTGTTATTTTATTTAATTATTTTTTATGTTATTTAATTTAACGACCATTTATTTTTTATTGGTGTTAGCACATCGACTTGGCTATGGAACTGTTGCGCGATAGAGCTCGGAGACACCCGAGACTTTTGGCATTCCTGGCCGAGTCATCCTTAGTTCCAGTTTCGCACGTGCCCTTGATATTGAGCACAGCACACTCCTACTCCAAGGCGGCGGATATGTGGTGCCCGAGTACATGTTGGAGTGGGTCATTGGGTTGGAGCCGACATACGGGCAGCTGTGGACGGATTGTACACATATGTACATTCCACAGGTCGCGAACTTACACTGCTTTGCAGTTGAGATCGTATTCGCGGATTCGACTATACATGTGTACGACTCCGACCATAGCTGTTTGACCCAAGGGCAACTGGAGCAGATATTGGAGCCGATGAGAGTGATCATTCCCATGATGGCTAGACATGCGGATATTCAAGTAAATGACAGATTAGCCATTATGCGGGACACGACGACGGCGAGACAAGGAATATCGTAAGAATTTACAAGTTTTCAATTTGTAAATTTAGTTTTTAGCTATATGTTATCGAATTAATATATTTTTATTTACTCGCATAGGCGTGTGGGATGTTCGCGATAAAGTATATAGAATTTTTGAGTATTGGTCGCAAGGTTGATACAATTTCCCAATCGTTTATAGACATGTGGAGGTTGAAGCTAGCTTGTGATTTTTATGAATATAATTGTGATCCTTAGTACATTGTGTAATTATGTAATTAATATACATTATTTTATTTAAATGTTTATTTCATATTCCATTAAGTATTATTAACTATTACATTTGCGGATAAATTATGTAAATAAATAATTTCATTAATCAATGAATTTAAATAAATAATGTAAATAAATATTTGAATTAATCAACTAACATAAATTATGTAAATAAATAATTTCATTAATCAATGAATGTAAATAAATAATTTAAATAAATATTTGAATTAATCAATTAACATAAATTATGTAAATAAATAATTTCATTAATCAATAAATTTAAATAAATAATGTAAATAAATATTTGAATTAATCAACTAACATAAATTATGTAAATAAATAATTTCATTAATCAATGAATGTAAATAAATAATTTAAATAAATATTTGAATTAATCAATTAACATAAATTATGTAAATAAATAATGTAAATAAATATTTGAATTACTCAATTAACATAAATTATGTAAATAAATAATTTCATTAATCAATGAATGTAAATAAGTAATTTAAATAAATATTTGAATTAATCAATTAACATAAATTATGTAAATAAATAATTTCATTAATCAATGAATTTAAATAAATAATGTAAATAAATATTTGAATTAATCAACTAACATAAATTATGTAAATAAATAATTTCATTAATCAATGAATGTAAATAAATAATTTAAATAAATATTTGAATTAATCAATTAACATAAATTATGTAAATAAATAATGTAAATAAATATTTGAATTACTCAATTAACATAAATTATGTAAATAAATAATTTCATTAATCAATGAATGTAAATAAATAATTTAAATAAATATTTGAATTAATCAATTAACATAAATTATGTAAATAAATAATTTCATTAATCAATGAATTTAAATAAATAATGTAAATAAATATTTGAATTAATCAACTAACATAAATTATGTAAATAAATAATTTCATTAATCAATGAATGTAAATAAATAATTTAAATAAATATTTGAATTAATCAATTAACATAAATTATGTAAATAAATAATTTCATTAATCAATGAATTTAAATAAATAATGTAAATAAATATTTGAATTAATCAACTAACATAAATTATGTAAATAAATAATTTCATTAATCAATGAATGTAAATAAATAATTTAAATAAATATTTGAATATTTAATATTTAACGACACTAAATAAAAACATATTATTCAGTTATACATATTATACTATTACATAATATTACACATCGGTTGAATTGTTATGTAGAGGAATCTGACTTGTACAAAATTGACGAGTATGCCCTGTTGCGCCGCATCTGCCGCACTTACGAGGTCGGGGAAATTCTCCGGTGGATGGTATTCTAGACGTACGTCTACGTCCCGGAGCACGTGGTCCGATTTCGGGTGGCAACAAATTATTAAGTGGGAGAATATGGTCGGGAACTTCCCACTCGGCTTCATTTGGCAGGGGAAATATCGTTTCGGCATACGCCGCTTTCCAAAAATCAGTCGTGTAATAAACACTGCATAAGGAGTGTGTCGGAATCCCTCTATGCATAGCCACTGCCACTGCATGCGTACACGAAAACCTTTCCAACTGAAACATGTGTTATCATTCAAGTCCACGACGTATCCGATATTACGTCCACATCTCACGGAGAAGCGAAATTGATCCAGTGGTTCTACGCATACCTTCCTCGCAACCTCTAGAGTTTTGAAGATTTTATCTTCCTGAGCCGGAGTCAGCACACTTGTGCAATTTTGTGATTCCTCACGCCGGTCATGAAACCACTGCTGCAACTTGTTACGAATTTGCTCAATCATTGCGAGAATTGATAACTCTCGATCCTTCTTGAATAACGCATTGAGCGACTCAACATTGTTCGACGTCATCATGTTGTATCGACGTCCTGGAAAATGTGATCGTGCCCAATGTTCGTTCCCCATTTCCGTTAGATAAACCCATGCAGCATGTGATTTACTTTCTATTTCACCCATGAACTTTTCAAACTCTTCAAAACTGTACGCCTCTGCAGCTTTCCTAAACAATGCAACGATGCCACTGCCCCGAAACTTTGTCTTTAGATTGCCCTGTATATGGTACATACAATAACCGTGATGTGCATCAGGAAAGACTTCGGCGATACCATTTATTATTGATTGCCCCCGGTCAGTTACGAATGCAAGGTTCTCGACGTCTCCAATTACTTCCCTCAGCTTCGTGAAGAACCAACGCATCGCTAAATCATTCTCTCCATCGACTATACCGAATGCAAGAGGGTAAATTTGAATGTTGGGATCTTGACACGTAGCAATAATCAACTTGCCTTCGTATCTAGCCTTAAGGGTTGTACCGTCGACTAGAATTACGGGTTGCATCGCGTTCCGAAATCCTCGAATGCACTGTCCAAGGGCCATGAAAAAATACTTGAAGCGATTCCCGTCGTCCGTATCAATATAAAATGCCGATACAGGATTAGTTTTCTCCATGTTGTGGCAATATCTAGCCAATTTAGCGTAACTTTCCTCGGCCGAACCCATTAAGTCCTCCAATGCGCATTCTTTGGCCTTCTAGGCTTTCTGATAGCTCATGACCACCCCGTAATCTCGACGGACGTCGTTGATAATGTCCGAAGGTCTTTAGATCGTTCGTGGGTCCCGAAACTTGTCCATTATTTGTCGACCAATGAACCATGCTCGGGCCTGTCTGTGATCATTTTGACGAATACCCACTTCGCAAGTATGTTCTCGTGCATACTTACGGATTACAAAGAACTCATTCGTGTCCATTTTCGTCGCTCGCAAACGCCAATGGCAACTGTCATCAATGCAGATGATTGTATACGTCGACTTGTCCGATTTTTTAACTTTAAACTCGAAATTGTGTTTCAAAGCAATCCGGTGCACAGCTTCTTGCAAATCTTTCTTTGTTTCGAACAGTTGCTCGACATATAAATCTTCATCATCAGGAACTGTACGAGAACAATTAGAGGTACCTGAACCCGACCCATGTCTTCGACCGGATAAAGCAATCAAATCCTCATTCGTAAATTCATTTGCATTCTCGTTGTCATCAACTATCGAGGGAATTCTGTGCGTAACGGTGAAATCATGATGATGAACAACTGTAGTGGGAATAACCACATCATCCTCACGAGCTATCTCCACCGTGTTCCAAAAATCATTTACATTATGATCCCCTCTATCAAGATCTTCGTGTTCACCATCGGGGACATTCTTTTTTACTAAAGTTACGCAAAGAGGAGTAGTCCTGCGATCTTCGTTCAATGCAATTAAAGCTTTGATGCCATTTCTAGAAGTAACCTTTGTAGGTGGAATTGGAATGGATGTATGCTCGTTGTTGAATAGAAATCTCAATTCCATGTCGTACTGAGAGGGATTGATGTCAAGCACGTCCTGTATCTCACTGTACATTTCTGCATACGATGTATTCGATGTCAATACAATTGAAATTGAGCCATGTATATCACCTGTCCATTTCCAGACCCATCGACCATTTCCATTATCTTCAAATTCACCAAAGTAAAGAACCGGGATTGCAACCATATCTCGTCGCATTAAAAAATATATATATTTGTTATGTTCGTGGAAAAAAAAACCGTCGAGGTGCATCGCTTCAGACGCCGGACGTCCGGGAGTTCTGGGGCCAGAACGCCGGAAGTCGGGCCGGACACCGGGCGTGCGGGCCGGACTCCGGGAGAGTGGGCCCGGACTTCCGGCGTACGGGCTGCACTCCCCGGACGTCCGGGTCGTGTGGAATTGGTTTTCTTCTTCCATCACAGATCTGAAAATCTCATGCAGATGAATTATTTTCTCGTTTTTGTTTAAAAAAAGTCGATTATAGATCATAAAATTTTCATATACATAAGATTTAAAGATTAAAATAATGTACTTAACCAAAACGAAATTAAAAATACGTAAAAATATGCTTACCGATTTCACTGATGGCTGTGAAATATTTCCTTGTTGAGCGTTTGATAAATTTTTATTTGTGTTGGAGTAAACAGATGGAGAAAGTGAATTGGTTTCGAAATTTTACGTGGGAAGTGTTTGAAATTCTTTATAACTTAAAAATGGTATTATTGTCTTTTTCAAACAATACCATTTTTTGTAATTTATATAACATTTTAAGGGTAATTTCGTCTTTTCAACCTTAGAAGGCTATTGTGGTGAATGGTTAAAATTTTTAGACAAAGTGGAAAATGGGTGCTTTGACTTGGGCATTTTGAAAAGTACCCCCACCTCCTGTCACCACCACAAAACATAGGTAACACATTATCTTACATGCTCGAAACTACTACACCACCACAAAACACAAGTAAAACGTTATTTTACACATTTGAAACCACTCCGCCACCACAACAAGACTCGAGTGACACATTATGTTACTCTCTTCAAACAATTTCCATAATACAGTCTGCCGCTACCACCACTCCAAAACATGGGTGACACATTATGTTGCACTCGTAAAATCACACACACACCCAGGGGCGGACCCAGCACCCGGCGAGCCCTCGCGGCCGCCCGTGTTGGATCCGTCGGGACGATTTTTTTTTTTTATAATGAATAAACATTCGAGATATATACCTGGTAAGTTCCTTTTTATCCATGTAATTCTTGTAACTCAACTGGCAAGAACCTTTATTTTTACATGAGATGTCCATGTTTCGAATCCATTTCATAACAATTTTATTGTGAAATATTTTAAATTCTATATTTTTTGCCAAAACCAAATGATATATAAGGAGAGGATTCGAACCCCTACCCTTAGGGTGAAATAGTGAACACTTGACCATTGTGGCACTCATGGAATTTGTTAATAAGTTTACCCGAATAATATATATTACAGTTTAGCGATTTTAATGTAATTATAAAAATTTAAACCCTCGTTCTTCCTTTAAATTATACAAAATTTGGCCACAATATCATTTAGTGAATATTGCTAATTTTTACAACATAATTATATATGTTTAATTTGAACAAAATAATTGTTATATTTAAATTTTAGGCCTTGTTTGATTTTATTTTTTTTCAAAATACATTTTTTCTCTTCTTTCAATCGCACATTTTTCAGTAAAATAATATTACATGTAAATTCAAAATTTTTCCTTATTTTTAGCCATGCATTCTCCATCAAATCACTATTTCAAATCCATTTTTTGCAATAAAAATGAGCATCAAACGAGACTCTTAATATTTATTGCTGACAACGGTCGACGATCCACGATCGCCCGTGCTGATTCGAAATCCTGGGTCCGCCACTGCACACACCCCTCCCTATCTGCCACCACAACCACAAAACACAAATAATATTACCCATCAAAAACCATCCCCACACCACTGTTTATCACCACCACAAGTAACACATTATGTTTACCCATCTAAAATGACTTTCCACCATCGTCTGCCACCTCCACCACGGTATAAACGACCACCACCTTTTGAAAATGATTCATTTTATTTATTAAAGTTACCATTATATCTTATATGATTTAATAAAATATGGAATCTCTTTGGGTACAACAGATAAGGAACCAACCTGCCAACAACCATGTTAACTTGATCATGACCAAATAATAGGCTTAAACCACCAATATAACTAGAATTTAATGCATTCATCGATGTCAAAGTTTAGACATTTTTCGATAGTTTAATCAGCTTCTTTGTGCTTGTGCAGTTTCAGTAAGGCCTCAACTTTTAAGGAAAATATCTTCATCAATTACCCCAACAAAAAACTGAGTATTAATTACTTTTCAATTTTAATTTGGAAAGCACGTGCTACCACATTAAATGTGGTAATCTTTCAATACAAAAGATGCACATTGTGAAACAGAGAAAGGGAGGGAACAATATGTTTAACTATCAATTTGACCCAGATTCATCCTAAATTTGAGCCTTGATCCTTTCCCTTTTTTGACTTGATGTCGATCCAATTTTTAAAACATTGCTATAAATAGCTATGCGTAGGTAAATGTATAGTTTTTAGACCCAACTCTGGGAATTGGGATCGACCCAGGTGAGGTCCTAGGTCTCGAGTTATTGATCTAACAAATATATCAGTAGTCGTATCGGTAGGTCATTGCTTTATAAAAAAAAATTTAAAGTATTAATTCTTTTAAGGCAAAATTAAAGTTTTTAAGTTATTTGTCACTAATTATTTAAGTCTATAAAATAAAGTAAAATGTTGGACCATAATATTTTGAAAAATATTTTAGAAAAATATAAATGATTAATGTAATACATATAAGCTATTGTACAAAAGTAACAATAAAGTATTGTGTGTTTTAGTGGTGAGCAGCAATCATTGTACTTAGAGGTCAAAACACTGTTACTAGGCACGAATTTACCCATCGAACCAGGAACTCGACAACCTGTGCCCTTGGCTGGGCTTAGTAGAACCGATTCATTGGAATGAAAGTGGCTCGATCAAAAATGGGATCTGATCGAGTCAACCAGCGATTTTATATTAAACGTTGGACCAATTGACTAGATTTCAAAATTTAAAATTTTTGATCCAAGGATTCCGTGGACCTCTAAGTTAAATAATGGATTATTGTTACCTTTGTGCTATAACTTATATGGAACTCATGAATCATTTATACTTTTCTAAAAATATTTTAAAAAATTATGGTTCAATATTTTATTTTATTTGTTAAACTTAAATAATTATTGATTAATAGCTTTAAAACTTCAATTTTTCCTCGAAGAAAAAACTGATACATCAATTTTTTTTTATAATTTTTAAGCATTGACCCATTAGCTTGATCACTGACCCATTGGTTCGATCAGTAACTCGAGACCTAGTACAACATCCATGTCGGATCTAATAACTATGGGTCCAAGGTTCCATTTCGACCCAAAAAATTTAAAAGAGAATTTTGAAACCCGATCAAATTGGTCAATGTGGCCGATAGTTTAACATAAAATCGATGGTTGACCTAGTCAAACCCCAAGTTTTGATCAGGTCACATGCATTCCAGTAAATTATTCTTAACTGGCCTGTTCGACAAGTCTGGGACAAACTGATTAATAACTCTAGGTAAAGGTAAATATATGCATTATCTAAACGCTAGTCAATTCTCTATCTATACAGGGGAAATGGAAGTAGAATGCATTTGGATCCTCCTGTTAGCCCAAGAATAACTAACCAAGAGGGGATGAATTGATTTTTAAAACTTTTTCGACACTTAGTCTCAAAACAATACAATACACAAGATATAAATGCAAAATATAATACTAGAATTAAATATGCAAATTTGATAACTTAATTCAAGTATGAATATAGCACAATATAAATGACAATATAAAGTAAAGTGCAATAATATAATGATAACAAACTAATTTAATAAGGTTCGATACATAATGTGTTCTACGTCCCCATTACCAAGCTCTCCGTCACGAGTAAGGCCAAATGCACTATAATGGTAACTTACAAATAAGGAGTGTCAATCCTTAAGTGACTTATAACAAGAAGAACTTATCCTTAGATGACTTACAATAAAGAGCATCTACCCTTAAGTGACTTAAAACAATGGACACTTATATTTAGGTGACTTACAACAAGGAGCACATATCCTTACAATCAAGTTTTCATAAGGCTATCGAAACCGTCAAAATGTAAGTGGTAATTTTACAATTAAAGAAATTCTCTTGACCAATGATATAAACAAGTTAAATATTAGAGAGTTAGGTAAACACTTCTATAGATAACAAATAGTAAAGTTCAAGTGTTTGTGTTGTAAACTTTGATAAATAATGAATAATGAAATAGTTTATATTTTTGTATCAAAGTTTTCAACTTATGATCTCTCTTAACAAATAATATAAGTTAAGTATGAAGAGAGATCTACACTTCAATATAAGTGTTGGCAAAGAAAACCTTTATTAAGAATCGAAATAGAAGAGATTGAGAAGTTTCTTTGTAAAATAGAATTCTTGATGAAATAAATGAAACTAGTTTTGATCAATTAAGAAATTCTTTGTATCAAAATTTTCAACCTATGATCTCTCTTAACAAATAATACAAATTAAGTATGAAGGGAGATTTACACTTTTATAAAAGTGTTGGCAAAGAAAACTTCTGTAAAAAATGAAGAGGAGATGAGATTGTGAAAGTTTCTTTGCCAAAAGAATTCTTGATGGGATAGATGAAAATTAATTTAATCAATCAAGAAATTCTTTTGTAATAAATGAAATAAAATTTATAATCAAGTAAACTCAATGATTTTCAATAAATATATTCTCTAAATTGCTCTTAAAAAATCTTGAAGTTGAATGGAAAATGATTGGCATTTATAGAGCAGAAAAGGAGGCTGCAGGAACTTCGGTTGATCACTTTCGGTCGACCAAAAATTTTCGGTTGACCAAATATAGCCGTTGAAAATCAAACTATTAGACTTTCAGTTGACCAACTTTCGATTGACCGGAAATTTTCGGTCAACCAAAAGTTTGACTTTTTTTTTTTAAATGCATTTTTCAAAACCTATTTCATATTATGAGTCAAAAGCATTTTTATACAAGTGATGGATTATGAAAATAATTTGAGCTTTATGCACTTGCTAAAGATTGACGAGTTAATACTTTTATATATAAATGTACAATGTTTAATCGTCTTGACTTGTCGTTCTTTTGGCTTGTATCTTGATTTACGTCTTTTGAGAATCTTCAAGTTCAATTTGATCATCGTATGCAAATCGCTATCGTTTCGAATGCTAACTTTCACTTTGATCTTCATTTCGAGTCTAATTTATGATGTGTTCATTCGACAATTCTTAATCGAGTTTAACATTGAACTATCATCACTCAGAATTAAATGTTAGTAAATAAAATGGCTTGTTTGTTATAATCCAAATATTAAGGTTATAATCAACCATAGGTCAACACCCCCCACACGTTAAATCTTTGCACAGCAGTGTCCCTAGAGATCCTTATCATTAACGTAACAATTGTCTCCCCCACACCCAAATTTCATACAACATGTACCGACGGTTGACTAGACAAAATGTGTGACAAACTAAATGTGATTTAATATATAATCAACGTGACTCTAAAGTGCCACTAAATTAGGGGTGTCCAAAAGTTCCAAACCGAACTGAATCGGATCGAACCGAGTGGTTCTTCATAAATTAAATACCTGAACGGGTACCCGAATCGAGAACCGATGGGTTTGGGTCGGGTCTCGGGTCCAGACCAAGAATCGAATAAGAACCGAAACTAAATAATTTTTTATATTTTTTATATTGAATTAATTAAATTATTTTAATTTTTTCTATACAAATTAGCAAATTAATTAAATAAATCAGATTATTTCATAATTTTAATTTGAAAGCCCAAATCATTTTTAAAACTCATTAGCCCATTTTAATTTGAAGCAAATGAATATACTTTATGTAATTTTGCTGTAATATTAATATCTACGTTTTGGTATTTGTATGCATTGAATTAATCTTATTGGGCGGCTAGTTATTTATATGTTTTTAAATTGGGCTACGTTAATTTGTAAAAGTTACGAATGAAATGTCATTAGTTGTATTTATATAGTGTTGCTGTAAATATTTAAAAATTTAACTATGGTACGGAACCGAACCGACCCGAACCGAACCGAATAGAACCGAACCCGAACGGTTCCATAATTATATTTGGACCCGACGGGTCCATTTATTAAATACCCGAAAGTTTTGGGTCGGTTCGAGTCTCTTCAGAACCGAACCGACCCACAGACGGCCCTACACTAAATGACACAGATTATAAGACATTTTTAAATCTCATTATTCTTGATTGTTTGTAACCTCGAATCATAAAAAAAGTTTCACTTAATCGAGATGTGAACTAATAACATTAACAACTAGGGGTCAACGCAATTCTATTTGGACGGTTTATGAAATTTTTTCAAACCAAACCACTTAAAGCGATTTGGAATTTTTCAAACCAAATAATTTTTATCGTTTTGTTTCGGTTTAAAGCCATGATTTAGTAAATAAAAAATAACATATATTGAACAATTTAAATCATATATATCAGTCTAAAATTTCATGTTAAAGCATAAATATTACTATCATTATGAAAACTTCCTATTGCTGATGTGACAGAAAATCGTAAGTATGATTCTCTCAATATATGACTCTTGCAAATTAGAGAACCATTAGTAAAATTCTCTTGCTACGTCAACAATGGAAATTTTTTATCCTATCCACCGTGAGTAGGATGGGTAGGAGATCAGATCTGCATTACAAAATATTACAAATCAAAAGTTCTACACTATAATCATTACAATACAACAACCTGATAAAAATAATTTGGATCTCACCTTTTAATCAATACTAGATGGGGGCAACAACTGATTAAGCAATTACAACTTGCATCCGAGGTCAAGAATTGTTGCAACTTGCAATGAATAACAGCTGATTAAATTTTCCAAGATTGTCTAATATGTATCATATTATCTTCTCGTACTAACTGCCATGTATACCCTCAAACTAGTTGGCTATTTGGCCAATTCTTTTAACTCCTCGTGAATTTCACATATTTATTGAAAGAAAGCATTGGACATTACATTTAAGAGCCAATTTTCTCATAAATGGTGTCACCAAAAAAATGATCAAAATTGGTGAAGAAAAAATCCAAAGAAGGCCGTAACTGGGTTCGACTAGTCATAATATCTATTTGAAAATCTAGAAGCAGAAAAAAGTAAGAAGGAATATTTGATGAAGTGACTCTGCGTTCCAGAATGCATGTTCTCTTGTCTAAGCTTTGGCAACAGAATATGTAATTTTATGTAATTAATCACAGCCATCAATCAAGACAGCAATAAAATCATCTAGATTCTCCGCCCTTGGATTCCTTTAACAGCCACTATAAATTTAACAGAACTTGACAAACCATTGGAACAAATACACCAAACACCTCAATTCCTTGTAAAAATACCTCAAAAGTTGTCTGTCTATTTTTTCTTGAAAAAACACACAGAAAAGATAGAAAACATGGCAAGCAACAACAAGCAAATCAAGAAATCTTCATCTGGTTCTTCTTTTTCCCTCTTCAGCATATTCAAAGCCAAAAGTTCTAGGGCGTTGAGGTTGGAAAGTACGAGGGCTAATGACTCTGTCAAGGCTTACAAAGTATGGTCTAGTGACGAAGATAGAGGCCGGTGGGTGGCTGAGCCTGGAATTGACAAGAAAGCTTATGATTACATCTCTAAAAGGACAGAGGAATGGAAAACTGTTGTAGCCAACTAGTTATCGCATGACGATCATAGTTTCGATGGAATATAACTAGTTCTACATTCATTATCAGCACGTTTAGTTCTGTTTAGTACAGCGTACTGTGTTTATTTTAAATTTTCATCATATGATTTGTACTATTGTAGTATGGTATTCTAGTTTGTGAATTGCAAATAACAGAATGAATAATACTAAGATTATGTCCTTAAGTGTAAGGTTTGGTAAGGATATTACAAATATTATGGGCAAAAGTTTGAGAAGCTACCTTCGTATGGTTTGTTATCGACGATGTATACATATTTTCATGCAGATCACAAGCTAGAAAACAGTTTTTTGGGGTCAGTATGATCAATATCACAAAAGCTCTAGGCTCGTTGCTCAGAAACTTGTTTCGATATCTTCTGTAAGCACTTGAAGTGGTCAGATATCGTGTCCGATTCAATTAATAGTACAACTGCGATCCATCCTTAAATTCTCGTCTCTTGAACCCACTCATCCCAGGTTCAAAATGGAAATATATGACGCCCCAACCCCAATATTCTTGAACTTCCATTGAAGGACTCGAAAATATAAGGGACAGTTCTCTTTGTATTTCAGTTTTGTGTTTTGAATTTTGAATTCATTTTAAGTTTTGTGTTTTGAGTGTTCATTTTGAGATTGACAAAAATGTTTTCTTTTTGGTATTTTGAAAAATTGTTTTGAAAATACCCAAAACGCATTTTGAAAATTTTGACTTGATTATAACTGAAAACACTCGAAACGACAAATTTGTCGTTTTGTGTTTTCCTTGCAAATTTTCAACTTGTTTTCAAAAACGCGTTTTCGAAAATAGAAAAGAGAACGCGTTTTCACTGTTTTGAAAAATTAAAAACAGAAAACGGCTTGAAAATGGTAAATAGAACAGACCCTAAAGTTCTTGCATTTAACACTTTCTTAGTTGCTCCTTAAATCGTTCACTTACTTCATAGTGTTAAGGAATAAAGTCACACGTCGATTAAAGATGAAAATATAGAACAACTTATAAGAGTTTTGACTACTCCTCTTAATAAAGTTATCTTTTAAGATGAAACCCTAAGTCATAATACATAGAAGTTTTCTAAATCAGTTTGCTGGATAGTTGAGATTTGGTTTTTGAGCCGGCTACCTTGATTGGAGGAAAATTTTTCTGTTTAAATTTATGAACTAGGTCAGCCTATGTAGTAATACTACCTAGTGGTAATTAATACTTCGAGCCACTCCCGAAAAGTTTTAAGCTTGTTGTCCAAAAACTTGTTTTGATATCTGCTGTATGCACTTGAACTGGTCACATTTCGTATCTGATTCAATTAATAGTTGTGAAAAAGGGCGATTGCGATGCATCCTTAAATTTATCGTCTCTTGAACCTACACATCTCAGGTTGAACACAATATAGTGGGACCATTCCTATTAATATGTTCAGTTTAAACAATATCTACGAGAAATGTTACTTGTTAGTACTATTTTCGTAGCGGGCGTAAAGTTTTGGCATTTTACTTGTTGGGAAGTATCTTTTATGTTTATAATCTTTTTTATTTCATAATTGCCCAATCAAAAACAATGAAAGGGCAAAAACAATGCTCGAAGAACCAAATAAAGTTTGATAAAAGAGGAGATTAATTAATTAAAAACGAGGATAAATAATAGGAAGTTGGTAGGATGCCCATTAGCACGCAAATCTTGCCAAATATGCTATGACTTATCCATAATGAAGGCTCTATCCATATTTCTAATGCAAATTAATTAATGGGATTTCTAATTAATTTAAATTTTAAATCCAATACTTTAAGCTTTGGTTTGATGCTTTTGTTTCTAATTGGAATTTTTATGGTCCCCAAGAAATACTTTAAAATATAATCAATTATATGTTTGGAATTCCATAGTTGAATATTCGGCTTAGAGGGTTGTGGTACTAACACTAGGTTGTGCATGGTCGATTCGTTTCTAACCGAACTCGAATTTTCGGGTATTTAGTAAATGGAACCGTTGGGTCCAAAATTTAATTATGGACCGTTTGGGTTTGATTCCATTCGGTTCAGTTCAGTTCGGTTCGATTCTTTTCGATTCTCAAGTTCCATACAATAATTACATTTTTTTTATATTACAACAATGCTACATTAATTCGATATGATATGTTCAATCATAACTCTTACAAAATAACGTAGTACAATCTCGTGATATCTTTTGTACATCTCTTTGTTGAGTTCTTCATAGATTTGACCGTTAAAATCACAGGAAGAAGAAGATGCCAAATTCACAATAATAGAGCGGCAAAAACGACACTACGGTAGAATAAGAGATTTGTGTAAAATTTAGGTCAATTTGATTAATTTGGACTTGACTGTAAATTAGAATAGTAAAATCATATTTGGGTTTGGGCTAAATTGATTAGTTCGCAAATTTATTTTTAAAAAATAAAATAATTTGACTTATTTAAGATAAAAAAATTAAGAAGATTCGGTTCTTATTCGATTTTGGTGTAGAACAGAGAATCGAACCAAACCCGTTGATTCTCGATTCAGATACCCTTTCGAGTATTTAAAATAAGAAGAACCGTTCGATTCGGTTCGGATTTGGTTGGAGAGTTTTGTCCAACACTACTAACACTTGGAGTATAATATACTTGTATTAATTATAATTTTTAATTTTTAATTTGTATAATTTATGAAGTTTTGTAGGAACAACATATCACATGCTTGGTATAAAACTATTGCGTGGAATTATTTTAGAATTCCTTTCCGTTTGTTAGTTTTTTAATTTATCTACATATTGAATTTTCCTTCACTCGATCTATTTAATCAATTATTATGAGAAATTGAAAAGCTAAATAGAGAATTTTAAATGTTGTTAATTTATTGAGAAGATTTCAACCAAGAATTTGAAGAAGATTCCAATTTTTTAAAGATTAATCAAATACACTACAGCCACAAATTGATGCTCACTAAATATATACCTAATTCACGAAGTCTAAATGAAATTGTACTCATAAGATACGAAGTCCATAAAATAGATCTTATCAAAATACATCGTCGTTAAATAAATTACTAAAAATCTAATCAAAATTTTCTTGCACCTTTGTATGTTGTTTGGACTAAATGCAACATGCAAACTGCAAATTAATTGTCAAGACATGATGATTTGAACAATGTCTTGAATTGAGGTTCGGTGAAACAGTAATTTTTTGAAGACGTCATATGAAAGATAAATTTTGAAAGAAGGCAACCAAGAGGGCACCATTCATTTTTCTCCCTTTATATTCTGAATTACGACAAATGGCATCACTTGAAATGAATTTTGAATTAGTAATTTACATCATGTATCTCTTACACTATCTCGATTATGCTCACCCTACATTAGTAATGTAAAATTCAAATCAATCTTTTCCTATTCCAACCTCAATAATTTACGTCGTCTATCCTTCAAAATATCTCAATCAAGCTTGTCTAAATTTTTTACCTAAATGGCGATCAACTATCTCTCAAGAATAATCAAGATCTTGTGAGAATTGATAATCAACTTCAAATCAATCTTTTCATATTCCAACCTTGAACAGTCTAACAGTGTCCGGATACAATGTTTTGAACACTTTATAAGCAAATAAATGGGTTAATTTTACAAATGGTCACTGAAGTTATATGAAAATAACAAAACGGTCACTGAAATTTAAAATTTGCACAAATGGTCACTCAACTTTCACGCTGTTGCAGAAATGGTCACTGAAGGTAGTTGTAGGACTTTTATGTTTTAATTGAAACTTAGGCACCGTTTGGTAGCCATTATTCTAGAAAAAAATGCATTCTTTGTGTCAAATCACACCTTTTTTGTGGTTGAAAATGAAGGAAAAGTTATTGATGTGATGGAAATGATTATTTTATTGATGAATGTGTGGTTGAAAATTAGTAGAAGAATGAGAATGAAAAAAAGAATGGATACCAAACAGAGGCTTAAAGCACAAAACACGGTCACTTAAAATCTGGAGGACCTCAAGTGCAAAATTCATATAAAACCCATAACCATTTCCTCTCCAAACTCTCTCAACCAGCCACCTTTGGACCACCAAAAACCCAACCTCCGATCACCTTGGCCACCGGACCAACATACCACCTTGAAGCCCTCATCGCCCTCTTCACAACCCATCCAACCACTGGCCGTAATCCTGTCGAAATTGGTCGAAAAATCGCACCAAAGTGGGCTGCCCACACACTATAATCCAAATCGACAACATTCACCGCCAACTTTGGACCACCAAAAACCCAACCTCCGGTCACCTTGGCTGCGGGATCAACATACCACCTTGAAGCCCTCATCACCCTCTTCACAACCCACCCTACCACTAGCCCCAACTTCAGCAGATTTGACCGAAAATTTCATCCAAAACAAGATGAACAAACACCGAAAACTGGTCGGAAAATCAACTTCCGGCGACACTCAAGTCATACCCACACCACAGGTCGATCAAACTCCTTATTATGCACCTACAGATTCCTTCATAACATCAAACAAATCAGAAAATCCAAACAAATTAGAAAGATATGTCGAATTTTTCGGTCACAGCAATTTCGGACCCTTCAACCGCGAATTCCGGCGTCGGCGATGCAACCCACGAAGCGGACCACCACCACTAGCACCACCCCCACCATGGCGCATCCACCCAACATATGGGTCTTGGCCAATTTTGAACGAACAAGGATGAATTTCGCATGGCAGATTTTTCCTCCACAGTGCGGTCGGTCCCTTCAACAACGAGTTCCAGCGTCGACGATGCAACCCACGGCAGCGGACCACCACCCCTAGCACCGCCCCACAATGGCGCATCCACCCAACATATGGGTCTTGGCCAATTTCGAACGAACAACTCACGGTGGAGGGAAATGTTTTGGACAGTGCAGTCGGCTTTGTAACGGTTGAGAGAGTTTGGAGAGGAAATGGTTATGGGTTTTATATGAATTTTGCACTTGAGGTCCTCCGCTTTTAAGTGACCATGTTTTGGTGCTTTAAGTTTCAATTAAAGTATAAAAGTCCTAAAACTACCTTCAGTGACCATTTCTGCAACCGCGTGAAAGTTGAGTGACCATTTATGCAAGTTTTAAATTTTAGTGACCGTTTTGTTATTTTCATATAACTTCAGTGACCATTTGTGAAATTAACCCGCAAATAAATATATTATTTAAATACTTAATAAATGGATATGAAGACAGCAAGAACACACTATCTCAATTATATAAACATAGTACCAATTATTAAAGCAAAAGCGATTCAAATTCCGTAGTTGGAGTACAAGTTTGGACCAACCCTTCTAAGAATCCTTAAAGATAGACAGCTTGCATGCAATGTTGGAACCTCATAGAAGACTTTTAAGGATTCATTTGTATTTTTTTTATTTTCAACAAAGTGGCTTTGAGAAGACAATTAATCCATAATTCAAACATTCAAAAAGAGCCCTTTATAAAGGTATCTTTTGACTCTTTTTCAAGCGTTTAGATGTCATTTATTTTTAAAGTTCATCTTTGAGTTTGATAATTGATACCTTTAATTTTATTGTCTAGCATATGATTATCCAAGTAAAGAATGTATGTGCTTTGTCAAATTTATGTTTATCACTCACTATTAGGTAAATAATGAAAATTCTGTGTTAGATTGATAAACCTACATGTATTACTCACATTCTTCTACAGCGGATAGAACGTTGCAGTTAACTGCATGCTAGCTCCTGTTTGACAACTATACTTTTCACCGATTTTTCTATAAGTATTTAAATGACGTGTGATTTTACGTGTCAAGATTTTAATCAATAACTAGTTGGAAGACATAATCACAAAATTTTGCAAATTTAGTTGAATTGATTATTTGAACTTTTGTAATCTAATACCATAAGATTTGGAGTTTCATCTCAAAAAGAAAATTTCGAAGTAACCAAAATCCTTATAGATTGACATGTTAAGTGATATGAGATTTTATCGTTATTGATATTGTACATACATGCGTATTGTGAATAACTGTGGATGTATGAAAACAATAGTACCTTTCGCGATCTAATGTTTGAGAGTATACATGCCAAAAATCAAGGATTAACTTTCGAAACTTAGCAACGACAAATAGCACATGTGAACACTAAAGTGCCTTGCATTGATGCACAATATGCTAAGTCGGGTTTTGCTATTTGTACACCGGGAAATATAGCAAAACCCATGCTAAGTTAAGCATATATGCACACATATTTTGAACCACTTTGGCCATATGAATAATAGTGACATGTTTTGTACATTCCATGCTACATGATTAAACAGAATGATCGATAAATTTTAACTCCGTATATATGTATCTCAATTATATTCAACAATCTAATCAACAATATCAAATATGTGCCAATAAATTTCGCTCTCAAACATCTGAGTAAAATAAATCAAACCGAACATAATGCAAACATTAGACTTGGGAAACTTAGAACTCAACAATAATTTCTGTTTTGTGTTCTTTTCAAGAACTTTGCTTTTAAGACTAAATTCCGCCAAATTAAAGGCTATATCCACATGTTCTTGAATTATGAGAAGAAAAGAAAAATAGACCAGTCTAGAATAGTTCCATCTTCCCTTTGCGTATTATTGGTGAGTTGGGAAAGTTGATCAGGGCAATTTACCTAATTTGCCTGTCACGACTTCCATAATATATGTTAAAGAAGTACGTGGTATCAAGAAATTAGTTTGTAACATAATCAAAATTTACATGATAGCTTAAATTTAAGGTAAATTAATTCTTTAGTTTGGTGTAAGGTTAGGTGTGGATGTTTGATTTTTAAATGTTAAATTATTTAACATTCACATCTATTTTTTTTTAATTAGATCAAAATTTTTATCGAAATTAAACTCTCAATCTTTGCTTATTTTTACATTTATTTCTCCAGTTTTTTTTATTGTATTTTTATCTTCAATATTCTATTCCACCCATAAAATCTGTAAAGAGGATAAAATTACTTATTTATTCCTTACATTTTTAAATAAGAAAAAAAAACTAGAAATACAAAAAATTGACTAAATATGTGTCATTCATTCCAAAGCACGCAAACAGTAGATAATAGAAAATCGTAATCATAGATAAAAATGTTAATCAAATGCCTGTTTGAGCCTTTTTTTTTTTGGTAAAATGAATTTTAAAATAGTAGATTGATGAAGAATGTGTGATTAAAAAATAAATAAAAGTTTTGAATTTGCATTTAATATTATTTTATTGAAAAAATTTGTCGTTGAAAAGAAGATAAAAAAAATATATTTTAAAAAAATGAGAATCGAACAAGAGCTAACTGAAAGATAAAGAAAATGATTAACAAAGTTGAGAATGTAAGTACAAAAATGGACATAGATTGAAAACTTTTATTCCAATAAAAATGTGGCATGATCAATACAAATTATGGTGTGAATATAATTACTTTAGTAAAAAAGACTTCACTTAGTCTGCCCAAAATATATTAGAAAAAGCTTAGCCTATGTTTGCGCTCTATTTTTTTCAAATTCAATGTGGGAACCATACATTTTTTTAATAAAATAATTTGCACGTAAACTAAAACATTTCCTTATTTTTTAACAACGTATTCTAAAAAAAATCACTACAACAAATCTATTTCCCGGAAATTGGTGCTGAAACAGAGCCTTAATTTTTTGTTGTTTTATGTAAGATCGACTCAAAGAATCATGTAAAGTTTTTGCATGTCTAGTATTTGAAACATATTACTCTAATAATTCAAATTTTTAAATGCTATGCTTGTTTGAAAGAAATGATTTATTCAATATGTTAAATATCAAACAAGGACTGTTATATAGACTTGAGGAGAGTCTCTCTCATAAGAGTGATACAATTGCAGTCGAACATTTTAAAATACAACTTTTCCATTTGTCCTTCTCTATCGTGTTATAATTATGTAGATAATTAGCCAAAATTGAGAAAATCCTACTAAATCAAGCAATATAAATTTTTTTAATGAATTTTCAACTATCTTTATCGAATTATTTAAAATATTTATTTATGTTGATTAATTGAAAAACAAAATCTATTTAATTATTTTATTTTCTAATAAGGTTTATGTGTAGGTTTCCCACGGTAACATAATACACCCTCCATATTATAAAGATATACTTTCTTTTCTTTTTCGTTTGTTCCAAATTATAGACTACTTTCCAAGTTGAAAGTATAATTAATTTAGTAATTTGGAATACTTTTAAGACATGTTCTAATATGCGCGCAATTGCGCCGTCTAGGCGCGACGCCCGGAGAAAACGTGTCGAATTCGAGGTATGAGCTGAAAAATGCGTTTGTTCTAAAAGGCGGCGCATTACGTTGCCTAGGCGCGCCTAATCCCGCATAATTTTTTTTTTTTTGGTAAAAAATCTATTTTTTTATATAAAAATACATTTAATGCCTTAAAAATACGAAACGCATTATGGCACTTATTCTTCGCATTGATACGCCTAAACTTGTGATTCTTGATTCTCGGTCTCGATGCATCGCAACGCATTACGCATTTTAGAACATTGCTTTTAAGTAGTTAATAAATTGATGTGAAGACTGCAAGAACACGATATCTTAATAATATAAAGATTTACAAATTATTAAAGCAATTAGGATTCAAATTCCGTCGTTTTAGAGTGCAAGTTTGGACCGACCCTTTTAAGAATCCTTAAAGATAGAAAGCTTGCATGCAATGTGGGAACCCCAAAGAAGTTTTTTTTTGAAGCCATCAAAGAAGTGTTTGAGGCTTCACGTATAATTTTATTCACCAAAAAGGGATTTGAGGAGCCAATGTATGAATTCAAAATTGAAAAGAGGCCTTTATAAAGTTTATCCTTTTTACTCTTTTTTCAAGCACGTGATGCTATTTCTTATTCTTTTTCCTATTTAAGTTTGATAATTTCTACCCTAAAATTTTATTGATTCGTTCATGATAAAAAAAGTATGATCCTTGTCGAATTTATTGTCAACTCACTTTAAATAAGTTCATAATCACCGTTTGAGTAAAATGGATTGTGGTACCAAATACACAAACTAAATTTCAAACGCTCACAATTACTGATATTGCGCATAGACTCGAATTAATGCATATGGTAAAAATGTTTTCAATTTTATTTTCCGCAAAAAAACATAATTGGTATATATTGAAAAAATTTCTACATTAAATTCAATACATACCTTAGCAATATCAATAGAATTGAAGTGCACCGCATCAATGCTTGAATATTAAGAGCTTGTTTGGTAGGGATTTTTTGGGGGAAGAATTGATTTTGAATAGTGATATGATGGGAAATGTGTGGTTGAAAAAGAAGAAAAAATTATTGATTTGATGGAAAATATTATTTTATTGAAGAATGAGTGGATGAAAATGAAAATTGATTTACTGTAGAAAATGAGAATCCCTACCAAACATGCCCTAAGTCAAACAAATTAAAGATAAATTTTAAATGAGTACAAGTCAAATTTATTATCTATCAATAAATTAATATGCCATGTAATCAATACTTAGTATAAGATAAGTACCGATACTCATTACATCATTTTTAGGGCTTTATATCAATGTCAAATATGGGGCCCTATAAATATCTAAAAATATATAAATAAAAATATTCAAAATCATAAAAATAATAATCTAAAACTTTCAAATGTCTAAATTAAGTTTATTCTTCTAGAATTTTTCGATAGAAAATCAACAATAATACTTTTACAATCAATTTGTTTTAGAACTTTTGGTTTTCACCAGATACCATGACCAATCAACCTTTCTCGTGACATTGTTGACCGACTGTAGGATTTTATTAATTTCAACTTTGAAAAGTTGCTTTGGACAGATGCATCTGTAACTAAGACACCGTTTGATAACCAATTAATTCCATTTCATTTTCCACAAAATGTCATGTGTGATAACAATAATTTTCCATGGAATTGTATTTCCACTTTTGCCACACACATGCACATTTTCTTCATTTTGGTTGAATTGGTTTTCCAACTTTTTTGGTGGGAATGAAATTCCAGTTTTTTTTTCTTCTTCAATGGAAGTAAATTTCATAATCAATTGTAAAAAAAAAAAAAAAAATCACTTTAGTGGACAATTTCTATGTAAAACAAAGTCAAACGAACACTAAAAATTTGATGAAAAAATGATTTTCTAAGAATTTTTTTTTTTTTACTTTTTGGCAATGGAAACAAATTTGAGCCTTAATTGTGGAAAAAATCATCACTTTAATGGACAATTTTCATGTAAAACAAAACCAAACGAACACAAAAAGATCCAAAATTTTAAAATTTTTCGGGTGGAAAATTATACCAATTAAACACACTTAATTAACAATTCACTGAAAAATAAGTTCTAGGTAATTATTTTATCTGGAATCCATTTTCTTTCCACCCATTACAATCAAACATACCCTAGTAGTCAATGATATTCTATAAGAAACCCATACATTTGAAAATAATATTATATCACTTTAATACAGTCTAACACTTAACATCACCTTTTTAGTCTATTTGACAAACAATTTCTCACAACTCGTAGTTCAGAAAATAAATCTTGTCCATAATATCAGGATTTTTGTTGTACTTCAATTTTTTTTTTTTTTTTTAAGTTTACTATACCAACACTTCAAATAATTATCATCTACAATCTTTATTTTTCTTTCAATCAAATAAAAAATCAAAAGTATTTTCATATTTTAAAAATTGTTCAAACCTTAATTTTTAAGTGAATAAAGAGCACGATCAACTATGCCCCTGTTTGAGCCACTTTAAAATTTTCATTCTGATTCTTCTACTCATTTCAACCATATATTCTTCAATAAAATAATATTTTTCATCACATCAATAATTTTTTCTTCTTTCTCAACCACACATTCTCCATGAATCTACTATTCCAAAATATATTCTTTCAAATATTGTGGCTCAATCACACCCTATAGGTAATAATCAACTCTAAAAGATTTTACAGCTGAATATGTTATCTCATCGTTGACATTTTTATGTAAGTACTTATTTTGATTAAGTACTTATTTTGATTAATAATATCACTCCGCTCGATCCCCATTCTTTCCCAAAAAAATCCATTCTCACATCACATCAACACTGTTTGCTACAATGATCACGTTCTCATTTGAGATGGAATTTATTCCATTTTTACATTTTTGCCATTCTACATCTTTTCACTTTGAAAATTGAAATAAAGAATTTGGTTTCTAAGACCAGCCGCGGCTGACATTTATGAACTCACGTGAAAGCGAATTTTGGCCACTTTGTAATTCGTGTACATCTCGGTTATATGGCATTGTCAATTGCTTCGCTTCAAATAGAAATGAATTTCACCGTACATGGGGAGAAATATTAATGTCAACATATGCATCAAATTATTTTCTCACGTTCGTACAACACTAGACATGTACAAAATGTTACGTTCCGAAAAAATTACGTCGTCATTGTTGCTGTACCATATAATCACGAAGTCTGTCCCACTCACTTTGTTGCATTTCAGATGCATTAATTTCGGTCAATGCTAATAATCAAAATTAATTGTTAATTTTAACTTTGAATTTTATCATCTTTTTTAACTAAATCAAAAGCTACACCTTTTCTAATTTACCTGCAACAACTTTTCTATACCTGAAAGCCAAGTACTTGACAATATAAAAGAGTAATGCTACTTGCAGTTGCTCACTGCAGCAGTCGCCCTATGTGGCACACACCTGGCATGTAGTTATTTGATGCATTAATGTGGTAGTTTTTGACCACATTTAATTCATCAAATACACACTTAATATGTGTGTGCCACATAGGGCGACTGCTGCAGTGAACGACTGCAAGTAGCATTATTCAATATAAAAACAACCCGTAATTTTGTGTGAATTTATTCGTAGTTTAAAGTTTTAGATAAGCAATTATTTAATTTGGTATAGAGTAGGTGCAGAGATACGAGCTTTAATATATATATATATATATATATATATATATATATATATATATATATATATATTTTTTTTTTTTTTATCCAGGTATCCCAACTTACACCAGACTATGTCTTGGACCACCAATTCCCGGCCCTTTAGTGATGGGTGCAGGTTAACCGCAGGATATGCCCAAATTGACCAGGGTCCATGCACCCTTTCTAATCCTAGCCACAAAGGAGCCTTTCTCCATGGATATTACACCACCAAACTGCTCCACTCAAATTGAGTATTACAACACTCAGCTGCTCCATTTAGGAATCGAACTCCCCACTCTGAGGTTGCAAGCCCAGCAATGCCCGTCCTTCGCCAACTCGGATGTGCCCCGAGGGGCAGCTTTAAAATATTAATCGTTTAACACGTTGTAGGAGATATCATGATGAATCAAATAGAGTGGTAATTCATGCAACCAACTTGAAATATATTACTAACAACTTTGTTGTTTTTGCATAGAGGTAACTCAAATATTCATATAAAAATTCATATTCTCTTTTTTCGGAAATAAGAATCACTTGTTATAATAGACAATAAAGCTCTTTGTTTTTTTTTTTTTAAGTAAAAATTGAATTTGAATAGGAAAACAATACTATAATCAAATTTTGCAACTTTCTTGTGAGTTCACACAGAGTTTTATGTTTTTTTTTTCTCCTTTTTTCAAGCGATCATTTTGTTAAATTCAAAATGCAATGGTTCACACAAGATTCCTCTTCTTTTTTCGTATGAGAAACAATCAAAGCCAAGAATGATGTGCTCTTGTACGTCTGTACATTTTATTCAATATTGTGTGACCAAATATATATAATCTAAATATTAGATAAAACATTTATTTTAAGTTAGAAATTTTGTCAAACCTTTATAAATGTACGAATAAAATGGGGTAACTAAACTAAACTGCAAATTGGATTTGATTTGGGTAATAGAACGTTTTTACTTAAGTTTGAAATTTTGTCAAACCTTTATAAATTTCGTCAAGTCCTGGACGAGCATAGATGGTCCGGTGAGCTAATTTTAGGCGTGTCGGGTTCAATAACTTACACCAACAGATAGAAAAGAGAAAATAAGAAGGTAAAAGTAGAAATAGATACGGTGATTTGACTTGACCTGATCATGTTGAGAGAAAAGGCAATTTGTGAGTTCCTTATTGAAATTTATTTTGTTTTGAAATCAAAAGGTAAAAATTAGGGGAATATGGACTGAAATTTCATATTGAATGCATACATTCCACAAGAATAATTTGTGGGTATTTCCGAGAAAAATCTCCAAAAGGAGTGTCGTCTTTGATTTATTAGATTGGTCCACGATTCTAATAAATTTCGATTTCACTGTGCGAGTCCTTTTGAAAAATCCCCATAAGCAAGTTCGGTTAATATTGGAATCAGCGTCCACAATACAACTTATTTTGTCTAATTTTAATTTGGCAACATAAAGTGTAATTCATTTCATTTAATCACAGCCATCAATCAGAACATCACATGCATAAATTCTCTGGACTCTCCATCCTTGGGATCGCCTTAACACCTCTATAAATTCATAAGAACTTGACATACCATTTGAAACCAAGAAGCACATACACAAAAACACCTTAGTTCCTCGTAAAAACCTCAAAAGTTGTCTGTTCGTTTCTTAACAAAAGAAAAAAGATACAAAACATGGCTGGTAACAACAAACAGAAGAAATCTTCACCACCTTCTTCTTTTTCTCTCTTCAACATCTTCAAAGGCAAAAGATCGAGGACATCGAGGTCGAAAATTACATGGGATAATGATTCTATAAAGGCTTATAAAGTATGGCCCAGTGATGAAGATAGAGACCAGTGGGTGGCTGAGCCTGGAATTGACCTGAAAGCTTCTGCTTACATCTCTGTGACGACGGACAAATGGAAAAATGTAGTGGTAGACAACTAGTTATTGCTTCATGATCATAGTTACATGAGTCGAGAACATGTTTCACCTACATCGTTGGAACATTTGGTAGGGGGATTATATAGGGCTAGACTATGAAAGGAATTTGTGGCACAATGATGCTAATGGCTATTGGGCCAAATTCTGTTGGCCCAGCTGGAAATGAAACCCAGCCCACTGTATCTGTTTACTTGCTGGAAGAAAAACGTGTTGGTCTCTTGAGCTGAAATCGTGTTTCCTTTTTACCTAATATTTTGGACACCTGTGATGTCACCACATGTCACCTCCAACACCGTTGGATAGGCGACTGTAGAGTGACTCACATAAAAGGGGTATTAGGGTTTGAGGCTCATTCGATTTTTCAGTTCTCTAGATCCTTCATTTCTCTCTCTGGCTGCGCCCCTTTTTCTCCTTCGAGTTCTTCTTCTTCTCCTGCAGAAATCATTCTGATTTCTGGCTTCCTTCTCTTGACTGTATGAAATCTTGGGTGATTTACTTGGTCGAGTATCGGTTCTTGTGTGAGCTGTGTGTTGGGTTAGAAGATAGATCTCATCTTGTGTGATATAAACGCCAAGTCTGAGTGTCCCCCTTTGTATTCCTACCATTGGGTCTTGATTTGAGTATATTCGGTGGTTATCCTTGAGGATTGAGAAGCTGAAACTGAAGAATCGAAACCTGTGGGTTTCGACCATACAAAAAGCTACGGTTCCCTTTTCTTTTTCAGTTTCCTGTATTAAATTTGTACAACTTAGAAGTTCCTGCAATTTCAGTATTTGATTGTGTTCGAATATTGTAGTTCACTGAATCTTGCAATATATACTTTACGGGTTTTTCAATTTTGTGTTCAGATCTTGTTTTGCATATATATATTTGATTGATTGTTTGAGCTAATGGTTTGATCTCCTCCCAACAGTGGTATCAGAGCAACTGGAAGGAGTGACTGATGCTTGTTGTGATCGATCTTGACTCCAACTTTGTCTGTACATTGAGCTGCACTGCGATTTCTTCAAACCCTAATTAAAGGGGCTTGGTGAGATCTTTCTGTTTTTGAATTATTCACAAGTAAATCAAGTTGATTATTGTACTGGGGTTAGATTTTCTGCTTTGGTTGGGTACCCTTGCATAGTATAGTTAATTCTACTGTATGTTTTTTGAAAACCTGAATCATTGACTCCTTGTAATACCTTTGTCCAGAAACCATGAGTTATGCTGGAATCAGGGAATTACTTGGACCTGATCGAGGATTCTTGATAATCTTGTTTTCAAACAATCTTTCCTACAGTACTACTCAAACGTGATTGATATCTGTATGTGTTTTTCCTTTTTGCCTCTGTACAATTTGGTTTGTACTTGCTTCAGTTATATTGTGAATAGTCTGAAATAATTCTGAAGTGCATGTGCTCTGAACTTGCAAATTGTGTTCTCTGTTGTGCCTCTTGAGTGTTGATACTTGGCTGATCCACATTGCAATTCATTGATTGGTGTCTGATTGATCTGCATACATTCTTTTCATTCAAAATGACTTCAAAATTTGAAATGGAAGTTTTTAATGGCAAAGGGGACTTTAGTCTCTGGCGTCAAAAAATGAGAGCTCTTTTACTTCAACAAAAATGTGCTAAAGCCATTGATGAGTCATGGCCTACTGATCTTGAATCAAGTAAAGTGACTGAATAAGATGAAACTGCATGGAGTACTGTTTTCTTGCATTTGTTTGACAATGTGATTAGAGAAATAGGTGAGACTAAGACTACTGCTGAATTGTGGAAGAAATTGGAGAAAACTTATTTGAATAAAGCTATGCCAAAGAAAGTATATATCGTAAAACAGTTTTTGGTTTTAAACTTGATCCTTCCCTTGACCTTGAGTCTAATATTGATAGATTCAATAGATTGACCACGTGACCTAGCCAACGTGACGAGAAACTCTCAAATGGGCGGTTAGGTGTGGTCTTATTGAATTCAATTGGTGATAAATATAAAGATGTTAAAAATGCAATTGAATATGGGAGGGACACTCTATCTACCGAAGTGATTATTAATGCTTTAAGGTCTAAAGAGTTAGAGTTAAAATCGACAAGAGAGAATACGTTAGTGGCATTAATTTGATGATGAAGTCCAAGTTTAATCCCAAAAATGGTAATTACAATAAGAGACCTGTTCATAAGAAAAAGAGCAACTTTAAGGACAAGAATAAAATGATGACTAAAAGGAAAAAGTGCTTTTATTGTTTAGAGGAAGGTCATTTTATTAAAGATTGTCCTAAAAGGCTTTATGACTCTAAAAACAAGTCTAAAAATGATGGTGGGGCTGCTTTGGCTTATAATGAGTCTAATGTTGATGAAGTTTATGTTGTTAGTAGTTCCCCTTCCCAAGAGTGGATTCTTGACTGGGTTGTACTTATCACATGAGTCCTAATAAGGAGTTATTTTCAGATTTTGAAAATGTAACTGGTGGAAAGGTTTTAATGGGTAATCACATGACATGTGAAGTAAAAGGTGTGGGAACTATCACTTTGAATTTAAAAGGAGACAATAAGTTGATTCTAGAGAAGACTAGATATGTTCCTGACTTGCAACGTAATCTGATCTCCTTAGGGTTTTAGATGACCTTCACTATGACATTGTTATCAATAAGGGTTACATTAAAATCTTGAAGGACTCTAATCTGATTGTAGAAGTCCCCAAGAGACATGGCCTTTACATTTTGCAAACTAAAAATTTTTTGGAATCCACTTGACGAGTAATCTCGGTCAAAATGATAAATCACAAATATGGCACAAGAGATTGGGCCATATTAGTGATAAAGGACTTCAGATTTTGAAAAAAAAAGCAGGGTGCTTTTGGCAAAGATAACATTGAAAAATTGAGTTTTTGTGACTCTGCATTTTAGGAAAGCATAATAGACTTCCTTTCTTACGGAATGCATAAATCGCCTCTATACTTGAATATTTGCATGTTGATGCGTGGGGACCAGGCTGTGTGCACTCAATCTGGTTTTAAATATTATTTGCTTGTCATTGATGATTTTTGAAGAAAAAATTGGACCTTTTTGTTAAAATTAAAATCTGACACTTTTAATGTTTTCAAAGAGTGGAAACTTTTAATTGAGAACCAAACTGACAAAAAAATTAAAGTTTTAAGAACTGATAATGGTTTGGAATTCTGCAATTATGAGTTTGATGAAATGTGCAAACTATCTGGTATGTTAAGGCATAGAACTCACACACCAAAACAAAATGGTTTGGCTGAAAGAATGAATCGTACTATACTTGATAAAGTTAGATGCATGTTGTTGTGTTCTGGCCTGCCTAAAATTTTTTGGGGTGAAGCAGTTAAAACTGCTAGTTATCTGATAAATAGATGCCCTGCCAGTGCTATAGACTTTATGATCCCCGAGGAAAAATGGAGAGGTATACTTGTTGACTTTAGTAACTTAAGAGTTTTTGGGTGTGCAGCTTTTGCACACCAAACTGAAGGTAAATTAGAACCTAGAGCTCTTAAGTGTGTTTTTCTAGGCTATGGGGAAGGGGTTAAAGGCTATAGACTGTGGGTGAGAGATCTTAGAGGCTATAAGGTCATTATAAGTAGAAATGTGGTATTTAATGAGAATGACACCCTTTTGTTTAAGTACGAACAGCAACCTGCAGACTGTTTCGAGCCCTACGAACAATCCGAAAATGTAGGAAAAAGGGTTGAGATTGAGGTGGAGCAACCCGAGGAGTGTTCGACCATTACGACCCCTAAATATTGACCCACCCGAAAAGTGAACCTGGTGAGGTTCTGAGGCCGATTTAGAACTGTCTGACCTTTAGCTGATTATCAGCTTGTTAGGGATCGAGAAAGAAGGACCATTAGACCTCCCGCTAGGTTTGAAAATGATGTTTCCTTGCTTTCTTATCATGATATGATTGAGGATGAACCTGAATCTTATGAAGGAGCTTTGAGTAGCAAAGATTCCAAACAATGGCTTGTAGCCATGCAAGATGAGATGGAATCCCTTCACAAAAATAAGACATGGATTTTGGTAAAAAGACCGGAGGGTAAGAGGGTTGTGGATTGTAAATGGATTTTTAAAATAAAGAGGGGTGAACAAAGTGAGAATGACATTAGATACAAAACCCGTTTGGTAGCAAAAGGTTTTACTCAAAAAGAAGGAGTTGATTTCAATGAAAATTTTTCACCTGTAGTAAAATTTACTACAGTTAGAGTCATTCTTGCCTTGGCCACTCAATTTAATTGGGAATTAGACCAATTAGATGTAAAAACTGCTTTTCTAAATGGAGACTTAGAAGAAACCATTTACATGAAACAACCTAGAGGATTTGAAGTGACTAACAAATCTGACTTAGTATGCCTTCTTAAGAAATCTCTTTATGGCTTAAAACAAGTTCCAAGACAATGGTATAAAAAATTTGACAATTTTGTGCTTGGACTTGGGTTTAAGAGAAGTAACTTCGATACTTGTCTTTATTGTAAAGGTCAAGGTGGAGCTAATTCACTTTACCTACTCCTTTATGTGGATGACATGATATTAGCTAGTCATGACATAAAAGAGATTGAAGATATTAAAGAAAAACTAAAATCTGAATTTGAAATGAAAGACTTAGGTCCGGTGAGAAAGATTTTAGGTATGGAAGTTAAGAGAGATAGAAGAGAAGGCACACTAAGTCTTAGTCAAAAATCATACATTTTGAAATTACTTAGTAAGTTTTCTATGGCTGAATCCAAGAGTGTTAGTGTCCCCTTGGCTAATCATTTTAAACTATCAAATGATTTATGTCCTAAAACTAAAGAAGAGTTTGAAAGAATGGCAAATGTGCCTTATCCAAATGCAGCGGATTCACATAATGTATCTCATGGTGTGTTCTAGACCAGATTTGGCATATTCTATAAGTGTTTTAAGTAGATATATGTCAAATCCAGGTGAAGTACATTGGGAAGCCATGAAGTGGCTCCTTAGATACATTAAGGGGACCTCAAACTTAGGGATTCAGGTTTAGAAAAGCAGAAATTTGAGGTGTTATTTTGAAAGGGTTTCTTGATTACGATTATGCGAGGTGATAGGGACAACAGAAAATCTACTTCTTCATACATGTATACTTTGTGTAATTCATGCATAAGTCGGAAATCCCAACTTCAAAAGATTGTGGCCTTGTCTTCAAAAATTTCTGAATACATTCTTGCCACCAGATGCTATAAAAAGAAGGAATTTGGTTAAAAGGGTTACTTAATGAATTTGGTTTTATTAAAGAAGTTGTTCTTTATTCGTCGATATCTGCAATTCATTTAAGTAGAAATCCTGTTTTTCATAATAGATCAAAGCATGTTGATGTTAGATTTCACTTTATTAGAGATGTTATTTCACAAGGTGTTGTGAAACTTGAAAAGATATCTACTAATTACAACCACTATTTGATGTAGGTACTAAAGTTCTACCTTTAAACAAATTCCTGGACTGCTTGACCTTGCTGAGTATTGCACCTTGCTGATCTGTGGATGCTGCTATTTTGTGCTAATGATATCTGTGATTTTTTTTTGGATAACCACTGATTAACTTGAATCATTGTACCAAGGTGGAGTATGAAAGGAATTTGTGGCACAATGATGCTAATGGCTATTGGGCCAAATTCTGTTGGAAATGAAATGAAACCAGTATGTCTGTTTACTTGCTGGAAGAAAAACGTGTTGGTCTCTTGAGCTAAAATCGTGTTTCCTTTTTACCTAATATTTTGGACACCTGTGATGTCACCACGTGTCACCTCCAACACCGTTGGATAGGCGACTGTAGAGTGACTCACATAAAAGGGGTATTAGGGTTTGAGGCTCATTCGATTTTTCAGTTCTCTAGATCCTTCATTTCTCTCTCTGGCTGCGCCCCTTTTTCTCCTTCGAGTTCTTCTTCTTCTCTGAAATCATTTCGATTTACGGCTTCCTTCTCTCTTGTTGTATGAAATCTTGGGTGATTTACTTGGTCGAGTATCGGTTCTTGTGTGAACTGTGTGTTGGGTTAGAAGATAGATCTCATCTTGTGTGATATAAACGCCAAGTCTGAGTGTCCCCCTTTGTATTCCTACCATTGGGTCTTGATTTGAGTATATTCGGTGGTTATCCTTGAGGATTGAGAAGCTGAAACTGAAGAATCGAAACCTGTGGGTTTCGACCATACAAAAAGCTACGGTTCCCTTTTCTTTTTCAGTTTCCTGTATTAAATTTGTACAACTTAGAAGTTCCTGCAATTTCAGTATTTGATTGTGTTCGAATATTGTAGTTCACTGAATCTTGCAATATATACTTTACGGGTTTTTCAATTTTGTGTTCAGATCTTGTTTTGCATATATATATTTGATTGATTGTTTGAGCTAATGGTTTGATCTCCTCCCAACAGACTATAGTGTGAAAGACTGGCTAGTTCTGTTGAATACTGCGACCAAACATGTGCTATGTGTTTACTTGTTTCAATAATGATTGTATATGGTCAATTGAAAATAATAGAATGAGTAATACCAAGATTTATTTGCTTATGCCTATAGTTTGGTGATTGGTGTGGGTATTAAAATGATTTCCGAGCAAATTAGTTTCAATGCACTTCTGAATGGTTTGTTATGGACCATGTTTGACTTAAAAATATCATGCAGATTACAAGCTTCAATGCATCTTTTTTCCGTGTCTTTGAACTTTTGGGGGTATATTCATACAAATTTTAGGCTTGTTATTCAAGTCTAATTCAATTAATAGTTCTCGAACATGGTTGTTGACCCTAAAAAATGGTCCTATGACGTGACCAACAGAAAATTAGAGAATTACTTCTTCAGAGATCGAATTACAACATACTGGAACTCAATACGAACTGTAACTATGAATCATTGTAGGGAATGATCCACTGTGTTCTGTATGGTGATGTTATGACAGTCTTTACAAATAAAAAGGGATAGACCGTTGCACATGGCAGGGAGAATCCATATTTTCTCTCTCAATGTCTGAATTCCCCCCTCTTAATATCTGGAGTTAAGGCTTTTTATATCCCCCCATGGGTGGATGGGGTCCGTCCGATCGCAAAGGATCCAAGGGCCTCTGATAGGGTCAATCAATCAATCAAGCCATTAATGTTGAGATCCCCTTGTCTTTTCCCTGACACATGATCTGCCTGGTGAAGGTGTGTAGAGACAGCACTGGCAGGGTGTTGTCTTGTCAATCATTTCGTTTAATTTGCTTGATTCCTCATCAGAGGCGAGCTGATGCTTTCGTTGACGGGGCTTGGACGAGGAATATCTAGGTTGAGATCGCCTCGGCATGCACAGGGTCGTCTGCCCGCTATCCCATCTATGGACCTGCCAGCTTGTCACATAGAACTTAACTTTACGATTATTTATATGAGTAACATCGGTCCCCAAAGTCTAGGTATGATTATTTATATCTTGCGTGCACTTTGAAGCCTGGGAAATGATGGAATCTAGACCTGTTTATTTGTTGGAGTTGGCGCAGGCCCTTCCTATTTTCTACTTGAATTTCATAAGACAATGGGGTTCGCATCAATAGAGGCGGTTCTTTGAGACCTGCAGAGGGGAAAGGTGCAATCTTCACTGGGGGCGAGCTCTGCTAAGGCAGAGCCTTTGAGTAGACGAACCATAAGGAGGCAGAGCCTTCGCGTGGACTTGCGAATGTTGGTTCCCAAGGAGCGACGGTTGGTTATTCTTAGTCATTTCTAAGGCTCGAGCTGTTGACCTATGTTTTTGATTATAACAAACAAGTTGATCTTATTTACTAACAAGTTAAATTCAAGTCATTATAACTTTTCAAATAAGCATTAAAAGAATATCGATCATGGCCATTGAAAGAACAAGAGCTATCACAAACCAAACTCATGAAGAAAGTCAAGGTTGAAGTTATATTCAAGAAAACAAGAGCCGAAGTTTGAAACGAAGATCATATACTTGTCCTCTTAGCAAACTATGTAAAGGTACTAATATATCGATACATGGTACAAATGGTACAAGTTCAAGACTATTTTATCACTGAAGTTTTGGTGCATTAAAACGTAATGATTTGATTAAATGGAAAAACGATTTTCAAAAACTAATTTTTTAAACATTCCTAAATAAGTTTTCATCTTAAAAAGTTAGTGAAAAATGCTTAACAAAAAGTCAAAATGCAAAACAAAGAAATCAAAATTTGGGACTGCCATCGCAGAGGCGGTCGATCGACCGGAAAAGTCAGTCAACCGACGGCGGTCAACTGGCCCCAAGAGGCAGTCGACCTGAAATTCAAACGGTTTGATTTTTTGACCGTTTTGACTTTTGATTTTTTCGTACAAATGGTCATTTTTGGTTATCCGAAAATTTGCGGTCAACCGGACCGATCATCCGGCTTGACGAAACTTTAGCATTTTTCAACTCTATAAATACCAACTCAATTCTCACTTGTTTCAACAACTTAAGAGTATTCAATTGAGTTTCTTGTGAGCCAAAATTGCATTCATTTCTTATCATCAAATCATTTCATATTTGAAAAACCTTTGATTGATTTCAACCTTGAATATCTTCTCATCTATCAAAGTTTTTCAAATAAAAAACTTGAGTTTCATTCATTACCATCTATCAAAGTCTTAACCTACTTCTTTTCTTGTACTTAACTTTGGAATCATCATCCATTAAGAAGAGAAGATTTCTTTTGTAAATTTATTAAGAATTGTGGGTCGTGTTGAGGTCCCAAAAAAATCAACATTGTAAAAGGAACGGTATTCCTTGATTGTAAGTCGCCGGAACCGTTGTAAAGGGTTGGATTACACCATAAGTCAATCAAGATAGTGGAAAAGGCCTCGCTCGTGTCAGAGAGCTTGGTAACGGGGGACGTAGATCATTGTATTAGATCGAACCTCCATAACATATCGTTTGCACTTTATATCTCTTTTACTTAACACATTTACTTCTCGCAAATTCATATTGCTCTATTTATGTATTTACTCGTATTTAGAATATTCTTTATCATTTGTATATTTATTATATTAAGATCTTGAGTGATTAACGAAAAAGTTTTAATAACCAATTCACCCCCCTCTTGGTTAGCCAATCTTGGGCTTTCAATTGGTATCAGAGTAAGGTACTCTCTTCTTTAAAAGATTTTACAATCTTGAGTAATGGCTAACACCATGTTTCAAAATCTTGAGGGGCATTCCACAAATCGACCTCCTTTCTTTGATGGCACAAACTATAATTATTGGAAGGCTAGGATGACGATCTATGTTCAATCAATTGATTATAATATTTGGGAAATAATTGAATATGGTCCCTATGTGCCTACAAAGACCATTAAGATTGATGGAAGATCCGATCAAAGTATTTCTAAACCTAGAGAGGAATATGATGATGATGAAGAACGAAGAAAATTATCATTAAATGTTAAGGCAAAAAATTTGTTTTATTGTGCACTAGATAGAAATGAATTTAATAGGATTAGCACACGTGATTCGGCCTATGATATTTGGCATGCTCTTGAAGTTACTCATGTTGGAACAAGTAAGGTTAAAGAATATAAAATAAATATGTTAGTTAAAGAATTCGAAAATTTCTTTATGAGACAAAATGAATCTATCGTTAATATGATTACTCGTTTTACAGATATTGTGAATGGTCTAAAAGGTTTTGATTGAAAATATACTAACGGTGAACTTGTAAGTAAAATGCTTAGGTCACTCTCGGAGGAATGGAGCCCTATACGAATGTTGATAGAAAACACCAAGGATGTGAACACATATCCCTTGGAAGAACTCTATAGAACCTTGATGACCTATGAGCTCAACAATGCAGAAATCAAGAGGAAGACAAGAAAAAGCAAAAAGGAATCAAAAGAGGCTCCAAAACGACAAATTGCTTTAAAATTGGCTATTGATGAAAGAACAACAAGCAACGACATGAGTGACGAGGAACTCGACGACTTGGTCCTTCTTGTTAAAAAATGGAGAGGCTTTCGAAATAACCGAAGATTTCAAAAGAAGGAAGAAAAGAGCAAGCAAATTGTTTGTTACGATTGTAACAAACTGGGTCACAAAAGAACCAAATGTCTAAATAAAAAGAAAATTTTCAAGAAAAAGGCACTCCAAGCAGGGACGATAGCGATGATGAAGACCAAAATGAAAGCAATAGTCAAGAAGAAATCGCCAACATGTGTTTCATGGCACTTGAAAATGAGGTTAGTTCAAAAGAAAAATATTCTTATGATGAATTATTTAGTTCTTATGATGAATTGCTTGAAAAACTATTTATTGAAAGATGAATTAACGAAAACTTTAGAAAAACAAAAAGAAAATGTTGACTACAATTTACTAGTTAAAGAAAACACTTCTTTACAAGAAAAAGTTGATGATTTGACGAAAATCATTTATAATGCTTCGAAATCAAAAAACGTGTGTTTGACAAAGGGAGAATCGGATTCAAACCCTCCTTGAAACAAAAATCTCTCAAAAATATGTTTATTAAAGCTTCAAATATTACTTGTACTTTTTGCAATAAAAATGGACATGTTGCTTTCAATTGCTTAGCTAAAAAAAAGTTATTTTTTTGAAAACAAAAATAAGTGGATTAAAGAATCCCTTAAAACTAATTACCAAGGACCCAAGTTTGCATGGGTACCAAAAGTCAAAAATTAAATCATACTTGTAGGTACCAAAGAAAACGAAGGGCAAATGGTTCTTGGATAGTGGATGTTCAAAACATATGACCGGATATCGATCACTACTATCAAACTACAAAAAGAAGGATGGAGTCAATGTAACATTCAGAGATAATGCAAAAGGAAAGATTATTGGCATCAGCAACATTGGTAACCACGTATCCCTTTCTATTGAAAATGTGCTACTAGTAGATAACCTAAAGCATAATTTGCTAAGTATTAGTCAATTATGTGATAAAAGTTACAATATTAAATTCGGTTCTTCCAAATGCCTAATTAAGGATGCTATATCAAAAGAGGTTATCTTTGTAGGAAACCGAAATAAAGATGTTTATATCATAAAAAATAAATATGAAAATAATGAACATTGCTTACGTGGATTAAATGATGAAACATGGCTATGGCATAGAAGATTAGGCCATGTTAACATGGATCTTGTTTCAAGAATTTTCAAAAATTGTTTTGCAAAAGGATTGCCAAATTTGAAATTTGAAAAGGACAAAATTTGTGATGCATGTCAATTCGAAAAACAAGTAAAAAATTCTTTCAAACCAAATGATTTTTCCTCAACCACAAAGCTTTTGCAACTTCTTCACATGGATATTTTTGGACCCTCAAGAACGGCTAGCTTAGGCGGTAAACATTACGCTTTCGTTATTGTTGACGATTTTTCAAGATTTACATGGGTCATATTCTTAAAAGTAAAAAATGAAGTTTTGAAAACTTTTAAACATTTTTGCAAAAAGGTTGAAAATGAAAGGGGCTACACTATTATGACTATTAGAAGTGACCATAGTGGAGAATTTGACAATTTTGACTTTGAAGATTTTTGTAACGAAAATGGATATGAACATAATTTCTCGGCTCCTAGGACTCCTCAACAAAATGGTGTAGTAGAAATGAAGAATCGTACATTGCAAGAAATGGGTAGAACCATGTTAAACGAAAACAATTTACCAAAATACTATTGGACCGAAGCCGTCAATACCACTTGTAACATTGCAAATAGAGTCTATGTTAGTCGGAAGAAAACTAAAACTCCTTACGAGCTTTGGAAAAATAGAATTCCCAATATTTGGTACTTTTAAAGTCTTTGGTTGCAAATGTTTTACTTTAAATACAAAAGATAATTTGGAAAAGTTTGATTCAAAATCCGATATTGGAATTTTCCTAGGATACTCATCGACTAGCAAAGCTTATAGAGTATTTAACAAAAGAACACTAGTCGTTGAAGAATCCATACATGTCACATTTGTTGAGATTAACTCACTTGATCGTGAGAAAGGTATTGATGATGATATAGTTTTGGAAGCTCCATTTGAACAAATGAACATTCAAGACCAAAACAAAGGAATGCAAAATGAAGAACAAATGGAGGAGCCGAACGTTCAAGAAAGCGAAGAAAAATCAACCGAGGCTCAAAATGATCCCCCGCTTCCAAAGGAATGGAAGTTTGTCCCATCTCATCCAAATGAATTAATAATACGCGATCCATCCTAAGGTATCACCACTAGAACCTCTCTTAGAAATCAACTTGGTAGTTGTGCATTCATCTCACAAATTGAACCCAAAATTTTTAAAGAAGTCGAGTTTGATGAGTTTTGGATTTTAGCCATACAAGAAGAGCCAAATCAATTCGAAAGAAATAATGTCTGGGATTTAGTCGCTAGACCAATTAATCAAACCGTCATTGGTACTAAATGGGTTTTTAGAAACAAACGAGATGAAAATGGAATTATTGTGAGCAACAAGGATAAATTAGTGGCCTAAGGTTACAATCAAGAAGAAGGCATTGATTATGAAGAAACATTTGCACCGGTTGCTAGGTTAGAATCCATTTGTATGCTTCTTGAATTTGCATGTTATAAAAATTTTACCCTTTATCAAATGGATATTAAAAGTGCATTTTTAAATGGATTTATCGAAGAAGAAGTGTTTGTAGAACAACCACCCGGATTTGCAAATCACAAATTTCCAAATCACGTTTTCAAACTTAGAAAAGCTCTTTACGGTCTAAAACAAGCCGCTAGAGCTTGGTATGAACGTTTGAGCAAATTTTTACTTTCAAATGGTTTTTCAATTAGAAAGGTGGATTCCACTATCTTCATTAAAACATACAAGGAAGATATACTTATTGTTCAAATTTATGTGGATGACATTATTTTTGGAGCTAAAAATATTCATCCTTGTGAAGAATTTTCGAAAAACATAAGCATGGAATTTGAAATGAGCATGATGGGAGAACTTAAGTTCTTTCTCGAACTTCAAATTAAACAAACATGTGATGGCATATTCATAAATCAAAGTAAGTACATATTAGACATGTTGAAAAGGTTCGAAATGAATGGCTTGAAACCAATGGATACTCCGATGAGCACATCCATAAAGCTTGAAAAAGATGATCAAGGAATTCCCATCGACATCACTAAATATCGAGGTATGATCGGACCCCTTTTTTATTTAACCGCAAGTAGACCTGATATTATGTTTAGTGTTTGCTTATGTGCTAGATTTCAATCAAATCCTAAAGAATCGCATCTTAAGCCCGAAAAACGAATATTTCGATATCTAAGTGGCACTCGAACTTTACGAATTTGGTACCCTAAAAATACTCACATTGACCTACTTAGTTATTCGGATACCAATTGGGCTGGATGTACTATTGATCGTAAAAGTACTAGCGGAACTTGTCACTTCTTCCTAGGCTTTGCTCTTATATTATGGTTTAGCAAGAAATAAAACTATGTTGCATTATCTACTGCCGAAGCTGTATATATCTCGATCGCAAGTTGTTGTGCACAAGTACTATGGACGAAACAAACTCTTAGTGATTATCACCTATCTTACGATCATGCTCCCATTATGTGCAATAACATTAGTGCTATCAACTTGTCCAAAAATCCCGTCTTGCACTCTCGAACTAAGCATATTGAAATAAGACATCTTTTTCTTCAAGATCATTTTCAAAAAGGTGATATTGTACTGGAATTCGTAAAAAGGGAAAATCAACTAGCTGATATATTTACGAAACCTCTAGCTCATGATCGATTCTCACATCTTAGAAGAGGTTTAGATATAATTGATGAAAATGAAATATATGTTTAAAATGCTCTTATATATGATATTTTTTTTCTTTCTTTCGCAAAAAAAAAAAAAAAAAAAAAATTCCGGACGACATCTGGTCGATCGGAAAACCCGAGGCCAAAGGGCCTCAGGTCCGGTCGACCGGACCGGATGGGCGATCGACCGGCCCCGTCGGCCTTTTGGTGCCTTCCCCCCATTTTTATTTTTATTTTTTTCATCTTCTCTCTCACTGTCTTCTCTTCTTCCTTCTCCTCTTCTCCATAGATCTACCTTCAATCTTCTTAGATCTACCATCAATCTTGAAGATCTACTCCATATTTCCAAAACCCATCACTTTTTCTTCTCCAAAACTTCAAAATCTCTATTTTCCTCTCACTAACATTTGAATTTCTCTCACTTTTCTTACTTCCCATCTCCTTATAAAATCTCTTCACTCTCCATCATGTCAAGGGTAAAGATTCCAAGTAAGAAACCAAGGAGGACGAGGATACCCACTTCTTCTTTATCGGAGGACGAGATTAAAGCACCGGAACATCACTTTAACAACTCTCCTACTCTTATAGGTAAAAATGTTGATTTTAGTGCTTTTTTTCTCCATGCTCCCGAATTTCATATTGAAGAATACTTCTTAGGCATGGGTTGGATCTCTATTGCTTCTATTAATGAGCATGCTTATCCTAATCTTATGAAAGAATTCTACACAAACATAGTTTTCACTCCTCGTACGGGTAACATTTATTGTCTTTTAAAAGGAAAACATTTTACCATTACAAAATCAATTATCCGTACTATTTTCGAGTTAGAAGAATGTTCAAATCAAATCTTTTGTCATATGTCTCATCCACGATGTGCCGATTATAATCCTCTTATTGTTTGTCATAGAGTTACCGGTAAGAACTTTGAACATCTAATTAAACTTAGTTCTAACCAATTAACTTTACCTTGTAAAGTCTTGCACATCATTATTCCTCATATCATTCTACCTTGCAAAGGACATCTTGATGACGTGACCCACTTTGACCTCTTCCTTCTCGACTTTTTCTTAGTTGGACGAAAGTTGGATTTTCCAACGATCATTCTAGGTCATATGAACCTAATCCTTTCTGCCACTCGCACCAAGGCCTTACCATATGGCATGTTCCTCACCAAAATTTTCAAATTCTTTGATATTCTTCTAAATGATGAAGTGAAAGAGTCACTCCTTTCCACCGACACCATCAACATTCACACTCTTAAGGGGATGAAAATTGTTAAAGAATATGGGCAATGGGTGGCCCGTACTAAAGGCTTTGATCCGGACTCCGAACCTTCTACCCTACCTCCCGGAGAAGCTGGGGATGACCATGATGACGACATTCCACAAGCTCCTAGTCCCCCTCACGACATTTCGGGGTCAAGTGCACCACCTCCTACCAGTGGCTTTGCTTTTACCAAGGACCAATATAATCTTCTCAATGGCTGCATCGACTCCCTCACATCCTCCATTGATGGGCTTGGAACGGCTTCACCATTTGCAAATGCAACAAGATAACATACAAACTCAACGAGAGGCATTCTATGCTAGGTTTGATACTCAACAAGAGGCGATGCTAACTCAACAGGCTGTGCCATACAAGCTGAACAAGCAGCCATGCAAGCTGAACCAGCTGCCTTCTACACCTATCACTCCACTCTACAAGAGGCAATGTTAGCTCAGCAAAATACCTTTTATGCTCGTTTTGACTCACTTTTTCCACCTCCGCCTCCTCCGGACTTTTAGCTATATTCTATGCATCCGCTCTTTATTATCCATGTTGGTTTATTTTTAGTGTTGTTGTTGATTATTTTTTTTATCGTTCATGTTGGATTGTTCCTCTTTTTGTTTATGCCAAAAGGGGGAAAAATTATGGAAAATGATATGATTGATGAGATATGCTTGATAATGACATGATATATGCTCGATACTTGATAATGATATTTATCTTTATAAACACATGTTTTAAAATATTTGAGTATCAGTTTATAAAAGATAGGGGGAACATATGAATCTCATGCATAGTTAAGTACTTATATTTCTTACCACTTGTTCATTATTATCTCACAAATCATCTTGTTTGTCATAATCAAAAAGGGGAAAATTGTTGACCTATGATTTTGATTATAACAAACAAGTTGATCTTATTTACTAACAAGTTAAATTCAAGTGATTATAGCTTTTCAAATGAGCATTAAAAGAATATCGATCATGGCCGTTGAAAGAACAAGAGCTATCATCACAAACCAAACTCATGAAGAAAGTCAAGGTTGAAGTTACATTCAAGAAAACAAGAGCCGAAGTTTGAAATGAAGATCATATACTTGTCCTCTTAGAAAACTATGTAAATGTACTATCACATCGATACATGGTACAAATGATACAAGCTCAAGACTATTTTATGACTAAAGTTTTGGTGTATTAAAACGTAATGATTTGATAAAATGGAAAAACGATTTTCAAAAACTAATTTTTTAAACATTCCTAAATAAGTTTTCATCTTAAAAAGTTATTGAAAAACGCTTATCAAAAAGTAATACTTTTCAAAAAGTCAAACTTTTAGAAAAGTCAAAACGCAAAATAAAGAAATCAAAATTTGGGACAACCATCGCAAAGGCAGTAGACTGGCCGGAAAAGGCAGTCGACCGATGGCAGTCGACCAGCCCCAAGAGGCGGTCGATCGAAAATTCAAATGGTCCGATTTTTTGACCGTTCTAACTTCTGATTTTTTTCATACAAACGGTCATTTTTGGTCATTCGGAAATTGGTGGTCAACCGGACCGGTCATCCAGCTTGATAGAAACTTTGACGTTTTTCAACTCTATAAATACCAACTCACTTCTCACTTGTTTCAACAACTTAAGAGTATTCAATTGGGTTTCTTGTGAACCAAAATTGCATTCATTTCTTATCATCAAATCATTTCATATTTGAAAAACCTTTGATTGATTTCAACCTTGGATATCTTCTCATCTATCAAAGTTTTTCAAATCAAACACTTGACTTTCATTCATTACCATCTATCAAAGTGTTAACCTACTTCTTCTCTTGTACTTAAATTTTGAATAATCATCCATTCAGAAGAGAAGATTTCTTTTGTAAATTTATTAAGAATTATGGGTTGTGTTGAAGTCCCAAAAAGATCAACATTGTAAAAGGATCGGTGCTCCTTGATTGTAAGTCATCGGAAGTGTTGTAAAGGGTTGGAATGCACCATAAGTCAATCAAGATAGCGGAAAAGGCCTCGCTCATGTCAGAGAGCTTGATAACAGGGGACGTAGATCATTGTATTAGATTGAACCTCCATAACATATCGTTTGCACTTTCTATCTCTTTTACTTAACGCATTTACTTCCCACAAATTTATATTGCTCTATTTACGTTTTTACTCATATTTAGAATATTATTTATCATTTGCATATTTATTATATTAAGATCTTGAGTGATTAACGAAAAAGTTTTAATAACCAATTCACCCCCTTCTTGGTTAGTCAATCTTGGGCTTTCACGAGCGATGTGCACAATGATGATGGCATTTCACCTTTACCCAGGAGTACGTAAATCCTGGGGGGTGAGCTACACGAGTTGATCTGGGCCCTCGATTCAAATTCGAATGGGCGCCTTTTGATTTCTACGCAAATGATGAGGTGACGATGGTGGCTCAGACTAAATCTGAGCAACATCCAACAGCGTGGATTCGTTGGACAAGCCTATAAAAGGCAGGAAAATCACCCTTTTTGCCTTTTTTCCAATTTTTTGAAAGTTTGAAATTCCAAGTGCAAGAATTCTTCTCTCAGAACCCAATAATTTCCCATCATTGCCGACAATTGACTACTCTTTAGTTTCGAGGCTCTCCAGTATTCGATTCTTGCTAGGTTTGGTGTAAGTATATTCTCTTCTTTTCACTGTACCAAGTTCTTCTCTTCCCTTATTTTCGATAGCTTTCGAATCAATCAAGTGTGTAGAGGGGAATTCTTCTGGGGAAGGCATGGCTTTGATTTGCATTGAGGAGGGAATTCTTCAGGTGGCACCTATTGAGCAGTTTGTGGAGGTAGATGATAACATAAGGTGGGTGGCCTCTTTGTAGCTATCATATATTAAGGAGAACGTGGTTGAGGGCTTTAGGGAAAGGTTTAGGATTCCTCACGATGTTGAGTTACTAGTGCCGACCCAAGAGGAAAGGGCCTACTTTCTTAGGGAGGGCTGCGTGGCAGTGAGTGAGGCGATCCTGAGTGGGGGACGAGAATGCCATTGCATCCCTTCTTTAGGGTTATCCTTAGATGGAGGTCTTGAGTTCGAATCTTGGGAGAAGCGTCAGAAAGCCATGAGGGGATAAGTGGGCAAAAGCCCATCCCAGAGCGGACAGTACGTAAGATAACGGCTCCGGTGAGAGGCCGGTCGTTACAAAAAATGTGCATTTTTTTGTAACGACCCGACTTCACCTCGGAATCGTTATCTTACGTACTGTCCACTTTGGGAGAGCCTAGACCTATCTTCCGGTGAAAGGTCGGGTTGTTACAGAGTCAATTGGTAGAAGCCTTCATTCTTTGGAAGGATGTAACCCTTGGGGGTAATATGCCCCCACACGTCTTCCAAACCCTCTTCCAACCCCGGGCGTTAAGTGGGGAGAGTGATTGTAAAAGGGTAGTACTGCATAAATCCCTGGGGTCCACACTCGCCTTTCATCCTTAGGATCCCTACCTCCATCAAGAATTGGAAGTCCTCTTGGTTCTAGGTCAGGGGTCGCAAGCAAACGGTAGAAGGAAATGTGGTCACAGAGATCGTCGTACTGACTCAATATAATGAGTATAGTAAGTCGAGCTTCTTTGTTGTAGTGCTTTGCCTTGTTAATTTATTTTTTTATCTTTGCCTAAATTTTATTTTTCGCAGGTGCGATTAATCGGTTTGAACTTGAACCTTCGAAGTGGGCTCAACTCCAAGCCATATACGGGCTCCCTTCAGAAAAGAGGTACTTCAAGAACGTCATCAGCAAACGAACCCTCTTTGTCATTCATCAACTGATGACTACCAATGGTAAGGAGAGATATTTTATTGTTTTGTCAGTTTCTTTTGACGTGATTATCCTTAAATCTACATGTATACTGCAGACCAGCATGATAACAAAAAGAGAGTGAGGCTGGCCCTGCTTCAATTGAGGAGCCTTGGGGAGGCTCAAAGGAAGAAACCTATAGGTACCCTGCTCTTCCACTTACAAGCATCAGCAGAACAAATTAGCTAGCCTTTCAAAGACCAAGTCGCCTCTTTCTGTTGAGAAAGAAGGGGTGAAAGGAAAGGCCAAGGAGGCAGAGACCTCATCTGAGCAACCTCCGAAGAGGAAGCTGGTGATAACAAAGAACTCCGATCCTGACCCCACTCGCAGACGCCAAACCACTATTAGGGAGTCCCTTGTCGGGCCCATTTGAGCGGAGTCAATCTCCTCTGTGAAGGGTGTTCAGGAAGAAGAGACAGCTGAGGAGGGGGCTACCCTCATGAGAAAAGGAAAGGAGGGGAGGCAAGAAGTGCCTTACCTGAGGGAAAACCTCAGGGCTTTTTAATGGGCCGGTCCGATGAGATAGCTCAAACAGTTATGAAGATGCTCCCTGCAGAGGTACAGCGGGCAATGAGGCTTAGTCATAAGAATTGGACTGAAGCGTATTCTTCCCATGCTGAGTCCTGCGAAATGGTTTATTTGATGGAGGTTGGACTCGCCATCCAGGCCCGCTTTCAAAACTTTTTTATCAGGGCCCAAATGGAGGCGTGGCGCATGCAAGGGATCGTCAACGATTATCATAATCGGGTTCAAAATGCTGAGTTTGGGGCACTTAATGCCAATGCCGTAGCCTCCACCGCAAACAAGGATGCCGAAACCTCTAGGCTGAGATGTGTCGAGGTGGAGAGTAAGGCGGAGGCCCTCTCTAAGGAAAACGAGGAGCTGATAAAGGAAACCACCTATGTAAGGCTGAGGTAACTGCCCTAACGAAGCGGGTTGAAAACTCTGATATACTTCAAAAGATTACCTCTTCAGACTTGGAGGTTGTAAATAAGGAAAATGAGGAACTGAGGGCTCTAGTTGATGAGCTCAATAAAGAAGCCTCAGATTTTGGTGAGTAGCTCAAATGGGCCGGAGAGGTAGCGATGCCCATTTTGGCGAAACCGTCAAGTATGAGGGGCTTAAGATCCATTTTAGGAACGTGGCTTACAAGGAGGTTTTTGACAGGCTCTCCGATCTCCATCTGCAATTGGATCTAAATGCAGCGAGGGGAGAGTTTCTCAGTGTTGAGTTGTCTACTCCGGCCATGGAGGCTGAGGATTCGGTCGTAGAGATTGACCCTCTTGAAGGGGAAGGTCAGCCAAGAGAAACCAATTTGTAGGGTAGGATTTGTAGATGCCTTACTTTTCTTTCCTTTGCATTTGAATTTTAATTGAGTATTAAAAGTGTAATTGAATCATTCTTCTGTTTTAGTCATCTCTTCGTTATCAACCTTTATGAGAATAGTTAATGGGTTCAGTTAAAACTTAACTAGCTTTGAATCCTGGGCTCGTCTTGTTTTAACCGTTGATGGAGATATGGGTTCGCCATATATAAATAACTTATTAACTTGTCATAATTAATATGGGCTCGCCATGTTTTAACCTTGATGAAGATATGGGTTTCTACATATATAAATAACTTATGAACTTGTCATAATTAATATGGGCTCGCCATGTTTTAACCGTTGATGAATATATGGGTTCGCCATATATAAATAACTTATGAACTTCATTATTAATATGGGCTCGCCAAGTTTTAATCGTTGATGAAGATATGGGTTCGTCATATATAAATAACTATCTTTAAGACATGGGCTCGCCTTGTTTAAACCGTTGATGGAGATATGGGTTCGCCATATATAAATAACTTATGAACTTGTCATAATTAATATGGGCTCACCATGTTTTAACTGTTGATGAAGATATCAGTTTGCCATATATAAATAACTTATGAACTTGTCATAATTAATATGGGCTCGCCATGTTTTAACCGTTGATGAAGATATGGGTTCGCTATATATAAATAACTTATGAACTTGTCATAATTAATATGGGCTCTCCATGTTTTAATCCTTGATGAAGATATGGGTTTACCGTATATAAATAACTTGCGAAAGGAGTTTTTATTGATCAAACGATACATACAGAATATGAGCTTACTGATAATACATTCGGAGGTGTTCTACATTCCACAGGTGGGTAGCGGTGGCAAGAAAGCTCGGAAGCTCGGACGGATCAGGCTCGGCTCGAAAATGCCCGAGCCGGGTGGAATCGAGCCCAGGCTCGGGCTGAGGCCCACTTTGGGGAGTCGACTTGAGCCTGGGCCGTGGCCCGGGCGAGCCTCCTAAAAAAAAAAAATTTGGAAGGTAGCTTGCTGCCAGTAGTGCGTATTGCCCATAGCATATGGAGGAGTTCATCCACCTACACCCCTTTCGATTCATACAATTTCTTCTTCAGAAGGTGCTTTATGGTCTTGTTGACTGCTTTAACTTGACCATTTGCTTGAGGGTGATGAGGGAAGGAGAAGTGCTTTTTGATACTCAGTTCTTCACATAGATCTTTTGTTGTCAGACTGTCGTTCATTGTCCGTGACTTTTGAGTGGGAAATTCCAAACCGGCATATGATATTCTCCCATAGAAATTTCGAAGTGTGTGCCTCAGTGATTTTAGCCAAGGGTTCGGCCTCAACCCACTTGGTGAAATAATCAATAGCGACAATGGCATAGTTGGATCCTCCTTTTCCCTTTGGCATGGACTCTATTAGACCAACCCCCCATTTTGCAAAGGGCCATGGGCTGGATACCACTGTTGATTCTTGAGATGATTGCCTTTGAATTGAGGAAAAACTCTGGCACTTGTCACACTTCTGATGAACTGAAGGACATCTTTTTTAGGGTTGGCCAATAGTAACTTTGGCTTAACACTTTATGGGCTAGTGTGGTTCCCACATATCCCTTCGTGAATTTTCATCAGTACATGATTTGCCTCATCTCCCCCTGTGCAACTCAAGAGAGATGATGAGAACCATCTTTTGTACAGGACTTCATCTTTGAGCATATGGTGGGCGGCCTTACTTCTGAGTTTACGGGCCTCTTCTTTGCCCTCCGATAGGGTACTGTTTTGGAGATAGGCTATGATGGGTCGCATCTAATGAGGGGTTTCTCTGACACACATTACTTTTTCTGCTTTGACTGTGGAGGGTTTGGGGTAGTACTCAACAGGGACGATTTTGAGCAATTCTGAATCTTTGATGCTTGCCAATTTTGAAAGGGCGTCTGCATGTAAGTTTTTAGCCCTCAGGATCTAGCCAGTTCAAACTTGTCAAAGCAAGGAATCAACTTCATCACCTTTTTCAGGTATGTAGCGCTGCGAAACTGTCATTGATCTGACTAAGGATGAGCTATGAGTCGCGTCGAACTGCCGATTCTTTACTTTCATCTCTTTGGCTAACTTGAGGCCTGCTAAGAGTGCCTGGTATTCTGCAACGTTGTTGGAGGTTTTAAAATTGAATCGCATTGACCAATTAAGCTTGGGCCAATTTCAAGCAGGACCCCTGCTCCCGAACCAGCCTCTCCGGCAGACCCATCTACAAATAATGTCCACGCTGGATGGTGCATTGGTTCCTTTTCGACATTGACGTCTGTTGCCCCTGTGAACTCGACGACGAAATCTGCTACCACTTATCCCTTTATTACGATCTTGGTCGTTATGTAATGTCGAACTTACTTAGTTCTACAGCGCATTTCATATGTCTCCCAGATGCGTCTAGTTTTAAGAGCATTTGTCTGATGGGGAGGCTTGTTAAAACTTGTATACTATATGCTTGGAAGTAAGGCTGTAACTTCCTAGAAGCGACCATGAATGGGACAAAGCGAGTTTTCCATATTTGTATAGTGGTTCTCCGTCGGTAGGAGGGCCTTGCTAAAATAGTATACAGGTAGCTAGACGTTACCCTCTTCTCACACAAGCACAGAGTTTACGACGTCGGCACTTAAAGCTAGGTATAGTAATAAAATTTCTCATTTTCTTGGCTTGGAAAGAAGTGGGGCTTGTCCTAGGTGCTCCCTCAGCCCTCGAAATACCTCTTCACATTCTTCACTCCAGCAAAACCTTTTTCCTCCCTTCAAAGCTTTGAAGAAAGGGAGGCACTTATCAGTCGCCTTAGAGATTAAAGGATTCAATGTCGTGAGGCACCCTGTTAAGCATTGCACTTCTTTTGGCTTACTGGGAGATTTCATGTTTAGTAATGCCTTAATATTTTCGGGGTTCACCTCAATATTCCTTTGGTTTACCATGTAGCCTAGGAATTTCCCAGAAACGACTCCAAAGGTGCATTTTAACGTATTCAGCTGCATACAGTACTTCCTCAAGATGTCATAGGTGGTTTGCAAGTGATCGACATGATCGATTGACTTGAGGCTCTTCACCAGCTTGTCATCAATGTATACCTCCATTATTTTTCCCATTAGGTTGGAGAACATCTTGTTTACTAACCGTTGGTAAGTTGCACCGACTTTCTTCAAATCAAAGGGCATGACCTTGTATCAATCAGACCTCGGTCAGTGATGAAAGAGATGTGCTCCTCATTAGCGGAATGCAAGGGGATCTATTTATAGCATCCATGAAACTCAACAGCTCATGGCCAACAGTGGAGTCGAACAACTGGTCTATCCTTAGAAGAGAAAAGCTATCTTTTGGACATGCTTGGTTGAGGTTGGAATAGTCTATGTAAACCCTTCATTTGCCATTACTCTTTTTCATAAGCATTGCGTTCGATATCCATTTTGGGTACGTTACCTCCCTGATGAACCCATTTGATATGAGCTTCTGAACTTCTTCTTTTAATACGACATATCGCTCTAGGTTTAAGGCTCTCATCTTTTGCCTGTGAGGATTAAAATTTAGGGTCTACGTTGAGCTGGTGGCAACTGATTTTGGAGTCAATTCCCACCATATCTTTGTGTTTCCAGGCAAAGACGTCTATGTTTCCAAGCAAAAACCATTTGATCTTGCCTTTTGCTTCTGGCTAGAGGTCCTTCCTTATCTGCAATGACTTCGTTGGGTCGCTTGGGATTACGGGGAAGGATTACAGCTTTTCCACATGAGTCGCTTGTGAATTTGATTCCATAACTCTTGGATCTATGTCCACCTCGATGACCCCTTCTTCAGGAGTATCTATCATGTTGATGTCTCCTCCTTGTTTAGGAGTTGAACCTTCTTCAGGTGCATTAGCCATTTCGGTATCCAACAGGGCTGCATTTACACTTCTGGGCTCAGACTTTCGTAGGGAGCTAAGGTAGCATTTCCTTGAACTCATCTGGTGGGAAATTTTGCACAGTTGTGATTCCTTTCTTGGCGAGAAATTTCATACAGAGATGATGTATAGACGTTACTGCCTCAAATTCCTTCAGGGCAGGTCGCCCCAAAACTCTATGGTAAGCGGATTGGTGGTCCACTGATGAGTGCATTTTGTGCACCTATTTAAGTCATTTTACTTGGGTTTCACGTCGTCAAATTATTAATTTTTACTTAACTTGTGTTCATTTTCTTTTGTTTTAGTTTTGGACGTTTTCGGAGCAATTGGAAAGAAAAATATTGAAATGGAAGGAAATCTACAATTTTGGGAATTAAAGTCGACGCTATAGAAATTGAAGGACTAAATTTGTATTAATTCTAAAGATGGATGACTTGGAGAAAAATAACAAAGTTATTGGGCCTGTTGGACTTACACTTGGATTAGGACTTCAATTCAATTAGAAATTGGATTCGGAATTAATTACACGAGAATTGGAGGCCAGCTAGGAATCCTAATTACATTGGAATTGATTGGCAGCTGAGCTATTCTATATAAAGACAGACGGAAGACAAAGCGGAGAGGGTTTTCTTGGGGCTGAAATATATATACGAAGAGGAACCCGCCTTGCAAAGACAGACGAGCGATTGAAGTTGAAGAGAAAAAGTGGAGGCGACATATTTAATTTCTTGATTGGGAGCAGATTTATTTTTGGCTTGGATTAATTACGTTTCGTCAACTATTGGTGATGTCGTTCCACTTTTATTTATTCAATTTCAATATCATGTTAAGCTAGATTTTTATGTGCTAGGATTTACGATGAACCTCGCATTGTGATCTTTTAATTATTTATTTTGCAATTTAATATTTAAACACGTTTGATGGTTATTGAATGATTTATAGACACTTTTTGTCTCCGTGATTATAGTGCACGATAATTGTGTGAGTTTAGGTGGTTTATTTCATGCATTCGAAAGAAGGGAAATAAATTCAAGAAGGTATAAATCGTCGTTTTGTTCATAGAGGATAGAAATATACCGATATACATTACGTGAATCTCTAAGTGTTTACAAAACTACATGCATCCTTATATATTGCATTTGTCATAGAAATATAGTCAAATGGTATACTAGGATAGGTCCAATTCTACTCGAAAGAGATTGTTGGATAGGTTAGAAACATTGATTCTTCAAACGGCTCATCGTGTTGTCAAATTGTGAGATAGGGTTTAAGAGTGAACTTTGCTTGGTGATTCGGGATCCTAGTGCGCTTTTCCATATATTAATTTTCTCAAACTTTGCATTCAACCATTGTTTTACAATTACATCGCAATTCTAGTTTAATTTGCATTTTATTTACAATTTCATATTAAAATCACAAAAACTACCAATTTGAGTTTTATAGTTTCGGTTAAGGTTACAATAATAGAAATTAGGTTAGATCAATCCTGTGGAACGATACTCGAAATTTTACAATTTCCACTTTATTACTTGTCAATGAATCGTACACTTGCGGTGATTTAAATTCGAAACATATTTTCGTGAACAAGTTTTTGGCGCCGTTGCCGGGGAATTGAGTATTAATTTGATTTTTGTTATCTAGACACTAATTCGAACTTGTTTTATTTAGTTTTATTTTATTTTATTTTTCGTTCAATTACTTAGGTGAGCTAAGTGCTACTACTATTTTGCCTTTTCGGGTATTGCATGCGAAGATCAATCACCGTGTGGTTTATTTCCGCTTGATCTAGAAATTGAACGAACCTTTCATCGCAGATGCAGAGAGAAGCAAGAGTAGCACATCGAGTCAATCAAGGACAAATTGGAATGGCTGATCAACAATTGGAACCGAGGACGGGTCTTGCGGCGCCAGACTGAAGCTCAGGGATGATGGGAATACTATACTTGGGGATTTTCTAGCACCGTATGTTGTTCAAAGCCAATCCAAGGCATAGTTTACCCAAAGACATTCGGCAATTAACTTTCAATCAAGAAGACAAATGTCATCCAACTCTTTCAGAATGGACATCAATTTTACGGAACAGCCAACGAGAATCCACATATACATATATCCCGTTTCTTGGATATGTGTCAACACTTCAAATACCCTGGGATATCAGAAGATGTAATTAGACTAAGGTGGTTCCCATTAACTCTTCGGGATAAAGCACTTAAGTGACTCGATTCACTCCCGGTGGCAAGCATAACTACTTGGAACGATTTGGCTCAGAAATTCTGCACCAAATACTTCTCACCGGCTAAAGTGGCGAGATTGAGCCACGACATATCGGTTTCACCAACATGAGACGAATCACTTGATGAAGCGTGGAGCGAGTTCAAGGGCATGCTAAGAAAGTGTCCTCAACATGGATATGACAAGAAAGAACAAATTAGATACTTCTATTGAGGACTCGACACCAACTTTCGAAGCATGGTAGATTCGTCATCAAATGGTTCCTTAACCACCAGGTCGATTGAAGGAGCTTGGGAGTTGTTTGAGAGAATGGCTAATACCTCGGCCTATGTGGTCTACGAGATAGAGTAGGTGCAAAGAAAGCGGTTGGAGTGTATGAGGTAGATACCTATTCGGCATTATCCGCAAAGATTGACTCCTTGTTTCACAAGATAGAGGGTATAACACGACCGTGACTTCAAAGACAAGTGAAGAAGCCCAGTTGTGAAGAATGTGGACGAGCATGAGTACCGAATGTCCCATTGTTGCACGGATGGAACATGTGGATTTCGCTCAATGGGGTCAACGTCCGCCAGAACAATCCTCACTCACGAGACATACAATCCGGGATGGAGGAATCACCCAAATTTCTCTTGGGGTGGTAATCGGAATCACAATCGAATCATACTCGGGCTCGGGGCGAGTTTCGAGCGGAGAAGAAACCTCGGTTGGAAGATATGTTTGCGAAACTCATGGAAAAGACCGATAAATACATGGAAACCACAAATCAATTCATGAGAAAGACTCGAAACAAATTTCCGTAATCGTGGGTGCACTATTAAGAACTGAGACTCAAATGGGACAGCCTAGCTCTTTCAATGACGGGGAGAGTGCCCGGTGCTTTACCTAGCAATACGTGAATCCTAGAGAGCATGTTCAAGCTATTACTACAAGAAGTGGAGTTCAGCTACCTGAGATACATGTGAAAAGGCCAGGAGTAGACAAAGAGACAGTGGACCCACCTGGGAAAGAGACTGAAGAGGAGACGAACAAAGACACCAAAAGACACGCGAGTGAAAGAGAGACCGAGCGATACCACAATAAGTTCCGTATAATTCGGTGAATCATATGAACCACCCATCCCATTCCCACAACGGTTGAGGAAGCCACGAATGGAGCAGCAGTACAAAAAATTCCTTGAAGTGTTCAGAAAGCTCCATATAAATATCCCATTGGCTGATGCACTCTTCCAAATACCGAGCTACGCTAAGTTCTTAAAGGATATTCTATCAAACAAACGCAAGTTGGAAGATCACGAGACAGTAATGTTGACTGAAGAAGTCAGTGCCAGAATTCAGAACAAGCTTCCACCAAAACTGAAAGATCCAGGGAGTTTTACTGTACCCTGTACTATTGGTGAAATCTACTTTGATAAAGCATTATGTGATCTTGGTGCCAGTATTAATTTAATGCCTTTATCTGTTTTCAGGAAACTTGGATTAGGTGAAGCTAAAGCAACCACGGTTACATTACAACTAGCTGACAGATCACTGACACACCCAAGAGGAATCATTGAGGACGTGCTCATCAAAGTGGAAAAATTCATATTTCCTGCTGATTTTCTCATTTTGGATATGGAGGAGGACAAAGACGTTCCACTAATTCTGGGCAGACCATTTTTTGCCACTGGAAGAGCATTGATCGATGTTCAGAGGCGCTTGATTTTGAGACTCGGGCGAAGAGCGATATCCTTCAATGTTTTCAAAGCCATGAAATTCCCTTCGTATGCGGATATAGTTTTAAAATCGATATCATCGACAAGGTGGTAGAATGATACTTTTCTACTTCAACATCATTCGGATGCATATGAAGCGTGTATTGCTCATTCTCAATCAATCAATTCTGATTCACTTGAGATTGAAACTTGTGCACGGTTTATGGAGACCAACCCACCGTATTTTCGAAAGCGACATTTCACAAACTTTGAAGAACTTGGAACAGAAGCAAGAAGCATATACCTTCGATTCGGACCCGCCTAAGTTGGAACTAAAGCAGCCTACCACCACACCTTAGATATGCTTATCTTGGAGATTCTTGCACTCTTCCGAGTGATTGTATCAAACTCGATCGGTGAGGTGGAGGAGGAAGAAAAACTACTTCGTACTCGAGAGAACACAAAACAGGCCATAGGATGGACCATTGCAGATATTAAAGGGATCGGCCCTTCGTTGTGTATGCATAAGATCCTCATGGAGGAGAATTTTCGTCAAAGGTGTGGAGAGTCGGAGGTTGAATCCAAATATGAAGGAAGTGGTTCGGTCGAAGTATTGAAGCTTTTGGATGCGGGAATCATATATCCCATATCTGATAGTGCGTGGATCAGTCCAGTTCAAGTAGTGCCGAAGAAGGGGGGAATCACAGTTGTACCTAATGAGAAGAATGAGCTTATTCCTACCAGAACAGTTACAGGTTGGAGGGTTTGTATTGACTATCGCAAACTCAATACAGCTACTAGGAAGGATCATTTTCCTCTCCCCTTCATTGATCAGATGTTGGAGAGGTTGGCGAGGTCATTCGCATTATCGTTTTTTGGATGGGTACTCCGGTTACAATCGGATTCCGGTAGTACCCGAGAGGACCGGAGAAGACCACATTCACATGTCCTTATGGTACTTTTGCTTACCGTAGGATGCCTTTTGGTTTATGTAATGCTCCGGCACGTTTGATGCATGATGGCTATATTTTCCGATATGGTTGAGAGATTCATAGAGATCTTCATGGATGATTTTTCGTGTTTGGATCTTCATTTGATGAGTGTTTGAAACATACGAACTTGGTTTTGGAAAGATGTAGGGAAACGAATCGGTCTTGAATTGGGAGAAATGTCACTTCATGGTGCAGAAGGCATAGTTTTGGGACATCGAGTTTCAAAGAAAAGGAATAGAAGTGGATAGGGCAAAAATTCAAGTCATTGAGAAATTACCACCACCTACTTCGTAAGGGTGTTCGCAGTTTTCTTAGGTCATGCCGGTTTTACGCGTAAGATTCATCAAGGACTTCTCGAAGATAACTAAGCCACCGTGCAACTTCGATGAAGGATAACCCCTTTCGACTTCGATGATGGGTGTCTAATGACTTTTCTCACTCTCAAAGAAAAGCTCATCTCAGCTCATTAGTAGTTGCCGGGATTGGGAGCTACCGTTTGAATTGATGTGTGATGCCGGTGACTATGCGGTTGGAGTAGTTTTGGGGCAGCGAAGAAACAAAATTTTCCATGTGATCTACTACGCGACAAGACTTTGAATGATGCACAAGCGAATTATGCAACCACCGAGAAGGAGTTATTGGCGTCGTGTATGCATTTGATAAGTTTCGCCCTTACTTGGTTGGGTCAAGAGTAGTGGTTTACACTGATCATCTTTGCCGCATTGAAGTACCTAATGACAAAGAAGGATGCCAAACCAAGATTAATTCGTTGGGTGTTATTGTTGCGAGGAGCTCGACATTGTGATCGTGAGACAAAAGTGGTAGTGAGAACGTTGTAGCGGATCATCTATCTCGACTAGAAAGCTTGGCCAACCGAGATGAGTCGGTGGAGATAAATGAGGTTTTTCCCGATGAACAAATTCTCGGTGTGGAGCGCCGCCTTGGTATGCTGATCGTCAACTACTTGGCCAAGTCCATTCCTCACTTGAGAATATTCGAATCACTCGAGAGGAAGAAGTTCTATGCGAGATACGAAATACTACTTTTGGGAAGATCCCATTCTCTATAGGCGGGGTGCGATCGATTATTCGACGATGCGTGTCGAAGAAGAAGTACATCCGATTACGGAACATTGCCATTCATCGACATATGCGGGACATTTTGGGGCTTTCCAAGACAAAGCTAAGGTCCTACGGTCGGAGGTTTTATTGGCCTACATTGTTTAGGGATGCCTTTGAATTTGTGAAGAGATGTGATCGGTGTCAACGAACAGGGAATATCTCGAGAAAGAATGAAATGCCATTAACAAGTATCATAGAAGTAGAGCTATTTGACGTTTGGGGGATTGACTTCATGGGACCATTTCCACAGTCCTTCTCCAATCAATATATACTTGTTGCTGTTGACTATGTCTCCAAGTGGGTGGAAGCAGTGGCATTACCTACTAACGATGCAAAAGTGGTGATTGGATTTCTAAAGAGGCACATTTTCACTCGTTATGGCACACCGAGAGCTATCATCAGTGACGGGGGGAAACACTTTTGTAATCGCCAGTTTGAGCAGTTGTTGAGTAAGTATGGAGTTAAACATCGCATAGCAACCCCATATCATCCTCAAACCAGTGGGCAAGTTGAAATATCTAACAGAGAGTTGAAAAGAATACTTGAAGTCACGGTGAATTCATCAAGGAAAGACTGGTCCAAGAAATTGGACGATGCATTATGGGCTTACAGAACAGCTTTCAAAACACCTATTGGCATGTCACCATACCGTCTTGTGTTTGGAAAAGCATGTCACTTGCCAGTTGAGTTGGAACATCGGGCTTATTAGGCGCTTCGCAGTTGAATATGGATTTGCAAGCGGTGATGGTGAGCGGTTACTTCGAGTTGAATGAAATGGATGAATTTCGCCGAGGAAGCTTATGAGAATGCAAAAATATACAAGGAGCGCACCAAGAAATTTCATGGGCGACTGCATATTCGGAGAAGAGAGTTCATTGTGGGGCGAGGTTCTGTTATTCAATTCTCGCTTAAAGCTTTTTCCGGGAAATGAGGTCAAGGTCGTACGCCCATATACTATCACACAGGTGTTCCCACATGGAGCTGTTGAAATCACACACGAGAGCAAAGGGACATTCAAAGTCAACGGGCAACGCTTAAAGCACTATTGGAGCGGGGACTTCTCGAAAGACAAATCCACCGTTCATCTTCAGCTGCCAGAATGATCTCCATACGGTACAGTCGAGCTATCGACTATAACCTAGCGCTGGATGGGAGGCAACCCATCATTTCTACCCGTTTATTTATTTTGTTTTCTGTTTTTTTTATTTTATTTTAGTAGTTTTTCATATTTTTATTTTTATTTTTTTTTTATGATATTTATGATATTAACTTAGGAACTATATTTAATTTCTTTAATTTTGATAATTACAGGTCATCGATTATCTAGTTAGAGCACAAAGACGTCTCTTGAGTGAAAGTTACATCAATTTCTGCCATCATCTGCATCACCAATATCTCCATATTTATCAGGGGAGTATTCGTTAACCACTTATGTGCTAAGTCTATTTTGTCACTCTACTTTACACTGTACAATTTTCATTGAGGACAATGTTTTATTTAAGTTTGGGGGTGGCTGACAGGGTATTCTGGGATCACTATGAATTATTTGTCAATTGTTTATCATTTTTTTTTTCTGTGTGATTGTGTGACTAAAAAAAAAAAAATTTTAGTGTTTAGTTCGTCAATTGTTTATCATTTTTTTTAATTATTTTCTGTGTGACTGTGTGTAAAAAAAAAAAAAAAAATCAATCCAATGTTTTGTTTATTGCTTCATGTGCTTGTGTGAGTTTGATAATTTTGCCGATCATGGTGTTAAATATTGGACTATGTATGAACTGCGAATGATAAAAATAGTGCATTATTAGATTAATCAATACATGTTTGTGTGAGACTTGACATAATTCGCGCACGACACTCATGTTTACATATTGAGTTGATTATTTAGTTCATTACTTAGAAATAGTTGAACATAGAAAAAGAAAAACCTGAATAACCTCTTTTGAACTAAACAATGACCAGTTTTTAGAATAATTTGGAGGTGATTGAACTGTTGCAAGGGAACATTGATATTGGTAGGGATTCCGTGCATGATATTCTGTGTGGATTTTCTTAGACCAATGAGATGAAGACAAGGTGAAAGTTTTAAGTTAGAGATTAGTTTTAGAAACTGGATGGCTAAAAGAAATCATTGAAAAATAAAGACATCTGTTCGAGCCTATATAACTCGAGTGATTAAGCCTGCAAGGGTTTAAAACCTGGTGCCCTATGGTCTTCTAACTTGGGAGTCATCGGCCTAAAGTTTGTTACAGGGATTATATAGAAAGCAAATGGAAGATGTCATATATATGAAAAAAAAAAAGAAGAAAAAAATATATCCATTGATGAATAATATACATGCTTCTATGTATGGAATGCATTGATTAACCCCAGACATCCGATTGATGGAACTATATCTCTAGTGCGATGCAAGTAACTTAGTTTAATCTCAAAGGTCGAAGTAATCAAAAATAGGAGAGTCTCTACTTGTTGAAGTGTGAACTTGTGATAGTATGATACATCCAAACTAAGAGAGGGTAATGAACAGTGATAAATAAGTTCAACTTGGAACACACCCCGGGGAAATTGAGTGAAAAGAATAAGTTTGAGGGGATGTGTACCTTTCGAGCGATGTAAGGGAATATTTGACTACTTTGGGTCAGGTATGAACTAATCACGATCTTAATATGTTGACATGAATTTTCACACACACACACACGTCAAGTTATGCATGACACATGTGGAGATTGATTTATTTTTGCATTGCTGTACTTGTTCACTTTGTTTAATATTAAGTTCCAATCCTAAGACATGGCAAGTTATTAAACATTTTTTATGTGGAGTTAAATTATAATTTTGTTTGAGGACAAACAATAGCTCAAGTTTGGGGGTATTTGATGAGTGCATTTTGTGCACCTATTTAAGTCATTTTACTTGGGTTTCACGTCGTCAAATTATTAATTTTTACTTAACTTGTGTTCATTTTCTTTTGTTTTAGTTTTGGACGCTTTTGAGCAATTGGAAAGAAAAATATTGAAATGGAAGGAAATCTACAATTTTGGGAATTAAAGTCGACGCTATAGAAATTGAAGGACTAAATTTGTATTAATTCTAAAGATGGATGACTTGGAGAAAAATAACAAAGTTATTGGGCCCTGTTGGACTTACACTTGGATTAGGACTTCAATTCAATTAGAAATTGGATTCGAATTAATTACACGAATTGGAGGCCAGCCTAGGAATCCTAATTACATTGGAATTGATTGGCGAGTGAGCTATTCTATATAAAGACGACGGAAGATTTAAAGCGGAGAGGGTTTTCTTGGGGGTTTGAAATATATATACGAAGAGGAACCCGCGAGAAAGACGACGAGTTAAGATTGAAGTTGAAGAGAAAAAGTGGAGGCGACATATTTAATTTCTTGATTGGGAACATTTATTTTTGGCTTGGATTAATTACGTTTACAACTATTGGTGATGTCGTTCCACTTTTATTTATTCAATTTCAATATCATGTTAAGCTAGATTTTTATGTGCTAGGATTTACGATGAACCTCGCATTGTGATCTTTTAATTATTTATTTTGTAATTTGATATTTAAACACGTTTGATGGTTATTGAATGATTTATATACACTTTTTGTCTCCGTGATTATAGTGCACGATAATTGTGTGAGTTTAGGTGGTTTATTTCATGCATTCGAAAGAAGGGAAATAAATTCAACAAGGTATAAATCGTCGTTTTGTTCATAGAGGATAGAAATATACCGATATGCATTACGTGAATCTCTAAGTGTTTACAAAACTACATGCATCCTTATATATTGCATTTGTCATAGAAATATAGTCAAATGGTATACTAGGATAGGTCCAATTCTACTCGAAAGAGATTGTTGGATAGGTTAGAAACATTGATTCTTCAAACGACTCATCGTGTTGTCAAATTGTGAGATAGGGTTTAAGAGTGAACTTTGCTTGGTGATTCGGGATCCTAGTGCGCTTTTCCATATATTAATTTTCTCAAACTTTGCATTCAACCATTGTTTTACAATTACATCGCAATTCTAGTTTAATTTACATTTTATTTACAATTTCATATTAAAATCACAAAAACTACCAATTTGAGTTTTATAGTTTCGGTTAAGGTCACAATAATAGAAATTAGGTTAGATCAATCCTCGTGGGAACGATACTCGAAATTTTACAATTTCCACTTTATTACTTGTCAACGAATCGTACACTTGCGGTGATTTAAATTCGAAACATATTTTCGTGAACATCCACTATCAAGAACTCCATGAAGTGTTGAGCTCTGAACGGGTATTCTGCCATCTCTACTATCAGTGTGATCCTTCCTCTGGGGATGATGCTAACCCCAGTAAAACCGTATAGAGGGCCAGTCATTGGGGTGAGCTCATGGTCCACAGTCATCTTAACAAAGCTCCTATTATGAACCAACATATGTTTCAAACCATTCCTGGCCACAACAGCTCGCACTACTAGCGCATCGTAGTGGTGGGTAGTGTACCCTTATGGTATCCTCCTGGGAGAAGGTGATTGGTGGGCCACTTCCAGTGTCCCTGCCGGTGCTGTTGATGAGGTAATTTGTCTTTTGCTTCATTCGCATAGTTCTTCAAAGCATTTTTAGAACTCCCTCCGGCATGTGGGTCGCCAATTATGGTGTCGATTTCCCTGATGGGTACATTATCAATGGCGGACACGGGTTCCCTCCATGGTCTCCGACCCTTTGTTTTATTTCTCTCTTCATGTTCCCTCAGTGGGGACTTGCTTCTGCGATCCCTACTTTCTTCATTGTACTGAGGCTCTTGCCTAGATGAAGGGGTGTTTGTTTGCCTTTGATAGTTATTCATATTCGCAGCAGGGGCCCTGACCTACTTTCCATGATATGGCCTGGGGGGAGCAATTTTCAGTGCTATGGCAGTAGGTTCGGTGGTATTTGCAATATGGCCTGTCGTTAGGCTCTCTTCCTTTTCTTCCTCTGTCTCTTCCTCTGGGTATGTTTGGCTGCTTGTGGGTATCAGGTCCAACTTCTTCATATGCCAGAGAGGGTGCGATGTTTAGCGTGGAAGTTGCCAAAGCTTACCCCGAAGTGGAGGCTATAGTGTGTCTTGCTTGGGTCCACCAGGTCGGACACAGGGCCTCTTCTTTGCCTCTGAGGTAGTGGGAACCCCATCGAAGTCTAATTCTGATGGTCAATCAATTCCTCGTTAACGATTTCACTCCGTATCATTTCCACCAGGCATTATAGGTGGCGGGGTTCTTATTTCGCACATCTATCTAAAGTAGGGTATTCATGTTGAGGTCTACTCTTAATGCGGAAAGGGCTTCTCTGTCGGTGACCTGCTTATAGTAAGTCATTTCGTCCGTAAAACAAGCCAGGCAATTTTTTAGGGTCTCCCTTGCCTGCTACCTCATATCATGTAGGCTTTGGATAGGGGCCTCCCCTTCTTTACTTGATAGGTACTGGTTTAGGAAGACCTTATTTAGATCTGGCTAACTTCGAATGTTGCCAGTTGGGATACGATTGTACAAAATTTCAGCAGCAGATAGAAAGCTCGACATCTTAGTGTGGATGAGGCTCCTCGCAGTAAAATTTGAGTCTTATAGTTGTTCAGGTATTTTGCTGGGTCGCCTTTCCCTTCATACTTGGCTATTTTTGGTGGTACAAAGTGGCTGGGAACTGGAGCTTTCTTTAGTTTCTGGGAAAATGACAAACTTTCATCATCATCGTGCAGCTCGAACGATCTGTAAGGGCTACCAGAATCGTCCTCCTAGGCTTGATAATGAGGCTGCGATGTCCCCACAGGATTTCTCTCGTTTGTTGTGTCTCTTCATTCTCGCCAATTTTTAAGCAGTGGTGGCACACCTTAATGCTCGTACTATTGGCACTGCTTTCTCTTTCTCTCCTTAAGTGGAGAGAGGTTGTTGAGGCCTATTTCTAGGCCTCGAAGGTCCAATCCTATCAAAGATACTGGCACACCTTTGAGGCTCATGCTCTTGAGGATCTCCTGGGGGAAGGTGTTCTTCCATGGGCGTGTCTTCTCCATGGTGGCTCGTGACATAGTTGGTAGACATGTCAACCCCTATTTCTCTCTCCATTGGATAATTTGTTGCACACATTTTTGGGTATGCTGCTGTGTCATTTTCTTCGCCCTCCTAGCGGAAAGTCTTGTGTTGAGGTACCTGGGACCCAGCTTGTTGCTGCATCTATATTTGTTGTATGGCAGCATTTTATTGGGCCATATTTCTCATGTTCGCGGTCATTTCCCCAACTTCTCGTGCCAGGCACGCAGTTGTTCCTCCTCTTCTATGCCGATGGTGGGGGCGACATATGTTTACGTTCGTGCGTAGGATCTCTTCTTCAGAGGCATCCTGGTGACCATTCCCACCATGAGCTCCTTGGTGATTTGAACTCATTGTGCTTCTTGGATCTCTTTCTCAAGATGGTTCTTTGTTCAAGGACCAAAGCCTTTCTTCAAGGCTTTTTACCCACAGTTTTTACCACTAGGATGTACACATGGTTATGGTATCAAAGATTCCCACAGGTGGCGCCAATTTGTTGACCCCAAAAAATAGTCCTATGATATGGCCAATAGAAAATTAGAGAATCACTTCTTCAGAAATCGAATTACAACATACTAGAACTCAAATACGAACTGTAAATATGAATCATCATAGGGAATGATCCACGGTGTTCTGTATGGTGATGTTATGACATTCTTTACAAATAAAAAGGGATCGACCGTTGCACATGGCAGGGAGAATCCATGTTTTCTCTCCCAATGTCTGAATTTCACCCCCTTAATGTCTGAAGTTATGGCTTTTTATATCCTCCATGGGTGAATGGGGTCCGTCCAATAACAAAGGATCCAAAGGTCCCTGTTAGAGTTAATAAATCAATCAAGCCATTAATGCTTAGATCCCCTTATCTTTTCCCTGACACATGATCTGACTGGCGAAGGTGTGTAGAGACGACACTGGCAGGGTATTATCTTATCAATCATTTCATTTAATTTGCTCAGTTGACTTACTGCCTCATCATAGGTGAGCTGATGCCTTATTCGATGGGGGCTCAGGCGAGGAATATCTGGGTTGAGATCGCCTCGGCATGCACAGGGTCGTCTGCCCATTATCCTACCTGTGGGCCTGCCAGCTTGTCATGTGGAACTTAACTTTACGATTATTTATTTGAGTAACAAAGGTAATTCCAAAGTGTGTACGTTTATGTACTCTTGGTGCAATTGTCGATATCCTTAATATTTCGTTTGCTAATTTCTTTACAGTGCACATTGTTCATGCTGGTGGAGTCCACATTTAAGCCTGGACATGGAAAGTGGAAACAATGCTCAGTTAAAATCTACAGTTGAGGGTTTCATTATTTCGTTTCAATCCATTTGTAAAGATCATAATTTTAGTCGTGAAATAGTACTTGAAAAGACTTCTCACCATAGTACTGGTCTATGAACATAACACATTTCCACAAGTTAAAAATTGTTCCACAAAAGATTCTCTACGAATCTAAGCTCATTTTTGGTAGAAATTAAAATCTAAATTTTAATCAAAATCAAATTCAACAATTAATTTCAACCACATATTTCAGGAGTCCCATAACTTTTCATCACACATTTAATAAATTTCTATCAAAATCTGATTTTAATTCTCACAAAACAGGGGCTAAATTCAACTTTTTGTTCACTGTCTTATGCGTGGAATAACTTCATTATATCTACTTAACATAGCCCCTATTTGGGCTCCATTATTCAAAAAATAATTTTTTATTTCTTACTTTTAATCACACATTTTTGAAAAAATAATATTACATGTATATACAAAAAATTTCTTTAACTTTTAACTACACATTCTCCAAAATATTACTATTCAAAAATGCACTTTTTCCCAAAATGTATTAATGGAGTCCAAATAGGGGCTTAATTTCATATAAATGTAAATATAATTAATGCATACACTCCCTACCTAATAATTAAAATTCTTAGATGAGATAGTTAAATAATGGTATGATAATAAATGGATTCAGTTGCTCGAGTGAGCTAGGGCGGAGTGTTGAGTAACCATCAAACGACCCCAATAAAGGATTTTTTTCAGGCGGATCGTGTTGAGTTTAAACCGATAAAGAAATAATTTTATTAATGAATATTTACACTATTTTAAAGGAAAATGGGACAAAGTCTCCATTTTAACCTAAATTGAGCACTTAATTTCCCCTTTTAATGCAATATTCTAGTACCTCACTTAAAAACACTAGACTATAACTAATAGTCTAACACTTCATTGAAGACAAGCAACTTTGCCCACTAACTTTCTACTCTTGTGCCACTTTATGAAGTCTCTCTCATATACCTTTCTCTTACCTACTACTTAATATATGCTGCCTCTCTATTTTTCACTCACTACTTGCTTCTATCTCTATTAATTCTCTATTTCTCTACTCTTATGCTACTGCTTGCACACTCTCTTTCTCGTTATCTCCACATTTATTTTCTCCTCACTTTCCTCTGCTCATGCTCTACTCATATGCACAATACATATGGCACCTATATTTTAGATAGAAATGTTGGTGGGCTGCACTTCTACAAGGTTCTCATATGGCGGTGGATCTTCTCCTTCGAACCTTTTTTTATTCAAAATAAGAATGTAGGTGTGTAGACATAAAGTAACAAATAATTAAATAATGGGTTGGGTCAATTTAAATAACTAGCACAATTAAGTTTACTAAATTAAAGTCCACTAAGGCCCATAAAATTTTAAAAGCCCATCCTACTCTTTCAAAATCCACAATTATTCAATTATAAGCAATTTAATTGAATTAATTGAGTGATTACCAAAAATGGTCACAAATTTTCCGTATAAATAGGATCAAATGTCCATTACAAAAGGGAAAAGAAAGGTGAAAGTGTAGAACAAAATCATGAAGTGCTGAAAAAATCTCAAGACTGGAGGAAAAGAAGAAATCTTCTCAAATTCAAGTCCGGCGAACACAGAGAAGATCAAAATCTTCTTTAAATCAACTAACCCAAGAGGATCAAAGTATTCTTCGAATCAAATCAAGATTAAGTCCAAGTTCAGAAGTGCAAATCCAAACTCCAAAATTTGAGTGTCAAACAATTCAAGTTTCTTGGCAAATCAAATTCTCAACAAATCTCAAAGTCTAGGGTTCAATTCACGTTGCTCGTATTCAAATATTCAGATCATTAATAAGAGGATTTTTGCAATTTTGCAATTACAAGAAGGTTTATATTCACTTGTATTTCTTAAAATATAATTTGTAACTATTTTTCTATTTTAATACACGAAATTCGTTGTACAAATTTCTTGGCACACCCAGTGGGACCTCTTGTCCTCTCATCTTTTGATTTCAGAATCTTTTGATTAACAATGGCAAGCGAACAGGTGAAGCAAACCATGATCCACCTTGAAGAAATACTTGCTGAACTATTCCGTGCGACTAGAACCCAAACAAGAAGTGGGAAAACTCAACTGGTCCCACCACTAAAGAAGTTCTCCAACAAAGGCAGAATGAAAATCACTTCCACAAAGCCAAACTCTCATTCAACAGAAAAGACTAAGAGTTTAGTGAAAAGCTCTCGTTCGATCTCCGTCTCCAGTGGCAGATCATTTTCTAGATTCCTCATGCTACTTCTCTGCAAAGTTGGGGAGACGATACATCAAGAAAATTCAAGATCTTCTAAAGCTAAAGATCTGAAAGTCCAAGAACGCCAACAGAAATAAAATATACATGATCGTACAGTCATTCAAAACATTTTGCGTGATACCACTTAACTCTCTGTTAGCTCTCTATCTGTCCACCAACTTCAACATATGATTGTAGACACCATTTGTGTCCAGTATGGTGGTTTATTGCAATCTTCATTGGTGTACGCGAAGCCTTTTAGTCGTCGAATCGACGAAATGAAGATGTCATTTGGTTACCAACCTCTGAAATTCCCGTATTTTGATAGGAAGGGCAACCCAGCGCAATATATTGCTCATTTTATTAAGACCTGTAACAATGCAGACACTTACAATGACATCATGGTGAAGCAGTTTATACGCTCCCTCAAAGGCGCCTCATTTGAGTGGTATACCGACTTGCCGACTGGGTCAATTAATAGTTGGGATCGACTTGAATGAGAATTCCACCCGTTTTTACAGTACTATGAAAACTGTAAGCCTTCTAGAATCAGCCCGAACAAAGTAGAGCAAGGAAGAGCCCGTTATAAGTACATCGAACGCTGAAGGAACCTCGTGCTCAATTGTAAAGAACGAATAAGCAAAGCATCTTCTATTGACATGTGTGGATGACTCTATAATCTCCAAGCAAATATGTCTCACTCCTTTGAAAAGTTGGCGATATATGCTCATGACCTGGAGCTCCAAATTGCAAGGCATGGGAGGTACTTACCAAGTGATCTACGTGACAAGAAAGATCCTAAGAAAGAAATAAAGAAGTATGTCAAAGATATCCTTCCAAGGGTCGTAATCAAACCCAAAACCAAAACTAGAGTTCAGACCTATCAAGGGACTAGTTCAAAGTAGAGGCCATGTAATTGTGAAAGAACTTGAAGAGAAGAAGTACTCATTCTCAAATTCTGAAGTTTCTGGAATTCTGAATCAACTCCTCAAGAAGAAGGTAATAGAACTTTCGGTGCCAAAGAGACCTGAGGAAGTTGGTAAGATCGATCATCCTAAATATCGTAAATTTCATAGAATCATCAGCCACCCGGTGGAAAAATGTTTTGCATTGAAAAATCTTATTGTTCGTTTGGACAAAGAAAATAAGATCAAACTTGAAATCAGAGAAAACCCTACGGTCGCCTACTCGATGGTTTCGTTTAGATTGTTTTATCCAATCTCCATTGCAAGGAAGGAACATACATTTTCTCATACATATAATACCAGTATATCCTCGATTGAGGAGTTTGGACCTCAACTTCTAGAAGGAGCCATCCCAGTGAAGCTTGAAGTAGACGGAGAAATTACCATCAATTACATATATCCAGGGATGGATGGACCGTGTGCACCTAATCGTCTAACCTTTTACAAAATTATGACGGATGATTTGGATGTTTGGGATTCTAATTTGGAGTTCGAAGATGAGATCAGTGATTTTTGGTCTACCATCATAAGTAAGAAGGAGAAATATCGAGTGTCAAACAAAACAAGTAAAATGTCGCCTTCTACACCTCTTGCAAGACCAAAATTGGGGACATGGGTATGTAAGTTCAACTTAATAACAAGGTAACACTAGAAGAAAGCCAAGGGGATACACCCTTGTAAAAAGACATCATTGAAAGACTCCACAATTTCTAGGTTCTAGTATATGTGAAGAGAAACTGAGACCAAGAAACAACCAAAGGATAAGGTCTAAAGCCTAGTCAGGAATGTATACTATATCAACGGGAGTAGAAACTACTTCACATGTTCCTCCTAGAGTACCAACCCTGGGTGATTATTTTCCTATGGGATTCTTCGACAATGAATGTTTTACCTCAAATGTTATCAACGTGGAGGGTAAAAATGAAATAAACAACGTATTGAAAGAGAGTTCAAAATAGAAGAGAATTATAACACGACTCAATAATATTCTTTCCAATACGAGTTTAGCAGAGTCTATTAGTCTCCATTTCGATGATCGAATGACCATAGTTTCGACATTGATTGATCCGGAAGGATACAAAGACAAAGTTTCAAAACATATGGCTCCACAACCCGACAAAACTGTATGGCTGCCATTATATTTGATGATGAAGATTTACAATTGGGTTCTCATTTACATAATAGACCACTGTATGTTAGTGGTTATATTCGAGAATGTCGAATAAAATGCATAATGATCGATTGTGGATCTGCTATAAGTAGATGAAGAAAATTGGATCTGTCCTGGAGCAAGATCATGATTCAGCGATTCAACCAGAAATGTCAACGAGCCATTGGCATTATTCATTTGAAACTGTGAATAGGAAAGTTAATTTCTTTAGCTCTCTTCCATGTCATTGATGCTAAAACATCGTACGAATTATTCATTGGACGTGTTTGGCTACTTGAAAATGGAGTTGTACCTTCAAGTCGGCATCAATGTTTCAAATACAATCGAGATGGAGAAGTCAAATGTGTGGTAGCTGAGTCTAAGCCATTCTTCAAAGAAGAATATCATTTTGTTGATGCCAAATTTTACATGTAGGACAAATAGTGTAATTCTATAGGGTTGACTATGGTCGGATTCAAAATTAAAGGAGATGCAGATGGCGATGATATGTCAAGTGTTGCTCAACCTCATCAACTTATCAAACGTAAATCAAAACTTACATATGACAGATACTCTAAAAGTAAAAAATCTCAAATGGAATCGACCAATGTTGAGGTATTGAGAAAATAGTTAACTCTTCCAATACCTAGTATTCCAAAATTACTTCTGCCCCATCAACTCATGGCAGTCCTAGAAGAACACAAATCTACATCGGAAGCTTCGACATCTATTCCAAATATATCAAAGCTATGTATTTCTAGCTCGTCCAAATAAGACATGTCGAGTACTAAAGGAGCCGACGAGTCAAAATAGACTTTAAAGGAAGTTACAATCCTCAAGTCAAAAAGTTATTTGAGAATGCCGGATTTGGGAAAAGAGAACCTCGCAAATTAGGTGATCTTGATGCTGTTCTTTCGAGTGAGCGTATCCCTTCTGATTTTTGACGGAACTTTATATCGAAACCCAGTTATGGTTTGGGATACAATCCAAATCTACCAAGAAAGATTAAAGTCAAGAAGGTTTCCTCAAACCCAATCATGATTCAAATATATGAAGTTACAGGAGAGAAATCTGAACAGCCGAGACCTTCGGTATTCAATCGATTTGAAAATGAGAAGGCCAGAGTTTCGGTGTTTCAAATGTTAAAAAGGGAACCCTCCCCAATAGTTGACATAAAAGGTAAAACTTCCATCTTACCAAAGGTTAAGTAGGGATCCTTTTTCTTCTACCTAAATTAATAATAACGTACAAGCTCCCCAGAAGTTATCTCAAAGCCAATCTGCATTTTCTCGACTTGGAATGAAAACTTCTGATCCAAATCCAAAGTCTCAACGATCAAGGAGAAGATGAAAACATACACTTCTCTAAAGAATAATGACGATGACGAAGAAATCTCTGTTAATCACATAGCTTTTGAAGAAATTCCCAACTTAAAACGCGAGTCTGAAAACTCCACCACGACAGATGAATTTGAACCGATCCTACCTACATTTGAAAAAGGGAAAAAGCTACTAACGATGACTTGAAGCAATTAAACTTGGAGACTGAAGAAGTCCCAAGACCAGTGTTTGTAAGTGCTTTCCTTGGTTAAAAAGTGAAATCAGAGTACATCCATTTGCTTCAAGAATACAAAAATGTATTTACATGGTCTTACAAAGAAATGCCGGCATTAGATCCGAGGGTTGCAGTAATTACCTTACAATAAGACATAGAGTTCGGCTGATCAAGCAACTTCAAAGAAGATTTTGGCCATAACTAATTCCTCAAATTGAAATGGAAGTCAACAAACATATTAAAGTTTTATTCATACGTGAAGTTAAGTACCCAACTTGGATCGCGAATATTGTTCCTATCAAAAAGAAGAATGGAAAATAACAAGTCTATGTTGAGTTTCGTGATCTAAATCAAGCATGTTAGAAAAATGATTTTTCGCTCCCGATAATAGAGTTAATTGTGGATGCAACTACAGGGGTATGAAGTCTTATCTTTCATGGACAAATTTTATGGATACAAACAAATACACATAAATCTGAAAGATGAGGAACTTACAACATTTCATACCCATAAGGATGTATATTATTATAAAGTTATGCCGTTTAATAAATGTGGGGACAACCTACCAATGGGCAATGCAAAAGATATTCGATGACAAGCTGCATAAGAGCGTAGAGTGCTATGAAGATGATCTTGTCGTTAAAACCAAGAAACGTGACGATCATCTACAAGATTTACGGGATGTTTTCAAAAGAGTTCGATGACATCAATTAAAGATGAATCCGCTGAAGTGTGCATTTGGTCCCACTTCTGGGAAATTTCTTGGCTTCATTGTTCGACATAGGGGTATTGAAATAGATCAATCAAAAATTGACGCCATAATCAACATGTCAGAACTAAGAAATGTGCATGAGTTGAAAAGTCTTCAAGGAAAACTAGTCGAGGATTTATCACTAACCTTGCCGAATGTTACCATCCATTCAACAAATTGGTAAAGAAAGATATATCATTTGAATGAGATGATGCTTGTCGAAGTGCTTTCCAAAGTATTAAGCAATATTTGTCTCATCCACTAGTATTCACAGCTCCGGTCCTAGGGAAACCACTGACTATTTATGTTGCGCTACAAGAATATTCTGTAGGAGCACTTCTTGTCCAAGTCAATGATGAAGGAAAATAGAATGTGCTCTATTACTTGAGCTGGACATTGGTAGGCTTCGAAATGATATATTCGCCTATTGAAAAAATATACCTTGCGTTAATCTTTGCAGCTAAAAAATTAAGATATTATATGCTATCATACATGATCAGTTTTATTTCAAAGATTGATCTGTCGATTCTTTCCAGAAGGATTGGAAAATGGGCGCTGCTATTGTCCGAATTCGACATCAAATTCATTCCACAAAAGGTCATCAAATGACAAGTATTGGTAGATTTCCTTACTGATCATCCAATCCCAGTGGAATGGGAACTACATGAAGACCTTTCGGATGAAGAAGTTCTATTTACTAAAATCATACCATCATAGAGGCTGTATTTCGATGGGGCAGCCCGAAGTTATGGTGTTGGAGTAGGAGTCATCTTTGTCACTCCCCATGATCTTATTATGCCGTACTCTTTTGACATAACAGAGAAATGTTCAAACAATATGACGGAATATCAAACCCTTATCATTGGCTTAGAGACAGCGTTACATATGGATATCCATCAGCTGGAAGTCTTTGGGGATTCTAAATTGATAATCAACCAACTTCTAGCCGAGTACGAAATCAGTAATTCAGACTTGAAGCCATATCATGAACATATATCAGCACTTATGAAATGATTTTATTCATTAAAAAACAAATTCATACATAGGAGTGAAAATAGAGAAGCTGACGCCTTAGCTAATTTGGCACTGTTTTAGCCAGGACGGACGAAGATTTCTTTCACTTCATTTCAATTGCTCAAAGATGGGTGCTTCCATCATTACTACCTAGTGTTATGGAAGAGAACAATAACGTTGAAGTAATCGAAGATGAGGAAAAAGAAGATTGGAGACAACCAATAATCGATCTCTTTCAACATCAAATGCTACCAGACAATCCACGGTAAAAAACCGAAATCAAGAGGTTTGCCCCTCGCTTTGTCTTTTATAAGGGAGTGCTTTATCGATGATCATTTGATGAAGTTTTCCTTCGATGCTTAAGTAATGATAAAGAAACACGTGTCGTGAAAGAAGCCCACTCTAGAATCTGTAGTACTCATCAGTCCGAACCCAAACTCCATTTTCCAATAAAGAGGGTAGGGTACTACTGGCCGACTATGGTACAAGACTCAATGGATTATGCAAAAAAAAAATGTGAAGCTTACCACGTACATACAAACTTCATCCATCAACCTTTGGAACCATTACATCCGACAGTAGCTTCATGGCCATTTGATGCATGAGGTCTTGATGTAATTGGACTCATAATTCCAAAGTCCTCAGCTGAGCATTCATACATCCTCGCTGCGACCGACTATTTCTCTATGTTGGCTGAAGCCATACTATTGAGAAATGTAAAGAAATAAAATGTTGCGAATTTCATCCGTATCTAGATCATTTATCGATATGGGGTCTCACGATACATCATCACTGACGAGGAAAATCCCTTCTACAATAGTCACATAAAGAATTTATGTACAAAATTTGGATTTAAATAATACAACTCATCTATGTACAATGCATTAGCTAATGGGTTAGCAGATACATTCAACAAAACACCATGCAGTCTACTAAAAAAGATAGTCTCCAAATCAAAAAGAGATGGACATGAAAGAACTGGTGAAGTCTTATGGGTTTATCGAACTACTTATCTGACTCCAACACAAGCCACTCCTTACGCCTTAGTGTATGGAGTGGAAGTTGTACTTCCTTTGCAGTGTCAAATCTCATCACTTTAAATTGTCATCCAATAAGGTTTGACAACAGAGGAAAAGGACCGTCTTCGATTGGAGGAACTAGAGAAGAGATTAGAGGCACAAATGCACGTGGAATGTTATCAAGCTCGAATGACAAAGTCCTTCAACAAGAAGGTGCGACCAAGATCATTTCAAGTTGGAGATTTAGTACTTTCCATATGCAGACCAATCATAATCACAAGAAAAACAGAGGGAAAGTGCCAACCTAAATGGGATGGTCTATATATTGTTACTCATGCATTCATGAACAAAGCATACAAGATCGTCGACAAAGATAGACTACAAATCGTACCTATCAACGAAAAATTTCTAAAGTGTTTTTACGCTTGAAGTGCTTTATTTTATAAATTTTTCATTGTAATAAAATATAATACTCTTAGCCAGCAAGAGGATAAACTGTGAACAACCACCTCCAATAAACAAAAAAAATTGTGTTCATGTAATGAACTATGTCCGACTTGATTCCTTTTGGGTATGTAGGTAGCTTAAATAAATTATAAATTCAAGTTCAGTCATAACTAATAAATTCATTCAATTTGTTTACCATTTTCTATAGTAAAAAAAAAAGAAGAAATAAGAAAAAGAAAAGTTCATCATAAAAAGAAAAAGAACGATGACAAATCAAAATTCATATAATATGATCTTAAAGAAGATCAGAAAGTCTCAACTTTATCAAGATCACTCGCCATTGATCATTTGCAGAAAACTATCTTCAAGGATCTTTCTTCTCTGGTCAATGGATGCTGCGTTAGAGACATCTATAATCTGTAATTCTTCTGATGTGGCCTTTGCAGTTCCAAGCATACTCTTTTATTCCTCATGAGTTTGAAGTTCATCACGAAATCTCTCCAGCTCAGAAGTTAGCTGACTAATTTTATCTTCCAATGAAGAAAACATGGAATCCTCCATTTCCAACTGAATATTTAAAAGCTTCAACTGCTCAGCTTCTTTCAATAGTTGGACACTTTAAGTGTTGATTTCTTTCAAATAAATAAATGTCAACTTTTTTATGAAACACGTCCATGCGTTTAATCAAAGGTGCTGGATCTGTGCAGAATAAGATGGTAATCATGTTTTGAAGAATTAAATTATATTATTCTCACCAGGATCGGATGTTAGAGAATCCATGCTTCAAGATGTCCCTAAAACTCTTCTGAAGATAATTAGCCATGGCTTCTTCTAGAGCAACCTTCAAGTAAGGGGACTCTTGAGTTATCTCAGGCAGGGGACCAGACATGGAAGAACAAATTGGTACTGCCCAATGATTGTTTGTCTCTGAAAGCGGAATGTTAACTAAAGCCAATGAAGATGGATCAACTGAGACTTCTTAGTTGATCCCTGAAATGTTAGCTCTTACAGTCTCAGAATTTACTTCATCATGAAAATCATCTACGTTAAACATCGAAGTACCTCCATTAATAGTGCTATGAAAATCATGAATACCATCTATTCCTTGAAGATCCTTGATTCTCCCATCATTCTTACTTGTCTGATCTTGCAAAGAGTTTAGATTCATGGAAAAATTCAATCCTTCAGGAATGCTTGGAAAACCTACAAAAAAATGGAGATATAAAAAATAGATCGAGAAAAAACATACTCTCGTTCCGCTTCCTAGGCGACATATCTAAAAATTCATCATCTGATAGTGTATTTGGGAGATTGATGTTAATATGAGAAGCTTCGACGTCACCTTTTGAAGTATTTGGAATGGCTTGAAGCAGCATCATTGATTTTGTCGATCGTTTAATCTTATATATTTGGGAAAAAGGAGCTCGAAATTGAAGTTTATTGCATAAGATCAAATACATCTAGTATGTTAAAAAATATAATATACCTGATTTCTAGAACTTTCATATCCCATAGTTTGGGTCTTCCCAAATGTATAGGGTCCTCGATCTCCAAAAAAACTGTGGTCTGGAATCAAAACTACTCTAGGTACCTTATCAGCAGGCTCAGAGGAGGAAACAAACTTTGCTGAGAGAACTATAATTTTAATTTTCTTAATGCCCCTTTCCTTTCAAAGGTCTGGTTCCCTCTTTCGAGAATTCTTTTAAGGAATGATATTTGGAGGACTTAACCCTTTGTCTATGACCTTGTTCGGAACCGGATTAAAAACAAAGTAACGGCTCACTAGAAGATAAAACATGCACTAGAAACTTGGTCAGGATCGACAACACTTGGTTATTCCAGTAACTTTGGTACTATGCATCAGCGTTTTGATGTGTATCCTTCACGTACTCTGGAACATGAAATACAGATCCACTTATTGTTTGGGTCAAAGATGACCAGATACGATATATGTCACCTATATTGGAAATAATATCCAACTTTTTTGGTGAATCGGGAAGTTTCTGTCTAAAGTAAAGTTGTCTCATAAACCTGTGAAGATTATATGCCTCAAGAATGAAAGGGGAGTTTCCTCGTGATAAGAAACAAATCCAGATCAAATACTCATCATAAATTCTAAGATATCAATAGACCTTGGTTGGTCATCCACTCGTACATCGGTATGAGACGATGAGGGAAATGGATTCAAGCAAAAGTTATTGACATCTATAATTCCACTAATAAGGTCCTGACAATCAACATCTTTCTCCCAAGACTGGAAAACATTTAAGGTGCCAACATATCTTCAGATATAAGATGAGAATAACTCTTGTCCACATGAGCATAAATACCTAGGACAAAATAGGCCCCAAGCATAAAGAAAAAATCCAGGAAATGAGTGTGAAATCGAGCCATGTTCCGGGTTTGACTGGTGGTTTGATGTCCGTATAAGTCCTCTATAAATGCTCGCTAGTATGGGAGAAACTTGACTGTAAGTGTACCGCCTGCCATTTTAAAAGATACTTTAAAAGTCCCAACTTTTATACACTCATCCCCAGATGGAAGAACGAAATGACAAAGACATAGGGAGAGATAAGCTGCTAATTCTAATTCCTCTTCTTCTTCTTCTTCCATAGACAAAGATATTGGCAAATCGGTCCAATAACTTCGATCCCTATAGATAATATCTCTCGACTTGTCTACAACCACGGGCCTCCATATTTCTTTTAAAGCTCAATGATGACGCCTTTTGAATGGATTTAGATTCATAGCATTCTTATAATTTTTGTGTTGGCAAGGATTCTGAGCATAATCATTCTCGTTAAACCAAAAATTAATCAATTCTTCGTGACTAACGCAATCGGATTCATTCGCATTGGCAATCAGCGTAAAGACATTAAAGAGGTAAAAACAAGACTTGGGAAAGTGATATGTCAACTCTGAAAGGCTTAGGACTACTTCCTTATAGTAATGACCCATGATCGAAAGTCCACTTATCTCGAGGATGTCTCAAAGAGAAATGCCAATTTTACAACTAGCAGTCACAAAAGTGTTGGTCTCTATACACCAAACATCACAAAGACCTCTGTAGATAGAATTTGGGCGATGATAATCCTTTGTGGGAGAGCTGACTGCAGAAGCTAATTGGCGAAGATTCTTCTTGAGCGGAAGTTTCTGGATCCATGAAGACCATTCCCAAAACATTGGAAGAAAAAAATCTCTCCACAACTGACAGGCGCACTTCCCCATCGTATTTCTTCGTTACCAATCCATCACAAATTACAGCCCTAGGAATGCAATATATGCTTTGGGAATGATTAGGTGGAAGGCACTAAAAGGGAAGATGACTGTTGGATCGGTTAGACATGGCAGCTTCTAAATTCTCATAACATTTACTAATAATGGACATGCAACTTCAAGAAAGGCACCAAGAGGTCACGTGAAGGATGTATAGTTGGCTTTGGATGTTAAGTTTAAGTTTACCTCCTATGCCAGACTAGGCATGGTACTTCACATTAGTATCTTTGAAAAGAATGTAACTTTAGCCTTGACTTTTAAGCTCGACGATTTTGTGTATATCAGAATACACTCTATTATTAGAGCTTGTTCGAGCCATTCCTAAAAAAAGGAGAGAAAGTTAGCAAAAAAAAAAAAAAAAAGGGGCATATGCAGCTCCGACAAAGGCTCCAAATAGTCAGGGGAAGGATCTGTAGTTGGCTTATGGATCCTAAATTTAAGTTCACCTCGTATGCCAAACTGGACATGGTACTTCACGATAATATCTTTGAAATGAAGGTAACTTTTGCCTTGGCTTTTAAATTAGACGAATTCGTGTATATCAAAATACACTCTATTCTTAGAGCTTGTCCCAACCATTCCTAAAAAAAGGGAGAGAAAGTTAGCAAATAAAAAAAATAAAAAATAATTATTAATAGGTGGTGAATCTTTTAAATTCCTTTATTATCTAAATCATGAGTCTCCCAAATATATAAATGGTCCCAAACACAAAGTGCTCTGAATGGTCGGATAAGTCGGTTATTGGTTCCAAACACAAAGTGCCTTGGACAGTCAAAGGAGTCGGTCCTTGGCCCCCATTACAAAGTGCCTCGGATGGTGAAATGTGGCAATCCTTGGTCTGCAATGTGCATGAAAAAGTTTGCAATTTTGAGTTTGTTCATAAGCAAATATTTTCTAAACCCGTAAAATAATTGCAGTACAAAATTCTACTCTATACCAAGAAAATCTCGAACATCAAAATCTTTGACTTGTTCCAAAAGTTGAATCCCTGAAAATAAAAATGAAGAATGTTAGTTCCAATTTTATAACAACCATACTAAAAAAAAATGTGAAAAGTTGGTTTATGCCAATTCCATAAACCAAGACCAAAGAAAAAAAAAAGAAAAAACGTGAAAACCAAGATAGAAACCAAGAAACCAAGCCAATTCGTGAAATCAGAAAAGAAAAAAAGATGTGAAAATGTGAAAACCAAGGCAGAAAGAAACCAAGAATTGGTTTCTGCCAATTCAAGAAACCAAGCGAAAAAAAAAAAATTTGAAAAAGAAGAGAGAAAAGAAACCTAATCTTGTTTTACTTTTTGTTTCCAAATTTAACATATTGGTTTCTAAATGTCATAATTCGTTCGTATAAATTGGCGGGTATCGGACTTCACTTAAATCCAACTTACCATAAAATATAAAAAGCTTGTTTAAAATCAAATAAGTAAATCATCGAATAATGGTTACGTTAAAAAAATAAGAATCAATAAATAAATTAAATTGAAAATCAAGATTTACTAATTTATTTATTTCATAATAAATAAATAAATCTTGAGGGGGTATTTGTAGACATAAAAAAATAATAATAATAAATAATGGGTTGGGTCCATTTAAATAACTAGCCTAATTAAATTTACTAAATTAAAGCATACTAAGGCCCATAAAATTTTAAAAGCCCATCCTTCTATTTCAAAATACACAATTATTCAATTACAAGTAATTTAATTGAATTAATTGAGAGGTTACCAAAATTGGTCACAAAGTTTTCCTATAAATAGGATCAAAAGTCCATTACAAAAGGGAAAAGAAAGGTGAAAGTGTAGAAGAAAATCACAAATTGCTGAAAAATCCCAAGACTAGAGGAAGAGAAGAAATCTTTTCAAGTCCAAGTCCGACGAACACGGAGAAGATCAAAATCTTCTTTAAATCAAGCAAACTCAAGAGGATCAAAGTATTCTTCGAATCAAATCAAGATCAAATCCAAGTTTTGAAGTGCAAATCCAAACTCTAAAATTTAAGTGTCGAACAAATCAAGTTTCTGGCAAATCAAATTCTCAACAAATCCCGAAGTCTAGAGTTCAAGTCATGTTGCTCACCGTCTTCAAATATTCGGATCATTAATCAGAGGATTTTTATAATTTTCCAATTACAAGAAGGTTCATATTCACTTGTATTTCTTAAAATAAAATTTGTAACGATTTCTGTATTTTAATACACGAAATTCGTCGTACAAGGTGCATGAGGATGTGTTAAAGATACACACTTCCTTTTCAATTTAATTAAATTTGTAGATGAAATAGTTCAATATGAATATAAGTCCACACGATTTATAAAAAAAATGGAGGAAATGATTTATTGCAGCCATTGTTGGCTGCCAATTTTGGAAACTTGTATTTGCTGATTTTCCGTATTCCTTTGCCTCGTTTCATTTCGAAATTGCTTAGCTCATTTAACATTATAACAAATGATATAAAGATTTCAGATGAAGTAGCTAGTATTGTATATTTGTATTAGAGCTAGATAAAATACAAGGTTCAAGTTTCACTACACCTATTTATTAACATTAATATGCACTAGTCATTTATAAAAGTAGTGCGCATATATCTATTGAGAATTATAAATCCTAATTCTATCCCACCAAGAACAATCAATTTAAAGAAATAAAATAAACAATGAAGAACATGCGATAATTCACGATGATGAAAAAATATTTAGAAGAGAAAATATCAATCCCAGCTCATTTATCCTTTATTTCTCTCTAATATGATAATATATACCTAAGAAATGTTCCCTATTTATAAGATAAATTAGAGCAAAACCAAATTTTACAAGGACTTTTATTCCTTTATAGAATTGCACAAGATTAAAAATTTCTAAACAATCCTTAAATTTTTTTTCATTCGGAGCGTCCAGCTCCATGAAGTGCAATAATTAGGGTTCAACAATAATTAGACTCTATAACTTAACAATTTCCTACTTGGAGACTAATTCACCATCTATAACTCATCTATAGCGGCAATAACTTCTCATTCCTCAAAATAGAAGTCCAACTGAAATATTATAAACTTTAGTTTCTCAATCGAAATAATCTTCATCAACATGTCAGTTGGATTATGATTCCCCTAGATCTTTTCAAGTGTTAAAATCCATCCTCTAAAGTTGATTCGATGAAATGATAACAAACATGTATATGTTTTGTCCTTACATGATAAACATAATTCTTTGCTAAGTGAATAGTGTTTTGACTATCACAATGAAACACACTCTTCTCATACTTGTGACCCAATTTCTCTAAAAAAGACTGTAACCATATCAACTCTTTGCTAGTTTCAGTTAAAGCAACATACTCAGCCTCAGTAGTAAAAAGAACAATTTTCTTCTCTGCAACTAGACACCGAACTAAATATTGCATACACATCCAGTATTATTCTTCCTGCCATCAATATCTATTGGTTTCTGATCTGTACATCACATGAATAGATAGCAATGATGGTTGGTTGATTCTCTGTTGATCATTTGTATATTTTCAGATCTTCGGACATAATAAGATTCGAACGAGTGGTTAGGTTGAACATCAACCTTTTGCACATGGATGGTAACAAAGGAAGCAACAGAGATGTTCTGAATATTAGTCAGTCAATGACGAAGAAACATGCTTACAATGAAAGATGTCGACAGATGTATGCAAAACGCAAGAAATTGAATCGACCATCTAGATCTCAATTATTGAAATCCAAAAGAATCTCACAAATACAAGGCAACTTATATTATCAAAAAATACATTTTCACACATTTTACTTGTTGTACTATTTTGTTTAGTGTATTTTTTAATCTTATTGTTGTTCAAGGTTATAATGAACCTACATTTTTTCATTTTTTATGATACTTTTTGGTTTGTGTTCCGTCCAACTGATAGGTGCAGTGCATAAGTTGTCCTACAGAAGAATTACCTTCTACTTTGGATAATGTGATAACAAATCCATTGCATGTTTTGAATGAAGGTATAAATTAAACGCAAATCTTTTATTTTTGGCATCTTCATTTCAGAACAACAATTTAGTACATCCCTTTACAGTCCAGTCATGTTGTCATTTGTTTAAATTTTTTATTATTATTGCTTCAGGTATTTCTGAATCAAATCCTAATCCTTTTGATTTCCTTACAACTACAATGTATAACACATATGTCCTAGGACTTGAGATACAACCATTACTTACTAAATCTTATGTATTGAACCCCTCCTAAAATTTGTTGTTTTTGCGGTGCAAAAAGTTTTTATAGAGATAGCAATGGCTGTTGTTGTTGTAATGGAAAAATTAGATTACACGATACCATTGTACCTGATGAACTTTTCCATTTGTATACATCAAGCACAAATGAGTGGCTACATTTTAGAACTATTGGTAGAAGCTATAATAATCACTTTGCATTCACATCGTTTGGTATAAAATATGATAAAGACTTGTGTAGAATGAATAATTTACACTTTTAGAGTTCAAGGTCAAGTCTATCACTACTTAAATGATTTAGTCCCTATTGATGGAAAACCATCTTTTTTACAATTATATTTTTTTGATACTGAACATGAATTACAAAATCGTCTTTAAAGTTCATGCAAATTTAGTGAGCAATTTTTGCAAAAATTGCTAGATATTTTAAAAATTAATCCTTATGCAAAATTTTTTCTCTCATTAAACAACATAGAAGCTTTAGAAACATATAAAATACAAGTACGTTGTGACCCTGGTCTTGACCAACGAGTATTTAACAAGCCATCAGCTTCTCAAGTTGCAGCAATTTAGGTTGATGAAGATCCAAACGCGGATGTTCGCATTTGAGATATATCTATTTATTGTCATTTTGGTCATGCACATAAAGTCCATTACTATTTTGGGTGTTATGGTCTTCAGTACCCTTTGTTATTCCCATTTGTTGAACCTGGATGGCATGAGGGTATTGAATATTTTGACACACGAATATCTAACATTTCGATTGTTAATGAAAATGTTAATCAGATCCATAGTGTCAGTTCAGCTACCGAGTTTATCGAAAAAGAAATCACAGGTTCATGCTCTGTTAAGTTTTTTATAATTCTGCATTTTTTAACTTCATCTAATTACTTACAATTTACAATCTTTTTATATTTGTATTATGTTGCAGATTTGACAAAAAAACGTCAACGTTTAACTCTGTCATGCGCGAGTACTATTGTTATAAACTTCATATTAGAAATACAGGTAACACTATTCTACTTCATGCTGGCCGTCTCTTACAACAGTATATAGTTGATATGTACGTAAAAATAGAAACTTCTCATTTAGATTATTTTCGAAATAATCAAGCTCATATAAGAGTTGAGCTCTATCAAGAAATTGTTGATAGCTTTGAGATGGGTGAGACTAGAAGTTCCAACATTGGTCGTAGAATTGTTTTACCTTCATCTTTTACTGGAGGCCCTAGAGATAATAAAAAAAGATATATGAATGCTATGTATTTAGTTCAACGTTTTGGTAAACCTGATATATTTCTAACAATAACATGTAATCCTAATTGGCGTGAAATTAAACAGGAATTACGCTACATTGATGAGAGCCAAAATAGGTCTGATTTAATAACACGAGTCTTTAGATCTAAGTTAGAAGAATTGAAGAATGATTTGTTCAAAAAACATATATTTGACATGATATTTGCTTACATATATATCATAGAATTCCAAAAAAGAGGCCTTCCATATTCTCACTTTCTATTAATTCTGAATAAAAGTTCAAAACACAATTGTACATCTTTAATTGACCAAATTGTTTCCCATGAGATCCCAAATGAAAGTGATTTCCCATATTTGCGTTCCCATGTTATAAAACACATGATGCATGGTCCGTGCGGATAATTAAATCTTAGTAATATTTGTATGCAATAAGACAAAACTTGCAAGAATAAATACCCTCGAGAATTCGTTACAAATACAACTATAAATGACAGCTCTTACCCAATTTATAGACGACGAGATACTGGTGAATGTGCAAAGGTCAGGGGATCCATTCTAGACAATAGATGGGTCGTACTTTATAATCCTTATTTATTAAGTAAGTACGATTGTCATATTAACATTGAAATTTGTTCAACCATAAACGATGTCAAGTATTTATACAAATGTGTTTACAAAGGCCATGACAGAATAAGTTTTTTGATAAATAGTAATGAGAAAGATATTGAATGTGACGAAATTTCAAGTTATCAAACAGCTCGTTGGATCTCTCCACCAGAGGCAGCATGGAGAACTTACGGATTTCTTTTAGCTGAAAACTTCCCAACTATCATTTCATTACAGCTACATTTAGAAGACCATCAATTAGTTACGTTTAGGGATTTTGAAAGTTTAGCATACGTTGTCTCTAGGGATTATGTTCAGGGAACCATGTTAACAGAATTCTTTCGAATGAATATTTACGATGAACTAGTTAGAACTATTTTGTACAGGGATTTTCGTATTCATTTTGTATGGAATTCTCAAAGTCGAAATTGGACTCGTAGAAAACAAAAAATTGTAATAGGTTGAATTGTTATAACAAATCTGCTTGAGGGTGAACGATATTGCTTACGAATAATTCTTAATCACATTCCAGGTCCAACATCATTTAACAATTTGAAAAAAGTTAATGATCTTCAAGTAGCATCTTTTCGTGAAGCAGCTCTCTTACATGGCTTATTAAATGATGATAATAGTTCTGAACTTTGTTTAGCGGACCTCATTACGTAGACTTTTTGCTACTGTACTTTTATTGTATTCACCAAATAACCCGTGCTCTCTTTGGGGAAAATTAAAGACTTACATGTTTGAGGATTACATGAGAGATGGTTTATCTTATAATGATGTTGAATTAAAAGCAACCAAATACATAAGTTCCTTACTTGAACCTTTAGGAAAGAATATTAAAAACTATAAATTTGTTCCATACGATATAAACATAGACGAAAGTGAGAAATTGTCAAATATGATTTCTGAAGAAATGCGATATTCTGTGTCTAACATGGATACTAATGAAGAAATACTACTAAATCAACATCAAAAAGAAGCTTATGATATTATTTTAGAAAACGTTTTCAATAACAAAAATTCTATATCTTTATTGATGGTCCTGGAGGAACTGGTAAAACTTTTTTGTACAAAAAGTTGTTGTCAGCTGTAAGGTCTAGAAATTATATTGCTTTAGTTGTAGCTTCATCAGGTGTAGCTACATCCTTATTACCAGGTGGTCGTACAGCTCATTCAAAGTTTAAAATTCCTTTGGAAGTCAGTACTAAAACAAATTGTTCTATTAGTAAATAATCAACTTTAGCAAATCTTTTACGAATAACAAAACTAATTATATGGGATGAAGCTCCTATGGTAAATCGTTTCACAATAGAAGCTTTGGATAAAGTCCTGCGACATATGAATGATTGCGATCTACCTTTTGGTGGAAATGTAATAGTTTTGGGAGGGGGGAGATTTTCGACGAATCTTGCTAGTAGTACCAACAGGTAACAAAGTAGATATAATAAAATCAAGTTTAGTTTTCTCATACTTGTAGCCTTTATTTACAAAATTATCTTTAGTACAAAATATGAGAACTCATTTAGATATATCTTATTCTAATCATTTACTTGCTATAGGTAATGGATTAGAAATTACTCATTCTTGTGATATGATTACTCTTCCTTCTGAAATAACTATATCTTACAAAGATGAATTAGTTTCCTTAAATGAGATAATCAATATAGTGTTTCCAAATTTACATAATTACATGGATAATTTAGGTGCAATAATAAATAGAGTTATTTTAACTCCTAAAAATGAATCTGTTGATCAAATAAACACAATGTTACTAAAACAAATTCCAGGACAAACATTTACGTACTACAATTTTGACGAATGTATAGATAAAGCAGAACAAAGCATTCAAGAAGATTTCTTACATAATTAACACCAAATGGTATACCTCCACATGCACTTACTTTAAAAAATAATTGTCCAATTATGCTCCTTAGAAATATTAATCCATCAGAATGTTTATGTAACGGTACAAGACTTGTTTGTAAACATTTTGAACAGAATGTTATAGACGCCGAAATTGCTATTGGTGAACACCGTGGGAAGCGTACGTTTTTACCTAGAATTCCTTTTATACCACTAGAAGGAGACAAAAAATCAATACCATTTAAGAGAACTCACTTTCCAATACGCCTATGTTTTGCTATGACAATTAATAAAGCGCAAGGACAAACATTGGATTTTGTTGGTTTATATCTTCTTGATCCTGTTTTTTTCCCACGGGCAATTATATGTAGCACTGTCTAGAGCTAGAACAAGTAGATGCATAAAAATTTTGATTAAACCAACAGCTTTACATTCGATATCTTTACATAGTCTTTGTCGAAAAAATGTTGTTTACAGAGAAATTTTAGACTTGGTGAATAAGGTACAAAGAAATACTGTAAATTAGCATAATATCTTAAAAGCTTTATATTTGTTGAATTTTTTATATCTTCCTGTTTTTACAATTCTTTGTAAGGTGAGTTATGTATTTAATGTATTTATTTATTTTTTATTTGTGTTTCTTTCAATTTTTTTGTTTGACAATCCTTAACTACGCGTTATTTGAAGTGTTTATTAATTATTTTCACTATTTCATGATTGTCTAACTTGTATCTGGTTGTGTTAATGTAACAAAATATCACGTGTAAATGATGGCAACAAATATCGTCCTTAATTACATAAACCATACAATAGTGAGTTCTGATTTTTTTCCCAATTATTCAAATTAGATTGGGATAATATAAGATTCTTTGTTGTAGGTTCATCATCAGTGGTGATCCTTCACCATTGTTGGATTCTTTAGTTTTGCAGCCATTGTTGGCTTCTGATTTGTCCTAATCAGCAAATGAGTTTTTGGCTCCAGGAGTTTCTTGCACTTTTATCTCATGAACTACTAACAGTTCGTTCAATTTTGTTATATTCTTAAGATAATTCCTCATTTGTAGCATCAAATTTTCATTTCCCAGTCATGTTCTGGTTTCCTGAAGCAGATTCTTTTTTCCAACCAGCTGTATCCCTCTAACCAAATGGTTACTCCCCCAGTAGATACATCCCCAGCAGAAGCATTTTATATTTTCCACTCACTACCTCCAGCATTACTTTGACAGTCTATTTTAGCATCCGCTGAATTTTTCTATCCTCTAACAGCTTCAGTGTTACCTGTATCATCTGTATCCCCTTTTGATTGATTCCAACATGAACTCCAACTTCCTACTTGAAATGAACTGCCTTCAATGCTGCCACTTTTCCATCCTTCACTGTTATCATTTGAATCTTTTTTCCAGTTGTACATCTTGTCATCACTAGAATCATTTCTGTTGTTCCAATCACTACGCCTCCTACATCTAAAACTACCCTCCTATCACGAAATCTTCCTTCCCTGTCAGGTCCATCTCTCCCTCCAAAGCCTCCTCTGCCCATTCCTCTACCTCCATGGTCGTGACCAAAAAGTGTATCACATTCATGAATATCTTTAAGCATTATATCCAAAGCTTCTATAGCGTAACGATGTGTCATAAAAGCTTCATCCCATATAATCAATTACATGAAAGATGGTTTGTCTTATAGATGTATAGGATCATGTATTTAGAAATTGATCTTACCTTTCATATTTAGGATGAAGAAAAGATTGAGCGTCTGGCGATTACTAGTGTTGGTGACCTTTCTGGACAGAGTCTATTTTTTTTAACTCCTAAGGCCTCAATTTCAAATGTAATGGCGCAGAAGAAAACAGTTTATGGCACAAGATCAACAGTAACTAGAACAGATGCTAATCTGTACACATTGAGCATGGAAGCTGCAAAAGAGGTTGTTTTACTACACCCTTAGGCTTGTATGACTATAATATAATAAAATATGAAATCGTTCTAGATCATTAATTTATTACTAAATTGTAGTTCATGTCAATTTATCTTTCTTTCTCACTCATTTGTTTCTACTTTTATTGATCTTTGTTGGCTACATTTGGAGAAAACGAAGTTGATCATAGCTATCAAGATATATTAGTTGTATCAATTTTTTATTTGCAATAGTTGGTGGGCAGAAACCATAGATTGTTTCCATCAGTTGTCTTTGCACTGTCTCTTCTGCTTCTTTCTGGTTCCTCCTCCATAGGTACACTTTTTCTATAATTTAGCAATTTATCAGCTAACTATGTCATGCTTAGCTCCTTTCCCAAATTTCTTAAAGGACTAACTCTACACATTGTGTGTTAAGATAACTATCCACGGTTTCCTTTTCTAGAATTCTAAATGCTGGAGCTAATGCAGAAACTTTTTTTTATTTATTTTAGGGATTTAGCATTTCCATATGCTTACATGCCCTATCTTTTGACGAAATAGGATTAGCATGATATACTTTAGTAGCACCTCAATACAGAATGAATATTTAACAACATATTGCTATTTAAATTAAGTTGATAATGACATCTAAAAATTTGGACTGCTGAGGGTGGCTGAATTGAATTTTTTTTGGTTTCGATCAGAATGTCAAAGGCCCTTCATGGCTTTAAAAGACACACTAGAAGGGCAGATTTAATAGCACCCACTATGGCATGCTTCCATGTATGTCCATAATAGTAGATATCAGACATATAAGCATCGTCTTCTTTTGATTTCATGTTTGATATTGAACTGCAAGTCTAACATCTTGGCAGTAAAGATATAGAGAATTTTTACATTTTTGTACCTTCAGTTCTATATCCCATTGAACTTTTGTATTGGCATTTGTTTAGATACTTATCTTTAGCAAATGACTCATTTTTTTATCGTGTTCTTTCTATTTACTAGATATGAAATTTTTATTTAGTCTTGGGATATCTTTGTCATTGCTTTTATCGTAGATTCATTGTCCTGACGAAGCTAATCCTGCCTGGAAATGGTAATATACTTAGCACTTTCTTCACTTTTCCATTCCAGTCCCCCTCCCAAAAGGAAGTATAGCTTTCATTCCAGTAGTGTTGTCGTCATAATTCATTCTAGCATTGTTTTCTGCGAGATAAAACATCTCCTCGAGTTAAATTACACAGTCTATTTTCGAAGCAAAATTGATGCATACCAACTTTTCATGCATATATAAGTTCATATTACAAGCTCACAAGATTTTTTCTTTCTTTCTTTCTTTGTTTTTTCGATGTTCTTGTACAGATAAATTCCATGAAGTCAAAAGGAAAAATAATAGGAGAAAAAAAGGTGTGGCTACTCTATGATTTTGATGCTTTATGAAAAAAATGTTCAATTTCATTGACTTCTAAGTTTTTGTAAAGTGTTATAAAACACCTTTCCTGTTTCGATTCGGCACTATTCACCAGTCCAACATCAACATATTTGCAGTTTTCATGAGGTATATTTTACTTGTAAATAGTCTTCAACATCAATTGAGAGAATCCAGGTAAATTTTAATTCAAAAACATATAATTTATTTCGATTTCGATTTCATGTTTTTGTTTTAAATAAAATATATATAAATTGTTTAAGTTTGGAAAAAAAAGAAAAAAAAAAATATATATATATATATATATATATATATATATATATATATATATATATATATATATATATGTTCATACTACACGGAAACTACAATTTTGTCCAACATTTTTATGTTGGCTTTTTATTTTTCCTCTTTCAGATTTTTCTCAAAATTAAAATTTGTATTTCATATTAATGATTAATCAATTTATCTCGATATTATAGTCTTTTTTTTAAATATTACTTCAAATGAACAGATAAAATTCCTCTACATTTTATTTGTATTTCTGATTGAATGTGTCTTCGCATGAATTAGTATCCGCATTCACTATTTTTTAATAATAAAAAATCAAATTCTAAGCTATTTTTGAAATTATTTTTATTTTCCCGTATTTTCTTTTTCATCTTTGTAAATTTAGCACTTTCCTATTTTCTTTGTTTCTTTTAAGCAAGTTTAAGTATAGTTCAAATTAATATATATTGCTATTGTCAAATTTACTAAAAATCACGCTTTATTTGTTTCACAAAATATCTAAATTTGTATTTACTTTTACAAGTGAACTACTAATAAATAAATACATATTTTTGTCTGCCCATTCTTTTCTCTGTTTTCCTGATTTTCGGCTGCCAACTTCTTCCCAAAAATTTGTTTCCTTTTCATGTATACAATGTACATTACCTACTGTGCACTAATGTCACTGTACTATCTGATACATATATAATAAACTGTTCCACAGATTTCTGCATTCTTTTTTATACCACAGTATGATGACAGGTACTGTATAGTAATTATTATAACTTCAAAATTTAGAGTATGTTTGGTAGAGATTAAAATCGGATTAAAATTGAAAAACTAGCCATTATTGTTGACTTTTATTAGACGGATGAGACCTAATAACGGTTATATTTTCAATTTTAATTGGATTTTTAGTGTTACCAAACAAGCCCTAAATCTTACATATTATATAAAGGCAAAAACACACAACAAAAACAATATTGCTTCTATCTTCCTTCTTCATGATTCTACTTCAACCACCAGGTATGTAGTTTTGTTCCTGTTTAACTCAACATATTGTTGTTCTTGAGTTCTTTTCTTATCAGATTTTTTTTTTCTCTCATGGTATCTTCATTCTACTTCATTTATCATATACCTTACAAAAACATAAACAAACAAGAAAAAGAAAAGAAACTACTTTTGTGTTTTTTCATTTTTTCCTATTCCACATCAAGATTCTAGGCTATTTCTCTTATTTGTTTTAGCTGAAAAACGCTTCTATTTGTTTGAAAGAAACCTTTCTAACTACTAGGTTTGATTATTAGAGATTATAGTACTATCTACACATAACAGAAAAAATATTGCTTCAGACTACATTCTTCACAATTCTATTTCAATTATCAGGTTTATAGTTTTGTTCTTGTTTAACTCACCTTACCTCTTGAGTTCTTTTTTTTTTTGCTACTTAAGTTATAGCCTATAAAAACACGAACAAAAAATAAAAAAGGAGAAAATATTGCTGTGTTTCTTCATATCCTATATTCTATGTGAAGATTCTATACTATGTTTCCGTTATTTGTATTAGCTAAAAAACAAACAGTTGTACTTGTTTTAAAAAGCTGCAATGTAAAATATATTTAATGTTCACTTACCAGCCACATTTTTCTAACTTCTCTTTCCTTCTACCCAACTAATACAGAGTAACATCATGAATCAACAATTCACTCTCATCACTAACATTAGCCCCGGCCAAAGAAACTGAACATCCAAAGTTGTGGTTGCTGAAAAAGCACCTCCAAAATCATCAAAAAATGGCCAGACCAGATACCAACACATGATCCTCATGGATGAAAGAGTAAGTTTTACTGCACATTGTTATTTTGTGATTAATTTATTATTTTTTATAGTACCAACATCACTTTGCACTCTCCGTTACACTTCTGTTACTATTATGTATACATATTTAAAAATAAAGTTAAACCAAATCCGTAATCTTTAGAATATTACACTTAATATAGTTATCTACTTATCTCTATATTAAACAAATCTCACTTTCAAATTGTTTACTACAGGGTAACAAGGTGCAGGCTACACTTTGGGACAACATTATTGCAGCCTACAAAGATGATCTCAAAATTGGAAAAACCTACTTGATCTCAAATGCATCTGTCAAACATACAAAAGCAGGGTACAAAAATGCATATGGGGACATTCAATGGACCATCTCAGGTACTACTCGAGTGGAAGAAACAAATGAAGACCACAGCGCACAGCTATTCTCCACTTTTGAGTTCACTCGGTTTCACGAATTTGAAACTGTGATGGATATAGACAAAGATTTAAGTACAGCTTGCTTTCTCTCTCTCTCTTTTTTAATGGCACCAGATTTCTTTTACTACATTTATAACTCGGTCTTTCTCTCACAAAAACATTAATATCTGCTTCACATATTTATATTTATTATTATTATTATTATTACAGATGTGTTTGCAGTCGCCATAGACTTACGCCCTAAACGTCTAATCCATACAAAAGATGGTTTAGAAACATATGTGCAAGATATCGTGCTCATTGATAGGAAGTTAATAACATCTTCTTTATTCATTTTTTTACACAACACATTTTGCACAAAACAATATTACATATTAACTGCTCCTCCAAACTTTCAGGTTCCAAACAATTCTACTAACAATGTGGGATGCCTTTGTTGAAAGGGAGTGCTCTACAATGGTACGGAATATATCTAAGAAACCAGTTATCATAGGACTCCACTTAAAAGTATCTTCATTCAACGATAATTATGTTAATGCTTTCTCACTGCAAACAAAATTTGTACTTCAGTTCACCTTTAATTGTATCATAGTGCTTCATACCTACAAATGAACATCACTGCCAATATCTTACCATCTTCTTCGCATACAAAATGTTTACCAATATATGGATTTTTTTGTAGGGCTGATATTATTCACAAGAGCACATTCTTGTTTCTTCATTGATCATAAATTTAAAGAAGTGGATGAGATGAAATCATGGTAACTAATCCAATTTCTTTCATCTGTATTAATTTTGTACAATCCCTATAATCAGGTATGTCTCCAACATTACAATTTCTTTACATGTATAGTGTTGTATTTGCATTACTAATTTCCAATTTTAAACATTACCTTCCACATCCTGTAAACGACATTCATATATCATATTAGTTTTATTTTACTTATCTTTGACTTTCACATCCTGTAAATCACATTCACATGTGAGATTACTTTTTTTTTGCCTACCTTATCTCATCCTATGCCATGTTCTACTAAGAAAACATCACAGTTCATAGTTTCTGTTACAAAATAGCGCACACAACCTATTACCTGAAATGTGCTGCAGTACTTACTATTTTCTTTTATCTCTTACTTATAATTCTTTATGTAAAGGGCTGTCGACAATAGTGGAAAATTCGATGAAATCACTGCAATAAAAGACCATCCTTTATTAAGTCCTTCAAAGATGTCACCTTCAGCTGCAAACAGACTTACAAAAATTCTCGAAATTCAGTCTTCACTTCTCACAGTAATGCTTTTATTCTTATGTTACAAATTCATTTTGTTAATTTTTTTTACATCAATATGATCATATAGCTTCACTAAACTTTCCTTCATGTACTTTCAAAGAACAAATACTTCTGGGTAAAAGCAAAGGCACATGTTCAGTCCAAAAATACAAGCTTCTGATACCTGTCATGCAACAACTGCAACAAAGTTTCCAATGCCAACAAAGTATGAGAAATCTACTCCTGTAGATTTTGCAAATCTACCAACTCAATTGCATCTCCAAGGTAGACACTTCATCCTTCAACACACTACACAGTAATTTGAACCATTTCATTTACTTTATTCAATTCACAGTTGAAACTAAAGTTCTTATCACATCATTTTCATCTGTCATAAATTTTTGGTTTTGCTAACATCCGTGTATGCTACAGAGCCAGAACTGATGTAATCTTGGAAGATTCAACAGGAAATCTAAAGACTTTAGTCATGGGTGAATGTGCTGAGAAAATCTTGGGATTTCCTGCAAACGTGCTCATGAAAAAAAAATGCCAATATACTAATTCTATTCAACTTCATCATTTTTCTTCTTCCTAAAACATATATTTATTTAAATTTTGTTTCTAATCAATTCTCTCCTGTCTGTAGGACACTATCTTGTCTAATGATGAAGACATTCGCATAGATATCGAGGGTGAACATATCTTTTACATCAAGGCAATTCCAATGATTGCTGGGTCACCCTCAACAAAAATACACTGCTTATTCAGATTTCAAATACGAAATAATATTCATGCTTGATCCAGCTGAAACATCTGCTACTCCAGCAATGGCATCTGGTAACAAGGGAAATGATAAAATCAATGTCGAAGACGTTGAACCTTCCAACAAAAATGTGTTGCCTCAATCTCCACCCACCAAGCGATCTCTATTCCAGAATCTTAATGAGCACCCCAACACAGCGAACAAGAAAGCAGAAAAAGCAGTGGGAGACAAAGATGCAGCTGCATCTGCCCTAAAAAAACTCCTATGTTGCAGTTCCAACCATGATGAATAAAATCCTTTTTTTGGCTACAGCTGAGTAAACGATACCAAATCATCTAGCTTCCAATGGAACACTGGCTTTGTTACACTTTGAGCATTTAAAATTGAGAAGTTGTATTATCTTTTGGACTTCAAATCTCATTCCTGTATGCTTGATATGTATATGAACTGCTTAACAAGCTGAACGATTGACAGGAAAATACTTATTGTGTAACAAGTATATTTTGTGTGTTCTATTGAAGTATGTTTACTCTGTTAATTTCTTTATTTCTATCAGCAGTTTCCTATTTCACCTATCCTCTATTTGTAAACATTTCAATTTGAAGTATTTATAACGTCCAAAATACTTTCTTTGTCATTTTGTGAAAAGAATTTCTTCTTCACTTACACATCATTCATAATTTTACTTCCATCTATTTATTGTAGTGTACATATGCAGTTCTAACGCTAATATACACAAGAAGAATAACGCATGCACGTGCATCGCACGTGCCACCACTAGTTATTAAAGAAGAGAGACATTAGATGTGCATTAAAATTTGTCAGAGGCACATTAAAATTGTGGTAATTGGGGCAAATGGTCTATTTCATAATATAGTTTGGGATTTTAGCCTTTGACCACAATTAATGATTTAAAATAAATATTTTAATTCAAAATTAATAGATTACCTAAATTACCCATATTACATCACAGTGAATTCTTCTACTTTCATACACAATTTAAAACCAACAGTAAAATGACATACTGACGTTTTAAACGACTGAATGCCGTTTTAACTAATTTTATGTTTGTATCAATTTATGTTTCCTCGTATCCACATAAAAATTAATGAAAACAAGTCTTAACAATATTTTGAGCGAAATTGAAAATTCGTGACCCAAAACGACATGTTGTCGTTACAAACGGTTCGATGACGTTTTAACTAATCTAGCATTCGTTTCACTTTATATTGTCTCGTACCCACATAAAAATAAGTGTAAACAAGTTTTCACGATATTTAGAGTGACATCGAGACCTCGTAACCCAAAATGTCAAGCTGCCGTTTTAAACGTTTTGTTGTCATTTCAACTAATTTCATATTTGTTTCACTTTATTTGCACTCATTTGTACAAACAAAAGCAAGTTTCATTACATTTGGGCATCAATGTCTATACAAATTTCACGCGATAACGACCAACACCGTTGTTCTGTGAGTAAATTACATTATACTTACTACGAACAAAGGCAAGTAACCCAAATTCCATATATTCCAATTATAGGATAAAATACTCAACAAATTAGCTCGTTTAACTTGTATAAGTCTTCCAGATGGTTCAAGATTTGATTGATTTTTTTGGGAGTAAAATTAAGGTCCTGTGATCAGGGGTGGAGTTAGATCATGAAAGTAAGGGGGCCTAGAGGTAGAGGTGAAGGGGTTGGGGTTTACGGGTGCCCCCAAATTTTTTTTTTTGATACGTTATTAACAAAAAAGTCAAGAAACGTATACAAGAAAGTAATAATATTTAATTTAGTAAAATCATATCTTATTACAAGCGTTCCCTTCGAGCCTGGTATCCAAAACATAGCATGTTTAGTCGTTCAATGTGTACGAGTCTGGTATCCAAAACATAGCACGATTGCATGTGTTATGTTGTGTATACCATACTTGTTACATTTTTCTTGGTGGTTAAATGTAGTATAATTTCCAATCGGACGTATGATGTGACTCGCTATAGTTTGAACTTTGAGTGGACTGTGACATTTAAATCTAGTCATGTGAAAACGAGCGAGAATGAAGTGAAACGAACACGAAATTAGCGAAAATGATATACATACGTTTAAAATGACTACATGCCTTTTTGGGTCACAGACTCTCGATTTTTCTTCGAAGCCAGTAAAAACAATGTTTGGAACATCATAGATAAGTTGTACATATTGAACGATTGCACATGCTATGTTTTGTATACATTTTCCTTGGTGTCAAGTGTAGTATAATCTCCAGTCGGATGTATGATGTGACTCACTATAGTGATCAAATGTCGTTTTGGGTCACAAGATCTCGACTTGTGAGGGCTAAATGAACGAAAGTGATGCGAATTGAACACTAAATTAGAAAAATGTCAATAATACAATTAAAACGTCCATGCACCACTTTAGGTATCCAAAACAAGAATCAACCGAATCGCAGAACTGAACACTAAATTCGTAGAAACATCAGCTATGCGTTTAAAACGACAACATGCCGTTTTGGGTCACAAGGTCTCGACTTGGGGGGGGGGGGGGAGGGGGCTGAATGAACGAAAGTTATGTGAATTGAACACTGAATTAGAAAAATGGCAATCATACAATTAAAACGTCCATGCGACATTTTAGGTATCTAAAACAGCAATCAGCTGAGCTGAACACTAAATTCATAGAAACGTCATCTATGCGTTTAAAACGACAACATGTCGTTTTGGGTCACAAGGTCACAACATATTGCATTAACTAATTTATAGAGTATCTTATGTGGATACGAGGGAATATAAAGTGAAACGAATACAAAATTTGTTAAAACGGTACTTAGTCGTTTAAAAGGGCGTGTTGAATAATTACATGTTTTCTCTTTTGCCCTATACCCTAAAATCTAACCTCAATACCCTAAAACCTAAACCCTAAACGGCAACCCTCCGTTTAAAATGATTGGATGCCGTTTGGGGTCACGGGGTATCGATTTCACTTCGAAACTAGTAAAATTGTATTTGAAACTTCATACATGACTCATACACATTAAACGACTACACTTGCTGTGTATTGGATACCACACCTGCTACTTACGTTTTTCTCTATTGTCAAGTGAAGTGTAGTGTAATTTCCAACCGAATTATAGAGCAACTTGCTATAGTTTGGACAAATGTGTAGGTCGTAACGTCGAAATGTAGTTAAAACTTTCATCCATAAACATTCAAGTGGTTACGGACGTGAATAAATCGAAACGAGCACGAAATGAATAGAAATTTCACCGATACGTTTAAAACGACTAGATACCGTTTTGGGTCACGAGGTATCAATTTCACTCCGAAACTAGTAAAATCGTGTTTCAAACATCACACATGTCTTGTACACATTGAACGACTACACGTGCTATGTTTTGACTATCAAACTTGCCACTTACGTTTTTCTCTATTGTCAAGTATTGTCAAGTGTAGTTTCCAACCGAATTATAGAGAAACTCACTATAGTTTGGAAAATGTGTCAGCTGTAACGTCGAAATGTAGCTAAAAGTTTCATCCATAAACTTTCAATTGGTTACGAACGTGAAAAAATCGAAACGAGCAAGAAATGAATAGAAACGTCACCGGTACGTTTGAAACGACCAGATGCCATTTTGGGTCACGAGGTATCGATTTCACTTCGAAACTAGTAAAACTGTGTTTCAAACATCACACATATCTTGTACACATTGAACGACTACACGTGCTATGTTTTGACTATCAAACTTGCCACTTACATTTTTCTTTATTGTCAGTATTGTCAAGTGTAGTTTCCATCCGAATTATAGAGCAACTCACTATAGCTTGGACAAATATGTCGGCCGTAACGTTGAAATGTAGCTAAAACTTTCATCCATAAACTTTCAAGTGGTTACGTACGTGAGTAAACCGAAACGAGCACGAATGAATAGAAACGTCACCGTACGTTTAAAACGATCGCATGCCGTTTAGTGGTTACGAGGTATCGATTTCACTTCGAAACTAGTAAACCGTGTTTGAAACATCATACATGTCGTGTACACATTGAACGATTACACGTACTATGTTTTGACTATCAAACTTGCCACTTTACGTTTTTCTCTATTGTCAAGTGAAGTGTAGTATAGTGTAGTTTCCAACCGAATTATAGAGTGACTTTTTATAATTTGAACTTTGTGTGACGTGATGTTGAAATTTAGTTAAAACTTTCATTCTCACACTTTCATGTGGATACGAACGAGAATAAAGTGAAACGAACACAAAATTAGCAAAAATGATATACATACGTTTAAAATGACAAAGATGTCGTTTTGGGTCCATGTTCTCTATTTTTCTTCGAAACTAGTAAAAAACAATATTTCAAACATCATAGATAAGTTGTACAAATTGAACGATTGCATGTGTTATGTTTTGTATACCATACTTGTTACGTTTTTCTTGGTGGTCAAGTGTAATATAATTTCCAATCGGACGTATGATGTGACTCACTATAGTTTGAACTTTGTGTGGACTGTGACATCTAATTCTAGTTAAAACTTTCGTTCTTACACTTTCATGTGAAAACGAGCAAGAATGAAGTTAAACGAATACGAAATTAGCAAAAATGATATACATACGTTTAAAATAACTACATGTCATTTTGGGTCACGGGCTCTCGATTTTTCTTTGAAACCAGTAAAAACAATGTTTGGAACACCATAGATAAGTTGTCCATATTGAACGATTGCACATGCTATGTTTTGTATACATTTTCCTTGATGTCAAGTGTAGTGTAATCTCCAATCGGAAGTATGATGTGACTCACTATAGTTTGAACTTTTTGTGGATCGTGACATCTAAATCTAGTTAAAAATTTCGTACTTATACTTTCATGTGAAAATGAGAGAGAATGGAGTGAAACGAACACGAAATTAGCAAAAATGATATACGTACGTTTAAAATGACTACATGCCGTTTTGAGTCACGGATTCTCGATGTTTCTTCGAAATTAGTAAAAACAATATTTAGAATATCATAGATAAGTTATATATATTGAACGATTGCACATGATATGTTTTCTATACCATACTTATTTTATTTACTTTATTTCGTAGATAAGTCTAATACAGCTTACTCACAAAAAAATGGTGTTGGTTATTATCGAGTGAACTTTATGCCGATACACGGGTCCAAATATAATGAAAACTTCCATTCGTTCATTTTCATGTGCATACAAGTGAAAATAAAGTAAAGCGTATACTGAATTAGTTGAAACGACACCCAATCGTTTAAAACGACAGCATGTCATTTTGGATCATATGGTCTCGATTTCACTCCAAAATGAGTCGATCATATATTAGAACATCATGTAAGATTTATACAAGTTAAACGATCTAATTTATTGAGTATCTTATCTCATAATTGGAATTTAAATTATTTACCTTTTTAACAACATTATGTTGTTCTCATGTGGCAGGCCTTGATTTCACCGCGCAAAACAAGTCGATCGTATCAAAAACTTCCACTCTTTTATTTTAATGTGCATACGAGTCAAAATAAAGTGAAGCTGATATGAAATTAGTTGAAACGACACATAATCATTTAAAACGGCAGCATGCCATTTTAGATTATAGGTCTCAATTTCACTATAAATGTAGTGAAAAATTATCTACGTTAGTTAAAATGTCACCAAACCGTTTATAAATACATCATGCCGTTTTGGATAAGAGACTCTCAATTTCGCTCAAAATATTGTTAAAAGTTGTTTTCATTAATTTTTATGTGAATACGAGAAAACATAAATTGATACAAATATAAAATTAGTTAAAACGGCATTCAGTCGTTTAAAACGGCAGTATATCATTTTACTGTTGGTTTTAAATTGTGTATGAAAGTAGAAAGAAAGTGGGGATTTATGTTTGGGGGATTTGGTAAATTTTTGTTTCAAATTGGATATTTTAGACATTTCAAATGAAGGGTGTTTAAGACTTTTAACACATAATGAAATAGAATAAAGACTTGTTAACCAAAAAGTATTGAGATGGTCTATTTTACCAAAAATTATTGTTGACTAGGCTCTTTAACCAAATCCCCCATTAAAATTTGACGAATTTATTAAGAATAAAACTTTTGTTCTTTTAAATCTGCATGGGCTAATTCCAAGATCGCGTGGCCTTATTTATTTGGGCTGGTTGTTAACAAATTGATGGTCCATTAAAAGTAATTTGGTCCAATAAGTAACCTAATACATAATTACAAATGTTTCAAAATACACTTTCAAAAATAGTAATTTTTTTTTTCTAAATTCAGATCACATTTTATGACATCTAATAAATATAGTGACATATAATTTAATTAACATCTGATGTTAATGTACGAAAAATATTAGTGCAAGGGACCTTAGATCTAGGGTTAATGTGTTAGATGTCAATGGTGACATATAGGGTGCCGACAATGTCGTATAGGGCCAACTTAGAGACAAGTGGGTTCGGCATCGGCTAACAAATCCTGCCAATGGTTTTGAGAAAGGAGACTTTTCGCTCAGACGTCGACTCCGACGAAAAGTCATAGCGCAATACATACGACAATGATGGAGCAACACTAGAGCTCGTTCTATTAAGGGAGCTCAATATAACGGTTTGGTTTCTTTAATTGAGAGAGGGAGGGTTTGGATTAGTGGGGTGATATCGAGTGGGGTGGTTTTATTTGGATATACCTAAATCTTAATTTTGAAATTCAAAGTTAAAAAAGTAGGGATTGGGGTAGTTTTCCATTTCCTAGTTAATGGAAGATAATTTTGAATGACTTTTGAGGGATAGAGAGGCTGCTTAGGAAGTGTCTTATAATGAAATTGAATGGACATGATGGATTAGTTATTGAAGTGCCATTTTAGAAATTTCTCTACGAGCAAATTCTATTAGACTACTACAAAGTCTTTGTGCAAATTCTCGCACGTTATCAAATAAGCAAAAAGCATGTTGACATTATAATTATTGATTAGACTCAACTAAACGGGCCCCACTCCCACAATTAGAATCTCAAATGGTTCATTTAGGATCCATAAGCTCTCTCCCAAAAACTTAAAGGGCTCTATTATCTTCCACCATAAAGCAAAAGGCACATATGTAATAATTCAATATTGGGGGACAATGGGATTATTTCAAACGACATTATCAAACTTTAAATAATGGTTTGGATGAAAAGGGTTTTAAAATCATATTATAAAGTTTCCTTCTTCTTAAAGTCAGTTTTACATTATAATTTTCATAAAGTAGTAGTTAAGTCAAATTATTAAAACTTTTTGGATGAGATTAAGCTCACAAATCTCACTAATCAATGTAATATGTGACGTGTTAATCATCGTGTTTAACGACTAATCATTGTTTAGGGATTTTTAATTTACCATATATGGTAAGTACATGATAAGACATTTGACAATTACGTTTTCAAGTTATGATTTAACCAACACTTTTAAGATAGATTTCCATGTGATTATGTTTCCTAAGAGTGTTGTGATCCAGCCTATTAGCATGTATTAAAGTCATCACAAAGGGACCCCTAATTAAAGTGTATCATTTTCAATGTTCCCCACGAGTATTCTGGTATGTTTCGAGGTTAAACAATTTAATACACCCTTTTTTGTTCTCCTCATGTTTTATAGGGTCAAATACAGAATTATTACCCACCATTTACTTGTTAATTACACACCAATTAATCATAACTTTATCACTAAGGCCCTATGTGATTGCAACGAATTCCATGGAAAATGTCACATCCGAGAAAAACGAATTTCACTTTGACCGTTTGATTGCAACGTGAAAATGAAAATCGAATTCCAAAATACAACCACTTTAAACTGTATTTTCTTTGTTTTCATGGAAAACGAATTCCTATGGATTTGGTGAATTTTTATTCTCCAACTAATATGGAATTTGAATTTCTTTTCATCTTTGCATATCAAACGAACCTTAAGATATTATTTCGAAACCTTAGCGAGTGATGTGGATTGTTGTACTCTTTGAGATGAAACTTTTCGTGTTCCAAAGGTGTGGGTTTCGCCATACACGAAAAGGAAGAAACAAGTAAATGGCTTGAGAAAATATATTGCAATTTTCACTCATCCATGAACGTAAAAGAAAAAAATCAATAAAATAAAGAAACTAATTCATCTTCTATTTGACTTAAGGTACTACATAGAATAATTTTCAATATATCAGTAAAAGCAAGATACGTACATCATCATTGATTTTGAAATGTACAAGATGCTAAGGTATGGACTTATTACTAATCAAATACTCAAGTCGGTCAACGGCACAAGCTTTATTTTTAAATATAAGGCTCCCTTATTAAAATATTTTTATATTAGGGGGTGAGACCCTCAATGCCCAACCATTGAAAAAAAAAAAAATGGGGGGACAATTTTAATATTTCATGTACGAGGTTTTTTTTTTTTGCAGCTCTTTTATTTCAATTATAAGTGTATGGAATTAGTATTTTGGAAGAAATTTTGTTTTGATAATAATCACTAGACATTTAGTATAATATATATGTCATTATCCGAGGCATTATTGATCTTCCAATCTTAACAGAAAGATTAAATGACTTTGAGGACAACAAAAGGGCACTTCCAAACTTTTCAAAGACAGATTATGTCCCTTTACTTATACGTCTGATATTATCTTTTAATTCTTGAATTATTATAAAATTTGCACGCGCGAATCATTCGATAAAATTTATATCTTGTCATTTATAAGGAGATGTGTCGAAGTTTATGTGGAGGAAGTATGACGGCCTTACCAATAGTTGAAACTCAATCGGGGATTCAAACGTTTTAATCAACACGTTTAACACTAAATTAGATGATTACTAATAGATATAACACAACATATTGTATTATGTCTGTCATAATCTAGCTTTCAACCTCAGTCTTCCGACCAATTTCACGTGGATGGTTTCTTCCCTTTGCATGCGTTTATTTATTTATTTTTATTTTTTATATCTGGATTTTTTATCTTGTAACAAAAATTTTCATCAGATCTCCAATATTTAAATTTTTTGAAAAGCTGAGATTTCAACCCCTATTCGATATGATTTTAAATCACCTCATTTGAAAGTTTAAATTGTCAGAGCAAAAGAAAATTTATGATCTTTATAAATAGTTTGCGACTTTTAAGTTCAATGAACAAAATCAAGTATATATCGAAAGGAAGAAGCGTCAAATAGAGAATTTTAGTGAAATATTAACACTCAAATATCATTAGAATTTGATTTTTGCACCTTTAACGGGAAGTTAAGCAAAGCACTCCGCCTAATAATGTATCATATTTTAACTTTGTTATCAATAAAACATATCAGTGATACAGTGGTTAAGAAAAACATATTAATAGAGTTTAAAGTCGAAATTGGTTCAAAGTTGAGATAATTACTAAGCCCCACTGCCCCAGTTTGATGAACCAAGCTACTCGTACAAGGCACTGTTGACAGAAATGAATGACCAACACACACAATAGGGGGCCCACTTTTTTTAATGGAATTTTTTCTTCACGCACAGCCCGCGCTTCATGTGAGAGGTTGTCAACCTCCCATGTCAAATCTCTCCTGTACAAATGGAAAAACTGCAGTTTGATACCCATTATTTCGTCAAAATGAGTTTTGTAATTGTGAATTTTTGAAGATTATACGGTTAAAAAGTAGGAATAAATTTTGAATTTATGAGTAAACTATTTTATTACGACAATGTTTGATTAAAATTGAGTTTGAGAAAAAAAAAGTTGAAATAATGGGGATCAAACCGGGCTAAATCTTTAAAGCACTGATATAATTGCCTAAAAGGAAAAACTGAGATTGTAATTATTTTGTCCTCGCAACGTGTTAATGATTGATCTGTTAGAACTTTTTCGGTTTACTTTATACACTTAAATCTACCACTATATCCAAAACAAAAACCGAACTCGACCAATAGAGATTGGGAATTATCAAGTGAAGATTTCGTAACATGAAAACTTGCACTTAGGAAGAGTGAAATGGGGACATGTACTTTAAAGTAAGTTATCAAACCCCTAGCTTTTCTTATTATTATTGAAGGGTTGGATAAAATTTTAACAGGTAAAAATTGATGAGTTGTGCGGTTGAAAAATTGATAAAAGTTGTAGATCCCGATAAAATATGTAATTAAAATTAATTGTTGATTTTGATCTCATATATTTTTGTTTGTACATTTTTCTTTTTCCCCTTTTAAAGTGTACTTTCCAAATTTCCTTTCTCTAGAATTTTCCTTGTGCTACTATATAATCTATTGTGATCATGTCTATGAAGTGGAAATAAAATTGATATCGATTATTTCTCAAAATTTATCATTGAAATTTGATAACTTCTTATTCCTCGCAAGGATGGCCACGGGGTAGGTCGGGGCAATCATTCTTGTCCTTCATCCTATCGAATATTGTAGTGATAAAAAACACATATCAATCAATTAACAAACACAAAATAAGTTAACTATGCAATAGATAATGGAAATAATCAAAGTCAATAAGAATCAAACTTCCCTATCAAAGCTCCAAATGATTGGCATCAAAAGTAGATGTATCGAGGGTTAGATCAAGAGTTGAAAACCACATAGTAACACCACACAAATTGAACCAAGATTACCCACTCAAAATGGACCACAAAGGATACCCAAAACCTGTCGAAGCAACATGAAGGTGGCAAAATCGGGTGAAATGGGAAAGTAAACAGAGGGTAAAACGAATGGACAAAGGTACAAAATTGGTGCCCAAATGCTGGAGAATAGTAGGCGGGAGGAATAGCAAAGAAGGCAACCACAAAGGTGAAAGAGACAAAGTAGTCGCAAGGTAAATCAAAGCGAAAGAGGCGCAGTCAAGAGGTCTCAAGAATAGCCAAGGATGTACCATGTGTTATGTTAAAACACACACACACACACACACATAGTAATAATAGGTCAAGTAATGAGTCGAGCCCGTTGAATGGTCTTGTTCTTTCTTTGTAACTTGGGTACCAAGTGTAATTTTTTACTCAATAGCACTTAAGTGCATTCAATTATATATTTCAAATGAAACTAATAGAATCTAGTATCCATCATGATTATTCATTATCATCCCAAAGTTTATTTGGTATCAAAATACCCAACAACCTCCACCTTAATACCAAATATACCTATAAAAAGAAAAATAAGTTTAGTAGTTGCACAATTTGATTTCAAACAAAATTGAAATGTCACATATATTTACCGATATTTAGACATGTAATACAACTTCTAAACTTTACCAATGTGAGCACTTTAGAGCCTATGTTAGTATAGTTATAGTCATAATGCACTTTCTCAAGTTTTATCAAATCTTGAGACACTACATCTCAAATAAAATGCAATTATATGTTGAGTGTGTTCAAGAAACACAAGGTTCTTACGCAAATGGATGGCACATTGACTATCAAAGTATGCTATCACATTATAACTTAAAGCACTCAGTTCATTAAGCAAACCTCTAAAGCACAAAACTTCTTTAATAGCTTTGGTTGTAGTAATATACTCAGATTCAATAGTAGATAAAGCAATAATATGTTGGAGTTGAGATTTCAGACTCACCCAATAGTTATACAAAGTAAACATATAAGAAGAAGTAGACTTCATATTATATTTATCACCGCTATAGTTAGCATCCGTGAACCAATTTCACACCATCTACAACGTATTTATAAACTAACCCCTGCATCAAATATACTCTTTAAGCACCTAAACAACCACTAAGGCTTTCCAATATTTGGGACCAGAATTAGACATGTACTTATTTAACACATTCACAGTGAAAACCTAATTAGGTCTAGTACAGACCATGAGGTATATAACAGAACCAATAACATTAGAGTAAGGCACTCCACTAATAAAATCATTTTCTTCTTCATTTGTAGACAATTGGTCTTTAAACAATATAAAATGATTTCCAAAAGGTACAGAAGTAGGTTTGCAATTAAGCATGCCAATTTTTTTGAAAATTTTAAGCATATAAGGAATTTGATGCACAAATAAGCTAGAACAAAACCTATCTTTGTTAATCTCCATACCAAGTGTTCTCCTAGCATGTCCTAGGTCTTTCATGTCAAATTCTTTACTCAACTCAATTCTAATCTCGTTTATCACGGTCATGTTAGGTCGAATTAACAACATGTCGTCCACTTAAAGTAACAAATACACACACTCTTTATTAGTGTCGAGGAGCTGGTAATACAAGCAATAATCAAACTAACTTCTCTTGAAACCAATAAATAACACATATGGATCAAACTGTTTACACCACTGTCGTGAAAATTGTTTTAGCCCATAAAGAGATTTCTTTAAGAAATACACATGATCAAATTTAGACTTACTTGCAAAACCTTTATGTTGATTCATAAAAATCTTTTCATCAAGATCACCATACAAAAATGCAAGTTGTTCAAGTTCCTAGTCATATTAACCAACAAAAACAAGTATAACCCTAATAGTGGTGTACTTAACAACTAACGAAAAGATCTCATTATAATTTACCAGTTCCTTCTGTATGTAACCCTTGGCTACTAACATATCCTTATATCTCATAGGCTCACTCTCATTAGTTCTCTCTTTATCTTATAGATCCACTTGCAGCCCACTGTGGATTTATCTTCAGATTTAGGAACTAAATCCCAAAATTGATTCTTAATATGAGAACTCATCTCTTCTCTCATGGTACTTTGCCATTCCTCACTTTTTTAATTCCTCATAGCCTCTTCATAGGTATTTAGTTTCTTATCGACTAGTTTTTGATAACTTGTACATGCTATGATATTGTCAGACATCATATGGAGTTCTTTATCTTATTTATTTTCTCTACGTCTAGCTAATTGATAATCAGCTAGAGGATTTTAGTTGATAGGATTGTCCTCAACAATTTCTTGATCACCTTATTTTGTTGAGTACTACTCTCCATCTCACTCAAGGTGGTAGAGATGTGGACACTCGCTCGCTCCACTTCGATTGGAGACTCTTCCCTAACAGTCTCTCACTATTCTCCATTCTCCATGTAAGGTATCTCAGACTCATTAAAAGTCACATCTCGACTAATGATTATTTTCACACCCTTCTAACTTCTACCCTAAAACCTATATCCCTTAACACCCTTAGGGTAACCTAAGAAGATGCACTCTTAGCTCTCGATTCTAGTTTTTCCACACTTTGATGGGAGAAAATAGTACAACCAAAGGTCCTAAACATAAAATAATCAACACATTTACCTTACCAAATCTCGTACGGAGTATCACCATTCAAGGCAATTGAAGGAATTATATTATTCAGATAGCATGCAGTCATAACAGCTTCGTCCAAAAATATTTAAGCACTGCAAAACAAAACATTATACATCTAACTTTATTAAGGTACAATTCATCCTTTCAGCGATTCCATTTTACTAGGGAGTGTAAGGCACAATCCTATGTCTAGTGATGCTAGATTCATTAAACAAATTGTCAAATTCAGCATTGCAAAATTCAAGACCATCATCGGTACGCAAATATTTCTCCTTTTTACCTGTTTGGTTCTCCACCTTTACTTTTAATTTTAAAATTAACAAAAGTTTCTGATTTTACGCAAATATTTCTCCTTTTTACCTGTTTGGTTCTCCACCTTAACTTTTAATTTTAAAATTAACAAAAGTTTCTGATTTTACGTAAATATTTCTCCTTTTTACCTGTTTGGTTCTCCACCTTAACTTTTAATTTTAAAATTAACAAAAGTTTCTGATTTATCTTTCAGGAAATATTCCTACTCACACATGGAGAAATCATTATCACCAAAAGTGAGATTAAAGGTTCTATAATAATGTGAAATGATACACATTGTAAGATAGCTGGTATTGGAATTTTCAAAATTAGGACATATGATAAGACTGTCAGGATACATCCTTGCAAAGTGAGACATGTTCCAAATTTGAAGAGAAATCTTATCTCTTTGGATACTCTTGATTCAAAAGAGTTCAAGTTTACTAGTGAATGTGGAGTTATAAAAGTTAGAAAAGGTGATCATGTTGTATTGAAAGAGTGACAGAGAAGGTCTGCCCAATTATATGTCTTGTAGGGTTTCATAGAATCAATTAATACAAATTATCAGAAATTAAACACACGGGTGGAGTTTGAGTTTGGTTTAGGGTCTATACTAGAGTTTACATATCAGTTAGTTCAAAAATTAAGGGTAGTATCGCTTTACCAGTACCATCAACTGCATCACAGTATTATATTATTAAAGATGGGTCCAGAAGAGATATTAGATCTTCACAGAGGTAGGGTGAGGCAATTCGATTGCTTATGCTGTGAATGTGGCTTAAAGTATTGATTCCAGTAAAGAACTTTCTACAAAGCCAGACATGTGGCTTAAAGTATTGATTCTAGTAAAGAACTTTCTACAAAGCCAGACAATTGTGTTATTCTGATTTTGTTGGAGATCTTGATAAGAGAAGATCCCTTACAGGGTATATTTTTAAGCTTGATGGTAGTGCTATTAGTTGGAAAGTTGTTCAGTGGTATAAAATGTTCGACTCGTTTATGACTACTAATAACTTCAAAAGAAGCAATTGTGATAGTTTCGTTTACGTTAAGAAGTTTGGTGATGGGCTATTTGTATATTTACTCTTATTTTGATAGCAGCCAATGCTAAGGAAGACATAAGAGAGGTGAAAGCCCAATTCAGTGAAGAATTTTATATTGTTCTAAGTTGGTGCCCAAGATAATCCTGTTGATATGATGATCAACTCACTCCCTGTAGTCAAGTTTGAGAATTGCTGATATTTGTTGTTAAGTTTGCTCTTATGGGCTTTTGTGGAAGAGGTAGAGTTTTTTTGTTGAAAAGTGAAGTTTTGTTCTTTGCATTTAAATTCGTGTCAAAGTAGAGATTTGTTAGAGTTCGGGTATGACCCAAATTCTAATGGAAATTGGTAGTATACCTTGAAGAAGTCAAAGACGGATAAGGAGAAGAAATGGCTTGTTCACCGCTTGTCGGCCATCGTCAAACCGCTCAAGCTATTTTTACAGCGAACAAACCGATCGCTAACTGCTGGGCGACCGTTCGAACGATCGTCTTATATAAGAAATTCCTTATCAAGAATTTGACAGTTTTTTCTTTCCTAAACAAACTCAAACACTTCATTATTTGTTAGGCATGTTATATTAGGACTTCATCATATGTTAGGCTCTTCTTTGTACTGTATAGATTGGAAATAAAATTTCTCCTCCCATGTACTTGTTATTTTCCCAAGTTGGGTTTTCACATAAATCTTGTGTTCTTATATTTTCATATTGCTAATTCTCGTTTATTCCCAACAACACCAAGATATTTGACATGGTAATTAGGTCTCACTCATCAACATATCAAAGACCCTAGAATTTATAAATAGCAATTATGAATCCCAAAAAGAACTCAATGTAGAGTCTTATTCTTTATAGTACGGTCATGCATAGCACTAAACATTTATACAAAAATGTTCATGTCCAATATACTTTTGGATATACCAAAATATGCTAGCGTCACTACTTCTGAGAATCCATCGCCACAGTTAAGACAAATTGGATACCTCAATTGATAGAGTAACAAATGTTACAATCTTAAAATAATAGAGCGTCGGCTTCTTACATGATGGTTATAGACAATTAATTTCACATTTAATGTAACAAATAATGTCTTCTATACTAACCATCATATTTTGTATTTCACTCATCAATAAGAAAGCACTTAATACAAATGCTCAAGATGTGATAAACTCCCTTTATAGAAATAAAATCCTATTTTTAATTTCGTAAAATTTGAAATGTTTATCTTATTATGATAATATCCTTATACTTTTGGACATATATCCCAACAATGTGGCTATTGAAAAATTGGGACCACATCTTTGTTATCTTAAAACTTGTAGTATTATTCTTCCTCCCTGCATGAACCCAGATCATCAATCTTCTTCTAGAAATGCACAAATATTCTACCAACCCTAGTTTGGATTACTTCCAACTTAATATGGGGTTATTTCAAGATTATTTTCACTTATTTGAGTATGAAAATAGATGCATGAACATATGCCCTAGTCATGAGCATGGTGGGAATGGACCTCTCGAGAACCCGAACCAGGCAAGGGTACATCCTCAATATAATGTTGGTAAAGACAACCTGAGTTTTGGATCGAATCACTTTACATCACTTTATTCATTTATCATTTGATCTATTAAAACATCAATGGTGATCCATTAATTTGTTAGCAACTACTTCACTCAGTATGGATTTTGATATACCATTTCTATTGTAACATTTTCGACTAAGATCGATATGCTTATCAGTAAATATTAGAATTTAACATAATTTTTTATGCAAAGGAGAAATGTAGAATATTATCCTGAGAAACTCAAACAAGTACAGTTGTGTTTTTCCTTAAACTAGTCAACATAGAATTTCAGCTGTCATTTCATCTTAGCTTCCATTTGATACCCATTTTCCCCTCCCCCCCAAATGCATTTTCATCTCACATCACATGGGTTTGCTACAGTGTTTTTTAGCTTTTTGGTCAAATGAATTGTGTGGAAAATGACATCTATGCCATCCTCTCATGTAATTCAAACAATTGTCAAAATTAAATTGAAACACGTGAATCTTGAAGTCTTTTTCATTTGGGCAACTACGAATACGTGTACGATTCGAATTTTATTCACGTTAACACATACCATGTTTTATCCAAATAAATTCATGGTTCAATCTTTCAAAACTAATTTTAGATCACACATTTTTCAATATGATAATTTTTTTCCATCTGTTCGAAATTTTTTCTTTTTTTTAACCACATATTTCAATCACAAAACTACGTAACATACATTCTTCTCTCAATATTGTGAATCGAACACCCCCATATCAATTTATTTGTCTATATTCTTATTACACTAAACATGTGGAAAACGTCTCACATCCTAAAAAAACTATTGCCTCATTGTTGTTTTGCCACATAATCGCGAAGTCTATTCCATTCACTTCGCTGCATTTCATGCTCATTCATTCGACATGCATTTCGTCTTCTGCATTAGATAGCTCCACCTCGAATGCACCGTCGTCCGTCTCAGCTCTCGCAAAAGCCTCGTCATCAAATCTAGTTCGATGTAAGAAATTTCAATACCCATCGTTCCGACTACAACAACAACTTGGGTTCTAAATGAATAGTTAGGCATACGGTCAATGATTTGTCATCTTTGCTTCCACACATCAAAGGCACGTTCAATCACGTTTCTGCACGAAGAGTGCCTGTAATTAAATCTCTCACGAGCATTCCGAAAACATCGACGATGACTTATTCCATCATTGCAGAACTCTTGAAAATAGTACAATATATCTTATCCTTTGTATGGAGCCATATATCCTCGTCGACGAGCAAAATTGGAGTCAAGAAAATAATACTTCCCCGACACTGGTGGCGAAAAGTGAATTTCTGGACTGTATGTAAAGCACAAGCTAGTATTCGAGCGTCGTGTATATTCACGGTTGTGCCAGAAAGCACAAACGTGAAATATACATTAAAATTACATACGGCCAACACATTCAGCATCAGCACTCATTTTCGACCTATGAAATTCACACACTCGTGACGCGGTAGCACAGCTTTCACATGCGTTCCATCAATAGCTTCAATGCAATTTCGAAAGATTGGATGCTTAGTCGAGTCAGACCTGTAGGGATCCTCTCCCTGCTTATTCTGACTAAGTTTTATGAGACATGCTGATAGCGAAACGACGACACGAAGAACCTCTTTGAAGTAATGGCATACTGTTTGCAAATAATGGTCGAATATCGTTGTCACCTACCGGTATCCCTTTCCATGTGCTAATATGCACAAGAACATTCCAACTTTCTTATAGATGTCTACATGCTAGCTGCTGCATAAGCCATATTCGTCACACAGAATATGTGTAAAATGTCATAACACTTGTAGGTACATTCGAAATTCTTGATAGTACATATGTCAGTTCTCTTCCATTGCTTCTTTCATAAATATGTGGCCATTTTTGAAGAAAGCAAATCTTTGAATACGACGTAGCTATTTGCGATAGTAGTTTCTCGCGTCACAGTATGCAATCCTACAATACGTAACCCAGTTCGTTACGTCTTCCGCCATTGGCTAAAAAACTCATCATTTTCGAATTCTTCTTCCTCATCGGAGCCCAATAGAAGCACACAATTGAAGTTGTGAACATCTATTGCGTTACTGATATTTAAGAACTTATTAAATTTCTTAAAAACAAGTTGACGAATTTTTTTGCAGTACAAATTTGGGATACTGAACTCGTGGCCGCACATATGATAATTCCTTGTTCGGAGCTCCTAATTTATAAAGTTGTGAATGTAGATCGTAAGTTGTTTTCTTTGATTTATCTTCTGCTGCAGGTCGTACAAAATATTCCAAAAAAAAGTTGCATCACATTGTTAATGTCTAATTGTTTCCATCTAATTATGAAAGATTCTCTAAAAAGTGTGCATTACCACTGAAGTTTTGTCTACCATGCATGTACTATTTTTGGAACAAAAGAAAGTTAACAACTTTAAACACAAACCTACACAGCACAATAACATACGAAATGCAAGAGAATCATAACGTACATGCGTATTGGTACAAAAAGATGTTAGTGCCATGGGGAAAATAAATAAAAAAAAGGACATAATAAATTACTAGAGCTCGTAGTGTCACTAATGGAGTTATTTGTGCTCATTAAATTGCCACTTAATCTACTCAAATTTTTCATTAGCGTCGTGCATCATGTCGAGCATATCCTGATAGCACTTCTGTACAAGAAATGTACAGGCAAAAAAGTACAGAGGGGTTTGTCGCTGGAGTCTCCCAGCGGTAAGAAACTCTTCGATAGCGGCAACTCCAACATTTTCCTTCGGCACCATGATTGTATTTATCTTCGTTGCCACTTCCTCGACAGCATTGTTTGCCCCGTCAATAGAAAATGACAATTCCCAAATAGAAATTTTCTTTTTCTTCCCCTTTTGCGAAGTCGTTACCGACTTCCTTCTTCCATTGCTGAGGGCATTGGAAGTGTTCATGCTAGAGTTGCACTTCTCTTTGTCTGCCTCATCGCTCGAACCAGTACTCTCCCCATCGATAGGGATTGCATCCCTGTGGTCTTCAACTGCACTATCCTCAAACAATGCAAATCCCATTCAACATAATTTCATTGGGGTCATTGCGTACTTGTCACCGTCATAATTGTCCCAAAAATTTTACGATATTGGATGTAGATCTCACTGACATCTTTATCTTTAAAATCTTTGTGCTATTTTTCTCCTGCAATGACGATTACACAATAACGTAAATGTAAATGAGTTGATATATGTGGAAATTTTAATTGATTGTGCTTTTTTGGGAGAACGAATGAAGCTACGTTTGGGCATTTTCTTGACATAAATTGACAATAGATGTATTAAGACGGAATGTTGATGACATATTCGTTACAAATGCTATACAAACAAGCACAACCAATTCGCACAACTTACTACATGTACAATCACATGTTCGATGACATTACACATTCCTAAACACAAGCCACTATTCAATAGAGCGAGATCCAACTCCAATCAAATATTCAAACAACCACTCCTGTAGTATCGTTATGAAACTCGTTTACATAGGGGGTTTAGATTTGACCAAAAGTACAGAACACACAAATGCAAGCGACGTAGTCAATATGTTCGTAATGTACCTTTATTTTTCGGCTGCACCATTCGCCTGATGCTACGATATGGCTTGCTGATGGGTTATATTCGACCACTCCGATAGAAGATAATAGCTCGATGAGGCGTTTGTAGTCTCGACTCATTGCGACCCAATGGTTGCGAAGTTGTTTTCTCCAATTGTGGCTGGAGATGGAGTTGAAAAGTGTAATAACACGTTCCCAGCTGTACTTCGTGAAACATTTACAGTGTCGATGACCTTCGATAATCGCGATCTCGTAGGTAGCAATAAACGTTCTCCTCTTTGCAAGGTTCCATTTTGCCTATTTTTTGGAGCCAGAGTCGTTATGTCACTCATACAAACTGGACGAATCAAGACCCCGAACGTCACCTATCTGCGGGAATTAGACCAATGGAGTTGTAAGATGATTAAAGGAATAAAAACCGTAATTGTAGCTTACTCCAGTTACTTACCTCGTTTGAGAATAGCTCCATGGATTTAGGATAATAAATTAAAAAAAATCGCCATTGTTGCTATTTGTGGACTGTAGCAAATCTACTGGTGAGCCCCGCGCCGGTATCTGCCTCCGTCATCGAAATGAGGTCGTCGCTGCTATGGTCGTCTTAGTTCACAGAAAAATAGGGCGCATATGAATTGGGCAGAAGACCCAACAACTTGAGGCAAAGTTGGATTTCGTATGGAGGAAAATATCGGCGGACGGTGAAAGACACAGCACAATGGAGAGCTCCTTGGACGCTGCACTTCTATTGCTACGACTGAGCCAGATTGTAGATATAAGAAATCAGTTGCTTCTGGTGCCAAAATGCAGAACTTACTAGTTTCGTTGCTACTGTAACGATTTCTGCAGCTTATATGTTTTCACATACTGAAGCGAGGTCAATGACTGTCATGAGCATTTCGGTAAGGAAAGTCGACGGCGGCCATTGAACGGTCATGGGCAGGTTCGACCTCAAGTAGGTTTCAATCGGTGAGCATTCGAATGAGGGAGAGAAGAAATTGGGAAAGTGGTTGTTGGAAAATGATGGAGGGATAGAATGGAGAAATGTTTGATGTATTATCAAATTGTTCACAGTTTTTTATCAGATAAGTTACTGCTCCAACATTTATTTTTTCTACAAATGGGGGAAAATGTAACCCAAACAGGGGCTTAGCCACAATTATGTCCTTGTAAAAGGCTGTATTTATAGACAAATGCAGCAATTTCGCGTAAGTGATTGATCATGCAAAACGGTTCATCTTTCTAATAGATTCATAATTTGTCAAATGTTTTACGTTAACCTTTTAACATTAAAACCCAGCCCAGCCCGAAAAACCTGGGGCTCTAACCCTTGATCGAGTCGGGCAGATTAATTTGATAGAAATGTACTTAACTAGGTCAAAATCAGGTTTTGACTGAGCTAACCTGCGATTTACCCAGCCCGATTGACCGGTTTGATTGGGTTTTAAAATCCTTTTACAAAATTTTTGGATTTAAGATAATTGAATCTTTTACCTCTAAGAAAAATAATAGGTTCATCACCACTTGGACATAAATTGCTTTAGTATTACTTGTATGTAATAACTTATATCTATCTAATGAATCATTTATAACTTTTAAAAAAATATTCTTTTAAAAAATTTTGGTCCAACATTTTACTTTATTTTATAAACCTAAATAATTAGTGAAAAATAAATTAAAAATTTTAATTTTGCCCAAAACAAATTTTATACTTTATATTTTTTTGTAGGTTTTTATGCAATGACCCGCCAGTTGAATCACTAACCCATTGACCTGCTGCATTGTTCGGGTCTTTGTCCGGGTCGAGTTTGACAACTATGGTTGAACGTTATCATGCAAAATGGTTCATCTTTCTAGTAGCTTCATAATTTGTCAAATGTTTCTGATTGACCTTTTTACATTATGTTTTTTAGCAATACATTTGAAAGTGTATTGCACGTTATTCTGAAAATGCTTTATAATTGACGTGAAAGTAATATTTGGCATTTCATTTACTCATTTGATCTAAATAAGAGAGAAATGCAAGTTGCTAAAAATAAATGTTAATTATTATGCATGCACGTTAATAATGAAATGCATACTTGAATGTGAATGCTAGAATTACAACAAATGCATAATAAAGATGAATGACAAATACGAACATAAATTAATATGAATGTTAATTAATTTTTAATTAATACCAATGAATATATACATGACAATGCATGTTAAATCATTTATACTAAATGAATATAATTTAATTTTCAATGAATTGAAACTAGATGCTAATTGGCATACATAGACGTAAATAATGAATTGCATTCTTAAATGTGAAATTCTAATTAATATTAATTAATGAATGTGAATATTAATTAATCGAGAATTAAATACAAGGAATACATGCATGAACAATGATTTTGTAGTATTTATTACAGTTTGTAAATTAAATATCTATTGAAAAACGAAATGTAAGGTATTTTTGAAACATTTATGATACATGTATAGAAAAAACTCACAGAATTTTTACAGAACAACACTGGCAATTTTTCATTGGTTTTAGACCCAATAATTGCAGAAAATGCATTATACAGATACTACCAACATAGCACCGCATGATTTTTGTGAATAATTCTTTTTCAAATAATTAAATTGTAGTAAAATTATAATCGTCCAAAAGTGATTCTCACTTGATATAATATTTAATATATTATAGATAAGAGTTCTCGAGTTTATCACTTTATCAGTAATTCTAGCTTAACTTTCAAATATCTATGCACATCTAAAATTCTTTAACCTCTATTATTCTTGATATTATTTGCTCAAGTGTATTTTTCGTTTCATTTTAAATTCAAGGCACCTGTGGTTATAGGTGTTAGGAAATTTTACGCCAATTTCTTTTATTTTAATTTACCCGTAGGATCTTTTGTTGTTCGGGAAAATATTAGCAAACAAAGAAAATAAATAATATAACGTATAAACTAAATGGACCGTCAAAACTTTTTACTATATGAAAAATTGTTACAATCATATAGAATTTCATTCACCAACCAAATCCCAAAGTATTACAGAGAAAAAAAATTTAGCAGCCAAATCTCTTCTTTCCTCTCTGTTGTGCGTGTCTGAATATATATATATATATATATATATATATATATATATATATATATATATATATATATATACAGAAATGATCTAATGAGCACCGGTGCTCATCTTATCCTAAGCACCAATGAGTTGGCACATTAATTCATTGGTGGATTGGAACTCACAAAATCTTTATCCACCAATGAATTAATGTGCCAACTCATCGGTGTTTAGGATAAGATGAGCACCGGTGCTCATTAGATCATTTCGGATATATATATATATATATATATATATATATATATATATATATATATATATATATATATATATATATATATATATATAGCTGCAATGTTTTACTCTCTTCCACCAACCCAGTGTTTTGTATAAATCTCTATGTCTGCCTCTTTTTCTCTATGGTCATACATACATACATACATACATACATTTAATCGCAGCAGTGGCAGCTCTCTTTCTTCTCTTTTTTTGGCCGAAATCTTGGCGTCGACTCTCTAATTTCTCTCACGCAGCCCACAACCCTAAAAATATAGAATACATTCACTATTTATAGGATCAATAATTACCTTTTATTAATTGCAATAGAAGTCCTCCAACTTTGACTTTTGAGGCAATTACCTAATAATCTCCACCTTCCCGAAAATGAGCAAAATCTTGTCATCTCTTCTACAACTTTTAATCACAATAATTTGGAAAAACAGGTAAGCCTTTGACACAATTTAACGGTCCCATAATCCACCATATGAGTATAACCACTTAGAATTATCCACAAACTTCGAGCATTTCATCGGCTACATGTCGAAACAACCCTACTGATAGTTATGGTACAACTCTCCTACTGACTTACCCAGAGAGCTCATCAACCATCGACACTACAATACCACCACATACCTACGCACCTTGCATCAAATGTCAGTCAATGCTATGTGCAGATATATTGACCCGCACCAGTAAAAACACATCCTCTATCATGGCAACTAGTGACATGCCATGAGGATGTTCCCATCTTACTTTACAGAACCACAAGTGCGTCCTCCACCACCAGGAGAGACGTATTGTCTGACCCCAAGCAGTTAGCCGACTCTACTCTACTTTTAGGACAATTTCTCTTCACGTGACCAGTTTGACCACAGTTCCAACAAGTTACTTTCTTCCTCGTGGAGTTGCCCCTATTCCCCTTTTCAGTCACAAGTGCCGCATTGTCATAATGAATATTATGTTATCCTAATCTTCTTTCTTCTGAGATCAATTTGCTTTTCATTTCTACAAAACTCACAGTTTCATTCACATATATCAAGATTGGCTTGATATATTCATAGGTAGACTGAAGAGAGCAAATGAGACGTAGTGCCTTATCCTCATCATCTATCTTCACTCCAATAGCCTCCAATTCTGAAACAATCCCATTAAGAGCACCCAGATGGTCTAAGATTTTCATACCTATCTCCATGCGCAATGAATGAAATTGCTCTTTCAGGTACAATTGATTTGGGAGGCTCTTTATTTGATATAATTCGTCTAGTTTTTCCCATAGTTCCTTTGCAGCAGATTTCCCATGAATATTTGCAAGAACATTTTTAGCCAGATAGAGACGTATCGTGCTTCCAGCCTTCAAATCCAATTCATCCCAATCCTCATCGCTCATACTGGATTTAGCTTCCATGCCAGAACTCTGGGTTGGTTTTCCTTTCAAAGCCTTGTGCAGTCCAACTAGAATCAATAAATCTCTGACATGTACTTGCCACAGGCCCACAAGCCAAAATTGATTCTCCCGTCAAATTTCTCCACGTCATATTTCAACGACAATTTTTTTGTTGATCCAATACTCTGAACACCTGACGCTCTGATACCACTTGTGTGGAAATGTTACGTCAATTCCCTTTATTTCAATTTACCTGCACGATCTTTTGTTGATCAGGAGAATATTAGCAAATAAAAAATATAACGTATAAATTAAACGGGCCGTCAAAACTTTTCACTAGATGAAAAATTGTTACAATCATATAGAATTTCACTCATCAACCAAACCCCAAAGTATTATAGAGAAAAAAAATTCAGCAGCCAAATCTATTTTTTCCTCTCTGTTGTGCATGTCTCCGAGTGTATATATATATAGCCGCAATATTTGACTCTCTTCCACCCACCCAATGTTTTGTATAATCTCTCTGTCTACCTCTTTTTCTCTGTGGCCGTATATATATATATATATATATATATATATATATATATATATATATATGTGTGTGTGTGTGTGTGTGTGTGTGTGTGTTTAATCTCATCCTTCTTTCTTCTATTCTTTTTGGTCGAAATCTTGGCTGCCGGCTTCTCTAATTTCTCCCACCGGCCACAACCCTAAAAATATGGAATACATCCACTATTTATAAGATCAATAATTACCTTTTATTATTTGCAGTAGAAGTCCTCCAACTTTGACTTTTGAGGCAATTACCTAACAATAGGATCAACAAAAACCCAACTCTAGGACCAACTCCAAACTACATAATTGCTTATGCCTGAACTAGGCTTTTGATTGTCAACTCGCGACACGTTCTGGCATCCTCAAGTCTTCCCCCCACAACCCTTCAATAAATAAATAAATAAAAATCCTACAAAATTTCGTTTGACTGCTTGATTAAAATGGGAACTACAACCAAGCAAGGAATATTATTGAACTTGTGAAGCAATGTAAAACAAAGGGAATAAGTATCTTTTTATCCATTGTTGACTTGAGATTACATAATGCGGGATGGAGATTATATGTATCTTCTTGTGGGGCATATTTTCGAGGAACCTTCATATTGTCACAAAACGAAAGATCCCAAGCCATTACATAATAATATTACTATTAAATTACAACACCAATTTTAGATTTTTTTTTCTCTCTCTCAAATTAATTTTAAGCCATTTAGCTTGATTAAGACGCCACATGACAAGCACTAACATGCTGAACAGACATATGCTATAATCTTTAATCAATACAAAAAAATATCCCAGCTTTAATTACAAATAATAAGATTCAAGAAACTCAGCATATCTCAAACCTTGAAAATATTATAAATATTTAATTTTAAATTACAAAAATAAATAAAACTCATATAACTAAGTATATAAGACGCGGAAGAGATTACCTTACCTTCATTGTATTCTCTAAATTTTAAACCAAATCCAAGTTTCTAATAATCGTTGTGTGAAACAAATAAACACACGACTTTATACGCACAAGATTCGTGTGCGCTTTTATATATCTATGTTAAATTAGATATGACTAAATTCAATTCAAAAAATAATAATAATAATAAAACCAAATTAATTTAAATATTAGTCTGTTTTCTTTCTATATAATGTAGAGATTTTTAGAGTGTGCCATAAGATTTTAAACAGTAAACTAAAAATAATAATATATATCAACTGTAATTAAGGAATTTGAATCTAGTGACTTTTTAATTTACGTTTTTTTTCTCGATTTTTTCCTTCTTTTTATTTTCATTTTACTTTTATATATCTTTCGCGGATATAATTGGTTGTGTTCACCAGCTTCTCTTGCAAGAGAGACCGCGTGTATTGTCATGTTAGAATGTAAGCACAGCAGCGAATTTCTATTTAATGACGTGAAAATTGAAACAAAATACTCGTCATTTAATTGAAATAACATATTTATTATTGTATCTTAATCAGCTCGTAAAAACATGAATTTCTTTTTTCCCCTCAAATTAACTCTGAAAGTATTAAACCATTTAGGTTGATTGAGTCACCACATGACAAGCACTGAAATAAAAATAACATTACAATTAAAAAAAAAAACCATATAATATAAACGGACACGCACCGTTTTTCTTAGTCTTCTTTAAAGTAAATGATTAAATAAAAATCACCTCTATTTTTATATATTTTTTGTATCTTTCTATCTAAACTAAGTCATGAACGGTACAAAAAGATTCTTATTTAGGAATTTTATATTTTCTTGAGAGCCCATTAATTTTAAAGGCCAATAACTAATATATATATTCTTTAATTTAATATTTTTAAAATTTTAGATAGTAGCAATTTTTTGTCAGTGTTCGAGTGGCAAATATACGTTTGTGAATGTAAAAGCAGACAAGTGCATTATTGTATTGTCGGCCGTGGTTTTATAAGCAAATTTACTTCAATCATTTTTGTTCAAACTCAGATAGAATCATAGACAGGTTGGACTTTTTTCTTTCTTGGAAAAATAGTGCAATAAATAAATCTTGATATCAATCATGGATAATGGATAATCGAGAATTTTATATTTTATTATATTTACTAATTTCATTTGATTATTCTATTATAGGAGGATTCATTAGTTGGTAGAATACTGTCAAGTAAATTGAAAAAGAGCAAGAGTTAGTTTAATTGTAAGAATGTAATCTGGATGGAAAGAAAATAAATTTTATGGAATTGAATTGTCGAGAACTTGTTTACTGAGAATTGTCAATTAATTGTGTTTGATTGGTATAATTTTCCACTTGAAAAATATTGAAATTTTGGATTTTCTAATGTTCGTTTGGCTTTATTTTCATGAAAATTGTCCATAAAGGGATATAATTTGTTACAATTGGGAATATAATTTGTTTCAATTGCAACAAAAAAAAAAGGCTTCCTAGAAGACAAATTCTCACCAAAGTGGTGGGAATTGATTTAGCTCAAAAAGCAAGAAAATGTGGCCAATCAAGAAAAGATGGAAAATCAATTACCTAAAAATGTTTCCTATCAAACACTCTAAAAAGTAGAAAATGGTAAAAAGTTTTCCATCTTCCATGGAAAACTTGCCCTATCAAACATGGCCTAAAATCCAAAATAAAGTTTGTCATGGAATAAGGGTGGACATGGTTTGGGTTGGTTCAATTGAATGAGAGCTAGATGGAACTGGGTGACAATAGAGGTATCAATCTGGTGGTCCGGGTCGGGTCGACCCGCCAACATATGAGCCCGGTAACGGCTCGCGTGAAAAAAAGTCTGCAAATTTTGGACTACAACATATGAGCCCGGTAACGGCTACGGGTTCAGGGCTGGTTCCGGGCCGATCCACAAATTTTGGACTACAACTCAGGCCCACCCGCTGACCCATCCGGGTCGAGCCCATGCGGGTCACGGGTCACGGTTTGTTCTGATTTGACCGTATGATTGTATAAATAAAATTATAAAAATATAGAATTTTTCATATTTATATCAAAAAATATATATATATATATATATATATATATATATATATATATATATATATATATATATATATATATATATTTATTTTTTTTGGTTTTTTTTTGTTAAATATAAATTAAGAATTGAACAAAATGATAAATTCATATTTATACAAAGAAATGTTTACATATAATTCAAATTTAATGTTATATGAATTATTTAAATACTTAAATTTAACTTAAACAAATAACAACTAAATGCATTTCTAATTACTATTATCAAATATTTATAACATAAGTACATCCCAACTAAGTTGACACCTACTTTTACTATAATTTATAGTTTAAATACATCTAAACTAGGTTGGCACCTACTTAAGTCTTAACTCTCAACTGTAACTTAGTTGTTCGAAAATTATATATTTGTTTCCCCATCAATCTTCAGGAACTGCAAGATTTTTGAAGTTTTCAGCAACATCATCAATAATTTTTTCTTACATCATTCGATCCGCGAATATCCAATTTTTCACTCATATGAGAGCTTCCAAATATCTTCTTTAAGCCTAGATCTTCTTTCGTTCAATACCATGTTACCTGCACTAAAAACAGAATCGGATGCCACTATTGAGACTTGAACTATTAGTATATCTCGTGCCATTTTAGATAATACAGGGTATGACCACTCATTTAATTTCCACCATCGTAAAATATCTAAATCATCCACTTCATCTTCAGGTATTAAACTATAATGATCAAATTGATAATATCTTTCTAATTCAGCAGGTGTGGTATTTGGATTTGCAGTTGAAGTTGTAGATGAAGAACAAAGAACATTACGTTTCTTAGCTATTATGGAGGAAAAAAAAAGATTTGCATTTAGAAATTATACTAGAGTTTGTAGAAAAAGAAATATTTTCATTGTTACCATATTTAATAAAATAGTTATTATACATTTCAATAATAAAAATATTCAATTGTCAATTTGTAATATTTATGTTAAAAGCTAATATTTCAGGAAGTGAGTCTAAAGCGCAATGAACTCCAAACAACATAATGCGATGATCGATTACAGCTGCCACTGGAAAAATTGGTGGCGTATTTTTATAATATTTTTAAAAATTTTCCTCCACTGAGTAAATAATTTGAAAGAAAAATGGATCGTCTCTAAATGATGAAAACTGTCCAACAATTTTTACTAATTGTAAAAGTACAAGATTACTAGTTGGATTATAAACTCCAAAACTAACTTTTCTTGCCTTATAGAAAGGTTTCAAAAATTTCATAACTTTAAATGTTTTTTCTCAATCCGAATCAGTTATATAAAAATAATTTTGCTTTGAATTAACAAATGCATTAATAGTATTAGTACAGCCAACACACGATTTTAACATTAAAAAAGTTGAATTCCATATATTAGGAACATCATCAACAAATTTTCTTCTTCTCAATCCAAAATTTTTACAATTTTTTGCAAATTCTTATTGTCTAGAATTTGAACAAGAAATATAATTAATAGATTCTCTAATTATACTTATTTGTGGTGTTATTAATTTCAAACCATTTTGCACAACTAAATTATATATATGACAAACACAACGCATGTGAAATAATTTAGAATCATATAGGGGTGTAACCGTTCTAATTAAAAGCTCCATGCATGCATTATTAGCACTTGCATTATCAAATGTAACACTAAATAGTTTATTTAACACACCAAATTCATTAAAAACTTGTAATAAATTTTCACACAAATTTACATCATTATGTGGATATTCAAGTAAACGAAAAGTAATAATTCTCTTATGCAATAATCAATTATTATCAATGAAATGTGCTGTAACACAAGCATAACCATTATGATTTCGTCCAAACCAACAATCAGACGTGAAACACATAATTCCATCAATTTTTTTAAGTCCATTTTTTAAATTCTCAGCCATTGTATGAAATAATTTCATCGACTCAGAACGAGCAGTATTTCTACTTAGGCTCATGTAAGAAGGTTGAATGTATTTTTGCAGGAACTCTTCAAAATACTGATCTTCTACAAATGTGAATGGCATCTCACGAGCTGCTAAAAATTCCGACATCTCAACTCGCATTCGTTCCTGCGAATAAACAAAATTAGTAAAAGTAACTTATCCACTAGCATTGGTAAAACCAGTATTTAAGTTTGTCTAGGATCCAAATGTCATGTTTCATTTAGATGTTTCTCTTTGTGTCTTCTTAGTGTGCCGGTGCCTTGACCATATCTTCAGACATAATTTTTTTTTTTTCAAATATTGCATACTATTTTTGCATCCTTTTCATTTACTGTAAAAATTTGTCACACCTCCAATTTCTACAACATTATCATCTTCTAAGTTTATTGGGGAACAACTATCATTGAAAATATGATTTTGAAAAGAAGAATCGCGAGAATCCATAATATAGTAATATTAAACAGTTTAGCAGTGAGAAAAAAGAAATATAATAGAGATGACAATGATATTTGCAATTGAATAATTGTAATTGCAGTAAGGCGGTAACAAGTATAATAACTAATGAGGGAGTAGTGTAAAAATAATTGTAAGAATATTACCAATTAACTGGAATTTATAGATGAAATGATGATTTTATCGTTACAAATATGTTAATAAAAATAAATAAATAAAAATAAACAACGAAGTGCCAACGACTCTTTGTTCGTAGCATGCAGTAGGCAAGCGTAGCCTACATGCATGCAGCCTGCAGGCAGGTGCGTTTGCCTGCCATATTGCTACAGGCTATCTGCAGCAAGCTAGCTACGCTTGGGAGAGAGCCGTCCCCCCCCCCCCCCCCCCCTCCCTTTTCAAAATTTTTTAATGTTTTTTTTCACGGGCCACGGATTAACTGCAACCCCGTGAAGGTGCAACACGTAAAGTCCGCGAGTCACACCTTCTTGATCTATGAATCGCCCGCTTGAGTCATGGGTCGGCCCGTGATCCCGGGTCCGGGGTCAATCCTAGCCGATTTTCACGGGTCGGCCGGCCCGTCCATCTTAACACCTCTAGGTGACAAGAAGAATTTACATGAAATCGTTACTTTTATGCTTTAGAAAGAAATTGTAAAAAGTAAACTATTGTATACATTTTATGGTTTTATTTTCATGCTTTGTGTTTCACATTTCAAAAGTGTGTCGATTTATGTAAAATTATATATCAAGTTAATTTACTTAGAACCAACAACTGGACGAGAACTATTTAGTTCATATATAGTTTTAAAAATTAGATGATTTAATTTTAACTTGAACATACATAACGAACTAGCTTGTCCAATCTAGGAGGTTTGAAGTAAAATTTCACCCCTAGAGAAGGTAAATAAATTGAGTCAAATAATATTTTAAATACATATTTGGTACATAGATTGAATAGAAAAAATATTAACAAGAGGCAAAATATACAATAGAATGTCAATTATCACGTCTAATACAACGTACTAAACATGCGGCATATAAATAAAAGAATATGAATGACAAGAAACTTGGTGGTCTAAAGAAAATATTGTAATATAGTTCTTCAAATGAATTTGAGATGATTTTTTATATCAAAAAAAAAAAAGAAAGAAAAAAATTGCAAAACCAGCTGGCATAATGTTTACTAATGGATAGAGTATTCAACTTTGTACTTAAGAACAAGATTGTGTCTAACTCTAAATAATCTACTTAATTAATCACTAGTTAATTGCTAGACATAACTAATCATGGGAAATTAATATTTTACCTACTTTTGTGGGGAATCTTATATATTGGCATAATATTTGAGCCATATGAGGTGTTTCTTAAAGCTTAATGCAAACTCAAAAGGTCTTAATCTCATATAAAACTTGATAATAATGTGTGGACTGATTTCATCAAAATAAATAAATATCTGTCATTATACCCCACCAAACTGTCAATCTCATTATTATTATTATTCTCATCATTTTCTTTTGATAAAACATATATAAAAGGGTAAATATTTTTGGTAAAAAAAGTAATCCCAATTCATTCATTACTTAAAAACTTTGATTAATTTATATCAGCAAATGGAATGAGTTCCTGAAGTCTGAATGTGACCTTCTTTTTAAAGCTCCTCTATATATTAATTTGATTCCATATTGCCATCTCATTTTGCAAGAACTCTCTATCTCTCTCATCTTTCTCTCTCTACAATTTTCTCTCCGCTGGAAGTTGAGCTAGTATTCCTACAAAGAATTTTGTGAATCCCTTTGTTTTGTAATTGCCAGCATTGAACTGCACATGGGGAGGCATTCTAGCTGTTATAAGCTGAAGTTAAGAAAAGGGCTTTGGTCTCCAGAGGAAGATGAGAAACTTATACATCACATAACAAAATATGGACATGGCTGCTGGAGCTCAGTTCCCAAACTAGCCGGTAATTGTATATTCGTTAGTCATTTTAGCTAACGTGTTAAGTATCCTGCCTCAGGAGTTTCATATTTGAACTTTTAAGACTAAACCACTAGAAAGAACCCAATTTAACCGAAAGGACTCCAGCCGATTTTCCTAAAAAAGAGAGCCATTTAAGCTAATCAATTAAAACCCTTCTGTTAAATTTTCTCATATTTTTTGATATTTTGTGAAGGTCTTCAAAGATGTGGAAAGAGCTGCAGATTAAGGTGGATCAATTACTTGAGGCCTGATTTGAAAAGAGGGACATTTTCGGAGGAGGAAGAAAAATTGATAATTGAACTGCATGCAGTTCTTGGCAACAGGTAATTCAATTGTATTTCCAGCACCATTACAATCATAGACAGGAATGTTCCCCCAGGTGTAGTGGACATTATGCTCACAGTATATTGTCTATTCCTATTACAATACTGTGTATCAAACATTTCGTTTTCAGTGACCACGAGAGTGTTGTTTTTTTACCATCAGGTGGTCTCAGATTGCAGCTCAATTGCCGGGAAGAACAGATAATGAAATAAAAAATCTTTGGAATTCTTCCATTAAGAAAAAACTGAGGCAAAAAGGGATTGACCCTAATACACACAAACCACTTTCTGAAGTTGATAATTATGAAGAAAAACCATCTGCAACCAGCATCAAGAATAATAATCATGATCAGAAAATATCAGACGGCTCCAATGAACTGGCTTTTGTGGAATCCAAGAATTGTGATGACCTCGGAATTGCAGCAGATACAGGAAATCCATCTTCTGTTGGCTTGGATCATGAATTTTTCCTTAACAGGTTCGTTGCTAGCCATGAAACCTCAACCGCCAGTTGTAGGAATTCTGATTTGTCAGGGCTTCTCTCTTTCCAGCACATAAGTTATGGTCCCAACACAACAAATTTGTACTTCAATTCAAATTCCACCACTTCTTCAATGGCTACGAACCCATCGACTCCACCCCATACCAACTATGAGATCATCCCAAGGTCGTCTTCAGTTCTCCCCTCGATTCTTGCGCCATCAACGCGAATAAGGCCTACCATGAATCCGCCTTCAGATAATTCCATAAGCCCTTTTGGTGTGAACAAGTTTCAGAATATGGATTTCTTTGAGAGTAATATTTTTCCATGGGGAAAATCAGAGAAATTAGAAACTCATATTCATGCGTCAGAAGATGATATTCCACAAGATATCAAGTGGAATGAGTATCTCCAGACTCCAGTTTTACTGGACAATTCTATTCAGAATCAAACACATTTTGCAGCTGAAGATTCAGTCAGTTCTGATAATTGGCATTCAAATCAGCTGCAAAAACCATTACAGTCTGCAGAAATATACAGCAAACATTTTCAAATGCTTCCTGCCTCATTTGGACAGTTTTCTTAGGTTATTTTTCAATTCCCCAAAGGCTGCTAATTCAACATGCGTGTGCTTATTATAGAGTTTATTAGGGAATTATTGAGAGCAATTACCCAAGGCCCAAGCCCACTCCACCAGGCCCAAGTGAGGTTCCATCCCAAAACCAATTGGTAATGGGTGGAGTAGCCCACTTAGGTTATATGGCGGATTTATTTTCTTCCCACAACCGATGTGGGACTTGTTTGCCCCAACAATCCTCCCCTCAAACGAAGGACCACATCATTGTGGCCTCCTCTCAAACGATAATCCATTCGCCAATCATCTTGTACCGCCGTTATTACCGTCGCCTCGACCAAACGGGACCCGCCGCCTAACCACCAATGTCAGGAAGACTTTCGACACAAGGCACCTCAAACGCGAATGATTTTTAGCCCGATCGCCACCACGCTTTCTACTGCGTTCCTCCGACCCTGGGCTCTGATACCACTGTTAGGGAATTATTGAGAGCAATTACCCAAGGCCCAAGCCCACTCCACCAGGCCCAAGTGAGGTTCCATCCCAAAACCAATTGGTAATGGGTGGAGTAGCCCACTTAGGTTATATGGCGGATTTATTTTCTTCCCACAACCGATGTGGGACTTGTTTGCCCCAACAGAGTTTTATTCTTATTTTGTAAAAAACCGAGCAAGCGATATTCACTGGGCTGAGATCACCCCGCGATTAAAAGCTTCCACAGCCGGTTGACCAAAATGAGGATCCTGAATTGCATGAACAATAGGTCTTACATGTAAAGGGTCCTCTACCCATGATTCAAAATTTCCTTGCTAAGCTACATGATACTTTCCGGAAGTCTACAAAAAAATTATTGCTAACTGATCAAAGTGAGAAGCAAAAAACGATGAACTCAGCTTCTTGATACCAATATATCGATAGAAGAACTTGTTCCTGTTTCAATTTCGGTTCACATATTGGTGTATGGTTTCTGAAAATTTAAAGTCCTGTTTTGTTTTTCTCCTCGATGTTCAATCCATAGAGTTTTCATTTATTCTTACAGGTTTTAAAATAAATGAACTTGTCACTGTTTAAGTTTTTAATTCAAGTGGTTCAACGTGTTACAGCATATGGCAGTCCACATGCACAATGTCTCATCCCATGTATAGAAATTGTGCAAGAATTAGACTTTATAACAAAAATGAGATGTTACAGACTACATGCGAAGGAACACGTTGAATAGTCAAAAGTCTTGTTACTTTTTGTGTTTTACAGTTGGTAACCACCTCAAATATCTATCTATTACAACCTAAGAAAATCATTTCAAGACAGTGACTATCTGAAACTTTTTAACTCAGGTACACCACCTCTCTCTTTCAGTACTGACCCTATCCAAAATGTACAATGAATGAAAAGCCCATAAAATGCTTTTCCTCAAGGAATCATTAATTTTCTCTTGAAATGGAGGTCTATCATTGTCTCCTACAGATGGGGATGTATAGTTTTTACCTTTTGGTCTTTAAGTCAATTCATCTCAGGAAAAATGCTCATGAAAATTAATCATAGTTGTCTCCCTTTGACATTTACACAAAAAATTATTGGGATTACTAGAGAGTTATTCCAACTAATTACCATGAGTATCACTTGCAACATCCCATATTTTTTCTCTGATGGTCAATCATTAAGTCCGTTAAAAAATTATAAACCTAGAGGCTCGTAAGTCCTGTAATTTTCTTGTAAAACAGTGGCATTATCAAGAATTTCCAACTAAACCTAAGGAATTTGGATTATAGCTAACTCATTGGAGATTAGAAAATTTCCAAAAAGAATGCAAATTTTAGTTTGTGGATACCAAGTGACGCGCACTGTGGGGCATAAAATTTACTACTTGTGGAGTGGACAGAAGAAGAGGGTCCCCAGTGCCACACATTAAAATGCTGATATATATATTATACTTAGAAAGAGGTATAAAGGAAAACAATTTCAATGTTTCGGTTGTTTTCTCAATAATAAATAAAAAAAAAAGAATTTAATTCCCCTACCATAGTACCAAACATTGTCGATAAGTGGATATAACAAATCGATGTGTGTGTAACGTGGTCATTTGATCTTGCACCTTCATTATCGTCGTCATAAAATGTATGGTTCAAATGCTTTTACAAGACAATTTTATACTAATTAATATTCAATTATCGATAATTCTATGTCTCTTTCGAGAGTTTTAAACTTAGGTGTCTTTTTACATTTTTTTTTTAAAAATATTACAGAGAGAAAAATACAATTCCTAGTACGCTTGAAAGGAAAAGATGCAATAATTCAAGACAAACTTCAATGATGGACAGCTAAGGATTTGAACAATTAATCAAGAGGAGGGCCATCAAGATATATGAATTAAATTTCTTATGAACCGTATTTGATGTGGGGTATTACTTATTTGGCTAGAGTCCCTTTTGTGTGCCCACGTGCAAGAAGAAAATGAAAAGTCCCAGAAATTAATTTAATACTGTTGTCTTTAATTGAAAAATATATTCTCTCTCTCAGTGAGAGGATAGGTGACACGTGTGCTGTGTATGTATATACATGCTCTTGCCATATGAATACATGGTGCATGCATGTGAACCAAATTATTGAATGTCTCTAAATTGGCCCTACAATCTACTATTAAGAAGAAATCTATTAATAAGTGAATCAGCAACCACGAGCAAAAATGGAATAGCAGAAATTTCATAGAAAATATTCTTGAAAAGGGGTTGAAGATTTTATTATATGAACAAATATTTTATATTCTTTTTGTATTTGTTTCACAAAGTATTTATATTATTTGGTGTGCATTTTAATTTATTCATGTACTGATATTAGCACATCATAGTTTTATGGTTGTTGAAAGTTCGTGTTGTAGAAGTGTTCTCAATTAATCTAATAAATTTAAGTTAAATGTTTAAATAATTACCCAACTTTTAAACTTCAAAGTGTTTCACAATGTTAACCGAACTTTACCTGTTTACACTACATCCATCACCCGTCAGATTTCGTACATCTCATCGCTAATGTGTCGAGCGAAAATCTCACGTGGCAAATTATGTCCATTAAACAAATTATAACTCAATCAAATCATCTAAGTGAAATATTTCATTACTTCCCAACTTATACTATGGTCACGATTTACTCATTAAAATTCAAAAATACTTCTCAATGGTTACTCATCTTTGAGAGTTGCATTCCATTCATCATCCGCCAAATTTCATTCCCTTTGTCGCTAATGTGTCATATGAAAAGTTCACGTGGCAAATTACGGATGTTAAAAATTATAACTCAGCTAAATCATCCAACTCACCAAAACTGTCATGTGAAATGCAATTGTATAAACTTCTTTAAGCCCGAATAGTTTGTCCCCTTTTTCAGCCCCAAAAAACCATAGCTCCCAATTGACTCATCTCACCCGCATACAGATAAATTGTGTACAAAGACAAGGCCGATTATTGAGAAGAATGCGAGAAGCTACTACCTATAAAGCCATATCTCCCAATTGCACCATTTGCAATGTGTCTCTCTAATCCCAATCTTTCATTTCTGCAGGGGCGTGTCTGATCATTTGAGAAAGAAAACATCATCAAACTATGGTCAGATTGGGGAACGAAGAATAACAAACTCGAACATGGCCCAAAAGGTATTCCGACCGTACACCATTCGTCGAAGCTCGATGACATTTTTCTTCCTCAAATGGTTGTACATACACCTGAAAAAAAATGAAAGATTGGAATTAGAGAAAGTTGGACTTATGGTACAATTGGGGAGGATAGAGTTTTATAATTTGTAGTAGCTTCCCACTTCCTTCTCAACAACCGGTCATGTCTTATTACACAATTTAGTTGTATGTAGGTGAGATGAGTGAATTGGGGGTTAAGGTTTATTGGGGCTAAAATTGGAGACGAACCATTGGGCTTAAAGAAGTTATTGGATCTGTGAATGTCTCACATATGGTGATTTCAGAGAGTTGGATGGGCTGAGTTATAATTTTAGAATAATATCATTTATCATTATAATAATGAAATATTGGTGATATCGCAATCTATGTGGAATAACAGGATTTGACGGTTCAATTTTCATGAGAGAGGGGGAGGAGAGAGTGAAATCTGAGAGATAATGAGTTGTCATATCACTGATTTTCTATCATCATAATGATAAATAGCATTGTAGACATTAAAAAAATAATAATAATAAATAAATAATGGGTTGGGTCAATTTAAATAATCAACTCAATTAAACTCAAACTTAATAAGCCCATAAGATTTTAAAGGTCCACCCTACTTTTTTTTTTCTAAATCCATAATTATTCAATTATAATCAATTTAATTAAATTAATTGTGTGATTACCAAAATTGGCCACGAATTTCTCCTATAAATAGGGTCAAAGGTTCATTGAAGAGGGAGGCAAAAAATGAAGAAGAAAATCACAAAGTGCTGAAAAAATTCCAAAGCCGTAGGAAGAGAAGAAATCATCTCAACTCCAAGTCCGGCAAACACGAAGAAGATCAAAATCTCCTTCAAATCAAACAAATCCAAGAAGATCAAAATCTTCTTCGAATTAAATCAAGATCAAGCCCAAGTTTCGAAATCCAAATCCAAGTTCTGAAATTCAAGTGTCAACAAGTCAAGTTCTCAACAAGTCAAGTTCTCGACAAATCAAATTCTCAACAATTCTCGAAATCTTGGATTCAAGCCACATGGCTCCTCGTTTTCAAACATTCAGATCATTAATCAGAGGGTTTTGCAGTTTTGCAATTACAAGAAGATTCTCATTCATTTGTATTTCTTAAAATACAATTTTTGACGATTTTTGTATTTTAATACGCGAAATCCGTCGTACAAGCATTACTCATAATTATATTTAATTCCTGTAACTAGCCATATGGATTTTTATGTGACATGTTAGCAATGAAAGGAATGGAATCTCACAAATGGTGGATGGAGTACAGCTCTCAAAGATAAGTGATCATTGGGAAGCATTTTAAATTTGATAAATAAACCATGATCGAAGCGTAAGTTGGGTGAGTAATGAAGTATTTTACTTGGATGATTTGGTTGAATTGTAATTTTTTGAAAAATCATAAATTGTCACGTGAAATTTCCATTTGACATGTCAACGATGAGGGGAACAAAATTTGGCGGATGATGGATGGAACACAAACAAGATAATTTTCAGTAAGCACTGAAGTACTTTGAAATTTAGTGAATAAAGTGTGACTATGGTAAAAAATTGGGTGGTTATTGAAACATTTAACTCAATAAACTTCTATTATTTTCATATATTGATTGAATCATAGAAATAAATATCAGCATGATCTGGTATTTGAAGTCAATTAATCTAATGATTGGTTGCCCAATAATTCATACACAAAAATACTTTACTTTCCCTCATATCTAAACACCAGATCAATTTGATCATTTATTGATATTTACTATGTAACATCAGCGCATGTATATCTTAATTTGTCACGTCTATATGCATTAAAAGATTTCTATCTCTAACAATTTTATTCAAATAAAAAAATATCTTAATTTGTAAGATCATCATTAAATTAATTCCAGAGTACTATCGGGATATTTACCCACATTTGGAGTATTGATAAAAATTGCTGCAAATTTCATTTTCTTTAAATAATATTGAAACAGTCGAATCATGTGTAAAATAAGCCAAGAACATGGATACATATGGAGAATAAAAAGAAATGACAATATTGTGATGGAAATGATAGTGACAATGGTGATTAGGAAATCGCATATTTTATTAAATCATATTCTGTTCCAAATAGGGGACAAGTGTACAGGAATAACTTGTGTCACAAGTGAAAACAAACAGGTTTCATCTCTCAATAGGTATGATTGAAAATCTTTCGTTTTGGTCAAAAGGTACCCCCAGTTTTTTTAAAATTATGCTAGTAATGTTTTTATCAACACCCCAAAATCATAATGGTGTAACAGGTGACACGGTTCGCATATTTGAGGCTCGACTAGATCACCTGGAGACGAACAATCTCCTAATATTTATTCCCCTTTTCCATGAACATTTGTTTAGGAAAAAAATTGCAAATATAGTTTTTTTTACAATTATAATAAGAAATTTGAATATCTAGGTTATTGGGTACATCAATTTAAGGGTTCCAGACTGAAGTTAAAGACCAAGAACCTTCAAGAATTGTGTTAGAATTTGGTTTAAAGATTGGAAAACTTAGTATAAAACTTGAAAAGTGACTTTGAGTAAACTTTGGTCAAATATTTGGATTTGATCCGATTGGTCAAATTATAAATATAAATAGACTAACTTTTTATAATCGTCGAGTAGATCATCATGATATATTTGAAATCTCAAATTAAAATCTCAAAATCAATTCCGGATAAATGAAAAATTGTGGTCCAAAGTGGGAAAGAAAAGAGAATTACTCCATTGCTTGCCTAACGCTCGGGCGATGAGACTATAGCTCAAGCGACAGGCGAGCGATAGAGTTTCTGATGAACATGTGTCACCGTCACTTGCTCAAGAGGCCATCAACAGGCTAGTGACGGCAAGGAAAGCTTTTCTTCGTTAATGTTGCTGAGTTTGGGGCATGATACTTCACTTATAACCTCTGATCTTCTATAAATAGGACCATTTGGACGTCCATTATGCATCCCATATCATTTACATTGAGCATTATATCAAAAATCATTTCAAAAATCATCTTTTTGTAGAAAGAAGAATTTCGTTCAAGTTCACTGTTACTTGTAGTTTAAAGTGCTTATACCATAACTTGTATTTGTTGTATCTTAGGAGACAAGTGTCGTAATCCGTTAGCACCGTTACATGACAATTTAGTCTTAAGGAAAAAATGCTTTCACTTGCCTCGGATCACTTAATCAATTTCTTCTTCTTCATTTCTACTATTTGTACTTTGTTTAACTACGTTTCTGCATTTTTTAACTTAGCATTTTGTTATCCACTGTCAAAACAACCTTTACTATATCCCCAATAATTTTAAGACAAAATTTTTGTGTTCATTGTTTGTTGGATTATACCACGTTCTCTTCATCTTTGGAATAAATATTTGTACTATTCTGTTCTTGAATTTTATTTGTATTAAAATTCTGTTTACATAACTAAAATGAATACCGTTGAGACTACTTCAATTCAAACAACAAATGGAACAAACAATGTGGTTCTATCTTTAACTATACCACTTCAAAATACGTCAATCCAAATGGGGAGAAATCTGAGAAATTTGAAGTGGATTTCAAGAAATGGCAATAAAAAATGTTTTATCCACTACTTTGAACTTGGCAAAATTCTTAATCGAAAACCCTCTAGCGGTACAAGAAGGGAAAAATAATCTTGAATCGATTATTGCAATGAATGCATGGAAACACTCAGACTTCCTATGCAAAAACTGCATCTTAAATAGATTGAACAATACACTTTATGGAGTGTATAGTGCTATGAAATCGGTCAAGGAACTTTGGGATTTTTTGGAGAAAAAATACAAAACATAGGACGCTGGCACAAAGAAATTTATAGTTGGAAAGTTCCTTGATTACAAGATGATACACTCCAAAACCATCGTTAGTCAAGTACAAGACCTACAAGTTCTACTTCATGGCATTCATACAGGAAAATATGGAATTGAGTGAATTTTTACAAGTTGCAGTCATCATTGAGAAACTTCCTCTTATGTGGAGAGATTTCAAAAATTACTTCAAGCACAAACGCAAGGAGATGAATTTGGAGGAATTGATAGTCCGTTTGGGAATTGAAGAACAATAGAAAAATCGAAAGAAAGTCTATTGTTCAACTTGGAGCAAGTTTTATTGAAACTAGTTCAAAGGTTGTCAACAAAAAGTATAAGATCTCATGTGATACACTAAGAAGAGACAACTCCAAGAGTGTCAAAATTTTTAAAGGCAACTGTTACAACTGTGGAAAAGTCGGACATCGTTCTAATGAATTTTGAAAGCCTAAGAAATGCTCAAGCAAATGTGGTTGAAATAGACACTATTTCTAAAGGAATAAAAGAGATGAATATTTCAGCGGTTGTTTCTGAATGTAACAACAGTGAAAATTCAAGAGAATGGTGCGTTGATACTGGTGTTATCCGGTACATTTGTGCAGACAAGACCATGTTCTCAAACTACAGAATTAAATGGAGAACAAATTTTCTAGAAAAATTCCGTAAATTTTAAAGTTCAAGGATAAGGGAAAGTTACTTTGAAGATGACATCCGGTAAAGAGGTTGTCCTCAACAATGTCCTACATGTATTGGACATTTACAAAAATCTTGTATCCAGGTCTCTACTTAGCGAAAATAGCTTTAAACTTGTATTTGTATATGATAAATTTGTACTCATTAAGAATGAGATGTATGTTGGTAAAAGGTACCTACATGATGGAATGTTCAAAATGAATGTTCTTACAATTGTATCGAAACAAAGCATTATGAATAAAATGTTGAATTCTACTTCTATGCTTGAATTGTTTTGCTTATGGCATAGTCGATTAGGACACATCAATTACAAACCTATGAGTAAATTTATGAATCGAAATTTAATTCCGACACTTAAAATTGATATAATCATAAGTGTGAAGTATGTGTTGAAACAAAGTTGGCAAAAACACATTTTCACTCAGTTCAAAAGAAAAAGATACATTTAGAATTAATACATAGCGATATTTGTTACTTGAAATTTGTTCAAATTAAGGATGGTAAGAAATACTTCACTACTTTCATTGATGATTGTACAAAGTTTTGTTATGTCTTTCTACTCAGGAGTAGAGACACTTTACTCACAACCTCTCTTCTATAAAACAATATAGTTTTATTAGTTTCACCCAAATTTTTTTTTGCGCATTAATGGCCAAGTACTTATATGTTTTCATGAACTTTTTAGAAAAAAACTCTAACTTTCTTTTAAGACGATTAACACCTCAAAGTTCATATAAATGAAGTTCTTAGTGTCTTTTGAACATTTTAAGACACTTGTACCAATTAGTGGACTTCATTAAGAGTTCTATAAACTCAATTCTCCAATCATAACAACCAGCACTTGCATCATAAGGATATGGCATAATTTAGTAAGTGCTACAAACTATCCTCTTCCCGAATGACATGTTGATACCCTTTGAACATATGAATTACTAATTTCATAATGATAGACAGGTTCATGTAAAGGTAGATGTTTTAATTGTAGAGTTTCAATCCCATCATAGTTGATGTTGATCCAACTAATTCTTTTGTAAGAAGCTTTTTAAAAGGATAAGCCAAACTCTCACTTGACCTCATATATGTAAGAAAAATTCCTCAATCTTTGATTAATTTTTTTACATAATCATGTATTAGATTCATATGTTGACTTTCCATCGTAAACCTTACTACAAGCTCGAGCCAACGTTGCTTGACTATGATATGGTATCGAGCTAGAAAAACTATTCTTCGTATCCAACAAAACTCCATATAAAAGGTCTCGAAGCTACTTGATTTCTTTTTGTGTTTCCACTAATGCAACAAACTCGAATTCCATAGTCAAGTGTATAATGCGCTTTTGTTTCTTAGGCCTCCAAGAAATATCTTTTCCTTCAAAAGTAAACACCCAACCCAGTGTTAAATTATTTTCATAAGCACTTAATATCCAACTAGAATCAGTATATCCTTTCAAAATAATTGGAAACCTAGAACTGCAAACAAGATTTTTTATCCTCTTTAAATAACCAAGAACCTTGCCAGTGGCTATCCAATGTTTAGCACTCACGTTACTAGTAAATCTACTATGTTTACTCATTGCAAATATGATATCCGATCTTGTACACTATACAGCATACATTTCTTGTATATTCAATTTGTGCAATATGCCTTCCATCATTCTTTATAATTTTGATACTTGGATCAAATGTTCGCCTCTTTTATGTTCAAATGTTTGAACATATTTACCACATTCTCAATATGATGTGATTGTGTTATTGAATAACTCCCAATATTTTTGATCACTTTGATATCTAATATGATATCTACTTGACCAAGATTCTTCATTTTAAATGTAGAAGATAAAAACATCTTCGTTTCTTTTACACCGTCCATGTGATTACTTCTAATCAATATGTCGTCTACATTCAATCAAGCAAAGGAAATATATTACTATATCTTAGTATATATACACTTATCCACCGTTTTAGGCAGAAAATCAAAAGATATGATAGCATTATTAAATTTATCATGCCATTTTTAGGTGATTATTTTAGTCCATATAATGATTTGACCAATTTGCATACTTTATTTTTGTTAACAGATAGTATAAAACCTTATGGTTTTTCTATGTATAATTCTTCACCTAAATCTCCATTTAAATGGCTTTTTAGATTTCATCATACTTGATATAGAGAAAGATCGGGATATGTTGGTGATTTTGGGTCACCAATTCCTAGTGATAGGTCGAGCTTTAATTGACATAGAAAAAGGTGAGATGATCTTGAAAGTGGAAGATGAAAGAGAAACAATCAACATGTATGCTAAATTCGAGTAACCATGTGACCTCGAGGAACACAAGAGGATTGATAGTAAAGATAATCCTAATTATGAATGTTGCCCATACAGAAAGAGAATTTGTGGACTTGTTGAAGTATTTTGATAAGTGTATGACCCTAAATTATGATATTTTATTATCTTTTGGATTAAGTTCTACTTAACTGATGTTATATTGTGTTTAGTAGATAAAAATATATGTTTGATAAAGAATTGGAGAAAAGAATCCAAAAGTGACGAAAAATGACAAAATTCAAAGATGAATTCTTTGGAGAGAAATTATATATTAAATGGGTTAGAGTCAACGGGCCTCAATAGACTTACATTGAAAATTTTAATTAGTGGCCCAGATTATATATATATATATATATATATATATATATATATATATATATATATATATATATATATATAACCCAAAACCTGGAGGGAGGGATTGCAAATAATTACACAGGCGGATTCACGCAAAAGAGGAGGACGGCGCTAAAGCAGAATCGGAAAAGAAAGAGAGAGAATAAAACTCAAAGAAGGAAGAAAAAAACATGCAGGGAAGAAGAAAGAGAAAGAAGAAAAATAAAGGAAAAATAAAAGGAAACTGCAACTACTAGAAATTTTCACGTTTGGTCAATTTTTTGTGATTTCTTTCCACTTTTGCGCATTTTTATTTTTACAATATGAATAACTAATTTTTATATTAGGAAAAATAATGTAATCGACTTGTGATCATTTATTTTTCTATTCAAGATTTCTGTGATTTATTTATTTATGTGTTGATTTTATTATGAGTTCAATGCATTAAATTATTTGATCAATAATTTGATGATTATGTGAATTTCTTACAAATCGAAAGGTGAGTTTGAAATTTAGACCATACAAAAAATTCGATAAATTAGTATAATGTGTAGAGATACATATACTGATTATTGCGGTCATAATTTGAATTTTTAGAACCAGTGTTTCGTTTAACTAAAGTTGATTCACTTAAAGATATGAAGTTAAATTATTTAAATAGGTTCAATGAAAACTTGAGATAGGTAAATTGAATACAATAGAAGAATTCGATCGAACACTACATTAGGTTATGAATTTTGAATTAAGAATAAATGTGATCAATAGATGAAATTGTTATACCCTAATATTTATCACATATTTATTTTTTCAATTATCAATTTGTTTGCAATCATTTTATATTTTTCATTAGTTAAAAGTAGTTAGGAAAAATAATTACAACCATCATAATTATATATTTACTTTTGTCAAATAGGAATAAGAAAAATTAGATTAAGTCTAAAGTATAGTTCTCGTGGGAACGATAATCCAGACTCAAATGTCCACTATATTACTTGTTACGATATCGTACACTTGCGATATAAAAAACGCAACAATTTTTTGTCTCCGCTGCTGGGGACTATTTACTTTTAGTCTTAGTTTATTTTATCTCTAACTGTTGCTTGATTTAATTTTACTCTACTTTCTTTTATTTTTTATTTTTTAAAAAAAGAGTGGTCGTTGTATGCTCTATACCCAAGTCAACGATTTTGAACCGTTTGACTCGAAAATAGAACGTACTTTCAGACGAAGGCGTAAGGAACACAAACAAAAATAACAACATCAAATGGCTGACAGTCAAATTTCATATTCAGCCAATTGGACAAGTGGCTGCAATAATACCGGCACTACCGGATCAACGGCAGGAGCGAAGTAAAATAAACGAATGAGACTTGCTCGTTTCAATGTTTTTTATGCCAATAGCCGCGCTTGCGCATTCCAATGTTGTGTATTTAGATTTCGAGGTAAATAATTTTCAAATAAAGGCAGAGTGGATCAATTTGATGAGCAACACTCTCCAATTCTACGGACTACCTCATGAAAATCCGAACACACATATTTCCAAATTTTTTAGAAATTGTCAGAGTTTTCATGCTCCAGTGGTTAATGAAGACGCTATTAAGTTGCGATTATTTCCATATACATTGAGAGATACTGCATTGGAGTGGTTAGGTGCCGAACCTCATGGAAGCATTACGATATGGGAAGAACTGAACAGAAAATTCTGCAACAAATTCTTCCCACCGTCGAAAGTAGCTAAAATCAAATTGGAAATTCAAATTTTCCAACAGAAAGATGGAGAGAGCTATCACGAGGCATGTAACAGATTTAAAGAGTTGATGCGAAAGTGTCCAAATCATGGAATCACAATAGGAAATCAAGTACAGTAATTCTACACTGGACTCTCACTACTGTCAAAATCTCAGGTGGATTCTTCTGCGGGTGGATCGATCATTGGAAAATCAGTACAACAAACCTTGGATTTATTTGAGTTAATTGCCACTACACATTCAATGTTTTCATCAGAAAGAATAGTACCACCAAGAGCATCTAGGATGTATAAATTAGATAGTGCAGCATCTACGAACGTGCAAATAACATCTTTGACAAAGCAGGTAGAGCTATTGGAGAAATCACAAACGAGAGGAGCATATGCAGTGATGGGTAGTCCATTATGTGAAAACTGTGGAGCTAACCATTTGACAGAAAATTATATGTCTATGGGATTTTCCGAGGAACAAGTCAACTTCATTCAAAATAGGTCCCGCCATTTTAACTCATATTCACAAACATATAACCCAGGATTGAAACAGCGCCTAAATTTTAGATGGTCGGACAATCAACAAGAGAATGGTTCAAATAATGCCGAGCAAGAGCACAAACTACATTTGGGGGAGATATTTCATCAATATGTGTAGAAAATAGACAAAATATTCCAACAGATTGATACTAATTTTCAAAATCAGCAAGCATCGATCAAGACGTTGGAAACAGAGATTGGTCAAATAGCTCAAAAACTTACAGAACGTCCACAGGGATCATTGCCAAGCAATACAATGAAAAATCCTAAAGAGCAAGTGATGTCAATAGGAGTAGTGGAAAACAATCCACCCATAACTCCTGTAAAAGTTAAAGCATATGTACCTTCACTTCCATTCCCTCAAAGACTTCGAAATAGTCAATGGAGGAAAATATTAATGCTATAACTACAAAGAGTGGAGTACAATTACCAGAGATTACTGTGAAACGACCAGAAAGAAAAGATGACCAGGAAGATGTTGATGAAGCAATAATGAAGGAAAAATCTGCTCCCACCTCAATTAAGAATGAAGAAACTATAGAAGCATCCACCGTCAAGGCACCAAGTCCAGTTGTGGCTTACGTGCATCCCATTCCTTTTCTTCAAAGGCTCAAGAGGAATAACGCAAAACTTGAAAATTTTCTTGATGTTCTCAAGAAGCTCCAAATTAATAATCCGTTGATTGATGTGATATTACAAATTTCAAGCTATACAAAATTTTTGAAAGAGATGTTAACAAAGAAAAGAAAGCTTCCTGAGTTTGAAATTGTGGCATTAACAGAGGAAAGTAGTGTAAGAGTGCAAAACAAATTGTCTCCCAAGTTGAAAGATACAGGGAGTTTTACCTTACCTATTTCAATTGGAAATTCTTGTGCTATTAATGCATTGTATGACATGGGTGCTAGTATAAATCTAATGTCATATTCTGTTTAAGGAAATTGGGATTAGGTTAAATCAAATCACATCAATAAAGCTATAACTAGCTGATACAACAATTTCAAAACCACGTGGCAAAATTGAGGATGTGCTCATAAAAGCAGGAAATTTAATATTTCCTATGGACTTTATTATGTTGGACATACGAGAAGATCGAGGCATTCCAATTATATTGGGTCGGCCATTTTTAGCAACAGGTCGAACTCTAATTGACATGGAGAAGGATGAGCTAATATTGAAGGTGGCAGACAAGTAAGAGATATTTAATATTTATACCCCACTTGAGAAATCTTTCAACAACAATAATTGCTGTAGAATTGACAAAGAAGAGCCACCTGATCAGCGAAGCTGTCAGAATAGAAAATCAAATTTTGGTGGACTTCTTGGCAGAGATGAAAATAGAAATATCAAAATATAAAGAGCAAAAAAAGGGTGAATAAATAAGAATTGTACAAAATGAAATGATGACATAACTTAATTCGAGCAACCATGATCAAACATGGCATAAAGTCAAACTAATGACGTTAAAGAAATGCATCTTTTAAGGCAACTCAAATCTCTTTTTTTTCTTGTTATTTATTTTGTTTTTGAGTTTTATGATAGTTTAGTTTATTTTTAAGTTTATTTGTGAGTTATGATCCATACCCCATTTTCCTTATATTTTGGATATGTTAGTTGGTTTATTAGATGTTAGAATTAAGTAACGCTTGTTCCAATTATTTGATCTTATGCTTTATTTGATTTTTCAGGGACATGGCATCGCAGAACATTTAAACCAATATTGACCAAGGAGCCAATAGAAGCAATAGGAAAGCTAACCATTTAATTACAAGTCATAAAAGGGAAGTCTTTTCTTCACATTCTTCCTCACCCCTTTATATGCTGATTTAGAATTAAAGACATTGAGAACAATATCTAATTTAAGTTTGGGGTGGAAAATATGAGGTTTCATTTTTTTTATGTGCTTTTATTGCTTTACTAAAAAAAATCTTTTTGTGTGCTTGTATGAGTTAATTGGTCTGACTGACAATGACGAATATATTGAATTGTTAATTAATTTATGAATGATGAATAAGTTGTATGATTAGATTAATTTTTACTTTTCCATATGAAATTTGATATATATTAAGCACGTGAATTAAGTTAAGTATTGTGTAAGAATGAGTTGATTTCATAATCGAATATGATGAAATAGTGGACCATAGAAATCAAACCCAAAACCATAAAATTTTACATTCTTTGACCAAATTTAGAATAGTTTGAGGGATTTCACTGTTGTAGGAAGATGTTGACATAAATATAGATTTCATGTGTGAAATTAAAAATCTTGTGTAGATTGTCCAAGATCGATGGAATGCAATAGGGTGAAAATCTCAAGTTGGAGTTCATTTTACTTGAATTGGTATTAAATGAGGGACATTGTACTAATCAAGGCATAAGAAAAAAATTATTAGAAAATTTTTCTTCGTAGCCTTTATGACTCGAGCAATTAAGCCTACAAGGGTCTTTAAAACCTGGTGCCCTATGGTCAACTGACTTGGGAGTCATCGATCAAAAGTTTGGTACATTGGTCATTTAGAAAGTTTAATGGAGAAAATGCTTCAAATAAAGAAAAAAATCACTCATATGACAAAAAATCAGAAAAAGCATATGCATGAAACATAAGACGCACAAAATACATTGGTTAAGTCCCAAACACTTGTTTAAAAAAAATCGACTTTTGATAAAAAAAAAAAATGGTTAGCCTAGTTAAATCTTAGAGATTAAATCAATCATATTTAATGGAGAATCCTTGTTTATTGGAATGTTGAACTGCAAATGATGAAATTTTGTCAAACTAGAGAGGTGAGGATAGTAAAAAAATCAAACATTGGTTCACACATTGGAAAAGAGTGAAAAGAACAAGTTTGGGGTGTGTGAATCTTACAAATGATGAAAGAATATATTTGACCATTGAGGGTCGTGAATTGAAATAACTTATAAATTCATAATACTATATTTAATTCTCCACAATCATGTTGATTTTGCATTGAAAAAGTTGATTTTAATTTTTATATTGTGATTTTGAAGCAGTGCATAGATGTATTATTATTATTTCAATCTCGAGACAAAATGTCTGGGTATCTAGCTAAATCTTGTTGCTTTACTTGATTGACTAGCCACCAATTAGGTAATTAGCGTTGCTTGTTTGTGTGTTTGTTAGGTTTTAATTTTATAACCTGGAGGGAGGGATTGGAAATAAATACACAAACGGGTTCACGCAAAAGAGGAGGACGACGCTGAAACAGAATCAGAAGAGAGAGAAGAAAAGAGAAAGAAGAACGAAAAGAAAAGTCAAAGAAGGAAGAAAAAGTGTGCAGGGAAGAAGAAAGAGAAAGAAGAAAAAGAAAAGGAAACTGTAAATACCAGAAATTTTCACGTTTGGTCAATTTTTTGTGATTTCTTTCCACTTTTTGCTCGTTTTTATTTTACAATATGAATAATTAATTTTTATATTAGGGAAAACAATGTAGTCGACTTGTGATCCTTTATTTTTCTATTCAAGATTTTTGTGATTTATTTATTTATGTGTTGATTTTATTATGAGTTTAATACATTAAATTATATGATCACTAATTTGATGATTATGTGATTTTCTTACGAATCGATAGGTAAGTTTGAGATTTAAACCATATAATAAAATTCGATAAATTAGTATAACATGTAGAGATACCTATACTGATTATTGCGGTCATAATTTGAATTCTTAGAACCAGTGTTTCGTTTAACTAAAGTTGATTCACATAGAGATATGGAGTTAAATTAGTTAAATTTGCTCAATGAGAACTCGAGATGGATAAATTGAATACAATAGAAGAATTCGATCAAACACTACATTAGGTTATGAATCTTAAATTAAGAATAAAGGTGATCAATAGATGAAATTGTTATGCCCTAATATTTATCACATATTTGTTTTTTCAATTATCAATTGTTTGCAATCATTTTATATTTTACATTAGTTAAAAGTAGTTAGAAAAAATAATTACAATCATCATAATTATTTATTTGTTTTTGTCAAATAGGAATAAGAAAAATTAAATTAAGTCTAAAGTATATTTCTCGTATGAACGATAATCCGGACTCAAAGGTCCACTATATTACTTATTACGATATTGTACACTTGCGAGATAAAAAACGAAACATACTTAAAGATGATAAAGAAGATTCTAAAGTCTAGAGGGAAAAGAAGAAAGTTTGTAACAAAGATAATTGCAAGTAGTGCAAGGTTGGCAGCGTTTTTCTTTGTATATATTATGCTTAGGTAGTTTTTCTTGCTTTTAGAGTGTTAAATGGTTGAGTTTTATGATTAAAGGCTAAAAAAAATGGGTTTCGTTAGATCATCCATTGCATTTGTTTTTAGGGTAATTTTTTCACACTCGCATGGTGTTCGATTGAATGCACGACACACGCTTAATCCACTCCATTCTGTCCTCATGTGATCACATTTGCATTTATGTTGAAGTGTCATTACATTGCACACATACAAAGCACACCATGCATGGCAAGACTCCATACTCTATTACATTAAACTGATGATGAATTATTCATATCTCTGTAAACTAGTTTTAAGATATGTCATGATCTTATAGGAAAAAAAAAACGTTGATCAAACACTTTATCGGAGTATGATAGGTAGTTTAATCTATCTTGCAACTAGTAAACCTGACATAGCATTTAGTGTTGGTGTTTGTACTAGATTTCAAACTAACCCTGAGAAGTCTCACTTAAGTGTTGTGGGCGTATCGTTCGTTATATTAATGGCACAATAGAATGTGGAATTTTGTTCTCTATAGATCATAATCTAGATCTAACCGGCTATTAAGATGTTGATTGGGTTGGAAATGTCGACGATAGAAAAATCACCTTGATAGAGTGTAGGAGCAAATCTTGTAGCTTGGATGAGTAAGAAAGGAAATTCTATATCATTGTCTACGATTGAGGTCAAATAAATAACTGCAAGAAGTTGTTGTGCTCAAGTGCTTTGGATTGAGCAAATGTTGAGTGATTATGGAGTCGACCAGGATACTATGATTTTGTTTTTGTAACAAAACAAGTTCTATAAACATTTTCAAAATTTATGTTCAACATTCTCGAACCAAATGTATAGACATTAGACATCATTTCATCCTAGAGCTCGTGGAGACTCGTGTTGTATCTCTTGAACACATCTTCACAGAAAACCAATTAGTTGACCTTTTCACCAAGCCCTTAGATGGTCTTAAGTTTGAGTTTCTAGGGAAATCTATTGGTGTTTGTGTACCTCATTGAGTAGGTCTATAGGTACACTCATCTGCAAGTTCATTGTGTTTACATATTCATACATACACTCTCATTCTTTGTATATTATCTCATTTTATTTAATAGAAAAATGGGAGTTTTGATGTTGTTTCGCGCGTTTACTCGCTAACAATTAAAAAGGGATCAGACGATTGTGTAAGGGACAAACCTCTTGAAACAAAGTCCCAAAAATGGGTGTTTATTAAATATGAAGATTACAGTTTGGACACGAACAAGATGCCTCCAAGGGACGCAAGCACACAAGTACGAGGGAATTGAAATAATTAAAGTTAATCTAAGAAAAAGTAAATTACATATTCTCTGTTTGAGAGTGAATTTTGTCGGGGTTCTCTTCGTTGTCTTCTTCTTTCTTTTATACGGCTTGGGTAGTTTTTAATCGTTTAGAAACTGCTTGTAACTACCCATTTCTTTCATAATGGTCGGCTGGCCAATAACTACCGTGTGTAACTCCTATCACCACGTCCTCTTCATAACTGCTTTCCACCAACTCTCTCAAATCGTGGGGCGTAATTGTGATGTGCTCAAACTGCCTTAGATCGTGACTTTGGATAACAACAAGCTTTAGTCATCGCTGGGACTCTGGGCGACTCAGCATTTTTGGGCGACAATTGGTCTTCCGCTCTGGACGATTATAGGATACTTCATTCGCTTAACATCTGGGCGTTCTGCAGGATTGGGCGACAACGCACCTTTGTTTTTGGGCTTTCATCATATTTAATGACATTTCTGGTTGGGTTTTTACCCTGATCTCTCTAAATTGGCTTCTTCTCTTGGGCCATTTCCTTTCTTGGGCCATTTAAATTGGGATGTACATCTTGTGTGTCAACAATTACCCCCTCAATATGGCGGAATTAATTTTAATTTTCACCATATTCATCTTTGTGTCTTCCAGCAACATTTGAAATTCCCAAAGACTTTCAATCATCACTTTATTCTAATTGTCTAGAACGGTGTGACGTTACAACCCTTATAAGCCCAAGAATCGCGCCACTTCGTTGACCACTAAACAACGTCTTCATACTTCACGTCTTCTCCCTACTATTGTACTGTTCATCGTCTTACTTCTCCTCTACGTTTCTCAAGCAAACTCAAATAAACTCGTATTTTGCATTCAATGGCGACCTCTCAAACTCGTTCGGAGAACCCTTTTGGTTTCAAAGACTTCCAAAACCTTCTCACCAGGCCGTATGTAAACCCTTCTTATCTTGCACCGGCTAATCCAGATTTGAATGAGTTTTATCTTGGTCCAATGTTCAATGATGCTGCATCAATAGAGAAAGTGGCGGTGGGTCAAGTGTTCCCTTGCACGGAAAACCTCCATTTTCTGAACTCGCTACCGTTGAAGCCCATCCAGGAGCGAGGTATTCGTACTTGGCTTAAGGCTGATTCTTCTTTTCGTTTTTGGCGTGTACGTCTGGTGAAACATGGCCCCACAAAAGCACTTTTTGATCGTGCATGAATTTCTGATTTGTTGGAGATTACCCTCCATCCCCCAATTTACAATTCAGTACTTTTCCAATCGCATTAAGTTTTTGGTCTTCAGAGTATAATACTTTTGTATTTCCTCTTGGCCCGATGTCTATTACTCTAAGGGACGTAGGGGCTTTAGTAAACCTCCCACCTCTGGGCGATACCATATTTCCTGGTATCGTGGTTACTGGTGTTGCTCCGAAGTTTGATAAGAAAATTATTGAGTCTTATTCGAGCATGCAAAGCCTCTATACTGCTTCTATTTCTGAACCTAACCATGCTGAGCGTGTAGCTTTCCTTCATGTTTGGCTGTGTAAATATGTCATCTACGTCCCTAGTCTGAAGCCTTCTACAAGCTATCTGCCCATATCACATGAACTAGCACGTGGCCGATCCCTGAATTTATGTTCATTCTTTTTGGCTGCCCTTTATAGAGGCATGGCCTCCCTCCAATTCCAACTAAAGAATGGTGCCTCCCCTACAGGCAGTGGGCCTCTTTGGTTAGCCCAATTATGGTTGAGGGCGTATTTCCCACAACTTGGTGCTGTACCTTCTCCTCCTAGGTCGGTTGCCTGCTATGGGTTATTCATTCATCAATTGGGCCCTGTAAATATGTCTGCCAGAGAAGTTTTTACATTCTTTTATACACTGAACTCCATTCCTTCATTCTTTCCTTTTCCCGCTCATCAAATTCCCATTTTTGTTCGTCCTCCTTCCACCATGGATGAAGCGAACACATCTTTGTCCATGTGGGTTGAATTTTTGGTTGGGAGAGAATTGTTTCATGATATCGTAACGGGGACAAATGCTAAAGCTGGAGTCGAGATATACGATCATCATTTCTTTGCTCGTCAGCTTGGTTTTGGCCAAACTTGGCATGTCTCTCCTTGTTATTCCAAGAATATCGCAGAATGTTTTCACCTTATTAGTAAGGCTGAGGCTGGGGCTATTGATGCTCGTAATAACGCTTGGCTGACGGCTTTTCTTTTGTTCCTTTCAATCCTACTGCTGTTACGCATCCTCTTTTCGACCAACTGTGGCCATCTGTGAAGCGTAGGCTCTTTTTAGTCAATGTTAATCGTGCCTTTCACTCATTGGATAGCTCAGAGACTCTCCCTTCTTCCCCTATTCTTACTATTCCTCTGTCCATTAAGGGCCCTTCCAAATCACCGTCAGCTTCCCACAAACGTTCAAATCTTCCATCTGCTTCCCCAACTACCCAGGCTATTGCTGCCAAAGGTATTTCCAGTCGGAAACTACCAGCCACAGCTTCTCCAGTCTCGCAAGATGACGCTGAAGATGATGGTGGTAATGATGTTGATGTTCCCCTCATCCACAAAAGAAAGGTGATGACTTTGTTTAACCATGACTTATTGATCTTTATGAATTGATGCTTCATTTGATTGTTCCATTTGATGGTTTCAGAAAGGCTCATCTTCTCAATCAGAAGCCTTAGTCACAGTCTCTCCTGCTCCGATTCCTACTGTTGTAACCGTCTCAATAGGATCATTTGATGAAGGGGTTCCACCCAAAGAACAACCTTTGGTGCCAGAAACTTCATCACAACCCCCTGAGGCATTGCAGACTTCCCAGGACGTCCATCTTCCAATTACTGAACTAGCAGGTAGGACGTCTCTTGGCACTTTCACTCTACTTGTTGATTTAGCAGTCTTTGACTTGTTTTCCTCTGTGTATATCAGGTGTTTCTACAGACCTGCCCGTTGCAGTAAGTTCATCCTATTCAGAGAGAAAGAAGTCTTCGCGAATGGTGGGGCCAATTGATGATGATCTTGAACATTAGAAGGTCGCTGATGAGGTAACTTATGTTCCTCCTTCACTCTTTTGCTTTGCTTGATTTGTTGCAGTGACATTTTAACATTGGCATTTCCTTTCAGTGCACTAATGATGTTGTGCGCTCTAGGGGTGTCCAAAAGTCCCGAACCGGACCGGACCGAACCGAACCCGACCCGAACCGAACCGAATCGAGCGGTTCTTCATAAATTAAATACCCGAACGGGTACCCGAATCGAGAACCGATGGGTTTGGGTCGGGTCTTGGGTCTATACCAAGAACCGAATAAGAACCGAAACTAAATAATTTTTTTATTTTTTATATTGAATTAATTAAATTATTTTATTTTTTTCTAAACAAATTAGCAAATTAATTAAATAAATCAGATTATTACATAATTTTAATTTTAAAATCCAAATCATTTTTAAAACTCATGAGCCCATTTTAATTTGAAACAAATGAATATACTTTATGTAGTGTTACTGTAATATTAATATCTACTTTTTGGTATTTGTATACATTGAATTAATTTTATTGGACGACTAGTTATTTATATATTTTTGAATTGAGCTACGTTAATTTGTAAAAGTTACGAATGAAATGTCATTAGTTGTATTTATATAGTGTTGCTGTAAATATTAAAAAATTTAATGATGGTACGGAACCGAACCGACCCGAACCGATCCGAACGGAACCGAACCCGAACGGTTCCATAATTATATTTGGACCCTGCAGGTCCATTTATTAAATACCCAAAAGTTTTGGGTCGGTTCGGATCTCTTCAGAACCGAATCGAACCGACCCAAGGACAGCCCTAGTGCGCTCCATCCAAGACTTGCTTTCCTCTTGGGAACAAATGGAAACGTCCTGCTCTGCTTCCGGCCATCCTTCTGACTCTTCTGAGGCAAACATGGAGATTCTCAGACAATCAATGATTGAGTATGTTGCCTTCATGGATATGGATGTTCGCACGGCTAGTACTGCCACACAGAAGGATAAATTTGATCTTTTGAGCACAAAGTTGGCACAAGCACTTACGCTTCCATCGCTCAACGTTTCTCCTAAATTCAAGGCGACGTTGAGGGCCATTCATTCTGAAGTCCTTTCTCTGTTGGCTAGATGTGCCGAGTTGAAGGCCAAAAGTACTCAGTATCTTCGTACTTCTTCTGAAAAAGAATCTTTGCTTCAAGAGATCAACAAAGCCAAGACTGGATTGAATGAACTCTCTTCTGAAATTAAGGCTGAAGATTCTCTAATGATGACCTTGGCTGCAGAGATGAAGGAGCTTCAAGCAATGATGGACGATTGTAAAGCCAGGATGGCTGCTAAAGAGCGTAATGATTCCCAATAGGTAGAACAGACCAAGTCATTAGTTGAGCGTTACCAACAGCTGAAGGTTGATGACGAGGTTGTGACCGATATAAACACTGCTTCTTCAAGGCAGGATGAGGATTGGGCGAAGCTTAGGGAACATATGCGATCTGTTTGGGGTGAATTGTAATTGAGACATTTGATGTCCTTTTCTTTGTAATTTTATGAATTAATCATCATAGTCATTTTTCAACTGTAACAACAGTATTTGCCTTTAATGAACAATTATTTTGTATGTTCAAGTGTTAATTGACGTTCCTCTTTTAAGTCGTCAACCCCCAAGCACTTGATTATTTCTATGCTAAGATTCATGCATATCAATTTCCTCACCCTTCAGATTTTGGGCCATTTAATGTACGTGGCCTTTCATATTCCGACTTTTCATATTCGTTCCCTTATAAATACTTTTGTGCCTTCAGCACTTATCCTCCCCATTCGTAGTTCTTCTCCAAGAATTATCTTGCTGCCATCGTCCAGCATCTCGATACTTTCTCCAATTTCACTTTTCCGTAGAAATGGGTCAGTTGATCCATCCTGTGTGTCGTCCAATTTAACACATCTGTTGGTATGGGAGATATAGGAAATGTTTCTTGACAAACTGCAAAATTCTTCCCATCTATCAATGGTGGGAGGGAACACTTCTGGCCACTTTGCTTGCTGAGAATGCTTCTCAGCCCTTTTGCTCGCAATTGCAGCAATGCTTTTAAGGATGTGGCTGGTCCCAATCCACAATTTTCACCGTTGCTGCCAAATGGACCATAATTGTTTATCCTCAGTTGTAACTTGTAGGAGATTTCATACTTTCACTCATAGGAGGCTTTGCACTTTTCGTTTTCCATTGATGTAACAAATATTAACTTAATAAAAGTTTTGTTTGAACGTATTTCGTCCTTTATTTTATTTGGCTATCATCGCTTAGTAGAACTTACATGCTTAAGTTTTTATTTGTTCGTTTTCCCATAAGGAAGAAACATATTTCTTCAAATATTTGCCATTGATGAATCTCACGTGATTAGTACCATCTAAATTCTCTAAATGGTAGGCTCTATTAGGCAACACACTTTTCACCTTGTATGGTATTTCCCAATTTGGTGACCATTTACCGTACTTTGGGTCTTTACTATCCAAAGGGAGTATTGTTTTCCAAACTAAATCGCCTAAACTGAAGGACTTGGCTATGACATTTTTGTTGTAAAACTTAGCCATTTTCTGTTTCTGGACTTGCAATCTATCCAGGGCGTCCAACCTTAATTCGTCCAATTCCAACAAATTTTGGACAAGTAACTCTGTACGTTCGTTGTCATCTAGATTGTTTTGTGAACGTACTCTTATTGACTGGACGTTGATTTCCATGGGTAACACTGCGTCTTGCTCGTATGTTAGCTGAAAAGGGGTAACTTTAGTGCTTGTGCGTGGCGACGTTCTATAGGCCCACAAAGCTTGATTCAAACACTCGTACCAATTTCTGGCGTTTTCACTTATCATCTTTCTTACAATGTTCTTCAAAATCTTGTTGGAAGATTCAGCCTTACCATTGGATTGAGCGTAATAAGGCATGGAATTCACCAACTTGATCCCAAATTCATTCAAAAATTCCTTCACTTGATCCCCATTCAAGGAAGTCCCATAATCTACCATCAGGGTTTGTGGGATCCCAAACCTATAAATGATATGATCGCGAATGAACTCTATAACACGCTTGTGAGATATCTCTTTTAAAGGTATTGCCTCTACCCACTTGGTGAAAAAATCTGTTGCCACTATAATGAACGTATGTCGCTTGGACGATGGTGGATAAATTTTTCCTATTAAGTCTATCGTCGAACCCCTAAACGGCCTTGGCTTAATGATAGGTGTCATTTCTCTAGCTGGCGCTCTTTGGATTGGTCCATGCATTTGACATGCCAAACATCCTTTTGCATATTGGACACACATTTCTCCCATCTTAGGCCAAAAATATCAATTCCTAATAATTAACCATCTCATCCTTTGGCCGGCTTGGTGGGCTCCACAAATTCTTTCATGTGTTTCAGCTATAATTACCTTAGCTTCTTATAAGCTTACACATTTCAACAACACCCCATCTGGGCGTTTCTTAAATAATTCGCCTTCGATCAACGTGTAATTCAATGATCATGCTTTATCTTTCTATTTTTCTTTTTACTTGGTTCTTTTAAGAACTCTTTTATCTCTACCCTCCAATCCATTGCGTCTCCTTCTTGTTGAAATGAACTCCAATCCTATTTGCCCTCCTTTGTATAACAGGCAAAATTGTTCCATATTTACAAGTGGGTTCTATATCTAATATTTTTAAGTAACCTGAGGCCGTTTGGGCTAGTTCGTTCGCTATGTCATTGTATATTCTATTGAAATATTGGAGTTCTACTTGGTCGAACTCCTCTAGTAATTCTTGGGCGACTTCATACTGGCTTATGACAGATTCGCTTTGACATTTAAAATCGCCAATGAGTTGGTAAATCACCAACTGGGAATCGCCCCTAACAATCACATTTTTTACTCCCATTTCAATCAATACTCTAGGCCGACAATCAATGCTTCGTACTCGGCCTGATTATTGGTACACATTCTGTCCAACGTGAAGGCAAATTTATAACAAACTCCTAGAGGATTTATCAAAGCTATTCCTACCCTTGCACCTTTGGAAGTTTTTGATCCATCGAAATATAAGATCCATGGTTTTAACTCGAATGAGTCTATTTCCAATTTAATTTCTTCAGGCATATCGAGGCATGGGTGATCGGCCAAGAAATTAGCCAATGCTTGATTTTGTACCGCCTTCTGTGGTACATATTGTATTTCGAACTCGGATAATGTCAAAGTCCAAAGACCTATCCTTTGGTGTAAAATAGGGCGAGAAAACATGTACTTCACTAAATTTACTTTAGAAATTAGATAAACTGTTACAGACCGTAAATAAGCCCTTAACTTAGTACGTGTGAAATATAAAGCGAGACATAGTTTCTCAATAGCAGAATAATTACATTCGCATTTTGTCAAACGTCTACTTAAATAATATATTGCCCTTTCTTCACCAAATTGGTCTTCTTGCTCGACCATTCCAGCTATCGATTCTTGTTCAGCCGATATATACACCTTCATTGGCCGTCCTTAGATAGGTGACACCAACACTAGCGGATTTGACAAATAAGTCTTTAGGCTATCAAAGGTCTTTTGATGTTCTTCTTTCCAGACGAGTTCGTCCTGGTTTTTCAACTTTAGGAGAGGCGAAAAAGCTTTTGTTCGCCCTGCACAATTAGAGATAAATCGCTTAAGAAATTAACTTGACCTAGAAATCGTTGCAATTCTTTTTTGTTATTAGGCGGTTTGGCTTCTAAAATGGCCTTTACTTTATTCTTATCGAGTTCGATTCCTCTTTAGTGTACTAGAAAGCCAAGGAAATTATCGGCACTGACACCAAACGCACACTTCAAAGGATTCAATTTCAGCTTACATTGTCTCATTCGCTCAAATGAGCGTTTCAGTTGTTCGAAATGATCTTCCTCTTTAACAGATTTGACCATGATATCATCCACATACACCTCAACAAACTTGCCTATCATATCATGAAAGATTAGATTCATTTCCCTTTGATAAATCGCCCCCACATTTTTCAGGCCGAAAGGCATAACTACCCATTCGTAACACCCTAAGGCCCCTAGGCATCTAAAAGCAGTTTTGTGTATGTCTTCTTCAGCTATATATATTTGGTTATATCCTGAATACCCGTCCATAAAGGAATACATGACATGTCCGGCAGTGGAATCAACTAAAGAATTTACCGTGGGCATTGGATACTCATCTTTAGGTGTCGCTAAATTCAGATTTCTAAAATCTATGCACACTCTTAATTTACCATTCTTTTTTTAACACTGGCACAATATTAGATAACCATTCAACCTATCTAGTTGTCCTGATGAAGCCTGCTCTTAATAATCGCTCAATTTCCTTCTTAATTTCGGGTAACACGTTAGGAGCAAAACGTCTAGGAGGCTGTTTATGGGGCTTAAAATTTAATTTAGTTGACAATCTATGTTCCACTAATTTTTTATCTAAACCAGGCATATGTTCATACTCCCAAGCAAAACAATCTTTATATTCTTTTAATAAAACGATTAATGTTGTACTATCCTCTTGACTAAGCATCTGGTGATAAATGTTGGGCGATCTTCTCCCACATCGCCAATGTTTACTTTGATCAAAGGGTCTTGTGCTTGAGGTTTCCAGGCTTGTTGATCCTCATTACTTCATCATCCATGTCCCTTGTAGGCACTTCTTTTTCTAGGCAATCCACATCGTTGACTTCTTGGTCAATACTTTGCTCCAATTTGAATACGGCCAATTTGTCTCCCAACGTTTTCAATGCTACTTCTTTTTTTATTTTCTCTTGATATTCTTTATTGAAAGCCACTAGTCTGGCTTTGAAGGCCTGGATCTCGGCCACATGCTCTTTTGGTTACCAACTCATCAATATTCTTTGATTGTTCTTTTGCCAATCACTGGCTCTCTAGGGCCACTATATTTGGCCTCATTTGATTGAACATTTCAGCGAGTGCTTCTACAGAAAATGGTTCTTCACTCTATGCGACAACTTGAGTTTCTTTTCCAGCTTGGATTATCCTGATAGGTCCATAGTTTCCCTCGTACATGAATCTTTCTACTGAGTTAGCTTCTGCAACGAAAGGCCTATGATCTGCCTATACCACTTCTGCTTTACCTTGGTCATTCCAGAAAACTAAACACTGGTGGAGTGATGATGGTGTACAACAACTTCCGTGGATCCAGTCTTGCCCTAATAGTATGTTGTAACTAGTAGGACCATCAATGACAAAGAAGACTGTGGTCCTAGTAGTTGTTCCCACAGTTATATCTAGTGGCATTACTCCCTTGGTCGAAGTTGCTCCCCCATTAAAGCTTGTGAGAATGACTTCCGTTGGGATCATGTCATCCTCTATCTTTGCGAATTTCCTCATCATCCTTAATGGGATAATGTTTATGGCTACCCCATTATCAATAAACACCTTCACCACGAGTATACCATTGATCAAGGCCTTCACATAAAGTGGCCTTAAATGCTTGGTCAGTTTCATAGTGGGTTTTTTGAAGACGACCTTTTTCGCCGCATCAATTTCTACTTCCTGTTTGTCCCCTGTCGACTTATCCCTTTGTGATAAATCAACTTGCAATACCTTGAGCTGAATATTTGTCTGTGGAGCACTATCTTTATCCTCCAGTAGCTACCCATCCTGTTGGGGGAGGCAGTATCCTTGGAGGAGATCCATATTTTTCAGAACGAGGTACATTTTTCTTCCTCTTGGGTGTTCCATATAATACGTAGAAATCGAAAAAACGTTCAGATGGTTCTCCCAACAAATCTACTTCACGAACTCCTTCTCGATGTAATTGTTTCAGCAAAGTGTTACGCGATACTCCTCTCTTTCTCCTTTCTTCTTCTAAATCAATTTCTTCCTCAATATGAGTCATACCATCATCATCTTCGCCTTGTATTTCTTGAGACATCTGACCACCTTCACATTCCAACACACACGCTTCTTCTTCATTTCCTCCTTCTTCCTCCTTATTCTTGAATTCATTGGCCAACAGATAATTATTAGCCATGACAGGAGGTAAGGTGTCCCACTGGATAGTAGGGGGTGGTTCTGTATCTTCTTCGTCTCTTTTACTTCGATCAAACTTCGACCTCCCCCAAGAACTTTCTGCCATTTCTCTCATTGATTCCCCAGTGCCAGTGTCTTCACTATCTTCGAGAGCATTTTGATTAACCATTTCCAGTACTCTTGGTGCTTTAGGACGTGGCATTTCTTATCGCTACCTCATCATTCATCCATAATTCCGTTGAAATCGTCTTTGCTGAGTCCTGGTCATTTCATTAAAAGGCACAACACATCTTGCATTATATTGATATGAGTGCCATACATTAGGCTGGCGAAGTTGTGGTCTGAACGATCTCTCATGCCTTGCTGGCCTAAACTGCCTTTCCAGAGGCGGTCCTTTATAAAACGATGTGCCCTGCCTTCTGTTTGGAACAAACTCAAGGTGATGGTGATTCTACTTTTCTTCTGGTTTCCCAGTATTTACTCTCACTTCTGATTTGCACCTGGCACACAAGACTTCTTCATTCTTCATGGGTTCTTTTCCTCTAATACGTTCGAACACGCTGGCATGTTTCTCAGGGTCTTCTTCATCATCGATGACCAACTTGAACCTTGGCAACTTATTTTGGAGATTGGTCGTTAACATATTTACTTCAAGTGGCTGTGGGAAAGGATTTTCATCCACTTCCATTTTCTTTTTGTCTTCGAACGTGATTCGTCCTAACTCAATAGCGTCCTGTAAAACATGACGAAAAACCACGCAATAATTAGTCGTATGTGACCATGCATTATGCTATTTACAATATTTTTTACCCTTAATTTGCTCAGGGCTTGGCAACTTATGTTTATCGCTCAACTTTATCTGCTTATCCTTATACAATTTATCAAATATAAGGTCAGCCTTAGTTACGTCGAACGAGAACGTTCTGCTCTTTTTGTTTTCTCCTTTCATAGGCTCATCTCTGGCTAAATCTCTAGGTTTAGCCATTATGGGACAAGTATACGCATCCCCCTTGGTTAGTTCGGCCAAACATATTTCAGTTTGATCGTAAAATTCATCATCTATAGTATGAACGCCAAAGTTTGGGTCTTTGTAATAAGTCCCTTTACTAGAATTTTTCACTTGCTCTTCTTCTCTTATCAAACGTTCGTACCTAATTACGTTCGCACTAAGTTGAAACAGGTCAGGGAACTCCTTATCCTGGAACTTTTTCTTTAAATCAAAACTTAAACAGTTTTGAGCAATTTTGACAAATTCTTTTTCAGGCAGGGGTACAAAACATTTACTCCTGGCTGTTTTGAACCTTTGAAGGAAACCTTCTGCCCATTCATTTGGCATTTGACGTAAGTTCGCCAAATCGACCAGTGTAACCTCAGATTCTGTTTTATAAAACTGAGCATGGAACAACTGTTCCATTTGTTGCCATGTCTGAACGGAATTTGCTGGCAAGTTAATAAACCACGAAAAGGCTACTCCTGTTAATAAACTAGGGAATAGTCTCATTTTATGGTAGTCGGTCACCTCACCACTATGTAATGTGAATCGTCCTATATGTTCCAGAGTAGATACATCTCCTAAATCAGTGAATAACGAGAATTCGGGCACTTTATACCCTCTAGGCCATGGATATGCTTGATCTACCCAATCAGGATATGGTTTAATGTAAGTCGGCCTGATAACAGGACGTACCCCAACAGCCATTTGATCTTGTACTATTTCTGCAATTTGATTCCTCAGTAAAGCATTTGGATCATATGGGACTCCCATGGGTTGGTTTACTTGTTGGTTTACTTGAGGCGGCCTGATATTTTGTCCTTGATTGGTAGGGAAAGTGCCATTGTTCAGACCATTATACCCATTATATTGAGTGTTTACCCCTTCATTAACACGGGGTAAATTATGTCCGTTATTCAGAACATTATCTCTTATGTTTAGATTACCCCCCAAGTTGGTAGTCACATTATCACCATTCAAATTTGGCGCTCCATGAACCCCTTGATTTGAGGTGGAAGGGCCGAAAAATGTTTCTAGACCTGGACTTGAGTTCAAACCAGGGGAATTGTGTGGTGAAGTATGTCCCACAATCGCCCTGATCTGGAAATGACCTCCTATGGGCATGGTTGGTTGACATACTTGGCCTACTAATTTGCTCATAAGATCATTCAAAGCACTTAATTGTTTGGCCATGTTATCATAGTGAACATTTCCACTCTGGGTAAATTTTTCCATATTATGGAAGTTTCGTAAATTTACGTGTTCGACGACATTTTGAGTGAGTTCTCCAAGCAATGCACGCATGATTTGAGAACTCAACTCTGTCATTGGTTCATAACGACTATGACTGCTTGGAGTCTGTCCTTCTGTCTGAGGAGAATGTTATTGTTCCTCGTATCGCTCGATCACAGACTGGATTACTCCGTGACTTGCTGGTGCTTTATCAGAACTTTTATGAGGCATAATGTTTTCCTTTTGCATCTTCAAACACCAACTGTCCCACTGGGCGTGCCAAATTGTTTCGCGCGTTTACTCGCTAACAATTAAAAAGGGATCAGACGATTGTGTAAGGGACAAACCTCTTGGAACAAAGTCCCAAAAAGGGGTGTTTATTGAATATGAAGATTACAGTTTGGACACGAACAAGATATCTCCAAGGAGGACAAGCACACAAGTACGAGGGAATTGAAATAATTAAAATTAATCTTAAAAAAAGTAAATTACATATTCTCTGTTTGAGAGTGAATTTTGTCGGGGTTCTCTTCGTTGTCTTCTTCTTTATTTTATACGGCTTGGGCAGTTTTTAATCGTTTAGAAACTGCTTGTAACTACCCATTTCTTTCATAATGGTCGGCTGGGCAATAACTACCGTATGTAACTCCTATCACCACGTCCTCTTCATAACTGCTTGCCACCAACTCTCTCAAATCGTGGGGCGTAATTGTGATATGCTCAAACTGCCTTAGATCGTGACTTTGGATAACAACGAGCTTTAGTCATCGCTGGGACTCTGGGCGACTCAGCATTTTTGGGCAACAATTGGTCTTTCGCTCGGACGATTATAGGATACTTCATTCGCTCAACATCTGGGCGTTCTGCAGGCTTGGGCGACAACGCAGCTTTGTTTTTGGGTTTTCATCATATTTAATGACATTTCTGGTTGGGCTTTTACCCTGATCTCTCTAAATGGGTTTCTTCTCTTGGACTATTTCCTTTCTTGGGCCATTTGAATTGGGTTGTACATTTTGCGTGTCAACAGATGCTATAGCACATTAAAGTGACTGAACATGTTATTTTATAATCGAGTACTAGTAAAATGAATGAACTTGACAAAAGTTTCTATTGACTTAGTTTAAAAGTTGTTTGGAGTACTTGGTAGGGTTAATAACCCCATTAGTCACTGAACTTTACCCAAGGTTTCCACCAGGTCACTAAACTTCAAAAGTTACGTGGCTAGTCACTGAACTTTCCAAATTGTAATCTCATTCATCACTCATTAAACTTCTGTTAGAATAATTAACGGTGTTGCTGACGTGGATACCAGGTGGCACGTTTGTGGGAGAGTTGCTACTGACGTGGAATTTCTAGCCCCTTAAAACACGATTTCAACTAAAAAAAAAATGAAAAATATAATCACACAGATCGCGACTTCTACCCCTTCCCAACCCCAATTGAACCCCAAAATCCCCAATTCCCCCAAAATTGAAGCCCTATTTTCCCCCTTGCCGGCCGACGCACAACCTCCAAACCGGCCGACCACCTGAATTCCAGTGCCGACACCGGAAGTTGGCAGCTCCATCATCCAACACGCCAACTGGAAGAAGCCCTAAAACCGCCTGCAAACCGAGATTGGTGTGGTCGAAGCGTGCGGTTTGAGCCCTAAAATCGCCTGCAACCATGGCTGAAGAAGAACCAGCAGGTGAGATACATTTAACCTCCATCTACTCTGTTATTTCAACTTCAAGCAGTAGTGTACAAATTAGATTTTTTGTAATAGATTTTTTGTCAATTAAACTGTAGATATTCATTTCAATGACGATCCAGACTTGGATGACTCGGACTTCAATGACTCGGACAATGATGTGTACGATGATGATGATATCCTGTTTGATCGTAACGTGACAAAAGGTGTCGAAATGGATATGGTTCCTGTGATAGAGTATGAACAAGCTCCTGAATCAGATAGTTCTTCAAACGCGTCTTCGGAGGAGTTAAATTTCAGAAGTGGTTCGGAGTCGGAGGAGAACAATGGTCGACTGATGTTTCCTGAGTATAATGTTGAAAATGGGAAGAATAATCCACATCTTGAGGTTGGATTACTGTTTTCTTCATTTGATGAGTTGAAAAATGTTTTGAGGACGTATGCGGTGTTCAATCGGGTTGAACCCATTTTCAAGAGAAATGATAAAGATCGGGTTCATTGCGTATGTAAAGATGGATGCAATTGGAGGTTGTGGGCGTCTAAGGTTCAAGATGAAGACACGGTTCAGATTAAATCATACGATCCTGAACACACATGTTTTAAAGTTCGGACGAATAAGTATGCAACATATAAATGGCTCGCGGAATACTATCTAGATGATTTTAGAGCTGATCCGGGATGGAAGACAAAACATTTTAGGAGTACCGTGAGAAAGGATTTTGGTTTACACATTACCAAGGTAGTATCTTGGAATAACAATTTGGTTTACACATTACCAAGGTAGTAGAAGGGAGCGATGAAGAACAATTTGCATTGTTACGGTACTACGGGGCTGAATTGAGAAGAACAAACCCGGGTTTAACTGTGATAATTTCTGAAGTAGATAATGTGTTTAGGGGCATCTACATTTGCATAGAGGCATGTAAGAGAGGATTTATGCACGGTTGTCGACGTTTTATTAGTATATATGGATGCTTCTTGAAAGGAAAATATGGTGGACAATTGCTTGCAGCAGTTGGGGTTGACGCCAATGATTTCATATTTCCAATTGCGTATGCAGTCGTCGAAAAAGAGAACACTAGTTCTTGGCGTTGGTTTCTAACATTGTTGTCTGAAGACCTTTGTATGGAGAATTGGTGGTCTGTTACTTTCATGAGCAATAGACAGAAAGGTTTAGTGAATGTTGTTGCCGATTTATTTCCGGAAGCAGAACATAGATTTTGTGTTAGGCATATGTATCAGAATTTTTTTCGAAGTGACTTCAAGGGAAAGCACTTGAAAGATTGTTTGTGGGGTGCCGCAAAAGCAAGTCATTTAGCGTCTTTCAAGTATTGGATGGCGAAGATGGAAGCAGCTAGCCCGAATGCATACGCTTGGTTAAATGCCAAACCACCGACTGAGTGGAGTAGGTCTCACTTTTCGGATCAGTCAAAGTGTGAAATGCTCCTTAACAACCTCTGCGAATGCTTCAACAATTTTATTCTTGAGGATAGAGATAAATCGATTCTTACGATGTTGATATGCATTCAAACAAAGTTGATGCGTAGAATTCAAGTGAAACGGGACAAACTCAGAAACTACAACAAATCGTTATGTCCTAAAATCCAAAAGATTCTGGAGAAGCATGTTGATGCAGCCCGTGAATGCATATTGAGTTGGAATGGGGTAAATCAATATCAAGTGGAGTGTTCGAATGGCGAATATGTAGTCGATATGGAGAAGCGAACTTGTGCTTGTCGGAGATGGGACATATCTGGGATTCCGTGTCCGCATGCAATTGCTTACATCTTGGACAAAGGACATGAGATAAAAGATTACGTGTCCGAATGGTTTACAGTTGAGACATACAATGCCATTTATGAACATGTTATATCTCCTATAAATGGTAAAGCATTGTGGCCTGAGAGTGACCAACCCCCTGTAATGCCTCCACCTTGGTACATTACTACAAGAGGCAAGAAACAATCAAAAAGAAGGAAGGGACTTGAGGAAATTGAACCCTCTCAATCACAATCACAATCACAATCACAGACCAGAGTGTTGTTAAAGAAGAAGGGTGTTGTGTTTATGAAATGCTCTGAATGCGGGGAGAAGGGTCACAACAAACGGTCTCATAAGGGGAAACAGACAACACAAACTGGGACAAGTGCACATGAGGTTGATCAACCGATTCGATTCTTTGAAAAAAGGGTGAAGGATGGAAGCTAGTGATGCCAACTTTTTTGTCTTTTTGTTATTTTGGGATGCTGGGAAATTGGTTATATAAATGCTAACATGCTGCAATCCCTTTTGTCTATTAAGCAGCTGCAATTTCTTTTGTCTATTAAGCAGAGCCAGTAGCTAGATTATGACTTTGTACATACTTTTGCTAGTAGCCAGCAATTGAAGTTTGAACTATGTATTTACAGGTTGACATGTATGACAATGCTTTTGATAGTCTCCTTTATTCATTGTTGCTACATGTTACTATTAGTATTCACTATGATGCATCATAATTGAAACAAAAACTACTTGTTTGAATGAATAAAACTGTTTGCATTGACTAAAAAAGGATTACTACAACGAATTATTCCTCGAGCCCTTTCTTACTACAACACAATCAGCATGCCAAGCCCTTTCTGCACCACATAGCTATACCATATAACTACAACACAATCAGCTAACCAACACCTCTCTACACCACATAGCCATACCACATAACTACAACACAATTAGCTAACCAACACCTCTCTACACCACATAAATACAACACATAACATAGCCACACAGGAAGACTTCTTCACATTCCTTCCTGATGCAATGTAACTCAAAGTAGCAATGCAACATTGATCTTGTTCCTTACTGTGGATGCCGACTTCAATACAGACTCTTCTGGGATAATGACTGCAGCGATAAATTTGCCATCTCTTGACCAGACATAATACAGTTAGAGCAAGCATCAAAGGTAATGCATCTGCCACTTCGCCACCACCAAGGACTCAATGGACGTTCTTGTAGGCCATTTTCTCTATCAAAGACTCGTTTTCCAATAGGATTAATCTGAAATAATAACATGATTTGATCAAGAGAATGAAATAATATTATAAGAAGGAAAAGAAGTTAGAAGTTTCTGTAACCTTTCTTTTTGAAGTTACTGCTCGCGAAAACGCATTTTGCAGGCGAAACTTGAATCCTTGAAATTTTGAAATGGTTGAATCTTGAATCCTTGAAATGGTTGGCGTGTTAGATGATGGAGCTATCGCGATGGTTGCATGCGATTTTAGGGCTCAAACCGCACGCTTCGACCACACCAATCGCGATTTGCAGGAGATTTTAGGGCTTCTTCCAGTTGGCGTGTTGGATGATGGAGCTGCCAACTTCCGGTGTCGGCACGGAATTCAGGTGGTCGGCCGGTTTGGAGGTTGTGCGTCGGCCGACAAGGGGGAAAATAGGGCTTCAATTTTGGGGAAATTGGGGATTTTGGGGTTCAATTGGGGTTGGGAAGGGGTAGAAGTCGCGATTTGTGTGATTATATTTTTCATTTTTTTTTTTAGTTGAAATCGTGTTTTAAGGGGCTAGAAATTCCACGTCAGTAGCAACTCTCCCACAAATGTGCCACCTGGTATCCACGTCAGCAACACCGTTAATTATTCTAACAGAAGTTTAATGAGTGACGAATGAGATTACAATTTGGAAAGTTCAGTGACTAGCCACGTAACTTTTGAAGTTTAGTGACCTGGTGGAAACCTTGGGTAAAGTTCAGTGACTAATGGTGTTATTAACCCGTACTTGGTATAATTTACTTCATGTATCATGTACACTGCACATAGTAGTTCTTATGAGTGAGTCTTGACCGTGTGTATGAGATTTGAGATGGCGGTCATCAGTATGATGGAGTGACCTCAACGTGAATTGACATTTAACTAGATAACCTAAGATCTAGTATATGTTCCATGAAGATAACTACAATGAGATTCAAATTGTGATCATAATAAGGGAAAGAAAATGTGATAGATCTTATAATTTTCTTATAGCCTTTATGACTCAAATAATTAAATCTGCTATGGTATCTAAACTTGGTACTCTATTGTCATCTGACTTGAGAATTATCGGCATAAAGCTCACTACAAAAGTCATTTAGAAAACTTACGTGGAAAGGGAAAAAAAAATGTGCTCACAGAAAATGGAGAAAAAGTTATAAAAAAAAATATGAGCTATTTTTGTTTAATAGGTCATAAGAGCACTGGATTTGACTTTCATTATTTGAGAAAAATATTCATTTGCCAGTAATTATATTTTACATGTCCTTTCTCACAAAATTAAGATTTTGATTTTTGCTTACATATCACTTGAAGGGCGCTTGGCTTGCCACTTAAACATGAATTCCATTGATGGACCGCTCACTATGTGCCTCAAAAGCGCTCGAGCAGTGCCCTGGAATTCACCTATGCTGAAGCTGGATTGCACATAAAGCCATGTTTTCTTTTCATTTTCTACATTCTTCTTATTCTTTAAACTCTTCATTAAATCCTAATCTTCAAAACTCGATATAATCTATCAAATATGGTAGATTAGCATCATATAGTGGTTGGAGAATCATCACACATACACATCATCGAATCGAAGGTAATTTTCCAAACTTTTACCTAATTATTTTCAGAATTGTAAATGCTAGGGCTTTGTGATTTTGGAAAATTTACATATATTTGTTTGAATTTAGGCTAAAATATAAACGGGCTTGATATGATGAATGAATATATCTAGATTTTTTTTTTTTTTTTTTGTGTCAATTTGTGCTAAAAATGGATTTTGGAAGATGCTCGAACGGACTCAAGTGCTCGCAACATCCTCTCAAGCCCTTAATTTAAAAAAATAATAAAAACAAAAAATTCATCTAATTTAAAATCATTATCCTATATCATGTTTTCCATTTTTGTTCAATCAATTCATGCATTCTAGTCAATTTTTAACTATTCATGTGCATTTTCATCTAATTTATCTCACACATTCATGTGTCATTAGGTCATCATTCATCAAGGTGCATTCATAACGTGTCATATTAGTATCGATTTGTTAATATGACCTTAATATGTTATCCAGATGCCTTAATTCGGGGATTCTACTTCATTCGATATGTCGAGATTTATCTCTTCTAATGCTCAAGAGGTTTTCAATTCCAAGTTCTCGTCCCGTTCGGTATTGTTGGAGAGAGAGGTAGAACTCTCCGAACTTCATCCCTAGATGGCTGCTATCTTTGCTTTTCATAGTTGGGAACCTGTAATTTTTCAATTGACTCATCCATCTAAGCTCCTAGTTTTGGGACTTCTATACAAATATCCATGTGGTTTATGGGTCGTCTTCTAGGGTTTTCCTTGGGGGTCAGGTACTAAGGATTAATCACAAAGTTATATCTCGCATAATTAGTCTCTATTTGACAACCATTATTTGGGTAAATGGAGTTTTGAATAGTGATTTCTTGTAAAACGTGTGGTTAAAAAGTAGAAAAAATTAGATTTACGTGTAAAATATTTTATTGTGTGAATGTGCAGATGAAAATGAGTATGTAGAAAAAAAAATTTTGAAATAATGTTTGTCAAACATGGGCTTCATATTTCTCAGATTATTCATCATTAGTTTTCATTTTGAGTGCTTATGTTATTCCTTCCCACAACCTTGTAGCGTCGACGTTGTTTAACTATCCTATAGCAGTTGGCTATGGACAGATTACCACGGGTGCTTTACCTGTTGAGTGACTAGTCTTTTTGTGCATTTAGTGCACAAAGTTATGGCGTGTCTTCCATAAGTTATGCATTCATTTGCCCTTCTACATGTCAACTCCATTGATCTCCCTTCTTTCATTGTACACCATATGTCGGGGATTTTTTAGCCATTGGTATCTGATATAGTGCCTGGTGTTGGGTCTTGAGGTCAGTTTTTCCTGAGGCTCTTGAGCTGTTGGAACCACCTATCAACAAGTTCATTATTGTTCAAAGACAGTCTCGATGGTCCTGTCATCCAAGCAAAACCTAGTTCACAATTTTCAACCTTTTTACAATCTCAAATGACTCATAACTCTCTAATACTATATATACCGAACCAAAATTCATCCCTATATTATGTTGAACCATTATTCATCCAAGAGAACATGTTGAAGATCAAATATACATTTTATAATTCTCTTGTCTCAACCACAAGATCAAAGTATCGAAATTCCAAAAGATCAAAAACACAAATAAACCTTTACCAAATATATTTCAGAGTTCCGAAGATCTAAAAAGGTGACTAGAGTTTTGGTTCTTGAATAATGAGTCATTCTTGGTGTATCCGAAGAGAAAAGAAGTCCAGAGGTTCCAGAGCTAGTAGTGGAGCGCATAATCGATGAGTTCTATGGTAATTTCAAGTTGGGTCAAAGTCTACTAAGATTTAGTTATATCTGAATCAATTCTGTAAATTTAATCTTTTTTAGTGGATTATTTATTGGTATGTATGCCCGAATTTTTTTCTCTTGAAGAACTCTTCAGGATTTTTTCGTTTGTATCCAAATCTTGGTATTGATCACTTTTCTTTTTTGTTATTTATGCTTGATTGATTTGTAGGTCTTAAACTAATTTCAATTCATCTAGATACAATAATTTGTGACTTGTTGTATGTTATTTTATGTTAATTTTTAATTTCGCATATCACGGGATTGACAATCTATAAATAGGCCAAGAAATGGGTAAAAAGCTATCTAGGACTTTTAATTATAGGGCTTAGATGGCCAATGTAAACATTTTATCTTTCTAATTTCTTCGATTTCAGATCGGATATTCAATAACATAGTAAATCAGATATGAATTTAGCAATCAAATATCAGTTGGATTATCGAATCGAATAATTATTCTTATTGGATAGGATCGAATATGGTAGATCTAATCAATATTCAATCAATTTACAACCTTACCTCTAAGTGTTGGTTGAATCGAACTTCGATTATTACAAGTGGTATTAGAGCGAAAGTGGGAATTGGATTTCCCAAGATCGCTTACAAGAGTCTTGGAGGAGATGGGATCTGACTCAGAAGCGACTGCTGATGGTGATATAGATTAGGTTGCTGATACCCCTTTGCTATTCGTGACAAAAAGGGATTATGGTATTGATTTAGGGGAAATAGTAGAGTGATATTGATTTAGGAAGAGTGGTAGACTAGTATTGATTTGTGAAGAATAGTAGAGTAGCATTGATTTAGGGAGAGTAGCAAAGTAGTAGTATTTATTTGGATAGCAAATAGTTGATCTTGATGGTTTGTAGTATATTGATATTATATTTGATGTTTTGTATAAAGTTGATATCGTATTTTGATATTACTAGCTTGGTATATGTTAAGCTTATTGAGAGCATGGTTGAGCCCTATTGTTTTGGAAATAATACATTTTGAAATAGTATTTTGATGGAGAATGTGTGTGATTAAAAAATATGGAAAATTCTGTTTGAGTGTGATATTATTTTATTGAAAAATGTGTGGTTGAAAATAAGAGAGAAAAAAATATATTTTGAAAATAATGGAGACTAAACGAGGTGTGTGTGTGTGTGTGTGTATGTGTATATATATATATATATTGATGGATTCTATTTCAATTGTTGCATGTTAATTTTTATCAGTTTTTAAGTACTTTCAAACTTGGTATTTTTGAGTTTGCTTGTTTCAGGAAATAGGTATGACATCAATTGAGACATAGTTTCGGTTTTGAGTCATTAGGTTGATAGATATTAGGTTTTGTTCATTGTTTAGTTATGAAATAAATGATTTTGTCACGGAATGTCAAAGGGGAAGTGTTTTAGGTCTAAAGTATATTGGTAAAATTCTGTGTCCAAAGTCATTTTATCAAGTTGTATTTAGGAATAAATTATCGAGTGTTGGAAGTGTTTTTAGAAGAAGTCAAAGTCAACTCAAGAAGATCAAGTCAAGGCAAAAACACTCAAAGTTCGCCACTGAGTCATTTGAGTGGTTTGCAGGACCTGACTGCCCGCTGGCCACTTAAAGGGTACTCGAACAATCATGTCAGTCAGGCAAAACCTAGTTCGCTATTTTCTATCTTTTTGTAATCCTACGCAACTCATTCTGTATTTCTCTTACCTCAATCACAAGATCAAAACATCAAAATTCAGAAGGATCAAAAACACCAATAAACCCCTATCAAATATCTTTTAGAGTTCTCAAGATCCAAAAAGGTGATTCGTGAAGAATGACTTCGTTCTTGGTAATCTACGAGCAAAAAAGAAGTCTAGTGGTATTAGAGCTAGTGTGGAGCACACAACTCATGAGTTCTTAGTGATTTCAGGTTGAGGGTTAGAGTCTACTAAGGTTTAGTTGTGTTTGGATTAATTCTGCAATTTTAATCTTTTTAGTAGATTATTTATTGGCACGTGCGCCCGAAAGTTTTTCTCGTGAAGAGTTCTTCAAGGATTTTTCCTTTCATATCAATTTCTTGATATTGATTATTCTCTGCTTTGTTATTTATGCTTGATTGGTTGTTAGGTTTAAATTGGTTTCAATTCATCCAACTACAATTATTGCATGTTATTGTTTGTTAATTTTTAATTTCACACAGCACGCCTATTCATCCCCTCTAGATGTTACTTGGGTCGAACCTCGATTATTACAAATATGTACCAAAAATCTAAATTTATGTTTTTGAGAATCGATAATCTCTGAAACACAAGTTTGCGATGTTTATTACATATTTTCTTGTCAATTTCAACTCATGATATATATATATAGTTAATAATTACAAAAACAAGAAAGGACACGTAGGTTGGACAAAAAGTCTCCTTTTCATGTCAACAAATCGAGAAAACCTTCCAAGAAACATCATGGGTAGCACAAGTGTTCTCCTTGGCTCACTACATGGCGACGCTGCCATGCAGCTCAATTGCATTGTGTTGGGCGGTACTTTGTCCTCTTTTTCAGCCTTCTTCCATCCTTCCTTCCATCTAATATCTAGATAATTGAACAATATATTTAACAAACACCAGATAAAATAAAAACTAAATTAATTATCTTTAAAATTTTAAATTCTACATAAAGTAGTTATATTTAATAATAAAGTTGATAAATGTAGACTCTCATTGTCACTCGTATGAAAATTTTAGTATTCGGCCTTGATAAATCTCTAGTTTGTACATATGAGAGCGACATTGTGAAAGCATGTTTGCCAAGAAGATTAAATAGGTAGGCATTATTAAAGAAAGAAAGAAATTAAAATATAGTGTAAGGTCTTATCTGCATACTCAATATGTTTAGAAAGTTTAAGGGGTCGTTCTCTTCGTGTTTCAATTTTGTGTTTTGAGTTTTGAATTCATTTTGTGTTTTCTGTTTTGAGTATCTGTTTTGAAATTGCTGAAAACGCGTTCTCTTTGTCATTCTGAAAACTTGTTTCTCAAAATAGAAAACTTGAAAACGCGTTTACTTTGAAATTTTGATAATATTTTATTACACTATTTTATTCAGTAAATCTGATTATTCAATAAATTTTAATATTTTAATGTTAATCGATTGAAGAAAAAAATTAATGAGGTGACATTGCTAAAATTTTCTCGTCTAATTCAAATACTTTGTCTTATTTCTGTATTCAGAACAAAAAAAAATGCATATATTATCTTCATCACATTTTTCATACAAAGATAACGAATTTTCCGAACTATTTAATTTTAGATAAGAAAACCATTTTTCACTCTTATGTGCAATTTAAACTAAAAAAATAGTAACATAACAAGCAAAACAGAGTATTTTACAAATAAGTAATGATCATTACAATGAATTCAACGAATTAACAAAATTTATAAAACATTTTTACATGAATAAATAAAAAATTGCCAAATGTTCTAATTAAAAGAGGAATAAATATACAGTATTTGATCATTTGTACAAGTAAATCAATGTTAGATATCTACTTTGACCCATTGAACATCAGCAGCCATGACCCACAGCTATTATTCCAACTATTGAATCCTTAGATGAATATTTTCGTTCTCATGCGGGCATAATGAGTACAACACTCAACCTCCAAGGCAGTTGAGATCATTATGCTCACTGCCAGCTTTTTCCCTCTCATTTTGAGAGTTTCTATCAATGTCAAAATGCAAAAGTTCTGGATGGTCGACAAGATATCTGAAGTAGGCATGAAGATGATTGTCAGGCATTAAGAACCCAAAGGTTGGATTACCTCCCTATTTCACCCACAAAACAATCTCTGTTGGAGGCTGGAAAAAAGAGGCACAAAGCAAGAAAGAAATTGGCCACTACATCAGATAAATGGTAACTAATTTAGAAGCTAATAGTAAAAGAAATGACAATGGAAAAATTTTAAAAAAAAAAAACTACATTTGAACATTTGTCCAAAAAACATTCTCGGAAATTTTTTAAAAAAATGACTCCTGAAGCAGAAAAAGTGGATACTTTTGTTGCTTATTCACTATCTGATTCTGATATGGATATGGAAGGTTTGTCCAATAATTCCTGTGAAACATTTCTTAATGTGTTACTGAAATGCATGCATCTAATTTTGATACTCATTCAATGACACTCCTTTCATGCTTATTGGGAGCAATATTTTACATTTCAGAGTTCAGAGTACAAGATTTAGTATAGAAAAGTCATTTAAATTGGCCCATAATGATACTACATAGTGCTAGCTCATGGCCTTTATCGAAAGCCATCAAATTTCAGGCCTTACTCAATGATACAAAACAATTCCAATGACAGACTTTGTTATGAATTATGATTTTCATCTTAACCATAATATACATTTGATTCTATATACTATATTTATAAGATGACTCGGATTGATTCAAGTCTATCACGTGAAAAGTTTCTAAATTAGACCCTCAGTTTCTAAAGACAGAGCTAAAACAGTGAGAAAATAATATGACAGGAACCCATATGATCCCAAGAGGAAAGATGAAGTTAAGAAAATAGACAATTACTAAAAGAACTGTACATAAACATAAAATTCAATTCCCAGATTTGTAGAAATCACATATATTAAGTATATCAAATAACTAGCGTGCAAAGAAACTTCAACTCCAACGTATGAGATTATACAGGAGCGAGCTTAGGACTTGCTAGATTCAATATTCAAACAAGAACTACCCAAACAAGATTAGTGTTATTCAGGGCATATACATAATACATACAACTCTAAACAAAAGTTTAACAGATATTCAGAGAGAAAGATAGACCTTAGAAAGAAGGGAGTAAGGCTGCAAGACAGTCAAATTTTTTTCACAATATCAGTCATAGAAGGAAGACTAACCAGCTGCAAACCAATCAAACCATTAATCACTATTCGGACAACAACATTATTCAACTCCTATTAATCAAAATAGAAAATCGAAAAGAATTTTCCCCATACCTAGCGAATCAAATAAATATCAATTGCAGGTGACCCATGGTGGTATTGGATGCGCTTGATTGAGAGGAGTGGAGTGGTGGCGGTCCGTAATCGAAACAGTGGCCAATGGCGATGGAAATATGGCGAAAACCGTGACTGGTAGCGCCGTTTTGCGTGGTGATTGAGGCTGTTTTCGGCAACTCCATGGCCATGTGATGACAACAAATTGAAGATGGAGGTGAGGAGGTTCGAATGGTAGTGGGGTATGGTGTTCTCAGTGACCGGTGGTGGTCGATTGTTGAGGAAGAAGGCGGCGGTTGCGATTCTTCTGGCTTTGGGTTCTTCTGGCTCTCTAATGAGAAAGGGATGGCGTTTTCCGTGTTTTTAGAATTTTGCCTTGTTTTGCCTGAAAACACACAAAACGTCTATTTTGACGTTTTCAGTTTTCAAACAAATTTTTTTTTTGTTTTCGAAAATTCGTTTTTGAAAACGAGAAAGAGAACGCGTTTTCACTGTTTTGAAAAATCGAAAACAGAAAACGGCCCCAAAACAGCAAAGAGAACAGGGCCTAATTTTTTTTTGTTTCGCATATTTGGAAATCTAAGAAATCTTATTGTTTTCTCTTTCATTTTAGAGATGAAAAGATTTCTTAAAGGAGGGGGGAACCTATTAGTCCAAATGTCTAATAATATGAATTTGTAATGACAAAAGAAGAGACGTGCTACTCTTTTTGTTCCAATGGCTATTTTCTCATTTTTAATCTCTTTGCTTAATTTTCATAAGAATAAGAGTAATACTATTCATCACAATTACTATTAAGTATAGTCTATGTGACAATTATATGACATTAAATGATAAATTCATTTAAATGCAAAGTCAAATAACTTATTTAATTCAACATATAAAGTACAGTCACATGGACTGGTGCTAGATAGTATTATTATATGAATAAAAAACATAATATATTTTTTTTTTTACTAAATGTATAGTCAACTTTATGAATTTTTTTATTGATTGGTATTTTTTTTTTTTTTTTTGTCATTTCAACCTCCACTCTATTTAGAGTATTTAGTTCGTGTGTACTAATATTATCTTACAAGATTTGAAAAAATTTATTTTAATTATTAATCAACTGTAACCCTTCTTGTTTATCATAACTAGTTTCAAACCTTCAACAAGAAGAAGAAGAGGAAGAAGCAAAATGCCATTATTTTTTCTCAAATATCATTATGTTAATCTCAAAGATTCTCGTAATCCTTTTAATTGAGCTTTCAATTTCTTCTTTATAAGTCTACGAAGTTGATTACCCTAAGAAGACTTTTATAATGAGATTTGAATTTTAAAGGAAGATTAATAAACAATTTTGAGTACAACTATGATTGGCATAAATTAAGATTGATCATTGTCTAGATACAACCTACCTTCGATTGGAATAATTTTCAGGCTTCTTTTTTTTTTATGGGTAAATATTTCATTCTTAAAGGCAATAGCTTTAAGAAAGGATACAATAGTGCGTTTCAGTGAAAGAAGGAACACTATGCCACCATAGAGCTATGTCTTAGAGAGATCATGCATGTCGTGCCAGATAGTGAGCTGCCAATTGCTAAGTCTAGTGCAATGGTGAAGGCTACATTGAGGGAATCTCTGCATTAATTCCTTAATTTCAGCAGCTAGGGACCGAACTGAGGCAGAAGTTAAAACTGATTTATTTACTTCATTGACAAGGAATAAACAGTCACTCTCCACCAACAAATGAGCTATGCCAAGGTTAAGGCAAAGTTGTAAGCCTCTCACAAGTGTAGCAGCTTCTATATGTTCAGGTTCCAGAGTTGAGGTTTTAGGACCACTTGCAACCAAAATTATTTCTGCCTTGTGATCATGTAAAATAATTCCAAGGCCAACCTTGTTTAAATTAAAGAACAATACGCTATCAGTATTGAGTTTTAATGTATTATGAGGTGGGGCATACAATATATACTTTCGGGGGAGCACACCCGGAGCAATGTTGAGGGATGAACCAGGTTCAGCAATATGTTTTTTGGCTAGAGCAGTTGTAATTACTTTTTGTGGTGGGAGGCTAAGCTGCTCATGAACCATCTTGTTTCGACGAAACCAAAAGGCCCAAGTAATAAGTAAAAACTCAGTGAGTGCATTTTTTGAGTCTTTATTCATTACATCGGTGGCAGCCTCTATGAAACCTCCTTGATTAGCCTTGTTCTGTAGCACTGGAAACCGACTGGTTAGGAATTGGTAGATAGAAGGGCAATGAAGCAAAGCATGGCGTAGGTCTTCCACTTGGTTATCACAAAAACAACATTGAGAAGTAGTTGGGATTCTTCTTCGAAACAGATATTTTTTAGAAGGCAAGCTCTATTGACAAGATCTCCAAGCGAAAATCTTTACTTTTTGAGGAATATTTAGTCGCCACATAGCATCCCAAAATTTCTTTTTCTCAGCTACATTCGAGGAGTTTCCACGATCAGGGGGTTAGACAGGTTCTAAAGAACCTGTATGCACTGCTAACAGAATAGACTCCAGATTTTACATGTTCCCATAACCAAAAATCATGTTTTCCCAAGTGGCTTGGGTGCAACTTCAGGATAGCCTCAAAAATTTTTAGATTGAATAAAGCTCTAAGTTTTGTCAAGTTCCACCACCTTACGTTTGGATCAACCAAAGAAGATACTTGGCCTTCAAGCTACTGTCTATGACTTTGTTGTAAGTCAGTCCCCAACTCCATGCTCAGATCTCGCATTCCAGGGATCCAAGTATGATTCAGGATATGTATAGTGTTACCATTTCCCACAACCCATCTTTTCCCTTGTATCAATAAGTTTTGTGCCTCCCATAGTCTACGCCAAGCATAAGAGGGATTACAGCCTATACAAACTTTTAAGAAGTTACCATCAGCAAAATAACGGGTAGAGTAGAGTTTATGAACCCAACTATCCCTGTGTTGCAAGAGTCTCCAAGCTTGTTTGCTAAGCATGGCTATATTGAAAACCTCGAGCTCTTTAAAACCCATTCCCCCCATGGATTTTGAGTTACACATATTTTCCCATGAGTGCCAATGGATCTCTCTCTTCCTTCCTTTGGCCCTACCAAAATCTAGCCATCATCTTTTCAATTTCAATGCATAATGTGGACGGAAGTTTGAAGGAACTCATAGCATAGGATGGGATTGATAAAGCCACTGATTTGAGGAGAACTTCTCTAACTCCTTGGGAGAATATACCACTCTTCCATCCTTGCAATTTCTGCCAAACTTTGTGTTTTATTTCAGAGAAGGCTTGAGATTTTGATCTACCAACCATAGGTAGTAGTCCAAGATACTTTTAATATTACTACACTTGAAGAGCATTCCATAGATCCATAATTGCTTGTTGCTGCTCCCGCCTTACATTTGCACTGAATACCATTAAGGTTTTGTCCCTGTTTAATTGTTCACCTGATGCATCTTCATAAATACTTAGGAGAGATTGTAACCGAGAAGTAGTACCTTCAGTTGCTTCACAGAAAATCAAGCTGTCATCTGCAAAAAGGAGATGATTCAAACGTGGAGCTCTTCTACTCACTTGAATACCAACCACATATTTATTTCTTTCTGCCTCATTTGTATAGGCTGATCAATCCTTTAGTGTATAAAAGGAATAAGTAGGGAGAAATAGGGTCTCCTTGCCTCAAGCCCCTTGAGGGAGTTATGTGTTCAGTGGGAAAATCCATTAAATAAAAATTGAAAATGAGGGAGTAGTAACACATTTCATCACTAGCTGAACAAACTTGTCATGGAAGCCATGCATAACTGCTTCGAGGAAGGACCACTCAACTCTGTTATATGCTTTGCTCGTGTCGAGCTTAAGAGACATATAGCCTTTCTTTCCTTTCTTCTTTCTTCTCAAGAAATGGAGCACCTAGTAGGCCACAAGCACATTGTCTGTCATTAGTCTACCTTTGATAAAAGTTGACTGGGTTTCTGAAATCACTGAAGTTAGCACTTTTTTTATCCTATTTGCCACAACTTTTGACATCAATTTATATAGGACATTACAGAGGCTAATAGGCCCGAGATCCTTAACTCTCTGTGGGTTCTTTGTCTTAGGGACAAGTGTAGTAAAAGTGTGATTTACATCTAGGGGAAATTCACATGTATTTAAAGCATACAATACAGCATTGGTAACAGAGAAGCCAATGTGAGGCCAAAATCTTTGAAAAAGGAGAGGGGGCATACTATCTGGTCCTGGAGCTTTAGTTGGATGCATTTCCTCAAGGCCTAGGAGACTTCATCTGCTGTAACAAGTTGTATTAATTCATTGTTCATATCGGGAGTTAATTTCCATTCCATTTTGTCTAGGATAGCACTCTGATTTCTGGATCTTGTAGAGGAAAACAGATCAGAGAAGTAATTGATGATAAGGTGGTTACATGCTTCTCCCTTTTGCCAACAGTCTTGATCATCTACGAGTTTAGTGATCAAGTTTGCATTTCCTCTTTGGGAACCTTTAGCATGGAAATAATATGGGTTATAGTCTCCCTCTTCATGCCAAGAATCTCTGGACCTTTGTTTCCACATAAGTTCTTCTCTATCCATCCAGGTTCGTACATCTTTCAGCAGATTGTTGAAGTTCATTAGGATCTATAGTTACAGGGTCTTTCTCTTAGATTTGGAAGAGCTTTGATCTGGCCATTTTAAGCTTCACTTGCACTTTGCCAATTTTTTCTTTATTCCAGAACTGAAGTTGTTTACTGTAAGAACTTATATTGTTCCAACAAAATATCAGTGCAGGTACTTTCTCCAAGCCACATTGATTCAAGCCTGAAAGGTCTAGGTCTTCTAGGTGTTTTATGATCACCATCCAGCTGGATCCACAAAAGGAGATGATCTGAATATGTGGTGGAACCATGAGTAACCGAAGCTTGTACAAAGAGTTAACACAGGAATCATTAGCAGTGAAGCGATCTAATCTTTCAAAAATTTAGGTAGCTTCGTGTCTTCCATTATACCATGTGTATTGGGGGCCTTTGAATCCAAGGTCTCTTTGCTCACAGTGAAGGAACATCTGCTGAAAATTTTCTAGTTGTTGCTGAGGTCTATCTCGTCCTTCCCATTTTTCATTGTTTGATAAAACTTCATTGAATATAGGTCACATGCTATAGATCACATGTCATAGATTACAATTCACATGTCACCATTCACAGGTCATGTTGTATAAGTCACAGATCAATATTAACTTGTCACAAGTCAGATGTAGGATGTTTTTCTGTATTGATAACAAATCACAAATTCAAATTTACAGGTCACAATTCATATGTTACGGGTCATAGGTAAACGGTTCACAAGTCACATGTTATTTTGAATAGGTAACAGATCAATGGCTACAAGTCACAAATTTAAAAGAATTTGTCGCAGGCAATTGGATCAATATCAAAAGTAACAGACCAATGTCCAAAGGTCATAGATGCAAAAGAACTGGTCACAAGACATTGGATCAACATCACAGGTAACACTTTACATATAGTTTGCATCTGATGATAAATCAAACATTTAAATCAAATTTACACTCCATCGACGAATTAGTTCTCTACGGTAGTTTAAATCAAACCGCCAAAAATCTTATTCTTTCAATTATTTTGACACCAATCAATTGTCTGAATTGAAGTTTAATTAGATAATCCATTAATTCTCTTCGATGTTGTGCTAAATTAAAAATTCAAACAAACCACTACCTTTGGGAAGTTGTACTCATGAATCTCGAATCGGACACATTCATCCAGATCTATACTACCACTATGGTATGAGAGGGGATGACAACGAGTGGATGCCGATGATTGTGACTAGGGCGAGTATGTAGACAGATTGAAGAGAGATAGGAGTGGGTCGAGATATTATGATGGATGTTTATTAGATATATAATAGATATATTATTTATGATCTGAGTTTTGAATTTTTAAACATTTTCTCTTGAAATTGAATTGGGGAATGGTTAAAGCGTGACATGGATTCCGTGACAATATTGAGCCCTTTTTTCCACCATTTTTTGGGCCATACAGGCAGGGCTTCAACTGCGAGCCGTCACCTTGGCTTCCAAAGGTGAACTGGGCCTGTCCACATTTTGGGCTCTCCTGAACGAGGATACCCAAGCCCAATTGACACCTCTAGGCCCAACAAAGGAATGGAACATTTCATTTATAAATTATTGTAAGGTTCAAAATCATTACTTCGCTAGAGAAAAAAAAAATCCAGTCATCTCCAGTAAGGATCCAGTTTTGCTCCTGGCCTCGAGCATTCTGGGATGCAAGTAAACAGATCATTATATCTTATCTACCTGTCTAACTAAAACTGAAATACAGGAACATGAAATTTACAAGAGAAAAATAACAATAAATGCATGATCAATCAAGAATATTCTTGTAAAATATTAACTACATCAGAGCGTTGTTCATCACTCAATTCTGTTGGAAATTCGACAAGAAATTTGAGTCGAAGGTCTCCTCTCTTAGCTTCATCTTTGAATTTAGGCATGCCTTGTCCAGGGATGATTTTCTCATATCCAGGATATATAATTTCATCTACTGAAATTGTCGTTTGGCCTCCTCCTAGTAGAGGGACAGAAAACGTACAACCTGTTAGAGCTTGAACCAAAGGCACTTCAACTCCTATCTCCAAATCATTTCCTCTCCGTTTAAACATTGGATGTTTTTTTTCAACAATGGAAAAGATAATGTCTGCTGGAAGGGTGCCTGGTTTCTCGTCTCCCTTTCCTTCAAATGTTATTTTTGTTCCTTTTCTCCATCCGGGCTTTACATTGATAGTTAGTGTCTCTTCCTCTTTGATGATGAATCTGTCATGACAGATAATCGTGAAAAATAAGCAGCTATACACACACATTGGAAAAAAATGAATTTCTTAAAGAGGGCTGAGGGGGCAGAATTGTTGAGCCATCTCGTCTAGAATTTAGTGGTTCAATATGATGTTGAAACAGGAAGAAGACTTGAATTCAAGTATCGTCACCACCCATTTCGAAGATTGTAAGCATGCCAAGCCTTTGTGAAAAAATAAATTAGTCCTATGTGTAAGTGGCATTTGGGCATTTTTTAATCCATAATTTAAGTAAATAAGTCTCATCTTTAATAGCTTATGATTTTAAATAGGGCATGCAAAATAAGATATACCCACACACACACACATTTATCCTGGAGCTAAGATATTTTGAAAGGTCAAGATGGTTCAATGTGTAATGACTCAACCTTACGCCGGAGCCGTTATCATATTATACGTACTGTCCGCTTTTGGAGAGACCAGGCCCATCTTACCCTTCACGGCTTTCTGAAGTGTTCCCCAAACTTCGAACTCAAGACCTCCATCATATGGAAGATTTAAGTTGAATCCTGATACCAATTGGGCACTTAGGTTCTCTCAAAGCGGACAATATGTATGATATCATAATGACTCCGGCACAAAGTGGGGTCGTTACGCAATGTGTCAAGCCTTTTGAAGAAAAACAAATTCATCCATCCTATACCTGAGGGTCATGTTAAATACATAATTTAAATAAATAAGTTTATCAAAGATACTGATTAAACATTTAAATGAGTTGATTCAAGAAGAAACTCCCCATACCCTGGATTTGAGATGACATCTCTTGTGATCTTGATCTTCTTGACACATCCATACAACAATTCCTCGAGGGTGCATTCGAGTTTTTTTCCACTGGGCTGAGGTTTTTTCCAGGCTCCGGACCGCGAAAACATAATCGGGGTTGTGCTTCTGCTGCTCGCAATTTTTGATAGGGGAGTTGAATCTCTTGGGCTAGTGGCAGTGGGTGTTGATGGAGCGCTAGCCCCGGTTGGAGTTCTTGGAAAATTAGTATAGTAATCTGCTGGTGTTGGAGTTTTGCTTCTTCGGCTCGAATTTCTGGACAAATTTCTTGGACTTAGCGATGTGCTGCTGCTTGCACGCGAAAGAAGAGTAGGGCTGGAAATGTAGAATTCATCATCCGTTTTGTAATGGTCGGGTGTTTTTGGCTCATCTCCAGTTGATAAATTTGCTTGTCTTTTCTTCTCAATGCTAAGAGCCTGAAAGTTAATTCATTGGCACAAAAAAAAAAAAAATGTTTGCATACAATTATTCCATGAAATTAACAAACTAAATCTCAATTGCAAATCAACATCTTGCATAGAATGGATGAAATCCCAGTTACATGCGTACCCTGTAGGCATCATTGATGGATCTGATCTTGGCTTCAGCTTCGGCTTTATTGGTGGGATTTTTGTCAGGATGCCATTTGACAATAAGAGATTTGTATTTCCGGTAAATATCAGGGAGCGACGCAGTCCTTGGAATTCCAAGAATGTTGTAAAAATTATTGTGCGTTTCTGAGTCTGGAAGATCTCCCATGAAGATGTGGTTGCAGAGGAGAAGGGATGGAGAAATGAAGATTGTATGGAATGGAGAAAGTAGAAGATGCAGATTGTCCAAACAATTTTGTGTGTGGTATAGAATAAATTTACATGCAAACAAGAAAGCGGTTTATTAGGAGAATTGATTAATGATTAGGGTACACGCTTTGTTGAGTTTAAAGGTCATTTTTCTCATATATTTTTTCTAATGCAAATAGAGGACCAAGCCCTATAATAGTTGAGGTTGCTTTGTCACGAAAAAAGGTCGAGTACAAGACTATGAAATGAGCCAGAGATTGGATATAGTTCACCGTTTTTAATTTTTTTTGTTTGGTCAAGGTATTTGTAATCGTGAACAAAACTAGCGATCACTCCTATATGACTATAAATTAGAGCTAGGTTATCCATTTTGTCAATCATATGGAATTAGGGTTGAAAACAAGACACACTAGGATCGGGCAATCATTATCATTTTCGCCTTGTCGGGGATTTCGATAGGCTGGGTGGGACAAGAATTTATAAATCCTATGTATATTGCCTCATTAATTATGTTTTAATATTATTTTTAAATTTTTAATAGAATTTAAATTGAAAAATATAAAAATAAAATAAAGCATTGAGGACGGTTCACAGAATTTGGGACGAGGATCGGACTATGTTTCCTAGCTTCATTCGGGACTGGAAATTTTGCCATCCCCGCATGGATTGACTATTAATTTTTGTCAAATTTAAATCTATTTTTTAGAACAATACTATATTATTATAGGATTACAAATTTTGGAGTATAGATTTGAACTAATGATTCTATGATTATTACAGTAGAGATGTTCAGACTTTATCGTTAATGCAAGAACGAGCAGGCCCGCCCGCATGGGAGAGACCAGCCAAGATAGAGTTTGATGCCCGATGATAGAAGTCGAATCAAAACGAATGTTACCGTTAAGTCATATTCATCCGTAACAGATGTTAATGCAATCCTACGTCCAAAGACAACAGCCGCCAAGATTTGATTGCAACTTCTTTAATCAAAGATTCAAACTTAATTTGACAGTAAAACAAATTTCAATCTTATTCACCTCCATATTCTCCAAATTTTCCCTTCTCGGGACCATCAGGATTCAGAGGGACGATTTTTTGCCTTTTCTTCATTTATGGATTCTAGAATCTGTTGAAATAAAGCCATTTTATTTGACCAAAGAGGCAACAATCTTCTGGCCATTTTGCAGCAATTCTTGACCAAAGGATTTGCTCATTAATGGTAAAGAAGAAAGCGTGTAAAATTGGTAGCAGGTTGGCAGCAGTTAGAAGTTGGCAACAATATTTGGGCTGAATTTCTCCACTTCAATTAAATGTACACGGTGAAATTTTTCCTATAAATGGAGAGCAAGGCTGAAGGAAGCAAGCAAGCAAAAATTGAGAGATTTCATTCTTATTAGTAGAGAGAAAAATAGTGAGTGGAGAGATAAAATTATAGAGAGAAAAATTTATTATTTTCTCCTAGTATTTCCTACTTATTTTCTCCTATTACAAGAGAGATTAATTGTTGTTATTTCCTTGTATTTAGAGAGTGTTATTGTAATTCTCCTACGATAGTGAAATCCTCCTATACTTGCCCGTGGACGTAGCCTAAATTGGGTGAACCACGTAAATACTTGTGTCCAATTTTTAGCCGCATTTTCTCAATTCTATTTTAGTTGCAAGCCAATCGTGACCCACGTATTCCTAACAGTGGTATCAGAGCGAGGTTTTGTGTAGGGTCGTTGTTCACCATTTACACACAAGTTACTATTTTCAGTTATAGTATTGGTGAACAAAATGGCGGCAAAGTATGAGATTGAAAAGTTCAATGGCGGCAATTGGAGATAGGCCCGAGGAGATCACTGACAATGCTAAGTGGAATGAGATGGATGGCAATGCAATTGCTAATCTGCATCTAGCGCTAGCCGATGGAGTATTGTCAAGTGTGGCTGAGAAAAAGACAGCCAAAGAAATATGGGATACACTAACAAAGCTGTACGGGGCCAAATCGTTACACAACAAAATCTTCTTGAAGAGAAGGCTTTACACCCTTCGGATGGCGGAGTCAACTACGGTGACTGACCACATCAACACCCTCAACACTCTATTTTCACAGCTCACATCAATGGGGCATAATATAGAAACGGGTGAACGTGCCGAAATTCTACTTCAAAGTCTACCGGATTCGTATGATCAACTCATCATCAACTTAACCAACAACCTTGAAGTTCTAGTCTTCGATGATATTGCAGCTGCAGTTCTTGAAGAAGAAAGTCGGCGCAAAAACAAGGAGGACAGATCAACAAGTTTACATCAGGCGGAAGCTTTGACAATGATGAGAGGAAGATCAACGGAACGTGGCTCCAGTGGGAGTCATAATCAACGTAGATCAAAATCCAGGAGTAAGACGAATGCCAAGTGTTATTACTGTGGCAAGAAAGGGCACTTAAAAAAGGATTGCTGGAGTCTCAAGAAGAATGAAGAAGCCAAAGGAAAAGGTTCTGAGACGTCAAAAGCTCAGGGTTGTGTAGCAAGCACCTCAGATGATGGTGAAATTTTATACAGCGAGGCAACAACAGTTGCTGAAGGCAGAAAACAGTTTTCTGATGTCTGGCTTATGGACTCAGGAGCTACATGGCACATGACACCAAGGAGGGAATGGTTCCATCATTATGAACCTATCTCAGGAGGATCTGTGTTTATGGGGAATGATCATGCCTTGGAGATCGCTGGTATTGGTACCATCAAATTGAAAATGTATGATGGTACAGTTCGCACTATCCAGGAGGTACGACACGTAAAAGGCTTGAAGAAAAATCTATTATCGCTAGGACAATTAGATGACATTGGCTGTAAGACCCGTGCACAAAATAGGGTCATGAAAATAAACAAAGGCGCGCTTGTGGTGATGAAAGCAGAAAAGATAGCAGCAAATTTGTACATGCTTAAAGGAGAGACACTACAAGAAGGAGAAGCGTACGTCGCGTGACAAGTTCGAGAAGAATTAACGATGATGTGGCACCGCAAACTTGGCCACATGTCAGAATGTGGTTTGAAAATTCTCTCAGAACAAAAGCTTCTTCCAGGGCTCAAAAGGGTTTCATTACCCTTTTGTGAGCATTGTGTTACTAGTAAGTAGCACAGATTGAAGTTCAGCAGTTCCACTGCTAGAAGTAAAGCTATCTTGGAGCTTGTTCATTCTGATGTTTGGCAAGCACCGGTATTGTCCCTAGGAGGAGCAAGATAATTTGTATCTTTCATTGATGATTACTCCAGGAGATGTTGGGTGTATCCAATCAAAAGGAAGGCAGACGTGTTCGCAGTCTTCAAAATGTTCAAAGCGCGGGTGGAGCTTGAATCTGAAAAGAAGATCAAGTGTTTGAGGACTGACAATGGAGGAAAATATACTGGTGATGAATTTGATAATTTCTGTCAACAAGAAGGTATCAAGAGACAGTTCACGACGGCATACACTTCACAGCAGAATGGAGTGGCAGAGCGGATGAACAGAACATTACTAGAAAGAACAAGAGCAATGTTGAGAACTGCGGGTCTAGCTAAGTCATTTTGGGCAGAAGCAGTCAAAACCGCCTGTTATGTGATCAATCGGTCACCATCAACCGCAATTGATCTGAAGACGCCAATGGAAATGTGGACTAGTAAACCAGCCGATTATTCTCGCTTACATGTATTTGGAGGTCCTGTGTACGTTATGTACAACACCCAAGAAACATCAAAGCTGGATCCAAAATCCAGAAAATGTATTTTCTTAGGGTATGCTGATGGAGTTAAGGGGTACCGCCTGTGGGATCCCACTGCCCACAAGGTGATAATCAGCAGAGATGTGATATTTGCAGAAGGCAAAGTACAGGAAAAAGAAGATGATAGCACTTCAAAAGAAAAATCGGAGACTACTACAGTCGAAGTTGGAGATGAACGAGAAGTTATAGATTCTTCTGAAGCAACACTAGAGCACGAAGAACAAGAACAAGTAGAGTCTAGTGCTCCAGATGTTCGACGATCAACACGGGAAAGAAAAGAACCAGCTTGGCACTCAGAGTATATTATGGAGGGCAATGTTGCATACTGCTTACTGACAGAAGATGGAGAGCCATCAACTTTCAATGAGGCTATACAAAGCCAAGAAGTTTCTCTGTGGATGGCAGCAATGCAAGAAGAAATTGAAGCTCTTTATAAGAACAAGACATGGGATCTTGTTCCACTACCACAAGGAAGGAAGGCCATTGGAAATAAATGGGTCTACAAGATCAAACGAGATGGCAATGACCAAGTAGAGCGGTATCGTGCAAGACTGGTGGTGAAGGGATATGCTCAAAAAGAAGGTATTGACTTCAACGAAATATTTTCTCCTGTGGTTCGTCTCACAACAATTCGAGTAGTTCTGGCGATGTGTGCTACATTCGACTTACACCTGGAGCAGTTAGATGTGAAAACTGCATTTCTTCATGGAGAACTTGAAGAAGAGATTTATATGCTCCAACCAGAAGGTTTTGAAGAAAAAGGAAAAGAGAACTTGGTTTGCAGGTTGAACAAATCTCTATACGGTCTCAAACAGGCGCCGAGATGTTGGTATAAGAGATTTGATTCCTTCATCATGAGCCTTGGATACAACAGACTCAATTCAGATCCATGTGCTTACTACATGAGATTTGGAGATAGCGATTTCATTATTCTACTGTTGTATGTTGACGACATGTTGGTAGCAGGTCCCAACAAAGATCGTATTAAAGACTTGAAGGCACAGTTGGCTAGGGAGTTTGAAATGAAGGACTTGGGACCAGCAAACAAGATTCTAGGGATGCAAATTTACCGAGACAGAAATAATAGGAAGATTTGGCTAAGTCAGAAGAACTACTTGAAGAAAATCTTGCGGCGCTTCAATATGCAAGACTGTAAGCCAATCTCTACCCCTCTTCCTATTAATTTCAAGTTATCCTCAAGTATGAGTCCTAGCAGTGAAGCAGAGAGGATGGAGATGTCTCGAGTACCGTATGCATCAGCAGTGGGTAGCCTAATGTTTGCTATGATCTGTACAAGACCAGACATTGCACAAGCAGTGGGAGCGGTTAGTCGATACATGGCAAATCCTGGTAAAGAGCATTGGAGTACTGTAAAGAGGATCCTGAGATATGTCAAGGGTACCTCAAATGCTACATTATGTTATGGAGGATCAGATTTTGTTGTCAGAGGCTATGTTGATTCAGATTATGCGGGTGATCTTGACAAAAGCAAATCCACCACGGGTTTTGTGTTTACTCTTGCTGAAGGAGCTGTAAGCTGGGTTTCGAAACTGCAGTCTATCGTGGCTACTTCTACGACAGAGGCAGAATACGTAGCAGCTACACAAGCTAGCAAAGAGGCAATCTGGTTACAAATGTTAATGGAAGAGCTCGGACACAAACAAGAGAAGATTGCTCTATTTTGTGATAGTCAGAGCGCTTTGCACTTGGCAAAGAATCCAGCATTTCATCAGAGAACAAAGCACATTCGAGTTCAATATCACTTTGTTCGAGAAAAGGTGGAAGAAAGAAGTGTGGATATACAGAAGATCCATACAGAGGACAACCCAGCAGATATGTTAACAAAGCAAATCAGTACTGACAAGTTTACATGGTGTCGATCCTCCATCGGCCTAGCAGAAACGTAAGTAGCATGGAGATGGCAAGTATAGGAAGGATAGACGTGGTACAATAAAAGTGACTTTAAGTGGGAGAAATGTTGAAATAAAGCCATTTTATTTGACCAAAGAGGCAACAATCTTCTGGCCATTTTGCAGCAATTCTTGACCAAAGGATTTGCTCATTAATGGTAAAGAAGAAAGCGTGTAAGGGCATGTTTGGTAAAGATTTTCATTTTCTACAATAAATCAATTCTCATTTTCAACCACACATTTTTCAATAAAATAATATTTTCTATCACATCAATACTTTTTTCTTCTTTTTCAACCACACATTTCCCATCATATCACTATTCAAAAATCAATTTTTCCCCCAAAAATCCCTACCAAACACACTCTAAAATTGGTAGCAGGTTGGCAGCAGTTAGAAGTTGGCAACAATATTTGGGCTGAATTTCTCCACTTCAATTAAATGTACACGGTGAAATTTTTCCTATAAATGGAGAGCAAGGCTCAAGGAAGCAAGCAAGCAAAAATTGAGAGATTTCATTCTTATTAGTAGAGAGAAAAATAGTGAGTGGAGAGATAAAATTATAGAGAGAAAAATTTATTGTTTTCTCCTAGTATTTCCTACTTATTTTCTCCTATTACAAGAGAGATTAATTGTTGTTATTTCCTTGTATTTAGAGAGTGTTATTGTAATTCTCCTACGATAGTGAAATCCTCCTATACTTGCCTGTGGACGTAGCCTAAATTGGGTGAACCACGTAAATACTTGTGTCCAATTTTTAGCCGTATTTTCTCAATTCTATTTTAGTTGCAAGCCAATCGTGACCCACGTATTCCTAACAGAATCTTGATTTTCAATTTCAATTTTGGTACTAATAGAATAAAAATGAAACCAAATTTCTTGATTTCCTCTCTGTTTCTTTTTCTTTTGGTGTTAATTTCTTCAGTTTCATCATCTTCAATTTCAAGGCACTAATTTATCTACATTTCCCATGGATCTTGATTATGTACTGAGAATCCCATGGTCGATTTCTGATTGTAAGACCCCTCCAAATCCCAATTTTAACCAGCGAGCCCACCATCAGAAAACGCTAGTGCTGCCAGACCCTCCTCTCCCTCTATGACATAGGAGCGTGACAGCATCTCGAAGAGACTTCACTTTTTCAACTGCCCAAATTGCCAACTTTCCTTTCTTGCCTTGAAGATTTCCAATCCAAGTTGAATTCTCTGTCTCCCACAAATTCTCACATCCATTTGCTTTGATCCAATGCAATTTGTTATAACTTTACTATTTGCGCCTCCGTTGAGTCCACCCAAGATTGGGTCAAGAAGCTTGGTCCCTCCACTGTACTGGACTCTGCTTGTAAGCCAGACCTCACTGATCTGACTTACTGTGATGATTTTGGGCCTGAAAGCACTGGTGCTTTGACTTGTATCTTTGGTCTTTGGATTAATTCAGATAAGGATTGTACGAGTAAACGACATTTGGCTCGTCTTTGGATTACTGGGGCTGGTGTTGCGATCTCACTGGTGTCTTGTTTGCGGGAAATATACATATGGTGGGATAGAAAACTGAGGGAAAAGGCAGATTTAATTCGGGAGAAGAGGAAAATCTCAAGAAAGAAGCCTCCTACAGTGTCTACATGGTATAAAATACCAATAACGTTCCATCCAACAATTTCATCGGAAGAGGTGGGTTTGGGAGGTTTATAAAGGAACTTTAACTGATGGGACAGTTGTTGCAGTTAAGAAGATTATAGAATCGGTTTTCTAAGGGAATGATGAGTTTTACAATGAAGTGGAGATTATTAGTAACTTGAAGCATAGGAATCTTGTGCAGCTTAGAGGGTGCTTTGTGACTGAAAATATTGGTCCAAGATAAAGATACACCTTATTTATGATTACATGCCTAATGAAAACCTTGATGACCATTTTTTTCCTATAAATCAAGGTGGAAGTTTGAAGTGACAGTTGACATGGCCATAAAGGAAAAGCATAAGTATGGATTTGTCTAATGAATTGGCTTATCTGCATTTACGGAATAAAGCCAGCAATTATCATTGGGATATTAAGGCAGCAAATATTTTGTTGGATGCAGATATGAGGGCAAGAGTTACAGATTTGGATTGGCGAAGCAAATCAGAGAAAGGCAGTCTTATCTCACTGCTAGAGTTGCTGGAACACACAGATACTTGGCTCCTGAATATGCTCTCTATGGACAGTTAACTGAGAAAAGTGACGTTTATAGCTTTGGGGTCGTAGTTTTGGAGATAATGTGTGGGAAGAAAGCTCTCGATCTGTCCTCAAAATATCCTCGCGCAATTTTAATCACAGATTGGGCTTGGTCACTGGTTAAAGCAGGGAAATTAGAACAAGTATTGGATTCTTCTCCTTTGAATGGCAGAGATTCATCAAACGCAAATCCAAAATTAATAATGGAGAGATTTGTACTTGTTGGTATTCTGTGTGCTAATGTGTTGTCGGAAATTCGACTATCCCAATCGAAAGAACAAATAAAAAAACAGGAAAAACGGAAAAAAGAAGAAGACGAAGCGAGGTATGCCAAAGCAAATCTCCTTAAGACAGATTTCGCCCCCCAACAACGTGCAAACAGGATTATGGACGTCTGTCTCCCAAGATACAACGCTTTTCCCAAAGTCGATATTGCACAATACCTACCTTGACGGTCGAACCAAATAATGATCGTACTCGAACGAAATAATCACGAAAATATCGAAGGAATTTTAGCAGAATATGGAGCGAGAAGAATTTAGAAATCAAGAATATATTAATTGATTTTTGTGTCCAAAAAACGAATTTGGAGGTCTCTATTTATAGAGATTGAAGTGTCTCCTTGAAAGGGTGTGTAACATTTCATGAATTGGTGCACCACTTGATCTGATCTGTTTTAGCCATTGGATCGCACTCTTTCATAATCGACGGACCAGATTAAACCACGAAATGTAGTGTCCATTCATCATGCCTATTCACCAATTACGAACGGTCACCGGCCATGCGGTTGCCACGCGTACGTCCAACAGGGACCAACCGCCATGCGGGACGAAGTGACGTGACTGTTACGTGTGTGTCACCTAGGATGCCAACTCATCGAGCCTCTCATCGCCATGTCATCGAACCATGACTCCATTTACGAAAACTATAAGGCTCCTCGGCTCCTCGCGACGATGCGTACGTGCGAAGTGCAAAGTGCGCCTCAAAAGCGCCCAATGCTTACTTTGCGACGTCCTCGGGCCGGGCCCGGACCGGGCCCGCGGCGAGGCGTGGCGTGGCGTGAGTGGTGCGAAGCACCACTCTCGTGGTGACTAGTTAGCTAGCCTTTGGCTAGCTAATAGTTAGTCAAGTTGTAGGTCACTTATTAAATTATAACTTATACACATATCCCACTATATAAACAAGTTTAATTTCTTGTAAACTTTCGATGTAGGATTCCTTACCATATATAAGACACTTAAATGGGCTTATAACATATGGGCCTATATTGGAGACTTTTCCAATTCACCCAAATTAATTACAACGGCCCACATCATTAAATAACATATTTAATGACCCAAATAAACATCATTAAATAACATATTTAATGATCCAAATAAATTAATTAATTCCAACAATCCCCCACATGAATGGAAGAAGTCGACTCAAATCAAGGAAGATAAAAGAAGAGTACTATTTGAAAGATAACGCATCAAGATAGGTAGCTTTCGCTTTGAACCTTCTTTAGTAAGAATCTATCGAACTCACTTGGCTAATCAGTGAACGCAACGTTTTTAACTATCAGTCGTTATTGCAAGCTCAGACAATAGACCAAACACATTATCTCTCATATCAAACTTGGTTCTCTATTGTGTTCATTATTTCGGCCCTAAACTACTTGGGTTCTGCGAGTGCTTTAGAGAATTCGCCTAAGTAAATTCTCAAAGAACCGGCCAAGTTCGCACTTACATAGGTGATGTTCTACAAAGAATACCTTTATAGTCATCATTAAAAGCAAAAGCTTATCCTTAATCAACTTCATAGTCAGCACTTTTTGCATCATAGAAATGGGAAGGAGTTAAACTCCTAAGTGCTTCTTATCGAGTCATTCATAATTAGTTTTCCTATTGAACCTAGTCCATGGGATCTCCAATTGCTAGGTTAGGTTTTCACTAAGATGACTTATTGGGTTTTAGGCTTTAAACCCATTTCCCTCGATCTTGTGATCTATACGCTCTCTAGATAACCCTTTAGTAAACGGATCCGCTAGGTTTTCTTTTGACTTAACAAAATCAATTGATATTGTTCCATTTGAGAGCAACTGACGAACGGTATTATGTCTACGACGGATGTGTCTTGACTTACCGTTATACACAAAATTTTCGGCCCTGGCTATTGTTGCCTGGTTATCGCAATGAATACAAATAGGCAGTCTGAGGCTTTGGCCATATAGGAATATCTTCTACGAAATGTCTTAACCATTACTGCTTCTTCTCTGCTTTATCTAAAGCAATAAACTCGATTCCATAGTAGATCGAGCTATACACGTTTGCTTAGAAGATTTCCACGATATGGCGCCACCACCAAGAGTAAATACATAGCCACCGGTAGACTTAGACTCGTACGTATCGATATCCAATTGGCATCACTATATCCTTCAATTACTGGAGGATATTTTTTATAACATAATGAATACTCTCTGGTCCGTTTCAAATATCCCAAAACTCTAAGTAATGCATCCCAATGTTGATTACTTGGGTTACTTGTGTAACGACTGAGCTTACTTACCGAGTAAGCTATATCAGGTCTTGTACAATTCATTAAGTACATTACACTACCAATAATTTGAGAATATTCTAATTGTTGTTTCCCATTTCCACTATTCTTGTGAAGAACTACATGAGGAAGAAATGGGTTACTCGTTTCTTTAATATTATGAGTCTTAAACCTCTCAATTATTTTGTCAACATAATGAGTTTGAGACAAGAATATTCAATTTGATGTTCTAGATATCTTCATTCCTAGAATCACGTCTGCTTCACCCATATCTTTCATGTCAAAGTTATTGGTAAGCATATTCTTCGTTCTATTGATGACTTCTATATTAGTCCCTAATATAAGCATGTCATCAACATATAAACAGACAAGTACGTATGCCTTTTCGAATCTTTTCGAATATACGCATTTGTCACATGCATTTATCATGAATCCATTCCTAATCATGGTGCTTGTCAAACTTTTCGTGCCATTGTTTAGGAGCTTGCTTCAACCCGTATAAGGACTTAACAAGTTTGCATACTTTGTTCTCTTGTCCTTTTACTATGAAACCTTACGGTTGTTCCATATATATTTCTTCGTTTAAATCACCATTTAAGAACGCAGTCTTAACATCCATTTGGTGTATTTGTAAATTATACAAGTGCTATAGCAATTAAAACTCGAATAGAAGTAATTCTAGTTCTTGGAGAATATGTGTCAAAGAAATCAATCCCTTCTTTACGACGATATCCTTTTGCAACTTGATCGAGCACTTGTATTTATCTATTGAACCGTCAGGTCTTAATTTTCTTTTGAAGATCCATTTGCACCCTATTGGTTTAGTTCCCTTAGGAAGATCAACCAATTGCCAAGTATTATTACTCATAATGGATTCAATTTCACTATTTATAGCTTCCTTCCAAAATACAGATTTTGGACTAGTCATGGCCTCTTTAAATGTTTGAGGCTCTTTCTCAATCATGAAAGATATAAAATCTGGACCAAAGGATTTAGCAACTTTTGCTCTTTTACTCCTTCTTGGTTCAGGTTCTATATTATTTTCCAAAGCACTATCTCGTGTTCTCTTTTGAGTATTCGTAACAATATCTCTTTTATTGGGGAACACATTTTCAAAGAATTCAGCATCTCTAGATTCTATAATCGTATTGACATGAATGTCACTTATATCAGATTTATGCACAAGAAATCTGTACGCACTACTATTTATTGCATATCCGATAAAAATGCAATCAATAGTTTTAGGACCTAACTTAATCCTTTTAGGAGGTGGAATAGCCACTTTTGCTAGACACCCCCACACTTTTAAGTATTTGTAGGAAGGCATTCTACCTTTCCAAATGTCATAAGGTATCGAACCAGTTTTCTTGTGGGGAACTCTATTCAGAATAAAGTTAGCAGTTAGCATTGCTTCCCCCCACAAATTTTGTGGTAATCCAGAACTTATAAGCATAGCATTAACCATGTCTTTTAAAGTTCTATTTTTTCTCTCAGCAATCCCATTTTGCTGTGGAGTATAAGGGGCTGTTGTTTGGTGAATAATACCAAACTTAGCACATAATTCATTAAACATAGATGAATCATATTCACCACCTCTATCGGATCTTAATACCTTAATTGTTTTTCCAAGTTGATTTTCAACTTCATTTTTATAAGTAACAAATGCATTCAACGCCTCATCTTTGCTACTTAATAAATAAACATGGCAATACCTACTGTGATCATCAATAAACGTGATAAAATATTTTTTACCACCTCGAGTTTGAACAAATTTTAGATCACAAATGTCGCTATGTATTAAACATAACGGTTCACTACTCCTTTCAATTGAGTTAAAAGGTTTTTTAGCAAATTTTGCTTCAACACAAATTTCACATTTATGTTTGTCTTCGGATTCAAGTTTAGGTATAAGACCTAAACCTACAAGCTTTCGTAAAGAAGCACGATTTACATGTCCTAATCGGCTATGCCATAAATTTGAAGAGTCAAGCAAGTATACGCAATTATTAGTTTTATTAATAACTTGCGGATACAAATATGTGGATTTTTTGTCCACTACAACAAAGATTGGCCTTAAATAGACCATCAAGTAAATAACCCTTCCCAACATACATGCACGCCTTAGTAAGTACAAATCTATCGATTCAAACACAATTTTAAATCCCTTCTTACTAAGAATAGCTCCTGAAATCAAATTCTTTATGATTTCTGGGACATGTACAACTTCATTCAGCGTCAATTCCTTTCCCGATGTGAATTTCAAAATAACCTTTCCAATCCCTTCAATTTTGGAAGTTGTAGAATTGCCCATGTAAAGTCACTCATTATCATTCGGGGTCTTATATTCGGAAAATAGACCCTTATCGGTACTGGAACGTGACGAGTGGCTCCTGTGTCTAACCACCAATCTTTGGCATTAGATACCAAATTAACTTCAAAAACAACATAGATAGGTTGATGTCTCCAACATCTCAGAGATATAATCCACTTCGGTTATATTGGCTTGAGGCTGTTTCTTCTTCGGTGTATCCTTCTTTTTGTTTCGACAGTCTTTAGCCCGATGTCCTGGCTTCCCGCAAATATAACAGTTTCCTTTGAACCGTTTTGCATTGATGACTTTTCCTTTGTCCATAGATGAGCCAGAACGCTTCCTTTTCTTGTTCTTAGACCCCGAGTCTTCCACAAAGTTAGCCTTTGCTTCCATGTTGTGCACATTATTCTTCTTTTCCGCAGCCCGGTTGTCTTCTTCAATACGAAGTCGAACAATTAAATCCTCCATCGTCATCTCTTTGCGTTTATGCTTGAGATAGTTTTTGAAATCTTTCCATAGTGGAGGTAGTTTCTCGATCATAGCAGCAATTTGGAAAGATTCACTCAAAGTCATACCTTCAGCTTCAATATCATGAAGTAGAACTTGCATCTCTTGAACACGACTCATTCTTGTCTTTGAATCGTCATCTTGAAATCCAGAAATTTGCCAACAAAGAATTTCTTCGTTCCAAAGATCTTCCGTCTTGTATTTTTTGTCAAGAGACTCCCATAGTTCTTTAGCCGTTTTGTAGTCACAATACACACCATATAAGGTGTTATCCAATCCATTGAGAATGTAATTACGGCATAAGAAATCTGCATGTTTCCATGCTTCAATGGCTAACTGAGTATTTTTATCAGTAGCATTCTCCGATGTTTGTGCGGGACATTCTTCACGCAGAAACTTTACCAAGTTCAACGTTGTCAAATAGAATAACATCTTCTGTTGCCAACGCTTGAAATCCGTACCATTGAATTTTTCCGGTTTCTCATATTGTGAAGCCGGTGGCATGAAAAATTGATTGGGACCAGAATTTGGCGCAATCACATCACTAGTATTATTTCCACTAGTACTAGCCATTTTCTGTAAAACAACAATTACAGAAAATAATCAATAAGAGAAATGAAGATCTGTCTTAAGATTGTTGTCGGAAATTCGACTATCCCAATCGAAAGAACAAATAAAAAAACAGGAAAAACGGAAAAAAGAAGAAAACGAAGCGAGGTATGCCAAAGCAAATCTCCTTAAGACAGATTTCGCCCCCCAACAACGTGTAAACAGGATTATGGACGTCTGTCTCCCAAGATACAACGCTTTTCCCAAAGTCGATATTGCACAATACCTACCTTGACGGTCGAACCAAATAATGATCGTACTCGAACGAAATAATCACGAAAATATCGAAGGAATTTTAGCAGAATATGGAGCGAGAAGAATTTAGAAATCAAGAATATATTAATTGATTTTTGTGTCCAAAAAATGAATTTGGAGGTCTCTATTTATAGAGATTGAAGTGTCTCCTTGAAAGGGTGTGTAACATTTCATGAATTGGTACACCACTTGATCTGATCTGTTTTAGCCATTGGATCGCACTCTTTCATAATCTGACGGACCAGATTAAACCACGAAATGTAGTGTCCATTCATCATGCCTATTCACCAATTCTGAACAGTCACCAGCCATGCAGTTGCCACGCGTACGTCCAACAGGACCAACCGCCATGCAGGACGAAGTGACGTGACCTGTTACGTGTGTGCCACCTAGGATGCCAACTCATCGAGCCTCTCATCGCCATGTCATCGAACCATGACTCCATTTCTGAAAACTATAAGGCTCCTCAGCTCCTCGCGACGATGCGTACGTGCGAAGTGCAAAGTGCGCCTCTAAAGCGCCCAATGCGTACTTTGCGACGTGCGCAGGCCCGGACCCGGACCCGGACCCGGACCGGGACCGGGGCGGGGCGGGGCGGGGCGTGGCGTGAGTGGTGCGAAGCACCACTCTCGTGGTGACTAGTTAGCTAGCCTTTGGCTAGCTAATAGTTAGTCAAGTTGTAGGTCACTTATTAAATTATAACTTATACACATATCCCACTATATAAACAAGTTTAATTTCTTGTAAACTTTCGATGTGGGATTCCTTACCATATATAAGACACTTAAATGGGCTTATAACATATGGGCCTATATTGGAGACTTTTCCAATTCACCCAAATTAATTACAACGGCCCACATCATTAAATAACATATTTAATGACCCAAATAAACACCCAAATAAACATCATTAAATAACATATTTAATGATCCAAATAAATTAATTAATTCCAACACTAATGTTATGGTGTCCCTGAGGCCGACCATTTTGGATGCCTTGAAAATGTTGGAAGGAGACATTGAAGTTCCTACAATTCCCTAATAGGCCAATACCTCTTGGTGACATCCTTCGTTTTTTGGGGGTGAAGGTAACACTTTTAGCATATCTCCTGCATTGAGTGGGTTGTAGTTATATTCTGGAGATATGCTTAGGTGAAAAATGAAAAGAGAAATATTCCTTGTAAATCTTTTGGCTTGGGTTCGTTTAATGCGTCTCATCTGCAAAGCACAAATTGAAGTGAATTCTAGAGCCAATGAATTAGCCTAATCATAGTTGTCTTTATTTGACCATTTGCTTGAGTGGTAAACAGACTTTTTGGCTGCCAAAAGTTATAGAATACTGTTGACATATTTGTTGGGGAGGATTGGATCGAGCAAGTGTTGGGGCGTTAGTATATGTAAATGGTTATTTAGACAAAGAAAATATTTAATTTACAAGAGCGTAATTAAATTTTAGAAAAAAGGAAAGAAAGTAAGGAAAAAAATATAAAATGAAGATTGAAATCCGAGACAAGTGAAAACACTTTTTCTCTTAAGACAATATTGTCCCGTAACGATGCTAACGGAATACAGCACTTGTCTCCCAATATACAACGGATATAACTTGTGATAGAAACACTTCAAATTACAAGCAACATTAAACTTGGAACAAAAATTTCCTTCTACAAGAAAAATGGTTTAGAATGACTTTTGGAGAATATTTTGCGAAAGTTTTGATGTAATGATCAATGCAAAAATGATATGAGATGTATAATGGACGTCCAAAGGGTCCTATATATAGAAGAGTAAGGGTTGTAAGTGAAGTGTCATGCCCCAAACTTAGCAACCTTCACGAAGGGAAGCATCCCTTGCTGTCACTAGCCTGTTGATGGCATCTCGCTCGAGCAACAGTGACACCTTTTCATCAAGCCTCTCTCGCTCGCATGTCGCTAGATTATCACTCGAGCGATAGGCGAACTATAGGGTTAGTCATTTTTCCATCCCGTATTTTCTCTTTTCTATCCAACTTTAGACCACAATTTCTCTTTCATTCGGAATTGGTTTTGAGATTCCAAATATACCATGACTATCTAATCGACGAGTAGAACAAGTCAATCTATTTATATTCATAATTTGACTATTAGATGAAACCCGAATATTTGAGCAAAGTACACACGAAAGTCACTTTTCCATACTTCACTAAATTTATTTTTATTCTCTCAACCAAATTTCAACAATCTCCCACATGAACAGAAGTTCAAATGTGATCATGCTATGCAGAAATATGATGCATTGTAGAGAGAGTAGAAAAATACTGCATCAGGTAAGGTAGCTTTCGGCTTTGAACCTTCCTTAGTGAAATACTATTTAATTTACTCCAATTGGTGAACGTGATATCTTGAACCATTCAACCATTGGTATAAACCAAGACAATAATACTCACACAGATATCTTTTCTAAATCATTCATGATTCTCATGACTTTGTTCATTTTGGCCATGAACCACTCTTGGGTTTCATAAGTATTTAGAAAATTTCAGTATTTGATCAATTTTCATTGAGGCGGCCACACCTCATACTTACATAGGTAACTTCATATTAAGAGTATTATGCCCTACTTCATTTGACTTAATCAAAATATATGAATCATTAAAATGATATCTTAACCTTAATATTCTGCAGAAAACACTTTAGTTATCATAGAAATGAGTTAGGAAATATTTTCCCAAGTGCTTTATTGAATTTTCGTAACTTAGTTGTCATCTTGAACCAAGATCTTGGGATCTCTAGTCAACAAGTTAGGGTTACCATTACAAAAATCCTTATGTAGTAGGCTTTAATCTTATTCTTTTCGATAGGCAACGTACTTGATCTCTCGGTAAACATTTAGTATGTGAATTTGCGATGTTCTCATTAGACTTAACATAATCTATGAAGATGATATCATTAGAGATTAGTTACTTAATGGTATTGTGTCTACGACGTATATGTCTAAACTTACCATTATATATGATGCTTTGAGCCCTTCCAATAGCCGATTGACTACGCAATATATACTAATTACAGGTACTGGCTTAGGCCAACATGGAATAAATTCCAAGAAGTTACGGAGTCATTCTGCTTCTTCTCTAGCTTTGTCCAAAGTAATAAACTCCGATTTCATCGTTGACCAAACTATACACATTTGGTTCGTTGACTCCTAAAGACAATATTGCCTCGTGCTAACAGAATACAGCACTTGTCTCTTAAGATACAACGAATACAACTTGTGGTAGAAGTATTTCAAATCACAAGCAACAACAAACTTGGAACGAAAATTTCACTCTATAAGAAAAATGGTTTTGGAATGACTTTTGGAGAGTATTTTGCAAGAGTTTCGATGTAATGATCAATGCAAAAATAATATGGGATGCATAATGGATGTCCAAATGGTCCTACATATAGAAAAAGAAGGATTGTGAGTGAAGTGCTACGTCCCAAACTTAGCAACCTTCACGAAGGGAAGCATCCCTTGCTGTCGTTAGCTTGTTACTGGCCTCTCGCTTGAGTGACAGTGACACATTTTCATCAGAGCCTCTATCGCTCGTCTGTCCCTAAACTGTCTCATCGCTCGAGATATGCGAGCTATAGAGTTAGCCATTTTTTCAGCCCGTATTTCCTCTTTTCTATTCAACTTTAGATCGTAATTTCTCATTTATCCAGAGTTGATTTTGAAATTTCAAATATACCACAACGATCTACTCGACGAGTAGAACAAGTTAGTCTATGTATATTCATGATTTGACTATCGAATAACTTAACAGTTGTTGTAACATGTTCATCTTCAGTAGTAAATAAAGCAACTAGGAGTTATAGTTGGAATTTTCAACTTATACAAGTACCACATAAAGTGAACATATACGCAGTAGTTGACTTCCTATCATATATATCTCTATCAAATATTGCATCTACAAATCCTTTATGTATTGTTCCTTCATTACAGGTTCCTAAGACTAACCTTAAGTGTGATGTACCTTTAAAGTACCTAAGTAACCACTTCAATGTATTGTTTAGGGCTTGGGTTGGCCGTAAATCTACAAAGTGTACTTATAGAATGGGACACGTCTGGTCTGTTACACACCATGGTGTACATGATAGAGCCCACAGCATTTGCATAGGATACTTCATCCATATATATAATATATGATTCATCTACACGACATTGTTCCTTAATTTGAAATTACTAGCTAGAAGTTATGTTACTGATCTTGACTTACACGGAGAGAATTTTGATATTACAAAAATCAATATATGTAGCCTCTTTTAAAATCGGCACATGCTTTGACCTTTTTCTGAAAGCGAACAGCATATCTCAGAGAGATGAAGATCAAGGCAATAGGAAGCTTCTTTTATACTCTTGTTGTCAACCATGATCAATCCATCCAATCCAACGTTCCAGAGCAACTCATGACTTTGGCAAACTATTGAGTAGCAGATTACCAAACTCGCGTTACATCTAATCAACTTTAAACATGGATCATGGTTTTGGGCTAAGGGATATGGAGTTATTAGGCAATTGTGCATTGGTGGGCTGCTGGCATCACAGCCCAACAAACTTAGATAACAGAAAGTGAATTGAGGGAGCCTTAAGATTTTCACTGCTAGTTTTCATAGAAATTACTTGTGCATTCTGCTAAATTCTTGTAAAAGAATTAAGCATTGTTCTAGATTGAGTAAGGTCAAATTTTTCATAATTCCTAGTCCCTGTGGTTTGTGTGTTCCACTGGTTATATAGTATCTTCTTTTTTGATTCTCTACAGCACAATGCAAACCTGAAAGTCCTTCAAGTCAACTCCACTTATGATGGAATATCAATTGATGTGCTCTCACAAAAGTAGATTATTTTCCATATATAATAATTTGTAGAAAAAAGCATTTATAGACTCAAGTCTTATTCTTGGTATATTTAAATACGACCGCATAAATATTTTTTTCACCACTTTATACTTTTTATCACTAGAATGACTGAAAGGGCAGACAGTGAAAAAAAAAAATTCAGTCCGATACACCTAATTGTGCTGCCCAGCACGAAATCGAAAGAAAGGACGTCTGAGCAAAGCTTTGCACACATCTCTTTGTTGACACGATCTACCAATATGGCATGTAGAAATGTTGTTCATAAAGATGCCCATTAAAGGGTCACTTTGGTTGGTGAAAACTGAAATATTTTCTAGTTTTCTTTTGCAATCCCATCTGAAAAGATTTGATTGATGGCCAGTCTATCAAATTGCAGCATTATAATGTTTATTATGGTGATCAATCCCTTCATGTTTCCATGCTAAAATTTCGAGTCAAACAATGTTATGGGCACTTAGGGAAATTCGAAGCACTTTCTTGAACCAAATGGGACCCAAACCAGTTGCTTTTGGAATATGTGGAGTGTGGCTTTTCCCTCATGCATCCACTCACAAAAAAAATGAGCACAAGTCTTTGATGTTGGATATCTATTCTGATGTACTATGTCCCTGCAGAGGTGTTCAAAGAATCCTCTCCTTTCTTCCACTTTGCTCCAAAGAGTAATTAGGACCACACTGCCTTGTTCATATTACATCATGGTACACAAGATTTTCGTAGTGAAGAAATGCACGCTTGTTGGTGAAAAGTCAATGAATCTAGTCATGAGACCTTTTAAGTACACACAATGTTAAAACTTCATCGACTATTCAGTTGGCAGAGGGCACAAGTTTTGCTAATGCAACACGCTCGACTATAACCTAGTCATTTAGCAACAGCTCAATATTTAGACAAATAAGATGGTCACTTAATGCCTTGGAAAAAGTCATCTTACCACTTGGAAATCACTACTGACCTAGTCATGGCTACTACTTTTTCTGGATCATTGCACTTAAAAAGAGTGATCACATTATTATTGCTAGAATATTTACTTTAGTAAGGAATAATTTACCAATCTGACAGCTTCAAAATTATAGAATTGAACATGAAATGTATAAAAAAATTATTCTCTAAATTATTAACTTATTTGCCACTTATTTCTATTTATTTATAGATTAAACCATTTATAAATTATTCCAAAAAGAAGGCTAGTATTATTATTGCCAAACTTGGTTTAACGATGTTGCTAATGTAAGTCTTCGTCCAATGAATGACTTATTACGTTACTCCTCTATGTTAGTGATCTGATTAGTATAGATAATGATGTTAAGTAGTTCAGAGGGAAAAGGCAAAGGAACTTAGTATGTTCTAAGTGAGTTGATTTATAGGCCAAATTTTGGAATTCTTGTCAATCAAGTCTATTTGTACTAAAATTTGAACCCTTTTCTTTCAACAGGGCTTTGTGTAGGGATGGCAACAGGACATGGTGGGGGGTCGGAGCAACCTCCCCCGCCCCGTTACCCGTTTAAAACGGGGTGGGGTGGGGCCCTTGCCATATTTACTACCCCGTTTAATTTTTTTTTTTAAGTTTTTGATAATTTATTTTATTACCCACATTCATTAGATTAAGAGAATAATATATTTTTTAATCTTTAATTATTTTTAAAAGTTAAATTATTCAAATATATTTAATAAATTAAGGCTTTTATTATTTGTCATATTTTTTAGATAATTTTAGTTATCATTTACTATTAGAACTAATACAATTTCGTTAAATTTTTCATTTGAAGTATTGAATTCTAAAAAAAAAAAAAATATTAAATGGGACGGGACGGGGCAGGGCGGGAAAAATCAGATTTTTATTAGATTTTTTTAAATTTTTATTTATGAAATAATAAATTATTATATTAATTTATTATTAAATATTTAATTATAATATAATATAATTAACCCATCCCACATTCACCACCCCTACCGCTCCGGCGACCGTTCCGATCACCGCTCGGCTCCGGCGAACTTTCCGACGACCGTTCCGGCGACTACTCCGATTCCGGCGACTATTCCGGTGACCATTCCGGCGATTGCTCCGATTCCGACGACTCGGGTCACAAGTCACAGTCCAGGTCACAACTCAGGTCACAAGTCACAGCCCAGGTCACAATTTAGGATTTTGTTCATAGTCACGGGTTATTTTCAAATGATTACAACACAGGTTACAAAATATTTTTGTACATGGCTCAGATTAATATTTAGTCACAAATTGTCGAATTTTAAGGTCACAGTTAATCCATTATGTGGTCACAATTAGTCCATTATGTGGTTCCAGTTGGTTACGAAACACAACATAGATTCAAACAACTACCGCCCACACCTCGCCACGCCACCACAACCACCGGACCATCGCGTGTATCGCACCACCATTAAAAAAAAAACACCGCCTCCACTGCCACCGCACACATCAAACACCAACACTGCACAACACCTGTAACCACCACTGTGCAGCACCACCGAACACAACCACCACTTCAAACAAATCAACAGTAAGAAAACACCACCACCACTTCGTCACAACAGATCCACCACCACCTCACCTCCACACAAGATCCACCACCATCACCCACCTCCACCGCAGCTAGAAACCACGACAACCACACCAAAAAAATAGATACAAAACTTCCAACACCCCACAACCACCATCACCACCACGGCGTGGCCACCCCTCCCACGCAGATCACGCCCACGTCCACACAAATCACACCCACCTCCACACAGACCAGTGGCCGCTTTCTCGGAGGCTATGGCGACGACGCTCTTCGGGGACAAAAACCTGGGCAGCATCGCGACACTGCTGCGGGCATCGCAGCAACGTCGCGACGCTGATGCGAATTCGGGCAGCAGCATCGCGACGCTGCTGCGACGCCGGTGCGACGCCGGCAACAGCAGCATCAAAAAATCCGGCAGTAGAAGGGGAGGAGAGGAAGGAGAATGGGAGGGAGAGGAGAGGAGAATTCACCGGTGGCAGCAGCACAGTGGAGAAAGGTCGCCGGCGGCGGCGGCACCAGCACGGTGGGGAGAGCGAGATACGGGATGAGTGGGGGTGAGGGATTTAGTGAAAAATTGGGGATTTTATGGTGGGAACTGGAGGAAATTGGAAATAGTTATCTATTTAAAATTTAAAATTGAAATATCTGATTTTTGAAAAGTGAAACTTCCCATCTTGTTTTGGAAAAGTGAAGTTGAAAAGAAGGGTTTTGTGTAATTACCACATATAAAAATGATATGGTTTATCATTACAGAAAACCAAAAGGTCAAAAGCGGTTTTAATGCAATTAAAAAGAAAATACGAATTTTGGATATATATGCCTAAAAGCGCAAATCAGAACAAAGTATGTCTCCATGGGATAATAAGGGCATATATATTCAAGAAATTGGATAGCTTTTCCTTCCTCTTTTTTTATGTAGAGATACTTTTGGGAGGATTACGTGTTTATGGAATCATAATCTTCTTCTTATCTTTGCGTATATTTGGTCCATTGGACTATGTAAAATTATTAAAGAATAGAAATGTATCAAATATTTTCTTCAATATAATCAACTCCGATCTACCCATCATCTTCATATTTCAAGAAATCTCGCCGTTCCCTCCCCTTTTAAGCAATCAAATTAAGTTAAATGACATATTAAAAGGCATTAATGAATCTTTGAGAAAACTAAAGAAAGATTGAATACAATGACAATAAAGTATATGTTGAGAATTATAAACACTAATTATATCTCACCAAGAGTAATCAATTCAAATAAAGAAAATAAACAATCAAGAATATGCAAGATTTATAAAGATTCACCTCGATGTGAAACTGTATCATCTCCCGCCGCTGTAATACTTCATTACGATGAAAAAAAGTTTACAATAGAAAATATCAATCATATCTCAAACCTCTGTTTGGTTCTATTTGATGATAATAAATAAATTTCAAGGACTGTTCCTATTTATAAAATAAATTAAAGCAAAATTGAATTTTACAAAGACTCTTGTTCTTCATAGAATTTTGCTAGAATACAAATTCCTAAACAGAATTCAATTAAAATTTTCGTCCGGGGCAGGATGGGGCCGCCTGCCCCCACCCCCTCCAACCCCACGCGCAACCTCACCACGAAGGTTGGTCTGCGACCAACTCCACGAAGTTGAGATCTAATGAATACAACGACAACGAAGGATAATCTTGAGTTGAGATCTATTGTCCCCGACTTAGCGCCCCATAATACATTATTTACATTTTGGGACTTCACCTCGTTTTAGGAAGATGTCGAGATGTCTGAAAATGAATTAGCATTTTCTCATTGTTAAGCCCCTGTTTGGCCCCATTAAATTCCATTACATTATATTAAATTTTTCCCTCTCTTCATTACAACCACACATTCATCAAATAAAATAATATTACACACAAATCTAAAAAATTTCACTACTTTTCCACCACACGTTCTCCCATCAATCACAATTCCAAAAATTTTCAACCATAAAAAATGTACAATAATGGGGGCCAAACAAAGACTAATGTGTCAAAAATTTATTAAGCGTTGGGTTCCAAAAATCCCTAATCAAAGTAGACAAACTTTTTGCATCCCAAAAAACAAAATCTAGTTACACAGAATTAAAATCAAAAGTGATTTTTTTTATTTATTTATTATTTTTCCCATTGTAATCTCAAGAAGCCTAAAAGAAAATAAAGATTAATAATTCCACTTTCGGTCTCTCCAACTTTGTTTCTCTCTCTTTCATGCTTGTCAAATAATGCAAATGGCAGATTCTCAATCATCCCCTCCACTCTATAGGAAACAGACATAATTGCTCCCAACAAACAAATTCTTTTACCATTTTAGAAACCTGAGCTCTTCAAATATTAACTTGCTGCATACATGTAAAAACAAGAGGAAGCCATTCACTCCCTTTATTCTCCACCTTCTTCTTCTGCATCTTTCACAATTTAAATATACAATTATACAGATATATACTATAGACACACTGGCATTGATTAAGCGGTAGTATTGGTTGGAAGAACCACGACGCGGTTTTCAAGTTTTTGCTTAGAATTCAGATATATATATATATATAAATCAATCTCCATCACCTTTTCCTACTAAGATATATTCAATCTTTTTTCTATCTCCCATGATGAGTCATTCTTCCTCTAGTACTAGTGTCAGTGGTTTCTACAACTTCCTCTCAAGAGAACTAAATAATCTTGACCACCTGTTTCTTTCTCACAACTTCATGTCAATCAAGTTTCTTCAACATGTTGTATCGTCACTCAGATCATTCCACTCCCAATTAACGGCTTTGGTTCATAAGTTACACTTGCCTGTAGGAGAAAAGTGGCTGGATGAGTATATGGACGAAAGCTCAAGGCTTTGGGAAGCTTGTCATGTGCTGAAATCCGGAGTATCCGGTATGGAAACTTACTACTCCACTGGTGCCAATATAGTCTCTTTCCTTGATGATCATCGAGTTTTAGAGACACAACTTTCCCACCAGGTTAGTATTTTGAGAATAATCCCCTTGTGACAGTATTAAAAATAACATTAGTTTTTGCTCTCAAACTGAACATGACTCGATGAGATAATGAATAAGATTCATTTTCTTTGTTATTACTACCAGTGCTAAAGATAAATGCAACAAATATCGGTTATGAAAGTCTGACTACTTGTTGGACAGGTTATTCGATCAATCAATGGCTGCCAAAGGGAAATTATAGCCCTGCAAGAGGACAATAAGAGCATAGCAGAAACTAGAATGCAAACTCTATGTCTGGGATTTGATGAGAACAATGTCTTGGCAGAATCAGAGTTCAATAAGTACAATGGTTTTCGAGGAGTTCTCTACGCAATGAGAAAAGCAAGCACATTACTTCTTTCTATCCTACTCAGTGGCCTTGTATACTATTGGCCAGAAGTAAGCTTTTCCCAAGGAAGCTTTGAAGGAAACTCGGGATTCAGTCCAGCCTTTGTCGTTTCTGCTTCTAAATTGAATCAGAGAGTGATGGACACGATAAATTGTACGGAAGGGCTGCAGGGAATCCTTCTTTATGAATTGCAAAGGGCAAAACTTTCCATGGATGGTCTGAAAGTGGATATTGAGAGCATCCCTGATTACAAATCAGAAGTCGATATTCATGATAAGGTTGAAAACTTGAAGAGTTGCTTTGCAGCTTTGAAATTTGGGGCAGAAAGCATCATTGGGCAACTTGATGACTTCTTTGATGAAATAGTTGAAGGAAGGAAGCAGCTTTTGGACATATGCTCTCACAGGTAAAGAAAGGGCCCCAAAGGATATGCTCCTAACAATGGGCAGTCAAGTGTAGTTGATGAGGATAGTTTTAAACCTCAAGTTGTGTATGTTGTTTCTCTTTCTGCTTTTTTCCCTTAATTTGTGTTCAATTACATCATATGAAAGTTTAAGCTGTTACAGAACAGACACTTCTCTTTACGTGCAATCTGAATACATTTTTTTCATCAAAGGCCTGATAAGCAAGATGGGAACTCGAACCATTTTCTTGCTTTGAGATCATGTTAAATTGTTTCATCTAAGAGATTATGAATCTTCGATGAGAAGTTTTCTAAGTAAACACACGAAAGAATTGAATTGTTTCATCTAAGAATTATGAATCTTCGAGGAGAAGTTTTCAAAGTAAACACACGAAAGAAATGTTGAAGTAAAGAGAATATGATTCTTTTCTTTCAAGAAAAGTAACATTACTATCTTAAGGGAAAAGAAACAAGTGGAATAATTTAGACAATCATAGCTTAAACGGAAAGCAAAATTTCCTGCAGAGAAGAACAGATTCTTGTAATGATAAATTTAAAAAAAAAAAGACTCTTCCTTTTATCAGAAGACTGTAGCCAAAGACTTATAGAAAACAATAGCAATGATACAAGTAAGAATGAAGATACTGTTTGGTTATTTTGCCAAACATGATTTCAAAGTTACTTTTTTATTAACAAAACTCACATTTTCGGAAAGTGTGTCATAACTTAGTTCTAAGAAAAATAACTACATATCTTATTGTAGTCTGCCAACAAGTTTTGTTAACCAGTAGCTGGTGAGAAAATGCATCTTTGAAACCAATGACAACAAATATTTAAAAATTGAATTAAGGGATTCGGCAGCGCGCATTTGCTTGAATGAGAATCATAAATCGTTATGCTCTGTCGAAAAAACGAAGTTCTTTATGAAAAAGGAATAAGAAAAAGGGGCCCTGAATATTCAAATACAATAAAAAATTTCGAAAACTGTCATCTCATTTGATATCATGTTGGAGGAAGGAGTAATAATACAGGACAAAGAAAATTCTCACCCATGATAGCTTACTAAGTTGTGCTTAAGCTTAATGTTCCAAAAGTTGGAAGGTGCTTTTCATATCAATAGAAAAAGGATGTGATTAAACACAAATAAAGTGAAAAGAAAAAAAAAACAAAAGTGATGTTTCAAAGCTTTCATGGCAGTCTGATAGAACTCACAAGAAAATGACAGTTTCTTGATGGTAAAATGTTTGAAGGACCATTTTATTTTTTTTTTTTTGGTCAGTGACCCAAATCAAGACATAAGTTGGTAGCCACAAAAGCTTTTTAATCCTAAGTTTGTTTTGCAAGGCTTTGACAGAAGATGTTATATGAACATGTGTCACCAACGAGACCAAGACTTCCAGTGTTTTGAATGTACATCATTAGACCCTTGGATCAATGAAGGCAGACCCAAAAATGAAACAAAAAAAAAAAAGAGGAAGCCTTATTTTACCTTCATGAGATTTGAAATTTTATAACGATCAAAGATTCTGCCACGCAATTGTTGAACAAAAAATATTCATAAATATATTTCTGTCCTATCTAATATCTATTAGCTTTAGCTTTCCGATGAGATGAATCAATATGATTTATGAAAATGGTCTACCAAATGTAAAACTCTGCATGTTAGACCTTAGATGAAAAAATAAAGTTGTGAGGAACGTGATAGGCGTGTTGAAGATAATCAACTGCCTTGGATTAAGATTACAGGGCAATTTGCAATACCTCCCCTAGAGTTAATAATACCAAGTTCTTATAACCAGGGGTAGAGCTAGAATTTTAGAATAGTGGGGGCAAATTTCACAAAATCTTAGTTCTGAGAGCAAAATTGAAAACTATTAAAGAATTTTTTTGAAAATCTTGTGCAAAATCTCGAAAAATTTTGTATTTAAAATTTTAGCGTGGGGCAAGTGAGCCCACTACCCCCACTGTAGATCCACCCATGCTTATGATCGCTTAAAATAACATGGAATGTTACATCTATCAAGAAGTTCAAAATCGCATGGATATTCATATACTTAAGAAGTAGTGAACAAACTAAAGTTTAGCAATACTTAAGAAGCTTTTTTAAAAAAACTATTTAAGAAACTCAGAAAAGTTATGGTGAGACGTGAATGAATAGCACCTAAGCTACCCATAAAAAGTGCATGTTGATTTCACTTTTTTGATGGGTGGATTTTTCTACTATTATATCTCATGCATTTCCATGTTAGATTCTTCTGAGTTGTGATAGTAAATGACTAATGATTTCTGTTGTGAAACAATGATGGAAAAGTGGGAGAAGGACAATATGAGAGAGGAAGGGGGGTTGGAGAGAGAAAGATAAAGGGATTCTTTATAAGGATTCTAGGGGCTTGCAAATATTTCAAAAAAAAAAAAAAAGAATTGTGAAGAAGCTTTCTGATTCTAGTTTAGTTGGATTCGAAAGTAATGGTATTGTGTTTTTCCTGTTACTGATGATGGTGGAAACCTTGTCAAAGTTCATACTTTCATACATAGGATGTGTGTATGATTGTCAATTCTAGTTACCAGATCTGACATCCGCCCTTTTCCCTGTGGCTTATTCTCTTTCCTTTTTTCTTTTTATCTGTTTTCACTCCTTTCCAACTTGAAAGAGGAGTTTTTCAACTATCAGGTGTAAAATGAAATGGTACTGTATACGTAGAAATGTGAAACGGTCGACCCAAGGTGGTCTGCCAGCCTTGCAGAGGCCTATAGTATGGTGCACATTTTGGCAAGACGGGCCGGGACAGACTGAAAAACTCGAGCCCTGGGCTCAGCTGAATGTCCGGCCCACCTCCCAAAACTGGCCCAGCCTAAGAAGCTTCCCTTTGAAATGCACCTCAGTATATAGTATTAGACACTATTAACTATTAAGACACAAAGATATGCTAAAATCATCACATTTACTGTGCATGCCAAATATGCTCTTAAAGTTGGTTTGTTTGAACAAAGAAAAGGAACAAGTGACACAAATTAATTGCGAAAGAAAAGGCAATAAATGAAGAATGAAAGATTACCTTAATTTTGCAACTAGGTTAGGTACTCCATAAAAGGCAAGAGAATAATGCTGAGTAGTAGCACATATTCTGTGTGAATCTTCCCTTTTCTCATCCCTTTCTTTAACTGCAAACACATTTATTAAAGTTCTTACATTATCTGTCTAGTGTCTTCTCCTCTCCTCTCCTCTCCTCTCTTTTTCTGCATTGTCCTCAATTTAAACAAATTTTCCTCCCCTTTCTATCCTCAATCCAAATGATACTTTTAAATTGTTTCCCCGTTGTTTTCTTTTTCTCCCAAAAAACAGAAACTCAACAATAAGACCTATATATTGTAACAAGCAGCAGCAACTTAAAACCTTATGGGTAAATACCATTAGCCCTCTACTGATCCATAATCAGAATTAGGAAGCAGTTAAGCGCAAAAGAGGAGACCTGCATTAAAATGATTACATGGCATTTCGAGTCCTACTTTTTTCAAAAATAGCATTTTTACGTGTCATATAAAGGTGCGACGTGTTGCATTTTCTATTTCCATTCCCATCCAAATCTAGCTTTCGGCTTGTGTCTGAAGCCCAACAATTGTAATCCTCAAGCCCCTTCGAAAATCTTCAGCCGCTCACGTTGTTTCTGCACTAAACTTGCAATCTTTGCAGCACTGATGTAAAAATCAGCCATCACCCAGAATCAGACTCTAGACAACCACTTGATGTTATTGCAAGAGTGCCTGCAGGCATAAATACAAAGAAGCTATTATTAGTTTACATAATTTGTTATGTAACAAACATAATACTTGATAATCTATAAAAAAAAATATCGTGTGGTGTGTTGATCACTACTCACCAACCAATCGTTACGCCTCCAAGGGTAAGGTTGACATTTCCATTAAAAACTGTAACTTTTTTGAGAGGATATGAAAGAAGTTTGAGACCTAAATTTTTTTACTTCAAATTGCACAACAATAGACAAGGCGAGCGTAAAAGATAGGGCATTACGGTGATTATTGCGACAACATACAAGCGCACAAAGAAACAAGCCATGCAGACCACCACAGATCTCCAATGCTTAATATATGATGTGCCAGGCCTCGTATTCTTTTCGGGAGGGCTAACAAGAATTGTGAGCCGTACAGCGCATCTAAATGGACCCGCCATGCCACGCAGGTGCCATATACCAAATAATAGAGGTTGGAAAATGAATTTGTAAAATCGAAAGAGGCAAACGGCAAGAAAACCTGACAAGTTATGTATTCAATCATCATTGCAGGGAAGCTATTTACTTATTTAAATACTTAATTCATGTTTAAAAGAAGGCAATAGAAAGATACCTAACAACGAACATGGTATTAAGATAAGTGCTAGATTTTTCAGACACCGTGTATCAAATTTACGAGATAGAGGAGAGCGAGGTTTCTCTTAAGAAAAAATTGGAACTAAATCCAAAATTCTCCCAAGATTATTACATTAACCCATGGAGGAACAGTGCATATCACCTGTTAAATATAAAATCAATGTAGTATAAGAAAACAACCAGAGGACACAATAGAAATTGTGTATGTATCCATCTTTGACGAAAAAATGGTCTAACCTGCATGCTTGGGAGTGTATTGAAGACTGTGAAAGCTTAAGCTACTAGACAATGTAGTTCAATATATCAGAACCACGTCAAACAAGAAAATCACTCCACATTTATCTGATATCTTTATAAACCTTTCGTAACTCCACTCCAGTCCACTCCCAGGGGCGAAAATTGATTGATCGCTTCTTAATTTTATCACAATCTATATACACCATGTACAAGTAACAAGTGTTTACCTCGTACTGCAAAATTAGGATGAGTGAAGACATGCCAGAAATTCTCCTTCCTTCCGCAAATAGCACTTATGCCTCGTGTCTCAGTTAAATGGCTCCACAAAGCTTCATTCGGATGCGAATTCTCGACTCCTCACGTCAATTCTCAATTATTATTCGCAACACCGCCACTACCTATGCATGAGATGAAAACACTAACAAAAGATTATTACCCGTTCGCTATTGAGTCGTTACAATTGCAGATAGAGAAATGTAGTTGTAGATCAATTCTTTGATTAGAATATAATTTGAAACCTAAATTGTGTAAAGATGAAGAGTTTGGCAGCAACTGTAACAGTAATGGAGTGGTGAAATACCAATACAATACAATGTTCTAAAAGACGTAATGTGTGGCGATGCGTGGAGACCAAGCTACGGGTTAGGTGAACTTAAGCGAGGCATTAGCGTAAAAAAAAATTTCTTGTTTTAATATTATTTTAATTTTTATTCAATCAAAAAATCATTTAGTGCTTGTTTGGGAGCAATTTTTGCTTGATTTTAATCAAAAATCTGATCGTTGTTAGCAGCCCTTTTTGACGTCTTCCTCACATCGGTGGGCACCAAGTTGCTTTTAAACGGTCAAAAAATAAAGATTTTGGACCAAAAAATTAGTAACAGATAGGATCTTAATAATTAAAAATAATACATATCAAGGCTCCGTTCGGGAGGGATTAAAAGCCAATTAAAATTGAAAATATGGCCGTTATTGGGTCCCACTCGTCTAATAAAAGTCAACAATAACGGCTATATTTTCAATTTTAATCTGATTTTAATCCCTCCCACACAAGCCCCAAATATCTAAAATAGATTTATAGAAATTTTATACATTTTTTCAAAAGTTTCCAACAAAAAGATAAGTTTCAAATGAAAATAATAAATAGTAAATAAATATCATAGGAACTTAAATTTTATCTAACTATTTATCGGACTCCAATTCAATATTCTCTTCTTCATCTAATTCGTCATCCGAATCATCCGATACAAAATCCTATTCATTAGGCTCATTTATTTTATTCTGAACATTTCTAGTACCTCACGAAGGTTGTAAGATATCATTTTCCATCATATCATACTCCTCCTCATCATCATCACAACCATCTACAATCCATGATTGTGCATTAGTTGTATCATTTGCTAATAGAATCTCTATTTTGCTCTTCCTCCTCTTCTTGTTTGCCAATCTTGCATTAAATTGGATTGACAAGATTGTTCATCCTAGTAGTGTCAAGTCTATTTTGTTTCCTCGTGTGTATCTACAAAACAAAATAAAAAGAAAAAGAAAGATACATTTAATGGAGCAAAGCATATTCACGTAATTATTCATCACTCATTAGTAAGTAAATTGTAACAACCTAATTAATGCTTACCCCTTCAAAAGAACTCCAGTTTCTTTCACAATCGGATGGACTAGTAGTCAAACAAAGTATCCTTTTGGCCATGGTCTTCGTATTTGGTGTTTCATTCCCATAAAAATCCAACCAACTCACTAATAAGTAGGTCAAACCATGATCTCCTTTTGGCCATGATCTCCACATATCTACTGTACATAAGTAGGTCAAACCATGAAAAGTACACACAACCTCCATTTTATTGTAAAAATCCAAAAAAAATGAAAGCTTGAACATACTCAGTAAAAAAATAGTTCAAAATTTGTTTTCGGGTATCCATTACCATGCATTCTGTGCATGTAAAGAAGCTTATTCCCGGTTTCGCTGTTGTTCACAAAGTCTTCTGCTCAATCTTCATTTCGCATCTGCACATACAAGAGCCCATCGCAGCTAAGGATGAAGTGGTTGCAGATACGTACGAAAGATACAAAATGGGTGTCAATTAATGAAATTAGGGAAATAAAGAAAATATTGGTTTTGGGTGGGTTTTATTAAAGATGAAAATCTGTATAGAAGCATTTGCCCTTCATTATTTATCAATTTTCCCCATTTTTCTGAGATTTAATGGCAAAACATACGGATGTTGACAATATGGGTGTTTTCGTTGGAGTTTTCTGCAATTTTCAATAAGTATGGGGTATATCACACATGAGAAGGTTTACAGGGGATATTCTACCATTAATCCTAGAAATAAATAGCTTGGGAAAATTTTAAAAAGAATATGGCCCTTCTATACGAGAAAACTGAAAATTATTATACCCTCATGTTTTATTTTTACTTAGCCCTTATTTGGTCAAATTATTAGTAAATTTTGATAAAAGTAGATGAAATATGTGGTTAAAAAGTTGTGAGTTCTAAAATATGTTGTTACAATTAACTGATGATTTTAGCTTAAATTAAAATTTTAATTTTAATTTCCACCAAACAAGTTCTTACTTTCGTATAAAATCGAATTTTTAATAGATTTTGATAAAAAATAATAAAATTTATTATTGATGTTGTAAATTATATTTTTATTAGTGAATGACCAATATACTACTACAGGCCCAATTATTATGACTATTATATCCTTTGCAGTCTAATTCTTCCTTATAAATATGGAACTTTGGCTCTCAGTAAAATACACATAAGTTTATTGACTTATCTACGTTTTTCTCCCTTTTTCTCTATTTTATAATATGTTATCAGCACGTAGTTCTAACCAATTGAGTTAGCAATTTTATTTTATTTTTTTTAATCTTTTTGCTTATAACTCTTTGGCCAATTGATATAAAATTCTTTTTTCCTTAAATCAAAGGAAGACAATAAGTTGTAGAAAATTGAATTTACAATGAAACTCTTCTTTTTTGAGAAAAATAAAGGTCGGTATTCTCTTAATTTTAAATTGCATAGCAAAGAGGTATAGTTATTCGATCTAATTGTACCGATTTGACTATACTGATTTATGATAAATAAATATTTACTTAAATGTGATTTTTTTATTCAATATACCAGAAGAATATTGTATTATCATTCTTGAAAAGAAATAATCTAAATCAATATTTTGAAATAATATTATAGCATTGCTTGAAAAGGAATACCATATTTATATTATTTTGTTACTTTTGAAGAAGCACAAATTCATACATAACATTATATAATAGTAATATTATATTATTACTTTTGAAAATGTATAATATTTGTTCATATCATATTCTAGACAAATTTCATGTCGTTGTTCTTGGCAAAATATAACATTACAATTTCAATATTCTAAAAGAATGTTAATCAATTGCTCAAGGAAAAACAATAGTAACATCATTTTTTAAACAAAAAAATGATAATATTAATATTTTTTCGTGCTTTAGAAGTAGCACATATCTCAAAAAAAATAGGAACCGAGACACAATCCATATAAAAAATTTATGAAAATAAGTTGTTTATTCTAGCAGACTTACAACTTCACAAATCTATAAATATTCTAGAAAAATATTTTAAGAACACGCAGCACACTTTACATAAATATTTCAAAAAAAAAAAAATATTATCTGCTCCTAAAAAAGTAAAAATAATACATATTATTATTCTTAAATAATACAGTTTTGTATTATTGAAAAAACACAAATTTATACATATTAATATTTTAAAATGATATTATGATCAATTTAAATATATCAATATTTCTAAAAAATATTATTCTATCACTTGCGGGTAATCACAACCAAGATATATCAATGTTTCAGAAGATTATTATATTGATACTTTGTAAGAGTCAATACTGCATTATATGGGAGAATAAGTTTTTACTATTGATTGTAATTTATTATCTACTAAATTGAAGAGAAATATACTAAGTTTCTAAAATGTGTAGTACAATTGAAATAAATATTATAATGAACCAAAAGTTCAATTATTGAATGTATAATTGTTTGATATGACCAGTTGGACCATTACTGAATTAATAATGATAAAAAATTGAGATTCAACGAACATTCAACGAAAAACTAGAAATTTTTCAATCCAAATTAATCATCACTAATTAAAATCGGGACTGAATTTTCCATGTTTCTGAAAGTTAATTAAAGTGATACATGGGCTCCATCACCTTCAATATTGACCATCTAAATATTATTTGTATCTAATAAATATGATACATCTACTAGATGATTGCAAGATATTTGCAACTCGAAGTTTTTGAAATTAATGCTCAAATTTTAAATTATACGATCAAAACGGTGTTCCTTATTAATATTAGTGAGACTAAATCTCCATCTTTTACTAAGTGTTAGTTAGGATGATGATAAATGGTTTAACATTATTATTTGTTAAATGTTTTCAATTAATTTTTAAACAATTACTATGAAGAATAAAGTGTTTTCCAATTTTATCTTGGAAATGCTATTAACATCACGTCAATATCAAAGTTTTTTCCCCCTATATTTGGACTATGGTCAGAGCTAAACTTTTCATATAATTATTTTAATAATGCAATATATATACAATTGATCCACCACAATGTCCTGAAGTAGACATTGAAGAATGTTGAGAATTCATGTCTATTTTGAACTCTTATGATATATTTTTAAACTCTAAAGGGTGATATTTTATAACGTGGTTTGCTGATTATCAATTTAATTGGACAATTCTATCAGCATTAGGGGAAGAAATTATGAAGAAGAAAAAAATTATGTACATAATGCAACATTATACTATTTAGATCATCGCAAAAGATAATTCAAACAAGATATTTGAATGATGATTCACTTAGATGCATTTACTGATTAAATAGAATAAAAATATCTCATACATCATTTTAAATACTCCAACTTGAATTGGCGTTCTGAAAAGACAATTCGTTAATATTATATTTAATAAAATTATGTGACACTTGAAGGGTGATTACATTCGATCTTAAGATAAAAAGATATCTAAAAGAAAATGGAGCATACGAGGAAGGTGGTCCCATTAAAAGATGTATATTTTAGAAAAAGTATATAAACATTACAAAATATAAAATTCCAAAAGAGTTTCAGATACCTAAAATGTTAAAAATTGAAATATCTCAAAAAATTATGTCGTTATGAGAAATAAATAGAATATAAAAGAAAATGTTGTCAACAACATTTTTGTATGTTATGTACCATTATATATTTTAAAAAGTGAGAATATCGAAATAAGTTATTGAACTATATCGAATGAAGAATAATTGATCAAATAAAACGACGTAATCCTAGCAAAATTGAATTTAGCCACCGTTTGGTATACATTTTGAAGGTAAGAATGCATTTTTACTGTTGATACGATGGGGAATATGTAGTTGAAAAGGAAGGAAATGTTATTGATGTGATGTAAAATATTATTTTATTGAAAAATGTGTGATTGAAAATGAGTAGAAAAATGAAAATGAAAAAAATGATGTGGACCAAATAGGGCCACATTACTTGACAAACTTAAAGTTTCTGAACTCGCAGTCTGAAAATCTAAAAATATATGCTTATACGAAAAGTAAATGAGAAAATTGAAGTCGTAGCATATAATGCACGACTCTTCACATAATAAATTTTGCAATGATAATAGTGGAGCAATCACAACTCCATATCTTGTCATCCGACGATGCACAAAATTTGAAATGCGATTACAACCAATTCGCCCGTCGTGGCTATTAATGTTATTTTTGAAATATTTAATATGCCTAAAACATATATACACGTTGCATTATTTTTTTTCCTTAACTAAGGTTTTGTCTCATCGAGTTTTCCTGGCTAAGTTTTTAGTAAGACAACTTTTGTAGCATATTGAATAATGCACTATTTTTCCTTTATTACAATTTTTTCCACAACATTTTTCCTACTAAAGTTTTAACAAGGTATATTTCTCTGTGTAATGATGTCCATAAATTGCAAGACATTTACCCTCAAAATAACACTCTTATATATTACAAATTGTGTATGACTTCCGAAAAGAGCAACAACACAATCTATTTTTCAACAAATCATCACGTGACTGAAAACAAACAAAGATTGATAAATATCATCTATTGAAATGATATTACTTGAAGGCTATAATAAGATAACACAAAGTATCGTTCACCATAATTGCAATACTAAGACATTGACGTATAAGATACGGACGGCTCAATAAAAAAATAATTTATTGAAATCAGGAGGAACAACTGTACTCTTTTTCCTTAAACTCAAGTTTTGCCTCATTAGATTTTCGTGACAAGATTTTAACGAGACAAATATATTGTAATGTTTCATTCAAGTGAGAGTGTTGTAAATTTTATGCTTATTAGTAAATGGTCATTATAGCATTGTAGTCCACGTTATTATGATTATTGTATCCCATGTAGCTTAATTTTTTATTTTTTTAAAATATGGGTTTTTGGCTTTTAATGAAATACAAACAAATTTATTGAGTTCTCTACTTCTCATTTTCTCTATTTTGTAATAATTGAAAAATTGTGGATACCATAAAATGTATGATTAAAATTTAACAGTTGGCTTTGACTTGAATTTTAATCAATTTTTTAATTGAACCAAACAACTCTCTTACTTTTCTTTTTAGATCAATAAGTCATTTTTCAAATTAGAGAGAAAAAAGAGATGAACTACACAATTCTCCTATAGAAGTATTTTTCAAATTAATGGCTAGATAAGAAAAAGACTCGAATCCAAAAATAAAAAATAAAACAAACTATTGCGGTGTGTTTTGCATATGATGTGTTGTCAATTCCTGAGAAGGGCCAAGTACTTTAATATACTCCTTTTGTCCTGGTTATATAGGCTGACTTTTCATATTTTCTTATCTCAATTATATAGTTATGTTTCTTTCTTAAGAATGTTTTGTTTTGTTTGTTTACTAATATATCCTTATTTAATTTGTCTAATTATATTCAATTTACCTTTAGTTGTTGATAATTAAATAAGGGTCAATTAGTAAAGTTTTTGACAAAAAATTCTTTTTCGATAACATTAAATAAAATTTTTTTATCCGTGTGAATAATAAAATCAGTCTATATAAATGGGGAGGAGGGAGTTTTAAAATACCATGTACCCAAAAATACACCGTGTATACACGTAGAATGATTCTCGTATTCTATTTACAGCTATATCTTAGTTAGGCTAGCCCATGCTACTTTTGGACCTCTTGGTCCCCCATTCTAATGAATTCAGATAATAAATTGTCCCATTCCACTTATCAATTTTTAGATGGCCCAACAATTAGAGATTTGAAATGGAAATTATTCGGCTTGACATAGTTTGGATGAAAATCGAACTAGATCGAGTATCATGCCACAGAAAGGTATCTTCGATCAAATGTTTAGAAAAGACTATGTACCCAAAAATATATCGTGTATACACGTAGAATGATTCTCGTATTCTATTTCCAGCCATATCTTAGTTAGGCTCACCCATGCCACTTCAGGACCTCTTGGTCCCCCATTCTAATGAATTCAGATAATAAATTGTCCCATTCCACTTATCAATTTTTAGATGGCCCAACAATTAGAGATTTGAAATGGAAATTATTCGGCTTGACATAGTTTGGATGAAAATCGAACTAAATCGAGTATCATGCCACATAAAGGTATCTTCGATCGAACGTTTAGAAAAGACTATTGCGTCTAAATAAACTTCTCGACGCAACTAAAGTAATAACGATTGTAATATATAGAAAATCTAATCGATTTCTATAAATGGAACCCCCCCCCCCCCCCCTTCCTTTTCAGTGGAGATGGAAGTAAAGAAAACTAGAATTGACAGGTTTTGATTAGATCGAGTTTCACATTATACACCCACGAGTTTTGGCACAAATTCTGGAATTATCGATAAACAATAGTCACCATAATGATTAAGACAAAGACGTACAAAGATGCAACCTACCTCTCGCTTTATTATACACCAAGCAATAACTATTATTTCTATGTATAATATTATTTCTTTTATGACTTTGTGTTCCCTTCTATTCATCATAACAAGGATTACTTACATAATTGGTCCCAACTTATTATTCGTGTGTAAGTTGATCATTAACATTTCATTATACTGACATAGCGAGTTCTATTTATATAAAATTGTCTAAAGATTTATCAAATCATTACGCGATTCTCGTTAAAAAGAAATCCCAATTTTCAAAAATTGACGATGTGTGAGAGCAATAAGATAATTTGAAATTATCTCATTTATTTTTTTCGTTGTTGAAGATTGATTATATAATATTTAAAGAAATTAAAGACAAACTTACTCTTTTATAAAGGTTGATAACGAAGTTGATAATCAAACGATAAGTGAAGGACCAACAACGTGCATTCTTTTAATTTTATCGCAGTAATTTTGTTCTTTTATAAAATCTTTATTGTGCTAGTTAAAGTGAATTGAAATTAACTACGATGCAAGAATTTTATTGAGATATATAACTTGTTCTTTAAGACAAGTTTTTTTTTTTTTTTTTTTTGCATACGAAAATCCTATAATGATTTATGATTTAGTGAGAAAACGACTACGTTTTGTAAGAAAGATATCAACTTTGCCTATCATCTCTTGAAATATTGACAATTCGAAAAATAAGGATGACTATTTAACTACCCAAAATTTTCTTGAACTCAATGCAAGAATATTTATTTATTTCAATAATTTATTTAAGAATCAAATCTAAATTCAAGAAATTTGATTCACACCCAAATATATTCTTTTCTTAAGGGTGTGTTTGATAGGTAGGATTTTCCCTAGAAAATGGTAATAGTTTTCCACTTCCACCTTTTTACTGTGTTTGATTGCAATCTTTTGGCCTAGAAATGGTTTCCATGGACATCCACTCACGCGCCACTTTCCATGCGTGAGTGGAATTTCTTTTCTTTGGGTTTAGTTGGTTTTTTCATTTTTCAGCTTTTTATTTTTTTATTTTTTTATTTTTTTGGCAATTGAAAAAAAATCTAGACATAATGGTAAAAAAATTTCTCACTTTTATTGACAATTTCCATATAAAACAAAGTCAAACGAATAACATTCGATATTGTAAATTTTTTTTTCAGTTTTTTTTTTTTTTTGCAATTGAAACAAATTTTAGACCCAATGGTAGAAAAAATTATCGTTTTAATGGACAATTTTCATGAAAAATGAAGTCAAACGGACATCAAACTTTCAACATTTTCTAGGTGGAAAATTATACTAATCAAACACAATTAATTACAATTCACAGGAAAACAATTTCTAGACATTTTAATTCCCTGAAAAATATTTTCTTTCCATCCATTTTCCACCTTTGTAATCTTTAGTGGAAAGATAATCAAATACTTGGCAAAAATTGTTAGGTTTCTAGTGGGGCCCCGTCTAGGATGTCACAAAACCATTCGCTTTAATTTCAAAGGTGGGACCCAACGATTGACAAATACTTAAATGGTTGAAATTCCACCTTAGATCACTGTGGACACGTGTTGAAATCTTCGCTTGCTTCGTGGTAGCATCTAACTTTCACCATCAGAGAAGAATTTTGCGTGAGCGGAACAGACTACAGTATCTATCGTGCTCCCACCGAAATGACGTCAGAGGAAAGTGGCCTTACGCAACCGTCAAGATGGGCGATATATAATTACTATATTGTCCTCATTTCTATCTGTCGACCTTTTTGGTAAAGGGTACAACAAGTAAAGATAATATTATTTTTTTTGGATTATCCTTTTCATTGAAAGTAAATGCATAATTACTATTTTTACCAAATCTTCCCCAAACATGAACAATAATAATATTTTTGACGAGTGATGTAGAGAATTAAATGTTGAAAAATTAAACAAAAATGGGCATAACCATGTAAGTCCCCTATTTGGTGTCAATTATTTTAAGAGAAGTGCTACAAGTACATCGGAGCGTACATAAGGGTGTCCATAATGGACACCCGACACTTCCCCATTGGATGAAGTGCAGGTGGGGTTGGCACTTCATCCAATGGGGAGGTGCCGGGTGTCCATTATGGACACCCTTATATACCCCCTAATGTACAAGTAGCATTTTCCTTATTTTAAACTCTTTTTACTATAAGAACATTTTCAACCATATATTTACAATAAAATATTCTGAACGTAAATTCAAAAAAAAATTCTACTTTTTAATCAAACATTCTTCTAAAAAATTTATTCAAAGCTTTTTTTTTTTTTTAATAATGGGCACCAAACAGGGGCTAAATATAGCATGTAAACCAAAATTGCAAAATTTCTCAACACTAAAAAAGCATGCGTTTAAATTATTGTGATCATAGGCCCTTTGTTCACCATTAATAATTGACATGAGCATTAAGAGAAAAGCATCATCACAATATCATTATTTGCTACAACCCACTTTCTATTTTTGTATAATGTTTTAATTTTTCTTCTCTATTTTCTCAATTTTTTAAAAATGAATTTGGAATTGGTTGTTCTAACTTTTCCTTTCTCATTGACAGACATGTGAAATATCATTGGTACTTTTCTTAACTCCTAAGTAAGTGAAGAGCTTTGAGGAGAGCGTTTGAAAATGTTAATTATTTGATAATCTTACCATTTGTTATCATAGATATTCATTACCAACCTTGATGGAGTCCAGATTTTGATACAATGGAGCCTAATTTAATTATGAATTTTTAAAAATAAAAAGTCATATTATTTTTTTTCTCAAATTTCGGTGGTGGCCAGGGACGCAATGATTCAACGATAACTTAGATAAATTTTAGTTTAAAGAAATTTGCAAAATAAGAAATCGAGAACAGAAGAATTGAAGAACGACTATTCTTTTACTTTTTGTGGAAGAAACCTTCGTTTCATAAAATTCCTTGAAAAGATTATGATAATATTATCACCACTTTATTGACTAAATAATTATAGACAGTGGAATTTGAAATCGGCATTAAAGTGTAATTATCACAACTTTTCCTATTAAAGAGAAGATTAGAATTCACGACCACATTTACTTTTATGTCAATTTTGTGTATTTCAATTTTGGGTTAATCCATTTGTACATAATATATTACCCCCTGTCACATAATGTGCAGGGCCCACGTGTATTTAAAAATTCTTACAATGTGGTCAACATCCCTATTGTGAGTAGTAGGTAAAAGATTCAGTTAAAAAATTCGGTACATGTAGCATGATCCTTCAATTTTTATAGTATTACATTTAAGATAGAAGGAGAAATGATAATAAGAGGTGGGGTTTTTTTTTTTTTTTTTGTTCGCGCGCACACAACATGATATTTATTTTGTCGTTGAATTTCTAATAGAATTTTGCTATGGGTACATAATGGTACCCATAGAGTTTGACATAATGGCCATGTGGCCACACACAATTGGGAGAGCACTTGGGTCCACCCTGTGGGTCCAGCAGCCCCCGCCCAATTGTGTGTGGCCACAAGGCCATTATGTCAAACTTTATGTGTATTGCTATGTACCCATAGTAAAACTCTTTCTAATATGTATAGATACGATCCTAATATGATGAGAACTAGATCGAATCTAATATTAATGAGAATTCTATCCTTATCACGATAGAACAGTTCATTTTTCAGTTTTAAAATTAAAATTCAATAGGAAATTAAGTGAATCAGCATCCATCTCTAATTTAATTAGCATCCGTCTACAAGGACGGGGAGCCAGGGAGATTAAAAAATAATAATAATAAATAAATAAATTATTGGCTTGATGCATTAAAAAAAGTGGCGAATACATACCTACTAGACTTGGAGATTACATTTTCACACAATCAACAAATTTAAACAAAAGTTTTGAAAATCTGGTGTTATATAATATATAGATATAATATTAATATATATAATATATAGAGAAAATATAATCTAAATAAGGATAACAACATTTGGTAATTAGAGATCTCAATATTTCATTATGAAGTGACGTACATTAGGATATTCTTTCATTGTTATAAGTTCATTCGTTTTATTCACAAACCGTGTATTATTAGATATGTTGAATTGAATGATTATTCAAATGAGATTTACTCTTGATCTGTAACTAGAATTCATATTGTGATATAAAAATTCATAATTTATGAGCAGATTTCTGTATTTCATAAAATTTCAGCATGGCTTGACCTATTGGCTGTGTGTTTTCTGTTGTATGTCACCAAGTTCTGTTTAGCAATAATTGTTTTGACCAGATTTATGTAAGTTGTTATTTTTTGTGACCAGACTTATGTTATCTGTGACTATCTGTGATCAAGTCCGTCTCATTGTTATTGTTCGTGATCAAATCTGTAGCAACAGTAACTATATGTGACCACATGTGTTAACAATGACATGTCTAACCAGATATCTGTTAACAGTAAATGTTTATGACAAAAGATGTTTATCATTAAAGTTTTGTGACCATTTATATGTTAATTGCCACCTTCTATGATCATGTTTGTGTTAACTGTGATCGGTTGTGACCATTAATATGTTGAATGTGACTTATTATATGGTTATGACATGTTATCACAAAATTTATCTAACCAAAAATTAATAGAAATTAAATAGATATCATAAAGACGGTCTATCATCTACATTAACGCAAGAAACATCATCCGTAGTATTAAAAACGTGAAAATATATATCTATATGCACTTAACAACCAATATTCACCTACACAAACATCTACCAACTATATCTAAAATGAAAAATCATTTTCAAATTTTTAATTCTCAATAAATCAATCATATGTCTTTATTTTTTCCTATATGTCAGACTGCCTGATTTGTCTATGCTTAAACAACAACGAGATTCACTATGGCGGCATCAAATGACATAGATTATTAGATATGAAATTATGTTATGGAGCTTGTTGTAATATTTTCGGGGTAACCACTTGCTTTCTTTGATCAAATATTCTCAATCACGTACAAATTAGGGTGTTAGACATACAACTGTGACATTGATCACAAACATAACACATGTGACTGTGACTTAAAAATTGACTGACCATGACCTAATCTTTTGTGTCTGTGACATTTTCTACAAAATCAAATCACATTTATCAAGGTGAGGTCGCATAAGATATAAATCAAGTGACATTTTCAATAAAAAAAAAAAGGTCACAAATGATCAAAATCATGTCATAAAACCTCCATTTACATTATGCACGGTATATCCACACTCTACATTTCACATTGCAGGGCATTGACACATAAAAAAATATAAGTACAGATTAGAGATTTCACCTTCTTCACGGATCTTTTGTCGGATGCGGAGTTCTTCATTTTCTTAGGTGAAAAGATTCTTCAACTTTTTTCCTTCATTTCTCCTTTCTCATTTTCTCTTCGATTTTCATCTACATTTCGAGTTAACACCATTTTGAAGAACAACATATGGTGAATGTTGCTTACACAGAGAATTTTATACTGGATTTTTTAATTTAATGTTGTGCGAAATCTCGATGGTGATAGTAGATAGTGATAATAGCGGGTTAGAGTGATTTAGAATGGAAGTTGAAGAAATGCACAAATGTGAAAGATGGGTTGTAGAGGGAGAAATAGATTTAATGTTATGATGATATATTATTTTGATGGATATGGATTTTTGATAAGTATTAAAAATGGTATGATTAATTTATTTTAATTTTGTATTAACTAATTTAAAAATATATTTTTATTAATTAAAACTCATTAACACCAATTTTGAAAAGAAATCTTTAAGCCCATACTCACCTTTAAATTTTAATGGGCTTGGCCTAACCTACCCCTCTCTACACCCTGTCCATCTCTAACTTAATTCAATTTGTTTATAAAATATTAAATGTGATAATGTCATCATGATGAATTGAACTTAAAAATAGTAATGTCATTTAGAATCGTTGGGATTAAAATACCAGTTTCGATGGGTCATTTAATTATACATTTCATTGACTCTATCAATTAAAGTCATCTAAATTGTTGTTTTTGTACCATTGGTGTTAAATAATATTATTCTAAATATTAGGCCCTTGTTTTGGTTGCACTAAAATCAAATTTTAGGGAAAACATGAGCTTGTTTGAACTCCATTTTTATTGAAGAATTTATTTTGGAATAGTTGATTTGTTGTGTTAATTATGCTCAAAATGTCTAATACCAATTGTTGGGAATTCAAGAATCATGTATCGCTCGATACCACTTGATATGAAACCAACCACCGGATTGAGATGTTGAAATTATATAGCACAATAATGAAACATTTGATCACAAGTAAAAGAATAAAAGAAAACAAGAAAATATGATAGAGAAATTAGGATATTTTATTGCACCAATAATAATGGAGAAATATACAATTGATCCTAAAGTTCTAGTAATCTTATTCTCACATTGTAAAATTGTTTAGAAGAGTCAAATATTTATAGGAAACATGTAGGAGATGTCCAAAACATCATTGTAGAGTTATTGATAAAATAAGATACAAAAAAATTGAGTCCAAATCAAATTCCAACTCTCAATAGGCTTTCAAAATATAATTTCAACTTGACATATGACTCCAATAGTATTTCAAAATAAATTCTTCTTGACGTGCATTTCAATTAGAATTCTTCAATTACTTCAACAAGGAATTCAAGTCACACCCAAATTTTAACAATTTTTACCTTGACACGAATTCAACTGCAACGAAGAAAGCTCCAAAATATTCTTCACTTGGAAAAGAAATTGGTCTGCAAGGAATGAACTGACTCTTCAATAATAATCAAATTAATTTCTCCAACCAAACACAAAATACTCCGCATCTTCCAATAAATCTAAGCACTACTTTGCAGAATTACCTCAAATTCCTAAAAAGTCATAATGATTTTAAAATTCACCAAACTGGGATGTAACACACCCCAAAGTAGAATTAAACTCAAATACTTTTAAAGATTGTCACTTGCTATATTGTACACATTCTACTACACTAAAGGCATGCTTAAAAAATTCAGCGTCCACATATATTTTACCACTGGGTTCGTTCATAGCAATTGAATACAATGACACCGCAAGTGATGGTGGTAAAGCGGTATTATCCATATTTTCTGAACTTAACTAAATAGTATTCTTCAAATCCGACCATTTACGTGCTCCTAAATGTATTGTATCAAATTGAATGTCCACCATGGTACTAAACCTATACTGATTCACTCTTCTAGATTCTTCACAACCCTACAAGATGTATAATTGAGACATTTTATGTCCCTCCAATACAACCTAAGTACCTTTACAAACCTTCAAAACTCCACCTCCACCTCCACCAAAAAACTCTTAACCCTTTGAATTAAGGATAAACAACGAGATGTGATTTTCCTTCAAATCTGGAACATGTCGAACTTGGTCAAGTGTTCTAACTGTCTCATCCAATAGCTCCAATCTGGCCGTATCTATTCCAGCAACCCGATAAGATATATTGTCTCCAATAACCACGTCACATTTGGAAACAATTTCATATGTGATACATAGGTCCTTATTAGGACACTTATGAAGCACACACGCTGAATCCACAATCCAATCTTCATCCGGTTTAGACTCGATGTCAGATATAGCCAAGAGATCTCCCTCACTTACAATATTTTCTGCGAGGTCTGCTTCACCCGAAATCTCTGATTACTTCCCATATCGACTGCAGCCAACTTTTCTTTATTTTGCAATTTGTAGCAATCATACTTCAAGTGCCCATTCTTCTTGCAAAAGTTACAAATCTGATTACTGAACTTAGATTTCGATATGTCCCTTCCAAAACCACCTGAGCAACAATGGATTCTCAATCTCTGACCCCTGAAACCAGATGCTTCATCTTCTCTTTTGAAAACAAAGTAGCATACACCTCCTCAATGGTGAGAGTATCACGAATATACAAGATTATGTCTATAAACGAAGAAAACGAAGCAGACAACAAATACAATAGAATTAATGCCAAATCTTCTTCATAATACTTTACTTCCAAAGTTTTCAAATCAGTGACGATCTCTTTAAATACAGTCATGTGATCTTTCAATGATCCCCATTCTATCATTCGATGAGAGTATAAACGCTGTTTAATATCAACTTGTTTGTCAGACTTTTAGTCATGCACAATTGCTTTAACTTCAACCATAAAGCAGTTGTTAAATCCTCATTTAAAACGTCATGAAGAATGGTATTCGATAAATAAAGATGAATGTGAGAAACTGCATTTTTATCCTTCCGTAATTTATCATCCGCGGTCAAAGTTGCGGACATCTTGTCATTCCTAGCAACGCACCATCCAAATCCAACTGTGCAAGTACTGCAAGCATCTCAACCTACCATAGCGAAAATCTAATGTTTTGATCCAAAAGCGAAATGTCATGTTTCATGGAAGCCATATAAACAAAAATTTCGAACAAATCAAACCATACGGTCTTGCGGAACTACTAAATCTAGACTCCAATACCACTTGTTGTGTTAATTGTGCACGAAATATCTAATATCAATTGTTGGGAATTTAAGGATCACGTATCGCTCGATACCACTTGATATGAAATCAACCACCGAATTGAAATGTTGAAATTATATTGCACAATAATGAATTATTTGCACAAGCAAAAAAAAAAAAAGAAGATAAAAAAATATGACAGACATTATGAGATTTTATTGCACCAATAATAATGAAAAAATATACAATTGATCTTAAAGTTCTAGTAATCTATTTTCTCGTATTATAAAATTGTATAAATTAATCTAATATTTGTAAGGAATGTGTAGGAGATGTCCAGACCCTCATTGTAGAGTTGTTGATAAAGTAGGATACCAAAAAATCGAGTTTAAAACAACTCTAAGCGGGCTTCCAAAATAGAACTTTAACTTGACATAAGACTCCAATAGCATTCCAAGCTAAATTTTTCTTAACGTACACTTCAATTAAAATTTTTCAAATACTCCAACAAGAAATTTGAGTCACACTCAAATTATAACATGATTGATGGAGAATATGTATTTAAAAAATAAGAAAAAAATTAGAATTTGCGTGTATATTATTTTATTAAAGAATGTTTGGTTGAAAAGAAAAAAAAGAAAAATGTATTTTAAAAATAATGATGATCAAACAACAACTATATTTTGGAATAGTGATTTTCTAAAAAAAAATGCGTGTTAAAAAATGAAAAAAAATTGGATTTATAAATAATATAATTTCATTAAAGAATATATAGTTGAAAAAATGGAAGTAGAAAATACATTTCTTTAGAGTGGAGTCAAAAGGGGGCTAGAATACAAGGAAACTCTTTACCTAACTTTAGGAATGTGTCAAATTCTAAAAAGCGGTGATTAATTAAAAAAAAAAAATTCTAAAAGGGAGACGACGTGGCAGATAAGTAAATTACTAATCACACCACGCGCCTTGCCGCACGCTCCTCAAACACGCTTCTCCTATTGAAATCTCCTCTTGCAAGTACAAATGCATAAAGCCATAAAACTCACCGAAAAAATACGGAGTTCCCAATCGTTGCAATCTTTCCCAAATTCGTTTCTTTCTCTGTAAAATTCGTATATATTAACACAAATACCTGTAAAGAATTGATTTTAATTACTGTCTATACTGCCAACTGTGTTCTTTTTGTGTATAATTAGTAAATAGTGATTTGATTTCCGCGATTAAGGTGTGAAAAATTGTTGATATGATGGAGTCGCCGGAGAGAGAGATGTCAGCGGTGGCGATGGATTTTCCGGTGAACGACTGCGCTATATCGTGCTCGCCACCGACTATGCCTCCGTGGCTCCGTCGGAGGCTTTCCGAGTCCAAGACGCCGCCACCGTCTACCGTTGAAGAAATCGAAGCCAGGCTTCGGGAAGCCGATTTTCGCCGTCAGGTCGCTTATTTATCTTAACGTTCATGTAATAATTAAGAATTAGTACCGCAAACCTGATTCTTTTTCATCGTTTCACTTCGCGATAATTATGGAAATGATGCTTTAATTGAGTTTTTAGAGTTTTGTATTTTAATATTAACGAAAACAATTAAAAATTACTTTGCGTGATACTATTATGCTAGCCATTTTTGTGAAGTCGTGATAATTATAGGAAAGTTCGGTATGATAGATTTTTTTTTTTTGAGAGTACACCGATAAATCATAAATGTTTCTAAAAATTATCAGGAAAAATGCTTTTCTTGATGTTTCTTGATTTTGTATTTCTTTCATTTCTGCCAATTTTTTTTTATCTCTATCACACACAAAGAAAACTAATTGAGTCTCTCTTAAGAGTTGGGTTTCTTCAACCCTGAGTTATGTAAGAGTTGGTTGGTCCAATTTTCTTTTTCTTTTTTTTTTTTTTTCACACTTTGCCTTACTTTTTGAGTTGTATTGTCGTAATTTACAATTCTTTTTCGTTTTTTTTTTATTTACCAAAATTTGTTTAATTTCAGTTTTCTCTTCTAGATGAAAATTCTTTTATTTTGTTCTAATCATCCTTTTTGGGATGGCGGGTGGGAGTATTTTGTGCTTTGCTATTGTCAACTTGTTTATGTACTTTTCGTCACCTGACATACTAGAACATGACTGATTTCATTTCATTTAATAATATTACAGAAATTTTATGAGAATTTGTCCAGCAAGGCAAGGCCAAAGCCTAGAAGCCCCTCGCGATGTTCATCTCATGAAGATGATCTTGGGCAGCGCCTTGAGGCTAAGCTTCAAGCTGCCGAAGAGAAAAGGTAAACTTTTCTTCTTTTGATAATTTAAGCCAATTGATAGCTGAAATCTGCTAACGCACTAGATAACATGCATATGAACGAGTTGGGATTTCATATAGCTCACAAACTAATCTATCTCGTCCTTTAGTAGTTGAATCTTCATAATTTTTGGCATGGTCATTTTTAGATGACTTTCTTTGTCAAGTATGTTTCATGAAAAGGCAACTTGGGAAGCATTTAGTTTATAATGTATTTTGTTTGTCTGAATTACTCTGTTATGCTACTGCCCAGTCGGGAGAATTAAACCATACTTATAAAAGGCTAATTCTGTTTGAGCATTTGAAAAGTTTGGTATATTAACATCTGTCTTTGTCTCTGTCTTTCTCTTTATCCCAAGCTAATTTCTCTGTTTTATTTGGTATGTAAATGTGATAAGAGTTACTCCATGGTCAAGTAAATCATAAATGTGATATAGTTTATCCGATTAGCTCTAATCCAAAAAGACCTCATCATCAACTAGAGTATTCCCTTTTATGTTTTCATCATTTTCCTTAACGTGACATGTCTGACCCTAAGATAATAAGCACCTAGATGTAATGTCCTGCCCTGAAAGGTGGCTTAAATAAATATTCACTGTCTTTAGGAACTTCAAATACGAATGATTGTGTGGGCACATATTTATTCAGTTCTTTGAATTAACAGGTTGAGCATTCTGACAAATGCGCAGATGCGCCTTGCTAAGCTTGATGAATTGCGGCAAGCTGCTAAAATAGAGGCTGAAATGCGCTTCAGAAAGGAACGCGCTGAGTTGGGTAAAAAGGTTGAAATGCGGGTTCAGCAGGCAGAGGCCAATAGAATGCTTATCCTTAAGGCTTATAAGCAAAGGAGGGCCTCACTAAAGGAGAGAACGTCTCAATCATTGCTTCAAAGGATGACCCGGGAGAGAAAGTATAAGGAACGAGTGTGCACTGCAATATGCCAAAAGCGTGCAGCTGCTGAGAAGAAGCGACTGGCATTGCTGGAAGCAGAGAAGAGGAGGGTACGTGCCAGGGTCTTGCAGGTCCGGAAGGTAGCAAGGTCCATTTCTCACCAGCGAGATATTGAGAGGAAGGAAATGAAGAACAAGCTAGAAGACAGACTACAAAGGGTATTCTCATAGTTGGATGTGGATTAAGATTCACTTGGTGTTCTTGTCTTTGTTTGTCATTTTTAACAATTGGATTTTATGGTGAATAGGCAAGGAGACAGAGAGCAGAATATTTAAAGCAGAGAGGAAGGGTGCAGAATTTTGTTTGTTATGATTGGAATATCATGCAAGAGCAGGAGGCTGATATCCTTTCCAGAAAATTAGCGAGGTACGTGCGGCATATTTACTTTCATCATTATTATGAATGGGATTCCCAAGTCTGGACGAGATTAAGTCACTTAAAAAATTTGTTAACACTGAAAGTTGTTCTTTATATTATCACTGCACGATGATCTTTTTTTTTATTCCATTCCTTGGATAATATTGTATTCCGCAGGTGCTGGAGGAAGTTCGTGACTTCTAGAAAAACTACAAGACATCTTGCCAGAGCTTATATTCAGCTGAATATTAATGAGGGATCCGTGAAGGGAATGCCATTTGAGCAGTTTGCACTTCTTATCCAGTCAACTGCTACCCTTCGTACGGCCAAAGCTTTACTTGATCGAATAGAAAATCGCTTTATTTTGTCAAGAACAGCTGGATCTGCCCCTAATACTTCTAGTTTGGATGATATTGATCACCTTCTGAAACGAGTAGCCTCCCCAAAAAGGAGGGAAACACCCATGAAAAATGTCTCAAGTAGTGAGGAAAAAAAGACTGCACCCATTAGGCAAGCAGCCAAAACTCCTGCTAAACTATCAAGGTACCAAGTGAGAGTTGTGCTTTGTGCTTACATGATACTGGGACATCCAGATGCTGTTATCAGTGGTCAAGGGGAGCGTGAGATTGCTTTGGCAAAATCGGCTGAGAAATTTGTGAAGGAGTTAGAGTCGCTGATTAAGATAACACTAAATGGACCTATACAAGTTTCTGATGGGCAGTCTAACCGTGTACAGGGAGGGCGTAGGACTTTCAGGTTTCAACTTGGAGAATTTGATTCAGCATGGTGTTCCTTTTTGAATAGCTTTGTGGTGTGGAAGGTTAAAGATGCTAGGTCGTTAGAAGATGATCTGGTCAAGGCTGCTTGTCGGCTAGAACTCTCCATGATTCAGACCTGCAAGGTGACTCCTGATGGAGATAGTGGTTTTCTCACTCATGATATGAAGGCTATACAGAAACAGGTTACCTCCCAGCCCCTCTTTCTTCTTCCAGATGACAACCAAACTGAATAATTCAGTTGTAAGAATAAACAATTCTTTGTTTCAATCTAAATGATTGGTCTGTTTTGGTGCATGAACATTTTGTTCTGAGATCTATGCAATTCAACTTTTATGGAAGTTTTAACACGTGATAATTTGAAAGAGAAGAAAAACCAGAAAAAACTGATTTTAGACTGAAACTGCATCCTATTTTTTTTCCGGTTAAATATCTCAACTACCGTTGAAATTTTATAAATATTTTCCAATTGCCATTGAATTTTAGGAGGTCTACGACTCTTCGCCAAAATGTTGTTTCATCTGCTACTCCGCCACTTGCCATTTAAAATCTAAACGGATTCGATGACATGGTAGACGGAATGACGAATGGAATAACATTTTGGTAAGTTCATCAAGTCCGTTACCTTTCAAAATGGCGAGCGACGTAGTGGCGGGTGAGATAATATTTTATTAAGTTTAGTGGCAACTCTTTAGTACTTTTTAAGTTCAATGGCAATTGAAAAAAATTTGGGAAATTTCAGTGGCAACTCAGAGAACTTTTGAAGTTCAATGACAATTTCAAAACATTTGTGAAAGTTTAGTAGCATTTGGGATTTTTAACTCTAATTTTTTCATTTACATTTTGTAAGAAGAAATCCATTATTCTAAGAGTATTATTGTTCGGGGAGAACTTTTAAAGTTCAATGGCAATTGGGGAACATTTGTAAAAGTTTAGTGGAAATTGGGATTTTCATTTGGACATTTTGTAAGAAGAAATCCATTATTCTAAGAGTACTATTATTCAGCCTCCGTGGGCGAAAATTCTGAGTGGCAAATCAATTTGTTTTAGTGAGTTCTAATCATTTGTAATGCAGGTCACAGAAGATCAGAAGCTTTTAAGGGAGAAAGTGCTACACCTCAGTGGAGATGCAGGTATCGAACGTATGGAAAATGCGCTCTCTGACACGCGAATGAAATTCTTTGAGGCATTTGAGAATGGAAGACCAATCAGCCCGCTATCTACGCTAATTCTATCCCCAAATACTGATTCCCCACCTTCCCTTGGTAGCTCGAAGAAAACAAATGATTTGACTGAAAATACTCATAAGCGAAGCCCTGTAGTGCGGTCTTTATTTAGGGACGAAGTTTATCCCAAGGAATTTAGTTCCCCATCTTCTAGCAGTAGCCCATACCAATATTCTAGTGAGAAGTCGGACATGGAGAATGTGAGAATTGTGAATGAATGTATCCATGGGGAGAACCTCAAATTTGTTGATATTTCTAATTCTGCTGAAGATGAAGACCAAGACAGCATCATGGTTAGTGCATGGTTTTCGTAGTATCAATTAACATTTTTTCCTCGGTTCTTTGTGAGGCTTTTTACCAGACCAAGATATATATTGGTCTCCATTAGCTAGAAGTCTAGTATTCACTGTGTTTGGATTGATCAATGTGCAGGCAAAGGTTAGGGAGACTATGAAGAAAGCTTATTGGGATGGTATCATGGAGTCCGTGAAAAAGGACAAGTCTAACTACAGCCGTGTTGTTGAGTTGACGAGGGAGGTGAGCGATGGAATCTGTGCAATGGCTCCTCAGAGTTGGAGACAAGAAATTATTGAAGCTATTGACCTGGACATTCTCACTGAGGTGACAACTAATTGTTGTTGTACTTCTATTTCTTTTTGCTTTTCATGCCTGGCTTCTACTATGTCCATTCTCATCTGCTGTTCATAATTGATGAAGTTTCTATGTGCTCTCAAATTTTTCCCTCTTAGGTCTTGAATTCGGGCGAAGTGGACATTGGTTACCTGGGAAAGATTCTCGACTTTGCATTGATCACTTTGCAGAAGCTCTCTGCTCCTGCTTATGAGGATGAATTGAAGGAAAAACACCAGAAATTTTTGAAAGAGCTGACTGAGATATGTTGGGCCAGTGACGGGTCAGAGAATTCACATGTTATTGCACTCATTAAGGGCTTGCGTTTTGTTCTAGAACAGATACAGGTATTTATGTCTGTTTTCTTTACTTCGGTTTTTCGTTCCATTGCATGTAGAAAGCTTGCTTTGCAACTGCTCAGTTCCACTGCTTTCTAGGTCATATTTCTGTTTAGTTTGAGTCATATGGTTGCTAGAGATGTCTCTCATGAATTAGTTGTTTTTTTTCGTTCTCTTTTGTGTGGAAATGTGTATGAACCTCAATTTTGTATGGCACTTGTGGGTGCCTGAAATGATGAGATTAAAAGAACTGATTTGTCTATGAAAGTTTCACGAGGAATTCCTATAGAGTAAATCTGTCTTACCAGGCGCAAATATTGGTTGCCAAACTGGGAGGAAATGATCTATAGAGAAATTTATTGTGAGATTAGTCATAATTAAGATGTCCATGCTGTCTATTTTGGACAGTCTTTGCCGTATTCTTTGTATTCCTTTACAATCAAAGTTTGACACCTTTGCCTTGTGACAGGAACTCAAACAAGAAATAAGCAGGGCCCGTATAAGAATGTTGGAACCTATCTTGAAGGGGCCGGGGGCTTTAGAGTTTCTTGAAAAAGCTTTCACCAAGCATTATGGACATCCTTCTAATGCCTTCACCTCTCTACCATTAACGGCAAATTGGCTTTCATCTGTGAATGTTAGTAAAGATCAGGAATGGAGTGAACATAAAAGTTATCTCTCCTCATTGGCAAACAAACGAGAGAGTTCTTCTCGGGGTTTCCTTCCATCCATCACTCTTCGAACTGGTGGAAGTTTATTAGATAAAGTGAGCCCTAAACCAGCTGATGCGTCTTCTTCATCCTCCTATGCTACAAGTTTGACAGGTTGATTTCTGGACTTGGGATTTTCTCATCTAAATCTGATTTTCAACTTTATTGTTGTTGAATTTTGGTTTGAATTGTCCTGTTAGTTGTAATACGGCATCTTGTTTACAGAGAACATCGAGCGCGCTTCAGAATGCAATGGAGAGGAGATTGATACGTTGGTGAGATTGGGCTTGTTAAAGTTGGTAAACAAGGTGCATGGATTGGAAGAGGATGAGCTTCCTGAAACTATGAAGCTCAACTTCTCCAGGTTAAGAACCGTTCAGTCTCGAGTTCAGAAGATCGTTGTGATCGCAACGAGGTATTTTTGAACCTCTCCCTCTTCCGGCAGTTCAATGCACCTCTCTAAAGGAATTCTAGGGTGGTTATCTTCTTTTCTTCCCATATCCCTGCCTGGTCTGTTGGGGATTAAGCAATAATCTTGAGTTATCTTCTTTTTTCCCCATATCCCTGACCGGTCTGTCAGGGATTGAGCACTATCCCAATAGCTATAATGAACGGAAAAAAAAAAAGTACCTGCCACGCAGATATATGGTGGTTTTCTCAATGTGAGAACTACCTTCACTGTCTTGATGGTTTTCACTAAATTTGAGGAGTTCAGAAATTAGATCTCATACCTTCAAGACACACACACACACCAAGAAAAGGGCGCCCACCCCCAGCCATCTAATACAAAAATATGAATGCACAATGATGTTAGGCCTTCCCACTGTTGAACATTGTCATCTTTAATGTCAAACTAATCCAACCCTTTGTGTGATTGCAGCATTCTAGTCTTGCGACAGGCTCTCGTGAGTCAGCGAATGGTAACGAGCCAAGCAGGCATGGGAAATCTTCTTTCTAGCAGCGTCGGAAAACTTTCTGCACATCTTGACTCTAACAAGGATGCAAGTATCAAAGATATCATTGAAGTACTCAGTGAAGCTGTGGAGAAGTCAATTGGCATGAAGCTCGAGTCAATGGAGGAAATTATGGCAAGAATGCTGGCCAAAAATCTGCAGCAAGAGGATGCTGTTTTTAACATGGTATCTCGTGCAATATATTTGGCTGCCAGAGGAGTTGTACTTGGGGGAACTGGTAAAGATGGAAGAGAACTGGCAGAAACAGCATTGCAGAAAGTGGGGGCGGCTTTGCTCCTTGATGAATTGGTGTCTGCCGCCTCAGTATTGGTGACGGCAGCCAAGATTTCTGTCAGTGTTCATGGCCCTTGGTATGCATCTTTGATAAAAAAGGAGTAATTGGTTATGATTCTCTTGTACATATTAGGATTGATTACATGATTCTTAGTTTGTAATGTGTAAATTATGCTCAAGGTGGTGCTGGGTTGAATGGGAGTTTTAATGATGAAACTTGAGTTGTGTAGAATCTTGATAATCAGTGTGAAACAGATAAAATTTGAAAATATGGTAAATGGGTGAATAAGAGCTTCTATTTGTGATTATTTATAAACTAATTGATTATTACCATCTGTTGCCTTGAAGCAGTGTTAGAGGTGTGAATCTCGGTGGTCCGGGCAGGGTCGGCTCGCCAACATATGAGCTCGATAACGGCCTGCGTGAAAAAAACTCGTCCCGCTACGGGTCGTGGTCCGGTTCTGGGTCGGTCCACAAATTTTGGACTACAACTCAAGTCCGTCCGCTGACCTATTAAGGTCAAGTCCATGCGGGTCGTGGTTTGTTCCGATTTGGTCCGTATGATTGTATAAATAAAATTATAAAAATATAGAATTTTCATATTTATAGCAAAAAATATTTTGTTTGTTAAATGTAAAATAAGAATTTAACAAAATGATAAATTCATATTTATACTAAGAAATGTTTAAATAGAATTCAAATTTAATGTTACATAAATTATTTATAACTTTGTAAAGTTAAATTTAATTTGAACAAATAACAACTAAATGTATTTCTAATTACTATTATCAAATATTTATAGCATAAGTACAACCCAACTAGATTAGCACCTACTTTTTTTCAAAAACAAAAAAAAAATCACGGGCCAGCGGGTTAACCGTTGCCCGTGAAGGTGCAACCTGCGAAGTTCGCGGGTCACACCTCCTTGACCTGTGAACTGTCCGCTCGGGTCACAAACCGCGGATCGATCTGAGCTGATTTTCACGGGTCTGGTCGGCCCGTCCGTCTTGACACCTCTAAGCAGCGTCAGAGTTAAGTAGTAAGAATATTTCTTTATTCGTCTCAAAAAAAGAATCTTTCTTTGTTAGCAAGCTCCCTGCTCAAAAAAGTCGAATTATTCTGCTTTTCTGAGCACATCACGGTGTATTCGGAATCTATCTATGATTTGGTTAAGCTACACATTGATCAATACGAGTATCTTTGTGGAAATTATATCCATCCATGTTTTACAACAACCAATTTCAAAAATCAAATATAAGAATTATTTATATAAAAATCCGGTCATAATTAATATTAATAATAATATTATTAATTTTTTTCCAACATCCTCTGTCTCCCTATTTTCTCTATTTAAATTATACCCATCCAAATTTCAAACACCAAAAATTCCAAAATCACACAGTACAGTGCCCCCATCTTCCTTCTCTTTTTCGGCGTCGGACCCCCCCCCCCCCCCAACCCCATCACTGATCCGCAACGCCGTGTAATGTCGCGAGGAGTTATGCATAGCGGCAAGCGACGCCTCACACGGCACCGCTGTTCATGGTGGTACTTGCAGTTTTGAGGTGGATTTAGGATTGTCGGTACACATGGTTTTAGGGTTTTGAGATGGTTTCTTCCTCCTTCAATCTGCTTAGCGAGGTGGTTACTGAATATTAATAGTTTGTAAATTGTGATGGTTGTTTTGTAGTTACAAATGATGGTGGTGGTGGTAGCGACGACATCGGCGGAGGTGTTGAGGCGTGATAGCGTGGCCTTCGATTGATGTCGATGATGCTAGAGTGGAGTGGGGTGAGGTGAAGAGCGTCGTGACCAATTATTTGGTGATTTGACTAAAATAGTTAATTTGTGATAATAAAAAAATAATATGTGATGGATAAAATGAGCTAATTCGTATTCAATAAATAATATGTGATCTAAAAATGTGTGATTGCGACTAAATTTGTAATTTTGACTCAATTTATATTTTTGGGACTGAGTTTATTCGATTTGTGACCGTGACCATAGTTGTATGACATTGTTATCGAAATGATAATTTGAGACCTAAAAATAAGTTGTAACACATGAAATTTGTGATTTATGATAGACATTTTATGATTGTAACTAGTAAGTAACCGTGACTTTAAAATGTATAGTATTGTGACCTTAATATGTTTAATGAACAAAATATAATTAATTATCTATTTAATTAATTAAACTCAATTATGACCTAATTTCTTAATTTTGAATTGTATATTCCAACTATCTTAAATGTGTATTCTTCCCTACTTCTCTTTTAAAGACCCAATACAAACAACCTAAAACTGAGGAGAAGTTCATGAAAGGGAAAAATACATAAATCCAGGTATTTAAAAATTGCTTTTTAAAAATCAGGTCCAAAGATTATTTATTCAAAAATAAGATATTATATTAAAACCTAATTGATAACGCCGCGCCGTGCCGTGCCGTCGCCACCACGGAAACAGACCGGAGCCTCTTTGCTTGGAGACGCAGCAGCTGCGCTTTACGGCGATCTGCACTGGAGCATATGTGTGTGATCTGCAACTGCAACGACGATCTGCAATGGATCTTTGTTGGGGTGTGTGCTGTGGCGTTGCGACGGGTGGGGGTGTGGTGGCAATGACGGGTTTGGGATTTTTTGTTGGGTGGTGTGACGTGGTTTGTTAATGGTGGTAGTGGTAGTGCAATAGTGGTGGTAGTGGCTAGAGATTCAATAGTGGTGGTGGTTGTGGTTTTTGTTGACTGGATCTGGTAGCGACGATTTGGTGATGGTGATGTGGTGGTGGTGGTGGTGGTGCCATGGTGGTGGCAACAGTGACATGGATGGTGGTGGATCTGGCTGCAACGAAGACGGTTGGATGCGATGGCGGTAGTATTGGTGACGGTGGTGTGTGACCACTATTTGGTGTATGTGACCAATTACTTGATTATGTGCGACCTACTATTTGATAGTATGTGACCAAATATTTGGTAATCTGTGACCAGTTACTCAATTGTGACCTAAAAATTTAGTAATATGTGACTCAAATATAATCTGTGACCAACCAATTTAAAAATCTGTGACCGACAAATAAATTGTGACTAATTAATTTAATAATATGTGATCAATAAATAAATTGTGACCTATAATTTTGTGTCTATGACTATTAGTTGTATTACTGTGACTTTATTATATTTAATTAATAAATATTTTTAATTAATAATATATATACCCGAATTTTGAATTTTCAAACTATAACCTGATTTGTGAATTGGTGCAAACTATATACCTAATTTAAGATTATTTTTTTTCCCTTCATGAAATTAGACTAATGGCCCAGAAGGCCTAAGAGGAAAATATGAGTACTTTTATCTCATTTAAAGACACGTTGGGCTAATTAAATCTACTTAGAATTAAATGAATGTCTTAAAAATGTTATAAATAGTAAGTTGTTGGTGAATGACAATTGTACCCCTGCAGCCCTAAATATTATTACCATATATATCCATATTCTTTCCTTATAAATATAGAGTTTTGATTTTCATTATAATACACACAAATCTATTGACTTATCTTATTATCTTCTATTTTTCTCTCTTTTTACAACACGTTATCAGCACAAAAGCTTAATTTTTCAAAGTTTAGAGAATGTGGTAATTTTTTTTTAACATAATCATCAATCATATGTACCAAAATCGATTTGGTGGCATGTGAATTATTTTTATACATATGCATTATAAATTGATAGGAATATCTGCTGAAATTAGTATGAATTTTGTGGTTGGAATAATTTGCAGCAATCAACAAAATATCTTCCTAAACGTGTATTAGTTTGTAAGGGTACGTTTGATTGTAAGGGTGGAAAATGGGTGAAAAGAAAATAAATTTCAGAGAAAATAATTGCCTAAAAATTGTTTTGTAGGGAATTATTAATTAAGAGTGTTTGATTGGTATAATTTTCCTCCCGAAAAATTTTTAAATTTTGTGTTCGTTTGGCTTTATTTTATATGAAAATTGTCCATTAAAATAAACAATTTTTTTACAATTGATTATAAAATTTGTTTCCATTTAAAAAAAAAAAAAAAACCTGAAATTGCATTTTCCCACCAAAATGGTGGGAAAATGCTTTCCCTCAATTCAAGGAAAAAGGGCGCGTGGGGATGAGAAAATATTTTGTCTAGAAATTATTGTCTATCAAACAACCTAAAAGCAAGAAAATGAAATTTTTTTTTCAACTTCCATGAAAAAAATGGCTTATCAAATAGGGCCTAAATTCTACATGTACAGTAACTAGTCAAAATCTGCCCCAATTTGCATTGGTTTCTGCCGCAATGTATCGTTCGTATTTTATGCCTTAATTTACATTAATTCCCTTTTTTTTAATACATATATGTGGATTGATCTCTGACCATGTAATTATGATGCCAAAACTTGCTTATGTCAGCATGGGAGTTTGTGTATGATAGCAAATTATATCAATTAATGAGAATTTGTGTATGATAATAGGTTTGATAAAGGGAAGGAATTTTTATTTTTATTTTTTACTACTGCATCTACACGGGTACCACTCTTGCATAGGATCAATTCATATTTATTTTTATTTTTCTTCTTTTCTATGTAAGCAAAAAAATAAAAAAATAAATAAAAAATAAATATTAAAAAAAAAAAAAAAAATATATATATATATATATATATATATATATATATATATATATATACACACACACACACACACATGATTATTATTAAATACCATTTGTGTCTTTAAACCGATTAAATAATTTTAAATATTCTTTTATAAATTTTAAATTAATAATTTATCATATTGTTGCTCCTAAAGTAGCACACCATTATAATTAATATTTCAGAAGAATATTACTTACTATTGAAGAGCTTGAATTATAATTTTCAATATTCCAAAAGAATATTGATATATTGTTCTTGAAGAAGTAATATTAAAATACAATGTACTCTCGAAGTAGTACATGTTTCGAAAAGCATATTATTTTAAATTAATATTTATCTCTGAAGGAAAATACGTAACTTATGTCATATTGATATTGACTATTGATATTTAATCATATTCTTTGAAACTAATTGCATTTTCTTTTACTTTATTGTGTAGTTAATGAAATGGCAAATATCACAAAACTTGAGTTTACTGCACTTGACATATCTGGCAAAAAATATTTTTCATGAGTATTCGATGATGATATCCATTTGGTTTCAAAATGTTTGGGAGAGACAATAAAAGAAGGAAATAAAAAGTTCATGCAGGATCGTACAAAATCACCCATCTTCCTTCGTCATCATCTTCATGATGAATTGAAAATTGAATATCTTATTGAAAAAGATCCACAGGTTCTTTGAAAAAAATTAACTGAAAGATTTGATCATCAAAAAACTATAGTTCTCTCCAAAGTCCGCTATGAGTTGATGCATCTTCGTTTGCAAAATTTCAAAACTGTTAGTGAGTACAATTCTGAACTATTCAAAATATATTCAAAATTGACATTATGTGGAGAAAAGATCACTAATGAAGATATGTTGGAAAAAACTTTTGCCACATTTCATGCCTCGAATGTGCTCCTACAACAGTAATATCGTGAGTATGGTTTCAAAGGGTACCAAGAACTCATATCTTGTATACTTGTGACTGAACAAAATAATGAACTACTAATGAAAAATCATGGGTTACGTTCGACTAGTTCTATACATTGCCGAAACAAATGGTACTGCATTTTTTGAATTAAATACAATATCAAGACAAGGACGTGGACGTGGACGTGGATTTGAACGTGGACGAGAATGTGCACGTGGAATAAATTATGGACGAAATAATTAACAAAATTATTAGCAACAAGACAATGATTTCAAAAGGCACAAAGCAAACGAAAGTAGCACATCCAAAAAGGAGTATGAAGAAAGTTGCTTTAGGTGTGGAATGAAAGAGCATTGGGCACGTACCTGTCGTACGGCAAAACACCTTGTGGATCTCTACCAAAAATCAATCAAGAGAAAGGAAAAAGTGGAAATAAATTTTGCTGATTATGATGGCCCAATTGATGTGACATATTTGGATGTCTCCGATTTCTTTGCTGATCCAAATTGAAATATTGATTATTTGATTGGAGGTGGTATAATGAAAGATATAGATTACTTTACTTTCTAGTATTTCCTTTCGTTTTAGAAATTCAATTTAAATTATGTTCTTATTTTTCGCAAAATAATTGAAACTTTATTATGCATCGTTAATTTTATAATACTGAATTATGTTTACTCTTTTAAATTTTAATTCAAGTTTTTTCAAAAAATATTTTATAGATTCACGATGGATTATCAAGATATTTGTTTGATTGATAGTGCAACTACACATACTATTCTTTAGGATAAAAAATATTTTTTAGACTTAACATTAGCATAAAATAATATTAATACGATATCAGGTGAATCGAATATCGTTGAAGGCTCCGGAAAAGCTTGTATTATTTTACCAAATAATACAAAATTATATATTGACGATACACTTTATTCAAGCAAATCGAGAAGAAATTTGCTTAGTTTTAAAGATATCCATTGCAATGGATATCACATTGAGACGATTCAAGAAAATAATGTTGAATATCTTTGTATAACTTCTTTTGTATCTAGCCTGAAACAGATAAAAGAAAAATTTTATGCACCCTCATCTGGCATGTATTATACATTTATAAAAATTGTCAAATCAAATATTATCACGAACCAGAAGTTCGTTGATCCAAATAATTTTATATTTTGGCATGATCGATTTGGACATCCAGAAACTATAATGATGAGTCGAATAATAAATAACTCACATGGACATCCTTTAAAGAACCAGAAGATTCTTTTACCTAATTATTATCTATGTGTGGCTTGTTCGTAAGGCAAATTAGTCATTAGACTTTCGACTATAAAGGTCAATATTGAATCTTCAACTTTTTTGTAAAGGATTCATGGAGATATATGTGGACCACTACACCCACCATGTGGAACATTTTGTTACTTTATGGTATTAATTGATTCTTCTACTAGATGGTCACATGTTTGCCTACTTTCTACTAGGAATGTAGTTTTTGCTAGACTACTTGTTCAAATCATAAAATTACGTGCATAATTTCTCAATTACTCAATCAAGACTATTCGTCTTGACAATGATGGTGAATTTAGATCACAACCATTCGATGATTATTGCATGTCAATTGGGATTGTTATTGAACATTCGGTTGCGCATGTCAATACACAAAATGGTTTAGCGGAGTTATTTCTTAAACGTCTACAACTTATTGTTAGACCATTACTTATGAAAACAAAACCCCCAACTTCTGTTTGGGGTCATGCCATATTGCATGATGCGTCATTGATTTGTATCAGACCAATTGCATATTATTAATATTCACTTTTGCAACTAGCATTTGGTCATGAACCTAATATTTCTCACTTGCGGGTTTTTAGTTGTGCTGTTCAAGTCCCTGTTTCACCCTCACAACGGACTAAAATGAGTCACCAACAAAAACTTGGAATTTATATGGGTTTTGATTCATCATCTATTATTAGATATCTAGAACATTTAACATGTGATTTATTTACTGCACGTTTTGCAGATTGTCATTTTGAAAAAATGATTTTCCCAATTTTGGAAGGGGAAAATTTACATCCTAATAAATAAGGAAAAATTTCTTGAAATGAAACAATTTTATCTCATTTTGATTCCCGCAACAATCAATATGAGCAAGAGGTTGAAAAAATCATTCATTTGCAAAGAATTGCAAATCAATTACCAGATACATTTGTTGACACAAGAAAAGTGACAAAGTCGCATATACCAGCAAAAAATATTCCAGCAAAGGAATCTCAAATACGCCAGAAATGTGGTCGACTAGTTGGTTCAAAAGACTATGTATCTCGAAAAATAAAAGTACAAGAGAAAAACCAATCAAAAACTTCAGAAAAAGTAACATTAGAAAAAATTTATCAATCAAATATTGAAAATATGGTTTCTAAAAAATTACAAGTGTCCAAAAATAATGATATTTCAATAAATTATATATTATCTCATAAATTATGGGAGCGAAATAATGTTGTTATAGACAATATTTTCGCCTTTAACATGACTCTTGATATTATGCAAAATGAGGATCCTGAACCACTGTTTGTTAAAACCTGTCAAAATAGAAATGATTGGTCAAAATGGAAAGAAATCATACATGGAGAATTGAATTTCTTGTAGAAACGAAAAGTGTTTGGACCTGTAGTTCGAACACTTGAAAGTATAATCCATGTTGGATACAAATGAGTTTTTGTACGAAAGAGAAATGAAAATAATAAAATTACAAGATATAGGCCTAACTCGTAGCTCAAGGTTTCTCACAAATACCATATATTGATTATGATGAAACATATTCTCCCGTAATGGGCGCCATCACTTTTAGATTCTTAATTAGTTTGACCGTATCAAAAAAGCTCGATATGCGCCTTATGGATGTAGTGACTGTCTATTTGTACGGTTCACTTGATAGTGACATATATATGAAAGTCCCTGAAAGACTTAAAGTGTAAGAAACAAATGATAAATGTCAAAGAACCATGTTCTCAATTAAATTACAAAGATCATTGTATGGACTGAAACAATCTGGACTCATGTGGTATAATCGCCTTATCGAATATTTGTTGAAAGAAGGCTATAAAAATGACGATATATGTCCATGTGTTTTCATAAAAAAACAAATATTGGATTTGCAATTGTGGTATTTTATGTTGATGACTTAAATTTAATTAGAACTTTTGAAGAGCTCAACAAAATTGCAAATTATTTGAAAAATGAATTTGAGATGAAATATTTGGGAAAAATCAAATTCTGTCTCAGGTTGCAAGTTGAACATTTACTAGAAGGATTATTATTTTTTATCAATATACATACACGGAAAAAGTCTTAAAACCATTTTATATTGATAATGCACATCTATTGGCATCTATGGTTGTTTGATCATTTGATATAAAAATGATCATTTTCATCCACTGGAAGATGGAGAAAAGATTCTTGGTCTTAAAGTACCATATTTTAGTGCAATTGGAGCATTAACTTATCTTACAAATTGCACTCGACCCCGACATAGCTTTTTCTTTAAATCTCATTACAAGATATAACTCTACACCAACACAAAGACCTTGGAATGGTGTTAAACATATTTTTCGTTACCTAAAGGTTACTATTGATTTGTGATTATTTTATTCTCAAAATTCGGTATCTGCTTTAGTGGGATGCAGATGCAGGTTATCTCTCTGACCCACATAAAGCTAAATCGCAAATAGGATATGTGTTTACACGTGGAGGAACGGTTATATCATGGAAATCTGTGAAACAATCATTGATAGCAACATCCTCAAATCATTCTAAAATTATTGCAATCCATGAAGCAGGCCGAGAATTGTATAGTTGAGTAACATGACCAATCATATCCAAGTATCATGGAATTAATTTCAACAAAAGATAGTCTAACAATTTTGTATGATGATAATGCTTCTTGTATTGCACAACTCAAAGGAAGTTATATCAAAAGTGATAGGACGAAGCATATTTCTCCAAAATTCTTTCATACACACGGGTTTCAGAAGAATGGCGACATCGAGGTTCAACAAATTCGTTCAAGTGATAATGTGGATGATTTATTTATAAAAGTATTGACAACATCTACATTCAAGAAATTGGTTCACAAGATTGAAATGAGTCGACTCAAAGATTTTCAATAATCAACATCAGGGGAGTAGTTGTACTATTTTTCCTTCGCTTATGTTTTATCCCATTGAATTTTTCTAGCAAGATTTTAATGAGGCAGCATTTATCTTTAATACTCCAAAATAATTGTACTCTTGTTCCTTTGTTTTGATTCTTTTTGTCTCATTGGGTTTTTATCTTTTTGTCCCATTGGGTTTTTATCGAATAAGATTTTAACGAGGCAGATATTTTGTAATGTATCATTCAAGGGAGAGTGTTGTAAATAGTAAGTTATTGGTTAATGACAATTGTACCCTTACAGCCTAAATATTATTACCATATGTATCTATATTTATTCCCTATAAATATACGGTTTTGGTTCTCATTATAATACACATAAATCTATTGACTTATCTTATTCTCTTCTCTTTTTACAACAAAAAATAAATTATTTTAATTTTTAATTGAAAATAAACAAGTTAATTATCTTGAAAGTATAATATGCTTTGTTGTTAAAATATGCAATTTATTTTTATTTATAAGTAAGAAAAAGGTAAACTATTGAATATAATTGAAAGTAAAGTCTTAGTCATTTGTGCTTGCTTAAATTCTAGAAGGCGTGTAACTGATTATGAGATCCTTGTTAAGAGAAACAGCCTATATAAAATGTCGCTCATGATAGTCATGAATGTGAACAATTAATAAGGTAAGATCTTTACATATTGTGATATCAATATCAAAAGTTCAAAAAGTGCAAGGAAATTATGTAACAAGAGTAGATGCTCAAATAGTTATATGATTTTAAGGAGGGCAATCTCGCTCTTTCCTGTGGCTTTTGCACATGATGGGACTGCATAGGAGCCAATCTCAAGATTTTTTTACTCTTTTTCAAAACTAGCATTTATAACAAGATGTACAAGCATTAAGCAGAAATTTCATATTATTAGTTAGGCAAAATTAGATGGGTATCAAACTAAATTAAATTTAAGCCTAGAGAGAGAGGGAGGGGGGGGGGGGGGGGGAGAGAGATTCATAAAATTCGATTTCCTATTTAAGAACCTTATTCAAAAGAGAGAAGAATGAATTAAAAGAGAGAGCATTTAGACGATTGAACTTGACTTTTATATCCAGATTGATATTGAACTTAAACGTCTTTGGACCTAATGAGGAAAGAGTGAAGGGAACAATACAAGTATTAGATGTTTACTATATACTCAATTTTAAGAAACATGCTTTAAATATTCAAAAGTCATGTAATAAATAATATATATGTGATTCTAATAAACATCTATCCTAAAATCAAGCATTCAATTGCGACATGTTTTTATTTCACATAGGACTTTCCAATTTAATAAATTGTGAAGATCAACAAAAAAGAAAAGCTACAGAGAACTCTCCGGAGCAAATAATCTCGATTCTCACAGTCGGAATCTGGCTCATTGAAAACCACTGAAATCTGGCTCGTCGAAGGCAAAGGTCACAAATTGAGGTGATAATAAAAGTAGTGAATTGAACTTAGTGATCATCACAAAGTAAGTTTGAACTATTTCGAAGCTACAATTGGTAGTGGATTACATTTTATTGTTGCTGGATCTTTCTATTTTTGAATTGACGAAACAGTGATGAAGCTTCAATCGTGAGTTACTGAGATTGAAATTGAAATGTGAACTGTGATATTGAAAAGATCTATTGACCTCTAAATTGTTAGTTGCTTAAAAGAAACTTGAAAAGATGACTTGTGATCAGTTTTCTATGATATTTGACATGTTGATATGGATATATGACCTATGCACTATGACATGTGACTTGTAAACCTTTACTCCTGATATTGATCCAATGACCTATGAGCGGTTCTCTTGAGTCTGTGACCTGTAGACATTGATCTTTTATCTATGCAAATGACCCCGTGACCTGTGAACTATAATCTGTGACCTATAACATATGAATTGTGATGTGACTTATACAATATGACATGTGAAGTGTGACATATGACCTATGAATATGAATCAGTGATCTATGAAAAATTATATTTGATTCGTGACCTGTGGACATTGATATGTGACCAACCAAACATTGAACAACTACCAACACCACCACTTGTGGTTACCAGCATGCACCACCATTACCTCCTTACCATTGTTACAAACACCATCGTCGCTAACACCACTACGTGCACTACCACAACCATTTACAAACTACCATCACCTACTAACAAGAATCACCTAAAAACTCTTGCTAAGATCTGATTAGATCGGAGACCACCACTAGCACCATCATCACCAGCACACCACTACTACCAATAACCACCAACAAAAATATCCAAAAAGGCCAGTTGAAGGAGAAAGAAATCACACTAAAACCCTCAAAGCCATCCCCAAATAGGATCAGAACGGTGGTCCTGCACAGCATGCCGCAGCCACAGCGTGTTGTACGCATGGTCCGCGACTATAGTTTTTGGTTTTCGATGAGAATGGAACGAGTTAGACAGAGAGAATGCAATGGGTTTTCCAATGAAAGAGAGATGAAAGAAAGGAAGAGATAGATAGGAACAAGAGACATGTTACAATATAGAGAGGGGGGTATGTGTGGTGAGATAGGTGAGGTAAGTTATTAATAAAATATTTATTTAATAAGTAATTACAACCAAAATTTTGAAATATGAAACTTAAAATATGAATTTATGAATTTTTTTTAAATACTTAGCTGTAATTTCAACAGAAATCAATTCGATTTTGCGAAATAGATGTCTAACAAATATTTAGTAAATGTTGGATTGAATCAAATATACAACCTAACAAAATTGATGGTAATTCTTGTTTACACACACACACACACACACACCAATTGGGTTACTTTCACAAATGTTCACTGAAGTTACATCAAAATAACAAAATGGTCACTGAAGTTCGAAACTTGCATAAACGGTCACTCAACTTTCAGGCACTTTCAAAAATGGTCATTGAGGTAAGTTTTTGGACTTTTTTGTTCTAATTGAAACCTAAATTAACAAAACACGCCACCTTCAAAATTGGAAGACCTAAAGTGCAATTCCCTTTTTATAAAACACCAAAACATACTACAATTTCACCATAGCAATTTATAGGTAGGAGCCATATGTGTGGCAAATGAGATGAAGCAATTGTAGTGGTAGTGCCTGCTGGGGCAACATGAGGAATGCAATGTTGTTGAAGCCATCTCAATTGTAGAAGTCACATTACCAAACTTTGGAAGTGAAGGAATTCCATTGGCCTTGTGTGTAAGAATGGGATTAGAGTACAATTGATCATTTCCAATTGACACGTTACCCATGATCGTTGGACCTTCAAAACATTTGTGCAAAGCCAAATTTGGTGGAATTGTCTTTCCGTGAGTTGGAGTCAGCTGACCGGAATTTGGAATAGAAGATGGTTCGGTTGGCGTGGCTTGATGAATGAAATTGGGCTTCAATTGATTGTCATGTCTATCAATTGAGGAGTTACCCCATAACCTAGAGGTGTCAAGACGGACGGGCCGGCCAGACCCTTGAAAATCGACCATAATCGACCCGGGACTGCGGGCCTACCCGTGACCCCAGCGAGCGGTTCATGAGTCAAGGTGGTGTGACCCATGGATTTCGCGGGTTGCACCTTCACGGATCCCGGTTAACCCGCTGACCCGTAAAAAATTTTTTAAAAAAAAATTTGAAAAAACAAGGGGAGAAAGCAAGATAAAAGTATTGATGATGTTGTTGAAGACTTTAAAATTTTTGCAGTTTCTAAAGATTGATTGGAAAATAAATATTAAAATATATAATTTTCGAACAAGTAAATTATAGTTAAGACTTAAGTAGGTGCCAACCTAGTTGGGATGTACTTAGCCCCTGTTTGGTCCACATTAATATTTTCATTCTCATTCTTCTACTCATTTTCAACCACACATTTTTCAATAAAATAATATTTCTCATCACATCAATAACTTTTCCTTCTTTTTCAACCACATATTCCACATCCATCACATCAACAAAATGCATTATTCTACAAAAAAGTGCATCAAACATGGCCTTAAACTATAAATTATAATAAAAGTAGGTGCCAACCTAATTAGAATGTACTTATACTATAAATATTTGATAATAATAATTAGAAATGCATTTAAATGTTATTTGTTTAAGTTAAATTTAACTTTGCAAAGTTATAAATAATTCTTGTAACATTAAATTTGAATTTTATGTAAATATTTCTTGGTATAAATATGAATTTATCATTTTGTTCAATTCTTAGTTTACATTTAACAAAAAAATATTTTTTGCTATAAATATGAAAAATTTTATAATTTTATTTATACAATAATACGGGCCAAATCGGAACAAACCACAACCCACGCGACCCGTGACCCGCATGGGCTCGACCCGGATGGGTCAACGGGCGGGCCTGGGTTGTAGTCCAAAATTTGTGGGCCAACCCGGAACCGGCCCGGAACCCGTAGCGGGCAGACTTTTTTTCACGCGGGCCGTTACCGAGCTCATATGTTGACGGGCCGACCCGGCTCGGACCACCCGGATTGACACCTCTACCATAACCATTTGACCCTCAATTTCATCTTATTGGAAGAATTTGGAGCAAGAACGACACCAGCATCAACAATTGGGTCTAGACCGTATGCATCGCGTAAAGGAATTTGGGCAAAATTCAATCCGTTGATTTCATTGTTAATTGACACAATAGGATGATTACCTATGGGTAGGGTCGTCCAGGGTTTGGTTATCGACCGGTGGATGACTCCGGCCAAGCAGGTGGCCGGAAATTAAGATTCCGACAGTTTGTAAAAAATTAGGCAACGAACTTTGAGTTGCATTTCTGGCCAGATTACTTGAAGTTAGGGAAAGTTCTTGGGTGGAAATTGAAGAGGAGATTATACTCATTCCAACAGTAGTAATGTCCGACGATTTTGGAGGGCTAGGTTGCCGGAATTTTCGAACTGAAAGGGTAGGTTTTGGTGTTTTATAAAAAAGGAATTGCACTTCAGGTCCTCCAATTTTGAAGTGGCCGTATTTTGTTGATGTAGGTTTCAATTAGAACAAAAAAGTCCAAAAACTTACCTCAGTGACCATTTTTGAAAGTGCCTGAAAGTTGAGTGACCCTTTATGCAAGTTTCGAATTTCAGTAACAATTTTGTTATTTTGTTGTAATTTCAGTGACCATTTGTGAAATTAACCCTATACCAATTATGTTGAAATTAATTTTTACAGTAAAAAAGTTATTTATATAAACAATAAAGTTGGAATTGAACAAATTAATTTTTTTAATTTTGACCAACATAAAATGTAGATAGAGACAAGGACACCAACCATAATTTTAAAGTCGAGGTACATCAAGCAACAAAACTGAAAATAGAGTTAACTAATTAATTCCTTAAAAACTAGACACGTCCGGAAAAAAAATTAAAATAAAATTAATCGTGGTAGAGATGTTTTCTCCTATAAAAAAAGGAAATAAAAGAGACATCAACTCTCCATCCAAAGTTGATTCAAATATAGGTCTATCATACTCAACCGGGGGTGGCGATATGTTGAGCTGAGCAGGCACGACTCGTAGACACTCAAGTTTGACTTAGTCCTATGGGTGAGTCAACCTTTGCTCATGCCTAAATTTTAGGATCGATTCAAACCTTTGGCTCTGTTAGGTTCAAAATTATAATTGACAATTCTGTGAACAAATGGGACTTAATTGAACATGTATGATAGTCAAGGAATGAAGTACAATTTTGTATAATTGAGTTAGGTAGCTTAGGGTTCGAGTTCAAGTTCAAGTTTGGATACAAGGAAAAAGCGGCGCCGGAATTTTGCTAGCTTCACGCCTGGCTATCGCTCAAGCGACATAAACATGACCATTGTTGCTCGCATCTCGCCCAAGTGTCGCTTGAGCGACTAACCCGATGCTCAAGCTACATGTCCCCCTAGCTCGAGCGACAGTATTATACGGTTAATCCTAGTTCGCGATTTTGGATAATTGTACGCGGCTCATACTACTCATACACCTCCAACTATAAATACAGAGGGTCTTGCACGAAAATTGGTGGTTGCTTCATTGTGCTTCAATTGAAAAGCACTTTCACATCATTAGAGAGATCCAATAACACAATTTATTGATTGATTCATCCACATCATTCTTGAGATCTGGCAATCAGGTTTTGGGAAAACATCAAATTGAAGAATCCAAAACACCTACTTCCTTAACACTTTAAGGAATGTACTTTCTCGGTTGGATTTCAGAAGTTTCTGTAGGTTCAGAGAGATTGGACTACAAGCACGAGAAGAAGGATAAGAATAGGTAATTCATGTGTATCCACTTGGAAGAGACAGTTGCCGAGGATTGTGAGTCTGGAATTTACAACAGAACTTGGAAGCTACAGGAGGTGGATCGAGAGATCTAGCAGGTTGACTAGACAGTATCTACGGTAGCAGATCGTGAATTTGGAGGAACAACAGATCTTGGAGATTACAGAAATTACAATAACGGGAACTAGTGGAAGTTGCTAGGCTGGAAACAAATTGTAACTCACATTTTCTACAGTGGAGGTAACTGATTTGGTCCCGAAATTTTTACCCAGTTGGGTTTCTCCATAATCATATCGATGTTCCTTATTTATTACTTTTCATATTACAAACTGTGGAAATTCAACTTAGGATAATTAGACTATTTGTTTACTCATCTAGAAACTACTAAAAAGTGACTTGTTGCTTTTAATATAATAATTATGCACGTAAGGTCAAACTTAGCGAGTAAACTACGTATTTTCAGGCTCGTATCCAAATCCTAGGATCATCAAGCTTGGCAAGTCCAAACAAGCCATCCCAAACGAGTCGAGTCGAATCGTTCCTTTTCTACTTTTGTAAATTAATTAACAAAATAAGCCCAAAAAGAGCAATTTTTTAAAAAAATTAATAATGAAAGTTCAAAATTTAGAAAAAAAGAGTAGGACCTCAAGCCCAAACAAATCGTCTCGTGGGCCTCAACTAGCTCATGAATAAAAATGTGATAGCTATCTTTTCATGATCCATCAAAAAAGAAAAAAAAATGTATATGTAATTGATGTTGTCTACATCATACATAGAGTGACCAACAGCTTTTTAGGCCAGCTAAGTTCTCTTATCCATTGGTCCAATGCACATGGAGGAAAAAGTCAAAATATAGTTTTGTTCGTCGCCTTGATGAATTCCCTTCCTTCCCTACTATCGTCCCATACAGAAAGAAGGAGCGCATATGTTACTTTTGTACAGTTTACTAATATCTAATCAAGTAAGTTTTGGAATATTATTCATTTTATGTAAGTTTTATCAGATTTTGATAAAAGTTAATGAAACATGTGGTTGAATAATCGGTAAAAAATGTGGGTTACATTAAACACGGTGTTTAAATTGAAATTTGACATGTTGAAAAACTAATAAAATTTTAGCCAAATTTTATTAAACAAGCGCATAGTTCACAATCATATTAGTTCACAATCATATTTACAAAGTATTTGTCTATTAGAAAAGTAACATATATTTTGCACACTTATCCTAACTTCTAAACTTGATTAATTGAATGGATATCTACGTAATTTAGTTTAATTATGTTATTGTAGAAAAATCCCTCACTTTTAGGCTATTGGTGTCAGTAAAGATAATTTGGAACTAATTGAAGTTAATTCAAAGCAATTGAAGATCAACCAATTGTATTTGATCAATATGAAGCATTAATAGTGCAATTGTAGGAGATCTATAAGTTTTTGGAGATAAATCCAACATTTGGAAAGTTTGGGGACTAAATTACAAACTTTTGGAACTTGCATCAAATATCATTTCGAACTATTCTAGAGGATGAGGATCAAGTATAAAGATGAATGATATGTGATTCAAATAAGAAAGGACTTGAGAAGAACTAAGAGGAAGATTCAGAGACCAACATGAAATAAACGTGAACATTGAAGCTCGGGATCACAAGCATTGATGGATACGATCTCAAGCTTATCCAGTTCAATTCATGCATGTTTTATTCCATAACCATGCAATCACACAACACTTTCGGACAGGGGTTTTATTTAACCTCTTCTTAGAAAGTAATTAAGACACGAGTTTTGAAGGCTATAAATACATTCTTTCACCCATCATTCAAGAGAGGATCTTGTGCATAGAAAAACATATATTCAATAGAGAAAAAGGGAGGCTCTTGCGTGGAAAATATAATTTTTACGAAGAGGAGAGCAAAAAGGAGAGCCTCTTGGATAGAAAATATGTATTTCTTGTAAGTTTTGAAGAAGCCTTTGATACAATACACCTATTCCATATGTACTTTCATATATTTTCACTTTGGTTGAAGAAGAAGAAATTCAATGAGATTGATCAAGAACTATTAAAGGGATTTAAAATTGTTTTCCATCTTTCTTTCCAACCTTTAAATTTGGATGATGTTGCATCAATCTAATTCATGTTATTGTGATGATATGATGCTCTACTAATTGTATTGGTGTTAAGATAATGTCGAACCCTATTTTTGGATTTTTAGACATTAAATTCTAGATTTTGACATTAAATATTTGTTAGGTTTGAATGATTATTAGAATCTTAGGGTCCGTTTGATAGGTAGGAAAAAAGGTGGAAAGGGAAAATGTTTTCTAACTTTTGTCAATTAAGAGTGTTTGATAATGTTTCTTTTCCTGGCAAAATGTTTCCACCTTTTTCTAGGTACAATCATTTGATGCACAAAAGCTTGATTTTGTTTTCCCACCTATTAGGTGGGAAAATATTTTCCACCTTTTTTTTTAACAATGGCAACCAATTCTATCAACTATTGTAAAAAGAATTTTCATTTTTGTTGACAATTTCTATGTAAAACAAAGTCAAACGAATATGGTAATTTTTTTCTAATTGTTTAATTTTTTTTTTTTTACTTTTTGGTAATAGAACAAATTCTAGACGTATTGGTAAAAAAATTATCACTTTAATGGACATTTTTTATAAAAAAGAAGCCAAACGGACACCAAACTTTCAACATTTTTCAGGTAGAAAATTATACCAATCAAACACAATTAATTACAATTCCCAACAAAACAAATTCTAGGCAATTCAATTCCCAGTAAAACATTTTCTTTCCACCCATTTTCCACATTTGCAATCAAACGGACCCTTAATGATTTTCAATTACTTGGTCATTAACTGAATTGCTTGGTGATTTCTATTATCATTCGAAAGAAGAAATATGAATTTTTCACATATTAACAATCATTGTAAAGTGTTATGGACATTTAAAACTAATTGTCTATGCTTAGATAATTTCATTGAATATTCGTGTGATTTCATACATCTTCATATGAGAGCACTCAAGATTGGAAAATTTTGAATCATATGTGATGATATGTTTAATTCTATTCGAAAAAAACTATTAAATAAAATAGGAACATTGATTTTCAGGTCCAAATAAGTGTTTTCAAAGAATTAAATTGGTATTAAGATGGAATACTATAGGGGGAGTCGAGGTCCCAGTGCTAGCAAAACACTTTCAAATTAGTTAAATTAGTTATAGGTTTGGTTGTTATTATAAATTATGCATACATAAAATTTTGTTATTCGATTAGAGTGAGAGATAATTGGAACCAATTGAATATTTAGTGAGTGATTGATTCTTGGACTCATGTTCACTATGTTTGACACACATTCTTTTAAAATACATTCAAAACTCATCTGCAACAACACATTTTTCAATAAAATAATATTTTCTATCACATCAATAACTTTTTTTTTTTTACTTTTTAACCGCATATTTCTAATCATGTCACTAATTAAAATACATTCTTTCATTAATGATATTCATCAAACGCACACTTCTGCTTATTTACGATATTGTCCACTTACAGAATTTCACTGCAATAAGTTTGGCGCCTTTGTTAGGGATCGTAGTTACTTAATTAGTTTTTCAATTAATTCTAACTTTAATTTTTAATCCAATCGATAAAGAATTAAATTTTACCCTCGTGTGATTGTAGTGGTAATATATTTTCATCTCTCTTTCTAGGTATGATAGATGAATATATTGAGGAAAGTTTAATTAGTTACATGCACTGTGGATAGAATCACACTTAGATGTTTTTTTTAAAAAAGGTGGTGGGTTGAATAGGTGGGGAATGAGACTCAGAGCATGTTTGGGAGAGATAAAATCCAATTAAAATTAAAAATATAATCGTTATTGAATCTCACTCGTCTAATAAAAGTCAACAATATCGGCTAATTTTTCAATTTTAATTCGATTTTAATCTCAACCAAATACTCCCTCAAACTAGAGACCAAAGTCAATTTACAAAAGTGTCATACAGAGAATAAACAACAAAATTTCACCGATTATTCAACTATAAATAAATGACAATGTGTACGATTATCGAACTATAAGCAACAATACCTGGGGTTGTAAACAACAGATATCTACGAATGGACATTTAAAACTTCATTGAAGAGAATTATAGCAAATAATTCAAAATCAACATACATTTTATAATACTAGAACTCAATTAAAATATATACTAATTTGTTGCAATAACTGAAACAAACAGAGTTTAATTTTCTCGAAATGGAAAGATAATAAGAAAAGAAAAGGAAAACTTGCCACAAAAACAGTGATCACAATTGGGATGGTGAAGTTGTCAAAATAGATCAGACAGACATAATCAACTCCATTTTTTGGGCTCGTTTTTCCTTTTTAAGCAATTACCTGAACACTATAAATGTACGATTATTCATAAGCACATCGACTGATTCTATAAATTTCCCAATCTACATAATGGATTCTATATACAAACTTTATAATCAGGGGTGGCAATTCGAAAATGTACCCTCCAACCAAGTAATGCCCAACACCATACTACAAATAGATGCATTGCTACAAGCTAAGGGGAGTCTCAAGTCCAGATCCACATGAACTTCTGGATCAAGCATCTTGTGCTTGTAGATTATCCAGAGCATCCCGTTCTTCTAGATTAGCCCAAGCATCCCGTTGTTGTAGATCAATCAAAGCATTCCGTTGTTGGAGATCAGCTAGACGCCTTTCAAGACCTCTAAGCTCCCACCGCTGCCACATATTGTAGACAAAGAGACTGGCGAGTAATAAGTTAGCCTCAACTTCAAAGATTTTTATTATCCCGAATGCTCCTATATACAGAAGCATTTTTCAGGTTAGAATTGTAGTGAAACCGTGTAAGCTCATGGATGTTTATAGATACGTAAAGAACAAAATCAGGAACCAATTTGAACAAGCGTACACTTAAAAGACAAAACAATGCATAAACACTCTGGCAGACAGTCGTATATAGCATTTGATTTGTCCAATACTTGTCAATACAGAAATAGAAATAATGACCAAATGAGATATTAGCATGCTGCTTGCCTTCTTAGTATTTGATTGTAGTTATTTATTGAATTTACAATTTAATTTGCACCAAGTATCTATTTCATACCAAAATGCAGTGCCGGGAGCCTGAAAGATCCCTTTCGTGTGTACTTGTGTAATGATGTTGCTGCTTGTATTACATGCCAAAAGGTCGAGATAAATGTTTGGATACAATTTAACACAAAAGTTGAAAGTAAAGAAACAACATACCAATCGAGATAAACTGAAATTCCTTCATCCCATAGAAAAGAATTAGCAGCAACTGCAAAAATATGTAATGATTTTACAGAGAAATCGAGAAGCTAAAGTGCAAAATAAAACTAAAATTCACATATAGCATGTTGAATAATCTTTGACGATATTGGGTTTAGTATTTTATCTAAAGAATTAGAAAATCTATTCATAAACGAGAAACATATCCAGGTTTAAAATTACAAGAAAGAAATTATAATAACAAATAACAATGCAGTTGAGTAAATATACAATTACCCCAACGAAGCGCATTACACATAGGACACATGTCAAAGCCTCCAGATCCATCAAAAATCTGAACGCTTTCTTGATAAAGAACGGCAACATTAGTACTTTCTGCCAAATATGAAGTGGGACATGTCAACATGAAATAAGTCTGAGGTGAAAAAGCAGCAGAAATATACCGCACAAGGAATCAGACAGAAAATCCAGTGTAAACATTTCAAATCATTGTGCAAAATACCAACTACAATCTCATTATTCTATTTCTTTCTTGTTCTGGTATTATGTTGAGGAATAAATGACATGCATCCTAGTAGAGGATGACAAGGCGGGACACAATGACAGTTTAAAATATATGGTAACGTATCAGTAATGACAATGCAGCAATATCAATGGCATACCTTTTTTTATAATTCTAATGAAAAATCTACGACCATCCCATTTCAAAAGTGATTCAAGCAGATGCCAGCTCTGCTTTTTTATTTTCTTGACTAAATGAAGTATAAAACAGGGAGAAACATACGACTCCCACTCCCTCCAGAAATAATAAGTTAAAGTTTGATAGGGGCCATAGGGCCAACAAAGAATGTTTTTGAAATTTTGAAAGCTCGTATTAAACTCAAAATATACAACTGCATTCATATAGAAATTCAGTTAGGCATACTCTTTACACAAGTATTCAGTCCACCCAATTGAGAGAGTTTCGACAGAGATTATTAGGTTCATGAAATAGGATATTAGATACTCGTATTAAGCATTCATTACAAATTATGGTTCATCTGGTGTTCAGATCACAAACTGTTAACAAGCTCAACATGTATTATTCGGCAAGGCAGACACCTTCTGAAAGTGATCACGTAGTATTAATTCTTCGGGGAAAATATAATGCTAAAAAACGAAGATGAAAACTTAAGGTCTAAACAGTCGTTGTCATATCAACTTACCAGGAAAAAAGCATGCAATCCACCGACAAAAAGGCAATTATAGTGCTTCACATTTCTGATAACTTCTTCAACATCCTCTCCTGGTTGAACAAGTTGAGACATATCCAAAACCAAGTTTGTAATTGGGAGACCACATAAGGGGCATTTGCACGGCTGAATCACTGATATATACATCCAGAACTGAAGGATGCAATTGGCTGGAATAGTGGAGGCCAATAAATGAGAGAGAGAAGAAACGAATAAATCGAGATTACAGATATGAGTACAGAATCCAAGAGAGGATTACTTTACAGACCCAAGCGTTAAGCAATAACAGTGCAAAATTAAAGAGTAAAAATCCAAGAAAAGGATTATTAGCAAGTATTTGAACTAACACGAAGCAAACAAAATACAAGTACTTGTATCAGTTTCTTGGATATATTCTGAAACAAATACTACCAATTGTTTGTACTAACAAAATAATTAGAAAATACACAAATTCAAGATCCACCGGTTGATTGAATATGTATACGAAAATACTAGAGTCTACTCCAACTACAGGTAGATGACAATAACAGCCGCTACTCAATATAAAGGTAAATACCGGGTCTCATCAAACTATAGATAAACGACAATGTGGTCATCACCTGAACTGCAGTTAAACAACAATCGTGCATTAATATAACTGCAGATAAACGACAATCCCAGCCGCTGGTCAAACAACAGGTAAACGACAATGCCATATGCTATTTTTCAAGCGACAGATAAACGACAATATCAGCGGTTGCCAAGCGACATATATCAACTAAGAAGCAATTATTCAAAACATCATTGAAAAGAATTAAAGGGAATAATCCAAAAATCAACGGACAATTTCATGAATTTGATTTTCCAACAACTCAAGCAAGGAAACAGAAACCCACCAAGAAACCACCATTATCAGTTTGCTGAATAAATGAGAGTTAAAACTTCAAAAGTAGCAAAAACAACAAGTTTCCCGAAAATTATAGCATCCATTTTTAGTCACCAATAACGATTATAAATAGAAATATATACTAATTCGATGCAAAATAGTCACTTAACAGTGTTTAATCTTGAAATGAAATAAAAATTCAGAGAAAGAAAAGAGAAGTCTTGCCGCAGAACCAGTGTCTGCAATTGCTTCTACAAGGTATGGTGAAGAGATCAAGGCAGATCGGGCAGACGTCATCCGTTGGAGGTCCATCCCCATTATATCGATCAACAAAGTTATTTCCATTTTGTTCTTCAATTTCTTGGAAATTCCTCTCCATTTCTTCTTCAATTTCTTGCAAGGGTGCTTTCGTTTGGCGTTTGATCAGACTTATAGCCAAAACCCACCGCGCTTGCTGTCAAGCGTCAACACCATTGCAATTAAGCTGACACGTATTCCATGAGCCATTTTTGAAGTTACACATATATTTTTGCGGCTTCTAGAAAGGGGAGGGGACGGCACATCATCACTTTGTCTCATATTCTGATATTGTGGCTTTTAATTTTTGCCATTTTTTCTCCCGAAATTTTGGCTTAAAGCCGAAATCCAACTTGGAGCTCCATATTTTCATCAACATTGGAAAGAGTGGTTGATGAACCAGGAGAGGGGGATTAAGAATTGAGCTAGGGTTTATAGCTAACATTCGAAATTCAATTTGCAACACACACATATATCTGTTGAGAATGAATAGGTGAGAACGTGTACGTAATGTAGGTGAAATAATTATGTTTCAGAGAGGCACAAAAATGATGGAAATGATCGGAGCCAAGTTGGGGACAGAGGCCGCAAGGGGCTTACATGGCGGTCGCGGCGGCGAGGGGTCGGGTAGTGGCCCGGTGGGGCACCCTTGATACAAATTCAAAATTTTAAAATTCAAAACAAATAATGTTAACTGCATTAATATTCAAAACAAACACTTGAAACAAAAAAACTTAAAACAAACAATGTTCAAAACAATTTTTTTTCTTTACGTTGTGGGTTTAGGAAGGGGCAGCGCACCCCGCCCCGCCCCCATGACCCGAGACGGGGCAGCGCACCCCAACCCGCCCCACCCCACCACGCCACGCCACGCTACGCCACGCCACGCCAAGCCAACCTGTTTAGGGTGGATTTTTTAGCCCCATTCGGGGTGGAACAGGGAAAACTGTCAATCTCTATTCTATTCTTAGTTCTGAACCAAAAATGTGGATAATAATTGATTTTTTATATAATTTTTTATTTATAATTTATAAATTGGACAAAAGAAATACGAAATCTAAAAACTCTAATTTGTATAGTAATTAATCTAAAACTCTAGACTTTAACCCTAAAAATCTAGATTGGCTCCTACTTGTTTGTCTCACGCTCCACATCGAATTGTTATACTTCAGAAGTTAGTATATATTAATCTTTGCATTTTAGATTTTCTATCAATCAAAAAGTTCAAACTAAATTGTGATATAAGTTGATGATTCAAAGCATTCATTCTTCAGGTTTACTTGTAAATTTATTTTATGAGAGAAAATATGATTGAAAATTAATTTTGGAAAAATTAATTTTTGAAGAAATTGAGTCCAAATATGTTATTGGTTATCCTGTGTTCGTGGTTATCTTTTAAAATATAATTTTTCCTTTTCTATTCAAATAGGAGTTCAATATGTGGACTATAATTTCTTGATGCTGTATTATGTGTCAATTTTTTTCATGTCAATTAGTTTTAAAATTAGAAAAATTTAAACATTGTTCATAATTAAATTATTGGGTCAGCATACCTCACTAATGGATCGAATAAGATGTATTAACAAATAATAATTTCTCAAATTGTAATTTAAATTTTGATGTCTATACTATTTTGCGTCTTGAAGATTTATTAGTTGAATTTTCTCAATTGCACAAATATTGTCTAATAGTAGCATAATAGAGACATGTTTAAGCCCCATTTTTTGTGTATAATATATTTTGAAATAGTGGATGGATGGAGAATGTATGGTTAAAAATAAGAAAATTTTTGGATGTATTAATTGAAAAATGCGTGGTTGAAAAGAAGAAAAAAAATGGGTGTGTTTGAGCCACATTATTTTGGAAGAATGTATTTTAAAATAGTAGATTGATGGAGAATGTATGGTTGAAAAAGAAGGAAAAATTATTGATGTGATGAAAAATATTATTTTATTGAAAAATGTGTGGGTGAAAATGAGTAGAAGAATGAGATTGAAAATTTTAATGTGACTCAAACGGGGGCTATTGAAAAAAATGGGGATCAAACAAGGGCTATGTATAAGTACTGAAATGGCCTATAGGAAAATGTTTATTAAGCACTTGTTTGATTCTCATTATTTTTAAAATATATTTTTCTGTCTTATTTGCAACCATACATTTTTCAATAAAAAAATATTACACACACACAAACACAATTTTTCTTTATTTTTTAAACACACATTCTCCATAAAAAATACTATTCTAAATGCATTATTTCAAAAAAGGGGGGTGGGGGGTCAAACAGGCTCTAAATACAAATAAAAAATGTAATGCATAGAATCGAACTCGAACTCAAGATTCGAGTTTGAGATTGGTTCCAGTGATTATAAGGACCTAAATGATTTCATTTACAAAATACCCAAAGTATGATGAGTGATTCCAAATGTTGAAATATTCCCGGCCTAATGACACTGTTACTCATATAAATAATCATACATAATTGAACAACGTGGTAGACGGTGAGGGTCCTACATCCTACATGGCAATCTGGACGACCTTGTTACCACATCATTCTGCCCATAGGACAATATGGTCGAACCCCAATTTGGCCGAACCTCTATTGGCCGAAGCCCCATGAAGGACTGAGCCCCAATGGATGACATGAGAGGTAGAGACTTATTAGAGAAGATCTTCATACTAGATCTTGTATCAAGTGAGTGATGTGACAACTCACTAAATAGATAGTTCTACTCAATTAAACAAGTCAAAATCTAGTCTTATATGTCGGACTAGGGCGGCTAGCCATCACAACATTAAATACAAAATGGCCTATGAATGATTGATTGATGGTTATGACAAAAGATCTCAGCTGTGCGGATGAGGCCACGTGCCCCCTTATCTAACAACTCTTAATCATCATCTTCTACTATAAAAGCCATCGTTAGCACCATGGAAAAATAATGCAAGTTTACACATCCAAAGTAAAACTCGATTCTCTCTATCACACTCCACGGCTGACCCTCATTTTTTTTGCGAAGAGCAATTATTACAACAACATATAAAACTCTTTGGATCATTCCCGTCATGGATTGATCAATGTAAGTAGTTGCTAGGTTCAAGCATATTGCGATTTGATCACGAAAATATGTTTCGAATTTAAATCACCGCAAGTGTACGGATCGTTCAAGTAATAAAATGGATTTTAGAGTCCAAGAATCGTTCCCACAGAGATTTATTAGTTCGATTTTACCTATTCCGACGTTAACTGAAATACGAAATATGATTGATTTTTATAACTAAGTTGTAACTAAACTAAATGCAAATAATAATGGATGAATTAATTAAACTAAATGCAAAATAATAGTTGAATGCAAACGTTTGGAAAAAGTAATATATAAGAAATCACACTAGGATCCCCGAATCACCAAACAAGTTCACTTTTAATCTCTATTTCACGATTTGATAACACGGTGAATTGGTTGAAGAATCAATGTTTCTAACTTATCCAACAATCTCTTTCGAGTAGAATTGAACCTATTCTAGCATACCATTTGACTATATTTCTATGACAAATGCAATATACAAGAATGCTTGACGTTTTGTAAACACTTAAAGATTCACGTAATGCATATCGGTATATTTCTATCCTCTATGAACAAAACGATAATTTATACCTTGTTGAGTTTTATTTTCCTTCTTTCGAATGCATAAAATAAATCACCCAAACTCACATAATTACATGCATTTAATTACGGAGGAAAGAAAGTGTATATAAATCATTCAACATCCATCAAACGTGTTTGAATATCAAATTGCAAAATAAATAATTAAAAGAGCACAATACGAGGTTCATCGTAAATCCTAGCACAAATAATTCTAGCTTAACTTGATATTGAAATTAAATAAATAAAAGTAGAACGACATCACCAAAAATTGACCAAACGTGATTAAGTTTGGTAAAAATATAAGCATTGCGTTCACTTGTATCGTTAATTTCTTTTCTGCCTGACTGCCGTATCCGTTCCAGCCTTTTTCTTCTCTGTCGGCGTGGGTTGTGTATTTATAATTTATTTCAGCTCTAGAACCTACCCCCTACTTTTTTCTCCTCTGGCGGTGGCGAGTCCTTTGTATATTATTCAATTTGAGCACCAGGACCCCCCCCCCCCCTTCTGTCTTGCGTGTGTTGTGTATATATATATATATATATTAATGCACCAACCTTCTCACCTAGTAGCCGCTCATTCAATTGTAGTATAATTCCAATTCCAATTGCTGAATTCCTAGTCCAATTAATCCACGAGTTGGGCTTGATCCAATTATAGATTCCAAATGTAATTGAATTTCTAATCAATTTGCAAGTCCAGCCCATTAAGTTTGTATTTCTCCAAGTCATCTCATCTTTAGAATTTATGCAATTCAGTCCTTCAATTTTTATAGTGTCGACTTTAATTTCCAAAAGTGTAGATTTCCTTCAATTTCAGCATTTTTCCTTTCCAATTGCTTCGAACACGTCCAAAACTAAAACAAAAGAAAATGAACCTAAGTTAAGTAAAAATTAATAATTTGACGACATAAAACCCAAGTAAAATGACTTAAATAGGTGCACAAAATGCACTCATCAAATACCCCCAAACTTGAGCTATTGTTTGTCCTCAAACAAAATTGTAACTTAACTCCACATAAAAAAAATGTTTAATAACTTGCCGTGTCTTAGGATTGGAACTTAGTATTAAACAAGTGAACAACTACAACAGTGCAAAACCAAATCAATCTCCACATGTGTCATGCATAACTTGACGTGTATGTGTGTGAAAACTCATGTCAACATATTAAGATCATGATTAGCTCATACCCGACCCAAAGTAGTCAAATATTCCCTTACATCGCTCGAAAGATACACTTTCCCCCAAACTTATTCTTTTCACTCAATTTCCCCGGGGTGTGCTCTAAGTTGAACTTATTTATCACTATTCCTTACCCTCTCTTAGTTTGGATGTATCGTACTATCACAAGTTCACACTTCAACAAGTAGAGATTCTCCTATTTTTGATTACTTCGACCTTTGAGATTAAACTAAGTTACTTGCCTCGCACTAGAGATATAGTTATATCAACTGGATGTCTGGGGTTAATCAACGCATTTTATACATAGAAGTATGTATATTATTCATCAATGGATAGATTTTTTCTTCCTTTTTTTTTTTTTCATATATATGACATCTTCCATTTGCTTTCTATATAACCCCTATAGCGAGCTTTAGGCCGATGGCTCCCAAGTCAGAAGACCATAAGGCACCAAGTTTTAAACTCTTGCAGGCTTAATCACTCGAGTTAAATAGGCTCGAACAGATTTCTTTATTTTTCAATGATTAGTGCAATGCCCCTATTATTTTAGTCATCCAGTTTCTAAAACTAATCTCTAACTTAAAACTTTCACATTGTCTTCATCTCATTGGTCTAAGAAAATCCACACAGAATATCATGCATGGAATCCCTACCAATTTCAATGCTCCCTTGCAACAGTTCAATCACCTCCAAACTATTCTAAAAATTGGTCATTGTTTAGTTCAAAAGAGGTTATTCAGGTTTTTCTTTTTCTATGTTCAACTATTTCTAAGTAATGAACTAAACAATCAACTCAATATGTAAATATGAGTGTCGTGCGCGAATTATGTCAAGTCTCACACAAACATGTATTGATTAATCTAATAATGCACTATTTTCATCATTCGTAGTTCAAACATAGTCCAATATTTAATATCATGGTCGGCAAAATTATCAAACACACACAAGCACATGAAGCAATAAACAAAACACGGGATTTTTTTTTTTCATCAGTCACAAAAAATATAAAAAATAAAAAATGATAAACAATTTATGAACAAAACACTGAATTTTTTTTTAATCACATAGTCACACGTAAAATAAAAAGATAAAAAAATGATAAACAATCCATAATTATCCGAGAATACCCTTTCAGCCACCCCCAAACTTATATAAAACATTGCCCTCAATGAAAATTGTGCAATGCAAAGTAGAATGACAAAATAGACTTAGCACGTAAGTGGTTAACGAATACTCCTCTGATAAATATGGAGATAGTGGTGATGCAGATGATGGCAGAAATTGCAGTTGAAGTGTCATTGGCTGGAAGTGGATGTAACTTTTGCTCAAGAGAAGTCTTTGTAATCTAACTAGATGATCGATGACCTATAATTATCAAAATTAAAGAAATTAAACATAGTTCCTAAATTAATATCATAGATAGAATAAATAAATGAAAATGAAAAGAACTATTGGGTTGCCTCCCAACAAGCGCTTGTTTATAGTCTATAACTCGACTATATGGCAGTTGATCATGAACACCTAAAGAAGGCTTTTGATACCTTGTCCATCTTTCTTCTTTTGACTTTGATCCACTTTTCATTTGATCTCAACACCTTTTCCTTGCCATTATCAAAATAATAGGATTTGTCTATTCCATCTGACTCAACTTCAACTATTTAGATTTGTATCTCCTCTTCAGGTTTAATTGCAAAATTAATTTTTGGACAATCAATAAAGTCGGAAAAATGTGAGTTGATTTCCTCCTTATTGATCGCCTCATCCTCATTTAGCTCCATTGTGATTAAATTTTCACTCATTTTTTGCTCTTCTTCAATTGTTGAACTCTCATCGGATGGAATGATTGATCAACAATCTAAATCCATGGGCAACGAAAAGTCGGTCCCGACGACCTTTTCAAGTGGATTGTACCCCCAATAACGAAATTCGTCCCAGTACAAGCAATCTCCCAAAAGCATCTCGCCTTCATCCAATTTGACCAATTTTTCAAAATACTTTGCAATTACTTTTTCATGAAATAGAAGAGGACCATCTCCTACCAGTTTGAAGTCATCATCCCAATTGTCAGGCCAAACAACTCTATCGAACAGCATGTACCTTTCATGGTTTTCGTCAATTGCTTGCTTTCGACACTTTAAATATTTTCTAAATATCATAAGTTTCGGTGTGTAGAAACCAGAGTGCGAGGGCAAAAATTTTCCAGTACAATCCATCGCATAGCAATTATAACAACTCGGGTATTCTCCAAACATATCTTCATCATTTGTGTAAAGATTATCCATTGCAAAAGTTTTATTACATTACCAAGTCAAAATCATGCAATTATCTGAAAAAGTATAGGGAGAGAGTGCAAACACGAGATAGATTAATAGCACAGGGTTAGCCAAAAATAAAAGTAATAAAATAAAAATAAAAGAACAGAAAATTTCGAATTAGTATCAAAGTAAATAAAATTAAACTAAGTTAAATCCCCGGCAACGGCGCCAAAAACTTGATCACGAAAATATGTTTCGAATTTAAATCACCACAAGTGTACGGATCGTTCAAGTAATAAAATGTATTTTAGAGTCCAAGTATCGTTCCCACAGAGATTTATTAGTTCGATTTTACCTATTCCGACCTTAACCGAAATATGAAATATGATTGATTTTTATAACTAAGTTGTAACTAAACTAAATGCAAATAATAATTGATGAATTAATTAAAAAGTAATATATAAGAAATCGCACTAGGATCCCGAATCACCAAACAAGTTCACTTTTAATCTCTATTTCACAATTTGATAACACGGTGAATTGGTTGAAGAATTAATGTTTCTAACTTATCCAACAATATCTTTCGAGTAGAATTGAACATATTCTAACATACCATTTGACTATATTTCTATGACAAATGCAATATACAAGAATGCTTGACGTTTTGTAAACACTTAAAGATTCACGTAATGCATATCGGTATATTTCTATCCTCTATGAACAAAACGATAATTTATACCTTGTTGAGTTTTATTTTCCTTCTTTCGAATGCATAAAATAAACCACCCAAACTCACATAATTACATGCATTTAATTACGGAGGAAAGAAAGTGTATATAAATCATTCAACATCCATCAAACGTGTCTGATTATCAAATTGCAAAATAAATAATTAAAATATCACAATGCGAGATTCATCGTAAATCCTAGCACAAATAATTCTAGCTTAACATGATATTGAAATTAAATAAATAAAAGTAGAACGACATCATCAAAAATTGACCAAACGTGATTAAGTTTGGTAAAAATATAAGCATTGCATCCACTTGTATCGTCAATTTCTTTTCTGCCTGACTGCCGTATCCGTTCCAGCCTTTTTCTTCTCTGCCGGCGTGGGTTGTGTATTTATAATTTATTTCAGCTCCAGAACCTACCCCCCACTTTTTTCTCCTCTGGCGAAGGCGAGTCCTTTGTATATTATTCAATTTGAGCACCAGGACCTCCCCCCTCTTTCTGTCTTGCGTATGTGGTGTGTATATATATATATATATTAATGCACCTTCTCACCCAGTAGCCGCCCATTCAATTGTAGTATAATTCCAATTCCAATTGCTGAATTCCTAGTCCAATTAATCCACGAGTTGGGCTTGATCCAATTATAGATTCCAAGTGTAATTGAATTTCTAATCAATTTGCAAGTCCAGCCCATTAAGTTTGTATTTCTCCAAGTCATCTCATCTTTAGAATTTATGCAATTCAGTCCTTCAATTTTTATAGTGTCGACTTTAATTTCCAAAAGTGTAGATTTCCTTCAATTTCAGCATTTTTCCTTTCCAATTGCTTCGAACACGTCCAAAACTAAAACAAAAGAAAATGAACCTAAGTTAAGTAAAAATTAATAATTTGACGACATGAAACCCAAGTAAAATGACTTAAATAGGTGCACAAAATGCACTCATCGCGATTCGACTCACCAAGATGCAAATCTCTTATTTTTTGTTGGCCACGAGTTAGAACCATTTTTTGGGGTCAACAGATTGGCGCCATTTGAAGCAATCTTTGATACCATAATCACGTACATTCTAATGGTAAAAGCTATGGGTGAAAAACCTTGGAGAAAGGCTAGGTCTTTAAAGAGGAAATGAAAGCCCCAAACACAGAAGATTCGAAAGTTCAACTCAATATCTCGAGTGTTCACTCTTTGAAAAATGGGTATTTTGAGGGCATGGCTCATTCAAATAAAAGACTTCCACCCACAAGAAGTGCTAATGATAAAGATGGACACCCAAGATCAAGAGAGGTCCCTGAAGAAGAGGTCATCTGGACTGAAGTCACCCTTATGAAACAACTCCTCCAAATGTAATGGATTGCACATAACCCCTGTAAATGGGGAGGCCTGTGAAAGAGAAGCTCATAAGTGAAAGAACTCCTGAAAGGCTAAAAGGGGTCATTAATCAAATAACCCCTATAAATGAGGAGGCCTATGAAAAAGAAGCTCATAAGCGAAAGAACTCCTGAAAAGGGGTCATTAATCGAATAACCCCTTGAAAAATGGGAAACCTCTAAAGAAGAGACTATGAAGGAGAACCCCTAAAGAAGGGGACAAGTTTGAAGAATTAAGATGTCTCATACCTGAAACATGGTACTTCACCTCTACACAAATGCCTCATCTATTTTCAGAGGCTTCATCCTTGTAGGAATACTCCAACTCAACAACCATGATTTTTTCAAGTGTAAAGGCCTCATATTGGCCTATTCAACAACGCTTCCGCCATGCAATGTCTCTTCCTTGCTTATGCATAAGTGCCTCCCACATATAATGAGTAAATATCCCCAAATTGAAGGAGAACAATGCAAAGGAGAAAGTGACTAAAAGCGAACAAAAAAGTGAACTTGGGGATTAAAGTGTAGGAGTGTCAAAAGTTGAAGGACTTTGGATGCAATTTATCAAGGGTACGATTGAAATAAAAGTCAAAATGTGGGGACCAAAATATAGACGATGAAAAGTTAGGGGACCTAATCATGAAATTATTGAAGGACTTGAAGGCAATTTTTAGCTTCGCTTATGCATCAACGCATCTCCCATGAAATAAAGACCCCCAAAAAAAGATGTGGCATTTGAAGATGTCACAAATAAAAGAACCCCTGAAAAAGGAAAGACCCTGAAGAAGGAGCTATGAATAATAATTCCTAAATAAGGAAGGACCCTGAAAATGGGTCATATCTGATGAATTAATAGGCCTTGTTCTAAAAGATGAAAGTCTGTAATGCAAGGCCACATCCCATCTATGAATCAGTGCCTCAACCATGCAAGGCTTTATCATGACTATGTATCAGTGCTTCGACTGCATAAAACCCCTTCCATGGATGGATCAAACACCATGGAGGAAGCCCTTGCAATGAGGAAAAATAGCCTCATCAAGAACAAGTGTGATGTATCTCACAAAGAGCCACAACTTGCTACCTTAGAGGATTAACCCCTTCCATGGATGGATCAAACACCATGGAGGAAACCCTTGCAAGGAAGAGTTATTCCCTTGGAATGAGGAAAAATAGCCTCATCAAGGACAAGTGTGATGTATCTCACAAAGATCCACAACTTGCTACCTTAGAGGATTAACCCCTTCCTTGGATGGATCAAACACCATGGAGGAAGCCCTTGCAAGGAAGATATATTTCCTTGCAATGAGGAAAAATAGCATCATCAAGGACAAGTGTGATGTATCTCACAAAAAGCCACAACTTGCTACCTTAGAGGATTAAACTCTTTCATGGATAGATCAAACACCATGGAAGAAGCCCTTGCAACCCTTATGCAAAGGGGCTCGTCCAAGTTCAATTCAGCTTTATCAACGTACCTCTTCCCGAATAGGCTCTCCCTTATGCAAAGGGTTTCGCCCAAATTCAATTCAGCCTTATCAACGACTGCCCCTTCCCGAATGGGCTCTCCTTTATGCAAAGAGGCTCGCCCAAGTTCAATTCAGCCTTATAAACAGCTGCCCCTTCCCGAATGGGCTCTCCCTTATGCAAAGGGCATCGTCCAAGTTCAATTCAGCATTATCAACGGCTGCTTCTTCCCGAATGGGCTCGCCCAAGATCAATTCAGCCTTATCAATGGCTGCCTCTTCCCATAGGGGCTATCCCTTATATAAAAGGCATCGCATTCAATTCAGCCTTATCACGGGCTTCAGCTCCTCAAGGGGGTTCGATATATGCTTCGAGGGTCTCGCATGGAAACCTTCAACCTGAGTCACAAGATTCAACTATCAAATAAGCTTGCCTTTTACTTCCAGAGCCTCGCCATTTATCCCTCAATCCCGTCGTAAGCTTCAGTTAACGGAATCTTTTTCTTTCGTAGACTAGAAAGTCCACGCATTATGTAAATAATCATACCTGGATTTCGGGGACTGTTGTTACTCATATAAATAATCATACCTAATTGAACTATGTGGTAGACGGTAAGGGCCCCACATCCTACATGGCAATCTAGATGACCTTGTTACCACATCATTCTGTCAATATGACAATTTGGCCAAACCCTAATTTAGCCGAACCCCATAAAGGGCTGAGCCCCAATGAATGACATGAGAGGTAGAGGCGTATTAGAGAAGATCTTCATACTAGATCTTGTATAAAGTGGGTGATGTGACAACTCACTAAATAGATAGTTCTACTCAATCAAACAAGTCAAAGTCTAGTCTTACATGTCAGGACTAGGGCTGCCAAGTCATCACAACATTAAATACAAAATGGCCTATGAATGATTGATTGATGGCTATGACAAGAGATCTCAACTGTGCGGATGAGGCCACGTGCCTCCTCATCTAACGACTCTTAATCATCATCTTTTGCTATAAAAGCCACACTTAGCACCATGGAAAAATAATGCAAGTTTACACGTCCAAAATAAAACTCGATTCTCTCTATTACACTTCACGGCCGACCACCTATTTTTGCGAAAAGCAATTATAACAACAACATATAAAACTATGTGGATCATTCCCTTCATGGATTAATCAATGTAAGTAGTTGCTGCGTTCGAGCATATTGAAAAATGTTTATTAAGCCCTTGTTTGATTCTCATTATTTTTAAAATATATTTTTTTGCCTTATTTGCAACCATACATTTTTCAATAAAATAATATTACACACACAAACACAATTTTTCTTTATTTTTTAACCACACATTCTCCGTAAAAAATACTATTCTGAAATGCATTATTTCAAAAAAAAAAAAAAAAAGGAGGGAGGGTTCAAACAGGCTCTAAATGCAAATAAAAATGTAATGCGTAGAATCGAACCCGAACTCAAGATTCGAGTTTGAGATTGGTTCCAACGATTATAAGGACCTAAATGATTTCATTTACGAAATACTCAAAGTATGACGGGTGATTCCAAATGTTGAAATATTCCCGGCCTAATGACACTGTTACTCATATAATTAATCATACCTAATTGAACTACGTGGTAGACAGTGAGGGCCCCACATCCTACATGGTAATCTGGACGACCTTGTTACCACATCATTCTGCCCATAGGACAATATGGTCGAACCACAATTTGGTTGAACCTCTATTGGCCGAAGCCCCATAAAGGACTGAGCCCCAATGGATGACATGAGAGGTAGAGAAGTATTAGAGAAGATCTTCATACTGGATCGTGTATCAAGTGGGTATGTGACAACTCACTAAATAGGTAGTTCTACTCAATTAAACAAGTCAAAGTCTAGTCGTATATGTCGGACTAGTGCTGCCCGCCATCACAACATTAAATACAAAATGGCCTATGAATGATTGATTCATGGCTATGACAAGAGATCTCAGTTGTGCGGATGAGGCCACGTGCCCCCTCATCTAACAACTCTTAATCATCATCTTCTACTATAAAAGCCACCGTTAGCACCATGGAAAAATAATACAAGTTTACACATCCAAAGTAAAACTCGATTCTCTCTATTACACTCCACGGCTGACCCTCATTTTTTGCGAAAAGCAATTATTACAACAACATATAAAACTCTTTGGATCATTCCCTTCATGGATTGATCAATGTAAGTAATTGCTAGGTTAGAGCATATTGCGATTCGACTCACCAAGATGCGAATCTCTTATTTTCTATTGGCCACGAGTTAAAACCATTTTTTGGGGTCAACAGACACTACAAAAATTTTTCCCAAAATTGCACCGTCCTAGAAATCAAGATAAAATCAAAGGAAAAAAGATATTAAAAGGAAGTATCAGCCTCTTCTTTTTCTGTTTTGGAATGAACATCTCCAATTGTTTGCAACAATGTGGCGTATCTTTTATATTTTTACACGGGTAATTGGCACAAAACATACATAACCTTTCTCTCTATTGTGGAATATACCAAATCCTTTTATTTTTGCAAAAATACCTACACACATGACAGTTTCTTTATGGAATACAACATTTTCTTTCATTTTCTCAATAAAGTATTATAAAATGACGAATATACATTTCTCTTTAAATCAAACAAAAAGGAAAAGAAAAAAAATAAAGAATTAATTTCAATTGTAGTCTCATTTTAAAATAAAAATAAAAATGAGTCTCAAATAAATTATTAAAAAATTAAATAGACTTATAAGTTAGTTTTTATATTTTATTTAAAAAAATTAAACTAAACAAATAAATCTTTGGCTATAGTTTATTTCTTTTATTTATAATATTATCGACGTATAAGTTAGTTTCTATGTTCTATTTCATCTTCAATTGAAGATGGAGTTATTGACACAAGCTTTTCTCTTTTTATCGAAAAAATTATTGATAATCGTCGGTAATATAATTGATGAAATTGTAATTGTTCATTTGATTTACATATATATAATATATATTAATTACAATAAATTCATTGAAAATGAAATAAAAGATAAAAAGTAACTTGTAAGTCGATAATAGTATAAATAAAAAAAATAAGAAGAAAATTATTTATTCATTGTTTTTAAATAAAATATAAAAATTAACTTATACTTTTATTTAATGTTTTAATTATTTATTTGGAATTCATTTTCACTCTTTGATAAATTTAGAACTGCCGTTGTAATTAATTAATTAATTATTTATCCTTATTTTCTTTTTGTTTTAAATAAAGAAGTGAGTATAATCGTCATTTCACAAGATTTTATTGAGAAACAAATGTTGTATTTTGCGAAGAAAATGTCATATATGGAGATTTTTCGTCAAAAATGAAAGGGTAGAGAGTATTACACAATATAGTCAAAGGTTAGGGTGTTTTATACGAATTACCCTTGTCACACCAATTTATATCCAACTTTACACCAAATAAACAATATTTTTTATTTTATTATTATTTATTTCTCAACAATAAATTTATTTTGAAAATTATTTAATTACCAATTATATTCTTAATAAAATATTTAAAAAATAGTTTGGCCCATGTTTGGTGAGAATTAATATTAGATTTTTAGCATATTTTGGTAAAAATTGATAAAATATGTGATTGAAAAGTTATGGTACACTTAAAATATGTGATTAGAATTAATTATTGACTTTAATTTAGATTAAAATCTAGATTTTAATTTCTACTAACTATAGGCTTAATGTTGCATTGTACTTTATTATTATTATTTTTTAAGAATTTATGTTGTTTTGGTGCTAGTTTTTTCTTAATTTTTAATTATCAAAATTGTAACTTTTGAGTTTTAATGAGTAACTCTATTACTAATTAGTTGATTAGAATTTACAAAATAAATGTTAATTAAAAAGAATAATTAAATTAAAATTAATATAAATAAATTTAAATCATTATAAATATTAAAAGGATAAAAATAGGATATAACATACATTACAATTTTTTGTAATATAAAATGAAGGGCAAAACGGGAATAATGAATTGCATTAAACTTTATACCAAATGAACAGTATTACAGGTATCATTACTCTACATGAAAAAGGAGAGAGAGACAGAGAGAAAATAAAGTACGTCATCAATTTGTAAATCATTCTTTATATTATTATATACAAGTGACATTACCCTACATGAAATTAGTAAGGTAGAAGTTGGTGAAAGGGGTAGAAGGTAAGGTAAGACCGTAAGAGTTGGTGATATGGGGTGGCGTGGGTGCGATTCAAACAAATGCGACACGTGAGATTCAAATGCACTTGAAGTTTTGTTTCATTTTTTTTTTTTAATAACCCTTTTAACTATTTTTGAGTAAATAAATAAAAGGCGGTCGGAATTAACACTAAAATACAAGCCACTTCAATGTCTTCATAAGAAAAGTTTCAATGATACGATCCTATATGCATATGTAGTATAACGTCTACTTAAATTATGAAATTTCGAACCTCAAGTCAGTCAAATTGCAACAGCTCGATGTGCAAAGTGTTATGAGAAATAAAATGGGTATGTAATGCGATTTGAGTGGCTCGAAATTCGAAGTGTCACGATTTTAATGGACAGTGGTACCACATAGACATATATTACCGTTTTACAAAAACTTCTCTTATAAATAGGGATAACAGAGGATGCTAAGCAACAAAGATTACGTTTGCCAAATCTCGGATACGCTTGCAATTGCTACAATTGCAGATATAAAGACTAAAAAATAAGGCAAGCTTACAAAAATATTTGAATGCAATAATTGTTACAGAGTTGATAGCATATAGGGAAGCACAACACAAGAATCCGAGTAGTTACTATCCATGTAATGTGCTTCAAAAAGAAAACACGTGTTAAATAAGTGGACGTTTAAACATTGAAAAATCATAATAAACTTTTACAAATAAAAGGTAATTTTATAGCTTAAAAGAAATATTGCGAAGTATTTGTTATGAATGGACTGATATTCAAACTAACTAACCAACCAATCGATTCAAACCGATTTGTTTTGGTTTGGTTTGATTCGGTTTCAACAATTATATTGGGTCAATATGAGTTGGAATTTACTTTAACTGGTCAAGTCGATTTTAGTTTCGAGTTGAGCTCGAAATCAACACAATCTGAACCGAGCTCGAACCTATTTTTCGAGATAATGATATCCACTATTTAGCATCAGTAGTACTATAACACCACTCATGTATCGTTAAATGATACGCTCAATTAATTGTAGACAATTGTTGAGTCATTTAAATACCTATCATTTAGCACATATTTGCTTCCCATTTCTAAAAACTTATTTCTTTCTCAAACTCATTTTCAATCATATATTACCATTTATTTGATGCAAATTAAAATTAGATTTTACTAGAAAAAAAAAGGTTCATGAAATGTGTGGTTGAAAAATTGTAGGCTCCATAAAAGGTGTAATTAAAATTAATTGTTGACTTGAACTTGAAATTAAAATCAGATTTTAATCAGAAAGAAACATGGGCTTAATAGGATCCACAATTTTTATCAACATTTCAACCACAAAGTTAACCAAACTTTATTGAAATCTACTAAAAAAAAAAAAAATGTTTTTATCCAAACCAAATAGGGGATTAATATCACTAAGTGCCGTCTAAATGATTGTCATTAACATCAATATTGTTAAATTACATTACTCCTTTTTCTCTCATCACGTAAACATTTTTAGATGACATGACACTTTTGTACAATCAATAATCTCAATTCTCTAATACACGTTTCATTAACTTTTATTAAATTTATTAAAATCTAATTTTTGTCCGAATCAAACAGGAGGCTAATGTCACTAAATGCCACCTAGACGAGTGTTAATATCATCATGGTTTTAAGTTCTTATTTGTCTCTTATTCTTTCAAAACTCTTTTTTTTTTTTAATATATATTCATTTTTAACCACTCAATAAAATATTCTACATGTAAACCCAAAATTTTTTCCTACTTTTTAACCACACATTCTCCAAAAATTCGCTATTCAAAATAATATTTTAAAAAAAATGACCACCAAATATGGACTAAATAATATTACTCTTATCTTTTTCCTCATCGTTTAAATATTTTTAGATGACTTGACACTTTTTGGTACAATCCACAGCCTGAATTCTCTAAGGGTGCGTTTGATTGTGATGGAGGAAAATAGGTGGAATAAAAATGATTTTCAGGGAAAGTAAGGGGCCGTTCTCTTTGTGTTTCAGTTTTGTGTTTTGAGTTTTGAATTCATTTTGTGTTTTGTGTTTTGAGTGTCCGTTTTCAAGTTTTTGAAAATGCGTTCTTTTTACCATTCTGAAAAAGTGTTTCTGAAAATATAAAAATGGAAAACGCGTTTACTTTGAAATTTTGAGAATTTTTTTTAATAATATTTTATTCAAGAAATCTGATTATTCAATAAGTTTTAATAGTTTAATGTTAATATAGTATGAAATAACATATAAATTTTGAAATTGGTGAATCTTGAAATATTTTTTTTCCAAATATAAAAAACATAACCTAAATAAAATTTGACAAATCCTTACTTTTGTCCTTGTACGTAACTTGTAACAATAATTAATTAGCATCAAGTCACAATCAAACATAATCAAGTTGCACAAAAGGGGAGCACTAATCTCATGTTGATATGTTAATAAAATTTTGAAATCAATTTTATCGAGTTCATGTAAATTCTCACAACTCTTGCCAAATACAATTTTGATCGTCTAAACACGATGACTATTATCAGTGATAATAAATAACATTAATCCTTGATTATAGATAAACTACTTACAAGAAAAAAGGCAGATCACAAATATTGTCAATATCTAAAAACCAATCAGTTGGCTTCTCATAGTCATTTGACCCTTAGCGTACAAATCACAGAAGACATGCATTCATTCCGAAGTAGAACTTGCATTCCTTTCTTTCTCTCCATACCCTTCTTTGTACATCACCACCGCTTGAAGATAAATCATTATTAATAACTGGACGAGCCTTCATAAACTAAAGCAGGGATATCTTCATCCCGAGATATCGCAAGCTCTACCAAACCTCAAAGCCCCTTCAGGTAACAAAGCCGCAAGATCATACAATGCCATGGCAATCAAAAGCACCCAAGTGGTCCATTACGTAAACGTAAACCAATAAGCCATCAACATCCCGATAACAACCAAGTAAGCTTGCGTAACAAAAATTGCCATTTTCAAGTTGAACAGGCCCAAAACACCAACAACGATCGAATTGAACAACACAATCACAAATGTAACAGAATCACAAGAAAAGCTGAAATCTTGGAGCAAGAAAAGGGTAAAATTGTGACCCAGCTATTTAAACAATCCACAAATAAAAAATCGTGCAAAGAAAGCGAGAGGGCTCCAAGTTTCTAATAACCCCCAACCCCACCACGGACCCTGGAAAAGAAAATCGGAAAAAAAAAACACCAAGGCACCTTTATAACACAATGACAACATGCTTTGAAAATAAAAATCCATCCAATCTTTTCAATTATAATTTGCTCACTATAGAACACCACATGAAGCATATCCTTCTATTACAGGTTTTATATCAAGCACAGAAAAAAAAACAAAGTGCTTTGCCGTAAGGTTGTATGTATACATGTTGCCGGGATATGCATAGTATAGAGTGTGTAGATTTGTTTGAAATAGCTATGGATCCATATCTTGACCAATCGTAGGAGAGGCAAAGCTTCATGTACTTGTTTATTTAGGTTCATTTGATGATTGCAGGTTTGGGCTTAATTATTGAATCTTCCAACGAAGTAGGAAAGGGTCGGGGATTGTGTTCACCTAGTCATCACCTTATCCAAAGGATGTCTTGCCCCTGTATATAACCTACTTGCACACCTTATCTTATTCAATAGGTGACTAAATTTCTATAACTTTATAATGGATAAAAATGTTTCCTGTTAGTGGTGTCAATTGGAAAGATACTGACTGCTAGAGCTTCCATTTGAATATTCGGAAGATGGAGAATCACGATAGTGTTCTTTATTTAGGCTTTGGAATGTTCGGAAGACTAAGAAGTGCTAAAATTGGGAAATAGGCAGCTTTAACTACAATTACTTAAAAGGCCAACCAATGCGAAAAAGGCCAACCAATGCTAAAAAGGCCAACCAATGCGAAAACCATGGAAACAACTAATCCAAAACATGAATAAATTACCATTTACACATAGGCTTACAAAGGCATACAGCTGAAATTAGCATCAACTCCCCATATGTCAAAATCTCCATTAGGAACACACCCCAGTACACCCATAAAAGAAAAACTAAAATTCAATTCCGTAACACAAATATGGCTGAATTGCAAATTCCCACATCCTACTGACTTCAAGAACAATTGGATTGGCAAGACTTCAATTTTTTCGGTTTCCCAAGAAACCCACAGAAATGACCAACAATTTCAATGAATCAAATTGTGTTGGCAGCTCAGATTTCTCCAATTGTATTGCCTCCAATATCTCACTTCACTTCTTCTTATAGAAAATATTTGAGAAGTGATATTATTTGTATAAAACCCCAATTCAAGAAAAAAAGAATAAGGGGATTTGTTTTGACTTATTGTCATGGTTTCAGAAATATACCCTGTCAATATGATGCATTCAGATTGCTGCATATGAATTATTCTTGCAGAGCTCAGAATTTCTTGTTTGTTCATTAATTTACAAAAGGAAATAATCATATTCAATTATGCGAAAGTATTTGACTTATGGAATGAAGACAACAATATGAAAATCTGCAATCAACCAATGACCACCACCAGTCAATCAACCCTCAACCAGCCAATCAACCAAACATTGTTAAACCCAACCTCACCACCACTGCAATCAACCAATCACCACCGCTAGTCACCACCATCACTGCCTACCATCGCCACCACCAGTCACCACTGCCAACACAATCACCACTGCAATTTCCAATCCATACAACCGAAATCAATTGGTCGAAACCAATCAACACAACCGAAATCGAAAAAGCCATAAACAACCGATTCCAATTCCAATTCCAATTCCAATCACCCCCCCCCCCCAAATAACCAATTCCAATTTCATCTTAACTTACAAAAGAAAATGCAGAGTATTGAACCTCACCTCGATTCATCAGTCGGAATCCAATTTCACAAGCTCACTCGATTCTGGACAAAATTGCAAGTGACCCATGGTGGTAGTGGATGCGCCTGGTTGAGAGGAGTAGAGTGGTGGTCGTCTACGATTGAAACGGTGGCCGACGAGGTGGAAAGACGGCGAAAATCGGGACGGTAGCGCGGTTTTAGGTGGTGATTGGGGCTGTTTTCTGCAACTCCATGGCTGGGTGATGACAAGAGGTTGAAGAGGGAGGTGAGGGGGATCGAATGGTAGTGGTGTTTGGTGGTCTAGGTGGCGGGTGGTGGTCGATTGTTGAGGAAGAAGGCGGGGGTTTTCTCTCACACACAGTGGAAGAACAGGAAATGAGCTGTTTCCCATGTTTTGTGATTTTTGCGTGTTTTGGCCTAAAAACGGCCAAAACGGCGTTTTGACTGTTTTCCATTTCGTGTACAAATTATTTTTGTATTTTCTAAAATTCGTTTTGAAAAATGGGAAAGAGAACGCGTTTTCACCGTTTTGAAAAACTGAAAACAAAAAATGGCCCGAAAACACCAAAGAGAACAGGCCCTAATTGCCTATAAATTGTTTTGTAGGGAATTGTTAATTAAGTGTGTTTGATTGGTATAATTTTTCACCCAAAAAAAATTTGAAATTTTAGATTGATTTTTTTTGTTCACGTTTGACTTTATTTTAAATGAAAATTATCCATTAAAATGATTTTTCTTTTTTTTACAATTGGTTATGAAATTTGTTAACATTGCCAAAAAGTTAAAAAAAAAAAAAAAATTTGCTCGAAAACTATTTTTTCATCAAAGTTTAGTGTTCGTTTGGCTTCGTTTTATATGGAAATTGTTCATTAAATTGAAATTTTTTTTTTTTATAATTGGTTATGAAATTTGTTAACATTACCAAAAAGTTAAAAAAAAAAAAAAAAAAATTTGGCAAAACATGGAAAATGCATTTTCCATGTTTTGGTGGGAAAGCATTTTTCATCAATTTGAAGGAATTTGGGCAGGTGAGCCATCATGTGGGAAAATATTTTCTAGGGAAATTATTGGCTATCAAACAAGCCAAAATGGAGAAAATGGAAATTATTTTCCTAGGCAAAATAATGACTATCAAACATAGCCTAAGTTCTAGAAAAACAGAGCCTTAATTCATTGGTGGAAGAATCAAGAAAAGTGGCAAGGCAGCCTGCACTATAGGCACTCTGGAATATGCCCCTGAAGTATTGCCAAATTAGCAGTACCAACTATACAATTAAGCATTTGCATTGCCAGCCTAATTTCTGCTTTCGGCATGAAGAGAACCACATCATTTTTAAACAAATAAACTTTGAGCAAACAGCTATTTGGTTTTAAAATCAAAACAGTGCACCTAAACAAATTTGAAGTAAAGTTGAAATATCCCAACTTTTCAACAAAATAAACAAATCTAAACATTTATTCTGCTGAATGAACATGCCAAGTGCAGCACCAAAAAGAAACACATTCCTCAGTTTTAAGCATTATGATAGAAACAAGCACACGAAGTTCCTTTTTAGCATCATTATAGAATTGACTCAAACAGCATGGGTTTAGGGGTGGGGAGAGGTTCCAAATAAAAGCAACGTCAAGTCAAAATCCTTAAGACTAAACACAGTTCGAGGTTAAAATGCACTCAACTGTTCCATAAAACTCAAATATGTAACAACTAAAAAGAGTAATTTGATCCACTCCAAACATGCGCTATGCAAACACACACTCAAACTTATCCATGCAATTTTACCTCTAAATGAAATGCACATGCCTCTTGACCATAACACTAGGAATTTACAAACTTATTAAAACCGACACTTCAAGCAGTAAAATATAATTTTCACATCCATAACAGCATCAGATTTCGAATTCAGCTGCAGCACATAGGGCTCAGGTGAGACGCACTTCTCCACTTGCATGCACAGCCTTCACTTGCTTATCATACTCGTCTTCATCTTCCTCTTCCTCTTCCAATTCCTCTTCCTCCTCTTCGGGTTCTTCCTCGTCATCTTTGTCCTCATCCTCTTCGCCTCCCCAACCAAAGCCTCCAACAGAACGGGAGACCGGAGCAGGGGTCTTGGCCTCGTCCACAATTTTCATGATCTCCTCCACACTTTGAAGGGAATAGGTTGGGTTTTCTTTACGGTAATATGCTGCTTGAGCTGCATCAGTTAATTCCCTTGGCAAATTCTTCAGAAACCATGGGTGAGTCTTAATATCTTTGATTGAGGTCCTCTGCACCAAGAAAATCATATCTTAATGACATAGAACTATCTGAAACTCAGAGAAAAAGTCAAGGCCAGAGGCAAGTAGAGGATGACAGAATGAATATATTTTTTCATTATACAATCAATCCGAAGTTATGTATCCAAGATTAATAAATAAACTAGAAAATAATCATTCAACGTTCACTAAAATGCATATGACGTGAGTTCTTCAACAACTGTAATCCATCAAGAGCATACATACCCTGGCTGGATTGGCAACGAATATGTGAGAAAGGAGGTGCCTACAATCTTGAGATATGTGGACATAATCAGGGATCCTATACTGAACAGCCATTATTCGCTGGAAAAGAACATCAAAGCATAAATGAGTATTCAATAATTCCCTCATTTATTCAGGGATGCCTTGTCGCATTTGAAAGACAGAAATGAAAGAACTTACTTGGATGGTTTTCCTGAAGTTCTTCGGATCCTCTTGGTCTTCAAAAGGATAGGCTCCAACCAACATAACATAAAGAGTCACTCCACATGACCATACATCAGCCAACTGAAAAAATGTTAATAAAAGTTAATGAAAAACTTGCAAAGCAAAAAATATTACATTTCTGCTACGGACATACACACGTAGAAGAGATTACAACTGAAGAGAGCTCTATTGGAACCATGGTGTTTATAGCCATGCTTACATACCAAAAAAACATAATGATGTGTTTACCTTTCCGTCATATTCCCTTCTTGACAGAACCTCTGGAGCAATATAAGCAGGAGTGCCAACTGTAGATTTGGGCCTTGAATGCAGCAGAGATGACTAAGCAAACAGAAATATAAATACACTAAGTACATTCTGCTCGACATGACAAAGCCAGATACTCCCACATATCTTTAAATTATCAGAAAACAATGTGTTGACCTTTGAATAACCAAAGTCACAGATTTTTAGGCGGGGTGCAGGGCTTCCATCCAGAAGGGTATTCTCCAGCTTCAAATCTCTATGGCATATTTGCTGCAGAGCACAAGAAAAATTCAGGAAAGAATAGTTCCAGCACTTGAAAAGAGCGATGGGATTCCGAAAATAATTTATACCCACAAATACATCGATACATATGAGCTATATTGAAAGCTAAATTTCAGTTACCATGGAGTGACAATAGTTGACTCCAGAAATAAGCTGCTGAAAGAAGTACCTAGCCTGGAAATGAAAGTGAAAGCATATAGCACATGGAAATTCAAAATGTAAATACCTAAGTAATATGTTTCTTGAACCACTTTTCCGTGGCACAGAGAGTGTTGAAAATAAGTTATACTACCTCATCTTCACTGAATCTTCCAGCACTGCAGATTCTCTCAAAGAGCTCTCCACCTGCTGCATACTCCATGACAATGGCAAGATGGGTGGGAGTCAACACGACCTGTAAATCCAAAACACAAACAGATATTCAGCACAATAAAACTTCTAACCACATCTCACTACATAAACAGAAAATGTGAGAGAAAACTTGGAAAACTTTGGGGTCCTCACCTCCTTGAATCGAATTATGTTGGGATGCCGAAGTGATCTGTGATTAATTATCTCTCGTGCCACATTCTCATCAATCTACAACCAATGTTACATCAAATTGAACAAAAATAAATTCAAATGTTAATGAAATTTAATCTCATGCCCAACTTCACAATTGTATAATTTACTCATATAACTAAGAAAGAGATCTGGAATGTTGAACATCAGAGTAAAAAGTGTCGGAAGATTCACGCAGACACACGGTGCAAACCAAACTACTACATATAATATCACATTCAATGACGATTGACAATAAAATTAGTGACCTATACTAAAAGGAATAAAGAATACAAACCTTATGTCCTCTTTCAATATATTTCATAGCCACAAGTTCTTTAGTCTCCTTGTTCCTCATGAGCCTCGCCACACCAAAATTTCCAGAACCTATATCCTTCACAAGCTCGTATTTCTCCATTTTTTCCCTTTCCCTCACTTTCTACTGTACAAACTCCTTAAATTAAAGTTAAACCCACAAAAACTTTAAAATGCCTGAGATTTAGTTCCTACCCAATTTCAGCTTAAACTAGAAATCAAAAGCTAAAATTAAGAAATTCAGAACTCAATTCCATAGAGATTTCTTAAACTAAATTTTCGATCTTTTCCGGTAATATTAACAAAAATTCAAGCTAATTAGAAATATCTATCAAGCTTCAAATCATTATTTGGAAAGGGATCTATAAATCATCATATGAGAAGGCCCAATTTAGGAACTATTTGATCAAAGACGCTTCGAATTCAATACGCTACTTGAAGTTTCTTTTTCTTTGATCAAAATTGGGAAATTAGGGTTTACAACACTAACAAAAAAGATTGAAAAAGTAATAATCTTACGGCAATTGAAATGGGTTTTTAGCAAGGAATAGGAGATAGTTGGAATTTAATTATGGGATCTGCTAAAAAAATAAATTAAAAAAGGGACCAAAGTAATCTAGTAGCACTAGTGGGTGTGGTGTTTGTGTGGGTATGAGAGCGAGATTATTAGGGAATATAGAGAAGAGAATGAGGAATATGGGGAATTTGGCCATTTAACCTCCCTAGACAATGTATTTGGTTAAATGGCCTTTGACCAATGATAAAAATAAATAACAAAATGTAAAATATTTTACTTGGTAAAATGACAAAATTCTCCTCTAATTGTTAACATAATATCCTCCATTTTTTCTCATTTTATTCTCTTCCACCTTAAAACCCTAATTTCTATTTTTTTTTTAAATAACGTCTTCTTCTTCTTCCCATTTTCATCTTCTTCAACTTTAGGTCCTTAAGATTACAATCACCTATTTCTTCTCTTCCATCTTCATTCTTGCTACCCTAAAATTATGTTTGTTATCATATTTTTCACTTGTTTTGGGTATCTTGTGAGTATTTGAACAAGAGCTTGGTTAGCATATCATCTACATTGAAAAATCACACACTTGAAGGAAGAAGATCTCAGAAATCTCGTGTAGATTGTATTTTTATCATTAAATATAGTATTAAATAATATTTAGTTACTATTGTTTTCGTATTTAGTGTGGGTTTTGTGTTGTTTGCAATCATTGGATAATATTAACATACGGTGCTAGTAAATGCAAAATCCATTAATCCGTTATTCGTAACGTAAAACGACACTACAGTCGTTATCTGCTGTAGTTCGATTTTTTGAACGAGATGAGCTCTAATAATGTCAATTCTACCGTTGTTTGTCACGTAATCATCATTTATGACTTTCTTAAGTTAGAGAGTCCAATACTCGAACTCGTGGTGAAAAAAAAAGCAAAATACTGAAAAAAATCAACAGAACGACACAAGTGTCGTTACTGGTCACATATGTCGTTTTGTCGATAAATATGAGTATGAGCAGCCACGAACAGTATGAACCCCGTATTCGATAAGTTTAACTCTTTTATATTGCAAGATGGAAGTGTCGTTTACAAAATTTGAGAGATACGCTCGTTTACAAAATTTGAGTGACACTTGTGCCGTTATGTATTTTATACAAGTCCATAGAACGACACTTGTATTATTAGTAATATTGAAAAAATATGAAAGAACGCAGTTATGACAATAGACTATTACTCATAACGACACAAGTGCCGTTACTGTTACTATAACGACACTTGTGTCGTTCTACCCATAAACACGAGTATGGGCACCCAAGACCCCTCCAAACCTCGTTAATTAATAATTCGAACTCATTTACATTGAAAGATGGACATGCTAGTGATGGCAAAAAAACCCGCCCCGCCCCGCCCCACTCCTACCCATAAAAAAATAATTAGTTACAAATTAAAAACAAAAAATAGTCAATTTAAAATATTTGAAGAAAATATTTATATATAAACGGGGCAAGCCCGTGCCCCTAACCAGCCTCGCTCCGCCTAAAGTAGGGCGGGGCCCGGGGTGGGGTGAGGGTGCCCCGCCCCGTTGCCATCTCTAGGACATACCATTATTTTGTTATAAAAGTCCATGAGAACGACACTTATGTCGTTACTGAAATTGAAAAATCTGAGAGAACGACACAAGTGTCGTTATGACAATAGACGAATGTTGGTTCGTAACGGCACAAGTGTCGTCGTTACTATAACGAAGCTTGTATCGTTCTATAAATAAACACGAGTATGGGCGTACACGAGTAAAATGCTTGAGGTCGTAGTGGAGGAAATGAATCAAAATATTTCAGAATCATCATAATGGCACATGTGCAGAAAATCAAGATAGACATGCCGTGTAGAAAATTTAAGAAAAATAGACTGTTTCTTATCTTTGTTAAAGAAAATACAATTACAAATATTCTTCAAGCTAGATTGTGTAAGTTAAATGTTATAAGCGTTTATGAGAACGATAGAAGTTCTGTTACAGGAGTTAATAAAAAAGAAAGACAAGAACGACACAAGTGTCGTTCTACCTCTGAACAAGTGCATTAAGTGCTACAATCCTTCCGAGCCACGATAATCGATAAGTTGAACGCATTTTGGTTACAGGATGGGCACGCCTCTTACAACATTCAATAGATATGGTCATTACTTAATAAAAAAGAAAGACGAGAACGACACAACTGCCGTACTGTCTAGAAAACGGCACAAGTGTTGTTTTGCCTCTGAACAAGTGTATTAAGCTCCACGATCCTTCCGAGCCAAGATAATCGATAAGCTGAACAAGTGTATTATGATGTGTAAATGAATTTCAATGAGAACGGCACTAGTGTCATTACTGTCATGAAAACGACACGTGTGCCGTTACAATGGGAAGATAACATTTATTTGTACAAATATAACAATAATGAGAAAGACACTTGATGAAATATTGAGTCATGAAAATAAAAGCAAATTTAACGGCACAGTGTAGAAAAAGACACTTGTGCCGTTACTGATATCAAAATGGCACAACTGTCGTTATACTGTGTGAATGAATTTCAATGAGAACGGCACTAATGAGTTTTCGCCATTTCATACCTTATATCATATATCAATTACACCGTTAGTTGTCACACAATCAACATTTTCATCCTTCTTAGGTTAGTTGTTTTGAACACGGCACAAGTGTCGTTCTGGCTCTAAAATCGATTTTGAAGAGCTGTGACCCGTCTAAACCACGATAATGATGAGTTGAACTCATTTAAGTTGCAAGCTGAACACGCCGCTTACAACATTTGAAATTTATACTCATTATTTAATCAAGAGGAAAAAAGAAAACGACACAACTGCCGTTACTGTTTTGAAAACGGCACAAGTGTCATTCTGGCTCTAAAATCGATTTTGAAGAGCTGCGACCTGTCCAAACTACAATAATGATGAGTTTAACTCATTTAAGTTGTAAATGAACACGCGCTTACAATATTTGAAATTTATGCTCATTACTTAATCAAGAGGAAAAAAGAAAACGAAGACAACCTAGCGTTCTTTGTTTGAAACGGCATAAGTGTCGTTCTGGCTCTAAAATCGATTTTGAAGAGCTGTGACCTGTCCAATCTACAATAATGATGAGTTTAACTCATTTAAGTTGCAGGCTGAACACCCCACTTACAACATTCGAAATTTATGTTCATTACTTAATTAAGAGGAAAAAAGAAAACGACACAACTGCCGTTACTGTTTTGAAAACGGCACAAGTGTCGTTCTGGCTCTAAAATCGATTTTGAAGAGCCGTGACCCGTCCAAACCACGATAATCGATGAACTGAACCCATTTAAGTTGTAGACTGGACATGCCACTTACAAAAGTCGTGATATATGCTCATTACTTGTACTTTGAAACGAATTTAGACTAAAACTTGTGTTTTCACCGATTGATGCCTTATATTCTATATCAATTCCACCGTTAGTTGTCATACAATCAACATTTTCATCCTTCTTAGGTTGGGGGGTTCAATACTTGATGTCCTTGCTTTGAAAAGTAGCAAAATATTGAAAAAATCTACAGAACGACACAAGTGTCGTTTAACGGCACAAGTGTCGTTCTGCCACTAAAATCGATTTTGAAGAGTCACGACCCGTCCGAACCACGATAATCAATAAACTGAACCCATTTAAGTTGCAGGTTCAACATGCCGCTTACAAAATTCTTGAGATACGCTCGTTAATTATGTTTTTTTAACGAATGTAGATAGTGACTTGTGATTTAACCAACTCAATATTTATAATCAATGTCAATTCCGCCGTTGTTTGTCACACAATAAACATTTCTGATTTTCCTAAGGTAAGGAGTCTATTGCTCGAGGTCGTTGCGATGGAAATGAGGCAAAATATTGGAGGAATCAACAGAACGACACAAGTGTCAAGTATCGGTCACATGTGTCGTTCGTTGATAAACAAGAGTATGAGCCGACCAACAACAGTCTAAACCTCGGTATTAGATAAATTGAACTCATTTAAGTTGTAAGATGGAGGTGTCGTTTACAAAATTTGAGAGATACGCTCGTTACTTATATTTTCTAATGAATGTAGCTAGTACCTTGTGCTTTCACCAACTCAATATCTATAATCGATGTCAATTTCACCCTTATCTGTCATACAATCAACATTCCTAGTTTTCTTAAGGTATGGAGTCCAATGCTAGAGGTCATTGAGATGAAAATGAGACAAAATATTGAGAAAATCAACAGAACGACAGAAGTGTCGTTAAACGTTTCAAGTGTCGTTTTGCCTATAAACACGATTTTGAAGAGCCCACGACCGTCCGAGCCATGATAATCGATAATCTTAACTCATTTAAGGTGCGGACTGGACATGCCGCTTACAACATTCGGGAGTTATGCTCATTACTTATAATTTCAAACGAATCTAGACCAAGACTTGTGATTTTACCGATTGATACCTTATATTCTATATCAATTACACTGTTTGTTGTCACACAATCAACATTTTCGACATTCTTAGGTTAGGAGGTCCAATCCTTGAGGTCGTTCCCTTGAAAAGTAGCAAAAAACTTGAAAAATCAACAGAACGACACCAATGTCGTATAATGACATAAGTGTCGTTCTGCCTCTAAACAAGATTTTGAAGAGTCGCGACCCGTCCGAACCACGATAATCGATAAATCGAACCCATTTAAGTTATAGACTAAACATACCACTTACAAAATTCTTGAGATATGCCAATTACTTGTACTTTCAAACGAATCTAGATTAAGACTTGTGTTTTCACCGATTGATGCCTTATATTCTATATCAATTCCACCGTTAGTTGTCATACAATCAACATTTTCATCCCTCTTAGGTTGGGGGTTCAATACTTGATGTCCTTGCTTTAAAAAGTAGCAAAATATTGAAAAAATCTACAGAACGACACAAGTGTCATTTAACGGCACAAGTGTCGTTCTGCCACTAAAATCGATTTTGAAGAGTCGCGACCCTTCCGAACCACCATAATCGATAAACTGAACTCATTTAAGTTGCAAGATGGAGATATCATTTACAAAATTTGAGGGATACGATCGTCACTTATATTTTCTAACAAATGTAGATAGTGACTTGTGATTTCACCAACTCAATATCTATAATCGATGTCAATTCCGCCGTTGTTTGTCACACAATCAACATTTCTGATTTTCCTAAGATAGGAAGTCCAATGCTCGAGGTCGTTGCAATGGAAATGAGGCAAAATATTGGAAGAATCAACAGAACGACACAAGTGCCGTTACTGGTCACGTGTGTCGTTCTGTTGATAAACATGAGTATGAAAGGCTAAAAACTGTCCGAGCCTTGGTATTCGATAAATTGAGCTCATTTAAGTTGCAAGATGGACGTACGGTTTACAAAATTCGAGAGATACGCTCATTACTTAATCAACATGAAAGTGAGAACATCACAAGTGTCGTTACTGTCACGAAAACGACACAAGTGTCGTTATTGTTATGAAAACAACACAAGTGCTGTTACGTATACAATACAAATAATTGATACCGTGTATATTTTGAAATTAATTGATATAAATAAATAATATTTAATTTTTGAACATCATTTCTATATTTTTTTAGGTAAAATACTCAAATCGACACATATGAATAGAACAATTTGTGCTTTCACCATTTTTATAATATGAAATCTATATCATTTCAATCGTTATTTGTGACATAATCAATCGTTCTGTATTATATATGTTGGGAAATCCATTATTAGAGGTCATTTCATTTAAAAAATAAACTACAGAAGATAACGACAGTAGTGTCGTTTTACGTAGCAGATAACGGCTGGACTGTCGTTCTATATTCTAGTTAACAATTGGAGTGATGTGATCATTCAATAGATCCGGACAACACAAAAAACAAGCTAAATAGGTAAACAACACCAACTAAACGCATGAGACTTCTAAAAATACATTTATCTTTTCTTCAAATATAGTAGAGATTTCAATGTACATAATATGAAAATCAAGAATCTTGTTCAAATGCTCAAAATATTGGAGAAGAAAGGTGAATAATAGAATAAATAAAAAGATTTTAGGTAGCAACCACATGGAGACGTCGATGTGTTTTGGAGACGGATTGAAGATTTTTTTTTTTTTTTTTATTGGAAGATTGTAAAGGAAATGAAAGGTTGATTGAGGAATTTAATTGGATTCAAAGGGGTGTTTGGGTATTTTCCATGGTGAGGGCATTTTGGATATTTGATATTGTTTATTTATTGTTTTTTATAATTGAAGGCCATTTGGCCAAGAAACATTGTGATGGGATCTTTTAAACAAAATCATTGTTTGACTAGGCTTTTTAACAAAATATCCCTGAGGAATATTTAATATTTTGATTAAATAGCCCTCAATTAATTGTTTTACAATCAAATGACCATGACCTCCAATTATAAAATACGAAAAATATATTATTAGTAGCTTTCATTTAAAAAATCTAGCCAAACCAATTATTAGTTTAAAAAGTCCAAAAACAATGTTTTTTAGTTAGAAGGCACGAAAATACCAAAAAATGAAAATACAATTTGTAAATGACTAAAATATCCTTGTATACAAAAATACTTTATTGCTATAATTTCTCATTCATATTTCTATTTAGTTCTAAATCAATTTTGGATTTCATTTCTTCTTGCAGGAGGTTGATATCTCAAATTTTCTATTTTCCTTATCATCATCTTTTTTCCTTCATGAAATCCAAAAATCAATTTTGGGTTTCTTCGTGGTTGGAGGCCGCCTATGTGTTGAAAATCTTAGATTGCTAGATTCTAGATTTTTTTTAGCCTCTATCCTCATAAATATGTTAATATGTGCTTGATTTCTTGAAAATATAGTTATTTGACTTGAAGAATCAATTATTCATATAATTGGGATCTTGGAAATGGAGGGCCATATGCATATAATAGAAGTACTTTTTATATTCATTTCTTATTTGTGGGTTTCCATGGAGATTATGGCATGACTGGAAATGCCACTGCTCTTGCTGGTCTAAGGATGGTGAATGTTAAAACTTTGTTTACATTAATCTCAACCAAACATGCAATTATTACTGCAGTTAATGATGTAAATTCTGATTTTAGCATTATTAAAGGCACAAAGTTGAACATCTTCTTGCATGATACAAATTGCATTGGGTTTCTTAGAACTGTTGAAGGTAATAATTGTACATCTCGTGAATGTAGTCAGTGCAAGAATAATGGTCATATATCGGTTCCACTTGCACGGGCCAAATAGCTTGCAGCGATCCGTAATCTACGAAATATTGTTGTGACATGTAGCTTTATTATTTTGCACTTATTTGAATCAACAAATAATTTATTACATTTTGTAATCATTGTACTGTCGATGTCTTGATATTGACAATACAAAAAAATCATTTGTTGCCTCTTTATGATGTTATTACTTTGTGCTATTGGAATGACATTGAAGTCATTTTATATAATTGTGGTTATGTTTTTACCTTACAGATATCGTTTTATTTTTCTACAAACAAACAACTTTTATATTTATTTTTTTGGAACGACACAAATGTTGTTGTAGTTGTTACATATATCGTTTTAATACGAAAAATTTACTGCTTCACATAACAATTCAAATCGTTCCTGACAAACAAAACGATTTTGATATCGATTCAATACAAGAATTTTACGGTTCACATAACGATATTGAAGTCGTTCTGGACTAACAAAATGAAATTGAAGTTGTTACGCCAAAAAAGTGTGTGGCGCGTGATGAAAGTTGTGGTGCACACCACCTATAGTTTAGGAAATTGACATTTTGGTCCCCAAACTTTCATACTTTGCTCAATCGAGTCATCTTTTCATGAAATTTTAATCGCTTGACTTCTAATTTCATCTAATTAATTCCATAAGATCTTATAGTTGTTTCATGTCCCTGATTAATTATTAGAAACTTACAACTTAGTCTTCAAATTTAAAAAGGTCTATAAAATGACTTGTATCACATGTATCAATTTAACATAATGACATTTGCTTCGTTCCATTACAAATTTATCATCATTGAAATTCTTCCAGTCCGAAACATATTTACAATGACAGTGATATCCTTTCTTTTCAAATGTAGAGACAATGATATCATTTTGGATCAAAATGCCGAAATAACGAAATAATATTGAGTTCGTTCCAGTACAAATTTGACGTTATTGAAGTCGTTCCAGTTCAAAACCTAACTCTCGGGTGATAAACAACTCAGAGGCATACATGCCAACTAAAATTTTTTTTTTGAGTTAATGTTTCAATCCCCAAACTTTCGTCCTTCATTCAACAACATATGCGTTATAATAATCATTTTATATGACGTTGTACTTATGATATAATAATCATTTTATATGAAAAGAAACGATATTTATGTCGTTGTATTTATGATTTGAATTGGAACGATTTCAAACTAGTCATATTTGTACTAAAACGATGTAAATATTATGATATTTTGTAGGTTTGATACATAACGATATCATTATTGTTACAGTATAATTTTGACGACATTGATATCATTTCAATTTAAATCATAACTAAAATGATATCTAAATCGTGTTAGTTTATATAAAACGATAATTATATCGTTTCTGCTAAAAACGATGATTCGATCATTCATGACCATCCGACATGCATACACATATGTAGGATGATCGAAATAGGTCACCAAGTGGGTTTGATTTCAGTCAAAAGAAATTATAGGACCATTTGTGTTCTAATAATTGTATATCACATTCGAACTATTCTGATAGGAAGAAAGTATATTCGTTTACTCTTTCTAGGACATTTGAGTGATATCAACCATATTGATGACCTCTTTCGATCGTCCTATATATGTTAAGGCATATCGGGTGGCCGTGGACAGTCAAATTGTTGCTTTTAGCCAGGACGATATAATAATCGTTTTATATGAAAGAAAACGATATCTATATCATTATAGTTATGATTTGAATTGAAACGATTCGAAACTCATTAAATTTATAATAAAACGATATCGATATCATTATGTTATTTCATGTGTTTGATACATAACGTTATTACTATCATTTCAGTACAATTTTCGACGACAATGATGTCGTTTCAACTTAATTCATAACTAAAACGACATATAAATCGTGTTTGTTTATATGAAACGATAATTCGACTGTTCATGACCATCCGACATACCTCCGGCATATGTAGGACGATCGAATGAGGTCATCAAATGATTGATACCGCTCGAACGATTTAGAAAGAATGAATAGAGACACTTTCTTTCTGTCGAATAGTTCAAAAGTGCTAGGCAACTATGGGAACACATATGTTCTCATAGTTTCTTTTGAGTGAGATTGAACTCACTTGATAACCTCTTTCGATCGTTCTATGTATATCAAAGGCATGACGTGGGGTAGTGGACTGTCGAATTGTCATTTTTATTCAAAATGATATTATTGTCATTTTATATGAAAAGAAACAAATTTAATTTCGTTGTAGTTATGATTTGAACTGGAACGATCTCGATCTCGATCTCGTCAAATTTATACTGAAACGATATGGATGTTGTTATATTATTTCGTGGGTTTGATACATAACGACAAAAATTTTGTTACCTACTAAAAGAGATGACTTCCATATCATTTTTGTTATGATTTGAATTGGAACGATCTCCATCTTGTAAAATTTGTATTGAAACGGCATGAATATCGTTATGTTATTCCATGTTTTACTACATAACGATATCAATATCCTTACGTAATAAACGAAACGATATCAATGTCGTTGTAGCTATGATTTAAACTAGAACAATATCAATGTAGTAAATATCGTGTGTGGTCCATGTCGATGCGCTCACACCTATAAGTAGTTATGAAAAGTATTAAAGCAGTGGGTATTTGATACGAAAACGACATTAATATTGTTTTGTGTCTATGAATCATTTCAATATCGTTATGCTAATCATTGCAATTTTTATATTGAAACGACATCAAAATCATTTTGTACAGAAAAAGACGAAGTAGATATACAACATTCTTAAAACATCATAAAATGCAAGTGTAAATGTCATTTGAAAAGTTACAACTGTACAAAATAAACCATTCTTTAGTAACATGACCCAAATTTTAAGATTTACTTCACAAAATTCAAAGCTCAAAATAAACCCAAGTTCAAGTAATTGAAATAGAGAAAAACCATGTTGTGCCTTGTGCCAACAAGCAATTTCATTGAACAGAACAATCAAACATAGAAAAGAAATTAAGGCCCCGTTTGATAGTCTAGAAAATGGGTAGAAAAAGAAAATGTTTTCCAACTTTAGCCAATTAAGGGTGTTTGATAGCACAAATTTGCCTGACTTTTGTTTTTCCAACATTTCTCTAGGTACAATCTTTTGATACACATTTGCTTGATTTTGTTTTCCCACCAATTAGGTAGGAAAACAATTTCCACCTTTTTTTTTTAGCAATGACAACAAATTCTATCATCCATTGTAAAAAGAATTTTCACTTTTGTTGACAAATTCTATACAAAACAAAGTCAAAGGAATGTTATTCGGTATGGTAATTTTTTTTAAAATTTTTGGTAATTGGAATAAATTCTAGACGCAATGGTAGAAAAAATTATTACTTTAATGGACAATTTCCATTAAAAAAACAAAGTCAAACGAACACCAAACTTTCAACATTTTTCAGGTGGAAAATTATACCAATCAAACACAATTAATTACAATTCCCAGTAAAACAAATTCTAGCCAATTCAATTCATAGCAAAACATTTTACTTCCACCCATTTTCCACATTTGCAATCAAACGGACTCTAAGCTCAATCACCAGCTAAAAATTCAGTGAGAACATCTACAAATTAGAGATTTTTTAGATTATTATTTTCCAGTAGGAACAACAATTACGCTCCTGGCATATATTGAAATAACGATAATTCAAAACTATTTCTGCCCCAAGTAAATTCCAGTAAAGAACATTAACAAAATCAATTATTCACACCCATTTGACAAAGAATTCAATTGTAAATTCTCAATAAATAACATAATTTCTCCTCGTCGCAAGCTCTAATCTTTGTAGTAACATAAACCCATTGGCATCATCCCTAAAAACTTTAAGCCCGGCATTTGGGGAATTTTATTATTTTTAAATGGATTAACCACATAAATTTAAATATCTAAATAGAAAACACAGAACATCTATTTGGGTTTGTTGATTGCACAAATCAGTGTTCTATCCCTAATTTCTTCACAATCTTAATATCTTTTAAGTATATTAAATCACGCTTAGTAGGTGTAGGATAAAATAATGGAGAATCAAAGTAATAGATTAATCAAACAGAATGCCCGTGTTCACACAGTTTCCTTAAATCGAATTTGCCGCCTCACCGGGGTGCACGAGATTTTGATCGGTGTTCGATTCCCAGGATACAATCGGTCGTCGGTTCACGTTGAACTACGTTTACCGCCTACGAACCCGCCGTGTCTATCTCTCAAAGATTTTAAGCAAAGGAAGAGGAAAAAAAATAAAACTATAAGCTGCCGAAATGGAAAGGAGGAAGCTGTTTTTTTTTTTCCCTTTGTTTGTATTTCGTGTTTGTTTCTTGTTGTTGTGTTTTCCTCCAACTATAAGCTCCTCTATTTATACTAGTGGAGGAAGAGCCATCACTTTAACACATTGAATGAAGAGTTGAGGAATTGAAGAGATGAACGGCTGAAAATTAATTTCCATAACTCCTGAAACGGAAGTAGAAGAAACTGCAGAAACTGATCTGCAGAAACTGATCAGATTTTCATTTATTTCCAACAATCCCCCACATGAATGAAAATTTGGAAACGAAGACAAATGAGAGAGTAGAACGAATCAATCCTGCATAGAATAGGTAGCATCTAGTTTTGAACCTTCGCTTGTGAAAATCTATCGAGTATTACTAGCAAACCAGTGGATCTGATGTCTTGAACTGTTTCGCCATTTGTGTAAACCAAGACAATAGATCTCACACAGGACCATTCTAGACACAGCGTAGTTCTCAATGTTGTGTTCGTTTTGGCCATGAACACGTCGCCTGGTTCTGCAAGTGTTTGTTCAAGGATGTAGCCTTCCAAATCCTTATAGAAGTGGCCCCACTTCACACTCACATAGGTGACCTCTTAACTCAACGTTTCACAACAACGCTTAAGGGTCATTAAAAGCATAGCTTAACCTGCATCTTCCAATCACTGTGAGCACCATAGGAATGAGAAGAAGGGGAACTTTCTCAGTGATTTACACAGATATGTGGTTTAGTTGTCCCTTTGAACCTAGATCCTGGGATCTCCATTCAGTTAGGTTGGGTTTCCACCATGATACCTTTCAACGTCATAGGCTGCAAGCCCATTTCCCTCGATGCTTTTTCAACTAGCTCTCGAGTTAACCCTTTGGTTAACGGATCCACAATATTATCCTTTGATTTCACGTAGTCTAGAGTGATAATACCTTGTGAGAGTAGTTGTCGAATGGTATTATGTCATCTTCGAATATGTCGAGACTTACCATTATACATATTGCTCTGTGCCCTGCCAATTGCTGATTAATTATCGCAATAAACACAAATTGCAGGCACGGGCTTTGACCATCTTGGAATATCTTCAACAAACTGGCAAAGCCACTCTGCTTTTTCAGTTGCTTTGTCCAAAGCGATGAACTCTGATTCCATCGTAGATCTTGCGATGCAAGTTTGTTTGGATGATTTCCAAGAGACAGCTGCACCACTAAGAGTGAAGACATATCCACTAGTAGATTTTGAATCTGACATATCTGATATCCAATTTGCATCAGCATACCTTTCGATTACTGCAGGTTATCTAGAATAATGTAGCCCAAAATCACGAGTGTATCTCAAATAATTGTAACACCCTGAAATGGCTCTCCAGTGGATAGAACCTGGGTTACTCGTGTAGCGACTCAATCTGCTAACTGAGTATGCTATATCCGGTCTCGTACAAGTCATTAAATACATTAAACTCCCAATTATCCGAGAGTATTCTAACTGTGACACACCATCACCAGTGTTCTTGGATAAGTGGAGACTCAAATCAACTGGAGTCCTGGCCACAGCCGTATCTGACTTGTTGAACTTGTCTAGTATCTTATCAATGTAATGAGATTGAGATAACGCAAGTCCATTTGGTGTTCGAGTGATTTTTACTCCCAAAATGACATCCGCGAGACCCATGTCTTTCATGTCAAATTTTGAGTTTAACATATTCTTAGTGGCTTTGATAATCTTATCAGAGCTGCCGACAATGAGCATGTCATCGATGTATAGACACAATATGACATATCCATCATTAGTGTCCTTGACATATACACACTTGTCGCACTCGTTGATTCGAAAACCACTAGAAATCATAGCATTATCAAATTTATCATGCCATTACTTCGGTGCTTGCTTTAAACCATAAAGCGATTTAACCAATTTACAGACTTTCCTTTTTTTACCTGGAGCTGAAAACCCCTCTGGTTGCTCCATCTAGATTTCTTCATTCAAATCTCCATCTAGGAAAGCTGTTTTTACATCCATCTGATGTATTTCCAGATTTCACAAGGCCGCAATAACAATTATCATCCGAATAGAAGTTATTCTCAACACAGGAGAATAAATATCAAAGTAATCTAAGCCTTCTTTTTACTTATAACCTTTGATTACTAGCCGAGCTTTATATTTATCAATAGAGCCATCCGCTTTCATCTTCTTCTTGAAGATCCACTTGTAGCCCAAAGGCTTACAGCCCGGTAGAAGATCTACTAATTCCCAGGTATAATTCTGTAGGATAGAATCAATTTCACTCTTGATGGCTTTTTTCCACGAATGACTATCTGGAGAAGATATAGCTTCTTTATAACTTTGAGGATCATTCTCCATCACATATGTAAGGAAATCGGGGCCAAACGTTTTAGAAGTTTTGGTCCTTTTGCTCCGTCTAGGCTCATCTCACCTTCTTCAATTGGATCTTTACTACTGCCAGTAGCAGAAGATTCCATAGTCCGTTTAACAGGAGTTAACTATTTAAGAGATTTATAAGGAAATATATTCTCAAAGAATTGTGTATTCCTAGACTCCATAATCGTGTTCGGATGAATATCAGGTACATTTGAATAATGCACAAGGAACCTATATGCACCACTATTTTGTGTATAACCAATGAACACACAGTCAACTGTCTTAGGTCCAATCTTGACCTTCTTAGGAGGAGGCACCACAACTTTAGCAAGACACCCCCACATTCATAAGTATTTATACGATGGTGTACGACCTGTCCAAAGTTCATATGGAGTCTTATCCATATTCTTTCTTAACACTTTATTCAAAATGTAATTCGCAGAAAGAATAGCTCTTCCCACATGTTCTGTGGTACTCCAGAACTAATCAACATAGCATTCATCATTTCTTTTAACGTTCGATTCTTACGCTCAACAATTCCGTTCCGCTGAGGTGAATAAGGTGTGGTAGTTTGGTGAATTATTCCATGTTTAGCACAAAATTCACCAAATGGTGATTCATATTCACCACCACGATCACTTCGCAGCACCTTTATTTTCTTGCTAAGTTGATTTTCAACTTCATTCTTATAAAGAATGAATTTATCGATAGTTTCGTCTTTGCTTTTAAGCAAGTATACATAGCAATATCTCGTGCTATCATCGACAAAAGTAATGAAGTACTTATTGTCGCCTCGTGTTTGGACAAATTTTAAGTCACACACATCACTGTGGACTAGTCCCAATAGCTCGGTACTTCTTTCAATACTATGAAACGAAGACCTAGTAAGCTTAGCCTCAACGCAGGTTCACATTTATGATTTGAATCAATTTGAAACCTAGGCAAGTAGTTTAATTTGCTTAGTCTACGTAATGCATTATAATTTACGTGACCTAATCTACCATGCCATATATTAGAGGACTCAAGCAAGTAAACAGAAGGAGTTTTCTCATTATTCATAACAGTTGGGGTTACAGCAATTACATTTAGTTTAAACAGGCCATCAGTCATATAGCATTTCCCAACATAAACTCCTATTTTGGTAATCACCAACTTATCCGCCTCAAAGACCATGCGGAAACCATTCTTCTTGAAAAGAAACCTAGAGACCAGATTCTTGCGAATCTCTGGCACGTACAGCACATTTGTCAGAGTAAGCTCTCTGCCAGAGGTTATCTTCAGGATCACCTTGCCTTTACCAAGCACTTCAGAAGTTGCAGAGTTTCCCATAAATAACTTTTCACCATTTGTAACTTGTACAAAAGTAGTGAACATGCTCTTATTGGAGCAGACATGGCAAGTGACCCCAGTGTCTAGCCACCACTCCTTAGGGTTAGACCCCACTAAGTTAACCTCACTAATTACCATAGTAAGGTTTGTGTCAGACATGTCATCTGAGAGATGATCTCTCTCATTTCCAACCATATTAGTCCGAGGACGTTGCTTATTATCCCTCCGAGGCTGACGGCAATCTGCTGATCGATACCCAATTTTGTCACAATTGAAGCACTTTCCATTGAACTGGAACTTAGGCTTCTTTCCTACCGCACCAGTAGGCTTCAACTGAGACCCTTTCATGGTCTGCTTTTTGTCTTTCCAATTCTCGTTACCATGTTTGGCTTTAAAGGATTGACCTTTCTTCGTACCAGGACTTTGACCGTGTTCCAATACATTAGCCTTCTCAGAGTAAGAATTCCCTGACTTACGTTCAACCCTTTTGTTATCCTCCTCAATGCGCAGCTTGATAATTAAATCCTCAAAAGACATCTCTTTCCTCTTATGTTGTAAATACCTTTTGAAAGTCTTCCACCGAGGAGGTAGCTTGTGAATAGCAGTAGCCACCTGTAGAGATTCTGATATAATCAGACCCTCAACATGCATTTCTTGCAAGAGCACTTGATACTCCTGCACTTGGCTCACCACTGAATATGAATCAACCATTTCGAAGTCCATATACCGACTGGCCAAGAATTTCTTAGACCCAGCATCCTCGGACTTGTACTTCTTTTCTAAGGATTCCCAAAACTCCTTAGCAGATTTCTTTACCACATACACGTGATACAGAGAATTCTGTAGGCCATCCAAGACATAGTTGCGACACAAAAAATCAGCACTTTTCCATGCATCCCAAGCCGCACGCCTATGCAAATCAGTGTCGTTTTCAGCCAAGACAGGAGCATCCTCGGTGAGGAAATGTGCAAGGCCCAAAGTAGTAAGATAAAAAATCATCTTATTCTGCCATGTCTTAAAATCAGTACCAGCAAATTTATCCGATCGAATTGCATGATTCACCGGAAATTGAGTCAGAAACGGTGGCAAAGGTACCGAGGCCGCAGCCCTAGGTACTGGCAAAGGTATTGTACCGAATTGGATTGCCGAGGCCGCAACCGTAGGCAAAGTGGGGTTCACTCCAACATGAGGAATCCCGCCACCAATAGTCCCATCAACGGGAGGAATGCTAGTCGAGGTCCCCACAGGGTTGACAGCGGTCATTTCGGGATTTGGTACACCGGTACCAACAGTGTTGTTGTTCACATCGTCATTTTCATGTGACGCCATTGAACCTTAAAAAACGACAACAAAAAAGTTTAGAACAATAGTGAGTTTGTAAACTAGAAATAGATTCAAAATCTATGTTATCAATTCGGAATAAATTTCGGAATTGAAAATGAGAGCAAATTATTTAGTCAAATTTTTAACAACTTATCAATTATTTAAACATAAATTAGACAATCATTGGCCAATATTAAAATCAATAACCAATTATATTCTAATGATTGGAAACAATTAAATAATCATATAATCATTATAAAATAGTTACACAATTATTACCAAATAATTGCAAACCATGTAAAACATGCAAAACCATAACATAACCATGCAAAAACCACCTAAACTAAAACCAGAATACGCAAGCAGTGAAGGAATCTGTAACCCAAAAAAAAAAAAAAAATTCCTTCTTCGAGCTTACTAACTCAAACCTAATAAATTTACTGTGCGTAATTAAATAGGTAGACTAGGTAAACATCAACCACATGAAGGTGGAAAGAAAAAAAATTTTTACAGTAGACAAACTGGAAGAAAGACGTAGACAAACTGGAAGAAACCGATGAACAAACAAAAGGAATTTGATTCACCAAATAGAACTCGATTTAAGCTTGTAGGATAAAATAATGGAGAATCAAAGTAATAGATTAATCAAACCGAAGGCCCGTGTTCACACGGTTTCCTTAAATCGAATTCGCCGCCTCACCGGGGTGCACGAGGTTTTGATCGGTGTTCGATTCCCAGGATACAATCGGTCGTCGGTTCACGTTGCACTACGTTTACCGCCTACGAACCCGCCGTGTCTATCTCTCAAAGATTTTAAGCAAAGGAAGAGGAAAAATAAATAAATAAAACTATAGGCTGCCGAAATAGAAATGAGGAAGCTGTTTTTTTTTTTTTCCTTTTGTTTGTGTTTCGTGTTTGTTTCTTGTTGTTGTGTTTTCCTCCAACTATAAGCTCCTCTATTTATACTAGTGGAGGAAGAGCCATCACTTTAACACATTGAATGAGAAGTTAAGGAATTGAAGAGATGAACGGCTGAAAATTAATTTCCATAACTCCTAAAACGGAAGTAGAAGAAACTGCATAAACTGATCAGATTTTCATTTATTTCCAACAGTAGGGTCCACTACAGAAAGCACAACATCAAGAGCTAATGGGGCTAAAAGATAAGAGTATTGAGACAACCTTGGAATCCAAAAAAGTAGAGGCTGACTTAACCAGTGAATCATGATGCGATAACTCCACAAGAATCGCCATAGTCGTTAAAATCTCAACAGCATTAATCGAAGCCTTGTGGAGGGCATCTGAAACAACCGTTGGGTGAATGCCAGGAGATAAAAGAGTAAGAGATGCCTTCAAACGAGCGCCCGCTATAACAAAAATAGTGTTCGTCCCATCTCCAGCGACAACATCCTACGATTTCAAAAGCTCAACGAGGAATTTTGCAACCGACTGGAGAACTTCTTTTTTTTTATTCTTTGACCACCACTTTTCTTACTTCTTGGCATCCTTCGGTGTCGGCGGCGATCTCTTCCTTTTTGGAATCCTCCTATGCTGGCAGCGATCGGCCAAACTAGAAAGAATAGCTCAATAAATCAAAGATCCTTGATTTTGTTGGAGAGGAATGAATGGAGGGAGGAGTGAATTAGTTGGGTTATTTTTGGTTTCTAGCTCGTATATAATTTCATTTTGGAAAAAAAAAAGCACAATTTTTCGCAACGTTTTTTAAGTTTGGGTTATTTTTGGTTTCTAGCTCATATATAATTTAATTTGGAAAAAAAAAAAAATTCGCAACGTTTTTTTAAAAAACGTTGCAAAAAGAATCTTTTTACAACGTTAAAAAAAATTGCCAAAAGTGAACTTTTCGCAACGTTTATTGACTGTTGTGAAAAGATCACTTTTGGCAACATTTTTAAACATTACGAAAAATTAAGCAACAATTACAAAACGTTGCAAAAAGTTTTATATTGAGAGTTTCAACAATAGGCCCTAAACGTTACTACAGAGCCAGATTTCAACAACGTTCAAAAAACACTGCAAAAACTTAAACTTTTCGCAATATTTATAAAACGTTGTAAAAAGTGACATTAGCAACATTTATTTAAAAAATGTTGCAAAAGCTCAATTATGTTAGCCAATAGCAACATTTACTTGATAAAATGTTGCAATAGACATCTTTAGCAACATTTAATCAACGAATGTTACCTTTTGCGTGTTGCAAAAGACTATTTTTGTTGTAGTGGGTGAAGATATAGAAAGACTAGAAGAAAAGATAGTAAAGGTGAAACTATAGAAGAAATGCAATATAATATTAGAAATTTAGAGACAAAAGGAAAACAATATATAGATAATTATACAGAAAATAATTATTTAGAAACAGAAAATCAAGAAGAAATAATTTGTCAAATATTTAGAGTAAAGCCAACTAAAAGCCTCTGGATACTCATAAAAATACAAATAAATAAAAGGATAAAACTAAATTTAATAGCTTTAATAGACACATTTTGTACATTTAACATAATTAAAAAAGACTTAGTTCTAGAAGATTGTAGGCAGAAACTAGAATATGAAATAAGAGGAAGTCAAATTGATGATAGTAAAATTGGATTTGAATAAAGACTTTTTGATAACTGTAAAATTAAATTTTAAGAAGGACAATATAATCTAACAATTATGTTAGTAATTAATAAAAGACGAATTTGTTATAGGAATAAAATTTTTACTAAGTAGAAATGGAAGTTTAACAATTTACCTGTGATCTTATAATTTTTGGAAAAGATACTTCTATTATTAATACTATAGAATCATCAGAGTTACGAGCGAAGCATGATGGACCCTTACATTCGCAATCAAAAAGAGAATCATTTGATGAAAATTTAGATTATCTAGAATATTTAAAACATTTATCTTTAGAAACCTTAAAGACTGATTTCATACCAAAAACCAAAGAATTAATATTTTTTAATAAAACATCATCTAAGGCAGATAGAATAGATAGAATTTTAAAATTAGCTAAAAGAATACAGATAATAGGAGAAGACACTATTTTCACCAAGTCTCCCTATGAATCCTGTGCAAATTAATAAATTATCTTCATCTCATTTCATTTGATATCATTTGGTTTTTATTCCTATTTTAATGTCTGTATAAAAACTTTTTGTTCTAACTAAATAATATGGTGTAAATATATTATTCCACATTTATTATTCATGTCTAATTCTATGCTTCCTAATAATCCTTGTTCTATGTCTGTAAATCTACTATCACATAAACATACTAGTACTTTAGCTTCTAAACTTTCTCTATGAAATTCTTTTACTCCTATTATTATTAATCCTAATTGAGTATGTTGAAGATTTTTATTAACAATTTCTTTATAAGATTATTTTTCTATTAAATCCAGGAATATAAATTGATCTTCATGTGTACAAGAAACATATCTTCCACCATAATGTTGATATATTAAATATTTGCTAAACAAATTCCCTGTTTATATATGTGTAAAGTTTTCACTAATTTTAATTTATTTTGTGTAAACGTCTCTATGTGTTCTTCTATATCTATTAGGGATTCTAATCTTGTTACAGATTTCGTTTTTCTACTTAATGTCCTTAATAAATGAAACTAATTGACTGCTACTAGCTACAATTTGTTTTCCTTTATCCATTACGTGTAAATCCACTTAATTTTCTTAAATCTACTTGGCTCTTTGACCTTACCTAAATCTATTTTTTCTATTTTATTTATTATATTATCTAAATCTTGTCTAGTATCTATTAACTTTCATTTTTTCTAATACTTTAACTCTACTTTCTAATTTTTCTAACTTAGGGACTGTTATCTATTTCTTCTATGTTATTAAATTTTCTTTTTAATTTTTCAGTGTTTTGGTTTTTAATATATTTTAAATTACTTTCTAAAATCTTTATATTTTCTAATAAAGTTTCTACCTTTTTATTTGAATTGTTCTTTTGTAAGTTTTCTCCTGAATTTACAATACTATTTAACTATTTATTTTTAGAATGTAAAAGACGTTTTAAACTTTTTATCAAAGTTACAAACTAAGGAAGTTGTGTCTAGACTATCTTTTCTTTTAAAATTTTCTAGAATATCTAGATTTAGATAATCTATTCTTTTCATAGACAAATTACTTTGGACTAAGAAACCAATTAGAATTTTTATAAAAAATCTTCTCTCTTAAAAATGGAATCTTTGTATTTTTATTATTATTTTCTTTTTTTACAATCTTTAGGATTTTTTTATCAAGAAACTCCGACACTAAGAGATAGAGAGCTTAGTGATTTGCTTCTTGATTTGTAAAGATGAGTCACCTCTATTTCTATCTAATACGGATAATATATGACTTTCTAAAATAATTAATCTACCAATTTCTCGATTTTCTGGACAGATATTTATAAATTCTTTAAAACTTTATACTGAACACCAAGACAAAGTAGATGAAGTATAATTATCTAATGGCATAAAATATAGGAAATTAAAAACAATATGTTTGTGATGACCTTAGAGTACTTTACCGTTTAGCAAATTAATTTTCATTGATTTTTTTTAACTCTCTCTCAACTTTTTGCTTGACCTTCTAAAATGGCTTAATTCTGTAACAAAAAAAGATTTTCATCATTTTTAAAAGGCTTGATCAAACTTCCTTAATCAGTAAAATAGTCGACTTAACTTAAATGATTACTTTATTTTTTGGCCATGGAATCCAGAATAAAGAAGCTAAGAGCACTATGACTATATTTGAAAATAAAATATAATTTTTGAATAAATTAATCGCTTACTTGGTATTCCCTCTTTTAGGTCTTGCCCAAAAATAAATAAAGTAAACAAAAATTATAAATAAAAGAAATTGTGAAAATGACTTACTTTATTTCTGAAATCTTTGAATTTATAAAGATGTCTTTGAATTTTGAGTACGAGTGTTATAGCGTGCTTTGTTTTTGTTTCTCGATATCTGTTTCTTTGTGAATGGTGTTGGTACTTATAGATGTTGGTACTTCACGTCTATTTTTTTTCATACTGTACAACTTTACAGATGTGTGATTTACAATTATAGAAAAAGTACTGTATAACTTTACAGGTATGTGATTTACAATTAAGGCCTTATTTGACACTCATTAAAATTCTCATTCTCATTCTTCTACTCATTTTCAATCATACATTTTCAATAAAATAATATTTTTCATCACATCAATAACTTTTTCTTCTTTTTCAACCACAAATTTTCTATCGATCTACTATTCCAAAATACATTTTTCCAAAATAATGTGACTCGAACACACCCTAAATAATTAAATGTTGCTTTACAGCTGTAAAAATTCTTTATGAAAATTTTGTCTTCAAGCTCCAACTTGTTGAGTTTCTTTGCTTAATAATTGTCTTTTAAACACTATTCATCTGTTCTTTGCTTTTCGTTTACGTCTTTTCTCCTTTAATTATTTTTCATCTCTCCATTATCTCTATGTAGGCTTCTTCTAGGTCTGATCTATTTCATTAGTTTGGTCATTTGATATGTATTCTTCTTCTTCTTCTTCTTCTTCTTCTTCTTCTTCTTCTTCTTCTTCTATATTTGATTGTCTTTTTGATAATTCATTGTTTCTTTCTTAAAAAGTCATCAGATATAGCTCTTTTTGTTGAATATTTGGTACCACGACTTTTTTTGTTTTAACTCTTATAGCAAGATGTTCTTAACAGAAAATAACTTCATTGCTCCGTTGTGCTATAAGTCTGAAATTATTATTTTGAACTTCCATTATTACCACAGTTTTTAGATTCGTCTTTCGTAATCAATCTTTCTAATTTTTATTTTTGTATTAGTCTTAGAGGAAGGTCTAAATCATTTGGCTCCTTTGTATATTAAAATATGGTGATAAGTTGGAATTATTATACCATTATTTACAAGAGATGGTCTGGAAATGAATTGAATCATTAAATGGTGATCTTTTATTGACTAAGAATTTGTTTAAGTTTAGGTGGAAAAAATCTGAAGGATCTATTTAGAATGTATATGGTGCCTATCATGCCAAACTTTAGGGTTGAATAAAAAATGTCGTCTTCTTCAAAGATTGTATAATCAAAAGAAATTGTGGGATAATTGTGTATAAGAAAAGCTGAATTAGTAGTTGATTCATATTTGGGGCCATGTTTAAGAAAGTACCGATTTTCGTTGTGATAGTAACTTAAAGTTTGAGAAAAATCGATAATCTCTTGTACGACTGACTCATTTATAGTACTTCGGACAATACTGACACAATTGCCAATTTTCTGTTCTAATTCATATAAAGTCTTTTCTTGCTCTGCAACTGTAGAATCTGTTAATTCAATAAGTATTTCTATTTTATTAGAATAATTTCTACTTGTAGATGCAATATCCTTAGAGATAGATCTTTCAACAACATCTCTAGAACTTAGTCTTTTTAAGTTGTCTTGTAATTGGAGAATCTCATTTTGATATTTACTAATAGTCTGTTGAGATGAAGATATTTCGTCTTCAATGATTTGTAATATTTCTTCTAATGACTGGTTTCTAAGATTTAAATTTCTAAAAACCTTAGTTATAGTTTTACAACTATCACTAGGTTGTATTGACGAAGATGAAGATGATGTTTGAGAAGTAGATGGTTGCATAGTCATAGTCTTTCTAACCCTTTTAGATATATTAAAGTTAAATCCTATCATTTCTCTACATAAATTCAAAACTTCTTCTAATGTGTAAAATTTCTACCTTTAATTACTGCAAAGGAACTAAAATTTCTGCTTTCTACTTGATTATGAATCTGTCTAAAATGGTTAGCTAAAACATTAATGTTATCTAATTTTTGTTTAGAGTTACGTGCTATCCAGAGATTATCTAGTAGACAATGCCCACTTTCTGCTAGCCTCTCTAAATTATTTCATCTGAATCGGAGATTAGATCCTCGTGGAGCCACTCTTAGAGTGTCATTTCCAAAGTTCATCATCGTTTGATCTATTCGAACCATGAAAATAATAGGTTCAAAAATTAATAACCTGACTATTTAAATTATCAGCCAAAATATTATTCTTTCCATCTATGTGTAGGGTGGGCATGGGTTGAGTTGAGTCGATTTTTGCCTCAACCCAAACCCAACATGATCGGTTTGATCAAAATTTAACCAAACTCAACCCGTGTAAAGGTTGAAACCCAACCCAATCAAGTATCGGTCGGGTTGGGTTGTGTTGGTCGGTTTGGGACGACTTGTCAACAAAAATTAAAGTCATCCAATTTTCTATTATACTAAATTCAAATAGACAAGATTAAATAGTAATTAAATAAATAAATAAATAAAATTATCTATTATCTTATTCAATCCTCATTAGTCGGGCCTACAAAGAACAAAGTACATTTAATATAACATGAAAAATTTATAATAAATTTATTGTGGGAAAAATAGTAAGCTCCTTCTCTAAAATATACCAATGTAATTACAGTTACACTATCTACTCATACTTTTTATGTTTCTTTTATTTTTCTAGGCATTTTTTTAAAGTGGCGGGTTGGGTTGAGTTGGGCATGTTTATTCGATTTTTATGAGTTAACTCATAACTCGACCCAACCCAACCCAACCCAACCCGGTCGGGTTGGTTCAGTTTGGGCCGGTTCGGTCGGGTATTGCCTACTCCTATTTATGCGTTCTATATTAATTTTATAACTGTTTAATATCTCATATAATTTTAACCATCTTTTATGTCTTATTTGATCAAAATTTATATTTTTAATAAATTTTACTATAACTTCACAATCTGTTCTAATTGTAAACTCGGTATTTAAAAATAATTTAAAACCTTCAATACTATATGTATGATGGCTATTATTTCATAGCCTAAACTAGTCAACTATTTTTCTTTTATATTATATTTTTCATTAGCATATCTAAAAATCTTTTCTTCCTTTTTATCACTATATTTATTTGGTTTGATATATAAAATTCCTCCACATCCTAGTTAACATCCATTTGTTTCTATTATTTTATATTCACTATCTAACGGTAATTCTAATGGTGGTAAATTTTTAACTTCTTCTTTTATATTTCTAATTAGTTTTATATGTGAATGATTAAAATATTTTTGTCAATTGCTAGATAACTTACTATACAATAGTCCTACTTTCTTCCCTAAATTTTTAATAAAATGCCTAACATAATTAAAATTCCTAAAAAAGCTTGTAATTTTTTAGTTTATTCTATTTTATTTGGAAAACTGTAGAATTGTTTATACTATATGTGGTTGCAATTGTATTTTTCCTTCTCCTATAATTATTCCTAAAAATTCATTTTTTGTTTATTTATTTTCTTTTTCTTTTTACTTATAATTAAACTGTTTTCTATAAATTTATTTAAAACTATTTCTAAATGTTTCATACGTTCTTTCTGATTTTTACCATATACCAAGATATCATTTATATATACACAAATAAATTGAAAAGAATTGAAAATATTATTCATCTTTCTTTGAAAAATTGATGGTGCATTTTTTAATTCAGAAGACATTACTAACCATTCAAAATGTCCTAGTTGTGTAGTAAAAGATGCAAAGGAATAGAAACTTTTGCCATTTTTATTTGCCAAAATTCAGATAAATTAATTTTAATCACATATTTCACATGATAATAGCTTTTCAACTACACATTTATTATTTTTTTATTAAATTCTATTTAAAAAATTAATTTTAATCTATAAAGCAAGGGAGACTGGGCTATATGTATAATTGAGTTAATTGTTCTAATGGTCACTGAACTTATGTCCATGGTTTCAATTTCTCATTGTAATTTAAAATGTCGAGTTTTGGCCATTGAATTTGGGACAACGTTGGACGTCATTCATTGATATAATTTCTGTTTAAAATTTCTAACAGAATTGGTGACGTGGTTGACAGAATGCAGACGTAGCACCAAGTCCCGTTAAATTTTGAGATGGTCGAATTTGACCACTAAACTTTGAAAGATGTCTTTGATTCCTCGTTAAATTTTGAAAAATGTCTTCTATTACTCACTGAACTTTGAGGTAGTCGAATTTTGGCCACTAAATTATGAGATGATCGAATTTTGGCCATTAAACTAAACTCAAAAACGTCTTCTATTTTTCATAATAAATTTGGATTTAATTAAAATTCGTTTTTAAAATTTGGATTAAAATTTGAATTTAATTTAATTTTAGTAACAAATTTATTTTATAGTTTGCTGCAAAATTCAAATATTGTGATAGACAATGCTTGCAAAGTCGTGTAGAGAAAGTGACTACCAATTGCAATGAGATACACAATAAATTTGTTATTAAAATTAAATTAAATTTTACTTGTAATATTTGAATTTTACAATGAAATGCACAATAAGCTTCTGTTTGGTCGGGATTAAAATTAAATTTTTAGTAGATTTTGATAAAAGTTGATAAAATGTGTTATTGAAAAGTTATGGGTCCCATAAATATGTAGTTAACATTAATTATTGACTCTGAGTTTTATAAAAATCTAGATTTTAATTTCTATCAAATATGAACTAAATTTGTTGTTAGAATTAATTTTAATAAAAAACTTAACAACGAATTTTAATTAAATTCAAATTTATTTTGATTAATAGAAGACTTTTTTCAAAATTTAGTGAGCAAACGTAAGCTTTTTTTTTTTTTTTAAATTTAAGTTTAGTGGCCAAAATTTGACCACTTTAAAGTTTAACGACATGATTAAATGCCACGTGTACATTCTGTCGACCACGTCATCAATTTCGTTTTAAACAAAAATTATAACAGTGAGTAATGTCAAACGTTTTTCAAATTTTAGTGATCAAAATTCAACATCTCAAATTTTAATGAGCAATCGAAGACATGAATTATAAGTGGACTCGACGCGAAGTCCTCCATGAGCGGACCAAATTTAAATAAAAACATCACCCAAGTCCCGGTAAGCACTTCACTTCCCTCTGGTTCTCATTCAACGCGACGCGTTTTCTATATCGGACTCGTATATCACCACCGATAGCCGTTCCGATGTGGTCCACCGTTCGACTCTCCTTTCCTTTACTCGCCGCCTTCTTCCTTCTCTCACTGGCATTCGCCTCCGAGTCCGATCACAAGGTATGCTTTACTAAATTCTTTCACTCACTCGATCCGTTTCATCAGAAAACGCCCGAAGTTTAGCTGTCTTCTGTTTATAGCATCTAAAGTTTTTGTTTAAAATGGTTAAACTGGTTCTGATTTGTGCTCAGATTAATCAGATCTGTTTAATAAAGATCTTTGAATTGTGTGGTTTTACCGTTTACTTTTGCGTCTGGGTGACTGAGGGCTGCGACCAGTGCCGTAGCTGTATTTCGTGGGGCCTGAGGCGAACTTCAGAATTTGGGCTCCTAAGTCCTAAGTACAATCCATTTTTTTCATTTACAAGAGGCTTATGGAACTAAATTTGTTAATTTAAGATCAACATTGAAACAGCAAATAAAAATAAAATATTCAAAATATTTATGTTGCAATCAAATAACAATACGAAAATGTTCTAAATGATCACTTAAATATAACTCGATTTGCAGTTTTTGAGGCAAAAATGTCAATCAATTTTGGATAGTCTGAGTTGTTCAACCCTTTATTTTTCAATGGATAATATGACCAATCCATTCAATCTTTGTTGTGACATAGTTGATCGGAGATAAGTTTTGATCAATTTCAGTGATGACTTAGAATCGTCGACTTTACCAATGATATTTGAAACTTGTAGGTTGTTTTTCCTTCTAATAATAGATTACAATTTTGTCTTGACTAATTTGAGCACTTATTATTTGGTATTTTATCAATGTATTTTATTATTGTTTGCGAGTCAGATAATTAATTTTGTTAAGTTATTTAATTATGGATTTTAAGCTGATTAGAAAACATAATTTTATTGGTTTTTCTTGATACTTATGCCTCATGGCTATGCCTCACCTCACAGAGGTAAAATACCACAGTTTTTCGATTGCTTTTAAACATTGTGTGCTTGAGCAATTTGAAATTCATGTATACTCTGCTAGCTGCAAGCGCTTTCTCCAATGCCTTTTTTCTTTCCACTGCAGTATCAACCGGATGATCCTGTCACCCTTTGGGTGAATAAAGTAGGGCCATACAATAATCCACAAGAAACTTACAATTATTATAGCCTTCCATTTTGTCTTCCATCGGGCAATGCTGCTCACAAATGGGGTGGTCTTGGTGAGGTATTGGGTGGAAATGAGCTCATCGATAGCTTGATTGACATAAAATTCCAAAGTATGTACAGGTGGATCTCTCTCGCATGTATTCATTTTCATGTTGTCATATGATGACATTTGTTCTTTGCCTTTTGGCAGAACTTGTGGACAAAATCACTATTTGTGAGATCGAACTTGATGAAGCAAAGGTCAAACAGTTCAAGGATGCTATTGAGAATAGTTATTGGTTTGAATTTTTCATTGGTAAGTTACTAATTATTGTATTGACTTATGATAATGGATAAAAATTTTATTACAATTGAACTATGCCGTTAAATTAGTTCTAGAGAACAACGTCCTGTTTAATAGACACACTACCATCCTCAACTAACTGATTTGTAAACCATGATATTATGACTAGACCACTTTTTTGTATATCACTAGTGGTCTTACTTTTGTCAAAACTCAGGGGGCAACTTTACTTTAAGTAAATTGTCAAGCTTTTGTGTGTGTGTGTGTGTGTGTGTGTGGAGAGTCCCAGTTTTGTGCTGAGACATTTTTAGTTTTATCTGGAAGTGGAAACTGCATGATTTGGGATTTATTCAAGGTCAATTTAGGGTGTGTTTGAGCCACATTATTTTGGAAGAATGTATTTTGAAATAGTAGATTGATGGAGAATGTGTGGTTGAAAAAGAAGGAAAAGTTATTGATGTGATGGAAAATATTATTTTATTGAAGAATGTGTGGTTGAAAATGAGTAGAAAAATGATAATGAAAATTTTAATGTGGCTCAAACAGGGGCTTATTTTTGTCCATCATGGCTTATATTAAATACTGGTAGAAGAGATTGTGCTAAATTTTGGGGATTTACATATTACATTTTTACTTTGCCTTTGTCCCAATTATATGGTGTCAGGAGGCTTTATCTCTTGACTTTCATCGGTTCATCATTAGTGAAAAAAATGGGATTATTGATGAATAAGATTCATTATTGGTTTAGTAGATGTCTAATTTTTCTTTCTTCACTGGTTTAGGAATTGGATTTAGCTTGAGAACAAGAATAAACTCATTCATCACTGGTTGCTCTCATGTGTGTGTGTGTGTGTGTCTGTGTATGTACATACGTGTAAGCTAGGAGCCAGTCTTCCATTGTCTTTCAGAACTTATTAGCATTAATATATATTTTATGAGTTCCATTTTATATTGGTTATCTAATTACATATAATTTTTTTTTTTTCCGTATTTTTTGCTGGTCTGCTGTTTACAAATTCAGATGATCTGCCTTTATGGGGTATGCCTTGAACCCCCTTTGCTGTTTATCAACTATGTTTCGAAAAAGTTTTCTCTTCATTCGACCCAATTTTTTAATTAACATACATTGTTTTTGCAGGTTTTGTGGGTGAGCTGCATTCTGACAAGAATAATGATAATAAGCACTTGCTCTACACACATAAGAGTATAACTGTGAATTACAACAAAGATCAAGTGCGTGGCTGTTTATATGTTATGTTTTAGTGCAGATCTTTCTGTTCTGTTGTTAATAAATTTCCTTTTTATAGATCATTCATGTCAATCTTACTCAAGGGGGTGCAAAACCATTGGAAGTTGGAAAATCAGTGGACATGACTTACTCGGTGAAATGGATTCCAACGAACACTTCTTTCGCTCGTCGTTTTGATGTTTACCTGGACTACCCATTTTTTGAACATCAGGTAAAAATTGACATTCAGATGTTGATGCTATTACAGCATAATGATTTCACTACCTTTTTCTTCAACGTAATAGAAAATGGTAAGGCTGGGGTTTTTTGTTAGTAAAAGATTTGTCAGTTCGTACAACCTTAATTAATATGCCATGACTAATTTTCTGCTCATTTGAATCCTTTTGCTTATATGAGCTCAAATTTGTCAATTATGCAAAGAGTACAAGTACCTTTTACTGTTGCAAATGCTCTATATTTTGGGCACAAGACTTTGACTTATTTTCTGGATCTCGTAGATACACTGGTTCTCTATTTTCAATTCCTTCATGATGGTTATATTCCTTACTGGTCTGGTATCGATGATATTGATGCGAACTCTGCGAAATGATTATGCAAAGTATGCTCGCGAGGATGATGATTTGGAAACCCTGGTAATAATCTTATCATCACATAAATCTCGATAATTTCTTCTATTCATCGTTCAAGAGCATATAATGTCTTTGTGTTTAGGAAAGAGATGCAAATGAAGAGTCTGGTTGGAAACTTGTTCATGGAGATGTATTTAGGACTCCCCGCTGTTTAGTTTTACTCTCTGCTCTCGTTGGCACTGGCGCACAGCTAGCATTGCTTATTCTCCTTGTCATCTTATTCGCAATTGTTGGAATGTTGTATATCGGGTATGCCAAATGCAACTTAATTTTAATTTACTTGTAATCTATAATTAGTCATCTTAGTCCTTTGTAGTTTATTTGGAGTACTTTACTCCCTCCGTCCCTCCTTTCCCCAATCCCTTTTCCAGAGTATGCATGGACTTTTTTCAATGTATTTTTCAGTCAACATTTTACCAGTAGTATTCTGCAAGGCTATAGGATATTTTTTGATTAACAGACTTAGGGGGTATTTGTTTTTGATTTGAGAATTGATTCTCAAATCAATTCTCATTTTCAACCACACATTTTTCAATAAAATAATATTTTCCATCACATCAATAATTTTTTCTTCCTTTTCAACCACATATTTTCCATCATATCACTATTCAAAATCAATTTTTCCCCCAAAAATCCCTACCAAACAAGCTCTTAAATTTTTTTGACATCACCATTCTGTTTACCTTGTATTCTTGGTATTTGATTCAGATTGCTAACTTTATGGTTTATACTAAATTGTCCAGGAGAGGTGCAATTGTCACCACTTTCATTATATGTTATGCTTGTACATCATTCATCTCGGGCTACGTCAGTGGTGGAATGTACTCACGCCATGGTGGTAAGTGCAGGCATTTGAACCCAACCTTCCCCCTGCTTTGTGGCATGCTTTGTTTTCCTATTATTATACCCTTCCTTACTCATGTAGCAAACTGGTTCTGCAATTATGCTAAATTATACTTCTGTCCATATCACAGGCAAAAATTGGATCAAATCAACGGTTCTCACAGCTTCACTTTTTCCTTTTCTGTGCTTTGGGATTGGTTTCATGCTGAACACTATTGCAATATTTTATGGGTCTCTAGCAGCCATTCCCTTTGGCACGATGGTGATTGTCTTTATAATCTGGGCCTTTGTTTCTTTCCCCCTGGCACTTCTTGGTACAGTTGTTGGAAGAAACTGGAGCGGTGCTCCAAACAATCCATGCCGAGTGAAGACCATTCCACGACCAATCCCTGAGAAGAAGTGGTACTTGACACCATCTGTAGTTTCTATGATGGGAGGATTGCTTCCCTTTGGCAGCATATTCATTGAAATGTACTTTGTTTTCACTTCCTTCTGGAATTACAAGGTAATATACTTGACCAATTAAGCTATTTTTTCCTTGTTCATTACTGTGTTTTTTTAATTTTATTATCTGAAATATGAAGTATCTGATGCAGACTTGAAAGAAAACTATATTAGCGGTTAATTGATCTATCTTTAAATTTAACGTGACGTGTTATAAATTATAGATTGATCTAATCTGATGCCCTAGGGAATCAGGGCTATTTAGGATTAGATATATGTTAGGTTAAACAATTTTTAAGGTAGTTGGATTTGTTTGACTCAATAATCTTAAATTTTCTAGGCCTTATTTTTGGGATTGGGTTCAATTGCCCAAAAATCTAAGTCCAACCAAATGTAAGTGGCAGTGGCTTTGTAGCTTCGTATGCAAATTCTGCTGAAAGCCTAAATCAAACATGTGCAAGTAGTACTATCTACACATTTCTCCTGACAAAAATTAGTCCCTGTTTGGTTTAGCTGAAAATTATCTTTAGTAGATTTTTATAAAAGTTGATGAAATGTTTGATTGAAATGTTGATAAAAGTTGTGGGTATCATGAGATGTGCGGTTGAAAATGAGTTTGAGGAAAATTGAGTTTTAGAAGGCCAAACAGGGGTTTAATCTGCTGATGCACCAGTTTGATTCTCATTTTCTGCATTTCCATTGAATGCCTTGGTCTTGGGAGTGTGAGACGAGGAGGCCAGGAGCAGTGAACAAACAATTTGTCTTTGATGAGTTGTATACTAGATGAAGGAGTCCCTTGGGAACCCTTTCATGCTGATAAAAGATACATTTGTTTGGTTCATTTTTGTTTGGCATATGCATCTCTCCAACTTATTTGTGCCCCTCTCATCCCCCTTTTCGATTATTATCCATGCAAACGACCCATTGTTTATAGGTCTGAACATACTGATATTAACTCGTTGAAAAAAACAAAAAAAGGATGTTAGATTCACATTTTGGCTGTTTAGCTAATTTATCTTCTTATCGCTTCTTATGGACAGGTTTACTACGTATACGGCTTTATGCTTCTGGTTTTCGTGATTCTTATTATTGTTACGGTCTGCGTAACGATAGTCGGAACCTATTTCCTGCTAAATGCCGAGAATTATCATTGGCAGTGGACTTCTTTCTTCTCGGCAGCGTCAACGGCTATCTACGTGTACTTGTACTCTGTATATTACTATTATGTGAAGACAAAGATGACAGGATTCTTCCAGACGAGCTTTTACTTTGGCTATACACTAATGTTTTGTCTTGGCTTAGGAATTCTTTGCGGTGAGTAAATGGCAGCCAGTTGATTATTTAAAGATATCATTTTGTTGCCTTCCCTTCCATTCTTCAAATTGAATATATGAATTTGCTACCTATGACGGGCTTATCTGTTTTCTAAGACATCATGATAATATATGGATTAGGACTTCTCTATATTTCTCCCACTGTACTTACAGGCCATTTTTTCACGCATTTCAGGTGCTGTTGGTCACTTGGGTTCTAATTTGTTTGTAAGGAGGATATATAGAAACATCAAAATCGACTAGTTCGTGAGCCACAAGAGAGAAATCTTTGGTGCTTCATGTTTCTCATCATCGGGGTGAAATCAAGAGAAGCCTGCAGTACTTCTGTCAGATCTCTGGTAATGTCCACGTCGAATATGCAAGATTTGAGGATGATCTGTAATTTGGGATTGTGGGGAGCCCTAAAAATTTCACCGTTCTCCAGGTTATAAAACCAAGTATGATTACATAATTTAGAGTGATTGTTTTCATTACAGAAAAGGGGACTGAGACGAGTTTTTTCTTTTTTAAGTTATTTCTCTAATCTTTCCAGACAATGGATGCTTTTTACAGGTATTGCATGTTAACTTGCTCTTCTTTGTCTTGAATATCTTTTGCCAGTGGGTGTTCTTGGGAGAACGACTATTACTTGAATGGGGGAAATGAGTTGTCTTATGACAGTAATCTCTATAAAGCATTATATTTTTTTATAGATTGCGTCTGGGCGTCGTGTAGGCCGGTCTGAGTATTTTAATATTCGGAACCATCCATTATACTTTTGTATGTTCTAAATGGAACCATTTGTATTCACATAATTACTGGAATCAAACACGAACTGTGGGTTGAGTTTTGGGGTTGGTTCTATCCATAATATTTTATTTAAAAATGCGAGCTGACAATAGAAATTATTTTCTCAATATTTAGCATAAATAGAAGAAATAAAATGTCATCAAATGCCATCAAATATCATCCAATATTTAGACGAGCATAAACACTAAATGTTAAAAATAATACAAATTAATTCATTAAAAAGTAACATTGTTGACTTTTCTTTTCATCTTATTGTTTCCTTTACTTTCCATCGGGTTATTGGATTCGGGTGAATAAAATTGTATAAATAAAATAATTTTAAAAAAGGACAAATTCAATTTCAAAGTTGAGTGTGCATAATTTCGGCTCAAGAGCTAATAATCGATTGGGTTCTGATTGATTCTCGATTTTGATTTCTATCTTTGATCTGAAATGCTCATCCCTAATTATGGAGTACAAATTTCTCTTTTGAGGAAATTCATAAAATACACTTTTTTTTAGCTGTAGCCATCAATGGCCCTCTAATCACTCCACCCTCTGTGGTGCCCATTTCCCTCCCCCTCTCCCTCCTCTACCACCCCCTCTTCTTCCGCCACCTCAAACCCCCACCACTAAACTCAGCACCATCACATTCACTACTGAAACCCCTCTCCCAATCATGACAGTCCTACACTTCCACTACCACACTCTCCCTATCCTCTTGGAACCGGTCCTTCGACCCGGAGACTGACGAGATCGAGCCGAACTATCTTCTTCGAAGGATGCGACTACAATACTTATTGTAACATTTTAATTGGATTAATGTTCATTATCGTGGGAGTTGATTCAACGCTATAAAAGGAGATGATATTTCATAACTATGTAAACCACAACTTGAAAGAATATACTATATACATTTTATATTCTATTACTTTTGGCAATTCGATAAAGGCTCGTTCTTTATTTTCCCGTGGTCGTGTCCATAGAAGGAGAACCGACTGTAAGTCATATGAGTTTTATTTTGGAGCCGTGTAGTACCGAAAATATCTGCACGAAGAGGATGCAACACGACTTTAAGACAACATACTTGAACTTGCATTCTAACTCTCTTCTTATTATTGAATTATAATGTTTATGCAATTATTGAATTATGTTATTTATACTTATTAGTTGATATGTTTATCTACACACAAATCACCCAATTTTTCCAACATTCTAAAGTCGTGTTGAGTGAATTGTATGTAGATAATTTTTCTTTGTTATATGATCAAGGAATAAATTATTTACTGTTATATGTAGATAACTTTACTCGTTTTATTGAACCATGATCCTCTACATTATGTTCTTGATGCATTAGCTTTTCCTGTGCCTAACATAGAAGTAGTTATCTTTGCTTGTATTGGTTGCCGATTCTTTTAAAATAAGGACCTGTTTGGTATGGATTAAAATCTGATTTTAATCCAAGTCAAAGTCAAACAATCAATATTAACCACATATTTCATGGATCCCACAACTTTTCAACCACACATTAAAAATTTCTATCACAATCTACTAAAGATCTAATTTTAATCAACACCAAACACCCTCTAAATATTTCCCTACCTCCGTACCTAAGTTGGTACCTGAACTCTGATTCAGATGCTACTAAGGTGTTCCATTTTCTTCTTTATAGATTAGCGATTGGTGAAGTGTTTATTTTTGCCTTATTAAATTCTCATAGTAATTTTTGAAAATTTCACGTTCGCTGTAGATTGATATTCATGGGAAAAAGATGATAGTCGTTTCATATAATTATTAATTAAATTTAGACAACAGACTAATCTTGAAATTCTCTGAACTGTAAGTTGCAATTGATTAGGGAAAGTTAATGTTGTTTCAAACTCTATACAAAATTTACTACTGATAGCCTTCGCCATACAAGGACAGAACCAACACTATTTGCAACATATAGATAGTCATTAAGAAAACTGGAAAACACTGATAACAAGTTAGGCTATACTTCTAACTGGATAATGGCTGGCGAATGATGAATTTGGACTATCAATGATATTGAGAAGATACGTGCTATGAAGGCCAATTTGCCGTGGATTCATATTTTGTATTTCCTAATTTCTATGGTAACCCAATGGCACGACCAACTAAAAGGACCGATAGCTTAACTAAATACTATATGTATCTATTTGCACAACTTTGTATGCAGTGAGGGCTTCTTGTATAGCCGTCATTTTATGCATTTTCCTTGTAGAGAGGATATACTAAGGTTTAGGCAGAAGCTGATTCCGAGACAGATGCAATGCCGACCCTAACTATAGGCGACATAGGCGATTGCTCAAGGTTTCACTTTGATGAGGGCCCCCAAATTATGTAATATTAATTGACTGGTTGAAAAAAAAAAAAAGAAAATTATAATTATGAAATTCTTTAAATTGGAATTATCATATGCGAATATAAAATTTGAAAATACAAACATCTCTAAACATAAAATTTATGACATACATTTGTGTATCACATAAATATATCACAACCATTACTTTCTCTATATGTAATTAATTTGATCATTTATCTTCTCAACCATCATTTTTCTTTTTTCTTAACAAGAAACAAAATGTCATTTTTCTATCTTCAAAATTTATGGCCATTAATTTTTCTAATGCTCTCATGGTGAGTCTTACAGTTATTCAAGGATTTGCTGCTAAAGACACGAGTATTCATTTCTCTCTCTACGTAAGACGCATTTCGTTTCATTTGTCAGTTTTTTTTTCAATTTTTTTCAGTGTCATTGTATTGATTAATGTTTTAATTAAACTAATATGAGTTATGTAATCTGGTTTGGAATTTTTCCGATCCACTTATTATTCTTTTTTTTTTCTTTATATTTGTACTGGAGTTTAAATCTTATATTTTATCTTCCAATTTTTCTGATTATGTTTAATTATTTTATAAGTCAAATTTAATAATTAATTTTAATAACATATTTCATATGACCCAAAACAAATCAACTACACATTCCTTCAACTTTTATAAAAATATGCAAAAAATTTGATTTTAATCTTCATCAAACAGGGGCTATGTTTGTCTAATTCAAAGCTAAGTGAAAGTTTCTTGGGATATTTAATTAACACTGGAAATGAAACATCGAGAGTAAGTTATCTTGCAAACTACTCCATGGAAACCTTTGTGATGCAGGAATTTGCTGGGATAATTTCCTCCTATTTGCTTTATATCAAGAACTGTCTGCTGTATTCATTGCCACTTTTCCTATCAATAACAGCAATGACATGATCAGTGAGGCTGACTTGGGAAAAGAAAAAAGGAAATCCAATAATAATAAAAAGAAAATAGAAGTCCAAACTTTGGGGAGTCTTATCTTTTGAGTTTCTGCCTGAAAGGTTGGAATAATTCAGCTGGGAAAACATGTAGTTGATTCTATTAATAGCAGATGTGTCTTGCTTTCCTTAATTTCATAGATATCTTGTTCTCAAATTTATGTTCTAAGCCTTAGTTCTAAGGGCATCAATGACAACACTAGAAGATAAGATACTTATCTTTTTAAAGTCATCTAAGTTAGTTTCAAGATCTTCATTAGTATTTGTACAAAATGCAAAAGGCAAAATTAATATTTCCGTGTTCTGACATGTCCATTTGTTTGTTTGAAGGTTATTCTTTGCAGTTAGTAAGGAAACAATCATTATTTATAGGTCTAACATATTTTCCCGAAGAAAAGGTATTCTCTTCCTCTTTAGATCAATCATTGTTCTTGAATGCACTGGTAAAAAAATTGACTAAATGATTTGGAGAGAGCTAATTATTCATGGATATAACGAATCAAGGTATGCTAAATATTCATGACAATTGACATCAACTTGATGATCACGATGATGATGGTAATTTATAAATTAATATAGTCATCCATGGATGTGATGTGTACATATGAGTAGTCAGGGGCGGAGCCAGCCTTTCAAAATAGGGGGGTCCCGGAGTTGAAGGGGTTGGGGTTCGGGGGTAGCTCCCCCGAATTTTTTTTTTGAAACATTATCTGTTAAAATGAGGAAAGTTGGTACTTTGTGATGGAGAAATGAAACAAATGAACATAAATTAATTTACGAAAATTTCACAAAAAAATCAAGAAACATATAAAAGAAACTACTAATCTTTTGAAATACTTCTCCATCACTGAGCTTGAGGATTGAGGAAACTCTCACTCATAATTGATAAATAGCACAACTTCACGAATAACTGAATGGGCTGGATTAGGAGATTAAAAAAAAAAATTTGAGGCCAAAAAATAAAAATAAAAATAAAAAGTTTTTTTTTTTAAAAAAAAACTAGGGGGGGTCCTAGCCCCCCCCCCCAGGACCCCCCTCCCCTCCGCCCCTGTGAGTAGGATATACATTGAGGTTGATCAGTTTTAGTCAACTACAAAGATCAACATTATATTGTGATATATGATAATTGAGAATTATTTGGTAATGAATTATTATATTCTTGAAATGTGGAGGTGTTTAAAATTTTAGATAGAAACATCTTATATTTTACTATTCTTAATTGTAAAATTGACATTTTTTGAGCAAAGTGTTCAGATTAAATATGAAGATTGAAGATGAATACAAGAGCTCAATGAATGCATATGCCCAAACACTTTGCTAAAGTCAATATTAAAATTTCAAGTATTATTTGATTATGTTTTGAAATTTTCTTAGAAAAAATTGCAAATGCGAAAATTGGAAGTGGAATAAACAACCTGTGCTGCGTTACTTATAATAGCACAATTTTATTTATGCTCATCCCTATGGTGATAGTGCTATTAATGATGTGATGTTAGGAAATGTTTAATCCTGAATGAGTACCGAGACAAGAATTTTCGTGAGGTGTGAGTCACACGCACCTTTGAAAGACTTACCTATGTAAGAGTTGTCATAAGGCCGAGACTATGAGATTGAGCTATTCTTTAGAGACTCTTACTAGAATCAAGATTAAAGCGCATGACCATTAACATCGCTACTTGCAATAAATTGAGCCTAAATCAATGCTATGTGCAAAACAATTGAAGTATGGCTAAAAAGATCTAATTCAATGCTTAGTCCATTATGGCCCACTCAAATGGAAATTGTTATCACTAAGTGAGGTTTAAGTTCAAAAGACATCTACACCATTACACAGTATAACTTGCAACTATATATTACTCACTCTGTCCCAATTATTAGACTTGTTTCCTTTTTCACACGGATTAAGAAAGCTTATTTAATGTCATTGAAAAATTATTTTTTACCAAGAACTTTCATATTTTACCCCGCTTTAATTTTCAGTATGTAAAACTAAATTATTGTTGGAATTAATAAAGAATTTGAGGCCATGTTTGTTTCTGATCCTCAAATCAATTCTCATTTTCAACTACACATTCTTCAATAAAATAATATTTTCCATCACATCAATACTTTTTTCTTCTTTTTCAACCACACATTTCCCATCATATCACTATTCAAAATCAATTCTTCCCCCAAAAATCCCTACCAAACAGGCTCTGAATGATGTGTGATAAGTGATAAGTGTAGTTTCTACACTTATTCGAGATTCTAAATGATGATATTTTATTATCATTTCGATAAAATTCTACTTAATTTATGTTATATTGTATTTTTGTAGGTGAAACTTTATATTTGATGAAGAAATGGAGAAAATAAGTGAAAATTAGCGAAAAATAGCAAGATCCAAAGTTTATGGACTAAAATGTAACTACTCAAAAATTGTGTCGAAACTCACAATGAAGATTCGAGAATTCAATGGGTCACATGGGTGCAATTAGAAGTCGAAAGGAGTGAAAATATGACCAAAATATTATTTCAAATCAATTTTCAATCGTACAAGGATGTTCCAAATTTTCAACCAGAGATTGAGACGCATTTTTGGCTTAGTAAATATTCGAAATGGAAAAGGCCTATTTCTATCAAAGTTGTAGATCATTGTGTTATCTTTTCAACGCATTTTGAATCACCATAATCGGATATTGGAAGAAAAGTTATGACAAAAATACTGAAATAGACGCAGAGTTTGGACTCAAGTCAGCGCCCAGGCGCTATAATCCAAGCACTCAGGCGCTATAATCCAAGCACTCAGGCACTACGAAGTGACAACAGAAACGCGGCACCTAGGCGTTGTATCCTAGTGTCTAGGCGGCGCTACACCGTCTGCTTTAGGGTTTTTGTTGATTGGGCCGCGAGAAGCCCATGAAAAGACTCCAAATTGGCCAAAAACGTGGAAGGAAGTATAAATAAACCTAAGGAGACACTAATAAAGGGGGATCCACACATTGAAAAATAGAGATACGACGAGAGATCGAAGAGCTAAATCCAGAGAAGAAATTCATCGCAGGATTCAAGATCAAAGCAAATATTGGACGCGGAAGAAGATCTTGGTGTAAGAGTTTATTCTTTCCATATCTTTATTCCAATAATCCGGTGATGTATTCAAGTTTATTTATTTGTTTTTCTTTTTACATTGTGCAACTAAACTCTAAATTAGGGCGAACAATGTAGTCTTTTGTGACCCTTGATTCTTTAATCCAAGATTTATGTGGTTTATTTTTTTATGTATAGATTTTATTATGAATTTAATGCATTAAATTACCTGAACAATAATTTGATGATTAAGTGAGTCTCTTACGAATCGAGAGGTGAGTTTGAGATTTAGACCATATAATAAAATCCGATAAAGTAGTATAACGTGTAGAGATACCTATACTAATTATTGTGGTCATTATAGGAATTCTTAGAACTATAATTCGTTTAACTAAAGGTAATTCACATATAGATATGTAATTGAATTATTTAAATATGTTCAATGAGAACTCGAGAGGGGTAAATTGAATACCATAGAAGAATTTGACCGAACACTACATTAGGTTAAAATCTTGAATTAGGAATTAAAGTGATCATTAGATGAACTTGTTTTGCCCTAATATTCATTACTCATTCGAATATTTATTAAATCAGTGTTTGTAATTTTTTATTACTTTCCATTAGTTCACAAGAAAGAAAAACTATTCACAAATATTATCATTATTTGTTTACTTTCATCAAATAGGAGTTAGACAAAGTAGATTAAAATTAAAGTATAGTTCTCGTGGGAATGATAATCTAGACTCAAAGATCTACTATATTACTTATTACGATATCATACACTTGCGATAGAAAATATGCAACAAGTTTTTGGTGCCGTTAACGTGGACTATTTACTTTTACTTTTATTTTATTTTTAACTGCTATTTGATTTGTTTATTTTCTTTCATTTACCTTGACACTAATTCGGACTTCTACCTGTATTCTTGTATTATTATTTTCGTTCCATTTTTTTTCTTTTTCAGGATATATAAAAGAACGAAAATAACAGGATAAAGATGGCTGATATTGATTTCGACAATATGCTCCTATGTGACTTCATCATAAGACAACAACAATTGGTAACTCAAGGAATTACCGAGGGAGATATACTTATGGAAGATTTCATTATAGGACAGTTACTACAAGATCTAAAAGTTGAATGTGAAATTGATGAAGCTGTCATGGGGAACTTGCCTGTTGCATTATCTCTCTCACACAAATTTGATATGGGTGATTTGCTTATGAAATTATTTCTTCCACGGATTATTAATGAACATCAATTAAGAGAATCAGATCCACCATACTTCCAGCAAATACAACAAGAGGAGGGGACTTTCCATGAAGATGTCATTGTTTATTTGCCAAAAGTTTTTATTATGGATGTTGAATTTAAGAAAACTTCAATTAAATAAAAGGAGCTTGAAAAGATCGAGAAATTACTCACAACGAGCGAAAAAGAACTTGTAACGTTCAAAGAAGAGGAAATCCTCGACTTCATCGTTTGCTCAAAAGTGGATTTTGTGATTAAACCTTATGAAGAGATTGAGGTATATATTGTTGAATTCAAAACGAGTGATGAGGAAAAGTCATACTACATGGAGAAGAGAAATGCTAAAATTTGGAGGAAAATTGCAATCTGAAACAAAGTTAAATTAAACAAGTTAAGCAGGACCTCCAAAGAAATATTCAAAGTGCCACACACACTTGTGCAAAAAGTCAAGCTAATGACTTTAAAGAAGCGCTTATCGAGAGGCAGCCCAAGCTTTATTCCTTTTTATTTATTCTGTTTTTGAGTTTTATGATAGTTTATTTTATTGTAAGTTTTTTTCTTGGGACTCATCATCTATACCTTATTTCCCCTTAGGTCTTCAATGAGTTAGTTGGTTGATTAGATATTAGAGTTAAGTAACACATGTTCCAGTTATTTGATCTTAATGCTTTATTTTATTTTTCAAGAATATGACGTCACAGAATATTTAAACCAATATTGATCAAGGAGTCAAACATAAGCAATATTAAAGCTAGCCATTGAATTACAAGTTATATCAGGGGAGTCTTTTCTTCACTTTCTTCCCCACCCCTTTATATGTAGATTTAGAATTGAAGACATTGATGACAATGTCTAGTTTAAATTTGGGGGTGGAAAACACGCGTTTTCATTTTTATGTGTTTTTGTGTGCTTTTATTGTTTTAGTCAAAAAAATTATTTAGTGTGCTTGTGTGAGTTAGTTGTCGTGGCTGGCAATGATGAATATATTGAATCGTGAATTGATCTATAAATGGTGAATAAGTTGCATGCTTAGATTAATTTTTGTTTTTCCATGTGAAATTTGATATATATTGAGCACATTAATTAAATTAAGTATTGTATGAGAATGAGTTGATTTCATAATTGGATAGGTTGAAATGGTGGACTATAGATATTAAACTCAAAACCACTAAATTTTACATTCTTTGACTAAATTTAGAATAGTTTGGGAGGATTTCATTATTGTAGGAATATGTTGAGATAAATAGGGATTCCATGTATGAAATTAAAATTTTGTGTGGATTATCTAAGTTCAATAGGATGCAATTGGGTGAAAATCTCACAGTGGAGGTCGTTTTACTTGAATTGTTGTTAAATGATGGATATTGCACTAATCAAGGCATTAAATTTTTTTTTTTTTTAGAAATTTTCTCTTTGTAGCCTTTATGACTCTAGCAATTAAGCCTACAATGATTTTTAAAACTTGGTGCCCTATAGTCATCTGACTTAGGAGTCATTGACCGAAAACTTGTTACATATGTCATTTAGAAAGTTTAAGGGAAAGAATGCTTCAAATAAAGAAAAAAAATTATAAAAAACAGGTGTATGAAACAGAAAACGCACAAAATGCCTTGATTAAATCTCAAATACTTGTTTAAGAAAATTTGATTTCTGACAAGAGATTGTTAGCCTAGTTAATTTCTAGATATCGAAGCAATTAAATTTAATGGAGAATCTTTATTTATTGAAATGTTGAACAACAATTGGTAAAATTTTGCCAGACTAGAGAGGTCAGGATAGGAAAAAAAAAATCTAACTTTAGTTCACACACTGGAAAAGAGTGAAAATAATAAGTTTAGGGGTGTGTGAATCTTACGAGTGATGAAAAAATATATTTGACATTTGAGGGTCAGAAATTGAAACAACTTATGGATTCATAATGCTATGCTTAATTCCTTACACACATACACAAACGTCGATTTTACAATAGAAAAGTGGATTTTAATTTTTGTATTGTGATTTTGAAGTTATACATAAATTTTCTACTATGATTTCAATTCAGCTAAATTTTGTTGTTTTACTTGATTGACTGGCCACCAATTAGGTAATTAGTATGACGTGTTTGTGTGTTTGTTAGATTTTAATTTTGTTTGAGGACCAAAAAATATTCAAGTTTGAGGGTGTGATAAGTGTAGTTTCTACACTTATTCGAGGCCCTAAATGATGATATTATATTGTCCTTTCGATAAAATTCTACCTAATTTATGTTATCTTGCATTTTTTACGTAAATTTTTATATTTGATGAAGAATTGGAGAAAAGAAGTGAAAAATGGCGAAAAATGGCAAGATCCAAAGTTTAGGGACTAAAATGTAAATACTCAAAAATTGTGCCGAAACTCACGATGAAGATTCGAGAATTCTACGGGTCAAATGGGTAAAATTAGAACTCAAAAGAAGTGAAAATATGATCAAAATATTGTCACAAATTAATTTTCAATCGCACAAGGATGTTCTAGATTTTCATCCAGAGATTGAGACCCATTTTTGACTTAATAAACATTTGAATTGGAAAATGGCTATTTCTATAAAATTTGTAGATCTTTGAGTTATATTGAATCACCATAATCAGACATTGGGACAAAACGTTATGACAAAATTACTGAAGTAGGCGTAGAGTTTGGACAGTAAGTCAGCGCCCAGGCGCTACGAAGTGACAATAGAAACAGAAACAGCGCTGCATCCTAGCGCCTAGGCGCTGCGCCGCCTATTTTAGGGTTTTTGTTGATTGGGCCGCGAGAAGCCCATGAAAAGACTCCAAATTGGCCCAGAAAGTGGAATGAAGTATATATAGACCCAATGAGACACTAATAAAGGGGGTTCCACACATTGAAAAAGAGAGATACAACGAGAGATCGAAGAGCTAAATCCAGATAAGAAATTAATCGTGGAATTCAAGATCAAAGCAAAGATTGGAAGCGGAAGAAAATCCTGGTGAAAGAGTTTATTCTTTTCCATATCTTTATTCCAATAATTCGATGATATATTCAAGTTTATTTATTTGTTTTTCTTTTTACATTGTGTAACTAAACTCTAAATTAGGGCGAACAATGTAGTATTTTGTGACCCTTGATTTTTTAATCTAAGATTTATGTGGTTTATTCTTTTATGTGTTGGTTTTATTATGAGTTTAATGCATATATTAAATTACCTGATCAATAATTTGATGATTACGTGAGTTTCTTACGAATCAAAAAGTGAGTTTGAGATTTAGACCATATAATAAAATCTGGTAATGTAGTATAACGTGTAGAGATATCTATACTAATTATTGCGGTCGTTATAGGAATTTTTAGAACTATAATTCGTTTAACTAAGGGTAATTTGCATAGAGATATGAAATTGAATTAGTTAAATAGGATCAATGAGAACTTGAGAGGGATAAACTGAATATCATAGAAGAATTCGACTGAACACTACATTAGGTTAGAATCTTGAATTAGGAATTAAGGTGATCATTAGATGAACTTGTTTTGCCCTAATATTCATTACTCATTCAAATATTTATTAAATCAGTATTTGCAATTTTTTATTACTTTCCATTAGTTTACAAGAAAAAAAAACTATTCATAGATATTATCATTATTTGTTTACTTTCATCAAATAGGAGTTAGGCAAAGTAGATTAAGATTAAAGTATAGTTCTCGTGAGAACGATAATTCGGACTCAATTGTCTACTATATTACTTGTTACGATATCGTACACTTACGATAGAACAAACACAACAATGTAATTTGATGAGAGTTGTTTCATATTTTCAAGAAGTGAGAAATGTGTGTATTTAGATTATTTTAAGAAGTTGGCATATTAAGTGAGGAAAATTTAATAAGGGTATATTGGTAAAGGAACACAACAAAATATTCTACATCAGGTAACAGACCTATATATTTGGGATAAGAGAAAAAGGAAACTCTGCCTATATAATTGAGACGGAGGGAGTATATATATAGTTATATATTTGGAAGTATAAAACTTGTGGGTGATTGTTGTAACATTTTTGGATTAATAGTAGAAAACTCTCTTAAACGTTTTCATGTGCGATATACATTCTATTTATTGGAAATTGCAGAAAACTCTCCCATTAGAAACTTTTTGTGCGGAAATCCCGAGTCATCGAGATTTGTTAGATTTGCTGTTAAAAAGAATAAAAATGTTAAAATTAAAAGTGAATAATTACAATTTCAGTACTCAAACTTTTTATTTATTTACAAATTAAATCCAAAATTTTTATATGTGTCACAAACAATTTCAAATATTTAAAACTTTATTTTTCACCCCACCCCATCTTCTACCCCAAAAATAAAAAATAAAAAAAATGTTGCTCTTTAACGTCCATTAATGGAGCTTCCCAATTCCCAAAAAAAGATCTCCACCCTACAAAACAAATTTTCATCCTATCAGGCCAGACCAACATGATAGGCCGTAACGACGTTGACAAGTAGAAAAAATAGGAAAGCGTTGTTTCGTTGGACTCATGAATGACCCTTCGAAAACCCAATGACAAAATATTCTTTCGACCCCATCGTTAAAAGATGAGTTAGATATAAGAATTATGCTATTCAACAACTTTGGATTACACTTTGGATTACTTGACTTTACCTCCTCCCTCACATGGAGGTCGAGTCCCACATCCAACAAATGCATGGGACCCAATCCCCATGTGAGGGAGGGGTGGGTTTGAGTAACCCAAAGTGTAATTCAAAGGGTACATGTAGCAAGACTCTGAATATAATGATTCCGACCATCAAAAACTTGGATTTCCCCGAGATGTGGAGACCCTTTTTCCAGCCCTACCATTTGAGTATTGTTCAAGATATAGATCCACCAAAAAAAAGTCCCACAGGGTTTTGATTATAAACTCTACAATCGAAATGATATAAAACAAGATTCTGGGTCGTAAGTTTTCATGTATTTCGTTTAAGGAGTTGACCTGTCGATGCATTGGCTAGATGTCGTTGAAGAAGAAGTAATTATTCACCATTGATGATGATTGCTTTGTAGGATCCAAAACCCAGTTTTTACATTTCCAGATTTGTTTCTTTTTGGGTTTCAAATTGGTCTCAATCTATTGAATTTTAGTATCAAACACTGTATTTTGTTTTTTATGTAAAAGATTGGATCTGAATCTCTATGGTGTGGATTTATATGATAGTTTCTTAATGATTTTGGTTTGGAGGAGTATCTCAGAGTTCTAAAATTAATTGAATTTTCTGGATTTTAATTTTGGTTTAATTGGGTATAGTTGAAGGTGGGAAATAAGATGAACTGGGGTGGGGTGGGGTGGGGTGGGGTGGGGTGGGGAGGAAAATAAAGTTTTAAAATTTTGGGATTGTATGTGGCACATATAAAAAATTCGAGTACAATTTGTAAAAAAATAAAAAGTTTGGGTACTGAAATTACAATTATTCATTTTTAATTTTAGCATTTTTTACCGTTTTAACAGTAAATTTGATGGATTTTGATGGCAATGGAGTTTTTCGTACAAAAAGTCTCAAACAAGAGAGTTTTTTGCGATTTCCAATGAGGATGGGGTATATGACATATGGAAACGTTGCTAGGAAATTTTCTACTATTAGTTCTAACGCTTTTTAAAAAGTTTTAAACTTCCATAACAAATATTAATTTTCAATTTTTATTTTTAATATAAAATTAAATCTCATAATATTATAGTGTAACCTATATATTAATTGAATTAATGTTCATTGTTTATTCTATTACTTTTGACAAATTCGATAATGACTCGTTCTTTATCTCCTGTGATCGTGCCTAAAGAAGATAATCGGTTGTGAGTCATATGCGTTTTAATTTGGAGTTGTGTAGTGTCAAAAATACATGTACGAAGGGGAGACAACATGATTTTATGGCAGTGTCCTTGACATGACTACATAAAACTTGCATTCTAACTCTCTTCTTATTATTGAATTATGATGTTTATATTATTATAATCTTATTATGTTTATGCAATTATTGAATTATGTTATTTATACTTATTATTTGATATGTTTATCTACACACAAATCACTTAATTTTCCCAACACTTATCACCATCGACTTTCCCAAGGATCGTGCCCCCACTTGTGGAGAAATGAGCGAATTCTATGTACAGACTACAGCCAAAATCTTTGGAATGTCACTCTTTAAACTTTACCTTTCTTGCAGGGACGTAGTCAGGATTTCAATCTTACGAGAGCGAAAATACGGGGGGTGGAGGGGGATGGAGCCTCGGAATTTTTTTTAACTAAGGGGATTGAAAACAACGATTTTGAGCACCAAAATAGGCAAGTTAGATTGATAGACAAAAGGACAATCAGTTTGTCGATACAAAAATAATATGTCCATCTATGTGTCTAACACTATACAAATTGAAAATATGAACGTTAGATGGACATAAAAAAGACAAAAAGTAAACTGCCTATCTATATAACAAATGGTAGAGATGACTTGAACATCTGAAATTGGTCTCTCCTTGTTCTCATCACTTCAAACTCATCAATAAGAGAATCTAATGGAAAAGTATCGACAATCTCATTCTCTATATACACAAGCATGGTACTGGACAAAAAATCATCTTCCATTTTATTACACAACCTTGTCTTAATGACACTCATATCTGAAAATGCACGTTCTGTAGTTGCTGTTGAAACTGGAAGAGTCGAGACAAGATGAATCAATCTATCAACAAGATTATAACTCATTGATTTTCTTGTTAATGCCAACAGTTGGCACACATCGAGAAGTGTTATCAATTTTTTAAATTGAGAGTTACGCTGAACTTCAACTTGATATAGCTCCAATTGATCTTTCAAATGCAAGTTCTCTTGATCTGTAAAGTCAGCGGGATAAAATTTATCTGCAAGCTTACAAATAAGAGATATATGGTTCTTGACCAATGTTATCTTCCGGAATAAGAGATTCAAGATTAGAGGTAAAAGCTTCCTCAAATGTTCATTTCTTGAAATATGAATCAATCTTTTTCGTAATGTAAATATTCCCAATAATTCAAATTAATTTCAATACCCACTACTCACAATATAATTCAAATCAGTACTGAAATTCAATGTTCAATTTAATCGTTGTCCCGCAAAGAAGAGATTTGAGGTAGAATGAGGGGTGTCTGTAGTCGGGATTACATTTTGTGGGCTGTGGCATGTGGGTATGCTTTTGGGTAATTGATTCATAAATGGGTCATTTGCTTTTGGATTGGATTTGGACTATTTATTTATTTAAGTAACTATTAGATCTTTTGTTTAGATCTAAGATTTTTGTATGGTTGAATTTTAAAGTGTAAGTTATTTGGTCAATATTTATTAATGGAAAAAAAAATTTCAAAATTTTTGCAGGGACGAGTCAAAATTTTTGTGGGGGTGAAACTGAAAAATACATTACAAATTAATTAGGAATAGTGGACCAGCGGACAATGTTGCGCGTGTGTGCGCAATAGAGGATTGGCAACATAAATTGATGGAGTTTCCAACTTCAACAGTAAAATTAATATTCGAACCTTTTGAATTAGCATGCTTCTCTTGATTTTTTTTTTTGGGACAAATAGTGTAATTCTTTTTTTGGACAAATAGTGTAATTCTTGGACAGATACTTATATTCTCTCTTGGATATTTACTATGCTTTAGTATTCTTTCTATCATTTGTTAAATGGTAATGACTTGTAGAGAGGGGCGGATCCGGCACCTGGCCAACCCCCTCGGCTGCCAGTGCTGGGTTCGTCGAAAACTTCAGACAACTCCGGGCAGGGGCTGGGAGTCGGGAAGAAGATGAAGAATAGAAGAAGGATGAGGCGCTGCTGGGCTGGAGCCTGGACGAGGGAGCTGGAGTTTTCAAAATTTTTGGGCCTCATTTAAAAAAAAAAGGCCCAATTTTTTAGCCCAATCCATGGCCGGTTTTGCTATCCATTTAACAAAACCAAATAAAAGGAATAGGTCCAATCCAATTTCCAATTCATTTCTCATTTCTTCTGGGCAGTGGGCGACGTCTCGATTGTTGGCGAAATTAATTTGGACGACTGATGAGGACGGTGGAGGCTGCTGGCTGGTGTGGTGGCTGGAGAGTCACTAGAGTGGAGCTGTGACTCTGAGTCTTCGGTTGGAGTGGACTGTGGAGGCTGGGCTATGGTCTGTGGAGGCTGGAGTGGAGAGGCTAGGCCTGGACTGCTGGAACTTCCGCCTTAGTCTAGTGCGGACGGGGCAGGCTTGAGTTTTTGGGATGGGCCGTTGGAGGTATCGGGTATGTTACGTATGTATATTGTATAATGTATTTGAATTTGCCAATTTCTTATTTGTTATTTGCTATTAATGAATTATGATAAATGAGTAAATGAGAATTTATGGATGGGTGCAGCACTTGGACTATATATATATATATATATATATATATATATATATATATATATATATATGTGTGTGTGTGTGTGTGTGTGTGTGTGTGTGTGTGTGTGTGTGTGTGTGTTTATTTTTTTTTTTTTTTTTTTTTCAGTTTTTGTTAAATTGTGAATTATGAGAAATAAGAATTTATATTAACTATGAGTTATGACTTATAATTTTGAATTGTGATTTGAGAATTTAGGGCTCTAGGAAATTAGGATTTAGGGATAAGTGAAGAGTCTTCGACGTGAAGATATTTGGCTTAATTAAACTATTAACCATGTCTATGTGTACACTGTTTTTATGATCGTTGATTGTCCACGGTCATCGATCAACGGTCAACGGTCTCCGCCCGTGCTGGGTCCAATTCTTGGATTCACCCCTGCTTGTAGACCACCGTCCGAGAAGCTAAGTCCCTTTTGACAACTATTATTTGAAAATCTTGTTTTTTATCTATTCATTTTTTAGGTAAGCATTCACACAATAAAATATTTTACATGTAAACTCAATTCTTTTTTTAACTACACAATCTCCTAAAAATCAGTATTCAAAACATTGTTTTTCTCAACTAATAGTTGTCAAACATGAGCTAAATATTGTAGAATAATGCTCTTTGGATAGGCTCGAAGGTAGGGATGGAGGGACATGGTGATGTGGCCAATAATAATTGGACATTGTGTTTTTATTTTTTTCAAGGACCATGCTAGTAGTACATCAAGGATTACATCGGGGTGTACACCCCTCTCACATGGGGGGTGGGGTCCACTCGAATAATAATTTTTTATTCGAGTGGACCCCACCCCCATGTGAGAGGGGTGTACACCCCGATGTATAGATCTTGATGTACAAGTAGAAATATCCTTTTTTCAATCTATTCAATCATATATCACACATATTTTCCTATTTTTGAACCCGTCATTTAACCTTTTTTTAAGAACAATTAAATATTGTGTCTACAAGGAAACACGGATAATGACTCACCTCTGAGGAATCATGGTCAAAACTATGGCCCACCGTCATGGAAAACTATGGGCCCATTTCATTGTTACATACTTGCAAATGAATGTCCGTCAAATTTATCTAAACAATTATTAGCAAAAGAAAAACCTCTTCTTGTCGTATGCTTCAATCTATTCAATCTTTTCTATTCGACATCACATTCCCTTACTCCTGCTAAGTTAATTACCCGCTCTTTTCTTGGATAAATGCAAGACCATTTTATTATGGAATTAAGCTAAATAACATAATGCTTGACATAAAGATTGACCTACCACTCACATTGTATGTAGATCCCAACTTGAATTAAATAATGCCGACCTCCCCCCGTGTGTGTGTTGTGTCATTCTCTATGTCAAGTATTATGTTTGTATAACAAAACTCTTTATTAAGTTCTATTGTCCATGCTTCCCATGGTTAGCTACCATGACTCAGGAAGGGTCTAACTAGAATGAGCAATAATAAAATGACGTCACTTCATTTAAAGACCAAGCTTTTCGGCGATGTTACGTTTTCTCTCTTAAAGGTAAGAGGGCAATTTATAGGAGACGAACTTTAATGAAATAGTCTTACATGTACACGTAATAGAACTATTCATTTAAATTATATCACTTCGGATTTCGAGACATTCAAAATAAAACACTTTGGAGTCCGAAGTGGTAAAATAAAAAAAACAAAGTGGGCGTGTGATGTCGAGTGTGTCATTTTGAATGGCTAAATGTACAATATGTCGTGATTTAAATGAACGATTCTACTACATGTGCATTTAAAATCGTCATATCGAAACTTATATCTTCATGGGTCTTGGCCTAACTTACCTGCGAGTTTTTCTTCTTACTGCTATAAGAGGGACAAAAAAGAGCTCCATACCTGCAATAAAGATATATAGCCTATGTTTGGTCTCCATTTTTTCAAGAATTTATTTTTTCAAAACTCATTTTCAGCCACACATTATCTAATAAAATAATTTTACATGTAAATCGAAAATTTTTCCTTTAATTTTTAACCACACATCCTTAAAAAAACCGTCATTCGAAAATTCATTTTTCTCTAAAAATGGGACTCAAACAAGCCAATAAAATAAAAAAAGAATTTTTTTTGACATAATATTGCTTAAAAATAGCTGACTTAATTTTAAGCTTAGCCAAACATGTCTGCCGAACACACGCAAAGACAAACGCATAACTCTCTATCTCTTCTCTCTCACATACACACGCACAAAACCCTTTCTCTCTCGCACAAACTCACACACAAACACGCTCACTCTCCACATGTCGTAACCCGTAATTTTGCATTTGTTCACACAGAACATCGCCCCTGCGCTTCAAAACCACCATTTTTGCACATACTTTTCCACGACTCATAGAAAATGCGTTGCCCCACTTCTTCCTCGTTTTCTCCCCTGCAAACCCTTGTGATCAACGCTTTTGTTTCACCATTTCACCCCTAATCGAATCATAAAATTACAGCAAAACACAATCTTTGTTGTTCTCACTATTGGGTAAATCACGCTCTTTTTTGCTCTATTTCTTTAAAATCTCAGCTTTCCAGATTCTAGGGTTTGCTCAGTACAAAATTCCATCCCTTCATCAGAGATAAGTATGATTTTTGTCCCTTCTATTTTGATTTAAGTTCTTTATACGGGTTCCATTTGTTTGTAATAATAACCTTTCCTGATCGCATTGATTATTGTAGAACAGAAATTTTTTTGTGCAACATATAGCTTTCTTTTACGCTTTCGTCCCCCGGTGTGTTCATTTGGTGGTTGACTTTCTGGGATTTTTTTTTTAATGTTTTAGGATCACGTGTTTTTGTTTTGAAAAATAGTATTTATTAAATTTGATGGGGAAATGTTGGTAATCTGCTTACCTGATAAATGATATGGAAAAGATTGTGTGTACTGTACTTCGTTTTCCTCTCTATACTGTTGACTTCGTTTTCTTATCCTTTTTTAACCGATTAATTGGGAGCTTATTTTTATTTTCCGAAATTTCAATGTTATAGTGCTTGATGATTTACTAATTGCATCTAAAATTCAACTTTCTAGTAGATTTTAAAGTAATGGAAGAATTGGAACTGTTTGTTATTTATAATATGGGTTAACCTAGCTATACTTATTGCTAATCATGGAACTCTACATGATGAGAAATTAGATATTGACAAAAAGAGCGAGAATAAAGGAAATTATCAAGGTTTGTTTGCTGAGGAACTGATGGTGTTTGTTGTTTCCAAAAATTGGCCTCTGTGAATGTGGATAAAAATGCTCTGTGTCATACCAAAATCTCTAGCAGCACTGTTGCTATTTTAATTGTATGTGGGAAGTGGTGGGCCTCACATGGACTGTGCCCATGGCATAGTTGGTTGCTCGGTTTTTTAAAAATGTTGCAACTTTTGCTAGTAGTCTTGATACGTTCTTGAAGCTGTTTCTTACCACTTTAAATGTTTCTCAATTCATTCAGCTCTAGTAATATTGACGGTTGAACATCCAAAAGCTTACTGTTCCAATTTTCGTTATGAGTTCTAGGAATGAAGAGGACAGCATATTACAGCGCTGCTCCTCAGGTGCAGGATCATTGGCCAATTAAGAAAGCACTCACACTCTCTGATGTTGATATCACCCATCCATTCCTGACATTATCCAGGCAACAGGTTGAAACCCATATTGTTGTGTATATGACGTTTGAACAGGCGAAACTTTTAAGGGAAGAAGGCCAAGTGAGTTTTAATGCCCAGGATGATGATACTGGTGATTTGTATGTGATGAAATTGAAGTGGCGTGGGAGCTATTATAATCTTATAGGCAAATGGGGAAAAGTGGTACGCGGAAAGGGACTTGATGTTGGGCAAGAAATTAAATTGAGGTGGCTAAATGGATGCTTACACTTCTCAGTTCCACAGCGGCAGGTTGTTCTAGTACCACCAATGCGAACAGTTACAGCACCTCTGGTTCCTGACCACTGGCCTCTTACAAAGGTCCTGACTTCGTCTGATGTTGATACTAACCATCCTTTCCTCCCGCTGCCTCGTAAAGCTGTTGAAGATCATATTCTTGCACATTGGATGCCACAAGAAAGAGAAAGATTGAGAAAGGAAGAGCAGGTGCCTATAAATGCACGGGATTATGATACGGGTGATATACATATGATGAAATTGAAGTGGCGAGGGAATTATTATAACCTTATTGGGAGATGGGCAAATATAATTAGACAGAAAGGACTTGGTGTTGGCAAAGAAATCAGAATATGTTGGGCAAATAATTGCTTATACTTCTCAGTTCCAGATGATCATTACATCGCAACGGCATCTGGACACGATAATTGGCCTATTAAGAAAGCACTCACATTGTCCGACATTGATACCAATCATCCATTCCTTACTTTGCCAGGCAAAGCAGTCAAGGATCATATACTCGTCTACTGGACTCAACAAGCTCGGGAACAGTTGAGTAGTGAACATCAAGTTACCATCAATGCTCGGGATGATGACAGTGGTGATCTGTATGTAATGAAGTTGAAATGGCGTGGGAGTTATTATAATCTTGTTGGCAAATGGGGCAAAATCATTAGAGAAAAGAGACTCCATGTAGGAAGAGAAATCAGAGTGCGTTGGGACCATGGATGCTTGGTCTTCTCAGTTCCTCAATGACAGTGTTGTTTTATGTAGATAGGTGGAAGCTTCACTCAATACTCATTATGTTTCCAGTAATCATCTCATTCATACATAACGTGTCATTTCATATGGCTAATTTTCTGGTATGCTTTTTGGCTCTGATTGGTTATGATGGTTCCTGACAAAACTATAATATCCAGGCTGCTAATGACTGGTGCAAGAGACTTGCTAGATGTTAATTCAACAACGTGATGCAATACATAAAATTACTAATGGATTTGTCCGCATCAATTATCTTTAAGAGGAAATTTCTTAAGGACGTATTTGGAGAGAGAGAATGAAAAATGGTCTCATTATATTTGTTACTCTTTTAAATATATCTCTATTTTCAAAAATCCTGAACTGTCCTTATTTAACTCTTCTTCTCCATCATCTCAGGCTTAAAGCCTATGGTCCTTTGCTTATCGAAGACGATGAGAGATAGGGAAAAAGAAGAAAACCAAAATAAAATAAAAAGATGAACGGACACTAGGAATAACAGAAGAAAGGGGAAAAGGTAGGGGGTCACCCCTTCTAATTCTTTTGTTTACTTAATGGGGATTTTCCCCAAATAACTATGGGAATGGTACAGTTGTAATATTTAAATAAAAATGTGTTGCAGTAATTGAGAATTGTGGTAGCATTAGTTTTGGAGAGTTACCGTAATTACTGGATTTGGTAGGAAGTGGAAGGCTTTGGAGTAGAGGAGGAAATTTTTGAAGGTTTGATGTGTGCTTTGAATAACTCGTCCAACATGTCGAATTTGGAGAGTTTGGAGGCTGAGAGTTTGGAGAGTTAACCTGCTTCTTTGAAAGGTGATCTTTTTAACGAGGTTAAATTAGTTCTTGACCTATAAAGGATTCCTTCTGGAAGTAAAAGTTACAACAAGGCCGCTATCCACTCTTACCATTGTCAAATGACTATTTTGAAATATTCCTCTTTATCTTTTAAGGCACTTCTTTTCAATTTTTGACTTAGTGACAGTCTTGTTGATTGTTTATGATCATTTTCTATTTTTTCCATTTAAAGTTGTTATTACCCTTTTTGAGCTTCGAACTATTGCTCATACATTCTATGAAATGTTGCAGTACCACTCCTATTTGTTTTATGCCTTTGTAAGATCTTCCAGTACTATTATAGCTACACTCGTGCTCAGTGTTAATATACTATACTGCAGGTGAAATGTTACATCCACCAATGTAACATATAGTTTAAATGGCGGGGTAAACTGATCCTTGCTCGAGTATTTGGTTTATTACTAAACATCAAAAGCAATATTCACCTTGTAAGGGTAATGGATTACAGATTCAAATAGTATAATACCTTCTTCTAATCAGGAATTATGGTGATTCCTCCATTTGTGTGGTATTGTCGACGGTTCACTTTCCTTTTTGAAAAGTTGTCCACCACCTATGTACATTTAGATAATAAAGTCATGCAAATTTCTGGATCAATTGTGGTAGTGTAAGTGCTATATGACTTGCATTCCTGAATGATATTAAAGAGGGTCGTTCCCTGATATCAGCAGTTCCCTGGAGTTTCCTGTGTGGCACGTGATACCTGATTTGGACACTTGGTATAACAAATGCAATATTTTTGTAGTGATATGCTTTTTCTGCGCACAAAGAACTGGGGCAGACTAAGTAGATCTGCAGTTCCCTTGAAAGTTCTGTACATATTCTCACCAAGAAAATATTAGGATGCTTGGTGTAGGATGCCAGTAGTTGAGACAGGTTATTATGTTAGTTGCCTGAAAAAGATTGTTCTTAAGTACTACTAATCTAGGAAATCAGTAGGAAGCAATCAGTTTTGACGTGAACGATGTCAAATAACGTGTCACTTGGTACCCCTCTATTTGTCTTTTGCCCCTCCAAGCATTATTTATTATTTCGTAAAGATGCTGGTTTGTATATATTTTTGGTTTGTGACTGAAACTTAAATTCTGTTTCGCAGTTACGGGCCATTTTTGAAGATGTCTCGGCTCTGAGGATCTGGTTAAAATCAGTTGAAGGATGCTCACGTCAACCGGTTTAGTTTATTGAATGCAGCATAGACTGAAAGATGCAAGACTAGGATTTTTATGCTCCAGCAGTCATACAACACTGATATTTGCAGCAGATTACAAGCTGGATTAGAAATGAGAATTTGGTAGAATAGCTCTCTTCTGTGTTATAACTTGTGCTTTAAATGGGGGCTAACGATACTCTGATTACAGATACTTGTCATGATCATTGAGGACTATGGATCTGTAGGGACCAAAAGAAGATGGGTTGAAGAGATGAGAGGAAGATAATTAAACACTTAATGCATATTTGGTATGCGGTATACTTGAGAGTACTCTGAAAGAGAAAAAGAAGCTCAGATCTTTTTTATGATACCGTGCAGAGGGTGCAAATGGTGGTCTTAATGAAGATGTGGTTCTTAGCTGAACTACTGGAATTGTCAATAAATTCATGCTATCACATTGATCTCTGGTTGTCAGGAACAATTGAAGCTTGTTTATGAATGCAACTCTCATTCTTGGAGAGCAGACAGGCACAGAACCACACCCTTGGGTTTTACTTCGTGGTCGAAGATGCTCTGGCTGAAATTGCAGTGATGTGTCAACGGTTTCTTTCACCATGGCAGGAGGTTTTTGCAAAGAAATATTGAGCTTGAATCTTTTTGTCCAAGCACCAAGTTCTGTGCTACTTTCTCTGCAATATTCCACGCATCATCACCTAAAACCCTTCTCCGTGTAAATTTTATTGCTATGTAGTACTTTAGATTTTGGCAGAATGGAATGATGAATTTGAATGTATATATATGCTGTATATTTTACTGTTAATCGTGCCCAGGAAGACAACAAAGTAACATAATTTTCTTTTGACGGGAAGAATTTAGCCATGTCAATATGGTTTGGACGGCTCGAGCTTGGCCCGGAAAAAGCCGGGCTAGCTCATGGCTCGGTGGGATCGAGCCGAGGCTCAGCCCGGCCCTTGAAGCCCAGAAAAGGCTTGCAACTGTTATTTTTTAATATGTTACTATTTAGTTATTATTTATAATATGTATATATTACACAAATTTTAAATTATTTAAAAAAAATTATATTTGTCACTAATTTTTTTTAAAAAATTGGGTCGGTTCGGCTCGCTAAGGCTCGAGCGGAAAGATCGGATCGAGCCTAAATTTTTTGATCGAATTTTTGCTTAGCTCGGCTAGTGCAAAAAAAATTCGAACCATTTTTATTCGAGGCAAGTTCGAGCAAAAAGTTTCGACTCGCAACTTAACTCGTTGACACCCCTAAAAGAATCAAAGTTCTAATAGATAACTTATTTGACTTTGATTACATCTTGAATCTATTTCTTTTGGTTTATGTCTGGCCAGATTGTGGGTGAACATTATATAATTTCCCTATTTATGTAAAATGTAAAATCAGAAAATCATGAATGTGATAGAGTTTTACATTGATAGTCTTTCTATCGTAGGGATGACAATAGGGTGAGACGAGACGGGGAAGGTTTAAACGGGTAACAGGACGGGGCGGGGCCCTTTCCTCGTTTAGTACCCAATTAATTTTTTTTTTAATTTTTGATAATTTATTTTATTGCCCTCATTCATTAGATTGAGATAAATAATTTTAATTGTCATTTTCTATTAGAACTGATGAAAATTTTCATTTAAAATATTGAGTTCTAAAAAAATATATAAAACGGCTCGCCCCGGGGCAAAATTAAGCGGGTAATCCCTGCCCTGTTTGGGGCGGGGCCCGCGGATATCGGGTTTGTCGAATTTTTTTGCCATCCCTATTCCATCGTATATCTTTATATTGGATTTACATAAATGTTTTTTTTTAAATGATGGTTTTCTTTATGAAATTTATAAAATTTATTAATTTAATATCTACTTTCGTATTTCTAACATCAAATCAATGAAAATAAATTTAGTAAGTAATAAAATTAAAATAAATCTGTATGTAACCCAGTCACTAACATGTGTTATATGTGACTAATTATGAACAAATTTGTCTTCAATGTAACTATCTGTGATCGATTAATCTTAACTGTGACGTTATCTGATCAAGTAATAACCGGTCACAATTAACATAGAATTGGCCACAACCAATCATATTAAGCACGTATTTGGTCACATATGGTCACCACAAACAAATCTGCACACACTGCATACCACCATCACAATCTACGACTAGTCACTGGCACCATCACCTCCAATACACCACAATTACCACTTTCAACTCAAATTCATGACCATAAATTCCACCTTCACGTATCTATGTTATACACGACTAACTGCGACAAAATTTGTCTTCAGTGTGAGTGTCTGTTGCCGGTCAGTCTAATTTGTAACTATATGTGATGTAACAAAGTCATACAATCACAGTTAATATAGATCTAGTCACAGACAGTCACAATGAAAATAGACTTGGTCACACCTGATTTCTATCGCCACCACTACTCTGGTATTACCACCATTCCAAACAATGTCAAGAACCAAATGCGCATCACCTGACAATGATCGCCTACACCACCACCAAGAACCCAACGAACCACATATCAGGAAACCACCCATAGATAAAAATAAAAAATAAAAAAAATCACCACCACTATTTGCAAAATACCAACAATTATTCCAAAACTCCAGCTAAACAACGAATTTGATCAAAGCATCACCCACAACCAGAGGCGAACCCAATGAATGCCTAGTGAAGGCAGATGCCTGCACTGAACTTGGGCCATCCCATTTAAGAATATTAGCCAGCAGCCCACTTCCCACATTTTGTTTTGAGTGAATAAATCTGAAATATGAACAGATGATAGAGAAAAAAGTAGCAATATCATAGAAAAGAGCACTACAACTGTTTGCCTTTAATGCGTTTTTCTTTATTAGGAAATTGACTCTGTCCACTTCCCACATTTTGGGGGCACAAACCTTATTTTATACTTCAAATTTGTATACGCATTGTAAATACATACGCACACAAGTAAATACTAGGTAGGCGATGAAGAACTAGAGGAATCTAAACTTTGTGGGAAAGTCCCTTTTGGTTTTTGTTTCCTCAGTCGAAAGTTAATGGCCGAACAAATATGTCTCTTCACCAAGGTCAATTCTATTTCTTACTTCTATTTATTTTCCATTGAAAGATTCATCCTTTGTGTTTATTTTTCGGTAAATTTTGAAAGTCTAGTCTAGAAAAATCTTCATGCATCTTTAATGGGTTGGGTTGAGTTCTCAATTGAAGTGACTATAAATTTCCATTTTTTCATGTCTTGATTTGGGTCTGAATCGTCTGATTTTGGAGGAAAATGTAGAACACTAGAATCTGACTAGTGACATTTGGTTTCTTTATTGTTAAACACATTGGATTTTACATTGCATTGATTTTCAAAATGTGATATTTAGAAGTAATGCTATGGATAATGGTTTCACAACTCTACATAGCACTTTGTGTTATAACATTGTTGTTGTATTTTTACCCTTACTAATATCACCTGCACTGAAAATATTTCTTGGGTCCGCCCTTGTCCACAACGCAAACCATCTAGGTCAAATAAAAAAAACCACCAACACATGTAGCGTCCACTGTCAACTCTTCCTCACCACCCGCACCTAAAGTCGAAAAATAAGTAAAGAACCCATCTTAACAAGGGCGAGATGTGATGCCTTCACCGACTATAGCGGAATCTTTAAACTTTAAAGCAAAAGTAGAAAGTTTGTCTTTCCCTTGTTGGAAATGATCAGGAACTAGACAGAACAAATAATACAATTCACTTATAAACAGAATACTATTGTGCAATATACAGATTGATAACAAAATTAATATAAATGATACTGACTTGAATTTCAGATTGAGGCTAGCGCAACGCTATGTCCTATAACAGCAATTTGCCCCATATTCCTGTGCTTGGAGTTCGATGAGCGTCTGCTATTAGGATTCAACAATCTGTTCCCAAGAATCAAGCACTCGATTCTTGGTTCTGGCGATTATACTCAGTGTTTTCTTCTCTCAGACAGAATTTTATGAAGGATTGAAATGCAGGAATTTTATATCTCTAAATCAAACGTTTTCTCTTCATATAAATAGAAAACATACAGCCTTATCCTTTGTGTCGGTTGTGGTAAACTGTTGTGTTGATCAGAGACAACTATTCAAACAAAATTGAAAAATACGAAAAAATAAATATAAGTGTTAAAACTGAAATTTGGAAATCACAAGACCCAATACCCCAAAGGCCCATCTTTTGACTATATATATATATATATATATATATATATATATATATATATATATATATATATATATATATATATATATATATATATAGCCTAACAAGGAGCCCAATCAAGCCTAAATCACATGGCTCAAGCCCAAAGCCCATTTGTGTGGTCTTTTATCCAACATATTAAATATATTATTTTCACACTCATAAACAAATCTCTTTTTCTCTATCATATGTGGGACAAACAACATTCAAAAACCTATATTTTTATACAACTCTCCAATAATACCCCACATTTGTATAGCAAATAGTGTCAGTAACAAGGTTTTGGATGGTCTGGAGAAAAACTAGATTCGATTTGCATCAGAATAAGTGTCTTTTGGACTTGAACCTTTCTTAATGAATACTTATCGGAGTTACTAGTGAATCAGTGTGTATAGGAGACATTGTCACCATGTTTAGTAAACCAAGACAACAAGTATCACACATATCGAATCTTCACACCTTTCGAATCATACAGTTGTGTTCATTTTTGTCCAGAACAGTCCTGAATTTATAGGAGCTTTACAAAATTTAGCCATGTCATTCTCATGAATGCGACCCCACATTACTCCTATATAGGTGACACGATGATTATGAATACCCTGCAATATTCTTTTAATATATTCTTTGTGTCATTAAGAATGATTAATCATTTACCATTATCATCACAGGTAGCATACGGTTCTTATCATAGGAATGAACAATATTGTAGGTTTTATTCTTTTGAGTTTCATTCAACTAGTTTTCCTTTATGAACCTAGAATTGGATAACCAAAAATGCAAGGTTTGGTTTCCGCCAAGTTACTCCTCATTGCATTGGCTTTAAGCTCATTCCCCTCGATAAATATAACACTTGCTCTTTCGGTATACCCTTTGTAAGTTGATCTGCCATATTCTCCTTTGAATTCACATAATCAATAGAAATAACGCCACTTGTGAGCATATGTTTTATAGTGTTATGTCGACGTCTTATATGCCTTGACTTGGCATTATATATATGATTTTTCCCTCTACCAATAGTTGTTATGCAATCACAGTGCACACATATGGCTGTCATAGGTTGAGGCCATAATGGAATATCTTCTAAAAAGTTTTTAAGCCATTCCGCTTCTTCGGTGGTCTTATCTAAGGCTATGAATTCTGATTCCACTGTAGAACGTGCTATACACATTTGCTTTTGTGATTTCCATGATACTACAGCCCCTCCAAGTGTAAAAACATAACCACTAGTAGCTTTTTCCGTATCATTTGAAATCCAATTTACATCACTATATCCTTCCAAGACTGGAGGATATTTTGTATAATGCAATCCATAGTTCATTGTATATCTTAGATATCTCAATACTCTAATTAAAGCTTTCCAATAAGCCATTGATGGATTGCTTGTATATCTTCCTAATCTATTAACAGAATAAGCGATATCCGGTCTAGTACAATTTGTAATGTACTGTAGTGTACCAATGATCCGTGTATATTCTAGTTGAGATACACTATCTCCAACATTTTTCTTCGAGAAACTTTTAGGATCAAAAGGAGTACTAGACGGTTTGCTATCAAAGTGTCCAAACTTTTTAAGTATTGTTTCCAAGTAATGTGATTGGCTAAGTATATATCCATCATTACTTCTTTGAATTCGAATTCCTAAGATAACATTTGCTTTTCCCATGTCTTTCATATCAAATGTTGAATTCAATATCTTCTTTGTGGAGTTTATAACATCTAAATTTGGTCCTATGATGAGCATATCATCAACATATAAACATACAATTACATAAGAACCATTGTCAAACTTTTTAATGTAAATACATTTATCACAATCATTGATCCGAAATCCATGTGATATCATTGTGTTATCGACTTTTTCATGTCATTGCTTAGGTGCCTGTTTAAGTCTATATAAGGACTTTATAAGTTTACACACTTTCTTCTATTTTCCTTTTACCACAAAACCTTCAAGTTGTTCCATATAAATTTCTTAATCCAACTCACCATTAAGGAATGTGATTTTTACATCCATTTGGTTTATAATCAAATTGTAAATAGCTGCAATAGCAATTAACATTCTTATAGACGTAATCCTAGTTACTGGTGAGTATGTGTCAAAGAAATCCATCCCTTGTTTTTGACGATAGCCTTTTGCTACCAACCGAGTTTTATATTTATCAATAGTACCATCCGGTTTCAATTTCTTTTTGAAAATCCATTTATAACCAATCGGTTTACATCCCGGTGGTAAGTCTACCAATTCCCACGTATTATTTTGTAAAATGGATTCAACTTCACTATTTATTACTTTTTCCCAATACATCGATTCTGATGAAGTTATAGTCTCTTTATATGTTTGTGGCTCAACTTTAGTAAGAAAGGTATAGTAATCAGGTCCAAAGTCTTTTACAACTTTGATTCTTTTCCCCCTTCTGGGTTCTATTTCTTGAACAACAGATGATGGAACATCATCAATTTCATGACTCAAATCATATATCTTTCTTTTATTTTGATCGAGTCTTTCTTTATATGAGAAAATATGCTCGAACCATTCAACCTCATTAGACTCAATAATGGTATTTGGTTGAATTTTCGAAATTCCAGATTTAATTAACTAGAAATCGATAAGCTGCACTATTATTGGCATATCCAATAAATGCACAATCAATAGTTTTAGGACCAAGTTTTACTCTCTTAGGTCAAGGAACTTGAACCTTTGCTAAGCAACCCCACACTTTCATGATTTTGTAACTTGGTAGTTTCTTGTTCCATTTTTCATATGG